>OZ022320.1:2853315-5253315 GCA_963989215.1 Hedychridium roseum
TTGATGTTTCCGGAATTTCAAAGAACTAACTGTTTATGCGAGGCTCTCAGAAATGTCGTAGTAACAAGAAATTGGTGAAATTGGTAGATAAGTCTTTGCTAATTGCTTTTTAACAGAAAGCATCAAGCAACACACTATGCGCAACGCGGGGATGATCCTGGGAACGGAACCTCGGGACATGGCTCAATTGCGCGAAGCACCATTAATAACGACAGCTACGACAGCGACGACCTTGACATCTACGTTGCCGCCGACAACAACAGCGACAACGACGACGACGACCGCGGCGACGACCTTGGCTTCCACGAGCGCCGCTGCCCTGGGTCGAGTAATGCGAACGACAGCCAGAGCCGTCGCCAGGGCAGTCACAACTCCGACGACAACATCGACTCCGACACCTACTACGACGCCAACGACGACGACGACAACAACAACAACAACGACGACGTTCTTACCGAACCTTACGAGCAGCGCAGCGACCACTCTGCAGTCCATTTTGTCGACCTTGGCCCCCGAAACGACAACTTCCGAGAGAACGACACCTTCCACGAGCACAACCAGTGCTACGACTACAACTACGACGACCCCGGCACCCTCGACGACCTTCTCGTACTTCGTGGAACTGTTCGACGCGCCCCACGCCATCAGCAATGACCTGGTACACGAAAGTCTTTGCAAAATTTTGCTCGAGCCGAAGGTTAGCCTTTGCCAAAGGGTTGATAACGAGACGAAACGTTTCCTCTAGGCTTCACCGGTTTCTCGAGTCTTCGACGTGAGCAACATGACGAACAACACGAGTTATTGGAGCCCAAGTCTCGGTGATTTCTACGCTGAAGCCTGGACGGAGGATCGCGTGGCTGCCAATTCCTGCGGGAGAGTCAATATCATGGGGACAATCGTCAAGGACTCCGCGCCATATCTCTACCCGTTCATCATTGAATATAGTTTGATCGGAGCAGCAGTTATCTACGTCATGTGGAAGCATATCGGCCGACACCCACGTTGGCCACATCAGGTCGAAGCTGATCTCGAACGTCGACTCGAAGCAATGCTCTCGCGAAGGGCCGTTGCTCTGGCTCATGCTGGTAAAACAATTCAGCTAAATAAAATCATGTCAAGAAATGAATTTCATCTACATCATGTCAAAGCCAACTGCTTGGTCGTAAAGAAGATTTAAGATTCTAGAGACTCGTGGAGAATATGAAATTCATTAGTATCCGGTTCACAAGTACATTTCATGTACACTTATGTACATTTCAAGGCCAGCTGCTTGGTCGTAGAGATTATTGAAATTCCTACAGACCAGTGGAATGTGAAATTCATTTTAATATAGTCCACAAATAGAATCATTTACGTTCCAAAGCAAACTGCTTAGTTGTAGAAAAGTTTCAAATTTCTAGGGACCAATGGAGATTCTTCAGTGAACTTTGCAAGTAAATATTTGTTGCTTTGTACACAGGACACGCTCGGGTTGATTGCGTCGGGGCGAGCAAGGGTTTCTTCTTCGGTTTGCTGCTACTGGTGGGTTCTCTGATCTGCCTGATCCTTTTCTTCGTGCTGATTCGTCGACCTGAGTTCGGTCTGCTGGCGATTTACCTCGCGGACGTGTCTCACTGCGTGTTGATGGCCCTGTCGATCGTGGCGATAATCGTCGGCTTTATCCGCGTGCAGAGCTTGAAATTCAAGGCGGAAGAGCAGAGCGACCTGAACGACATTCTCCTGCGCGTGTCTGCCTTTGGTCTCTTCGTGTACGCTGTCTTCAGCGTGATCGCCGGTTCATTGGCGGCGTTCACGCACGAGCCGAATCTCCTGGTCATGGTGACCGGGGTATTGTCGGTGACGCAGGTCGTCCTGCAGATGCTTTTCATCGCCGACGTGTCGCGCAGGCGAGTCCACCTGCCTGAGCACGATCGCAGCAAACCTGGCCGACAGGTTGTCACCTTCCTCCTCATCTGCAACGTCACCATGTGGGTCATCTACACCTTCGAGACCCAGAAAGTCGTGGCCAACCCGGTGCAGCTGGATTTCTATGGGTTCCTTGCCTGGGCCATCGTCCAGAGGGTCACTCTGCCCCTCTGCATCTTCCACAGGTTCCACAGCGCTGTCACGCTCGCGGAGATCTGGAAGACCAGCTACAAGGCACGTCTCGAGTAAACCGACTGCCAAATGATTGCGTTCGTCGTGGATCGCCGTGAGCAACGGGCCAGCATTCCTCGGGGCCAACTCGGGGCCGATGCTTTCGCATCCATCTCACCAAGCTAACGGGAAGTCGGGGAGTCTTGAGGAGTTGGAGATCGAAGATCGAGGTTTCCTCAGCGGAGGAATTAAGCGCGAAGATTAGAATGGATGTTCTTAAAAGCTGCTCGAAGGGAAAGGATCGGCTTGATGTATTCCAGAGGAATTTCAATCGTTTTGAGGAATTGCTCGAGCTCGAGAAATTCCAGCTCATCGACTTTTCAGGTTTGAGAAATCTAAGAAAAGGAATTTGAATTGTCGACTTGTCTAAAACGAGGTGTGCAACGAACAAGAATTCGAGTAATTTTCACGTTTCTTGGACCTCGGGGTCCTGTCTCTTTCGTTTCTAGAATTCACCAGTTTAGGATTCCAATGCAAATTTCGATTTTTGTCGAACAAGAATATTAGAGACCACGGCAATTTTGTTCTATTTGAAAACGATCCCAAGTAGAAGATTGTTATTTCATTTGATCTTTGCGGGAGACGCAGGTGATGATTCGTTTTCGTTTTATTTTGACGCGTGGCTCGACAGCGTTGGTCGATGATATTCATTAACGCGATTGTTAACGACAACGCGGAGCAAACGGCGCAAGGTGAGCTTTTATTTCGCCGCGTCCCTTACATCGCGCGATCTCTGTATACTGCCGTCAGCTTTTCTACTTTTATATAAATCCGCATCATCGCCCCTAACCCCCCGTCGTGCATCGAGGACAGCGCGGAAAGGCAGCGGAGAATGTCGGAAAATTCTGCGCGTCTTCGGGCTTTTTCTCCGTTCCATGTAAAAAAAAACAAAACCGAGACAAGACTTTTCATTCCCCTCGCGGCAACCTTATGAATTGATAACGTTTATTGAACCGCTACGAGCCTTCGAGTATGAGTTCTCGCCAAGTCTCAATTTCAAGCTCGGCGGAATATATCCGGAAGTTTTCGTCAGCGACCGGACCTCTTGGAAAATGTACAATCCAATTAGGACGGTGATTAACACGCCCCTCGTTAGGTAGGATCGATGGCGAGACCAAAGTTAGGTAGGACCGGCGACGAGACCAAAGGTAGATAGAACTGTTGATTGGACCAACGAAGAGAGCCGTACAAATTTTCGATCTTACAATTTTTCACGGGGGTCAGAATAATCCACCGAGGAAAACCAATTGACTTGAGACTGACACAAGCATTCACCGGTACAACGCATAAACATTTCTTTCACCCGACGTGACTCGCTTCATTTATCGTTTGATACACATTTCCCTCGGTATTACACGACGAAGAGTCGACGGAAAATCACGGCGAATATGGCGATGCGGGAACAGGCTAATTTCGTTACACTGTTCGCCGAATCGTGCCAATTATTTTCGTGCAACGTTTGCCGCCAAATGTCAGGCAAAAAAGTCTAACGATTATCGCGTGGGCTGACTTGACGAATGAATACACTTGTATCGGGTTAAGCGAAACAAAGTTCAGCCCGAAATCGTTCATTCTCGTTGCGTGCTGCCAAGTACAAAATTGTTTCTATGTACTTTTGAGAATACTTTATCGCTACTTTTTCGAGATTCATCAAGATATCGATGTACTTATATAAATATAAATACGACACCCGCCCAGAACCTCGACCGAAAGTGCGTGCGAACGAAGGAAACGGTGAACGGGAAAATCGGAGCGAGGCAAAATATTGCGAAATTTCCGGACAAGAAGACGACCGTCCGCGGTTTCCCTTGGCAAGAAAAAGAAAAATACAACCTGGATCTGCTTGAGCGAGGAGTTACGTGAAACCGTTCTCTCCGGATTATTGCACTTTTTGTCCGTGCACTTTGAGGAGGGAAAGCGCGGAGGAATCGTCGAATCCCGGGACGGTACGGGACCGTCGTGTTCGCGAGGACACGGCCCCCCTTGTGTATAAAGAGTAGAGAGTATTTTTTTCTAGAAAGTCGGGAACCCGGAAGGAGGCACGCGGAGGCTCTGCCACAGAGAAAACACGGAGGAAACCGATCGCGAGGGAAGACGGTGGCAAAACGTAGACGTAGTGAGAAAATACGAAAGAACGTCGTCGTGAAGGGAAACGAGAGAAATTATAGCCGGTACGCGGATAGAGAGATGCTTACCCTGCGCGCAGGATGAAGGATCATTATTATCATTATTGATTAGTGTTTAAGCCCGTCTCGACGAACGAGACCGACCTCTCGCATTTACTTCGCTATTGATATCGTACGTAGATCGTTGATGAAAAAAAAAAATAAGAGTTCACAGCATAGAGAATTACCCCTGTGAATTTCCCGTATCCCTCTGTCGACTTCCGAATCCCAGCCCTTACACCCCACACCCCAGTCGTTATTCCGTGGTTAAAGTACGTACCTAGCATTCGAGTCTAAATATTTTAAATACTCGTAAGGTAAGAAGCGGGTTGTTACGCACTGCGCGTCGTCGCCGAAAATGGGAAACCAGTAGCGGCAGGTTTTTCGAAATTTTCCGAAGCGAACTCGTAACGTCTGCCGATGCTGAATTCGCATTGGGAAAATGAACGGGCCGACGATCGATTTACGGTCGACTTTAGAAGTAAACAAAAGTATTATAACCCGGGATGACATTATGAACGTAACACACGAACACGATATAAATATATAAATATATATAGATATATACATATGGATTAAAACGATTGCGGATATTCGCATTGAATTGGACGAATGAATGACTGAGAAAGAGAGAGAGAGAGAGAAGAGTTAAAAATGTAAATAAATACCGTATCCAGTAAATCAATGTATATCTTCGGAACTGAGAGTCTGCGACGACAGGAAGGACACCGTCGTCCGGTTTTCGATATTTCTTTTTTCATACTTTTATTCCACGTCGTCCACCATGAGCATTTCAAGCACTGAGCACAATCATGACGTGCACGACAAAAAAGAGATCACTGCGATTTTGACACATAATTAACGAGGCACTGCCACACTGGACCAACAAAGTCAAAAATGCAAAGAGGGTCGATGAAAAAAAGGACGAAAAAAGAGTGGCACTGGATTTTTCCATTCGATAAAGTATTCCCTTGTGATCCGAATCGTTTAATGCTGATAAGAAAAAGGAAAAGTGTAATGAAGTAACGAAATAATCTAGCGGGAATGTCTTATCGAATAAACGACAGTGTATCCACTGGCAAGAGAGAGAAAAAGAGGTGGAGGAAAAAGGAAGACCCTGCGAATTTTCAGAAAATTTTTACGTATGAAAAACCAACGCCCTTCCACGTTTCTTTGAGAATAAAAAGCAGCACGTGTGGATCGTATGTCTGTGAAATCGAGCATAAGAGGAATGAAAGCACGACTGAGCGGGAGAGTAAAAGCGCGCGAGGACTTTTTATTCGGTAAACAACGTCTTTGTATACTCTGCCCGTGTTGTGAGAGAGGAGAACAATGATTCTTGTATATGTACACCAGTATCTCGATAGTAGCCGTAAGCCTAACCAGTGGTTCGCGGATTTGCGATAAGGTGGACGGGGGAAAATCGCTCAAAAGCCCAAAAAACGCACAGATTTGCCGAAGGCAAATCGTAAAACAGCTCTGAATCTTCGCGTTTATACGTTATGCCAGTTGTTTCAAAGGGTACAGTTTTTAAGCTATAGGATACGAATGAAGATACGTGGAAAAATCACTATCGTCCACCGGAAGCAAATCAGCGACAGGTCGTTACTTAACATTACGTAGTGAGTTTTTGATGTCTTCGATTATAATTATCAAGTTTGTACACACGATACATACACATGCGCGCCCGCACAAACGACGTTTTCAACAATCTGCCGAAGGCACGATCGTCTGGTGGAAAGGGAAAAAGGTGAACAACAGGATCGTGCAGACGAACGGACGATCGAATGGAGAACAAAGAAGCAGATGAACAAATTGAGCAACCGTACTGATTACCTGGCCCGCCAATTACAATTTCTAATTGCTGATCCACCTGTCCGAAGTGCTCAGCAATTGGGTCATTCGGGGAACGGTTCCACGATGGTCAGTTTTCGGTACGGCCAACTCAAATACACCAAAGTCGTGCCGATCTTGATCGCTTTTCTTCGAAGGAGAGTGTCAATGTCGCGGCTGTCATACATAGGTCCATCGATTCCCATTTGATAGTGTAACGTTAACACACCGTTTCATTGTACCCATTGGGCGACACACCTCGTTGTCGCATCATTTGTAACAATATACGATTATATTGGTTAATAAAAGTTATCTAGATGTACGACGACCTTTTGTCTATTTGTCTTTCTACAATACCTTTCCTTAAATCATGGACAAATAAAAAGAAACCTGAAGAAACGTTCTGCGATACTATCTGAAGTGTTTTATCGTGTCAAAAAAGTTAAGATACTTTCATATCACGTATACTATTGATTTTGGTAACAGGAACTTCGAGAATATCGACGAAAACTAAATGTTTGTACACGTGAAATCAGTATTCGTGTCTGATTATATCATAAATGTTATATAATGGCTAGGATTTATTCTACTTAATTGAAAACTGTGGTATTAGGGCAACAGCTGTTAGGAGAAACCTGGTCCCTGGCCTGATTTACCTTACGCCTGGGCAATTTCATAACATCGCTTTGTGACTATCGAGAAATGAAAGTAATCTCGAGTCGAGCCCCCAAGCATTTAACTCGGACATACCGTTCTGATTGTAAACATTAAGAATCAACACGTTGCGTCAGCCCTTCCCTGATTTTACGAATGTAAAACTATCCTCCCAAGGATAAAATCAACGAGAATTTGAATACGTAATAATGGATATCAATACAACGAATAAACATATATACATATGAGAAAAATGTAAATAGACCAATTTGAAAGAAACTTTAATGAACATCATTGAAAATATTCTAACAATTGCACGTAAAAGATGAGAAATGGTACGAATTTAGGATCACGCTGATAATATCTTTCATGACAAAGAAATGTTAATAACGTATTACCGAATTCTCTTGCATAGCTCCTCGACTGCTATTCTTCATGATTTAACGTCGATGACCGTCAAGCGCTTGTTTTTTCTCGATAGAAATCGTCGAGGTTTTTCACTAAGTTAATGTTTTGCAGACTTTGAAAAATATAATGGGGCCCGCGGCATTTCCGCACGAGTCATGCGCAGGGAATTATTGCGCAAGTGGAACACGTTCCTTCGGTTCACGGTCCCATTGGCGATCGTTTCTGTCAGTCAATGTTCGCGCGTCAGGTGGAACGAGCGGAATTGGACGTGTAAATTGAGGAGACACCGCGTGGTGCACGATGGCCGACGCAGCAAGGGACAAAATATTGGAGCAGATTAAGAAGCAGGGGGATATCGTGCGAAACTTGAAGGCTTCGAAGGCCGACACAACGCAGGTAAGTCCCCGAATGGGATATTCCGAAAGGAAAATTACGCAAACACCGTCTAACGGCGTGACATACGTAAGGCGATCTGGTTTCGAAATGACGAGGTTACGTTCAATACCGGACAAAACTAAAAACTAACGTGATAATGCGTGATTGTCATCTGGTTGTCCAAATTATCAAAATTCTACGAGCAAAAATTCGTATCGATATTGATCGCTATTCAGTCCGTGTCGACAAGTAGCTCTTCCCGGGCACTTTCCCTCGGTGTCGATTGTCAGTTGATCCGTATCTCATTATCATGCTAATTCCAACGCATTGTTTTCACAGTTTGCGTGAATTGTAGCAACAGATTGCGTACACTTAATGCATGCACATTCTTGCGTCAGATTTTCACAGCTGTATTTGAGGTTAGGAATACTATGTAACTTAGAACAATATTCTCATTTCCTAGGGCTCTAGGAATCCATCAGACATTGTCCCCAAATTAATAAGTTTAAATGACGATCTTGCGAATGTCAGTTATGTGTGTGGCTGGACACCTACTGTCAAAGATGTTGAGCTATTTGATTTGTGTACCAAACATCTGAATGGTGAACTTACAAAGTGGCCACACTTGACAAGATGGTTCACCAATATCAGGAGTTATACTGAATCAGAGCGCCTAGCATTCCCTGCTCCGAAAGGACCTCAAACATCCTTGGCAGAGAAAATAGAGCAGCTAGTCAAATCTCCTCCTATTAATAATAAAGAACTTGATAAGAAGGTGAGGCAGTTAGTTGCTCGCAAGCAGCACTGCCACAGATTATTCGAGCAATTGCACTGATTCCTCAGATCTCATATGCATTAATATCATCCAGAGATGATAGATTTCAGAGTGTTATTATTATCTAAAACTGTCTATTAGAAAGTGTACAAAGGCTTCTTGACATTGCTTCAACACTCTCCATCAGCATTCTGAAATCTGCTTCACTTCATTCTCATTATGTACCTACACATGAGGTGGTAAAGCTACAACAGATGTTTGTACTTCATCTGCCAAATTATTATTCTTTTCCAAAAAAAACAACAAAACAATCACATACAAATTATTGCTGCATGATGCAGTACTCTGTGGCAGCTGCTTGTTGGTTTTCTAACTTATATTATCTCTGCTGTTTCGGGTAGTTTCAATAATCAGCACTGAGGCGGACTTTTCTCTTTCATTCTGGTTGCTGTCCATCTCTGCTTTTGGCATTCACGATGTTATGCCTGATGCGTGCCAATTTCTCCGTCGCCATTCGAAACTGTCGCACATCGACGACTGCTGCCCCACAGGTACGCGAGTCGTGTAACCCGTTTCCGTAATAACCACAACTAACGGTTAAGCAGCAGCGGTTAAAACTACGTGTTGTCTGAATGTCTTGCTGGCTTTGCAGATATCCGAAGAAGTCGCAAAACTGCTCGCTCTCAAAGCTCAGCTGGGAGAAGAAAATGCAGGTCCACACAAACTCGTTCTTAAAACCCCTAAGGGTACGAGGGATTACAGTCCAGAGCAAATGGCATTGCGTTTGGGGGTCTTAGAAAAAATAATTTCGGTCTTCAAACGTCACGGTGCAGAAACGATAGATACACCAGTATTTGAGTTGAAAGTAAGTCGAAAGATTAAAACGCCGTCGCCGTCGCCGTACGTTATTTACCAGCCTATTCTGCATTTTCCAACGTAGGATGTACTGACGGGGAAGTACGGAGAAGACTCAAAATTAATCTATGACCTCAAAGATCAAGGTGGAGAAATACTCGCACTTCGCTATGACCTGACTGTACCTTTCGCGAGATATTTAGCTATGGGCAAAGTGTCCTCCATAAAAAGATATCATATTGCAAAAGTTTACAGGAGGGATAATCCCGCTACAACGAAAGGTCGATATCGCGAATTTTATCAATGTGTAAGTTTCATGATCATTGCCGAACTAGGAAGAAGTGAAAGAACCTGAAGAATTTAAATAATATGATGCTTTAATTATACTTATAGGATTTCGACATAGCCGGTCAATATGATCCAATGCTTCCTGATGCAGAATGTATTCGCGTTGTTTCGGAAGCTTTACAGTGCATCGACTTAGGCCCTTACCTAATTAAATTAAACCACCGATCGCTATTGGATGGTTTGTTCGCAGCCTGTGGTGTTCCTCAAGATAAATTCCGGTGCATATGCTCGGCGGTTGATAAGCTCGATAAAAACCCCTGGGAGGAAGTTAAGAAAGAAATGGTAGAGGAGAAGGGGTTAGACGAGAAAATAGCTGACAGAATTGGCACATATGTGTCCAAATCCGGTGGGGCAGAATTAATAGCAGAATTACGAAAAGATGAGGATCTTATGAAGCAACGCTCTGCCGTTCAAGGATTAGAAGCCATGGAACTACTCATGAAGTATTGTGATATTTATAAACTAACGGACAAGGTTAAATTTGACCTGAGCCTCGCGAGAGGGTTGGACTATTACACAGGCGTAATTTACGAGGCAATATTAACCGGTGAGTTAACTACGGAAGTCTGTTATTCAAGATTATAAAAACTGTTTTGCTCTGTTGACAGGCGACGACGTTGGAGTCGGCAGCGTAGCTGGTGGCGGTCGGTACGATAATCTTGTTGGAATGTTCGACAGTAAAAACAAGACCGTCCCGTGCGTTGGTGTCTCGCTAGGTGTCGAACGCATTTTCAGCGTTATAGAAGCGAAACTCGCGAATAAAGGCCTGAAGACCCGCACCACCGAAGTCCAGGTGTTCGTAGCCAGTGCGCAGAAAAACCTACACGAAGATCGAATGCGTCTGCTTTGTGATCTCTGGGAGGCTGGCATCAAAGCCGAACAATCGTACAAGAAAAGCCCGAAACTGCTGGGGCAATTGCAACACTGCGAAGAGAACGGAATACCGCTGGCAGTGATTCTCGGTGAACGGGAATTACAGAGGGGAGAGGTTACTTTGAGAGACGTTCAAACGCGCGCCGAATCGACTGTGCCACGTGACAACCTCGTCGAGGAAATCCGGAAACGGATACAGAACTCCACATAGCAACGTCAATTGTGATTATTTATACGGGTTTTAGCACGAGTTGTTATCATTAGTTTCACCGAAAAGTTACTTTCTGCATTTCGTTCGACTTGACGTCGAGTTCACGTTTCGCATTTTAAATGCTATTAAACGCAGGAAACTCAGGGTTCTAACATTCATTCAGACGATCCAGTCAAATTCATTTTAATTATGGTGATTTTTCACATTTTTTACAATGTGCATTACAAAGATTAATCCGAAAAATCATTTTTCTAAACTCTGTTTCGTCTGGCAAATCCTTCTTTCTGCGTGAAATAGCCTGTTTGTTGTGTCGCACCAAAAAATAAAACTGATCGTAACGCTCCTCATTTTCAACTAAGAATAGTAATTTAAAACATATTTAAAAATTATGGTCATCTACATCTTGAGATAAAAAAGTGAAGAACAACAACATTTAATTTATTATTTTCCGTTTGTCTGCGAGTTGTACCTCGCCGCTCATATTGATTTGTCCGTGCGTTAGAAACGTATGTTTGTAGCATCTTCAATTTTACCAATATTATCATAGTATTAATTTAGCAATTCATCGATTATAAAAGCATCATGTCCATCTGTCTTTATAAAAATAAAAAGATGTTTCTTTTTACAATCGTTCGCTTTTTTATCGAAATCTAATACCCTGCAATTGTCATGAGCAACAGCATAGTTTATACGTATGCTATATCGATCTCATTATTATGTCATACCAGTGTTCGATGACATAGCTTTCAGATAACACGATTATTCCCCAAAAAAGACAACTATCAAGAAAATCCGAATTCCTGTGCTACGATAAAGTAATCGTTACGTATTTATCATCAACGGCATTTCTCAGAAAAGAAATCTTCGACTCGTTCCTGCCGAATCGATTAAACGATAACTATAAACCTACTTACGGTACTATCACAGCGTCCATTGTCTTATCTACTTTATAAATTACGGATAATTACGTAAACGTGTTTGAAATCGTGACATTACCGATTGACCTATCGTAAAATACATGTATCCTCGTTCCCGAGAAATATGATCGCGCCTCGTCTAATGAATAAATTATTTTCAAACATTCCTAATATCAGCGCGACCATTGAAACATAGAAAAAGGTATTCTTCTGGTTGAAGGTCAATCCTAATGAAACTATTGCGACTAAATACTTCCTCACATTAATGTCCTAACGAAACCACATTCTATCATTTTCGTTCGTCACTATCCTTTCCCCGATCGGGAAAACATTATGTACAATGTTAGAAGCAAAATCTTGCGGTAGTGAGAACGTTTCTTAATCAGGTGAAAAATTGTAATCGTCTTCCCTTGATTCTTTGGCTGGTTTGTCTACTTTCACTTCCGTGAGAGCGGTGTTGTCGTCCTGGTTGAGTTTCATCGTAGCTTTGTACTGCTCGAAGGGATTTACAGACGGTTTCTCCACCCGCACCTCTAACAATGGTTTGTAAGAGTCTATCGACACCCTGGGCTTGTCATCGGGATGTTTGGCGGAACTGCTCGCGGAACTTGCTACGCTAGCCTGAGAAATTGTCGATTCTTTCCTCTGTCTTTGCGCGTCAGCCCAAGTCCCGATGGAAATCGAAGACGTCTTTCTGCTCGGCTTTTCCTCCGTACCCGTTGATCTCTGCGAAACCGTCGACACTTTTCTGCTCGTCGATTTCGCATCCTTATCCAACACTCGCCGGCCAAACGACTGTTCGTCCTTTTTCGCGGTGTCTGACGAAACCTTTTGCGCATTTAACTTCCCGTTTACTTGCGCCAGGTTTGAAATTTTCTCATCTGGCGAACGCGATGGAGTATCGCGAAGCTGTTCTTCGGAATTCTTCGCCAATAAGCATTTCTGTAAACCCATGTTGATGGCTTCGTTATGATGGGAGGAAGACGGCGATGGTGCCTGAACGAATGGTATCTGATTTCCAGTTTCTATTGGATTAAACACGAAGGGAATATTGTCCGGCAAGCTTACGGGTGTCGTTTTCCTGCTTGAGAAATCCTTGCCTGATCCTTCGGTTGCCATGGCAGTCGATTCAACTGTACTCTGCATACTAGTCGTCGGATCAAGAGGAACAGCCTGCATTTTCGTTGGAGAATCACCTTCGAACGCCTTGTTATCGTAATAAGTTTTACGCAAAGGCAATTGCGAATCGATCGACTGACGACCAGTCACGCTTCCTCCAAAATCCGTCGATTTACTTTCCACTACCGAGTCGTTTCTCGTCACAGGCTGTAAAACTGGGCCGGTGAAGACAAAGGGATTGTTGGTGGAATCGTCGAACGAACTCACAGATGGTATAGGAGACAAGGTATTGGTCCAACCGATCGTTTCTTGCTCTACTGAACTCATCGGTTTACTGGATTGCTGAATTTCATCCGAAACTTTAGGCTGTTCCCGTTCCGGTGATGCGATTGTCACGGTTTTCTGAACTGCCGATGAACTGGACTTGCTCGTAGCTTTGCCAGTTGTGTCCTTAAGACTGGACGTGACGATTTTAGCGTTAGAAAGAACCAGAGGACTTATACTTGTCCCTCTGTCCGGTCCATCGACGTTCACGTCACTGAGACTGAAGGCTCTAGCCCTTTTCTGCAAACTCAACTGTCCTATCTGCCTCTGCAACATCCCAGCTTTCCAGCGGGGCATTACTTTCGTCTGCACCGACTTGGGAGTCGCCGGGGCCGGAGGAACGCCTATCTGAGCTGGTCGCAATGAGAAACGACGAATATTAGGCGCTGATGTCACTGGCGAGGAAACTCCAGGTGCTCCTTCGCGTTGAACCAGAGGTTCCTTGGGAGATTCGACGACGAATGCAGAGTTCGTCGGCGAATACGGCGGCGGGCTTTGCCCGTCTGAAGACTGTCGTCCATTCTGAAACAAAGTCTTCCAAGTGAAACCTCGAACCCAATAATAGCTATTAAGTTTACCTAAGTTTATTACTTTCAAAGTTCCTCGTGTAATTAATTAAAAAAGATGCTGTATTATCTTTTCTAGTTACTTGCACGACTTATGGGACTACAATTTCGGCTAACTTACCGTGAAGAACGGCTTGGACTGTGGCGGAGGTGTTGTGGCAGGCGTGGAAACTGGCCTCAAGGAGAATCTTCTGAGTCTTGGTGCCAGAGCCAAGCTCCCACGTCTATTGTAATTCGATGCAGAGGTTCCTGAATTGTCGGTTGTCATCAAGGAGTATCTTCTGGGCTGTTGAGCAGCGGTTACCGTGTTCTGGTTGCTCTGCGTCGTTGACGAGGACCCTGATGGCGGGGAAAACAGGGCAAGAAGACTCGGCAATTTCGGCGGGGTTAAACTAGCAGTCCCCATTTTCCTCTGAGGCTTCCGAGTCACGTAATCGTCCGGAACGGTGACGACTCGCGTGTGCAGCACCGTCAAAGCACGCAGGAAATCTGCCAAGGTAGCTTCCTCCAGGAGATTGTTGCCCTCCAGGTAACTCGGCAGGTCTGCTCCCGTGTGAGTGAAATAGGGTCTCGTCGTTGAGTATCGTCTGTCGTTCGTGCTCGAAGAATATGCTAAAATATCATAATTCAGTATTCAAACACAAACAAACCAAAAAAAAATTATAATCAGTGGAAGACAATACATGTAGTTTCCTTTTGATGCAATGACAAATTCAAATCAAAGGGGTGCATTTAATTTTCTTTTCCTATAATTTAATTCTCTCACCATTGGCCGTAGTCTGCGTGGAATAAGATTCCTGAGGATCGTTATTGTCAGCGGAATAGTCGGTCTTAGAATTTGAATCTTCGGTACCCTTTTTGTTAGAAAAGGGCATCATCCACCTCGGGAAGAGTGTCTTTGGCACGGATTTGGGCAACGAGAGCGTACGGAACTTGGATTTAGCGTCCTTAATACCGGAGAGGCCAGTTCTTCGTGCTTTTATCAGTTCCTGAATCTTCCTTGATGCCGCTGGCCCGGACCAGGTCCACTCTCCATTTTGTTGATGAATGTTCGCCTCGTTATTCGTCTCCAGTCGCACTTCGCTCGCTGCTCGCGAACGTGGTTTTGACAAAGGAACATTGCCGATCCTCCAGGTCGTGTCCCAGTTGCTGTTATCGTTCGCCAAAACTTCCTTCTCTCCTTGTCCTCCTACAGGTTGTTCGCTTTCCTGATCGTCCGGGGAATCGTCCGGCGGGGGTATGTAACCCAGGATGTTGACCAACCGGGCCAACAATTCCGCCGGTTGGACCATCGCGTGGGTCGCGAAGGTCGCCGTTTTGTCGATTCGTTGAAGATCCGTTTCCGAAACAACGCGAGTCACTTGGTCCTCCTGAAAAAATACGCGATTCATTTCGATCAACGGATAAACAATGCAACCTATTTCTTTCTAACAACAATTTCCAGCCGAAAAGAAATCTCTTCTGAACAATAAAACTCTTTCGAAAAAGACTTTTCCAGGATTAACGTACCTCTTTTTTCTACGATTCGTATAGATTTATCAACAAGGAAAGAAATCGCCTAAAAAAACATGTAAGTATGCAGAGATGTGTGAGAGATTACAACGATAGGAATCTTGACATTATCGATACTGTCGATGTACGTTAGATACACAATTAAGAGTATGTTGTTATTTACAGATTACGGGAGTTTTTTCGTAGACCTTTAAGTGGCCGGACTTTTCGTGAAAATCTAATATCGTCGGAGCAATGAAAAATGAGGCGTTTTTAGGGGAAGTTAGAAGACTTACCATTGGGACGACCTCGCTGTTAGCTCGACGTCGAGGATGTGGTGGTGCAGGATTCTCCAATCCACCGTAAACCAAATCCCTCAGGTCAGGAAAGCTACTGCTGCGTTGGAATTTGGCCGGCGGTGTTTCGTACTCGCACTCATCGACGTATACCCTCTAAAAATTCATCGTAAAACACGAGGAGAATTCAGTGCAGGGCAGGAAGTACGATGCGTGGATCAATTTTCCGGAAACGAGGATAAATCACGAGTAAACCCGACGCGGAGAACAAACGAATCCTGATTCTTGCGCAAATTTGTTACGCAGCCGGGAATGCCTTAATGGAGAGTTAAACTCTGAACTCGTATACGTTTCCCTCGTTACCTCTTGAATATCAATATTACAAAGTACCCGGCTGGGTCAGGGGTCGTCGCGTGAAAACACCGCGGAACAGGACGTCTCGCTCACCTTGACCTTGGAAAGCTGAAGCTCGTTGAAAACCCGGCGCAAATAGTTGACCTCCTTGTTGAACTCGTTCCAGATCTTGCTTTGCGTGTGCTTCAGATTCATTGCCAGCTTGTGCTCGAGCCTGGTGATCTTCTTGCTGCGCATACCCCGGGCAATGAAGGTCATGATCATCACGATGTAACCTAGCCCGAAGGATATCCAGCAGATCAGGAAGGTCTTGTACAGAATGAAGAGAACTCCGCTGCCTTTTGTATTGTCCTGTCCTGCAAAGGGAAGGTCATTTTACACACACGAAGTCCCGGACGGTTCTGAATGGCAAGAAAATCCAGGCAAAAATAATACATAATGCTATATATTATTGTCTTTGAAAGAAAACCATCTCTTCTCCGTGATTGAATGTTTTTTCAAAATTTATTGACATTCTACGTATGGTAGATACTGCAGACCAAAATGAAGAAACAACTTAGCACAAGAGGTATGAATAATCACGTGCATTTCGAACATAAGAAAATATTTGCTCAGTCTTCGTGAGTAACCGTATTTTAACGATGATTTCTGGCACTCGTGATGTTGTTTGATTATTGAAAATCATTTCCAACTGTCCACGTGACTGTTATCGCACCGAACCTTAATTAAACATGTCAAACATCGACGTAGAAATGATCAGGTGCATTTCTAACATAACAAAATATTTGATCAGTTTTGTGAATCGCTGTATTTCAGCGATGATTTCTGCCACTCGTGACGCTGTTTAATTATTGAGAATGATTTCCAATTATCCACGTGACTGTTATCGTGCCGAACATTAACTAGATACGTCAAATGATGAGAAGGTAAATTCAATACCATCACGGTGGTTTAAAAGATAGAAAAAGAGGTGGATGATCTCGACCCACTTACCTCAAAGAATCGTGTCCGTCTGCAACGCGAGCGTGCACCAATAAATTATATTTATCATTGACAGCGTAACATCGATACACTATTATAACAGATTAGCCTACTTTGTTTGAACAATTGGCCAAGTTGTAAAATGTGCATTACGCCGCGACAAAGGAAAATACACTGAATTTGATTGAAATTGATGGGCAATAGAAATAATCGATCGCGTTTCATCAAACACCGCTAACGAACGGTTCAAAGAATTCTTCAAATGTTTGAGAACATTCGTGATAGTTCGTGGTCAAACTTCATTTTCTGGGATGATAAAGATCAATGCCATAAATCCTAATTTTAATCCTTTTTTTAAAGATTTTAAAGATTTTAAAGGTAAGTCAAATTTGTTCAACAATATCCGGAATATGGCGAGTGCATAATCGATTACCAAAATTAATCATGTGCTCCTCATTCCACTTTGCAAAGGTCAGATTTGATTTAAGATCGTTTCAAAAGAGAGATACAAACGGACTGAAATTATCTGCCCTATGACAAACAAAAGCACTTGTAATCGTCATCTTAACGTTCACCAGTATTGTATTGCGTCGTGAAACGTAATGCTCGTTTGCGGCAATCTGAAGTGGTTCGATCAGCCGAATATCTATTATCGTCGAGCTTTAATGCCAAAAGACTATTGTTTTGTTATCCATTATTCACACAAACACGATAATTGGTCATCGCTGAGATAAGAACTTCCCAGAAAAGTACAACATCCACAAAAAAGTGCAAGTGAGTATCTCAAATTGTTGTTAAGCTGAATTTTAGCTTCCTACAGCGACGATTAATGACCAGGAAACAAGGTTTAGAAAGATACACACGTAGGAATTTAAATTGTCACGAGAATTAAGAGTTCTGAAGGAATTTGACAAGCTGACATTTTCTGAGATACTTGAATTGATTTGTTTATATTATTAATTTGAGTCCTGGCTGACCTGCCACGTAGTCGCCAAATCCTATGGTGGTGAGGGTAACGAATGCGTAATAAACTGCCTCATCGTAGGTCCAACCCTCGTAGTGAGAGAAGAGGAAAGCCGGGAAGAAGATGAACATGATAAAACCCGGCGTGAGGTACATGAAAATCTGGGCTGCCAATCCGGCTTTACGTGATTCCAGCGGTGCCAGTTTCTTCGGGTAATCGCATTGCCGTTTCTTATAGGATTTGTACTTCTGGTGGGCCCTGATGAACACCAAGCTGAAGAACTCACCGAGCTGGCTCAGCAGAATACCGTTCATCGGTATACCGACCAGTCCGTAGAAAATCATGAGAATCCGGCTGAGCATGTTCGTCGGAGCCAGATTACCGTAACCTGGTGACAATTTGCAAAAGAAAATAATCGTCAATGAGATTTCGACAGACCAGAGATATTAACAAACTTTGTTTCTATTTTCCAAGACAATTTAATCATGCTTTAAAAGCATTAAAATTTTTTTAAAATATATCTCATTCGTGAGATAAAAGTAATTTGTGCAATTTGTGAAAATGTTAAGAAAAGTCCTTCGGAAACGGCGAAAACTGTCCGCCTACGCAGGGCTATGAATACGAATTCCCTTTTTGCTGGAGTTTTAAGTAAAGTAGAAAAGCTCACCGATAGTGCTGACGACCGTGTAGGCGAAGTAAAAACTGTTGTAGAAATCCCATTTCAGTGGATCGGTTTCGCCCTCGGTGTAATTGTAAACCGATTTCCCGCAGTACTGGGTGAGTTTCTCGAGGATCTCGTGCTGATTTTCCGCGTGATTCGGCATGTAATGTTTGTGCAGCAAAGCTGAAAGGAAGGAACATCCTTCAGGAATTCAAATAACGTAAATGCATAAAACTGCGCATGCATTGCCATTTTTTGTTCTAAACTCTGCTAAACGGACAGGAGTAATTGGCAATTTATTCGGAAATATTGCCGATGAATATGACCTTTTGGAATACGCGAGGACTTTTCGATTCTGCATATCAATCGGCGTAATTAGCACGCTCCAAGTTCTCTTCCCGGGAGTATGCGTGTCGTTTATCGGCGATCTCCCGCGGGATATCTTCAAACGGCGGTAGGGGGGTGGGGGAGGGCCATTATCCGGCTGATTAATCTGCACGGGATACTCTGACTTCTCTCTTAAACGAGGCTATCTCCGAGTCAATTGCTACCTATTATCTTATCAGCCGATATTTACCGGTTACATTGTGCGTCGGCTCAATTGCTCGGACCTTACGTCGCCTGTGCAAGGTGCAACGGACGAGAAACGCGCGGGGGACTTTAATTGCACGAAAATACAGCGCTAATGTTTCTCTTGTTCGAAGAACTACGCGGATCAAACTGTTTCAGCCAACCAAACGTCACCAGGAAATAAATGTTGCCCTAAACTGGGAGGAAATATTGCTTCATCGAACAATTCAATACAACCCTTACTATAAGATTTTTTAAATTCTCTTCCACAAGGTACATCCTTGTGTAACGTCCTTCCTTTTTGAAGTTTCGCAATATCGACGACAAGTCCTCGGATTGTAATTTGCTATCAGGCCTAATCTCCGGCAACTACAGGTAAAAAAAAAATAGTTATCGACTGACGAATTGTTTACACGCAGTGTTTGCGGCTTCGATAAAATTCCGCGACGGAAAGGCGAATGTACGAGGACGGTAATGCCGATGGAACCTTGAGGGGAACAACGCGAAATATCACGGGGTAAAAATTCGTTTGAATTTACAAGGTTCCAAATGTCAACAACAATGCACGGGCAGTGCGTTGATAATCTTTAATCGTGACGTACAATTATAAACGGTTCTCGGCGGCAACCTTCTGAAATTTCAATCGTGCGATATCTCCTCTCTCGACCTGCATATCAATTCGCATCGGCCATTATTTATTCAGAAATTAACGAAAGTCATCATCCTCAATATCATAGGATTATGAAAGACGGCTATGAAACTTTTTTAAATTTCCTTAAAAATTTAGCGACCTAAAGTATTAAATTATTAAACTAATTCGTCGTGGATTTCGTTAAATCATAGGCAAAAAATTCAAATTTAAACGACTGCTGAATTTTGAATTTTATTTTCCTTTCAAATTAACGCGACAACGGACGTTTGGACCGTATTTCCTTTGAACGGACGTTCAACGAATCGGAGCGATTTAATCAAGTAATGTCGAGGATCGTATTGTGAACCGTCGGCAGTGGGCTTTTCAGAATCGATTGGCCGATCGATTGGAAGTCGTTGAAGACGACCATTAAGGGACAATGAATGAATGAATGGCCGGCCGGGTTCATGGACCGGTTTATCGGCGAGGACTGCTCATTGGTAACGTTATTCGTCAGGTGTGGTCCATAATTTCGTCGCTGACCGGCAACTAATGACACTGACACTGGCCGTTGTATCGTCACGGGGAAACATTGTGACACGTCCTTCCACAACAATGCCAGCGGGCACGGCTCTGCATACAAAAATCGCAGCTCGCCTCGCCGACAAAAGTCTTCATACACGACGATCATGTGACTGGACGTACTGTTTTCAACGGATTTTCGAACACGCGAAAATACTCGATTGGAATGCTAAGAGATTCCGTGAAATATCCCCTTTGTTATCCGGATTATTTTTCTCTTGAATTTCCGGGTAATCACGGATTCACTTGGCAAATACGAATGATTCCAAGGGTTATTTTCTTCCTTGTTTCTCAGCAGGACGAATACAAGAATGATATGTCAACAGTTAGTAATCATACGTAAGGAAAGATCTAGGATTCTAAATTCAATTTCCCGGAATAATGAAATGCATTGCATTAAAATGATAAACCAATTCTAATTCTTTATCCATCGATTTTCTTCATGTATCTCCGTCATTTCGTGCGCGTTAATTCCACGAGTTAGGAAGGTTCCAGCGAATACTTTTGCCGAGATTTTTCGGCAAAGATTTGTAATTCTTCGTTCGGAGTAAAGTCGACCTTGCTCCGAAGGAACGAGACAGGGGCACGAAGGAGCACGGACGGAACTGTGCCGGCACGTTAATGGCTTAATATGAAAATGACTTCTAGGTAGTGAAACCATGAATAAACAAAATGGTTTCTCGTGACATGTGCGTAGGTATTTGTATCGCGATACGGGCCTCCATGACTCGGCGGACGGAACGTTTGTAATGGCTGTGAATGAGGAAATTACACGCCCGCAATTTCTCCGGCCTCTCCGGACGGATAATACACGTCCGCTGGCGCTCAAAGGATGGGAAGAATTTCGCGCCAGACCTAACACGATCGTTCACGAGGGACCTTTCAGTGCTGAAATTTAATCGAAGAAAAAACAACGCAAACGCACGGACCTGTGTTAATCCATTTTATTGACGCCATTACTGGATCACTCGTTATTTTACTGCAACGTCGTAATGACGAATCATGGTAATAGAAATTTACGCTTCACAAATGTTTCCTGGGGTCCGTAACGTTTGTGATTGACTCTAGTAATTCTCAAGTCTAATGAACGTTGCTCCTCGAGCAGAAATTTCATGAAAATTTAATAAACGTGCATTGTCTTGAGCTAGAAGTTCGTGAAACGCATTCGCGTGTCGTTGCGGTTGAGCAACGTCGATTCTAACGATGATTGCAAAACCGAAGAAACCGCAGAAGAATCGTTCGATCGCCGCGTCAATTATCGGACAAGTAGGCAAGTAGGCTATCGAGGTTTAAGTTTTTCGCCAGCTCAGCGGTCCTCAGCAAACGATAGCAAAGTACGTAAACAATGTTTCGTTGTAAAATTGATAGCATTTTCCACCTATCTAAACCAAACACGTCTTCCTTGAGACTTTAGTGAAAACGTAGGATAAGTTTTTGTTGACTTTGAAGTGTCGGCATCGGTAAAGCTTGGCAAATTTATGGCGAACCGTCCGTCAGAGTAAAGTCCGAGCAAGGAGAATTGCCTGCTAGCCGGGCAATTATAAATCAGAATGATCTTAACCTATCAAAGTAGCACCGCGTTACACTTTGACGGGTTTTCCCGTGGACTTGCCAGAGGGGGACATGAGTTATCGTCGCAATTAGAAAACGTCGAGCTGACGGGAAGCCATTCGAATAACTCGCGATGGACGGTCATCGATCAAACGCCAGGAAAATCGCCGAGAAACTCGCGGAAAGCGACACTTGCCGGCGATCGATGACTTACGTTTCATCTAATGACATAGCTATTGTCGTGCAAGTGCAACACCTGTCATTGACAGTCTCAATGCGCGATCGTCATAATTAATGTCCCAGAAAGCGGCCATGAACGACTAGGACGTGCGTAGGTCGACTATGCATCGGGGAATACATCATTTTCTGCCTTTAAAGCCAATCAATGCAGTCCCACTTGGCCGCAAGGCATTCAAATATCCACCGATCAAGAAGGTAACGTTTACGCAAGTAGCAAAATAATGTGTAAATTCGGCAATGGTCCAAGTTTTATTTGACGATTTTATCCGATTTCTATGACCGAAAATGAGGGATCGTGATTCACTGATTTTACTCACCGTTGATCTCGATGCGTTCCTGCTTGGCCTGTTTCACATGTTCGACTTCCAGTCGACTTTCGATGTGATAGAAAATAGACGCACCGAGCAGGAGATAGGTGACAAAGAGCATCAACAGGACCATCCATTGCTTCTTCGACATTCTCTATGACCAATACGATGGGTAATAGCTGCTCTCTGGATTCGATAAAGTTCCGTTCTTTCACTCGTGATTCGTTCCGTCCAACCACCCTCTCTGCCGTTAACCCTTCGTCACGAAATCATCTTGTCCGCCCTGCACCAAAGCACCAATTATAAACCGGGAAAATGAGTTGGCTGGACCCTTTCGATAATCCTCACGAATCATTGCCCACTAACTACGAAGCACAATTTTCCGTGAAAGGGAAATCTTTGATCTAAACAGCCTTGTGTTTATCTCTATTTGCTCAGATTAGACGAATCAGTGTTAAGTAACTGACGGTTCTACGATTAGCTGATCAGCGAATTGCGTTGACGATTACCGAAAGGGTTTTAACGGAACTTGCTGGCCGCGTGTAATTGGGGATTGAACGATGATTTCCGAGAGAAGAAGAAAGAGACCTTTTGCTGCCGGCGCCGGTCAAGAGCGACAGTTGACTCGCTCGTCAAGAAGACACTGAGAAGGGGCCCTGCCGCGGATATATCGTACGGTCCCTTCCTTCCACGGATTTTGCCAGCGATTATCACCGACGAGGCGGGTCTTTAACTGGAACCGTTTATCTCGGAACCGATAAAATCGTAATGCGACGATCCCCCCGTCGATGATCGGCAAAAAGGCCCCGACGGGACCGTCGATTTCAATCGATTCTCCGCCTCCTCGGCTAGCTGCCTCCCTCCAGAATCCTGCGAACAGGTACCATCCAGCTGTCACTGGTTCATCCTGACTAATCACTTTACTTTTCCCACCCACGTGCCACCCCGAAATTTCGCTCGATAGTACGTCGTTAAATACAGAGAAATTACCTGAGTAAGGGAAATGAAGGACAGTGGGTAAAGGAAAGTTGTCGAGAAAAGATAGGTTTCGATGACTTTTCAAACAAGTATCTACTATTCAAGTAAATAGTATAAATATCGTTAAATGAACATGTCCTTAGGAAACTACGTAATTTACCTACGCTGAACAATATTACTAAAATAGAGATACAACGATGACGGACAAACAAGTAATTAAAATGTCAACTAATTTCCGAGATAACGAAAACTGCTGATATTGTAAACATGCGGAATTCAAAAGACCGGTAATTCGGAACGTTTACACACCAAACAAGTCGATTTTATCGGTTCACTGGTGCTTAAAATTGCAATATGGCTCCGTTTGAAATATTTCTGGGAAGTAAACTGAATACCACAAGCACGACACGCTGAACTTATCTCGCGTTCGCCAGTTTTCCTTTTCGTTCCTGGCGAAGTTTTCTACGAAAAATCAGCGAGGGGTTCGTGGATTTTCACTGAGCGGAGATTCACCTGTCGACTTTTGGTTTTCGCGCTCGTCAGTTCGTAACGGTGGACGGAACACGAGTGACTAGAGAAGCGAAGCCACCGCGATCGAGATGATCCGGACCAAAAATTAAAGTGCTCGCTCGTTCTCTCAGCCTCGGCGGCTTCGCTGCTCGGATTTGTCGCCTTGAACGCGATGACTGGGTCGAAGGTGTCGTCGACCTCCCCTAACCGCGGTTTCTCCAAGGAATTACAGAGATCAACGAGTTTCCGGCCGAAGGATTCATCGTAACGTCTAAGGGAAGCAAATTCCTTCAGAAAAGATTGTCCATAAATGAAACACCGACTATCAATGTTAATGTCTTGTCACAAATAAATACCCTAATTACCGTTTTTCCAAATAATTACAGTGATCAAGGGATTTCCAATTCTATGCAATGTGCAAAGGAAGTAAGGTCCGACGGGCAAGATTTTCTACAAATTCCGTATTGACTCAAGTCTAAAGTAAAGAACGGTAAAGTGGGATTATTTCTATGGACAATGTAATCTATGACATCCCAGGAGAATTATTTCACTTAGATTTCGTGAATCACCGCAGGCGGGACTCGGTTTCGCGGTTTTCTTTTCTCTTCGTCTGTTTCGGCAAACCCGAATGTTTTCGCACGAATCTCCTGGGTCAAATACCGCGTCATATCTTCAAAGTGACTCATTTACTAGCAGTCTGGCAAATGGCTATTCGATAAGTCGTCCGCACCCTTGAGATAAAGAAATGATTAGACGTTGTGGCGAATTCGCCGAACAAAGTGCGAATTAGCGGAGAATGAGAAAAGGGAATTATCTCACTTAGTTTTACAGTGAGAAAGTAAAATGATGATAACAGGCAAAGGTTTAGGCGAAACAATGACGTAAAATTCAAAATTAGATTCGGGTGTGGAATTCACAGAAACTTTCGTGAATGCTACCCGTTAAGTAATGTTCCAACTAACAAGGTGATAAAAAATAAGAGAACGTAACAATGAAGACTTTGAAGAGATCCAAAACATATTTGTACGTGCGATAAGATGAAATTGATTGCGCAGGAAAAAGGAAACAGGAGATTTCGAAGTAAACTCAGAAAGCGGATATACCTTATTTGAGAAACTTGGAACGGCGAGTGAATCTCAGAATACCTGCGAATCTTTCTGAGTGGATCAAAGACCGTGAGATAAATTTGCAGAGATCTGTTGGAACAATCGATCACTCCCCGTTTTTATCGAGACCCGATCAGCATGTACGGCTGGGTAGATCGTTGGACTTGCACATTCTAACGATTTTGTTTACCGTCGAGGAAGAACGGATCTCGCACGTGCGCCTTTTTTCCGTTTGAAAGAGACGCGAAACGCGGGACGAATTCGTAAGGATGGTTTTCAACGAATTCGCCGATTTCTCGCGATGACGAGTTCCCGCGTGAGGAGGAACGTGTACCGACGGAACAATGGTTTTGCGTATTCGTAGATCCCCCGGCGTATTAAAGAGTTTCCGCGCGTGACTGCAATTCCCGGCGACCGGACAAAAAGCTTCCCTTCGACAATGGAGCTTTGCGTAACGGCGATCGACGGGGCCGTCCCTGCTCGTCCTGTAGATCGAAGGACGAGATCGATCGATAGATCTTCCGTGCATGACGCACCTCGATGATTTATACCCGCGTGGAAGGTGGCACTGTGTTTGCTTCCGCCTTATTGCCAGCGTCTTATTTATCGACTACAAACGACACCTTCCAGCGACCACGAGTTTGCCGTTCTTTTTTCCCATTTTAAAACTCGCCGGTGGTTGCCTCCGCAGACGATTAATCTGCCACGTGAAATGTGCAAGGAGAAACGACCGTCTGTCGTACCTTCTTGCTCGTTTTCATAATTGAAACACGAGGAGACATTAAGGTGACACGAAGGTCGGCCAAAACTAATGATCGACATGGACATTAATTGAAGCTTGCTAATTAATTGGATCTATTCTAGTAATGCAATTGAATTAAACAGACGCGTTATTCGCGATCCTGTTTCTTCACTGGCCGCTCGTGCACGAAGCTCAGAAATGGAATGGAATGAATTCCTTTTCGACACCTCGCTGTTGGAGCAGTAGAAAGAATTTACTTTAAATGTTACGGAGATCTGCGAAGGTCGATGGGCGGAACTATGGGGAATCTAGGACAGTCGATGAAATTGTCCGGTTTTGGAAGTGCACGAGTTTCGCGTATTTGCCTCGTCTTACGTCCATCGTTGTTTGTGAGGGCCAACATTGTGAGCTTTTCTCGTTTGTACCGTCTCGACAGAATTAGCGGTTAACCGTCGACCATGCACGGCCCGCAAAACTGTCGATATTATCCTTTGTTTCCCGCGTGAAAGGAAAATTTTACACCTCAATTTTTCCACCGGTTCAGTCTCTAAATAGCCCACATTTCGGGTCATTCAATATCGTCTACAATTAATAAAATACAAAGGATTTCTTTAAGGAATCAGCAGTTTTCGTATCTGTGCAAGTACTTAAATCGATATTGATTTTTGTTTATTATTATTTGTCATGAATAATTTGTCGTCATAAACTGTACCGCCCACTCTCTGTTTATGAATTCATTATCTCGTGTTATCAGAAGCCAAAGAAATATCCCGGCTGTGCACGTTCGACTCGATTCCACGACGGATTAGGTCATTCCGGGCTAAGAAAAATTAGATGATTCGCGTAACCGTCTTGAACCGCGTAAGATATTCCTTCGGTCAAAATCGATCGTCAAATTCTCAACACCTTACGATTCTTATTTGTGTTACAGGATAAATCAATTTGACGAACGCTTTCCGCACGATTCGCTTTATAACTCTGCCGACAAGTGCTTCTTAAAAGTGACGATCATAAATTCACAGTTTAGTGAGCTACTAAATCAATGATACTGGTCGCTGAACTACGCAAAGCCATATTAAAATATTTGCGGACGGAGCAACGTGTAAAAATTACCGGATTGTTAAGTATTCCATTTTACACGTGTAACTGAGAAAAAGTCGGCAAATGGTTGATGTATAATATTGTTAATATACATGACAATAATTCTGTTTAATTACTCCAAAATTTTCATGGCACTGTGCACGCAGATCATTAAAATGCGAATTTAATCCTGTAATTTCACACTGACGCAAGAAAACGTCTGAATGCCTAAAATCCGACATTGATAAAAAGAGACGGAGTTGCAGTTCGCTGAAGTAAAGATGAAATGGGTCTGAAGTGGCAAAGAAACGAGTCGCACGCCACTAAAGATTCACGTGTGTGTTGGTGGCCCTATTAGATTAATTTACATTAATACACTTAATTGTTTACCGAGTGAACTGAGCCGAACGTGCGAGACTCTTCGAAACGGGTCATAAGATCAACAGATTTCTCAAATTTTCTTCCGCGATTTAGAATTTAACAGACTCCTATGTGCAGAAAGAATTCCATTTACTCTAAACGTCAGGGATTCGTTTTCCGAAACAGCACGATACTCTTGGAAAGTCTGGGATTCAATGTGAGATGACATAATAAAATGAAAAGCCGGGTAAGGTGGCTTGGTCGAGGAAATCTCGGTAGCTGGATGGTAATCCAAACCACACAGTGGCTTATCGCTTCCCCACACACGGCAAATGCTTCCTGAGATAGCGGGAAAGAGAGCGCGGATTAAAGTCGCGGCATTGGAAAGCATGAAATTTTCGCGACGATAAGGGCAAGCTTTTTTCCAACCGATTGCAGTGACGGATCGATTAGAATTATCGAGACGCGTCGACACGAGCAAAAGGAAGACTGGAAAGTGGACGGATTTTTCCGTGTTTCCTTCGGCTCGGTCGACAGCCTCCCTTGAGATTTCCATCGATACCGTATCTCTCTTTTTTTCCCTATTTTCTCGAAGTTTCCGCCTGGTCAGCGCGACAATCTTTATCCTCCAGCGAAACGTGTTTACTTCCTACGCGAGATATGCACGCTGTCGCGAATCCGTTTCGTTAAAGCGATGCGGTTTGTCCCAGCAGTATTTTTAGCCGGACTTGTCGACCAATTGACGGGAATTCGCGGCGAATGAAAATTGGTTCGAAATTACGGGGCTTCATTTAGCGGTGCAACGGGCAACGTGCATGGCATCGTATGTATATCGAGGACAATTAGCAGATAATCTTGCACGAAGACAGATTAACCAGATTTAACAATGATAAGTGATGAAAAAATCAACGTTCATGCTCCCCTAGACTATTGTTTTCTTCATTTTGACTCACATTGCTTTTACGCCAAAATCAATTGCGATCACGTGAACCTTTTGAAAGTGGTTGATTAATCGAAATGTTGCGCGAAGTAGATCCTAGAAAGGCCGAGAGATTCGCGAAGTATCGACAAATCTCCGACGCTATCTTGAGGACGATCTTCGTTGTTGACAGGCTATTACGTATCGAGATAAATTGATCGGGGCATAGACGATCATCAGCACGTAAAAATATCGTTTGAATCTTACCTGCGCTTCTGACGTTACATGATAAGAGAACTCCTGATCTATCGATCACGAACTGTCGATCGTCCCTTTATCGGTCTTTACTTTACGCTCGGGTCGACGAAGAAGTTGAGAAAATCGGCTTTTTTGCGCCTCGAGAAGTACGGGATTCGCGAAGATAGCATTTTGATGGAAACGTCAGATCTTTTTTAACATTTTCAGAACGACACTGTTTCACCGACACCGCAGAAGTGTTGTTCACGAATTTCTGTCACGTTTATGTTTTGCCTCACGAAGGATTTGCGAAATTTGTGCAAGCCGCTCGAGCGAATCGGTGCAGTTGGATACTTTGCCGAACGAAGACTATTCGCAATCGAGCCTGGTACCATGAGAAAAACCGACCGTATGGTGGGAGAACCGCTGGTCGGAACGATGATCAACACCATACACACAACTCCATTGAATTTTCACCCCAAAATCACGATTATCCACGACCTCGACAACAATCCAAAAACTTTCAAATAGTACACTCAGTGTCCAAAAAACCCGATTTCCGCTACCAATTGCGATATATTAATTATTCAGTATTTTGAATATCCGATCTTCCTAATTTCGGGGTATAATGGGTGGCAATTTTTTATTTTTGGATGTATCTAAAATGATCGCAATTTATGATGACTCGTCGTGAGCTTGCGATCCTGGGTTGCTAATTATTACGTTACGGTTAGTACTCTTATGCTAAAACGCCAAGTCTTCCTTACAGGTCTACCATGGCAATCGTCGATATGAAATGCGTCAGTATTTTCTGCAGATTTTGCAGAGTTTTGAAGAAAAGGAGGATGAGTTAGCTCACGTATTATTACGGGACTAATTATGGGAATGTTGGAAAAGGTTTTTCAAATGTTTGGGACATAAACGTTCTTTGAATAATATATTCAGACTGCTTTATTCCAAAATTATATTATCACAATCTTTTCAGCTCGTTCGTCACCTTACCGGTCTTCTACACAGACGCAACAGAATTATATATAAACAAACGTTTCGCTTACCTATTGCTACATATCCTTTTGTATAACATTCCAGTCATGATTTACCAATTACTTCAGTAATATCGCAAATGAAAATCGTAGCTTATTGGCAAAATTAAGGCATTTAAATACAGTACTACAAAGAAATTATCGTAATATTCAATGAAACTTATTAAGTTAATAAAAGCTGTTGTCCTCTAAAATACAAAAATCCGGTTGTTCTGCCAAAAACCTACACGCTTTGACTCCACTTTCGTCTAATTAAAATAAGACATGCGAACATTATGACTTTTGATCCAAAGATTGCCGACATAGAATCTTATTGCTTAATAGGAAATACCGCCTTCAGTACATTTTGCATTTCGCTCAGCAGAAGTTGCTGCCGAATACCTTTGACCTTTTTTCAATGAAGTCATCTCAAATGCCCGTTGCGAATTGGCAAAAGTTAACAGTGAATCCGACGCAACTAACAAAAACGGAACAAACAACAGCGTCGAAGCTACTTTCTTTAACCCTTTCACGAGCAAATTGAACTATACAACCAAGTTTACCCAGCACGTTCCCCCGATAAATATTAACTAAAGACAGACAAAGACACGATTATATCATAAACAGAAGATCCTAAAACCCATTGCACTGGAGATTCTGGAATGGAACTTTGTGATGAATATACTGTATTGCACGTTGTGAAAGGGATAAACAACATGTCAATTATTTTGCGTTTACATCACTCTGGTTCTACGAGTTTTATAGGTTTGGATTTGACGCTAATAGCTAATGTAACCTACTTCCCACGCAGAAAAAGGCTGACGTGATTCCTACAACTGTTGTCTTATGATCTGACAATAAATGTATATTAAATAAGGAAAATCTTATGTAAACTCAATCGCTAGTTACGGGCCGTTAGTTTTGGCTTCATTAAGCCTTGTCATTCTAACGCACAGTGATATCTGTCAAACTTAAACTTCGGCAGACTTCCACACTTCGGAAGAACTAGACGAGGTGATTTTGCACTTAAATATATATTGTTGCGCGACTTATTACTGCTTTTAATTTAATTCCACCCAAACTCTATGTCCTCGATTTTAATATTCAAACCTTCAAACGTTGTGTCCATTGCAGGATCATCGAAACCTTCATCCAACCCCATTTGCTACAAGATAAAAATCACCGCCGGCATTTATTAAATTAGTCGTAGTAAAAATACGTATAGCGATCGACAGTTTATAAATATTTTTACTACTTGTGCTCATAAATATTTTAACTGCATTAAATACATTTATTATAGCGAAGATCGCGTAAGAATAATTATTTGTTCAAACCTGCAATGCGGCTATTTGTGAAGGATCACCGACTAATAATATCTGCGTTTCGTGGTCCGTTGCGTCTTCAGATTCGTTTGAAATTTGAAGTTGTCCATCCTTCCCCACGGTCAATTTCTGCACAGAAGAAATATTATACGTTATTGAAAAGTCTGTAAACCTTTGTATTCTTATAGAATCACTTTTCGAATACTTACGTTAGGCCTGACACCGTTATTTTTTCTGTTACTCTTAGTTTGACTAGTTAATTCAACGGGATCTTGTAAAAAGGCTTCCATAGTACCATCATCGCTATCCACCAGTGCGTGAGCTGTTCTTTTGTGCATTATTAGCGTACTGCTTTGTCGGTATCTCCTAAAACACACTTTGCACTCAAAAGGTCGTTGTTGCGTGTGTACCTGTAAACCAAAAAGGAAATCAACTACTGTCTCCCTTAAATGTTTATCCTAATAAGCCAGTTATTAGAGCTTACCAGGTGATGCTTATAAAGACTAGAATATTCTGTAAATCTTCGTCCACAGTTTTCTGTGGAGCAAACGTAAGGTTTCTCCCCGGAGTGAATGCGAATATGATTTTTGTAGTTTGTCGCACTCGCAAATGCCTTGCCGCATTTTGGTTGAGTACATTTGTACGGTCGTTCCCCTGTGTGTGTTCTTACGTGTACCTGAAATCAATACCATATCGTAATCATTATTTGAAAATAAATACAATTGGAAAATAAAAATAATCCACATACCTTTCTAATATTACTCGTCGTAAATGACCTACCACAGCCATCAAATGGACATACAAAGGGACGTTCACCCGTGTGAGTTCTGACATGCTTCAATAAATCCCCAGATGTTTTGAAGCTCTTGTTACACTCATCTGTTGGACATTTGTATGGTTTTTCACCGGTGTGTGTGCGTAAATGTGCTTTTAAACTATAACCGGTCGAAAAACTCTTCTTACACTTCGCGTGTGTACACCTATACGGTCGTTGACCGGTATGAGACCGTTCATGTACCTAAATATAAATAAACATTCTAAGTATTACATTCCACTATCTGTTGTGGTTGGATATTATAAAAAAAATATTCACCTTTAAATGATGTGGTGTACTATACACTTTTGAACATCCTTCCCTTGGACAAGGATGTTTAGTCTTTGATTCTGCTAGTTTGTTTATTAAAATTTTAGAATCCTTTTTTTTCAGTTTCCCATCTTCTATTTCCCATAATCCATTGCTAACATCCAAATGGCCAGCGACCATGTATGCTGTACCATTGATAAATTCTACCTGAGAGTACTCATTCTCTACATTGGAAGTTGCTGCTGCTTCTGTCTGCAGAAACGCAGTAGGATCTAGTTCCAGCTGTAACGTTTTGCCATCAGAAAATTCTGACAAGTCTCGTAGCAGAATAGTTTCTCCATTTTCCAGCTCAAGTGCTGCGTCTCCTTTGAATTTGGATTCTATCAATCAACAGTATATATATATATATATATATATATAATCGAAGCATTTCTCACAAATTTTCTACATGATCACTAACCATCTTTGCCAAGGTTGTTGGTAACAAAAGCTTGTGTGCCATCAGGAAGCGTTATAGCAGTCAAGGTAGTACTAAATAACTCATCATCTAATATTAATTCTTGTACTTGAGCATTGCTTGTGTTGTCTTCATTTATCATCACCGAAAGACATTCAAATATATCTGGTGGATTGTCCTGGTGTAAAAGAAGACAAGTTATAAAGTTAAAAAACTCATTGATAGCTTAAAGTTACAAGAGATTACGATCTATAATGATACGCGTTTTATGATAATGAAATAAATTCACCTCCAATTCTTCCAGGAGCGCAAAATCCTCCTCTGTTGCAGGGTTAGTAGATAGTTCTACATGCTGTGTCGTCATAATTTTCTATCGTCCTCGAGCTAGAAACAAACGTTAATTTTGACCGTTCACCAAGAAGTAATTCTGTACTGTTCCACCAGAATCGTCGTACAGCAATCGCTTTTAAAATCATACTTAACGATCATATTATATCAAACGCGAAACATGTCAGAATTGTAAACATAACGAGTGTCAACGATATGAGGGTTATTTTTACCGCGATGAAGACAGAGACGCTCAATTTAAACCATATTCTTCGAATTATCGCAAAATCGCGAAGTGTAAGTTTCGTCGATTCGCCCGCCGATTTCGCAAAACTGATCGAGCCAGTGAAATCCCGCGAAAATAACGATCAAGGCGGTCGAATCTCTCGTGAGATAAACCTCGCCAGAGAAATCGCCATTTTTCTCAGCGAGTTTGTCAACAAGCGCATGGAAAACCGATCTGTTATTGCCGTTACACGCGAAATCCACATTGATTAAAACGTTCTAATTCGTTGACGGTAAATTACTGAACAGACGAATCAAGTTTCCAACGGCATGTCACTGAGTACCACAGAATCTTGGGAAATATTACCCATAAACACAGCCGCCCGCGAAATCTCCTCGCGACCAACATGAACCAACTGGAAACAAACTCGCCGCCATTTTTCGGACACTAACCGCGGGCAGAAATTCAAATTACAATTTCTGTAAGCAGATGCGTCGAAAAATGTACCGCCAAACTTTGTTCTGTAATAAACAATTATGACAGGTTTCGCTAACATTATTTAATTGTACCATAAGCTAATGTAACAAAGACAAACTGAACTACTTCTGTCATTACTTATTTATGAAATAAAAGTTAGTTAATGCATTTAGAAATTTGCAATAAGTTTGAATCCTACTTTCAATTCTCTTCTACAAATTAATCAGTATTATTATAAGCAAGGAACGTACTTAAACATTTTGTTATTGTCACTAGTTTCGAATTTATTTTGATAAAAACGGACTTTTATATTTTTCATATTGACTATAATGATCAGGTTTAAAATGATCATCAGAACATTGTTTCTAAAGTTGTAAGAAATGGTGGGAATTACGATGCAGACAGCGACAAAATCTGAAATCGATTTCTTCCTTGAGCGTATCCGGGATAATGGAATAACTATTGTTTCTGACGCAATAGGCGCGTCCTCGAAAACGAAACGAACGCAACGAACGTGCGTCCTTCCAGTCCTTCGACGCTCAGTCTGCACAGGTGGGGTACGTATGTCGAGAAGGGGGATGTTGGGCCCATGCATCACGACATTCTCCCAAGACGTCCGAACTGGATCAGTTCCTAACAACGTTTCCCAGGCTACATACGAATTTCATCCTCGCCGCGTGAACACGTGTGCTTCGGAGGTGACTTATGTATTTTAAATGTTAAACCGTGTCTCTTGTAATTGCCTCTTGTAAAAGCAAACATTTGACACCGAGGCTACTGATTTTCAAATTACAACATGTCACCGGTAAGTGTCAAGAGTTTCACATGGTTTACTAACTTGTGCGTCTCGTTGTTAACAACAATTAATGATATAAACCTTAGAAACAATGTTGCTCCGCGTTTTGCGCATATTCAAAGTACGGTTTACGATGCGGATAATTCAATACATATTCATTGTTTTAAATTGCAAGGATTTATACCGCGACCGATCGATTCTTCCTGACAGACAGATTGCAGAACATTCGAAAATGTCTGAATGTGGTAAAACTACTGGAATTCGTGTCCCGTAAAAACTCTTGAGGAACCATGTAAGACCTGCACGCTTTACATGCTCATCACGTGGCCCGCTGGCAAGTGTATCAATGAATACCTGATCGATTCCCGCGGTTTTGTATACTTTCACTAGAGCAATTGCCGTATAGGATAACACAATACGGGCATACGCGCGTATTATAATGCAAATGGGTAGTTGGCCCGTAAAGCCCGCTGCAGGCGTTGGCGTTACGTCTTACCGAGCATTACGCTGTTTTCGTGTACGGTAACCTGAGAGTGAGTTACGGATATTTCGTACAAACGAGCATGGAATGCCGGTACGCATTTTCTGCAACGTTCAATCGCGTCGTTCAATGATACGCATCGTGGAAGAGCGGTCGTTGCGAAAAGTTGTGGTAATTGCGCGTAATCGCGAGGTAATTAGCGAGAGGCTAAGCGCGAACGATTAATATCTCTCGGAGCCCCTTGCACCTCGTTACTCAGCGGTTGATGTGTGCTAATCGCCTTCCATTTATAGGGAATACTTTTCGTCCGTACGATTTTACTCTTCATTAGTCATCGAATGGATCCCGCAACCCCTGAGTTTCGCGCTGCGCCGAACTGGGGTAGAAAAATATTTGTCTTTCGTAATAGAGGAAATCTTGATTTTCCACTCGGCTTTGCATGCGTCGGCTCTACTCGTTTTCTAGCAACTGAAGCTGATAATGGAAATATGCGAGTTACGTGATAGTGAACGGTGAAGCGAAAGACCGTTTCGCCACGCACTGCCGAACACGCGAGTCCTTATGACTATTATTATCAGGAGAAATGAGTATATACCCCCGCGTGATTTTATCGATCAGTTACGTAGTGTTCCATCGAAATGGTTCAATCGAAAAGATGCATTGCGACAGACGAGCTTGATAGAATTTTTATCAATTTTCAAATTCCCGCAATCATTTGCGGACTTATAAATCACGGCGGTAATTGCTTTCTGAGGATTTCAATCACTGCCGAGTAAGGCGGAGGTCAGTCCCTCGCTCGCCGAGGAGTTTCTTAATTAAAGCATGCGATTACCGCAATTAACGGCCGACAGGATGCGGTAGGCGAGAGCACGATTTATACATCCAAATCCCGTATATCACTTAATCCTCTTCGTCTCTCGGGTTGCATGTTTTGTCGTGTATTTCGCTGGTAATCGATCGTGACCAGCTCACGTGTCTTTCGCGAAAGCTGAGCATTCGAAATGGAATTACGGGGGGTCTACCGTCAACAGCGATTTCCACGGCGAATTCATCCTCGCCGATTCATTGACAGTAGGCAAATTAATTCCACGCTGTTTCAACGAACTCATGGGATTCTATAAGACGAATTTACCAACACAGAGGTTGGCACCCTATCTATAAAACCCGACGGCGGCAAGGACATTATCCTTGTGTTAGAAATCAGAGTCGGTATCCTCGCCGGAGGGGCATTGCTTTAATCTTTCCGCACAACGCGAGCAAGAATTTCGCGACGACGTTAATTTACGAGAAAATGGAAATATCCTCGAGAAATGCCGATTCTTTACACTTGGCCCAGTTGAACTACTCGTTACGTCATTAGAGGAATTTAACTTTTCTTGCATAACTAAGCCGCGGAAATATTTAGTCCGTATAGAAAAAGGATACCCTCTTCTCAGTCCCTACAGGCGGGCCTTGAACTTTCTGTTTGCATAAGTTTCCTGTTCGAGTGGTTATGATATTCCCTGATAAAACGTTTTTTAAATCATAACCGTGTTTTACGCGAGATCGATCTTCCGATCAATCCGCTTTGATTAATCACCTACCGTAATGCCTGTTATTGTTGCGTGGTCGGCCAGCGCCGTTCCAGAAAGTTTAGATTTAATCAGCGTTAAGGGTCCGAATGAAATCGTATGCTCGCTGATTTCTCATATTTTGGGCCGTTATAAAAAGGGGGCAACGCGAAGAGAAAACTCATGGTAACCCTTGAACCTCGTTTTATCTCACGCATTGTGAAATTTGCTTTACGCATGAAATAATACGTAACATCAAAAATAAGTCACAGTCGGGTAATGTTCTGCATTGAATTATCTGACGGAAATACGTAATCCGGAGATTATTATCCTGATTGTATTGGCTTTTAATTATAATAACGAGGAAATTCATAAGAAAAAAACTATTATACAATTGTGTCTAGCAATATTGGAATGATGAATTTTGCCATAATGGAATTTCTTCAAAAATTCTCTTTACCAATACACAATTATTGCCTTTATTCTTTAGCACGCGTTTAGCACGAATTAGTACGAGAAATGTAACACAATGACACGTATATATATGGCAACTGCATCAGCGGATTTCGGAGAATGCAGTTGGCGAAGTTGAGCTATGAATTCTGCCCGTAAATGCCCTTGTGTGTGTACGAGGGACTGTTGGAGCTGGCCCTGTTGCACGGGCAGAGCGTATAAATTTATTGAAGTTAGCGCAATGAAGCAACAGTCCCCATAAAGCGCGCAAGGAGTCGTGCGACCGACTGTTGCAGGCTAACTGCATCGTTGCACTGGCGCGCGTTGTATGCACATTGCGCGCACGAAACGTACTTTCATATCTAGGCCCTTGCGTCTCGTTACCTTAAGGAGAATGCGACGGAAACTCACGTGAGTGCTCACCCACGCTGCACGCACCGTCCACGGAAATTTCGACACGCGCAGACATCGCCGTGAGGATCTTTCAAAATACCGGCAGCGGGATAAAACGATCGATCATTCCCGCCGGGCTTCTAATGACTTGATAGCCACGTCCAACGACGTACCTTGCCGCTCAATTATTACGATTTATTGATACGTAAACGGCCCGTTTGTACTTCCGGCGAAAGTAATGACCGGCGATTGGACGATAAGTTAATCTCTAGGGCTTCAAATAATTCGTACACGGGTGGGCGGTCTTTTAGGTTTATCCGAAAATCATATTTCTTGACGAACAGAAAGTACTACGTGTTTCTACGTTTGTCTTTTGCCACTGGGCCCGCATTAATTATTTAGCATGAATCATGAATAAAAGTCAGACGAACCGCCTCGAACGATTATGAAATATGAAAATGTAAATTTGCCTTGTTAAGCTTGCGCAAAGAGACGCACTAATGTTATGGCAATGAACAAATATGGCAGTAGATGTATTGTTTATAACGATTAAGAAATTGCTTTGGAATCGAGTGCATTCGAGTTGAACGTCGGCGTTCGCCACAGAAGATTAGATTGACAGCAACAGATATAGTACCGTGACGATCTTAATGACAGAGCACCGTTACAAGCAATAATTATCCCTCACGTCGTTCAATCGTCTGTCTTAATCGCCGCTACGATTGCATAATTATCTCCTCGGAACGGAGAGCATAATCGCATTCCTTATCATCTGGGACGTTATAAAAAATAATGTGACTGGGAAAAAAAGGACGGGCTGAAAGGATTTCTAGGTGTCGACGGCTTTCACATTCGTTTCGAATTTGTTTAGACGAGATTCGCTTACAAGGAAACGTTGCGAAGTGACCGCCTCCGATTTTCTTATGCTTGTGATATGTTATAGTCCATCCAAATCTAAGAGACACGTATTTTTTTATATGTGCTCTTAAACGGATTTAAGGGGTGAAATTCACCCTCAAAGTTGAGCGTGTAAAGCGGTGTTTGTGTAGTTTTACATAGAAGGAGTGTCTCTATCGCCACCAAACCAACTTTAAAACATTCCTCACGTGAAATGATGAAATTCACATATCCATCTTTCTATGCACCCTTATTGCAAGGGGGTGAACCACCCTCTGAAAATTTTCATTTCAATATAAAAAAAAAACTAATTATCCGATTTTAATGAAACAAAAACCAAATTGTAGAGCGAGGAAAAACAAAGGTGACCAGTTTTTGTATTTTTCGAAAAAAACAATTTTTAAGAGGAAAAACACGTCTTCAACTATAAGTCTGTTCTCCTAATGTTAAAATCATTCTGATTAGTTTTAATTGCCGGAGACCTCTTATACACTCACCTATATACCTGAAAACAAGACATCATTACATTCAGGCTTGTCTTTGTTGTTTTTCTTGTGATTCACTGTCCCTGCATGTGCCGCATATACACGTAAATATTAAAGTATACTGTTATTGTTCAGGTATTTTAATTTATTTTATTTTGGGCATTATCAAGATGTAATATACACTTCTTTAGTTAATATATTTTGGTTTGCTGTATTTAAAAGAAGTTAAAGCGCACTGTGCGGTAATGTAATACCTGACTGCATACATACTTGGTTGGTGTGCTAGAATCGCCGTTAGAATATATATAGATATTAATAATCGGCAATTGTCGATGCAACAAATTTATACATTTATAATACAATTTATAGAAAATGTATAATCTCTCCGTTTTTCAAGGATGGTAATAGCCTCCTTCATTATTTCAATATTCTATTAATATTAACCTTCTGTATAGCCCTTAAGTGAACGATTATTTACAACGCTATCGAGTGTGTATCAGTATTGCCTGTGGGCAATTTTGTAAGTGGGTTAGAGTGAGTTAAAGTGGGTCCCACTTCTGAAGCTCATTTCTGGTATGTTGAAATAATTTAATTTGATGTTATAAAAGTTGCTTTAATGTTTCTAATATGTATTTACTTACAAAGCACTTAAAGATATAGGTTTGGAAACGTTTTTATTCCAATCATTGGTCAGATGAACGTTCTTTTGACCGATTCATGGGGTGGACATTGCCCACAAGTTATTAGCCAACTTTCCCCAATTGATAAGCAAATCATCCCAATGATTATACCAAAGGGCACAGCTGGAAAAATTCAGCCACTTTTCGTTTTCGGATTGAAAATATGGATGAATTATGTTAGACACTTTTCAGACAGTGTCATGTTCCTTGATTACGACATAAACTTACACTTGAGAAACAATACAATAAAATTACAATCCCTTGTTCATAACCAATTATCATCTCCAAGGTATCAAAATTTGTTCCGATATTCTTGGTTCAAAAGTGAATACATAGAAAAACGACCAGAAAATTTCGAAAATCCGGTCAAATTTGCTTTTCAAACGTTTTCGCTATCGCAATGTGCACGAATATCGCTGTAGTAAGATGTTCTTGGTGTAAAAAATCGCTGTGTTTTAAACATGTTTTCACAGAATATGACCATTCCTCATTGTCAGAATACAGACATTAGTTTCATAAGAGAGAAAATGGAATTTCAACGAATATAATGACAATATAAAAAAAACTTTTAATGTAAGAATGTATATTTATACATATGTTTTTTATTGAATAATTGAAATATAGACGTGTATTTACAAATAATTAATAACAAAATTAACGATTAAAGACATTAATTGTGGTTATTATATTCATGAGAAAAGTAATAATCCGCATTTCCTCACTTACAATCAGGCAGTATTGATACAGACTCGAAAACATTGTAAGTAATCGTTCAGTTAAAGGCTATACAAAAGGTATTAAAGGGCATCATAAAGAGACACCGAGATAAATATGTCAGTGAGGACCTTCTTTACTCATCTGCGCATTACGTATAAAATTTTTTTTAGAAACAGCAAACCAAAAATGTATTAACAACAGAAGTGTATATTAAACCTTGATAATACCTGAAATAAAATAAATTATAATACTTAAAAAAAAAATAGTATACTTTAATACTTACGTGTATATGCGGCGCATGCAGGGACAGTGAATCACAAGAAAAACAATAAAGACAAGCCTGAATGTAATGATGTCTTGTTTTCAGGTATATAGGTGAGTGTATAAGAGGCCTCCGGCAATTAAAACTAATCAGAATGACTTTAACATTAGGAGAACAGACTTATAGTTGAAGACGTGTTTTTCCTCTTAAAAATTGTTTTTTTCGAAAAATACAAAAACTGGTCACCTTTGTTTTTCCTCGCTCTACAATTTGGTTTTTGTTTCATTAAAATCGGATAATTAGTTTTTTTTTTATATTGAAATGAAAATTTTCAGAGGGTGGTTCACCCCCTTGCAATAAGGGTGCATAGAAAGATGGATATGTGAATTTCATCATTTCACGTGAGGAATGTTTTAAAGTTGGTTTGGTGGCGATAGAGACACTCCTTCTATGTAAAACTACACAAACACTGCTTTACACGCTCAACTTTGAGGGTGAATTTCACCCCTTAAATCCGTTTAAGAGCACATATAAAAAAATACGTGTCTCTTAGATTTGGATGGACTATAACATATCACAAGCATAAGAAAATCGGAGGCGGTCACTTCGCAACGTTTCCTTGTTAGTCAGGGACCTGGGCGGTTTCTCTCCGGACCTTCGAAATGGATCCTGATTCCACTCTGGAAATTACAGCATCGCCTATTCGTCTCTGACGTAATGACAGTTTTACAAGGTTCCCTCCCCGAAGACCCGTGATTCCCGGGGCGTGTGCTGTTTTGATCTAGAAAAGCCGACCAATCGACACGGTGAACGGGTCACCTTGAATTAAAAGGCAAATTCTACGGAGATTGTCGGAGATTAATTTCGACGGTCGGTCGTTATTCCAAATTAAACGGTACGCTCTTAAAAGCTTTCTTCAATTCAGTACCCGCGCGGCGTTCTTACTTCATTGAAATTAAATCCAGAAAGCAAGACCCGCTAAACCTGTAGAATTACCACGTAATAAAGTGACACACGAGAGAGAACGTGTTCAGCAATTTTTTTCTTAATTCCTACGGGGCAGGTAATAATCGTCTTGCCAACACTTTCGGCAAAACACCAGCAGTCTGGCCATTAATATTTTTTGCGTGGGATATAACGAAACGTCTTAAATAATATGATCGACGATGTCTTGAATGCAAGATCGACAAGGACGACCAGATGGCAAAAAGGACTTATTGTTGGTCGCTCTTGATCGGCAAAATCCATTCTTTTGATTTCCATCGACCTACAATTTCTTTCAACGTCCTGAATATAACCGGAAATAGGCATAACACAGAAAAACACAGTCCAATGTCAATCGCATTAGCAGTTTAAAAAGACAATGGGGCTTGTAATATTGAATCCCGTTGGATTAAGAGGACACTTTTGTTATCCTTTGCAGCTTAAAGTCGCAGTCCTTTTGTTATCCGTGGCAGCGACTAAAGCTCTACCCCTTGCTAGAGTTCACGTGAAATTCGTTTCCCCTCCCCACGTTTACGAGCATGGAATTACAACGGACGGTGAGTCGATAAATAACCCATTAATTATTGTTAGAAGTATTCGTTAGATAAATGTATGCTTACTTCGTTATTTTGCTAGGAGGACAAACGATTTCGCAAAAATCGTTCCTTTCGATTGGCCGAAGGAGCGCAATGGGCAATTCTCGACACTTTGGTAAAGTAATTGTTATTTACCTGTGCTCGTTGTATAAAATAATTTACGACGAATTTTAGGAGAAAGGATAAACGGGGTGGTGTATCGACACGGAAATGTCGGTCGATCGGCAATCTTTATTTCACCGGAAAATGCTGAATCTTTATGGCCAGTCGGAGTGTTTCTTCCACCGGTTGACGTAAATGAACTTGGATATGGTTCGCGAGAATCGAGACACATGACGCCCGATTTTTCGAACGGCTTAGGTAAAATAATCATAAAACAAAACACGATTTCGTGTGCAGTAACAAGTATAAAGCATATTTTTCCATAAACTTCATGGAACTTCGACCTCTTAGGCTTCCGATCAATCTTGTGTTTTAATTTACAGAACATCCGGATCCTCTATTATTGAGCGGAGAAGACGCGATGTTGGCCGTAAAATATCTTTACGGGCGTGGAGAACTCTTCTACGACGATTTTCCTCACGTACGAGCAGTGTTGCGAAATCAGGAAGAGAGAAGACAAAACGGTCTTCACGATCACGTTCTCAGCAGTTTGAGGGCTAACTCGCCATGGTCCAGGAAGAACAAAGTGTAAATGTCAGAGAAACTTGTGTAAATGTCAGAGAAAATGTCAGGGAACAGGAAACGATAAAAAACTTGAAACAAATTTGCAAACAAAAACTACTTTTATTGTAATCCGAGGTGCGGTTGAAACATTTCTTCGACAGTCGAATGCAATAATAAGTTACAAAATAATAACACATACACTTCACTGTACGAAACTGGTAAAATCATTCTTACAACATATCAGTCTGGTTTGCTAATTTTCGTACGACTATGCGAGCTAATAAATCAAATTCACTTAAAAATACTGCTCGGTACGTTGAAATGAATATTGGTAAATTCATCACAGTCGATCAGCAGTAAATTTTTCAAATAAATCAGTGACGAGGCTTCAACAAACACGACTTGATCTTCCGATTTCTGCGTTTTGCGGACCGGAAATTAAGTTTCTCGAGAAACTGTTGAAAGCGTCATTGTCAAACGAACCATCGTGCAGTCACTATCAGTACAGCGATTGTTAAAATACTAGGAGTGCTTATTTTCGTCGTTCCGTTACAAAGATCCCCGTAGCAGATGCATAAATACACTTTTTTGTGATTCCACGTCGTGAAAGCGCATCGTTCGCCACGATCATCCGGGCCGGCTTGAAAACACATCCTTTCAGTCGCAGAACCGTAATCTGTAATTAAGAATAATTATCTTATAAGTTGAAAATAATAAAACAGAATAACACAACAATGAAGATTTAATTTAAGCCATAATGGACTTCTGTTTTTTGATACAAAGAATTCTCTGAACTATTTTTATTTGGGATTAAAATAAATTCTTTGCCTTCTTAAATGTAATTCATGTTTTTTATGTTCTTTGAAAGTTAATAGAGGGTTTGACTCACCATTGCTTAGGGTTGGGCTTTCCACAATTTTTCCGCACCATCCAGATGGACAGCCTACAGCATCGACACCTTTCTCCAATTCGATTTGCGTGGAATTCATCGTAAACGGATCCTTACACGATCCTAATTCGCCCCTCGATCTACACTTTACGCATCTTCGGTGAATTCCTATGAAATTCTTCATTTCTTAAAACCGTTCGTGAATCACTGCTGCTCAGGTACAACATTTTAGGATGTTAATCACGTCTCCCAAAGGTCAAATAAAAGTACAACATCGAAAAACGCTAAAGAAAGTATTGTTAGTCTACACGATCATAAATCAGCGTTTAATAATATATTACAATTTAGGTAAGAGTCTACTGTGCGTTATTTAAATTCAGAATCCGTGGTTCGAAAGAAACTGTTAGAACTGCGTTTGACGAAACACGTCGTCTGTTCTCTGGTGAAAGCGATATGCATGCAAGGTAGGCAAGATCCTTCGCAAGCAACTCACCGTTTGCTCGGTGTGGTAGTAAAGTGCAGAGAATCGCTAGGATTACGATAGAGCCCCGCGTCAAATTCATCCCGTTCGGTCGATACGTCCCGATTGCCACTCGTTCTATTTTTTTTTCCCCGGGCGATCTCACCCGTCGAGAGGCAGAGCTATCCAAGAGGAGCGAAGCACTGCCATTTTGAAACTAACGGGGACCAAACTCTCCAGAACCGGACGCGCTGACGACTCCTTTCACTCGGCCTTAAGGTCATCGGCACGCTGACAAATCGTAAAACAATTTCAAACGAACTCAAACTCTCAGAAGCGCCAAATTGATTAGACAGGTCCGGAAAGGAAGCTTTCAAGAATCTTGGGTTCAGGATATATTTATAATATTAATCATATTTTTCTACATATTTAGTATCATGTTATTGTAATATTGTGCAACATCTTGTACAGTATACGCTACTCAACAAAAACAATTATTATTATTGCAAAGTCGTATTATTTTAACAAAATTCAATCGTCATCGGTGGTAAACGGTGTTTTCTCTTGTTCCTCTTGTTCAATTTTCTTGTAATCCTTTTTCTCGAATTTATCCTTCCGCTTGCATACGATAGCCAGGCCTCCGCAATAACAAAACGAAGTCAGCAAAAAAATAAATGCTAGGTATACCATGTGCCTCAAAAAAGCTGAAAAGAAGATTTAAAAATGAGTTGCATTTGCTGCTATAAAATAGATTGTGCGTTTATTCTTTTTTGAAGAAAGAAATTTTAGCGCGCCGTTTTAGATGGCAGCAGCTGTTGGGAAGAAGTTGTTTCCGCTTTTAGTACCTTCAATTTCCGTCAGATGGAGAATAAGAATATGCTTTCTCACAAGTAGTCAAGAAATACAGTAGTTACTATATAAAGAAGTTCGTTCGAACACCAAGTGTACTTGCTTCGGCAGTACATATACTAAAATTGGAACGATACAGAGAAGATTAGCATGGCCCCTGCGCAAGGATGACACGCAAAATCGTGAAGCGTTCCACATTTTTTGCAGACTTTTAGCTTTGAAATACTTTGTATTCATCGACTTAATTCGTTTAATTTTTACAATTATACTTAATTACTCACCTTGCGTGAGCAATTTGGAGTTAGAAACTACGATAACTTTTACTTGCATCATGTTAACATTATCGACGTAACAGGTGTAATTACCCTGCTCATCTTCCGAAATATCTGAAACACATTTCATAAATAATTTCGTCAGATCTTACATCATATTTGATTCATATACTGGTTATTTGTAGTTGATCAAAAGTCTTTGTTTATGAAACAGGGACCTATGAGATAAAGTGTAGAGAAAGTATCCACCATAACACGTGCTTCCGGATCTTTTCGTCGAAAAGATCGACCGGTACCCTTTTTAAGTGTTAAAGCATCTTTTTTCCACACAACTTCGCTATCCATATTTGATCTAAAACATTTACCCGTAGTTTGCAACATAATTTTCTAATTTGCTATTTAGTTTTAAGTGAATATCTACTACTCTGGACAGGATACAGCTAAATGCGCTCCTTCCGCAAGAACATAACGCCGTTTGTATTTAAATCTCCGTCGTTTTTTAGCCTTCCTTAATTTCGGGCAACTTTTGCACTTTTCTTCTAAAATAAATTCAGGCAAATACCTTGTTGCACTACTGATACTAGGGAATTCGTCGTGCAATATCATTGACCTTAATTAAATATGGTGAAATTATATTACGAGAGTACATTGCGCGAAGTTCTATTCAAAGTTTATTACTTGCACGGAAGCATCGGAGTTTTTTTGAAAAAGTCTACAGCGAACGAATCTTTTGCTGTCGATGTCTGTAAAAATATTTAAACAATGTATTCAGTTTCATAAATTGAAATGCTTGTTATGGTTGCCAATATTGCGATTTACTTTATTCAGTCTCCTTTTTAGTCTACAATAGCCCCTGCTCGTTTTGAAACCCCGTCTTCGGACACAACGTTCGCAGGGTCCCCATGGGGCCCATTCCGTAATTAGTTCAAGAATTATGCCTGCGTCACGAATACTGACTAAATCTGGCATTCGAGACACCTGCAATAACCATACAAATATCAAAACATGCATTTAGGAAGCCTTATTTAATCGTAATGTTTTGCGGTGGATAGGTGTAAATCATTTTACAGCAAAACGTGTAGTAACAGTGGCAAGATTTATTTTACGATAATTTTCCCAATCTGTTAAGTTTCCTTTTTCTATGTAGTAATCGTCTTGGTCTTTGAAGACAGCTAAAAAATATTGACCTTCATTTCATCTCGTAGAATAAACGCTATTATTTCAAACCGCGATATTAATCATTATTACGTTCAACTCTGTAGTTAAACTTATTTTCTTTTTCTTGACCTTCTTCTCCGTGGCATCGATAAATACCAGTGTCGATTTTATAAAAGTCCTTTATAACTAATGAAAATTCGGGCGTTGTATGCATTCTGTTATAAGATGAATTATTATCCATTCCTAAATCTACTTCTTTTTCGGGTGTATTTTGGTTCCGTGCTTGGTAGTACCAAATTTTTGGTTGCTTTTCTTCACTTTCACCGCTGGAAACGCGTCGAAATGTGATGAATCTTTATTATTAACGACTCTCAAACATCCAAATTCTTACCAAAAGTTACACTCAAGCAGAATTGTTGTATTAATTTCGGCACTAACGAGCAAATATTCGTCGTTTTCTTCGGACGTTATTAGCCTATCCTTTGCTCTACAGTATTTGTTAATTTCTGGCTTTATGTCTACAGAAATAATAAATATTACGTTCACTAAGGAAATGAAAATTAGCCAGACATACATCGCACGGGCATATAGTTTTGCATAAAAACGAGAAAAGTTCTGGCCAATTTTTCATATTTCCGACTGAAGTTCACAAGGTATGCAGAAGAAAACAATGAAATCGCGCTTGTAATAAATTATTCAACTTCGATATCAACATATAGTACTACATATTTTGCGGCAAAATTTATTCCCGCCTATTTTACGACTTGACGAACCACGGGGACAGTATCGAAAGTTCTAAAAGTGAAAGCCATAAATGCCCGAGGCTATTTCGTGCGTGTGTTTCTTTTTTTTCTAGACATTTTCACAGGAATATACTGATCGTGCGTGTAATTGTTTTTTAAGCAGTAATAATGATTCGCGGTTAATTCATCATTTCCGGAAGGAGTCGGGTAAAGGGCCATTTAGATATGAACATAACGAGGCGGGGAGAGCATGGCGGAAACACGTACCCATGATGCACCAGTTAACGTCAACATGGCGGACACGATTGAAAGTGAGTGAAACCACCGTAATTCTTGATCGAATTAACATTAGAAAAAGCGCGTAAAACGGCAAACTGTCGGCGCCTTACGAATTAGAATATCGTGTTTCACGATGCGCGTGCAAAAATTTCCATTCCGGCGCGCCTACGGAGTCACAGTTAACGTTTGAATTGGAGCTGGGAAGGCCTGGTTTAAAATTTCAAAAATGACCAATGCACAATTCAAGCGGGACGGCAAAATATGGAGCAATCTTTTAATTCCAAGCATGACCTTCCCACTGTTCCATTCTTTTTACGATAATTTGTTATTGTCGAGTTCTAGAGCTATCGCCAATACGATTCCTGTGCTAGCGCGTCTGCCGTATTTACTATTTACGGTTATAGCTCCATGTTTGGTTATGTTGTGGTACAATTCGGGAATCGGGCATATTTTGTTTCTTGTTAGATTCCTTAAAAGTTATGACACGACTTCTAAACTGTTGTTGTTGCTTATTACTACGGATAGTAGGCGGATTGTAGGTTTCACAATAACTGTAGATACGATAATTTCATGTTTTCGCGATTATGTACATAGTAAACTTAAGACTATTCATGAATGGAGGTAATTATTTAAAAATAGTAATTCAATCACGAAAGTGTTATTAACGACGATTGTAAGGTAGTTATAAGCTATACACATGGAACATTCAATTTTATAATATTTTCATTTATCACACTGTCAGAAGTTTATTTACAGTGATCATGCCATAACACTATGTTTTTGAATTGTAGGATTATTAAAGTTATAAGAAACAGTGGACTCTGTCACCTTGAAAGACAAATACAATAGAAGCCTTAATCTGTTTGTTTAGATGAATCAGCTGAGACATTGCTCTCTATAAAAAATGGGGGATATCCCAGTGTCGACGAGATCAAGACTGAAATAATGGATGAGGATACAATGGATATGGATGATCAACAAATTTCAAATAATTCTATGGATTCACATATGGACACGGAAGAATCAGAACCTATTCCTGAATTGGGCCCAGCAGCCTTAGGTTTACAGAGAGTGGGCGCTCAACCTCCACCCAAGCCTAATCCACCGACTCAGCCTGTTCAAGTCTTAAACCGCAGAGGAATGCCAGCAAGGATAAGGAAGAAGAACAAGCTTTTCTATGATGACATCCTAGTTAATCATCCACATCACCGGCAAGTTTTATGTCATAAGCAATTTAATTGAAATCTCACTGTAAAGATTTATTATTATTTTTAAGCTATTTACTTTTATAGGATTAAAAAAGATCCTAATCAGGATATTAAACAATCTCCAAAAAAGATTACAAGACCATCTCCCATCAAGAAGCAAAATAGAACACCAACAGAAACCAAACGGAATAATGCTACATTATCACAGCCAACTACACCAGTGTTAACACCTGTTAAACATCAGAGGCACTTAGACAAACCACAGCAGCCTCCATCACCAGATAGAAAAATTGGACAAAAAATTGGAATGAGATTGAGAAATCTTCTGAAATTACCAAAGGCACACAAATGGGTTTGTTATGAATGGTTCTACAGTAATATAGACAAGTATGTATATTACACTTGTCCTAAAGATATAATTATTACAATATAGAAATATCAATACCATTCATTTATTTCATATTTTTTAGAACATTATTTGAAGGTGATAATGATTTCATGATATGCCTTAAAGAGTCTTTTCCGCAATTAAAGACGCGGAAGCTTACTCGTGTAGAGTGGTGTAAAATAAGAAGAATGATGGGCAAACCAAGAAGATGTTCTCAGTCCTTCTTTGAAGAAGAGAGACGTGAACTGGAGAGAAAACGGCAAAAGATTCGATTGCTCCAACAAAGAAAAGCTTCGGACATTAGTACCTTCAAAGATTTGCCACCAGAAATACCGCTCCAATTAGTAATCGGTACAAAGGTCACAGCGAGATTAAGAAAACCACAAGACGGATTATTCACGGGAAGTATCGATGCTGTCGATACTAGTAACAACACGTATAGGATTACGTTTGAGCGTGCTGGACTTGGAACCCATAGTGTTCCTGATTATGAAGTCTTGGTATGTTCTCTATAATTTTTTTCTTAACAAGTTCCGAAAGGGTTACAAATAACAGTGTTTCCGTATCTTTTCAGTCGAATGAACCACCGGAGACAATTAGCGTAGCTTCATTTGCTCACAAATTTAGACCAAGAAATGTGCAATATGTGCCTTCACCGCCCTATGCAATGAAATTAATGTCCCCAAGACTGAACAACGATCCTCTGATATCAAATGCTTCTGTATCGATACCAAAAAAGTCCCATATTGGTGGCACTATGAATGGATACCCGTTGAAACTACTTGAATTCATGGTAAAAGTAAATAAAATATTATCCGCGAAAAAGATAAAAATAAAGAAGCTGAAGGAAATGAATGGTGAAGCAGAAAAGCGGAAATGTTTTGGCCAATCACTTCCTCAAGATTTCGAAAGGAAATATGCAGGGTAAGTACAATCTTGCGCGCTATTAAAAGAATGTTAAAAGAATATTGACAGTAAAATGAGAATATTTTCAGGATCGTGGTAGAATTAGAAAAGATGAATGTTGCTCTTCAAGATTATTTAAATGAGGTCCAAGAACTTTGTCAAGAAATGGCCCCTGAACCGAGTGTAGCGGCAATGTTAGCACCTTCTCACCTGCGTGAGAAATGCAAACAAGAGGCAGCCGATATGATTGCTAGAAATAATGTTGTTAATGACAAAGAACCAAGCAAGATGAATCAGTTAGTAACTGATCTGACGGCGCTTATGTTACAAGTGAAGGTGAATATCCGTCAACAAAAAAATCTGTATCTGCTGTATACTATACACGACTGACGGTGACGATGTTTATTTGTTTACAGAGTTTATCAGACTCAGATCGAAATGCTTATGAACTTAAAGTACTACAAGGCACGATGGAGCAGATCAGATCCAAATTAAGTCCACAAAATCAGCAAGTATTTCAAAACTGTGTCGAAATTCATATGCAGCATATTCAACTAGGCTTAGGTCAAATGAATGCTTTGACCCCGTTTAGGGCGCAGAAAGTTTAATATCTTTAAAAGACCTTTGCGATAGTTCAAATCTGTACAGCATTAAAAAATGGTGCATAGGGCCTTTTAAAATCATATAAAATATAACATTCGTTTTGCATTTCACTGTACAGAACAGGCTGTCTTACATATGTTGTAAAGTTTATTCAAGATGATAATCTAATATTGTATATACGAAATCACTTCTAGGGCAGTTCATTAGCTTTAGCTTATATTCTGTAAATGTCCAAGGAGGTCAAGAATCAACTTCACTAATTATGCATTCGATCATTCAAGAATGTTTATAGGTAGAATATAAGTTTAGCTGCAAGTGAAGGTAGATAAATTTAATTCGTATATTTAATTTAATGTAAATGACTTATGGTGCACATTGTGTTGATGAAAATATTCGGTAAAAAGTTGTTTAATAAAATGAGTACAATTTTTGTGCTTGATCGTAGATCACACACAGGAGACAGACTCTTAACAACTAAAATTTGTACATAAATAATAGATAGAAATGGTATAATGAAGAAAAATTGTTTAAGGCATTGTGCGTATAATTAACGCATGTAATGCAGTTGTAAATCTACCTCCTTTAAATGCTCTCAACATCCATCTGGACATCATAAGCGTTTGAAATATGTTATATGTATATTATTATGAAATATAAAGCAGTAATGTGACACTGATTTCCCTATGCGTAAACAGTAACGACCGACTAACTGTTTATGTATTATATATTATACAGCATGCAATTACAAAAAAAACCAATGGCCGGTGTTGGATATTTGTTTTAAACGAAAATTAAAAATTTATCAAGCCACAAAACAAAGTTATGTGGAAATCTATTGATATCTTATGTTTACGAAATTCGTTTATATAGCTACTGTTTTACTCAAATTTTAATATGTGCAGTAATGCTATAAAATATAAAGCTCTGTACGCAAAAACATATCTTCTATTTCATAACCCTTCGACGTATGATCTGTTGGTTACGATTTTGTTATTGTTCCCTGTATTTAACCAAACAACAGAGGGGGTATAATTGTGGTATAGTTATTTATTGTATATAATTGCATTATGTACAAATATCATAATATGATATCATAAGTGTGTTGCCTATCAATTTAAATTTCTTATAATGGCAATACTTATTGGAAATAATTGGTTTCCACCCATTCACATTTTGCTTCCTCACATGGAAACAAATTTCTTAGATTTTTGTAAGATAATTATTTATAAATCTTCAGTTTGACATCAGTTAATGGTTCATCAATGTACATAGGATGGCAGATACTAAGTGTGTGTGTATTAATAGACAATGCATATGGCCTGCATTATATTGCAGATCACAATGTAAGCATATTTTTTTGTATAATCTCAGTAGCATTTGCAGTTTTTACCCTTTAATTTACAGAAATTTCCAACAGCTTCGCACATTATACTTTTAAGACTATTCAACTTTGTCCTTTGTTATCATTAGTAGTTTATTAATGCAATGTGGTCATTAACATGCACATTTTGTGTATTTTGTGCATTCAAATACAGCTTTGTGTAACTCACTTCAGGATTCGTAGGAAAAGTCAATAATACCTAGCAATTGTAATATGTAACAGTTCAATCCGACCATATTGAAAAACACACTTGGGAGCACAGAAGCTGCAGTGACTGCGGTTACCCTTGATTCCTTGTGATTTACACAAGTTACATTATACTGTTATTCATGATGTAAATTCAAAGCACGATCTGCAATCTCCACAATTGTGTTTTGCATTTATCTATTTTTTATGTTTGTCTAATGTTTCGATTAAGAGATCAGCATCCTCGCTAGTTTTAACTCTTAGTAAGACTGGTGTTGGTGGTGGTTGAGAATCTGGCATAGGCAAACAAACCATCATAACAGTGTTTTTGTTCATTCGTTTCGTTGGAATACTTTCGGTCAATAATGTATTAAGTAATAAGTTCCCTAACGAAGTGTCTGCTCTTACTATTAGCTGCGTTTTCCCGTTAGGGGTTGGCTTTAGGAACAGCGTACCAACACCTTTATCACTGAAATTGCCGTCTTTCTTCACAAAGACTTTACATCTGAAAGAATAATAAGCCCGTGTTTATATTGTGTGTATTATTTTACTTGTTTATTTGTTCCCTTCATTGTTGTGCACTTTCAAACTCTTACCTTTGCTCATATATTGCACCTTCCTCTGTCACTGGTTTAAAATCTGGTTTAGGTGGCTCATCATCTTCATCTTTTTCTTCACTTTCTGTCTTTTCTTCAGTTCTCTGTGGTTTCACTGCTTGTGTTCCAAAGGTATATGGTTTACCACTGCAAATTAAATTTTAAACCCTCCTCTTAAACGACATCAGATTATAGCTTAAACGATAATTTGAACAAATATTTACCTTCCAAAGCTAAAGCCAGCAGATGCTGTACTAGATGGAAAACTTTGACCAAAACTAAATAGAGCAGCAGTGGTTTGAGGGAACGAGACATCGGTTGATGATTTTGTATCTGATGCAGCTGTTCCTTCACTTGATTTGTCTTCCGTAATAGTGGAAGGTTTACTTAAAAATGGATTCTGCTCAGAACTCAGATTTCCAAAGACACTTTTTCCTTCAGTGTTTTTATCAATATTGCCGAAAAAGGATTTCGGTGTTTCGGTCGATGACTCTTTATTACCGAATATAGAATTAGTACTAGGACTGACATTACTAAAGATAGACTTCTCAGATTTCCAGTCTACGGTGGTCGAAGATTTTGCGGTAGTTCCGAACGAGGTATTCTCAACTTTTTTATCTGTATTCGGTATTTCTTTCACATTATCTTTACTAGATGTAGCTTGTGTATTTTCTTTTACGCTTGCAGTTTTTTCTGACATACTTCCATGTTGGCTTTCAATATCTTTAAGATACCTTTCATAATCTCCAAATATAGGAGATAAAATACAAAATGGATTTGCATCTACGTGTGTTTTAATCCACTGAGCAACACTTTCATTCAACCCTTTTAACTTAGCATAATAATCAGAAGATTTCTTAAATATTTTTTCATCTTGCTTTGTTGAATCTTTTTCTGCTGTTGATATGTTTGAGGATGATTGTGGTTTTGTGGATGAGGTTTCAACACTTTGAGCTCCATTTTCAGAAGCTTTTGGTGCACCATTGCTGGCTGTATTCTTACTTTGATTAGTATTTGTGTTTAACAAAGAAGTTGAATTGGTAGAAACATTAGCTAAGAAACTAAAAGGTGATGCACTGGTTGTTGTTGTTGTTGTTGTCTTGAAACCAGCAAATGATCCAAATGCACTTTTCGTTGCATTCTACAAAATCAGATATACCATACATAAAATATGAAACATCAGTAATAGCAGGATATTCTGGAAAAAGTATAACATGAAAGACTCACATCACCAGGAGGCAATCGACGCCTAGCAGCTTTAATAACTCTTCGTTCAAGAATATCCTCTGTTGCTTTGGCAAATGTTCCTGCATCTTCTGGTGCATCTTCATCATCCCAATTGTCACGATTTAATTCTGAAGTTGCAGTTCTTTTAGCCATCTTTAATATAATGATAAAATGTTTCACTTTGGACGATTCCGAATGACGAAGATATTTCTCGTACACGTGAACTTATATTACGCATTATATCACAAAAAATTGTATGGAATTTGGCAGGTTATGTATTACACTTTAGGTTTCTATTGCATTTCAGATCTCTTTGTACGAACTCGAAATCTACTAGACAAATTCAACATCAATATTTACATACTAGTTTGAAATAAACGTTACATCAAACACGAGATATGGAAATAAAAGTAAAAAAAGAATGCAACATAACCTTAAATATTTCCAAATTCAATATTGATCGCTTGAAGTTAGATACTTGTTATACTTATAGAGTGAATTATTAATACTTACTGGATATAATATTCTCCTTTAATCGAACTTGTTTAAAAAATTAGCTTTAAGAAATTAAACTTGACAATACATAAACCTTGCATAAATACCCTTGCGAATACCGCGAATCAAATTTTCTGTTTGCACATGCGCAGAATTCTGTCGCTTACCAAGTTGTGCCGCGCTCATTGGCGTGGTTTCAGAATTCTTGGCGCTTCTTTTAGTAATTAAAAAGACTATAGTCATGTAACATTAAATGCATAAATCGTGGTTATATTAACATCTCTACTGAGATTATATTTTTCCGTTCTCTGTGTTTTTAAAGATTTTCTTATGTGGTATCGATATAGTGATACGTCGATCATAAATTAGTGTTCTATCGTACATACAATAACATTTTGCACGCGTGTATAAGCAGACGGGAATTTATTAACCACAGCATTGAACGTGTTTTACGTAACACACTATCTTTAATGCAAATAAACCTTTTAGAGTTGCAGATGTATGAAAAATGAGTGGAAAGCATAAACGTTTCTGTACAAGTAAGTTCTGTAAGTGATTTCTTATATTTGAATGTCATGTCATTCGTTGTACATAACAATTGATGGGACTAGCTCGTTCTGAAATATGTGAACGTCATAAGACATCGCTTGTTTTCCAGAAAAACCGGCGGACATGACGACTACATGCAGAAAGGCGTGGGCATTTGGTCAGCTTCTTGAAATCTCCGCATTAATCGCAAGGGTACGGCGCCGTTGTCGTCAACATTGGCACCCCTTTAATCGTGCTATCCACTAAAACATCTGCCTGAGTAAAATCTTTCTTTCCCTCGTTCTGGCGGGCAGTATACCTTGCGCGTACGACATGTCGCGAAGGTTGCCGCGACAGACGATCCTGCGAAACTTGGTTGCCACTTGCATCGGCATTTTCCTAACCTACGTTAGTAAAGGTTCGTGCCCCGCCGAATACAGGCGCGCGCGCAATTCGTGAGGTTGGCGCGAAACCTCGTACGTTCTAAGCAGGGGAGACGACCGTCGGGAAGAGAGGAAAAGGGTGTCGGTGTGTATTTCTTACTGTTGGGGGGTTAAGGGGGGGTTCCGAAACGGCTCGACACGTCGGTGTGTGCGTGAGAAGGAGAGCGGGAGCAACGCTGCCAGAGGCAGCACAAACGCTCACGGAGGAGCGAACAATCTACTCGGTGCTGCTCGTCGGAGCGAGGACGCTCTCGCGTGTGCATTTTACATGTGTAAGTCGCGAAGAGGGAGCCCCTTCCTTGCTTCGCTTGTGTGAGATAGTCCCGTCGGTGTCGAGTGTGTCGCGGCGGGGTGTGTGCGCGTAGGTGCGTGCGCGGTGCAGAGACACACACACATGTTGCCACACGTAAACGATGTCTGACTGTGTCGTGTCGTTGCGTGGTGCTCAGTTCTGCTGAGCCGAAGCGGGCAAGTGCCGTGCGGTGCCCGTAGGAGTACGTGCGCGCTCTTGGAGGCTCGTGTCCGGTGCACATCGTCGTGTGTACAGGCGAGAAAACGTTGCATCAATCGGGAAAGAGGCCGCGCGCGACGGTCGTCTTGGGAGGTAAGGGCGAAACATTGGTGTTGTCTTGACCGGCGGTATCGCGCTCGCTCGTATCCCCGGTGTCTCGTTCATAGAAACACGGGATTTCCGGTGACGATAAACTATGGAGATATCGAAGGGCCTGCAGGAGGAAATCATCGCGGTGCAGAACAAGCTGAAAAACGCCATACGCGATCATCAGGTAAGAGAAGTTGGAATTCCGCGAGCGTGTCGATAGCGATCCGAAGCGAGAGTGACTGAACGTCGTCGTCGTCGTCGCTGTGAGAGCGAGAGAGACGCGCCGGTGGAAAAGAGTCCGCTCATGATTACTACACGATGAAGCGTTCTTTCCCCGTACGATCGTTTGCTTTTCATCGCGAGAGTTCGCGCGAGCAACCGACCGTTTTATCGTCCCCCGCTGTCTTCTTGCCGTGCGCCTAAGCGCGCCCGAAAACAACGTTCCGTGGACTTTTAACGCGCCGTACGAGCGGGGCGGTGCGGGCCGCGACGAAAGTGCGTTTTCGAAGCCGCGAGGAAGGTCCGGCGTCTGTCGACCGATAGTTTTGCCCATTGATTTTGCCCCGTTAATCCGCACGACGACGTGCGTAATCGTTGCGAAGTCGTGGAATAACGCCGCGCTAGACTTTCCGTACGCGCTTATTGGCCCCCAACGATTTCCACGCCGAAATGCGTGCAGGGCCACTGAATTGCACGTTGCATTCAAACCGACGACGATGCATCTGACGTTATGTCTCGAAACTCCCTAAGTTGCGCGATCGACCTGTCTCTGTTTTCTCCGAAAATACGTCGCACGCGTTTTCGCCGCTTCTTGAATAATAATCAATCTCTTCTGGGTGTCGAAAGCCTAGTCTGCACACTTAAAACTTTAAAACCCAATGAATGTGATACAAGTGGCTCGATGTGGCGTTTATTTGTTTCGAGGCGTGCCACGCAATGTGTGTACGATGTTTGGACATTTTGGATCATCACATACAGAACAATAAAGCTTTTGCAAACTTGTAAAAAGTCGATCGGAACGATGTAACATGACAAAACTGTAAACTGGTACAGTTAAATTTTGTTCTCCTGTATTTAAAGTGTCCTTCAAACTTTTCCACGACACGTTATAAGTACGATGAATTTTTTTCTATCTCTAGTTTTCCCACAGTTTCGACGTTTGACGAGCGGTTGTTTACACTGACATTCATTTTTTCCCGTCATTCTCGGTTTTGTTTTCATCGTGAAACTTGTTCATTCAGAAACTAACCTAACCTCCGCCGCAGTCAGAGAGAAAAGTAGCGACTTTCAGTCGACCTTAAGCGAGTTAACTCCCGAGGAACTGTTTCCTTCTTGTAGTAAGCGCGTCGACGATTTGTATCGAGAAACGGTCGATGTTTTTTTCACGATTCGCCATGAGAATTCGAAGGCAAACGAGTGGTCGGACTGAACGCGACACACGAGTTCTTCGACCGATGCTATATGCGTGACTTTGAGAAGCGCTCGACTCTTTCCCTTTTCCCCCTCGTCGATACACGACGGCGACCTTTAATTTAAATTTCATTACTCGACATCGCGGCGCCCTTTGTTCCTCTCCTCATAATTTTATCGTCGTCTGCCAACTAAGCCGTATAGTTTCCGCAGAGCCCTTATTACGAGGTTAACCGCAGGGTATTCTCACGAGTACGAAAACGTTTATCGCTTTTCGTCGAGTATCTTTTCGTTATCTGGATGTTCGATTTAATACGCCCTCGAACTAGTAGTAGCCACTTATTCCTCCGCACAGCCGTTTAAGGGCCCCGGGAATACGTGAAATTTCCTCGCGCACTCTGAGTCGCGGTTTGCCGAAATTAAAATTCATTAACGAACTTAACTAGTCGCCTATTTTAATCAGCTTCCGAAGTAAGCCGTTTTAATATTCACCGCGCAGTACTCCGCTGGTGTTCTCCTCTCCTGCGAAACTGAATATCGAACGTCGACGTTAAATCGCGAATCTTTGTGGAATCGATAATTCATTAGAGCCGATATTTCGCCTTGGCGTAGACGGTACAGGATTCCGCGAACTTGCGCGAAGGGTTGCTGAAAGTTCCGGAAAGTTACATCGGCGCTTTTACCGGCGACCATAGCGATCGTTATTGACGAGAGGCAGTAAATAAACTGGGTAATTCTTACGGAACTCGTTTCGCAAAATGTTTCGAATGATCGCACGGCTTTCGGCAAGAATTTCCAACAGCGCGACCGTCGAAATCAATACAGAGACGATGTTCGCAAGGAAATGCAATATATGAGCGAAAGCACATCGTAAATGTCAACATTTTCCACCTTATGCTTCCCCGACACGAATAGTATCGCAATTTTGTCCTTTTTACATTATTCCCTTGGTATTCTGGATAGTTGGTAAAGTATTTTACTGCCCTGGAACTGGGCCGTTTGATTCTCGCTGCAGACGCGTTAGGGGAAACAGTATTCTCTGACAATCTTAAAAATAATTCCCGGTGATCGTCGATAACCCACAGGCAGGTATATCGACGTCGACTTCATATATATAAGCAGGTCCTTGGGCGTATCGTCCTCGTGATTTTAACAAGTTTGAGTCCGATGTAAGATAAAACGGAAACTGCACGGTCCATTGTCGGCGAAGCAGGGCAGCGTGTGTTTGGTAATTTTAAGGCTTCTGTCCGTCATAGATTGTTCTATTACGAGAGACGGCAACGAGCGTGATGCTCGAAACTGGTTCTCTAAAGGCCGACTTTAGAACGCGACGATGCGATTTGACGGACTCGCACATCCCGAGGAACACATCCGGGAGTTTCTTCCCACAGAGAAATCGTCGAAACGAAAACTATGCGGAAGAACCTCCCACGTAATCCATGCGTGTGTTCCCGTTGATTCAAGTTTTATCACTCGAGAATTTCCCTGCTTCCTGCCCCCAACATTCTTTCTCTCTCTCTCTCTCTCTCTCTCTTTCGAGATCCTAAGCAACTTTTCGTTATAACACAGGAGCTATAATTAACCGCGCTCATAAACGATAAGCGCATGTACTTGAGATACACGAGTCTCGTCATGGTCTAATCAGAGTTTCTTTCAATTTCCAGATCTGCGTGGGGAAGCTGAAGAATGATTCAAATGTAAGTTTTTAAGCAATTATTCCCGGTACAACTGATTTGCACGAACGGAATTTCTGCAGTTGCATGCCACCGTAAATCGATGACGGAGTATCGTTAATATGTTTATTTCCTCTATCGCTTAGCCAGCGTTCACGTAATCTCTGGCATGCAGGTCTTTTCATGCCACAGAATCCTATGCCATTGTAACATTGTATCAGATGCTTACGGTGCATTAAAACTTTAATCAACAATGCGAAACACTATTGTCCGTACGTTTCATTTGTTCCTCGATAATTTCCTAATCGATGATTTGCCTGCACAAACATTGAAACTTGTTTTTGCCAAAAGGTCGTGTTTATTCTTTTACAACAGGTAGGGAAGTCAAGCTGAGATTCCTTTCGTTCTTTCAGAATACAGACATCCTGGGACAAATACAGGAGATCCAGCTGCACATCGTTTCATTGGGGAGATGCCAGGTACGTTTGCATCTGCCTCTGCCCAATTCTTCCTAATTCACTGTATTAGTCGTTTTACAAATGGTCCTTTTTAGAAAGCGTGAACAGGGTCTTTACACCAGTATTTACGTGGGAGTATTACGTTAAACGGCTTAGTGCTTTCATAAATGATTTCCTGCTTTTAACGATCTCTTTCCCCGCACGTCAATTTCAGGTATCTTTCTCTTCATTTTGCGGTACATTGCAATGGGTATTTATTACTCTTCAGTTTTTACCGTAGAAATTTCGGTGAACTTTGCCGTTACTAGGGATCGTTAAGTGCAGGCTCATTTTAAAATAGTCTAATCGATATTTCAGCCAGCGTGGCATATCTCAAAAACATCGAGACAGCTGTTAATTCCCCTTGAAATGGCTGCAAATGTCCTGTCTCTTAGTTCGCATGCAAACAAGACGAGTTCGCAATGCAATTGCCGGTATATCCGCGTACCAGTCCGGCGACGAAGGTCAAGCTCTGCGGCGCGTCGTGCTGGCAAATCGGAAAACTTCCTTGCCTAATTACAGAAAGATAATGAAGGTGACTGATTAGCGATCGATCTAATAAAAGCCCGGAGGCAACACCGGCGAACAAAAGGCACTCCCCGAGGTTGTTTTTAACCTCCGCTCGTTCTTTCTTCGCGATCCAATGGCAAATATTGCAGGACAATAGCTCTGATTCGTCGTAAAAAGGAATCATTATCTTAGGCCCTATCGTTCATTCCGGTTTAATAAGGAGAGTGATAATTATCGACAAACCCTTTCTTTGGCCATCCGTCACGGGCGACGTATTACATCATTCCGTTTAATCATGACTTAATTCCGTCCCTTTTAGCAGTGGGAACGATATATCTGCGACCGCAATGGAAAGCTATAAGCCTGTGAAACACGTATTATTCAGTTCTTTGGTAGAACTTAGAATGTCATATTTCATGAGCTCAAAGTTCTAATTGTTCGTACAACAGGAAGTGCTCGAGAAGAAGACTTACTTATGATCCCGTTTGCTCTTAGACACAATGAGTTATTTAAATAACTGTAGCTTACAATTAATAGTTTCTGGTTTTTAAGAAAATTTTAATACACCTTTTTCATTACTTCGTACCTTTATTATCCTTAATAGTCAGTTGTATATCTGAAGAATCAAAGCTTATAAAGCATGTCGATCCACTTGCACTTATTTTACGAACGAATCTCTTCAATTGGCCAACAAATGCCAAGGCCAAATTTTAAATGAAAATATCTTGGTTGCTCTTGAAATATTCGTGCATGACACGAGCTGGTTTCGTTTTGTGTAAATAGGCAATTGAGGTCAGCTGGTACCCAATTTGCTGAATTTTTCTACGTCGAAATACCTGACGCGTATCGTAATTGCCCGATCGATGACGAAATTATCTTGCGAAGAAACCTCGCTCACCGGACTATCACCGTTTGACTCGAAATTTCTGCGAAAACTGGGGCCAATATTTTTTTGATCTTTTCCTCGGTTATCTAGCGCGACACTTGGAATACCCGCAGTACTTGTGGTCTATCGGGAGGACAACGTGTCGACGATATATAATTCCATACCGCGTACGAATGCGGCAACAAGGTCAGGCATGCGTTTCGTAGACGGGATAAACGAGGGGACCTGCCTTGCCGACATTATGAAGCGCAAAGCTCGTCCGAAGTTATATAAATAAAGTTGCAAGTTGGCCGGCACTGTGTCGCGAAGTCGAAGTGTTAACGTCCCGCGCCCTTCTCGATTTTGTCCGCGGACGGAAAGGGGACCGGTCCTCGGGAAACGTAGCAAGTCGAGGGCATTTCCGGTGCGGCTTGTCCCGAGCGCATCGCATGCAGTAGCACAAGACATTGATCGGCTTCTACCCTAGCCTGGCTATTTATTTCGTTAACGGATTACACCGGGTGCTGTGTATAAATAATACCCGCGGCCCTGGACGCAACTATTGCCCGCGTTTAGCGTTATCGGAAACACGTTGCACGTTGACGCTTCGGTTTACGGCGATTATCGCCGATGATTCGTCCGTCCAATCTTGTCCGACCGCCCGGCAGTCAGGAGAACGCGACAGGATATTATTTGATTGCGGCTGACGTTGGTGCCGGCATTTGCCTAGTTTCTATGCGCGCCCTTGTTAATCCTACGCGCCTAGCGCGATTCATAAACCGGAACCGGAAACGGTTAACGAGAGGAATCAAGCGCTTCGTTGATCCCGACTCGATTTTCGATCGCAACGTAATCATCGATCGACTATCGACACTCGCAACTCGATAATCATCATCCTGATAATACGATTCCAGGTACATTACGAACGGTTTTGACGTTATCGCGAAACGCGGCCTATTGCTGACCGCGCGTCGGCAAGTTTTACCGGGATTCTCCTCGAGCGAAATTCTTGGAGATCGCGTTACGTCGTAGGCAGGATCGATCCTCTTCCCCTGGATCCGAGAACGCGTGGAGGGTCGTCCTGCCGTGAAAAGAAACTTCCGCTGAAAGTTTCGTTCTGCGAACCGACGGCACACGGCAAGGTCGGTGCTCCACCTCTAAGCGGTTCTCAACTTGTTAAAGTTTTTCCACCTCGTGATCCGCCAAGTCAGGAACGTCCCTCCTTTGGCCCGTCCCTTCCAAGCCGCCCTGGCAATATCTTCATAACGTTCCCCGGCAAGTTTGCGCAGTTTCGATAATCGAAAGAAAATTCGCCAACACAGCTGCAGCTGCGAATGGGTCAGTCGAGCCCGGTTTGTCAGAATTTCCTAAAATTCCTGCTATTTTTAAGCGGAGGAGCAGTACTCGCTGTAATTTCATGATGTTTCGCGGAATATCCCCCGAAGAAAGTTTGCGTAGCAGAACTTGCTCTTCGTCTCGGAGGGGAGGGGGGAGTTATGTTTTCGTCTTGGGGTAAAGTTATCGTTTCATCGTTACAGGGAGTTATCTTCCGTCGTTTTACTGCGAGTTATCGCGCCGTAAATTCGTGTAGTGAAGCGAATAATCGTAGCCGGTTTTTCGTTTCTCTCCGGCGAATCGGAGCACGGCACGCTCGAAGGCTGTTCTTATTGATCTTCGGACCGTGTGCTGTTGCTTCGAGCTTCTCGTCTCTCCGACTGCGCTCTGCGACGCTGCTTTTAAGCACCGGTTCGCCCCACCGTTCGAAATACCCGCCACGAATCGCGGATGTTCGTCCAATGCAGACGCATGCGTCCGGCCATGCACTTCTCGTCTCGTTCCGATAACGACGACGGTCTCATTGATATCAGCCACGAATTTTCGTCGGTCCCTCGCTGCGTTCTTTTCGACCTCACCCGTGAATCACGCATGCGATAAAAAAGTATCTAATTAACTGCCAAGATAGCAATCCTCCCGGACGATTCAGCGATCTCCAAACACATTCAATTGTTCGCTATGTATTGCTGTAAAAAGAAGACGATCCTCGTTCTGTCCGTGGTTCGTTGCTTTATCTCGTTGAAGAGTACCTTAAATTTCACGAATTTACTAGGAATTTCCTTGTCGACTGTCCTGGTAGAACGTGAGAAATCATGAAATCTCGACCAATGAAATATCCAATTGCGCCAGCTTTTCGTAGGGGAGCGTCATTATGAACGGGGATTTTATAAAACTCAGGGAGTTTGACGATCGGGCGTGTCGCTGACGCCGGGGAACTTCGATTTCGACAAAGTTTTCGCACGGCGTGTAAGCTGTTGCGCCGGAGCGAATCGACGCTTTGCACCTGCCAGACGCGGCTGAAGTATCGAACTCGTCGAACCGTGCCAATTAGTGTCACGTTACCGATAATAAGAGCGGCAAGGGTCGTGATTTCTAACGAATATTTGCAGCTCGACGATGCACCGCCGACGAAAGCAATTTGTCGTTGCTCGTACGGTTAATTATCCCCGCCCAAGTCCTTCTCATAATCGCGACATTAAGCGATATTTTCAGTAATTACCATTTTTCTAACGCCCACAAGTGCGTCCATTAGGCTCCCGAGCAAGCGACAGAAGAGTAGGTTTTGTGGTGCTATTTAGTCGCTGAATATTCGTGACACGTCGAAAGGATAAACCTACGAAGCTTGCTCTAATTAGAACCACTTCCATCGCTGAAATATACAATTTAAATTGTTCTCTGTTTTACCGAAGCGCGTTTCTCTGAATCATAACAGCCGCAATTAAAGGGCCAGAAGACTCTAACAATTGTTCCCCCGGTGAATACGAGTGCATGTTTCAAACATACCCATTTTCCAGCGGGAAGCAATTAGTTTCCTCGACGCTGACGATTTGACTATTCGCTAGTCCGCCAAGGGCTTAGAAAAGATTTTCCATATTTCCCTTGAATGTTCATCTCCGCTCGTTCCGTCGTTCGGTTACAGCTTATTGTTGCATCTTGACGATGAAATATTGGTTTTCCCTGTAATTAAAGGGAGCCGTCGTTTGTACAGAGCCAGGAGAAGAGAATTTCATGGGGTATTCGCGGCAGTCGATTAATCGATGTAGAACCGAGTCTTCGTTCCAGCGGCGAGCAAGTTTTTCCGGAGGCCATGTCTATGTTATTAGTAAACATTTCCTGCGCGCCATTCTCCATCGTCTCCGAATAATTGCATTTCATCTGGAAGATATCACCCTGGCTTGGTGGGGCAAGAAAGCCGGGTAATGGCGAATTACCTTGTACTGCTTCGTAACTAACGCGTTAATACGAGAGATGGGTGGGAGTGGAGGGGGGTGAAAAGGGGGTGGCATATAGGCCAGTTGAGATAGCGCATCTAATCGATCGGTGTCAATGAGATTGTCAGTCTCATACGTTTGGCGCTCAGCCGTTTCCCACGACTCCCTTTGCTTTCGCCATTCTGCCCCGACGCTGGTCAGAATTTTGCCGAATTCTCGCCAACTCGTGCCGTTTGCCGGAGACTCCGGCGATGTCCGCGTCGTTTCTCGGCGATTCCGAGCGAGGAATAAAGTGTCGCTGCTGCGTACAAGTGTCCGCACGGCGCACGTCCGCGCGAAAATCGTTATACTTGCACTAGGAAGGAAGATTGCCGAGTCGAGACACGCGCCGTTCGTAATTTTCAATGGCAAGTTCTTCCCTCGCCGCGGATAAAGTCCAGAGATACTGGCACACGTCGCATAATTGTCATTAGATTTTCAAGAGACCTCGAAGGGCCGACTGGAAACTCAGTTATTTCGTCTTATTAAAATTTTTATCATGTCCTTATTAAATACGAGCTGTTATTCCGAGTTCATGGCCAGTGTCTGTATGTATGTATGTATTTATAATATATTTTGGAGGTATATATATGCTAATATGAACGTCCATGTGGAGTCGTCATTTCGGTTTGATCGCCACGCGGGGTCGTTGATCGTTTAAAAATGTGACGTGAGCAGCGCGAAATCTTCGGTACTTAATTAGTCGAGCGATGAAAAATGTTAATTGATACACCGGTCGATGTTGCTGCAACCCTCAAAGAGTGCCGTTAGTTAGCAAGTTACGCGTGATGATGTTGAAACTTTCGCCCCTCCCTCCCTCCCTTCTCTCGTCTGGACTCTCGCCGTTAAACCCTATTCCCCCAGTTTCTCTCTCGTTCCCGTTTCACCTGCTCTGCGATTTTCGAAACAACGCGTTCAACTCGTTGTCTGGTAATCCCTTTAAAACTCCGCCGAGGAAATAATAAATGGAAGTTAAAAAACCATGGGAATTATCAGGGAAGCAAGAGGGGGGTGGAGGGGAACTTGCAGTTCCTGTGCAACTTTATGACACGAAGAGATAACTCGAGGCGGGTACGGCCGGACGAGCTTGGCGCATAAATATTTTCGACCTCGGAACGGAAGTTTCACCGATAAAAGGTCGAAGATTTGTGCTCGTCGTCGGTCGCAATAACCGGCCAGGAAGACCAACCTCGGGTACCCACGGGCAACGTTTTACGCGGCTTTTAGCGAAATCAGGTTCCCTTGCATCGGTGGGGAAAACAGTGGCTGGCAAAATGGAAGAGCTGATAAAATGTCACTTCAATAACAGTCTCTGACATTAAAACTTCTGCCCGGCATGATCGATAATAGGGCTTTAAATTTCAGTCTTCCACTCTTTACAAGCTTTTTTACTATCACCATGCGTTTCCTCGGTGTTGCGATAAATTGTTGCTACACCGCAACGGAAATATTTCCCACTTTTCCGACGGGTATATAAGTTAGCCTTATCGTTTAAATTTACCGTCTTTCCTTTTCACTTTGGCAAGCCACTATACGCTTGCCGAACTTATGTGGAACTTCATGTTACTTTCTGCACATGCACTTTCCACTCGAAGACTATTGATTCGAGACGTAGCGTGCCATTCAACTAATCGATTTGAATATCGCACGCAAACTAGCCGACCAAAACTGTCATCCCGTTGACCTCACAGGAGTCCTAAAACTTATCTTGCAGATATGCAGCTTAATAAAGTCATAGCTACGATTTTACTTTACACAATTTTTCAATCTTTCGTCAGCCTTTATTATCAGCCAGAAGCATTCCTCTCTTGTCGAACCAAAGACAAAGCCGTTTGATTTCCAAGACAGGGACTTCTTTTTCTGTAATAGTTGGAACATTGGCGAATCAGGGGTATCGGAATCAATAATTCCCTGACAAATCTGTCCATCCCCGGTGGGATTGGAATTTTATTTTCTCATTTGCCGAAAAAATGACAGTTGCCAGCGAAAGAACGACGCGCGTCGCTGCCACGAAGATGTTTTCTTGCCGCAACATCCCTGCTGCAGGACTCGTCACTCCGCGATTCCCAGCCGTCCGAACCCCTCTCTCTCTCCCCCTCTCTCTTCCCCCTTGGTCTCTCTCTTTCCTCCCCTCGTCTATCTGCCCCGCCGCGTAGGAAACCCGCGAGAGCTGGACCGACACGCCGGGAGAAGAGGAGAACGCAAAGGGAGTCGGTGGGATAGAGAAAGACCACGAAAGGGACTGGCGGAGAGACGCAGAGGGGCGGAGGGGTCTCAATCAATAAAATATCTCGTGGAAACCTTTGCAGCTCTTGAAAATCTCTGCGTCTTCTACGATTCTCCGCCGCTTTGTCGTCCCTCTCCTCCTCCCCCCTCTGCCCTCCACTCCCGCCGCTGGTTTTTCAGGGCAAACTTTTCCACGTTGTTTCGTTTCATTAGGAAAACCGATCGAGTTTCGTTTGCATCTGTTGATCATCCGATATCGCGCATACGTTCTTACGTTCGCGGCAATTGCGCACTGATTTATGTATACCTGGTTCGCTTTTTAATAAAAAGCCCCCCGCGCCGGCAGGTGTAAAGGAATTATTCAGATTACAAATGGCATGAACCGGTGAGAAGAAGGGACGGGAAACAAGTGAACGTTATTTGGCTCAATAAGTGCGGCTGTTACGAGCCGTCAAATGAAATGTCTCCCCGATTAATGGACCATTCGGCCGAGTTAAACGAACAATACTTTCTACAATTGTAATCTACTTGGAGCCACTGGAAATTTAATATTTTCTCTCCCATCTGATCAGCTCGCCGATATTTGTAATACTTTCAGGATAATTGTAATCGGATTTATACAGTTAGAGCTTTAGCTATTACGAGCTCAACTTTCACGAATTAGGGCGCAAAGGGCATTTGAGGATCAGCTGGACCATTATTTTACGCAGCTTTTGCTAGGATCGTCAGCGTTATTTATTTATTAAGTCGTGCAACAAATCCGAGCGAGCGCGTGCGCGACGTTGACCCATTCGTCGGAAATAATTAATAGCCCTGTTATTCGCGTACTAGCCGTGTCGACGGTGGATTGCCGAGATATATTCGGCGGCTCGTAAAACGTCCGTAGAATTTACCGGCGGTTGACCGCCGCTCGAAAACGGCCCGGAATCGCGAGCGGTTACTCACGTTTTCCGTATTTTCCACACGCAGAAGCAAATCGTCCAGCGGCTGCGCAAAGAGGTCGATGCGTTTAAGGCGGAAAATGCAAACGGGGCGAAAGTTTCCGTAGCCTCGCTCCTCGGCTTGAACAACAACAACCACATAACGAACAACAACGAGTCAGACAGGACCGAGGGCGACAGCAACGGTCTCGACGAGAGGCTTTCCAAGGACGATTACGAGGAAGAGGTCGTGAGAAATGGAGACGTATCATCGCCGACGCAGGACCACACTCCCAACAAGTAAGGAAACCGGGGAATAAGCCGAGAACCGGAACCTCGGATCGATGAAAATGCTGCTGGCAAAGCGCGAGCTTACCGGGAGAGAATCCTTTTTATCCTCTCCTAGTGGCTACTCCGTCTTTAGCGAAAGGGTTGTCGGTACACGTCCAATTAAGAGGATCAAAAGAATAATTTACTTTTTGTTTTAAGGCTCTTGTTTGATACGGCTTCTGGCCACCTTGGCTATTTCTATAGGCCAAGGAAAATTGCGGTAGACTTTTCAACGAAATTTATTGGCAGGGGGCGACCCAGTTCCGTGGAGACGATATCCGGCGAGGATGACGTCATCGAAGTTTCCGTCGACGAGAACTCCTGCGAGAAGCAGGAGGAACAGGAGGAGGAATGGAAGGTGGAATCCCCGGAAAAGCTGACCTTCCTCAACGGCTTAGGGCTCATTACCACCTTAAGGTATACCGAGCTGCAGAACAAAAGGGCAGAAAGGAAACGACGTAGCACCGCCAATCCGCAGTTTGTTTATTCGAGCTTGGAACTGCCAACGGTAAAGAATCATTCAAGTTTCGAACAACGGAAAATCGCGACCACGGGGTTTTCTGTTCTACCGACAAAAATCGATTTCCATACGTTCACGTCTTAGTCTGCATTTTTGATATAGAGTCGTTGAAAACTTGCCAGCTTCATTTGGACGCATTTTTCTATCGTCTAATATCTCTCTGCGCGATATACCCTTGGAAGTTTAAAATACTCGGTGGTTTTTTTACTTTAAATCAGGAATATGTATTAGAGTTTGAGCTTTCAGTGACCTTTTAAGGGCTTGACAAGACTTTGAAAATTCCGTTTGAAGCATGGACAGGTTTATGGGTCAATGAGCATTCATTAAACGGGAATGGTGGCTGGTTATATTTCTAGAAACGAAAGAGGCACTCGTACCTGCAATCGGCTGGTAACGCTCCTCAGACGCGACAAACAACCGCCCGTATGAATGGACCATCGCCGCCGCCTAGCAAAGTTTCTCTGCCGAAATCGACCTCGCCGTCAACAAAAACCACGTCGAAGTCCTTGATACCGCTTCAGAAAAGCACAACCAGGCCAAACATCCTGAGGAATGCCGGGGAAAGCAAGGTTTACGTCGGCAAGAGTAAACTTGAGAATGGCGCCGGGCAGAACCAGGTCCAAAACGCTAAACCCGTTCAACCCGTCAACAGCAAGACGGTTCACATTCCTGGCCTACCATCCAGCCTCACGATCGAGAGAATTGAGAGTGATTCGATCGTCTGCATAAACTGCCGAAATCCGGGTAAGTCAAGGGCAAACGGAAATCAATTACTTCGTTATTCATACGAAAATCAAACTAGATGTGTTTAAACTGGTCCCTATTATCAGTTCTTCTCAATTTACTGCACTATATATTCAAAGCTAATTTTAAATTGTCATTGTTATACAGCAACAAATTTCACAATTATGTCTCCACTAGGGGATTACATGAACTAGTGAAAGTTAATGAAAATTCTGTGGATTATTGTTCTGTGTCATTGTATAACGGACTTTATATTATGATATTTGATTTTAGGTATATGTTTGATGCGGTGTATTTGATGAAATGCCCTGGCGGTTTGATTGCAGGTATTTTAACGGTGTGCGAGAAGTGTTCGGCGAGTTATCACGTGTCTTGCCACTCGATATCGCCGGCACCACCGAGGACATGCCCCAAGTGCGCGCTGAAAGACTCGGAAGACGTTTTGCCCGGCAAGCGGGACGAGGAACTCGGTAAATCGTCCTCGGTTCTGCCGGGGATTCTTCCTCTACTATCGTTGAGCGTGTGATTGACAAAAAAGTTCTTGTTTCCTGCAGAGCCTAGCCCTCCCCGGTACCCCGCGGTTCTCGACGGTTCGTTCGTTCGTTCGTTGGTCGCTCGTCAACGGCCGACTCCGCGCTAACTTTTCTCGATCGTGGTTCACGGCTTTGCCTGTCGCCTAAGGAAAGCATGTCGGTAATAATAGTGGCTCGCACGTCGCCCCATGGCACCGTCCACTGTGATAACGTGGACGCAAATCTTTTCGTTAATCGCAAGCATGCCGGCGAAATAAGCGGAAACAGTGACGTAGGGAAAGACGGAGAAAGAAAAGGGAGCGGGCGAGAGGGAGAATGATGTGAGGGAGAGACAGGGAACGAGAGAAGCCTGCGAATCCGACCGGCTCCTCGGCGCGCGGCACCAGTATTTGCAATGGAGAAGAACTTTTTGGTCGATCTATGGTTAAAATAGGACGGGAAAGAGAAAACCCTGTCATACTGAACGCGAAATATCTTGCAGAGGAGAAAGAGAGAGAAAGATATGAGCTGCGCGAGCGAAACTCGGATCTGAGATTGCAGGTTTACGAGTTGGAAAAACGCTCGCAACTACTGGGCCAGTCACTTCAGGTTCGTCCTGTGGCCTGCGTAGAAAGAGACAATTTTCGGAAACCATATTATTTCGTTGTGGAATGCCTTTTCAGTTCGATCGATATCTGTACACGAAACGTTTTTTCTTCGTTCGTACTTGTAGTTACTACTTTCAGATTTTCCAAGAAGTTTGCAAGTATAAAGCAGCTGACTTTCCAGAAGGGTATTGGCGAAAGTTTTGACTGCAGCTGTTTAACTTCAAACCACCCACCACGCGTAAAAGATACAGCAAATCTGAAAGTAGGAACCGTTGGTCTTATGTTGTTTCTTCAAGAAGAACCTGCAAGATCTTTGCCCTGTTTCAATCTTTTGTTTATTCAATGATGTTCAGGGTCTGGTCGATTCTAGTTATCTAAATTTTGTCCAAAGTACTCAAACCTTATTCGAAGATAAAATTCATTTGAAATACGAACCTGTTTTTACTGAAAACATTTCGTTTTAAAATGAATCGGCTAATCCCCCGCATATGAACCGTTTTAGTAAGCGAGTATCTAAAGTTTACGTACCATGTTGTTGACTGTGCTATACTTTTTTAACCGTTTCGCTTGTCGATTTGTATCTCGTAAAATTGCTTGTAGATACTTCAACTGAGTATGCGACTGCATTATTGTGCCCCGAATTTTAAATTTACATAGCGCCAGATCACGTTTCGGAAAGATCTACGTGATTTATCGCGTTGCCTATGGTCCTTTGGATGTTTCTTTTCAAAATACTATCCGTTCGTAGTGAAAACATGAATACAGTTTTAGGAAAAATCGTTGTAAAAATATGGTAATCGTTTAGTGGTAACGAGAACTTTTATTCTTTTTTTGACACGGAACGTTTTTGCATTTACGCACACAAAGCATGCGACTCGTTGTTCGATGTATCAGTGAAAAATTTCATTGGAAACCTTGGTAATTGATAGGTCATGATCCTTTCCAAATAGAGATATAAATCTGATTTCGGATTAAGAGAATAAATATAACAACTTCACACAGTAAACATAATCATTCTATATATTTCGATCATTGACATTTGTTCTCAAGGTTTTCAGTGGTAGAATTAGAAATAAGTCAAAACAGAAACAACATTAAAAATAGTTTATTTTGTATTTATTATTTGACATTGTCACTAACGATGCGATTTCTTGCTTAGCTTCAGCAGCGTACACGTCAGGAGCTGCTGGGAAAACAGGAGAAGACGCAGAGATCCATAAAACGTCTCGTGGACTTTATAAAACTGATGCAACTGCGAAGAAGCACCTCCTCACCTCCACCCTCGGGATCGGGCAGTTGCCCTCCTCTACGTTCCTCATCCCAATCACCTCGAGTCCCGTCCCCGGCGCGACCGTCGAGCAGCCAGAGGTCCTCGCCGTCACGTCATGTACCAGCGGGAACCTGCGCTCAGAGACCAATGTATCCTACAGCCCCGTCGTTCTCGGCCAGTTGCCCACCGTCGCCTACGCTCAGCCCGAGCCCCAGGTAAACGACAAACTTGACAGTACAAGCGTAGGAGTCTTCTACTCGTGTTTCGTCGAATCGTTAAGGACACTTGATGGCATTTCGTTTCCCATTTAGATGTCGTACGCCTACCAGCTCAACAGTAACGTTCACGGGCAACCAGAGAAACACCATCAGTCATACCTCATCGTCAAGAAGCTCTCAGATCCATCAGGAAACCAGCAGTTGTACGGTCAGTCACACGGTGGCGGAAGTCAGGCCGAGCGTCACGGAGTTACCACGATCGTTAATCGTCACCTGCAAACCGGAGGAATCGAGTACGACAGTTCTTTCGTCCGTCGCGTCTCCGAGCTCGCCCAAGGGAATTCGAGCTCTGTGCTCCTCGGGCGACGGTTCTCCGAGCCGATCCCCCGGGGTCGTAAAAAGTCAAACCGCGCCGTGCCCGCGCTCAACCGCATTTTCGACCCCGCCAACATCCCCGTCACGACTAGGGACTGTCAGCTGGAACGGGCGACCTATAACGGACGAAGGCCCAAAGTTAAGCAGCAGCAGCAACGGGCGAAGCTCGGTGGGAACCAGCTGCGAAGCTCTCGAGCCACAGACACCCTGTTACCGGTTTACGACGTTACCGGCGAACCTGCGGACGAGCGACTCGAGATCAGCGAGCATTCCGAGCCCGCACAGCCTCCAGCTGGTCTCGTTGGACGCACCAAACAACGGGCAAAGAGCGCAGGTCTACTCCACTCACTGTTCGCAGGCTATAACAAGTCCCATTCCTTCGCCGATCGTCTTCGCGAATCACAGGTAGGCATCGTCGAGACGCGCCGCATTGACCCCGTCGATTCATCTTCCCTTTCCTTCCTCATAGTGAAAGATCTGTGATTGCCAAAAGAAATCGAATCCGAGATTTCCGTGCGAGAGAGAGGCAATGTTCTTGGACGCCTCTGGAGATGGCAAATAAATGCGAATGATCCACAGGGAGACTGCGCAGACGGAAAAGCTGATCCAGGCAACGTGCACTGGCAACAGCAGCGACGCGACAATAACCGGCCCGTGGAACCGGACGAACAGCCAGACGAGCCTGCGGTCCAGCTTCAGCGAGGTGCCATCAGCAAGTTCTTCGAGCACGTGAAATTGGAAGAAGCGCATCTATCAGCGCCATCTGGAACAGAGTTAGCCGAAATAAAGAGAATAGACGATAGCGAGAACAAAGACTCCACGCTCGACAGGGACTTCGTTGAAGTGCTCGAGGATGAAGACTTGGCTGATGAGGGGGACGACGATTCCGTCGACGCTGAGCAGCAAGACAGCTTTACCCTGAGCAAATGGGAAGAGAAAACGTGGCAAAGCCCTGAAGTTGCGCCAAAGAACCAAGCCGAGGAACTCGCGGTTAATTCTCAGGCAAAAATGGATGAGGATTTCGAGGTATTCGAAGGGAAAGACGACGATTTGTACGGGAGAATAAACCGCGAGGAGTCAAACGAGGAGAACGAAGCTTTCAGCGGCGACAGCATCGAGGGTGAGACATTTCCCTCGAGGCGGTTCGCGTCCGATGACGATGGGAATTCGAACGAGGTGACGGCGGCGACGTTGCGCATCGCACAAAGTAATCTCTTGGAACTTCTCAGCGAGGTCTCAGTTCCTGACGATAAGGCTGACACCGAGAGGCAAGACTTACCTGACGGCAGGCGATCGACGAGCAGCGACAGCGACGCGCCCGAGCAGAAGGTCAAGGACGACGAGGACACGAAGGAAACTAATGCAGGTTCCATGAAATCCGAGGAACCCGCTGACTCTGACGACGGAGGTTCCGAGGGCGAAAGGGAATTTCAACATGCGACGCTCAACGTCGATCGCGGCAACACTGCCGCCTGTTAGGCTTAGTTAGACTAAGGCGATATCAAAGCTCACAGATTTCAAGGACCCTCCCCCTCCCCTCCCACTGGTTTATTCAGACGAGCCAGGATCCTGTAGCATTTTTTTTATTAATTCAGACCAAACTTGACGTCACTGATCCGATTTAGGAAAACTGGTGATCTAAGTTCATTGCTGACTGAATTAGGTCAGGTTCAGCGACACGAAATATGACTAGCGTATTTACCAGAGGGGTTGGTCGAGTTTTACACGTGAATTCCTTTTGCCACGAGGTCGCTGAAAAGTTCATCTCCAGGAAATTATCCTGCGTGTAAAGTGGTCGCTCTTGAATCGTGCCGGTAGGTAAGATTATCTACGTATAGACGCAGCAATTTTTCCCATTACTGCGAATTCATCTGTTCATTTTTCCGTTATTTATTCACCATTAACTCCTTTGTTTTTGTCGAGTTAGCGATAGTAAGTGCTGCACTCTGCGCGCTTAGGTTTCGTTTATTTTTTTTATTGAAAAAGCCAAAAGCGCTGATCAAGTGTTCGATCCGTGACCTGCCGTTTAGTTGTTTTTTGGTTTTACGAATAGTGAGATGCAATGAAGTTCCGAAGTATCGCGAATTTGTTAGTATAACGGAAACTTAATGACAATGAAGTGTTCCAGTCTTATTTAAATTGTTTGTTAATTTACCACGAAGTGTTGTCGATTCGTTGAATTATTTTCATTAATCAGGGTTCTGTTGAATGATTATTGTCAATGGACGGAGCTTTGCCATGGGGTTTATAAAGTTTGCAGGTTCTACGAAATGGAGGACCGGTCGAATATCATAGGATTATGATAATTCCTAATGTTTACTGTGTACATTTTAGCTTGAAAGGAATCCTTTTGTACGCCTCGTTCGAGACTGATGAAAGCAATCGAAGCCTGAAACTAACCAAAGCGACGTGTCGATGCCAATTACTGTCGAGTCGAAAGATTTCCTTGAAAACCGTATACGATGCTTCCTGCGTAATATTGCATTTCGCTGCACAGACATAAATGGACCACAGTGAATCTTAAGAAATGTGGTTAGGCAGATTGACTGAGCTTGCTGCTAAATAAATACGTTCAAATAAATACTTCAATGCAAAAGTTACTACAATTAATACAAATGTTTCATTCGTATTTTAACGGTGACATATTCTATGAAATTTTGGGAATCTGAAATCACAGTTTAGTTTTCTTTTAATACGACGTTTCAAATGATTTTTATGATTTTGTTTCGCATCCGTGATTTTCATAATGTCGAGAACTATTTGTCTTAAAATTTATACGTTTCTTTGGACGTACTTAACGCAGCGTATATAGATATTTCAGCCAATTACTTTCCTCGGTGTGTATGTATAAAAAAAAAAAACACGCACATATCCTACGAATGTAGAATTCGAGCAGGAAAACGGGAGCAGTGAAGAGCCTAGTTTTACGTAAATCCAGCCATATTTGCCATACTGCCTTAATAGTCATTTAAAACGATACCGGGTACCCTAAGATAATATTTATTTGATGGTCGAACCAATTGTTTTCCTAAGACAAGAAACTTGCGTTTTGCTGCTGGGCGAATAGCCGACTTCGCTGGCAGGGCAACAATGCGGTTTGTGATTTCACCAAAATGAAAGCGCTAAGAATAATCAAAACTCGAAGTATCGATCGGAGAGTATTGAAAATTAAGGTGTAAATAATAAGCGAGCAAGCTGTACTGGTCTACGTCGATTCATGTCGATTGTATCCTTTTCCTGCGACGTTCGAACAGAGTTGATCGTTGCGTTTTACTTCTCTTTTCGCCTTCGTTCACGTTTTCCTCGGCGCAATGATCGACCGTCTCGTCCAGTACCGTTTACATAGTGTATAAAATTAAGGGAGAATTGTTATGCAGTGTAGGCAATGAGATTTAAATTTAAATTCGTATTTTTATGAATAAACCGATTTAAATCAAACTTACATATTCGATGATTGTTTTATTTCGTCCCATATAAATGTGATTTTACACGTTCGTTTCAGCATTTCGATTTGAGAAGTTCTTAACGTCGTAGCAGCATTTTTTTATCGAATCAGATTTTACTATTTGCAGTTTTAATTACATTTTTTACACTCTGTCTATCAGTTTTTATCGTTTATGATTGATAGCGTGACAATAGTGTACTCTTATTAATGTAGTATTTGCATACAGCCATTTGTTACCATCAGTCGTGACTTTAATCGATCTGACTTAACCGGAGACGAAGAGAAAAGTTCAAAGTCGGTAAGTTACGAGCAGAGAGAGGAAAGTAATCAAAAAGGGATTGCTGATATCCGTGGTAATTTTTAGTTATCCTTATCACGGGTTTCAGAGATTGCGTCGTACTTTAACGAGAAATTTCTACATTAGCAACGTATTGAACAGATAAAAAGTCGCATAAACTTTCTCGACATCAATGCTTATTTAGGAATAACTTATATATTTCCACGAATTTCTATTGTACGTAGAAAATTTTATTTGCTGTTAATTGTAGTGCGTGGTTTAGCTAAACCTAATCCGACGATGTTGAAACCACAAGAGCTTGATTATTTAGTTTGCGCGTTAATACGTACGATAACACTTGGCCGATGTTGTATAACGTTGACTTTGAATTTAAGCAAAGCCGTGTATATTATTCCTCGCAAATTATCCATAAACGCAGCGTAGCGTTTGTCGAGTAAACCGCCTCGTCGCCAGATGTCCGTTGGCCGCGAGAGAAGCGTATTAAAACGCTGGGGTAGCGGGATTAACGAGCCAGCAAACACGAAGGAACGTAATCGCGATTACAACGGGCTATCTGGTCTCCTGATATGAGCCCGAGAGCCAGGGGGACGGTATAAACGGAAATTGGATTTCCCTGATTTTTCTACTCACTTGGCAAACATGCCCTCGCGGTTTCCCCGTTGCTGCTTCATTCGCCATGGAATGCAAATTCGGTCTTCCGAGAGAACCGTCGTTACGAGACACGAAAGACCGATGCAAATGCGACGGTCTTTAGTCCTTATTAAAAATTCAATCGACGCCGGTTTGCGATTCGCGAGGACGCTCGACTATTCTTTCTCATAATTGTCGGACAAAAATTCAACTGTAGCAATCAGGAAATTGCTCTTTATTAAAGACCCGAACTGCACTCTTCCGGGATTAGGAGATTGTCTTGACTGTTTACCATTGTTACGCGAAACATCTGGGAAGTTACTGACGAGTGATTGTATTAGCAATTTCCTCACCCTTACGAGACTCAGCTGTTGATGTCCCGAAGATGGACCCGTAGGCGGAAACATATATGCGCTCAAACGTAGGCGAGATTAAGCTTCGAATTCTCTGCGTAGGTGCAATTCCATTTTGTCCTAGCGACATTAACTGCAGATGAGATGAGGGCAATTAAATAGTCCGAATATATCCTGAGCCATAATTACTCGACCAATAAAGATATCGAAATTTCTTCCACGAGAATCCGTTGACAACTTTTTACATTTTATTCGAAAATCGAGTTCAATCCCAGGTGTCAGTGTCTTGTTGTTGGGAGGAGAATTGATCGTTGTTTGTTTGTAGATACGCATGACCTTTCCTTGGAAGAGCTACGCGAGGTCCGGGCGTATTTAATCCTTGCCTAAAGCTGCTTGGAGATAGCGAGTTTGGCGGGCACGAAGGGTGCGGATGCGAAGAGCTGCTCGTATCTGGCGGGTGGCGTCGACGCCAGGAGAGCGTCGCGACGCCTTTTCTCGGCTCCGTGCGGCTCAGTCACCGCCCAGACCGCGCCGCGAGCGTTTCGTCTCCGACGAGAAGACTGCTTCGTCCTGTCCTCCCTCCTTCGTCTATCTTATTTCGTAGCGACGGAATCGTCGGTCGACTTTCCGAGTCCCCCCGCCCCGGTCCCCCTGCACGCACTTCCCGACATTCCTGCACCCCCCTTTGCCCTGGTCTTCCTCGTGAACCTCGCAATGTCGTGGTGCACGTGAACGCCGATTCGCTGTCGAACGTGAAACACGAAGACAGTTTCTGCCGGAAAGGACAAAACTGTTGCTCGCTCATAGGTCTCCCCTCGATGTCACCCTAATCCCCCCGACCGAAGTACACTTCCCTTCAATTTCACGAATCCGAAACCAACTGCGATCAAGCTCTGCCCCCAGCCCTCTTTCTGTCCCTCTCTCTTGCTTAACGGCAATCTTTTCGGGATTCAATTGCGCCAGCGAATCACGGGAATCCGTCGTTATTCGTCGTGCGACGAACGGACACGCTTGTCCCTCGGCAAAGTTCCGCCTCGGGGGGCCGGTTGGAATGGTTCGTTGTGAAATCCGAGCGAACGAGTCAGTGCAGCTTCCTCCGTGGCCGATCGCACGTGGAGCAGCGGTCCGGCGAGTGTGATCGTTTCCGGTGCTGGGGGATCGCCCAGTTAGGGGCTAGTTTTCCTAGTGGTGCCGTGGCGGAAGTGGACGGAGCACACCCTGAGGCCAACGGTTTCCTCTGGAGGCGCTCAGAAGGCAGTCAAGATCCATCGCCGCGCGGAGATGTCGGAAAGTCAAGGTTGGTTGCTCCTCATCAACCCCGATCCACTAACTTCTATGCCCTCCGCGGGGTTTCACCCTCGTACAACCCTACACGACGAAACCTGAGGCGCGACATCATTCCCCAGCTCGTTACCCTCGCTAAAAAGATATTTTTAGACAGATAGAAAAACATACATTTCACCGTCCCCGAACAATATTCCCTAAGGAACGTAGGACTTTGTAATAATACGGAAAGTAGGTGACAATGATGATAAATGTATATCCAAACTTGAAGTAATAAGAAAATCATTATTTAAAGTACAAGTAGGTGTTAAAAGCAGGGAAAAAAGAAGAAGAGTGTAAGACAAGATTTGAAACATGACATTACCAAGAATTATTAGAACATAGTAAACGTGAAATTTTGTTTTAAATAAGAAAAGCTCTGACAAGTTAACAATATTACATTGGAAATTTTGTCAAAGGTATATCACACTAAAATGTGACAGGTGTAAAATGTGATATGACACTTCAGATTTCCTTTTTTAAGAAATATAATCCCTTGATTACCGTTGCAAAGAGTTACGCATCGAAACGATCACCCATTTGGTTCAGTTGCGGTTTGAGTCGGGACAAACGGCTGGCAGTTTACAAACTGCTGACTCTTGCAAAGCGCGTTAAAAAACTGCGGATAGATGCGTTAATGAATTATCCTGTCTGCCGCAGACAAAACTGTCGGGGGACAAAACCCGGCTGCTCGATTGTGTGCCGTCCGAGTTATTGTTTCGCAGTTTTCTCGGCCCGCAATGGGAGAGACGTTGGCGGAATAATTTGCCGCGGATTAGAAAACGCTTATTCCCTGGATCGTAAGGACGCGCTTGTTTATCGTCGACGCGCTGTTGCGTCGGAGTTTCGCGAGAACAGTTTTCAGGGGAATTTGCATCTTCGGCAATGGCCGTCGAAGCGCGCTTTTGCGGAAAACTCGGGGAAACTTTGCCAGCCGGTGCGCGGAAACTTTCCGTCACGGTCCCACCGGAAGCTAGGGAAGGGACTGAGTATCCGTTGACGTTGGTCGACACTCGGGATATCGGCAATGACCGATCCAGATTAACGTGTCAATATTATCTCATCCGGACACGTGTCTCTTCGGCGAACCAATATCGCCATTCAGCGCTATCAATTCTCGTCAATTTCAAAAGCTTCTTATCGATTGGCCGCACATGTGTCTTCGTATTCCTGCAAATTTCGCAAACTGTACAATATCCCCTATGCCCTTTTCTCCTTTGATGCAATAATGAAAGAAAGTAGAAGAAACTCTTTGGAACGAGTAATTCGCGTAAATACAGACACCTTATCCCTATTTGTTGGACTTAATTCGAGAAATATGCGTCACGATTTTCAATGATCGGCCGGGTAATTTCGGTGCAGTTAATTCCTGCAAATCGCGGGGACTTTATTGAGCTTCTCGAGGAAAGTGGAAACTTCGTGAGGCTTTCCCGTCGACTCTTGAAGCGTCGGGGAAACTTCGCGGTTCGCCGCGTAAGGCCCTTAATCGCCGATATGCCGGGTGATAGATGACTTTCTCCACTAATCGAGATTAACGTTTCCGCGAGTCGCGCCCGTCGCGTTTTACCCGCGGATTAAATCCAATTCTCCTTGACGTATGGAATCCATCGGTTTAAATCCACGAAAAATTTTTCCTAAAACTTTGAAAGATGAATCACTAGAAGAAAATAAGATCCTCTACGTCGTTTAAGGACCCTATACTTATTTAACTAAATTGCATTATTAATTATTACTAAACAGTAGAACCCTATTATAATACAGTAAATTAAGAGATAAACAAAAAATTACGCACTGACAATAGAAAAGAAAAAGAAAAGTATGAAGCTTCCTTGTGGACATTAGCGAAAGAACAAGTTTGGTCAGTGGTTATTAGAAATATTACTACCCGATGTACACATTGGTACGTTTCATTGGTCCGTATTGTTTGGTAAAATAACATCATGTCAGCCATCTGTTCCCGACGAGAGTAATAGTCGTGAATTCTCATCTCGAGCTCGATTACACCCTTGGAAGGAAATCGATGAATCCCAGCAGGGAAGAAGTGGGGGGCGTTGGCGGTGGTGGTGGTGGTGGCCGATAAATCGTGTAAATACGCAGAACAAATGTCTTATTTACGCAGCGGAGTCGAGGGTCGTGTTAAAACCGTCCGCCCACAACGTCGCCGTGGGTTAACGATGTACCCTTCATTACCCTTGCCAATCGTCCTGTTTAAAGAGTGCAACGGTGCAGCGGCAATGCATCCATACGACTATATTATCCGGGCCCGATTGTTCGGCCCACCTCGTAAATACCTACAATGTCCCCGATAAATCGTGCATGGAATATCGAGGAATCGCCGTAATACGCGATCAGCCGTGCACCTATGACGTCGTTCATCAGCGCCGATTACTCGTAAATTCGACGATTCGTTTTTTACGCAGCTCCGAAAACGTGAGGCAGCGTTTGCCCGATCGGCCCTGAAATTTTTGCATGCTCTCGACCGCCTGTTTACGGCTTAAAGCACTTCCTGCACTTCGTATATTCGCCGTAAAATAGTTTTATGGAGGAAATGAAATACTCCCGATCGACCAGAACTGCGTTTCGTTCCCGCCGACCGGTACACGATTTATTCCCCGGCAGAAAATGGACAATTGTTTTCGGCGCAGGTGCTAGTTTCCTCGATTACGATTTAGATCTTAACGTTGCATTTTTTTTTAAATGGAATGCAATTTTTACCTGTCGGTTTATGAAGTATGATACATTGTCGAAGAGCTTTCTAAACATCCAACTTGATAGACTTATAAATAAATCTTCTCATTAGTTGATGAAATACTTCTTGAGAACGCAAGATACGAAATTAATTGGTCCATGTGCTTTGAATGTATTACTTAAATTCATTTTTCATTGCTTGTTTATAAGGATCGTGTAAACATGTAAAAAAGCTGCGGAAGCGATATACTCAGAGCTTGTTCTTTTGCCAAGTAAGAAATGGTTAAATCATTTTGACATGGAACAAAGTGCTTGCTCGGTCGGATTAAATGAACAGTTGGCGTAGAAACGGGTGTTGAAAGGGCAGGAGAAAAGTTTCTTTGTAGCTAGTGCTGGTCTGAAGGAATGCCTGCCGGCACTCGCGAAGAACAATGTTACCGAGGAGAAGGTCCTCGAATCCAGGCAAACGATCTGAAGGTTCTCCGCTCGAAAGCCTTCGTTCGGATCAGACAGCCGTCGATTCTACTTGCCAGGTAGATGGAACCAACAAGTGGGGAAAGCCAGTACGAGTGGCCCATCGTAGCTCATCGCACGTCCCTTTGACGTAGCCCTTTTCGCTCCCACCGGACGAACGTAAATCGATAGGTTTCTTCCTAGGATCCACTGCAAATTAGCAGCGCAGAACAAAAGAAATGCTGGCAAGAAAAATATAGACCACCGTAGAGCACGTAAAGATACAAATGATTACAATGTTATTACTTGAAGAAAAGAACTGATTAGGTTCTGTAGAATAGGATAAGCTGTTATCTTTAAATGGAAAAATTTAGATACGTGTCTTAAAACAGTAATCTAAGGGATATTATTTAGGTTGCGACCAAATAATCTCTGTGGCACACATGATTTTAGAATACATAAGAATTGATAATGAATTTAATCAGTGTGACATTTATCTACATATTATGAAAAGGACATTAAATTGCTTAATACGGTAGACTTATTAAATGAAATTTGACTAGTAGGACGCCGAAAATCAATAATTTAAAGAAGAGTTAATAAGAAAATTACCATTGGGATGTCACCTGTTCAACGAGATTGCATTTAGATATTGCCTATTGCAAAGGATTTCATTGACGAGTGTTTCTGTCAAGAGATCCGCTGGCAATGTTGTTTATTAAAAACATGAAACTGCGAGCGATATTTAAAGTTTGCATTATGTCGGTAACATATGCTTGCGTCTTACAACCGCGACTGTTCCGCAACATCTGGAAACACTGGTGCGCCGACGGCAGAGAAATTAATTATTCGCCATCGGGAGAAACTTGAGCTTGAAATTTCGGTTCGGTGTTTCCCGCGCGAGATATTATCCCGTACGCTCGTATCCCGGCGAAATGGGAAAACAAGGCGTCGGCTTGTGTAAACACGCGTGTAAGATTCGTGTTCGTGAATTCAGCATCGCCGTCACCTACAATTTCTGCGAGGATCCTCGACATAAATCATTTCTGAGCTTTGAGACAGCCACGAAAGTATTCCCTGCATTTATATCGAGGAGCAGAAAAATATTAAGGGCTTTAATAATTTTTCAATCAACAGTTCTTTCAGAAACGCGCAATTTTTATCCAAAAACTTTTTCCTGCTTGCCAATGGGTTATATTGTGAAAAACTTTGAGGTGCAATTTGAACCTTTCAAAGCGTTTTCCCGCGCAGAGTAAATGTTTCCTTCTAACTTCACCGATTCGCTGGTTTCATTTTTAGTCCAACATACTTGTTTATCCGCGGTAAATAATTTATCTACAGTTACGACATGCTCTCTTTGCTGCAACTGTATAGAACAATATTTCGTGATGTACGGGCAGTTTCTTGTAAGTTGCGATATTGCGAACAGGTTCCCGATTAAACCGCGCCAACACTAACGATTTCCCTTGAACGATGAAGCTATTCAGTCGTTAGGAAACTTGAGGATTCCAATACAAGGCAAAGGTTACTATAAAGTTCGGATTACACAAAACTTAACGGTTTCAGAACTTCGGCAGACTGTAACTTATACCTCAGGAAGCAAGTAATTACAAAGCGAAAATTGAAAAATGGCGATATCGACAGAATTTCGACAGGGAGATGAGTAAATAAGGAAATAAATATTTGTGACAATATTTGACTTATTGTATTGGTATCTAATAATGAGGGATCTCAAGATGACGAATACTAATTTGACGAAATACATGTTTCGTCTGTTAATAATCGACTTTTGCTGGCTGGTGCTGTGCTAACAGAGAGATGCGAGGTAATTTTTCATAATACCGCGATGCTAGCCGTGCTCGAAATTCCTCGCAGGGCAAAGCCATCGTCATTTATGTTCATACGGGGTATAAGGATGTCTCTATACACATATCCACATTCTCTCGAGCATGTCATGGCGCAGATACTTGTTAGATCCCTGCCAAATCCCGTGAAATATCTCTCCTTCGTGTCGGGGGAAATCTACGGGCGCGTTAATCCACGCGTAAGAGACAAATCGTTCCTTTGTTCCCGCTGCTCTCGTTTCGCGGCTGGAAAAATGCTTTTATTCCCGGCCACTGAGACGTTTTCATCCACTCTGCAGGAACCGTAGAAGAAGAGTGGTCAAAACTGGCCCTTTTACCGTCCCTTCAGAACCTCTCATCTTGGATGGGTAAAATTTCAAACGAAGGATAATGAGGGGATCTGGTGGACGATTAACGTTCAAGGTTTGAAATTCCCTCGCGAGGAACGAAGTAGCTCTCTTTACAAAGACATTTTTATATAAAATTCCATCGTGACTAGATTTATTATATTTACTATACGTACTCTTAGTATGTCTTCTTTTTAATTTACTGAATGCAGAAACCTGAAATTTCATTGGCGATGGAGTAATCAATCTTGGCTTCTGCGGTGATTGAGAGACAGGTGTGTGTGTACGTAGTGACGTTTTTCCTCGACGCAAATGGTTTCCTTTAAGTCGCTATTCCGGCCACGTTTGATCAGACGGATTCGAAATCACCGACACGAACGGCTTGACGGAATAAACTCGAATATGTTCCGCGCGTGTACACACAGCTTCTCACTTCCCTTCGCGCGATTTCGATTCCCGGATACGTCGGCGAAAAACTTTCGACATGTTTGCGCGAATTCCCCAAGATATTTCCGCAGAAAACCCTAACTTCGCCGCTCGTCCCCGTGGGTCATTCGTGCACGACTTTAATCCAACTTAGTTTTCCGAAATGCTGGCATTTATCTCAGTGTTCCTTCTTATCACCTAATTTAAATGGCTCTTCTTCTACTTTATTGAATTATTTTTGCATTACAATTATTCCCCCTTTCGAAAATAATCGAGTTACATCTCGCTGCAGTTTTAACTTTAATGAAACGCCTGTCCTTCGACAGAACTTTATTTCATTAAAGTTCTCAGAAAGTGTCGACCCCCTGCTGGTCCAATAAAAAAAGGAAATAACCCATTATTTTCGAATTCCGTCGGTCCCGTGCATTTGTCCGTTGATTTCTTTGCGAGAAATGGAATTGTCGATATCGCATCGATATTTCTCCAAGGGACTGTCTGTCCCCCCTCCCCCTCCCGTTGACTTTGTTCGAGAAGTGCGAAAAAAACGGCCGGACATCTGGCACTCGAACGAGACACATTAAGTTTCTCATTAAAGTTCCCGGGTTGGTCCTTTGAAAAGGAGAACTTGCCGCGTTTCCCCGGGCTCTCGTGCCGGCCTGTTGGGCTTTCATTATCCTTTTTCCCCGGTATGGTGGGGCGCTAGGGGAGGGGGGATCCGTGCAGGGGCTCAATTATTCGGGTCATCCGACGGCTCGACGCTTTGTACTTCCGTTCGCCGATGGCCTCGCATATTTCAGCATCGTCGATAAATAATATCCTCGGCAATGGCCGCGTTCGAGGCCCCCCCTTCCCCCCTCTGTCCTGTGTATATGTCGATACGCGTATTTCTCGCGCAATACCCCCTTCCTCCCTTCCAACCCACTCGCCCCTTTCCCTTGCGTCGGTATTTAACACTCCGCGACGCGTTCGCCCCCCCCCTTTTATTTGCAAATTAAACGGACGATCCTTGAAAGTCAGTTAAACGCGAGGAGCGCAACGTCCTCGCGGAGCAAATTCAACGACAACGTCGTGAAGCAATTTGCTCGGAACACGGCCGGCCCCGGTTAACGAGGAAATCGAAAATTCGTTGCCAGCGACGCGTTTTATTTGCTCGCGTTAGCCGCGAATTAACGGGAAAACACGGCCGCGCGGGAAATCATGAAACGCTTGGTCGGGTTTAATCATGGACATTCGGTGGAATAATGTGTATTTTTAAGGGGAAACAATGACCGGACGGAGCGCAGCCTGAAAACGTGCTTATGGAATTTCCCATGGACTTTCAATAGAGTGTCGAGTTGACACGATTCAGTTTCCCCGGTACCTTTCGTCGGCTTTGCATTAGGTCGTCAAGGAGGAAATTTGTATAAGAAAAAGGTCAAGTTGGTTGATAACTTACAAATTTCATCCTTGACGATCTGATAGAAACGTAGTACAGAAGTTCGCAATGGGAAAATGACGTTAAAGCGAATTCGTAGTTTCGAAATCTGCCTGTCGAGCTGTCCTTCTGTCGTTTTCTTCCGGTTTAAAGCCGGTCGGGCGCGCACAGCCGAAGGCCATGCATTATGCATGACCGTGATTTCGGCTGAATCCTGATAAAATTAGCGGCGGGCCAGAGGGAAACAATCGACGCCGATGAGTGAATCTCAATGGACGCCAGGCCATAGGACCCCATGGCCGCCTGAATTATTCCGCAACGCGGTCAGAATGGTTATCAGCCAGCGCGATATCCTGTCGCGAGCGGTTTGCACCCACACACCCACGAGAATATGCAGATCACAGGAAGGGGGTTGGGAAGGGGCGTAGGTTTCTGGCGACAGATCTAACGAGAATCAAGTACACTCCGGGAAACTACAGGAGAAACTATCTTAAGCTCATTTTCCAGCGAACTTGCCGGTCTCCAAGGACAGGAAGCAGTATAAATCGCGTGGAAAATGTTTAGCGGTATTTCTGTTCGTTCTCAAATGGATCGTACATGTAATCCTTAGCAGAATAATTTTCAACCCCGCGTATTAAAAAATGTCATATATTTATATTTATAAATCCACATATTTTCCATATATAGCGGTATTTCTATTCGTTCTCAAACGGACCAGAATAATCCTTAGCAGAATAATTTTCAACCCCGCGTATTAACAAATTTCATGTACCCTTATTCGTCATTTAATTGTCAGGCAACTTAATTTTTGTTGGTTAATTTATATAATTTGAGATATTACGACGGGTTGTAAACGAGTGCGAAGCTCGTGAGTGATAGAAAAATTGATTTATGTGAACTGGAGGTATTCTGGTTTGGAGAAGGGCGTTTGCGAATTTCGGAAATTACCTTTCCCCTTTGGCTTAGGAGCACGAGGACAGGGGGGATGGGGTTCTTCGGCTAAGTATTTTGTCTTCTCCGACCCCTTCGTTCATGTAATTCCCTTTCCGTCGACGCTCAGCCATACTGGAAGCAACGGCAACCGCACTGGCCGGAACTTGGCGAATTTGATTGTATTAGCGCCGCTTTGGTCGCACATCCGGCAAACTTTGAAGCGTTTCCGACATTCCCCTCCCCCCACCCCTCCTCCTGTTTTTCCGAGCGCGACAATGGCGTTTTGAAAACGGAGAAGACCGCACGCGCGCAGGTTTCGGGGGATTGTTTAACTTTAGGGGAAGTTTGCGGGGTCGAGAGAAACTCACTTTTCACCACTCGACTGGCAGTGAACAATTGGAAACTTTAGCGGGACCACTTCCTCCAAAATGTCAGCCCTTGGCATTTTTCGAAAGCTTCTTACGTAACGTTGCTTTGTTTTTCTGTGCTTTAATAAAGCTGTTCCAGTGTTCAGGCCCAGTAGAACTAAGTACCGTCGATGTGCCCGACCTCCGATTTGAAAAATTGGCAATACTTTGGAAGAATCTGTCTTAGAGTTTCTCGTTGTGAATTAAAATAATTCCCCGGCCTTGCGGAACCGACGGGTCAGTGAATCTTCATTCCTGGCTTTGCATAAAAACGGCAATAAAGACGACGAGCAGTTGCAGTACGGAAGGGAGGGAATAAAATATGGCCTGGGAAGCCACTCGAAGAGTCGCGCGTCCTTCTCGCCGGGGTTTGAGGACTCTAGAGAAAGCGTGGAACCCGTGGCTGGACGAAGCTGAAGGACACGAATACGAGGAAAAGCGGACGATTAAAGGCACTGAGAATCTCGAAGCCACATAGACGAGGAAAGGGGAATGAAAAAGCACGAAAGCTCCGGCGAAGGACGATTTACGCCAAGGAACTTCGTCGAAGATGTTTTGCGTCATTGACTTTCCCTTAAATAGCACTTAATAGGTCTCAATAACTTCGTAATTATAGTTGGACGATTTTTCAAAATCCTGTGCGACTTTATAGTTGAGACAAAAACGAATTCCACAATTCGACTATATTTGTACTAACGGTTCAAATTTTTAGATCAAATAGACTGTTAACTAAATATTTTTCGTATAATGAAAAACAAGTACTTAGGATCCACGATTCTTTACTGTTCAAACAAACTTTGAAACGCGTTAAAAAATGTATAAAAATACTCTTTAAGTCGTTTTTCCACTTTAAGTCGCCTGATTATCGCCTGTCGCGACAAACCTAGGTACGTTTATTCAATATCAATGGCGGCGGATAAACTGAGCGCGCGAAAGGTGTGGAGAAGTCATCGACGGGGATATTTCGAGCGAGACAGACGCGGAAGCTGTTTATCCCCAGCGACATCCGGGGATTCGCGTCCTTGCGGTCGGGATTCCTCGTTGTCCTGTCTGGCGAGACAGGCGGGAGGAGTGAAGAGGGGGAAGGGGAGGGGGAAGTGGGGGGTCTATATCCTCGCGGCTAATCCAATCTCTTTCAGCGATTGGCAAGGGTCCCCCAAGGGGCCGACGGGGGTGGATTTTGCCCGTCGCACTTTCCGCCCTGACGTTCGCCCCTTAACGGCGAAGACGACGGCTGTAAATTCCTCGCCGGGATGCTCCAATTTCCTTCGAACTCGATATTTTCGTCCACTCGTCGCACCTTTCCCATCCGTTCGCGCTTCGAAGCTGAGGGGAATGCCGCGGGACGTGCTGGATATGATTAACCGATCGATCCGGACTTTCGAATTACTTTTACGTTGTTTCTGTCGCGCGAGAAAAGAGAAATTCCTGTGGATCAGTTTCGCGCGTTCCTGAGGGTTTTTGGCGAATTTTTTTATGACGTCTAACGTCGAGAGCAATCCGTAATTTCGGGCTAATTAAAATCCTATCAGTCCATGGCATGTTCACAGGTTTCTGCTTTTAGCTGTTTATTTACAGAGATTAATCAAAGGACATAATAATTGCCTACGGTCAGTTAATTAGGAGAATTGACATTGAAAGGAATATATATATCGAACATAAATCCAATTAAAAATTGAGAATATTAACATTAATTAGTTTTTAATCGCCATTACTAGTTATTTACTCAAGTTAATTGTGAGACAGGAATTTACATTTAAAAGACTTTTCTAGTATTAGAATTTTTTCTAGCAATAAACCAACATTCTTGATTAATAATCAGGACGGTCAGTGTTAATTTTGAAACCGAATTTTAAAGGACGAATTGTGGTTAAGACGTCACAGGTTGAGTACATGGAATTTCTTGGGTGGCAGCTGCAGGAACGTAAGTACGGCTTGTCGGTGGAAAATCAATTTCTTACTGGGCCGGCCCGCTCAAAGGACATCTTTAATGCCCAGCGCCGCGGCACGTTTACCTGTTGGGATCAAAGACAGCCATGAAATTGAGCCACTTGTAAGACACAAAGGGTTCGAAGCCCCCCAACACTTTTTCCATTGAGGTCAACGTCTTTGCCCCGTTACAGTTTCTTCCCCTCCGGGAATTTTTCCACGGAATTCCGGCAATTCGCATCGTCCGGATACTCGGTACGACGATTTTTCATACCCTTACGATTAAACAAGGCGCGAAATAAGGGAGCCATGCGACGACGATCTTCATCGGGCAAATTCCTTGGAGGGACGTTGAACCTCGAAGGAATTACGAAATTACACGTTTGTGCAGAAATAAAATGCCCGGCGGACTTTCTGCGCCGGGATACTTGAACGCTATTTCTTCATAAAATCCTATACTGCCCGTCGCGTTCAGCAAACTCGATTTTCATCGCGCACGAAGGATATAAAAATGTAAAATCGCGCGTAAAACACGTGTCCATAAAGTCCCCATAAAGTGCGGGGGATCCGTGTTTCGCGAAAGGACAATGGCCGTTGGCACTCTTCATTATTCTCGTCGCCGGGGAAAATGGCTGAAGGAAAATGAAGGCAAAAATGGAAGAGGGAATTTTTGAAGTAGGAGAAGAAGTTTTGTTTTACGAAAATGGACAATTTTCCAATCATCATAAGTTTCTTTCATGAACATGGTTTCTGGCAAAGAAAGTTCTTCCATTTTTTCTAGCTTTCTTGTTCTCGTACTTACGTAGTTTCTTAATTACATAACGATACATTTGTATAACTCGTCATCACCCCCTGTTTACCTTACTACAGTGTTGTATAATTCGACCCTCGTTTTGTCTTTTGTCTTTCTCATATCTTTTTTTGCTTTCTCTATTCTTATTTACATTCTGAGCTATATACCTACTTTTCTCGAATTTTCCAATTTTCTATATTTTTGCTTTATCTATTTCAGTCCTCCTTTTTTCAAATACTTTTACAATCTCACTTTCCTTTTCTCCTCTTTGCGGATATTGATTACGTTTAGATAATTTTTTGTCTCGGAGTAAAGGGGCAACTGTCCCCTGTAAATTCGACAAAAACTTTGGAATGAGAAGAGGGACGGAAAGAGAGAGAAAAGATTCTGGCTAGCAATTCTGCATTTACTAAACAGTTTTCCATATGGATCTGGTACTTTCGCGTCTCTCCCTTCCCTCCGTAGTTTCTCACCCTTTCTGAGAGCAGAGGGGTGGGGGAGGGGGGTGTCTCGGCATGTCGTACAAACTTGGAAGGCGTCGCGACGCATATAGGACCGTCGACGCCCCAGAGCGACGCCGTCCTCATTGATTCTCTCTCCTCCCATCTCACGACACCTCTGTCCACCACCCCTTTTTCCACCTTTCACCCCCTTCCCCCTTTCCCCACAATCCCCACCTTCCGCGTTTCCCTCATCCTCCGCGCGAACGTCAGTCGACTATCAAACATTTCCTATACCCTGTCGTCACTCCTCGGGTGAGGGGAAGGGGGGAAACGTACGTGGCAATTTCATCATATTCCTCCAAACATCCCCCGTCCACGGCCACGTGCGAAGGTCTGAGCGAAAGTTTTCCTCGGCGGACTTGGCACTGTTTATAAGAAGAAGAATACATTCAAAGGGAACGTTAAGAGAATAAATTATCCTCGACCTACGACTGTAGATTATTTTTTTTTACTTTACATGCAATTTTTAGCCCTTTTGTAAATTTAATTCTTTCGGCACGCACGAGACGTGTTTAAATATTTATACACTTGTCTTACGCATTTCTCCCAGTGACCTTAGGCTGTAGTTTTCTTGTTTGACATTTTCGTTTTACCGCAACGAAAATGATGAAAGAGATTTCATCGTCTCGCGGGAGCGTTTGAAGCTCGCGTGAAGCCGAGTGGCGAGTCGATCGGAATATTTTCGACTTATCATTGAGAACGATTTCTACGCAGCGATGTTCGCGGCTGCGAAAACAGGCCGGAAGTCGGGCTATACATTGCCAGCGTATTATTCAAAACATTTCCAACTTATGGCCGTAAAGACGAAAGGAGACCGGAAGTCGGATGAGAATCCATCTTCCTCGACCGAGTGGAGTGGTTTTTATAGAATTTGGCCTTTTACCTAAATTGCCGTGGGACAAGCGAAAGGTATTCCTCGTCGGCTGAGACAACACAGTGTGACCCGGACGTAGGAAAAAAAATTCGTCAAGGTCGAATTTTGTGTCTTCGTTTGAATTGTACCTTGCGTATCAAAGTTTTGAGGAAGTAATAATATCGGGGACCAGTATTGCCGAGCGGTCAGTCCACGTTTCTTGGCCGTTCCAAAAACGTCACGTGGAATTATTCCGAAAGCTTCGCCATGAAAATTGAAATACGTGGGCCGCACGGCCGATTCGCAGGACAGCAATAACGTCGCTTAAGTCCGTTGTAATTGCGTCCCTTATTCGGTCGTTTAGGCTCCTGCGGTCTAATCCCACGAAATTTCAACACGCTCGGCTAATCGCGCGTAATCCCAGCCGACGCCTCATTCCCGAGTATCATTTTTTATTTCTATGCAGATTACACAGCCCGGATTCGCGCCGAAATTAATACGAACGGTTTCCCGTGAAATTCCTGTCGAAGCTATACTTGTTTTTGCAGAATCGTAGGAAATTTTACCTACGAATTCCTCAGCCCTGGAAATTACGTTTTATCGACGTTTCATTTCGTCAATTAGCAGAACTCTGACTGCCGTAACTCATTACAAATAAATTGCAGCACATAGAATTGTTCTTAAAACATGGATATTCCGTAGTTAGAATTTTCAGTGATTTATTAAACGCTATTTATTGTTCGTTATTCGAGACTTGTTGCTCTTGAGTCTGTCTGACCAGGCAATGGTAATTACTCCTGCGGACAATGGTTCAGCATCTATTCTAAATGAATTATTTTTCTCGACATTTTTATACCATTATTTTACGAGTTCCGACGTAAATTTTTATGTGACTCCTCTCCTGACTCGTTTCCCATTTTTCAACCACGTGCATGGAATTTTTTTTATTCTTTTGACAAGAGTTTAAGTGAATCCTTTTCATCAACGCTTTATGACGTTTGCCATTTCGTGCGAGCAAGATGAATCAACGGTATTCAGATCTGCCGGAATTATTCCCGGTGTACTGCACGTTGTAAATCACTTGGAACTTCTCCGGCGTATGCACGAACTTCACAAATCATCGTCCCCCGTATCTCCATCAATTTATCACGGAACAAAGAATTCCATTTTCAGCTTACCGTCTTGGAGCATCGGCGGAAAATATTTTATTCATTTAATCCGTCGCACGGATTGTCTTGAAAACATTTTCCCCACGAATTCTTCCTCCTTTCGTACATTTTACTCATGGAATACTGTACTTGGAAGACAGTTTTGTTCGGTGTTGCAGTTATTTTTTCTTGGATATGGTTTGCGTAATTCTTGGTAGAGGAGCCTGAGAAATTTGCTTATTCACGCAAGAATACACTCGTACCGTAAGTCGGCTTGCGGAAGGATCGAATCGGGACGGTCTCGGCGTGTTACTCTCGAGACGTGGTTCGCAATGGTTTATTTCCGAGGGCTGTCATATCCCACGGCAGCTGTGCTCATCATGTCGAAACCGTGGAAACGAAGACCCAACGACCCTTACAGCCGATACACACTGTCTATTGCGATCCACAAGGAGAGAAAAGGACGGCACGTAGAATTGAAAGCAACACATCTCTATTTCCTTTGATAGAAGTGGAAGCGGAAAAAGGGGAAAAGCGATGGGAAATAGTCGAGGAGAATAAGTCGGAAAGAGGCAGACGTCTGTTGGTTTCCGCTGAAAAAAGGGAGAGGAAAGAGAGACAGAAAGTCGTATATATTTCCTCCGCTGGAGAAGGAGAAGAAAGAGGAGACAGATTGGGAGACACCTTTGCTTCGAAAAACAGACAATGAAAGTGAAGGACAGAGTGCCGTTGAGAAAGGGAGACTCATCCGCCTGTCAGTATTGTTTGCGCCGACGACGAGGCTGGAAAAGAGTAGCAATAGAATCCACGCGCCCTCGAAAATTGAGAGGGTATACATACCTATATATACGTGTCGGTTATAAAACGTCGTCGCTTGATATTTTCATTTTTGCAAGAAACCAGTGGGAATTCAAGTACAACTCGACAAGTAGCACTGCGAGAGTGACGATCGAATTCTTCGAAAGAATTCAATAGGAACCAATCAAATTCCTTTAGAGAAGTACTTCAATTTGCCCCGGGGTCCTTGGATCTCCTTTAATTAGCTTTCCAAAGAAATTAGCCAACCGCCGGAAAATTGGGCAAGACGCTTTAAAGATTCATCCGTGTCGTTCATTTGAAGAAAAGGGGCCAAGTTCCATCTTCCTCGACAAGTCAGTCGTCCAGTTACGCGTTAATAAGCGAATTTCAATTTAACCTGGCTTTGTTCGTTGACGTTAACAACCCGATTACTAATCATCTGGATTTTATTTCCTCCAACGAACGGTTTACCCTTGACATGTCAAGGGTCTGTTGTTTGTCGCTAACGTTTTAACCTGGCGCATTTTTCGCGGAGTTTGCCGTGAGAAATTTTTAATGGAACGTCATTTTAGCGGCATTGTCTCGACTCTGGGAATGTCGTCGCGAGCTTAATGCCCGGCGAAAGCCGTGCGTCGTTAGGCGTTCACGTTCGATAATTGAGAAATGCAGTTTGGTCGGCCAAAAAAAGCGTGAAACTCGATGGAAGTCCACTTTACGCCCAATGGCCTTTGCTCGGTCTTTAATGGAACTTCGCTGGGGCCGAGTATACATTTAATTTGCCGAGATTATCAGGGACCTTATACCTCGTACGAACGTTGATAATAATCCAGAAAGTTTTTTTTATACTTCATAAGGACTTTATTACATTGAATTTTACAAGTTTTTTCGCTCTTCCGTCTCATCTACATTCAGAAAATATTTCTGTGACTGTCGTAAAATTCCACTGCACTTTTATCCCTCCGCGCTCGGAAGCTTCATTAAATTAACATGTACTCACCTATTTCATTATTAATCTTTCCTTCCTTTTTCACATTCTCTTACACTATCCATTTTCATCCTCCAAACCTTTGTCGTGTATTTCATTCCTTTTACCATCATTAACTCGTGTTTCTTTAACGCACAAGTCTTATCATTTTCAACGTGTTTCGTCTTTATAACAGTTAACGAACTTGTTATCTTTATTGCCTCGTTTTCTTTGAACGTAAAAATGTTATAATTCTCTACGTGCTAGACGGAGGAATAAATCTGTCCCGGTGTTCATTCTCCGCTGGTCTTCCACGTCTTCCGTAGTAGCTGAAACGAGGGCGTAGAGGAGCATTTATCCGGTTTTAGTATCCCGCGGGAAGCTCAGTAAATAGCGATACGTATTCGTTCGGCGAGAACGAGTATCCGAGGCGGGTAACGTCGGTTAACACGCTGTTTCGCCGTGGCTGATCTATATGCGGTCTTCCCATCAGCATATTTGCATTTTCCAGCCGGGGATGCAATATACTTACTGAACTTTTCAACGAGCCCCGCGAGCGGACATTAGACGAACACCGGGACAAAGCAGATGATTTGCGCCCGTCTCTCTATTCCTTGTTTTTTACGACTGTCAATTGTGCCCATAAATATGAAAGTGGCCTAAGTCAAAATTAAAAAAAAAAGTTTATTAGATATTTCACGTCACATTCTTTCAAACTACATTAATTCAATGTAATTTCATTTTTTTTTAAATTTTAACTTATACCACTTTCATAATTATGGGCACAATTATCCTTGCGCGGTTAAAGGAGTTCGTCGAACCTTTTCCTTCCGATCGTCCCAGGGAAAAACCTCGGAAAAACGCTTCCACGCGAAAGATTTTCGCGATGGTAAAATGAATTCGAAGGTCCGATAAAAATCTGACAGGAAAGGAACGGATCGTGATGAAGACGAGGCGTTCATTTTTTGCAGCAGTTTCCGTCGGACGATCTTTGCTCTCGTCGCATCGGAAGATTGTTCGCCGAATGAAAGTGGAATTTTTGACGGTGATGTCGGTGCAAAAAGGAAAATTCCGAATACGGAACGGCGAGTATCGGCAAACTACTCGGCGCGCGAACGATAATTCCAGGACAAACAGGGCATTTCCCGGGGAGTAATTCCCTCGAAGAGAGTTAATCGCTCGAACGAAGCCGAACTCCCTGCGCGAAGTTGCCTGGCTACACACTTGAAATAGAAGTCCAAACGACCAGCACAGCTTGCGCGGAATAAACGTTGCGCGTCTTCGGAATTCTTGCCGCGTTCTATCGTAACCGTTTAATTAAACGGCAATTAAGTCGGCGAATTTTTCGATCAATCGAGAATTCCAGGCCGATTCTAACCTACTGCCGTACATTATTACTCTTATTCTTAATAATTGTCCACCGTGCAAGCACACGTTTGGGGATGACCGAAACTTTCATGGAAATTTCATCAGGGTGTATGAATAATTATTTAAGTTACAAGACACTAATGATATCAAAGGTATTCAAAACAGTTTGTTAGCAGATTTTTCTCGGACAATGAAGAAAATAGAAGAATTATGTCCTTAAATAATGGAATATAAAGTTGACGGAATTCCTTTTTCCACATTTCCTTAACACCAGAAATCGGGAATCTTTAAGCGGAAATCGACATTGGTTTCGGTAACAGCTGTAAAAGCTCCACGCTCGTTTATACAACTCGATCGTCCGATTTCGTGTAATTTTGGGATTTGACTGCTCGAACGGGGCTGGCCGAGCTGATTTGTATTTTTCCGCGATCACAGGGAACTCGTTTGTACCTTAATAAATAAACAGAAATTGGCTGTAACAACGCTGGGTCCCATATTTATTGAACATTACCCCAAATCGCCTAATCTAGGCAGTCGATTTATAAATACACCGTTCAATTACTGAACATGGAGATTGTACCTACGAATTAGCATAAACAAATTCCGTCGATTGTCCAGCGGCTGATTAGCGAATTACACGCTGTAGCAAAGCAAAATATAAACTTTGGCCCGAATGTCGATCGACAATTTCCCGTGAGAACGTGGGGGATTTAACCGATAAATCGAAGGGAAACTTTGTCAAAGCTATTGTTCAGAAATAGTTTCCTCGCTCCACTTCTTTCCAATTTTTCCCCGTCGGCACTTCCCTGTCATTTCTTTGCCCAGAGCTCTACACTCTTCATGCTCGGAATTCTTGCTCTACAGATTTTCCGAAAGTTCAAACATTTATACGTAAGTTTGACAATCTTTATTGCACTTCGTATCTTTACAGAATTGGATGGACGTAGTAGAACCCTTTCCTTTGTTATTAAGATAATGCAACTGTGTTATACTTCTAAGATTAGACATTAATTATTCACAACACGAAGAAGACCGTTAAAATTTAAAGAAGAAAATTACGAAAAATTACACTAAAGATTCCCTTTTTCGCGGACAAATCCTTTATTAATTCCCAAGCCTTTGACCGTGTTATGATTCTAAGATTAATCGTTAATTATTCACAAAACGATGAGCACCGTTAAAATTTACATAAGAAAATTACGAAAAAATTACACTAGAGATTCCCTTTTTCGCAGACAAATCCTTTACTAATCCCGAAACCTTTGACCGTGAAACGTTCCCTACATAGAGTTTCCGTTTGATCGGTTTCCACGTGGGTGCACTCGAAGTCTGCCGTCTTCCGGTCCATCGGCCGCGGAGTTGTCTTTCCTCGCGAGAACGTAAAAACGGGGCAAACAGCCGGAAGCTGTGACACGGGGCTTGAACTAAGTGCGAGAACCCGCGGAAGAAGGGCTGGAAAAGTGAAGGGTACGCGCGGGGGGAAGGGTCGACTAGTGGCAAGAGGGGAAGGGGGGAAGCGTGGCTTATCTTGAACTCGACACGCTCGAGATGCCGTCGGTCGAGCTTTTACTTCCAACGCCGACGAAGTCGAGTGGCTCTCTGCCACGGGTTCTAAGCTTTTCTCCGTTTCCGCCAGACTCACTTCCGCTTGGCAAACCGTTCACGCGGACGTGCGGTACAGTTGCACCGGTAAGTGTTTTCGCGACAACCCTTCGTTTCACCCATGTTGCTCCTCGGAATCATTTCACCGAGCATCCACGGTTTCGTCAATAATACGCTCACCGGCCCGTGATAAACTCGAGAAGACCTTACGGGAAACGGAGATATTGCATTGGTTCGTAAGTTTTATTGCCTGGCAAGAATGATAAGAACGAAAACAATCTTATCGGCGATATTTTACCTTTGACCGGGAACCAACCAAACCAACATGCTGGGTTAATATTCCAAGATTTGATTTACAGTCTTTGCTATAAATTTTGCTATAAATTTTACATTAATTCCCACGACCTCCTTAGAATTTTTCTAAAGTTTTACCTAACTAGTTTTGTATAAAAATTCTGCAACGTCCATTTCCTTCCGAAACACGAGAATTCTTTCCTGTTTTTTCTGCAGTTATTAATTAAGGGACGCAGGTTCACTTTTCGTCGAGGTCGAAAGTTGTACGAAACTTCGGAAATTTCACGTGAGTTCAGGGTTGGTCGAGTTATACGCGTGTCTGCGTTTCTTCGAAAAATTCTTCGAAAACCACGAGGCAACGGGCGAGAGAATGTCTGCCGTGGATCGTCTGGCGGTTTCGGTTTGTTTGAAGAACCAGTGAGTCAGGCGGAGGGATTTCAACGCTTTCGTCTCTCCCTGCGCGTGTCTCCCGCGGCACGCGTGCAAATTTATCCCTGGTCAGTGCCCGTTACGAGCGGAAAGAAAAACCAAGCGCCAAAGAACCACGCCACAATGAGATATTCGGGGAAAAAAGGGGAGAACTTGTATCCCCCCTGCGACAAAAACAGGGAAAACAGAAAAATAAAGGACAAAGCGAGAAATGAAACCGGGGAGTAGAAAAAGTCCTGGCAAAGTAGGACGATAAAAACATTGACGAGAATTCGACGGAGAATCGTATGAGTGTGCGAGAAGGTAAAGAAAATAAGTACCGTGAGAGATACAGTATTCATCTTATTGCAAAAACGTGAAAGACAGAAACAAAGCGAGAGATGATGTAAAATTGACAGGAATTCGACAGAGAAGGGCATAATCGTGTGAGAGTCGGAAAAATAAACGAGCGACGTAGGAACGATAGAATTAAAAGTGCGAAGCTTAGGATGGCGGACAGAGACGGCGATAGTTTGTCCGGGGGAGGGCAGGGAAAGGGGGGGTAGTCGAAAGCTTTTCAGTGGCTCTTGCGAAGAGTCACTCGAGGAAGCGCAACTTTGCACTTGGCGCCACTCAAAACCGCCAAGAGCTGCGCGCTTTCGCGCCTGCATAGCTTTTCATTTGCCGTTAGCTTTTTCCCCTAACGTTTTTTCCCCTAACGCTTTTTTTCTCCTCTCCCCTCCCTTATTCATCGGGGCCGCGTTTTGCGCGGACCGTACGAGCGGCACGCTCTCGGAGGAACTTTTCTCGACGAAGTTCGCCCGGGAAAAGCTCATAAAGAGCCTGTACGCGTTTATCGCACGGTGTTTGCTATTTTCCGCGGCGCTTATCCGCGTCCCTTGCGTCTCGCCGACCTCACGAAAAGGTTATGGAAAATTAACGACCGATGTCCCGGTGTCGGTGAAATCCTCAGCAACTCGACACACGCAACTACCCTAAAAAAACGGCGGTCAAGTAGCCAAAAAGTGTCGCGTTATGCTACCTAGTTACAAAAATTAAAAATCTAAGACTTTCCACTTCCAAATATGTGTAAGATTTATTGCTAAATATTGACCGTTATTTTAAAGAGTTTTTACTCAACGAGACAACGGTTTTATAAGAATTTTCCCGTAAAACCCGATTGTTCCTGGGAAAACGTCGCGTCGGTTTGGGGTTAAAGCGGTGCTTACGGGGGTAAACACAGTCGAAATCCGTTTACAAGTTCCGAGAAGGACGAAAATTTATCGGCTGAACGTGCAGGAAAATTAGAGGCGAACGGACCAAAGGGCCGGCAGGAAGTCCTTTACGGTATTTCCGGCGTGAATTCTGGAGAGTCGTCGATCATGTCGGTTCTCCAGTTTGGCCGGAAGCGGCAGGGGAAAAAAAGGTAAAGAGAGGAATAGAGAGAGAATGGAAAGGGAAAGTCTCTAGTTGAAAACGAAGGAAAAGGGCTGACGGGAAGCAATTTATGACGTGGAAGATTGAAAAAGGGAGACCGATTAAGCGGCGATTTTCATGTTTTATCGGCGCGAAGAAATGGTTCGACGGGTGAAGACGCGAGGGGTCGACAATTCAGCGGGAAATCAAGTTCTATTTTCAAACGATCGACGCGAGCCTCCGGCTGATTGGACGCATTGTCCGCGGGTTTTGTCCTTGCAGGATGATGAACATTATATAAACGACCGTTCGAACATTCGTGACAAACCATTCCCTAAACTGAAATAAACTCACAGCCCTGTGGAAAAGAAATTCCATCGAAAAATCCACTAACTGACTACGGTGGAATTAAACGATTAAATTTTCGTCGGAACCGCCGCGTTACCAATAATTAAGTGTGTGTTTATTTGGGATTTATTAATTATATATCCGAATATTAAGTGTTTCAACGAATTTTGTTTAGCGGCGTTTATCGCAGCGAACAGCGAGAAAATGGAAATAAGGGCATCTCTGACTACATTCAATTGTAGATTTCCTATCGCGAATTACTCATTTTACACATATGTACAGTGGTCGAAATCTCGTACGGATTAAATACAGTAGCAATGCAGAGTAAATACGTTAAATACGTTCGGGTAAGTACTCGACGGTTTTAATCAAAATTCCGGGGAAGGGCGTAACACCGCTGGAAATGGTTGATATGTTAATTTCGATGCATAATTAATTGGTTGCTGAAGAATTCATTAGAGCGCAATTAACGGCATTACATTCATTCGCGTGAATGGAATTCATTCGATCCACTTTCCCCTTTGCTAACCAAGAACTGCCGAGTTTTTAATGCGGAAGTTCGCGAAAGTCTTTCCTCCCGAGTTTTAGATAAAATTGCCGAGGTTCCCAGGAAGCTTCCAATTTTCAATGGTTAATAAAGTTGGTGTGAAAATCGCGCCTTGAGTTTCCCCGCAAATCTCGACTCGAACAATCCAGAGTTTAGCCAAACTTCGAGAACGAAACTTCACTGGCCAGGAATTCGTCGAAATCGTTCTTGGCTGCATAGTATGAAAAAATTACAGTAAGCGATATGGTCTTCGCAGGGATTCTCAAGTTCCAGACTAAAGGAAAGAAGAAGCATAAGATTTTCAGGATTTCATTGACCCTTTGCCGCTGATAAATTTCTTAACCTTGTTCACCCTTTCTGTCTACCCTGTTACCCTATTTTTCCGTCAATTATTTTTCGTAAAATTTAAATTCACATCAACGGGGAATGTTTATTAACGACCGACAACTATCCTTACACCGCGTGTAATCAATTTATCTCCCGAAATCACTGTCCAAGTTCTGATTTTTGCTTTTAACTGAAGCTACATTCCTGCAGGACTGATTTATTATAGCATTTTTGATAATTATTTGTCGATTTCCCTTGATATTCGAGCAATCCGACGACACGTCTACCGGGTAACCGTTAAAACCGGCGATCACGTCTTTGGCCCATGCATTTCATTGTCTCCGTGCAGATCGATGGTTCCGTTCGCAGCGGGCGACAATCTTGGCAGACATCCCGGCGATGTAATTTATACGACGAGGCGTATCAGCGGAATAATTATAGGATGCCGGTGCATTCGGCTGTACAATGAGATGCACCCTGCAACGGATATCTGCGGCCGTAACGAATGTCCCCGGGGAAATGAAATACGAGGGATATGCCGGTAACACTTTTTACGATGCCGATATGGCAATCACCGACAGGACTAAGCAAATGGAGGTTCAACACTTTCGTTAATAACACAGATAATTACTGTACGTTAATAGCAATGTTTATTGTTGTTCGAATTTTCGAAACATACATAAGTCTTTCATTTTTCTACGTTTAGAAGCAGGTTCTTGACAAAACAAATTACAATACGGATCTGTACAGTTACGATTTAATAAAAAATTCAATTTTGTATACTTAAGAAGACTTTTGATTTAGTACGTCATTATATAATTGAAGGGATGAAACATTTTTTGCGATCTAAATAAGTTTAAGTAGAATTAAAGTGACCTGTTGGTTATTTCCTCTGATCACATAAATGTACGAAAAGTTAACGACGAGTTACAATTGCCCAGTTATTCTGAAAGCCTAGTTTTTTTCCGTCCCTTTAAAGTAACGCTGTTATAATGCAGCTTGGTTCGTGACTTTGTGAAACTCGAATTAAAGTGGGGCAGTTTCCCTGAAACGTGTAATTTAAGCTGGAAGACGAGGTCCGTTTTTTACTGCTTTGCAAGGATAACGGTATAATTCTGCTTGGTTTTTTCCGGGAAGAGAAAGGAAACGCGGATGAGGAGAAACCGCCTGGAGGAAGTCGGGACAATGCGTGGGAATATTTCACGGGGAAAGGTACGATAAACCGCGGTAAGTCGGGCCGGCAATTTTTGGCGGCCGTTCAAAACTTCCCGGCACCGACGCGAAATGCCTTAATTCGAATTATATGGAAATTCGAGCGCGACCTCGGGCCACGCGTTCAATTATAGCCCGTTTGCCGGTGCGAGTTTTACGCGCGTGTCGTTTTCCGCCATCGATTCGATACGAATGCGCGTGGAAAAGCGTTCGATTAAACGCCGGATTTCCCGTCTTCCGACGTGTCTAAAAATAAACGGCAAATGAGGGCGTCGTAAAAACAATTTCCTCGACGATCTTTAGAATCAAATTCGTCGTACAAATCGTCAAATTGGTCATATTCGTCGTTTATGGTTAGGTGTACGGCAATGTCAAAGGAACATTTACAAAAATCTCATTCACGACTACGGAGTACAGATGGCTTCCTTAAAACTAGTCGAGTGTTCTTAAAGTATCGTGATTAAAATGTTAAACTTAATACTCTCTGCTAAGGTTTTCCCTTATTAAGCCGGTCGGTAAAACTCGCTGGCAAAGTTTCAGAACCATATGAAAGTAGGAATGCGGAGGAATGCATTTATCGGTAAATTAGTTACATTTATGGGAAGAAAGGATCCCTTGTTACCTCGAAGACTATGTAGTTTTGAATTCCATTGTTTTCCTTTGACGTAATTCCTGCTTTTAACATTATCATTATTCAACATTCAACATTATATGGCGCATTATCCAGCCAGGATGGTCATCTTCCGCGTCTTACGGATCTGATTAGCATGCAGAATCGAGCTGTCGAGTTTCGGTTTAATGGCAAAATCCCGTTGATTACTCGATGTAAATCCAGTCTGTTTCGGCTACTGGCACTCACACACGTTGCAGGACACGGTTGAATCCTCGAATTCTCGCGAGGAGCACTAATTTATGCAATCCTTTGTAAGGAAAGATCAAAATTCAAAACCGCGATCTTCTATTCTTAATATATTATTTCCTTGATTTGTCAAAATTATCACCATTCTTCCTTTACTTTCTCGAACTTAAGATATGTCAACGAGATTTACTCTGTCAAATAAGTGAAGGATGAAAAAGATCGTAACTGTTACTCTCTCATGATTGTCTATCGAATTCCTACGAAAATCATTTCATATCTCAGTTCGGGAAACGTGCTGACATTTAAGGAATCCCTTTAAACTGTTACATCTCAGGTCGACAATGCGGGGCATTATTTTGTCTTCTCCGAGATGTTACCGAAGATACGTATCTCGCGAGAGGGCTTGAAAGATGGGATTTTCAACGTTCGTATCATAGAGATATCGCGCGACTCGAGTCCCGGCTATGAACTCAATCCGTTGGAAAAATCGCGCCAAGTCCGAGCCGGGAGTGGCGATAAATTCTTTGAAGGTTTCCACGGACGGCCGACTTCCCGTCGGTTTTTCCGCGTCGCGGAGAATTCCACGCACGTTCGTGCCGCGTGAAATGCACAGTCTGGACCCCTCAAGGGCCGGCGATAAAACGTCATCCTTCATTTTCGCGCGACCGACGTCACTGGTTTACGCTACGCTGATAAATTTGTCTCATCCCCACTTGTTTCACGCTGAATTACATCCTTAAATCCTCCCACGAGTTTGTAGCGTGTTCCGGTTTTCTTCACAACAGTGCCATGCGAGAGGATTTCCCACTCAGGCTTTAACCAACACTCCTTACCGTTATTCATCATGTTCTACGCTTCAGAAGTAGTAACGAAAATATTGAACCAGCCGAAAGCTTAGAAATTCTATATTTGTGTCAATATTTACGTCAATTTCAAGTCTCTACAGAGAAGAATAGCGATTCAATATTCTTATATCAATCTTCTGCATTCGTTAATAAATCAATCACTTACGCATAGCCCTGAGAAAACGGATCTTTTCAATTTTTCTTATTGATTTAAGTGTGCAGTTTTACGATTAAACTTAAGATCGGACACCTATGTGCATAAAATCTTCTAAACTTTCGTGCAGAGGACCTCCTTAATTTTTTGTACAACGTATTTCACGGGCGATGTTGAAGTTTGTATCGAATTTCCGTGGAACGTGAGGTCCGGGGTTTTGCGCGGAGAGTTGAGTGTGAACGGAAAGCGAGTGGCCTTACAGTCGTCGACACGGTCCGACCATGTCCGGCTGTTTCCACTGCACTTGAGCAGCGAGAAACTCGGTGTCTCTGGGAAACCCCGGCCGAGATTATTCCCCGACGACAAATATATTTTCTCTCGTGCAAAGTGGACGCAGCGAGTAATCTCGGCATCCTCGAGGGGGTGGTTATCGATTTTCAGTTGCTCTGGGCTCTGTAGAATTTGGCTTTCGGTAAATATCCTGGGCGATAAGTCGACTTTATTTCCGTCTCTCTTCCACCTTCGCCCATTCCCTCACCGTTATCGTTCCTTCTATTATCTGTTTCTCTATTGCCATTGTTCCTACCCGGCAATCTAGGGAGCGGGGGAGGGGGAGAAAAGGTTTGAAAGCTCTTGAACGTAATGAATGTAACTACCTTTTATTTTCTTCTTCTTTTATTGCGAATTCAATCTTATCTCTTCTCGCGTATCCCTTTCACGCTCTATTTTCGTTCTTTCGTCTTCCTTTATTTTCGAATCAATTGTATTTTTCCACTTCTCTCTTTCTTTGTGTTTTTTCCCCATTCTCTTGCGACGCGCTCATTTCGTCTGCTTTTTCCTTCATCCCTGGGCATTACTGACCCGCTCTTCCTGCCGGCTTTTATCGTGCTGGCCACGAGGCGAGCCTGTCGTCCCTGTAATGCTTGATTTACGGTTTCTCCACGAGCGGGGACCGCGCCATCGGAATTTCCGCTCTTCCCCTCTCCCCGTTGGTTTCTCCGATCTTGCCAAACAGCACGTACCTAAAATTTATCTGCGCTTTCGCTCCCCGCGGACCATCAATTTCCCATCGACTGCGAAGATCCCCCCCTCCTCCTCGTCCGTGGATATTCTAACTGAGAATTTCGAAGCGGGGAAAAGTAGACGTTTGCCTTCTCGAATCGACGTTCTGCATGGCGCGTAGATTGCTCCGACGTATCGAAAAAGCGGACGAGCAAGGCGGGGACCCAATTGCTCGAGAATTCCGCGAAAAATCGACATCCCTGACAAATTTCACCTCTTCCCAGACCACTGGCATTTCTCCGTATTTCCTGTTTTGCGTGGGACGTTTGGCTTCCGCGTCCTCGTCGACGTTGCAAGCACCGGCCGTGACGCATCGCCATTCAGATTTCTTTCCGGCTTATCTCACTTACCGTCCACAACTTTCAAGGTCGTGTTGCACTCTACGCGCTGAAAGAGTCGCCAATAAAAGCTCAATCTTCTAGGAATACTGCTTCCTTTTACGTGCATGATTCATCGTATACACTTTTACACGGTTTTAAGATCTTCCGTTACATTTGTGTAATTGCATAATTTAGTTTACGGGCTTTCTAAGGACGTGAAGGCTAAATTAATAATTGCAAATTTCTTTTCGCTGAGGCGAATTGACTTTTAATTGCTTTGTGCTTTATGTTATAAATCGTGTCTTTAAGTCGCGATAGGGTGGAGTTAATGTTAGCTTACTACCGGATAGAGCAACGGTCTTGCACGGGGAAATATATCCGCCGGAAAGCGATCTATTGTCCAGGACAAAACAAATCGTCGGCTAAATTAGCAATAAGACGTATCGGCCGGTCGGGACCCCCTGATTCGGGATTTATAGGACGCTTCGAGCGAATAAAATCCTGCCGTTTAGCGAAGACGAAGTATCAGCGTGCCACCTGGCCCGTTCCCCTCGAAAATAATCGTCCCCGTTGCCGAGCGGGCTGTCGATCGAGCTTGGACGAACGATAAACGACCACCCTGAGGCCTCGTGACGCCGCGAAAAACGAAGAATTCTTAATTATCGATGTTTCTACGTCGCAGGCCGCCGGCCCGCCTCTCGACGGTCCTTAACCGACGTTATCGGCACGGTACCCCCCCCTTTCGCCCTCCCTTACTCCTTCCCTGCGTCGAAGCGGGACTGATAACAAATGACGGTCGACTAGGAAAAAGAAGGGTTGCAAGCTGCTCCTTTCGTGGGCCGTGAGGAGAAGGAAAAAGCCCGTGATAAATTGATTCCCTCCCCCAGGGATATAAGTGTTCCCCCAATATGAACGGATAATAAGGAAATCTCGACGCGAAAAGATTGATTCGTAAGCGGCGAACGTGTATCGACAGCCCGTGGATCAGACGGAATCAAAGACGTGCGGGGAGAAGTCCATGAATTCGGATTCCCCAAAGAATGGAGTCTCGTAGGGAAAGTGAAAGTGTCGGGAAAATTTTCCTACTTCTCCTGGCCGTGTTTTATCCTGTCGTGTATTTCTGCAAAAGAAAAATGACTACACGATTTTCATCACTCTCTCAATTTTTAACACAAACCTTTTTTCAATTAAATCCTGTTGCCGAGTTGCTTTAACGAAAGTAAAGGAAGTGTTTAATAATCGATAAAGTATAAAACATCCTTGAAGACGTTTCACCGGTGTTTCTTTGTTATTTGCAATTTCACGGGGCTCCGTGTGGGCGGAAGGAATTGTTTCTCCACGTGGACGTTGAAACTTGGGTCTCCCGGTGCGAGGACAATTCTTCGGCGCGATACGTCCTGATAAACGACGGCCCGTCGCTCTTTCAATCAGCAAACATCGCGATCCGGAGCGCCATTAGTGCGTCCCACGTCGATTTTCTCTCCAGGGCCGTCGGTTATCCGTAATTCCGGCGGAAAGAAATAACGAACGTCGGCGCCCGTCGCGCACGTCCGAGCGTTTTCTCACGGTCGTCCGGCAGCGCGGAATTGCGTTAACAACGCTCCTTTATCGTCGAGTATCGGGCTTTAACGCGCCATCAAAATCACCCGGGAATTCTCCGTCGATACGCGCGGGAATATTCGTTTTCGTAAACGTACGAGCCTCTATCGCTGGCTAATTAGCAGCAATTGACCAATGAAAACGCACGAATTGTGTGGATTCATTTTTTAGTCTTTTGCCATTACAATGCTTTCATATCCAGAATTTTAGGCTCACTGAAATTCCCGTGAAATTCTCTTGGACTCTTATTCGTGCTCTCGTTTGCAGCCTTCGTTAAAATAACGCGCGGCGAAATTTCATTGGACTTCCGTTATTCTTTGCCCAAAACCTTCGTTAGAAGCATCGGTGGTCGGACTCTTGATTAAACCCCCCTTTTTATCATTTTTGTTAGACAATTTTCGAGCCATTCATTCTCTTTGATTCACAAAATACAAACGTGCCAAATTTCCTAAGAAGCGACACGTTTGCCGTGAAAATTCGCTAGGAAAAGGTGATTCACGCGTGCACCGTTTGGTGTCGTTGCCAATGTTTCATTAATTCTTATCAGTGCGCGTCGATTGATTGTCGCCGGCGACCTTGCACGTCGATGGCTTTCGCGCAGGGATCTAAATATAGGAGAGGGAGGGCGAGGGGAGGGGTCTAATGGAATCGAGATAAATCCGGCGAGTCGGCAAACACGGCGGGAATCGCGTCGTCCACGTGCCGGTCGTCGGTTTTGTGGCAGCTGATAGATAATGGCATAAAAGGGTACCTCGATCTCCGCCGGACTAGAAGCAACGCCGTAACATACGGCGTCAGAAACGCGCGATCTCACCATAATGCGACGATAAAGAGCTGCAAATAGAACCGTAGGCAGATCCAAGGTTTTCTATTCCAACCGATAGAGATATCCAGCAACGGGTCTGCTTGTTTTATTGCTCATACATTTACCCTCCGAGATTTACACGTCTGTTCCACTAGCGAATTACGACTTGCGTAATAATTAAACGTGTCAAAAGAATTGCCGAGAGTTACAGAAGCAGCTTCAAGATTTTCTATTTCAGTCGACAAAAAAATTCACCAATGGGTCTGCTCAGTTTATTACCCACGGATTTACTCTTAGAAATTTACAGATCTATTCCACTAGCGAACTATGCCTTACATAATAATGAAATGTGTCAAAAGAACCGAGAACCGAAAACTTATTCAACGATTTGCGTATTCTTCGACCAATTCGAGAATTAAATGAGGATTAACGATTTAAGTAGAAAATTATTATCTGATGAAAATTCTTGTCATCTTGTCCTCGGTAATACAGTCATGCTTGTGTCATAAACATCTAATTCTCATTATTATTCCCCAACGCGAGAAAGTTTGGCGCATATGTTTAAAGCATGTAAGAGCAATCGCGCGTGTACATCCCTGACCTATATTCCCGAGTCATGTGTTTCTCGGTTTCGGGGTCCTGGCTAAGTGAAGATAGAGCGGTCAGTAGAACGACCTATCATCAGTTCACCGGGCAAATCGAGAGGCCGATGGATTTTGGATGCGCGCCACTTGCCTACGTGATAAAAAAAGGAGAAAGAGAGAGAGAGAAGAAGAAGAAGAAGAAGGGGAAAATGCCCCGACAGCAGAAAGTTTCGCAGAGAAATACCACGAGAATCTTTCTGAAAAATATCAGGCTAACGGGGCAAATGGATCTTGGCGAAAATGCTCGTTACCCGTCCTCGCAATTTTTTTTACAAATGTATCATACAATTTATGGCTGAAACGTTGACTTGTTGATTTTTCTCGAAAGGGCGGACCCGCCGCACTCGAGGATTAAACGAAACTCTTAAAAGTTTCCACTGAACATGGAATAACAGTAATATTTTAACTGTGACTGGAACTGAAATATTTTACATTGAAACTTTTATTCGGAGGGTCCCTTATTTTCCGGGAACAAAAAATGGTTGCAGTTGTACAGAAACATTTAAGTAAACTTAAGTAAACTTATTAAGTAAACTTCATTTTAAAACTCTTTGTTAAAGCGTTAACGTAGAAAATCAATTGTAAGCATAATAAAATGAATTTTGCGGAAGTTAGCGGTTACATTGAAGCCCCGGTTGCAATTGTATTTGCTTGGCCGATAAGGTATGAGAAACGAGCGTGCCGGTAATATTATTTACTCGATAACACCGTGCTAATTTTCGTAGATCCTCTCCCGGAGGTATAGGGCAGGGAAGATAAGCAGGCGAACCGAGGTAAACCGCAACGGGGACGATATTACCGTAAAAATCGTCGGATCGACACGACGGTGTCCTACTAAAGCCGCTTTATCTAAACCGCGGCGAATCGCACTGGAACGGAGCTTTATCGATTGCTCAACCTCCACGGCCTTCTCCGGGAAGAAGCTTTCCTCCGGAGGATCTCGTTATGCCCCGCGGGAGTGGCTCCGGTGAATTTTTCACATTTCAAAACGGCCCTCCTCCCCTCCCCCACGGGATTCGCCTTTTTGCCTCTGTTGCGCAACTTTCACAAAGCAGCGGGAAACGTGCATCGTCCTCCTTGATCCTCTCAATTCCAACTTGCAAATAAAACCTTTCAAAGCGATCCTCGGGATCCCCACTAATGAGGTGCAATGAAAGTCTTATTTAAACAAGTCGTTAATGCGCAAAAATGCAGATGCACCTGCAGTAATGAAGATATACTTTACTTTGAACGTTCATCAAAGTAAATAAAACGAGAGTTTTTCAATGCAAATGACATTGTCGAGAGTAGTATTTAAATTCCTGTAACATTCGACGTGTGTATTATTCTGGATATTTTTCTCATAAAAGTCATTACAATACGTATCCTTATCGAATGATATTATCAATAGATCAATCTTCGCAATGCATCAAGTGAATTACACTGTATGTAATTATAAATGAACCATCCGTTTGCACGTATGTTACTGATAGTTTCATTTGTGTTTCAGTTCTTCGCGGAGGGAGATCATGACAGGAACATTCCGGAAATCGGTGAGTACAGGTAGCGTGCAAACTGCTTCTCATTTGCCGTAGAAAATCGATTTTCGGTCGGCCAGAATCGTCGGTAAAGAACTGCCCATCGGACAACGTGCCGTTTTCGTCGGTTAAGGACAAACGTAGTCGACGGAAACTGCCGATATTGAAATAATTGATTCGATTCTCGTCGTGCATCGCAGGAACGGGAAAACAATGTCTCGCTCGGATGACGTTTTATCGCAAAACGGCAGGTTCCGTGGGAAGGGGGGGAAGAGGGGTACGATTTTTCCGACACGCGTGACAGAAAGCTGACGCGATTCATCCATTCTTCTGCACGCACGCTTTTGATCCGTCGCTCGGCTTATAAAAACCGCTCGGTCGTAAGGACACAGGAATCATTTGTTCGTCAGCTGAAAGAAACGAGTAACAGTTTGATGGAAGGGTTTGAAGTTTCAGTTTTGTTTTGAATTTCAACGAACTGTTCGCACGTCGCGGTAATTGAGCCTTTCGTTGGCAGAACCAATCGAGTTTCTATCGATGCGAGTGACGGCTCGCCACGGAATTTCATACATAAAGTTTTATCCTTTCCTTTCCTCCTCTCTTTTCTTTTTTCCTTCTCCTTTCGACCAGGACGTATCCCTCGGATATTACGCTACGTCAATGGGGCCATTCGATCTGCATAAATTTTATATCCTTCCTCCCGTCGCAGAAAAACGAACAACCCTTCGCCCGACTATCGTGCTTCGTTTTTACCTGCCGCGATTTACACTGGAATTTATGAATAATGCGGGGAATACGGCACAGTGGGAAAAACCGCGTTGATCCTAGAAGGTAAAACTGTCGCCGCGAAAGTCGAGAATCTCTCACTCGACCGTGGAAAGGGATTCGTACTAGAAACAAAGGATAAAAATATTTCGATTCTTTCATATTTCACTGTAAAACGTATTCACTTATCTATTTAATTATCACGTGTAAAAATCCACAGATCAATCACGATCCTATATTGAATTGCCATTAAAGTAAAACAGTTTCTTTCCTCATTTCGTTGAACGCACTTGGAAGGTCGAAAATCCATTAAACATACGATACAATTGACTCGCTAACCGTGCTTCTTTGTACGTTTTTCCTCTTTCTCGGCGATCACGAAAAGATCGAGTCCGTTCTCAATCTCGATAATGCGCCACTCGATTACAGAGCTGGGCGTGGGTTGACGTGCAGCGGGAACCGCTTGCATTTTCCGGGGGATTCCTTTGCCTTTGTCCGCGCTGGAAAGCTCGTACCGTTTGTTTCCCCGTCTCCCGATCGCGCGGGACGATACCGAACGTGGTGGCGAGGAAACAGCCCGGAAACCTCGCAACGGTGCTTCGCCTATCTCTGCCCTCCCTTGAAATTACTTTCCCGCACAGAGATTGCGACCTTCTCAGATGCAAACACATCGCTGGCAGATACAACGACTCACGGACAACATCGTGCACTGCACGTTCAAGTAGGATTTGCACACGTTCACGGCGTACAAATAGCTACAGGAAAAATTGTTACGATTTTATACTGTCATTTACCTCGTCTTTACGTGGTACAATTTAATAGGAAAAATACGTCATGGTTCAAAATATATCGTTACGAATTCTATACGAATTCTCAAGAGAATACCATTTTGTGCCATTCACTTATGACTCGTTCCCAAAACACTCAGAAAATTTCTGCGAACTGTACGGCTCGGCTAGATTTTTTGTCAGCCACGAAACTTGGATGTCATTAATCGTGGGATATTTTGTCTCGGAGAGTCCTCTGGGTCCGTTGATTGCGAGTCGGGAAGGATGAAAAATTCATCGGACGGGGAAAAGAAGGGACAAGTGGAATATGGAGAGGAAGGGGAAATGAAGGAAAGCCAGTCGTAGACAGAGGCTTAGGCGGCGCGGTTCATTTATTTCGAGGACTCCGACGAATCGGAATGCCATAAAAACAGAGGAGTAATCCGGACCTGTGCCTGGAAATCTCGTTTATTTCACCGGTCAATCCGTCGGGCTTTCCGCGCGGATGTTCTCCATCGGAACGACAACTTTTTACTCCTACGAGTACCTCCACAACCTCCTGCGACTATCCTCGAGGATCTTCGGCATGGAGGATCGTAAAATAAAAGCATTACAGGACCCATTTCGATGGTACCATAAAACCCGCTTTTACAAGAATATCGGCAAATTCAGTTTTTCTCCCCAACAACCAAGTGGCGCATCGCTGCGCGTAAATTGGGTCGAGTGGCAGCGGAATTTTCCCGAATTTCAGGGGGGAGACAATGACGACGCTCGCGGGAGCACGCGTGACCGCAGATTAACGCCGTAATACGTTTAATTTTCGTTGGCCAGGGGGCAGGAACTCTAAATCGATCACCCAGTTTCGTCGTACACGCGATACTACAGGCTCGGTCGACCGTAGGATGCAGCCCGCCGGATTCCGTCGACTGTTTAGTTTGCCTCAGACGAATTGCCACTTTGCATACCGCTCGCCGTTTAGTAAGCCGAGCGATACATCGATCTGCAGTGCACCGATAATTGCTGAAATTCCTCAGCAGTCTGTTCAAGCTGGCACCATTCTCGCAAGGTCCTTCCAGTCTTTTGTGCTCCTCGGCTTTCGCGGATCATTCATTCAAAGTCATGGAGAATTAATCGTTTGTGAATATTTATCATTAATTAATACAATATTTAGATGTACAAGGAATGGTGTTTCAGAGGTGTATTTTCACCCCCGTCTCCATACGATACTCTCTTGAGAATTTTCATATACCGGGTGTCCCACGATTTTACTTTTTCTGATAATTTTATTGAATAGAGTATTAAATCGCAATAATGAAAAGTGCAATTTGAAGTTTTTCAATGGCACTGTATATATTTTTCATATCATATTGTAGTTTAAATCAGATTTAGTGATACAAAATGATATTAATCACTTATGTATATAATGAGTATTTTATCAGTTTTCTTCTTAGCACTCTGCAACTCATTAGACACCCATCAATGTGAAGTTGATGCTTTGCTTTTTTGAAAGACCATTAGAAGTACATTGAAACTAGTGGCGGTGCTTACGTAGAACACACAGTATAACGTTAATTGCAGATAGAACAAAGTGCTCGATTACAAGGTTCTAAATGCTGGCGCCGCTATGATAGCGATAGGTTTATTAGTTAATTGCATATTGTCCCAGGGTAAGATGGGGCAAGGCAGCGTGCGTGTGTGTGTGCGTGCGCTCGGTTAATTTTAATTAACTAGCGTAGTTCACGTGGACCTTTGACGTAGCCCCCATCGTCGGTTTGGAATATCCACTCGAAAATCTAGCAGTCAGAAGCAGCGATGAAAACGAATAGAACCGGCGAAGGGACGATTTTCGCCATTTTTTTTTCGCCATCTCGTTATTTCCTCGCGAAATCCGCGGCAACGTATGGAAAGTCATAAAGGCTTATCACCGCCGTAAATCGTGCATGAACTGCGTGTCGGTTAATTCTCCCTCGTACACACGCTTGCAGCGTGATTGGCCCGTGCTAGATTTAAACTCCCCTGAAAGTTTAATGAACGTAGTTTAAATCGACGCCGTCGGAGATAGTGCGACGCTCTTTAAATGTTTTGTCAGAATTAGGTTGGATCAAAGGCCGCTGTTTTGCCAAACGTAGAATTTTCCTTAACACAAAAATACTCGTTCCGCCAGCAACGATTGATCTTTGTAAAAATTTGTAAATAATTTCTTTCGTACCCTTCCTGGTTTTTAACGAAAACGACACGATAAAAATGATCTGTGCGTCTGATTCTTGTCGCTGGGGTGTTACACCTGCTGTCAGTAGATAATGTCCCAATTAGTCGGACGTAGTCAGACGTGGTCGTACGTTACGTCCGTGTTTTACAACGGTAAACTGGATTTTCCCGCGATACACGTGTAAAGCCATTGTACGTTTTTCCATTTCCATCGTGGCCCTTAGAAAAATTTAATTACGGACAACCCAGCGGTTTTTCACGCTGCGTTAATGAACGGCATAATTGCAGAGGCTCGTGCTTTTTACCGCGTCTTAATGTCCCGCCGGGCATTAGCGGTTATAAACAGACACGTTAATTTTCGCGGAAACGCGTCGTGCATGAATTTCAAACGTGGCCGGCCGCGTGCGATAACGTTGCAAAACAGTTCCCGTTGGACTCCAAGTTCACAATTCGTTCGCCCGGAGCCACTGCCGCAAACGAATAACGCAATAAACTCAATTCTTCCGGCGCAGTAAACTTCAGAGAAACACGCGGAATACATCACGTGTTTCGCCTCATTTACACTGACGCACACATTTCATATTCCATGAGATCCATGTAAAGTTTAACCGCTAATCTACGAAGCCATTTGTATCTTGTAGAAAACTTGGCTGAATTAACTCTCACCGTGTTATAAATAAATCTTTTCTTTTTATTGGCTCATCATACTCATAAAAATGTTGATATCAATCAACCGTTTTTCGGACCTGTAGAATTCAAATCTGATAATGCAAATTATTGATAACGAGTACTTGTTTTCTTCAACAGTTTCCTTACAATGAATACTCTCTGTGCGGGCATATAATTTCGACATTGAACCGAACATTTTCCTATTTTCCTCTTCAGTGCTAAGTATTAACGTTCATCGTTGCACACACATCCACATCTTCCTCCCGAATTTCGGAAATTTGAATACAATACGGAGGGTAGAATATGTCGTTGAGAAACTGCTGAGAAGGTCTGGGTGAGGGCAAATGTTTATCCTGCGGGGCAAAATATTTACCGACGTGTATTAAGATGAAGGTGAATGGCGAATCTGTGGCGAGCTGTTATCATCGTCCTGATCCGCAAACAGACTGCGGCATCGATCAACCCTGGAGTTTCTTGCACGCGCGGCAGGGGAAGTGGGGGAGGGTGTCGACGTCGGGGAAGGTTTTCTCGGTTCCATCAGAGGCCGGTAACCGGAGACTCGTCGGGGAAAACCCAAGGATATCGCGTTTCTTAATGACCGGACGACTCGTCCGCCAGTGTCTGCCGACCTCCTTTCCCCTCCCCCCCCTTTTCCTCCACGAGGAAACCCGCACCGCCGGGGCTAATGCGCTTTTTCCGCGGAGTTTCCATCGGCCGGGGATATCCCGTCGTATCGGCTTTCCCGCGGTATCCATGCCGGAATTATTCCGCGCGGCAAGAAAGGACGACGGGAAATTCATCCCCCCCTCCCCCTTCCCGGGAGATTTTGAAAACGCTGACAGCCGAGAAAAAAGTGCCTTAGGAAAATTTGCCCAGCCAATCGGAGACGAGAATTATTCTGTCAGGAACAACTTCAGGGTATAATTCGTATCCGGACAAAGGATCTTCTCATTTTCATCATCTTCGTAAAAACTCTTCGGAGTATTAACGGCTCCGCGAATTTCTTGGCGATATCAATCTGCCGCAGGATTTTCATCTCAATTCGGAGCACTGCATCAGGGACGTCAAATAAGTCGCAGATATTTCACGTTCCTGGTTAAGAGGAAAAATTATGCGGTTAGAGATTAAGCTGTCAGGCGAGGAACTTTCTTGCGAGGGTTCATTTTTAAATTATCCACACGTCCGTGAATTTCCGTTAGATAATTACTCGCGAAGCTACGAAACTTTCTCCCACGAGTTCGTTCTCGTTTCCCCTTGCAATTTTCGCGTCTACTTTCACCTCACGTAGTATTAGGTTCTTGAACCGTCCGCACGTCTTTTTTCCTCCTTTTTTGACTTTCCTAGCGACAGTTACTGGCAGTGTTAAGGAAGTTGACGGCAGAGGTACTCGCCGTGGGACGAATCGACTCTGGAAAGTCTCGGCGGGTGAATTTACGGAAACGCGACAAGTCAGGCGATTCGGCTCCCTCGTTTCCGCGGTCAGCTAATTAACAGTTACGCTTTGCCACGGCTAACCTACGGCGGGTCCTTGCTTAATTTACGTGTCTCCCGTCTCCGCGGAATTCACGTCCCCGGATAGGTGTTAACTCGGCATTTCCGGCGCGTATCGCTTCATCGCGCCTTATTTCCAACGACCAGACGAGTCTCCCGAGGCAAATGGAATTCGCCGAATTGCCGGCCGACGACGATGAGTGGCGGGGAATTTTAATAAAGCGACTTGGCCGTACAGAAAAATGCGCAGACGAATAACCATTTCATCGTTCGTGTCAAAAGATTCCACCGCGTAAAGACGATTTATTAAGAAGCAGCACGTATTTATTGGGATCCAACAGTGATTCAATGGAGATCTGATTTACTGATTCTACTTGCAAAAGAGCCGTCATCGTGAATTTATTTCAGTCCTGTCGAAAATTTAAGAAAAAAAAATTAATCGTAGTCAGGTTTCGTTGTTATTGAATTTTTATCTATTTAGTGGTTCTTCCATTGATCTTCTTTTCAAGTGTCTTTGTATTTACTCGTGCACATTTATTGTGATTAGAAGAATTACATTGTACTCCGCTTATTAAATTTTTTAAATGAAAATTGAACGGTCAGTTAATGGTTAATCGATTTTCCAGTGCTTTCCGTTGACAAATATTTGGGGAATATTATCGGCAATAACGGTAATACCTAGCTTCGATTCCTTGCCACGTTTTTTCTTCACGACGATGCTGGAGATTCTCACTGGAGTTTGCAGACGGTGTTGTCAAAGTAATAACCCGGACTGCAGTACACAGGATCGATGTGCACGCACACACACGTCTTCCGGAGGAGGGGGGGTCGGAGAAATTGAATTTGTCCCGTGGCTTCTCGCGGTAATATTTTCTTTGCGAAGTCGAACGAGACGAGTTTCAGTGGCGTCGGGCGCGGAGAGATCAAAGAACGACGGTCGACGGGGACGGAAAATGTAGGATGAACCGCGGGGCAACTGCGCTCGGCCAAAGTCAAAGAGGAAAAATCGTGCATTAGGAGTAGGCGTCGAATCGATAAGAAAGTCTTTCGCCAACTTTTGTCTCCATAACTTTCACCAGGGCGATAACGCAACGTAAGACGTAGGAACGTCTCATTTTCGTCGTCGTCGTCGTTTATTTCGCACCGATGCAAATCAGATGGCGAAAGTTGGAACGAAAGGATAAAACGTCCCTTAGAGATGGCTTTAGGAAAAAAATATTGCCGTTGGTGGAGAAGACGAAAACATCGGTCACGTACCGTGCGTTTTCGCGAAAAATGGCAGACGTTGGGGAGAAGTTTCCCGAGTTTACATGTGAATTTTAATACTGTACCGTGCGAGGAAGATGCTCGCTGCAGGAGTATAAACTAGGAACAAGGATGGCACGGGGGAAAAAAATAAAGAGACAATCGTGAGTCACGCTTCGCGGGTCGTAATAATCGACCTCCCCGCTCCTGCGGCGCACCCTCTGCATTTAATTAAAGAGCGAAAAAAAGCCAGCGAGAAATTTTCAGTCCTCCGGCGGACTGCAGATTTTCCAGGAGAAAAACTTGCGGGCCAGCATTCCCAGAGAATCCGTTCGCTGAAAATCTCTGAAAATCAGATTTAAAGAAATATTAAGAGGGTCCACGACCCCGTTAATTACTTCCTTTTCTCGTGACTGCATTGCTGTTGATCCATATAAGGAAAATTTGCAGTTCCTTGGGAATTTGGGGAAAGATAGTAACATATTTGGTTACTGAGCACAGGAGTTGGTTTAACTAAAGGATTTACGGGGTGAAAGGCGAGGGACGAGATGAGTGGGATAATCAATCTCTCGATATCTAAGGAACTGCCTTAGCATTCAATTAAAAAAGTTTTGTCGGTACAAAGTTCGATCGTAGGCCGCTGGCCCCCTTTTAAAAGCCTCGAGGCGAACGTCCATCAAAAGGCAAACTCTCCGAGTCATTCCACTGATTGGACAGTCTTCGGAGCGTCGATCGATTTTCCCCATTCTATTCTCTTTGGATATTCCTTCGCGCAACTTGTATCACCAGCGTCTCTATAAACACAATTTAACGTATCACGCATATCTTATTTCGATTAAACGTCCGAATAAATCGTATCACCGAGGCTTTTGTTTTTGCGTTTCTCTTAAATTCCGTTGGTCGATGATTAAAGCGACTATTTATTTTTATCTGGCCAGCACGAGAGCTGCGCAATCGACCTGGCTAATCGCTAACGAAAGGCCCGGCTTGACCGAAGGGATTTTCGTCCGGCAAATAGAGTCATTATCATTTCCATAATGGCACTTTAATGCTCGTTTAGGCGGAGGTGCGCGTGGTGTCCATTACCGGGCGACACGTTGGCCGCATGTGCGGAACGCGCGTGCGACGTGCCGGCCATTATTTCGCGAATGAATAACGAGAGTGGCCGTCCTCGTAGCCGAGCGTAATCGAATCCTCCAAACGAGAATACGCGCTCGAAACCGATCATTTCCGCACCAACTCGTCGTGTTTCCCAGTTGTCTATCGCGTTGCGTCCACTGACAACGCTGCAATTTACAGCGATTATTACCCTGCACGAAATCATGGAGTTCAAAACGTAGAGCAATGCAAATAAAATTAAACTCACACTCTTGTGCAGAGATTTTTCGTTGAACCTGTGCTTCGAAATTATTAACAGTAAAATCAGACGATAGGAATATGAAAAAGTGATTGGAGAGCATGGCTTTAGCTAGGTAAAAAGTATAATTTAAGTGGAGAAATGAGCTTTTAATGAAAATAACGTTTATTGTAGTAATTCAATTTTGTTGTATTTCGCATCTAATGTTGTACGAAAGAATTATTATTGTATTACTGCATTCGTACTCATACCGAACGACTCTGTAAACTTGAAAACTTTCAAAGCCGTATTTCAAATTTTATTCATTTTCAAGGTTTTGCATTTGCGCGGGATTTTATTTATTCGTGCGAACGTCGGCAAAACGGCGTGTGTATATTAATTTTTCCCGGCAGGTGCAAGAAGGTCGAGTGCGACGGGATAAACACAGACGTTGAATCCCGCGAGTTATAACGGGAATAACAACTCGTTTTATCGTTCGCCGGGACGACAGGGGGGAATAACCGGCTCGTAAAGGCTCCCGCATTAGATTAAATATCTCATACAAATGCCGTCCGTCTGCGTATATTCCGAACCGCAGAGACAGAAACGAAGATTCCGATCGAATAAATCCGGCGAAACCGACGGCATTCCATTTACCAGTAATTAAAATCTATCGTTATCGATAAACCGCTAATGAATTTGAAATTTACGCGCGGCCCGGTTTAACGAAAAAGGAGAGTCGAGTAGAATTTGCCGGCGGGACCGATGGCCATTTGAGGAACAGGATAAGTCGTGGAAAGAAGCTCTGCATATTCGCGCCAAGGAGAGGGGGAGAGTGAGTTAGTGAGCGCTGGAGAATGGAAAGTGGAGGGAGTTGGGTGGTTCGCAGTAGTAACAGTACGTTGCGGGGTCAGACGGGACGACGCCCAGGCTATGTAAAGCTTGATAAATACGCGGCGCACGACTGCAGCCAACTACAAAGGACGTTCCTCGACTCTGGCAGTTCTCCAAGTTGCTTGCCTGTCAACACACGCTTTTCCACGTGTCACTTATGAAACAAGACTTTCCCCCTACGAGTAGAATCTTCCCTTTACGTCCGTCCAGATGAGCCCCTTCTTTCGCTAACGAAAATCTTCGTGCTCGGCGAAAGCTCGTTGCTCGCTGGACGAGCGATTCGTCGTGTCAGCGAAGTCCTTTCAAAGTCCACCAGGGATATCTTTGTATTAAATCCGCGCGGGAGTAAGTTCAAAGGACTTTTCCGCCACTCCGTAAAGAAAGGAATTGGACTCGCGAGCACGCATTTCCTAGCTGAAAAGTTTCCTCGGAAACGACCGTTCTACGAGGCGAGGCGGATGCAAAGGATCCTTTTTTTCCTCCGGGCCGTGCTTTTTGTCAGCGGAAGGGACAGGGGAATATCCTTTTAATGAAAGCTCCTTTTACGGAGAGGAAGTGCAGGCTTTGCGGGACACACTTCTCCGGGGCTATTGACTTTACGAATTCTCTCGGTGATGTATGCACGTCCAATGAATACTGTCCACACGCCTCGTTGCACGCGTTAGGCGCAGACACATATGCGTCCAGTGCACGCGGCCAGATGAGTGATTTCGACTACGTATTCTCCCGTGAATACATTTCTGCATGTTTACATGCACATGTACACACTGCTCCCGGAACGTGCTGAAGGAAAATCGAACCAAACCTGTCGGCCTTACAGTCACACGGCAAATCGATATTGTTTTATTAATCACATTCCCCTTAGTCGACCTATAAACTTAAGGTCTGAAACCTTTAATTCATAATCCACAATACAATACTTTTCTGGCCGCAGTGCAAAGGTTTCCTAGTCTTCCCTAATTGACAATTTGCACATATTTCTTCGTGTCATTGTTATCGGTTAAATTATTTCATATTTTTCTTTCGTGTCAACTTACAACTGTTATTAAAATAACAAACACGTTAGAATGTATAGAATATTACAAGTCCATTGACATTCTCTTTCTTCATTATTCTCTCAATTCATCCTGTCATTGTCATTCTATCACTTATAATTTATCCATATGGGATATATTGTCCCTGGAATAAATTGTTTTTCTTCTTCTTCTTCTTCTTCTTCTCCTATTTCGATCGTTACGAATATGAATTTGGATTATTAAAAATACGTAACGGTGCTGTGAGGATAAATATTTTCCTGTACGCTCTAATTTACCGCGCTAATTAAACTCTTTTTTCCGTGAGTGACTGTAGGGGGGTGGATTCGCGTATAATTGTCATGTGCGTACAAACGGGCAGACATGGACGTTCTGTCAGGCGGAAACGCCGTCGGTAGGCAATGTCCTGCGGCGGACGGAAGTGCTAATCAACGGGAGACGAGGACCTTGGCTGTAATAACCGGGGCTTCGACGACGCGCAACGTGTCGGGCCGTCGGTGTGGCTCGCACGGCACGTGTGTGGTCGATTCTGTCAACCGTCGTCGCGGAGATAAGCGGCTCGAACGCGAAATTCCGCAGTGAAGCGCGTCAGTGGGACGAGGTCGATCGCCGGAGGAACACGGCCCGGGGCCAAACATTCGCCTTGGCGAATTTCAATTTGAAACTTCATCGGGCAGAATCGATGGAATCCGTGCGGTTAGACATGGCTGGATTTCATCGCGATACCCCCTAAGCCCGTCTTCAGGTATCCTCGGCAATTATACGTCGTCGAACAATCAATCTCCTGAATGTCGAAACCGAAAATAACTGTTAATGGATCCATTTTGAATTCCAAACGTCCCGTGCAACGAAAGCAACGACAGAAAAACCAAGCCCTTTGGAGAATTCCCAGCAGGGCAGACGCGTCGGCAATTTCCATTACGCTCAAAATTCACCGCACCGTTCGCATGTGTTACGTCCATTAAGGGGGACAAAATTTGGCCGATTCGGACGCTTGAGTAAAACTCACTTAGGTCCTGAAAACTTTTTCAGGTTTTTCGCGGCCGTAAGGTGTAAGTGTAAACTGCAATGAAGGAGGGAAGGGGGAACCATGGTGAGGCTGTGCGGTATGTCTCGGTGGAAATAAGAGCGCGGTTTCATTGATCGCAGGAAACTGCAGGAAGTTGGAACACCGGGGAAGCCGTCCGCGAGTCCCGTCGATATTTAAGAAGTTCAAGCACCGTCCTTTCCGAAGGGGAAGGAGAGTCTCGTAAAACTGGCCGGTCTTCGCCGCTGGAAATCGTAAAGTCTCGCTGACCCCGTCCGCCCCCCGTAAAACGTGCCGCGCCGTTCCTTAAAACGTCCTCGAATCGCCGGCCATAGCGCGGGATTGCTGCGGGAGGAAGCATCTAACGACCCACTTGCCATTAACCGGCGAGAATTTATGCAGCGAGAATTATCGGGCACGGTTTAACGAATGGACGATACCCACGCGAGTTTCGGTCTCCTTATATCTTCGCGTGAAAAATACCGCGCCTGCGAAACGCGTTTTTCCAAGAAAATCGGCTCGTCGAAAGTGCGCAGAAACTTGCGCGATTAGCGAAACCGGGGTCGGCCAATTTTTTCTCCGGCTGAGGAGGACAAGAAGTTGAAAAGAATTTGCTCGTTGGGGAATAAGGGGGGAAAAAGAATGACGATGACAAGGCCAGTGCTGACTCCGCTCGCTGAGGTTTTTTTCCCGATATGACGGTACTTTGCACAACAGGTAGGGTGCTCGAAGTAATAACGAGACTACTTGACGGTGTTTCAATGAAACTCGGGGCGAGTGCTTACCAATGCAATTCACGGACAATGCGGCCACGAGTGCAGGCCTGAAAAATCGAGTTTCCCGGCGTTTCCGTAGAATTATCGTGTCATACCGAAAATTGGGGACATTCAAAAACCATCGATCGTCTCCATTGAGTGTAGTGCGATAGGTAAATGGAAAACTCACACCTCTCCGTCGGCCAATGATGAATGATCGGCAAAAGCTAACACACGACTTATCGTAGAAAATATCTTTTACCGTAGTTATCGAGTCCATACAAAGCGTTAATTTATCCATAAAGCGTTAATTAATTCCTCGAGCATTAGGGAACACTTAATTAAGGGTTTCCGTTGTATCACGTTTAACGAGTGACGACGTTACTTAGGTTTATATGGGTATTCAATTTACGGGGAAATCTTTCCCTTGAAAATTGCCGAAATCCGGAGGGGATCGATCTTGTGCATTAAGCACGGTGTGTTGAACGCGTGAGAAACTTCCGGTGGCCGATGATAAACGATCGAGAGACGTTAACGGCCGATTGAAGGTTTGATCACCCGTGCGGAGAGTCTTCTTCATGGCGGCACGTCAATCTCGAGGAATTTGACAAGCGATACACTTCCGGTCGAAGGATTTTTCAGCGTTCAGTGGACCTTTCCTATTTCTTCTTTCGCGAGATTTCATCCCACGAACAACAGAGCTGCAGTATTTGTAGCTTTTATTCAACGTCAGCGTGGACGTATCGGATGGTCGACAAGGGGAAGCAATGTCGCTGAGAAAAATGGACTTGCCGGCGAAAGGACTGCACAAACCCTTTATTCCTGCCTACGTAGAAAAATGAGACTCTAAACAAATGTCAAATTATTCGTACAGTAACTTCTGTTAACGTACGATTTAATCCTCTTTGACTTTCCGCAACTCATATTAACTAGTTCTATCTAAATTCATAACAATTATGCTTCATTCACCTTTATTAACCGATTACAATAGCCCTACTGATTTGGGAAAATTACGTGCAACGTTAACGCAAATTAGCACGGAGCAGAGTATTTAAAAACCAGTTAGAACGTCGTGAAATTTTTGTGTAATTAGCGTTACTTCGGGGGGGCGGAAACTCTCGTAAATTTTCCTCTGAACATATCCGTAGATGTGTAGGCATTTACGGTGCTGCTCGACCCACTGGCTGCTATTTATGCTGTATTACATCCGCATACGCGGGGACATGGAAATGGCCGACGATGATTGATGAGAGATCGCCGAGCTCGGCCTGTAGCACTTTCTAGAGTCTTCCATAACCGCTACACTTCTGCCGGGATAAAAGGATTATCCTGCGGAATGGCGAGGCTTTTCGGGATTCGTAAGGCGCGCCGAACGCCTCGGATCTAAGTTCGGTAATCCCAAGTATATGGGAATTTCGAACCTCACATGAATCTCCATCAAGGCAATTCAGCTACGACGTCTTAAATTGCCGAAATTAAAATCAGACACGTCACGTAATTAATTTGCACTCACATAACGGTTGAGCATTTAACATTGATAATATTCTTTTCCTCATTTAAGGGAGAAAATTATAGGATATTGGAGTCAATTTTTTGGGATTAAAAATAAGCTCTTAGATAAACATATAATCATTGAATGTTACAAGAAAAAATCTGATAGGAAAGTACATCAGTTGCAATTCCATTCTTTTCACAGCTAACCCCTCTCTCCAGTGTCCAATTATTTCTTTGTCAGTTTCTGTTTTTTTTTTTTTACACTTTTTCGGAGAAGTAATAGACAAAAAACGAGGTGCGACTGCGGCACTTTCCGCGAGCAGGGCGCAGCTGTATAAAATATTTATCGCGCCGTATCACATGGGTCGAATGGATATCGCTCGCTATTAGGCAAAACGCATGGACCTGGCAATGCGTGCACTTTGCATCCGGTCGACACGGCCGTCGGTTGCACTTCGCGGGTAATGCAAGCGCAAGTGCGCATACAGTTTGCGAAGCTGTCGAGAGTGAAAATAAAGGGACGATAGCGCGGTCCGATTTTCGAGGAAAATATGCAGTGCAAAACAATCGGCCAATTTCATGCAACTAATAACGAAAGTGCGCTCGATCATTAAAGAAAAAATCCGATGAAAAAGAGTACCTCAAGAGTCGAGCATTGCCATTTACGAATTCCTTTTCGGGTGAGTAATTAGGGGAGTAACTTCGAATAATTGAAATTTCGTCGGTGGAGAATCAAGGGGGGATTGCGCACGTCTTAAGGTAATTTTCCACGGTGAAATATGAACGTGACATTCCGGGCATATTTAGCGATTTCCCTGACAGGTCGCTTCTGTCTGGCTACTCCGGGAGATGCATTATCGCGCGGATAAATTTTACTTGGGAGGAACGAGGGGCAGGGACAGGAAAGGCGCCGTTCGGTCGCATAAATCCGCGCGAAAATTTCCGGCGGCGAGCAACGACGCGGCTCGCGTCTCGGTTTTACGGGAAAATTCTCCGCCCGCGGAATCCTCGAATTCATACGGAAAGGCATCCATAATGCATCACGGGTTTCCTTGCGTATGGATGAAGCCAACTGCGATTGACTTTTTTAATCGACCGGAATAAATAAACAATCGTCGTTTTTCTTTAGTTAGTCTCCGGGGGGTGAAGAATATTTTCCCTCCGCAATGTCAAATCCTTAGTTCACTTTCTCAAATATGCTTTAGACGAACACAAATGGAATTGCCCTTAGTTTACCGACAATCTGACAATACTTGCCAAGTTCCCGAAATTCCAAATAATAGTATACAAAATACAATCGTGTATAAAAATACGAATTATCTTTTTTGATGCTTTAAATTGAGCTGAGAAAATGGACTAAATTCTCAACTGGAATATGGCGAACGTGAGATAAACAAGGTTGCATCAGCGAAAGTTTTGACGATAAAGTACATTGAACATTTTTCAGTGCACTTTAAAAGAGCGACACCCTCGAGGATGCAGACACCTGGGGGAAAAGGGGTCAACGATGGGCGGGATTTGTGAAGTGGCCGAAAGGGCCGAGGATAGGCGAAGACCTTTCCTGACATTTCGCAAACGTGTCAATCCGATAGACAATCGTATCCATTCGGTAATTACAGTCCTCCGGGGCACGACACACCACAGTTCATTAATACTCGATGCAACGAGGTCAGACCGCTGAGAACTTCGTTTTAGTGCGCTTCGTAAATATCCAGGTCGAAGGATATCATCGTATTTTCCACTACATAAAAAACCCGTCGATCATTGCCTTGCGATGCTCTTACGGCCAACGACCAAAGCCGCGGCATTTCGAACACGTTTGGCCATTCATGCATTTATTCGTTCGTAAAATCGCGCGAATGTTGCCACTGTGAATATCAGCGGTCGAATTTATTAGGCCACGGAGTGTCGTCTATCCGTTCTCGAGTAACTGACTTAACTGTTGTAACGCTGACAATTAACGCCCGTCGACGTCTTATTAAGACGACCCAATTACCGACCGCTGTGGACCAATCGGAAGCGATAGGGCCGCTCGGCAATTGGGACGGGTCAATAATACACTCCTGTTCAGTAACTGCTTACTGTTGTGTCCTTTGAAGCTCCGGCTGGTGAATCTCTCGATTGCTCATTGCTCGCTCGTCGAGGAAGGATCACGTTGACGAAGAGAAACTCGAAGATCGGGGCAAAATCGCGGCAAATAATCCAACAAGGATATTCCAAGGTCTGCTCGTATATCCTTTCAGCGAGATTTGTCACGTGGCAGAGTTTCGATCTGGCTGTTTCCTCGTGTCCATCTCCTTTCATTGGCACTTTAAAAGAAAATCAATGGCCAATGGAAAATCAATGGTCAAGGAAAAAGCAATGTCAGAAAAAGTCTGGTCAAAGTTATTTCCCATGTGTCCATTTCGGATCGTTCGTCCTTCCTGTCCTGAAAAAAATCCATCTTGTACCAGCATCCTGGGCGACGTGTCCACCGTGGAAGGTCGGACTTTACTTAAACAAACGACACTTGTTCGTAAGAAGATCCACGGGTGATGAATGACGGTGAAAACGGGGCGAAGGAAGAGAAAGAAATGGCGAGAAATATCTGCCAGTTATTTTCCATATGTCTGAAACGGACGGGGTCGTATTTTTTCTTTCTTCGAGCAGCATACGCGCGGCGCTTTAAATTCCCCCTCTCCCCACCCCCACACACCCTAAAACCTCGGCGGTATTTTCCTTCGTCAGACCATCCCCCGCGTCCTTTGTCTCCCGGTTGGTTCGTCGTCCCTTTTTTTCTATACCGCGCGGCGACCCATTTTCCCGAAAACCGTAAAACGCGAGATAACGGTCGAAAATTTACAGAGATTACGAAAGAGCGACGGGTCGTGGCCCATGCAGAATTTCCTCAAGTAAAATCGGACGATGCATTATAGGAATTACAACCGTGGAAACTCTCGAAAGCAGAATTGTACCGATTTCGAAGGAAGGAATCTTTTCTTGCCTTTCCAGGCTTTTGTGATCCTGGCAAAGCAGATTTCGCTGCAGAAATAAATCCGTTTATCTGTAGTCCGTAATAGGGGGCTTATTTTTTAATCCAAATGCAATTGGAACCCTCGCATTTATAACGAGACATTTGAGGAAAATTCTTCATAATTTTTCCCTCAGGGAAACCGAGATGCAAGGCGACGGTGTTACGCTGCCATTTTGTTTTTTATAACCGGAATATATGTCCTCAGGGTGCTCGAAAGCAAACACCGTTTTTTATTTGGTTGGCAAACGCATTCCCCGCGTGCCTGCCGTGTTTTCCCAATACTTTTTTCCATGCCAGCCGTGAAAATCCCGTTCGGCGAATGGCTCGTCGACGCGAAAATCCACAGTAAAAAGAATGCGCTCGGTTGACGGTCCTGCGAAAGCTCGACACCGTCGGTTTGTCCAATATCGCTCGAATTTTCCCATTTCTTTTTTTTCATCTTCTACGCGATTGAACGCGCAGTTTGATAAAAATCGAGGCGGGACGTTAGTCGGGGATTTTTCGACCTGAATCGGACTTGATAAGCGATTCCCTAATTAAGCTTAATTCTACAGGGATCGTCGAGTGATCTGAAACAAAATTGAAACGTACGAAAGAGACTAACTAATTCGTTAAGATTAATTCGGCAGGGATGGAGAAATTATTTTGAAATAAAGCTGGAACGTATGAAATGTCTTAAGCGAGGACCAAATTCTTCTTGTATTCCGAGGGACATTATTTCTTCCCTTTTACCGAGGGATCTCATTACGCTCGCATCACGTGCGATTTTCCTCGCGGATTTACGTTATTCAGAGTACCGGTTTACCTCTGTGTTTTCCGCCCTAGCAACACACATTCGAATAATTCCCGCGCTCTGGGAGATTTGAAATGATAATTCTCCGGTCCCGTGGATAACGGGCATTCGTGGGCAAAAACTTGTCCCCCGCATAATCTCCGTGCTCCCCGCACGGAGCCCCTTTAAATCAGTCGCCGAAAATACGTGGAAACGTAACGACAAAACCGCCTCGGCGCGGTGAAAAAAGAGAAAATCGAGAGAATTACGGGCTTGGCGAGCGGGCATTACCGTTAAGGGAATGAAATCCGCTCGTGGAATGCGGACGATTAGGCAATTTGTTCTCATCTTCCTCATTAGGCCGCAGAAAATATGATTGAAAATAACGCTTTATTAAGGCGTTCATTAAATCGCTATTTAAGCTCAAGCTTACACGTTTAATTGACGACCATTGCCTCTTGCTCGTTATTTTATTTCAATCGGGGTTTCAGGAAAGCTGGAAATTGAGTAAATTATTCAGCAATTAGTATTCAAGTCTATCAAATCGTTCAACTTTGAGACGTCTGAAGCAATAATTTTTTTATGAATGAAATTAAGGAAATTATTTAACAAGATTTTCGGATAAAGATTTTCGTCTACTCTGAAAACGCAAACGACTGCTGTCAATCTTGGAAAAAGTATATAATTCGCAACGAACCGCAGAAATTTTCTTCTCTTTTTCCTCCTCTTTTCCGCGAAACATGCATTGCGGTTTGGTCGACCGTTGGTATTCGGCCAATAAACATTTTCCCTTTCGAAAAAACGAAAGCGCAGTAAATCTTATGACAGGCTGTATTCATTTATCTGCACGTTCCCTGAACTCTCATTAACCTGGTTCTTAGATTTCTTGCCCACGTTGATGTATATTTTTCGACATTCCGATATGCGAGTAAAATGCAAAGTATAAGAGACACAATCTATATTTATACCACACTATTTAAATGAAAAACGATTTCGTCTCTTATGATATTTTGTCGTAAACGCCTTAGCACGTATTCCTGCTGTTATTAGCGTAATTAAGAGGATTCGCGAATGAAGTTCTCAGGAGTTATAATTAAATAGCTTAGAAACATGCCCGCGCTAAAGTCATTGTCAGCAGCTTCTATATTACCATTCATAAAATTTCCCAGGTAGGTATGCGCTTCGATATAATTTCCCTCGCTGCGGTAGGAAAATGCGAGCAACAGGTGCAAATACCAGGCACTCTCGTTTCTAGCCGGCTGGGAAATCACGAGAAGACAGAAAGAATTCCGTCAAACGATTACCGAATTCCATTCTAGAAAGTAGAGGTACTCGTAGGAGAAGTTCTTCCGGTCCTCAAAGGGGATCCTTTGATTGGCGAGCTTTATTCACGCAGCTACGACAAGTCAATAAATAACGAAGTACAGGGTATTCGCGGCTTTTGTCGGTAAAATCTCAAGCAAAATGGCTCACCCTGTCTGGTTCCCGGCGATTCCGTCTGTTAAATATATAATTGCCGACTACTGAGGAACCACCTAAACGTATTTATTTATCCTTCGCCGATCCTTCGGCAGAAGCCAGCTTCGTGGAAAATTGAAACGTGGGTCGATGAAACTGCGGTACTCGGGCTAACGAAACATCAGGAGGGAGGGGGGGAGGGGGGCAATGAATTTCGTTTTTCCGCGTCTTTGCGAAACCGCCAAAGGGCCGACGTTCATCCGTTTATTTTCTTCGGTTTAGTTTCTTCGGGGGGGCATTTCGCGGGTCGTAAAGAAAACCGTCTTGCCGTGATTCGCCGCGGCGACCTGGAGGCTGATGCACGAGAGGTTTTCGTGCTTGCAGGGCGAACGAGGCGAACACGTCGACGACGGCATCGATCTAAGACCTGCCGTGCAAGCACGCGATTCGTGTTAAGCTCAATGACCCGTGCCCCGTCCGATCTCGCCGGGAAATTACTCGGCCCCGGAAATCTCGCGCCCCTCGGCCCCCTCCCCTCGGCAATTCCCCGGGGATTTCGTCGTTCCTACTCGCCGCAACGTCAACCCTTATCGGCCTTCTTGCGCTCATCCTTCCCCCCGGGACGAGTCCCAAATTAGAACCCAAAAAGCGCCAACTTGGAGAAATAATCCGGCCCGCCAACGAGGCAAGGGAGAATGTCCGAGATCCCGTGTTTGTCCAATCGTTTCCTTGTCAATCCAGCGTCTACGAATTGCCTCATGTTTTTCTACGTCAACCGGAAGAGGACCGTACTGGAAATTCCAACGGAAAATTCCAGCAGAAACGTCGTCTTAAGTGACAACTTCTTCGGGAATTCTCCTTGTTCGAATACATTGGAAATTCCATGGATATTTTTCTTCTGCGGGGCCGGCATAGCCGAACGGAAAAAACGTCGATCTCTTTGCCGCTATATTCATACATTTATATTGCCTCATTTGAATTCACGAACACCTCGGAGGAAGCCGAGAAAAAAGGCCGATGCCATATCCCATCTTGCTTTTCACATCTCCCAAAGGTGTTTCTTCCGAAATTCCCGCCTCCGTTTGAACCACTCCCCCCCTCCCTTCTCCGGAGAAAGGATCGACGAAAGTCCCGACGCGGAACATCTTGCAAAATTCAACACGGTTTCCCTTAACGCATGTCTTGACTTCCCTTTTCCGCATTTTAATTTCTTAGGACGATTCTCATTCTTCTTTCTCAAACGAATTTCAAAATTCATGTCTGCTAACTGAAGGTTTGCGAATCAGAAAATGGGCATTCTTCCATGTTTCTCAGATCATTTTTCTTCGCAACAGTTCTTCTAATCCATCAAGAATGCTTTTTATGCCACAGAAATTACTTTGAGGTTCTAGAAACTGCTCCCAGGGGACTACATTCACTTAAATTGAATTTAATATTAATCCTTTGCATTGGAAATATTTCTTGAATACTGAATGACATTCTTAAGAAAAGAAATATTCGCTGTTCGAGGGACAAGGAAAATGATTTATAAGCCCTTTCGGGATCTGGATTATCTTAAATACATACTCTTTATTTCAAATTACGTTGACAACATAAACGATCTCCGAAGTAGGTACAATATTCCGGGACTTTCCGTCCAGTTCGGTTGGCATTTACATCGATCGTATCAAGTTCCTTTCCGTGAAATCGGACCCCACAGGATGCAATCCGTTCCCTGCATAATGCATTGTTTGTCCGCGACTTGGTCAGGCTGGCAAAAGACTTCCCCCCCCTCCCCCCTCCTGGATGCATTATTCCTGGTGAGAAGGATGGTTAAGAGGATTAGCGTTAGGGAAGCATCGAATTAGGTCGTTTCGCATTCCGTCAGAATCGAAATGCATCTGCCGTAAATGCCTCCCATGCACATTTACGCGTTTGCTTTATGGAAATTGTCCGTCTGCAAAAATCTCTGGCGTTGTAGTACAGCAGAATGGCGTGACGCCGGGGGAAGCCCGGTAGCCAGTTGCTCTCGTAAAACGTGCTTTTGGATGATTAATAGCAACGAAAGAAACCGAGTCCGCGTGCATGCAAACCGGCTGGTTTTCCTCGCAGAAGCGGGATGAGGTCGACGACAAAACGGGCATGCACTTCCCCGCCTGTTAATGGGTCGATGCTCTTAGGGAATCGATAAGTTAGGGCTCTTTTTTTCGCCACGTCGGCATTCCAGCGGCAAAGGTCGGATAAATAGAAGGCAAGACTGATTATCCTTGCGAGGAATAATTCATTCGGTACGTGCTTTAATTACTCAAGTCGCAGACAGTCACCTTTCCTCTTTGTTCATAGCCGGAGAATACCTAATGCGAAACCTTTCCAGTGTCCTACTTTTAATTTCGACCGGTTATGATCGATGAAATTTCATGGATCGCCGAGAAAGGTAACGCGATGCTCGGCTTGCCGTTATTAAAAATCACCGCCAAGCTTTAATATCGTCTTAAAGTAATATCGAAGAAAATGCACTGCACAGTATTGGGCGGATGCAAAAAGTCAAAAGAAGGGCGAAGGTTTAGGAAGAGCGAAGACTAGCCATGAAAATTACGAATAAAATTCTTATTAAAATGAGTACTTCTCCGTCAAGTATTTCTCAAAAAATTGCTCATTAAATTCGAGATTCTTTAATTTTTTAAACATTTTCTCAATTTAATAAAGGTTTTTCCACGATTTCTTTTACTTTCGATAAAGATTATATTAATATCAGTAGATTTCAATTGGTTTCATTTGGTTATACTTCCTTTTTCGTCCTAATTAACTTAAATAATTCATTACGGTTAAAATATATCACTTAACTATACCTACTGGAACGAATCAGGCAAATATTAACCCATGTACTTTCTAAATTTTTACCAAATTTTTGCATTCGCGAAACCTTCCCATTGCTCGCGTTTCGTTTGGAATTTCCGGTTCACCATGTCCCCTGTTGCATCGTAAACCGTCAGAGAAGCGCTGTCGCGGGAATCATCGAGGCATCGAGTGTAAAAGACGCGGTGCTCAGTTTTCGAGTGAAATGCCGTAAAAAAAAAGTGGCGGCCGGGAACGTCACGCGGTGTGTTTGCGCGAAACCAATAAAGGAGAGTGTATCCGCCGATCCATCATCGCTTTGGATTACCCGCGGGGTGTACCTATACCCCTCCCCGCTGTACGAGCCCCGAACTTTTGCGCATAATCTTTATTTGCATATTTCGCGAGAGATCTTGCGCGTGCATTTTTTCATGAATTCTTTGCTTCATCCGTGCGCCGGAAATAATCGATTGTGCCTGCAGTCGGCGATCTTCGTATACGTTGGATGATTTATTTGATGTCAAGCTTAACACGGAACTGTAACGGCGGAGCGCCCGTTTAACGTCTTATCGTTTCCCCTTTCCGTCGGCTGCTTCCAGCAGAAAAACATTGTCGGCCGAGAAGATCAGCGAGGAAGTTTTACGACGAATGGGAGACCTAATGTACCCTGAAACGGCATCGCTTGCAAGAATGGCCACTCGATGGAGCGTTAATAAAACCGATATTAGATATAAAAGTAGATGGCATAACCCATTCAAAGTCTCAGCAAAATCCTTAAGTGTGATTTTTCGCAATTTCCTGTACTTCGGATCAATTGCATTTGCACATCGATCATGAAATCCTTCACTTTGAATTTTCCGTCTCGAAAATCTCAGGAACGATTAAAGGAATGATTCGTTAGAATTTTAGAAATTCCAGGGGACATTCTTGAGATTCCATTGTGCTGATTAATCATTATTTTCCTTTCTTCTTCCGTTAGCCGGCTTGTTTCTTGTTTACCCTTGAATTCCTTGGGACTTAGCGATTGTCCTGTTTCAGAGAGCGCGGGCGAAGATGAGGAGCAGATCGCCAGGGGCGGCACGTCCCCTGGTAAAGAAGAAGCCGACGCGTACGGGCCGAGGCAGTACCCTTTAAGAATGCCGGGCAACGTGATGAGGGGCCGTGCGATCAACGTCGCCGGCAATTTCCTGCGGGGCGCGGAGCAACGCGTCAACTTCGACCCGGAGGCCCCGCCCCCGCCCCTGCCCCCGCCGCCGGCCCAGATGATGGCGCAGCAGACGACGAGCCTCCTCGAGAAACCGGATGTCGACAAGAAGGTCAAGGTAAGGTCCCCTAAATTCCCGCCTTACCCTATGTTCCTCCGAAAGTAAAAAAAAGATTCCTGCGAGATCCTCGCGGGAAACTCTGAGCCCACGAGCTGCAAATTTTATATCTCTTGGCCAGACTGGCCAAAAAACAAAGGAGAGTGATAAAGCCCGATAAGGTTTCCACCATTTTTTCCCCTGGATTTCCTTACTTTTAGAGTGCAAAAAAGTCCATCGCGTTTGGGGAAAAAAGGGACTGATGTGGATACACGTTTTCCCTATTAACCTGGTTGGTCCCAGAGCGAGTATATACAATTGTAATAAGATCTGAAAGCTTTTCGGGAAGAATAGTGGTGAAAGGTTTTTGAATTAATCGTGAAATTGCAGTTCATAAAAAATTGCCGGAAGACAGAGGAAATAGTATTTCAGTCAGGAAATGAAGAAAAACTCAATAATCATCACTATCTTACTTTGTTTTTCAAATTTTACCTTCATATTTAAACCTATAAAGTACGTATCGATTGCTCATTTCCGACAAATAACGGTTCTACCGCACAAAGGAGTAAATTGGAATTGTGGGTGGAGAGTCGGAAGTTTTATTCGCACATGAAGGCGGGCAAACAACTTCTTATCAGCGAAAAGCAAAATCGGCGTTGGCTTAACAATTGGACTGGCCGGCGGAGAAAGAAAGAAAGAAAATCGAAGCCGTTCGAGACTCGGGAGAAAAAAGTGAATGAGCGCGGGAAGTACCAGAGGAGCGTTAGGACAGGCACGGAGAAAGGAACAAAGGGAGAACAAGGAAAGCGCGAATGGTGGGGGGGAGGGAAAGAGGGGGAACAGCGGCGCAAGAAAAATAATCATGATAGGAAAACACGTAGAAGGCGTGGAGCTGGCGAATGAATTTCGGCGAAGGATCCTGAGGAGCAGGAAATGAAAAAAAACGTCGGACAAGCTTGAAAATGAGGGAGTCCAAGGGTTTCGGCGGGAAAGGCGCGCAAAAAAACGGGACGAGGTGGCCGGCCGTAGGAAAACGTGCGGGGCCAGCGAAGCAATTAAAAGGTTAATAATCCGAACACCGTGGTGGAAAAGCCCCAGGGGGGGACGGGGAGCGGAGCAGAGAGTGTGGATGAAACAGGTAGAGACAAGGTGGACCGATAAGGAGGTTACGACGTCGATCCAATTTGCGCAACTTAGCGAGAAATCGAGAAAACTTTCCACCTCGAGCGGCCCTTTTATTGCCTCCTCGAAACTCACCTCCGGCTTCGCTCACCCCTCAAACCCCTCCCCCCTGTCCTTCCTACCCGCTCGCCGATGGAAATAGAATGCAACGGCGGGAGCGGGGAATGCCTTAAGCCTTCACAGAACGCCTCCGTGTTCTATTTAAATTAAGCCCTAATACCATTCCGATGGATTATTCGGATCCACGGCGGGCGCAGCGGCGATTGGCTGATTATTTCCAACGGAATCTGCCTTCCGCGGAAATCATCGGTGGGAAGGGACTTTTCCATATTCCCGGAAGAGCGGGAGAAGTTGCCCGACTCGCAGGCCAATCTGCTTTCGAAGGACAATCGGAGCAAAGGAAAATGACTTACTTCGTTGAAGAGAAACGAGCCGGATAAAAATTCGCCTTTCTACTAGCTGTTAGCGAAAGAAGGACGGGAGAAACGATCCTGCTTGGGTATTTTTTTCCTGTCAAGCCGCTCTCGTAGGACAATCGAAGCTGAGGGGTGGAGGGGGTAGATCATTTACTTTGTAACGACGATTCGTCTTTTTGCACGCCGTTGTCGCTGATGGAAAGTTTGCGAAAAAAAGGAAGAGGAAAAGGATCCCGCTTGGGTGTTTTTTTCACGGCAATGGCCAAGCTACGTTTTATGACTTGGCTGTCAAAGGAAGATGAACGACGAGGAGGGGAAAAAATAGAGCCGGTTGAGGAAGTGGGAAAGGTAAAGAGATGGGCGTTATTTCGTCCGATCATCTGGTGTAACGAATTCCTGGGTTAACGTTCGTCCTTACGCGCACTTCGTACGCTTCGATAGGTAGAGGGAATCTATTTCGAGTTGAAAACCGAAGGCCTGCGGGGCTTTTATCTTTTAATGGCTCGTAAATGTCCTCGACGGAGGTCGCGTGACTCTGGCCAGAAGTGAACGTGGATTTTCGCCAGTCGCAACGGAAATTCTGCCCTCCCCTTCTCTTCTCTGTTTTTCTAAGCAGGAACTGACCGACGGATACGTTCGAACGGCGAAAGGTTCACTTTTTCGAGGAACAATGAACGCCAAGAAAATTCGCCGATCTCGCGACACGTGGGAAACTTTGTGGGACGATAGTCACGGGAAAGGGAGAACCATCAGCGAGGTATATTAAATCTCCCGGGCTTTTCACTCGGCGAATAATAGCGGCAAAGCAATTCCGAGTATAAGTAGACGGAATTTTCCTTTTCATTACGAAGCGCCGAGCAATGTTCCGTATACTTAAGGATATTACCGCTCGTTTCTTGAGTTCTTTGCCCTGCAGGTGGCAAGTCTTTCTCCACCCACCAAGTCAATTTCAACGGAATGCCGAGAAAAATACGAAAAACTACCCTTTACGGAGGAAAATTGCTCTTGCTGAAAAACGCACTTTTGTCGATGATTTGTTCCTTTTGTGTATCCATTAGTTAAATGGGCCTTAAATGAGCTAAAATCGTGCATGTTTTTTTACCGTGTCAATTCTGACTGAGTAGACAAAATGTCGACAACTTTTTTTATGGAGTTGATTTCTGTCGCTCAAGTCCGTACTTATTCATTTTCGTATCGATCAGTTAAGTAATACAAAAAATGGGATGATCTCATACTTTTATGTACGGTGACGCAAGTGTAATTCAATATACCGTCAAGGAGCGAGAAAACTAAGCGTGAGAGTAAGCTACACGGGTAGAGTGAGAAGAAGAGGAACCCGGAATATAAACAGAAAAACGAGAAAAACAGCGGGAAGGGGTATATGGACGAGAAAACGTAGAAATAGAGTAAAATGTAAATACAAATACAGCTTTATTTCTGTCCCAGTTCCCTTTAAGAATTATAGTCTAGCTATTAGGCGGTGCAAAAAAGGATGCAAGGCCCAGTCCAATAAATGTAACAATAAAACTGGAATAGAAGTATTCACGAAGTAAATAACCAAAGGGAGAGGAAATAAAGTAAACCAATTAAACCTACATTTAACACAGCCTAGTAATACACTTTAAAGATTAATAAAAGCAATGTACCAATAAAACAGCACAACTGAAATGAGCATGAGGAATATGTGAAGAGAGGAATGAAGATGGATGTAGGCCTGGGATGTGGGGGTTGAAGGGGGAAGGGGAGACAGACGAGCAACGAGGGATGAAAAGACAACCAGCGGGACCGTCGTCGATATGTGTGACGACGCGATTAGCCCTCTCGTCTGTCTCGGCGGACAACTATGCCGAAGGCCGGCACTGACAACGAGTGTTTGCCAGGGCGCTCCCTAATTGTCAAGTGGCCACACCCTCGGCAAACACTGTTCATCATCCCTTACGTACAAATCTACCGTCCCCTTCCCCGGATCCCGCGCGTGTCTCCGCCGTACCGCTCATCTTGCTGTAATTAATATTACTCTATTTCGTGTCTTAAGGAGACAGAAACACAAGGCGTACAAACGTCGCGATATAAGAGACGGAATGAATGCTTATCTTTCAGCCGGGAGAAAAGAACACCCGGCTTTCAGAGGGTGTAAGAAAAATATGAGTTCTTCCTGTTTCGCTGGGCAAACAGTAAGATAAATACTTTAACAGTGATCGTGCCTTGGGTGGGAGTAAATAGCGAAATTCAGGTTTCATGTAAAAATGCTCCAAGCTCCGTGCGTTGTACTTTAATGTAGACGTAATGTTACTTCAGCAATTTCGTACCTTAAGAATAGACTAAGATTGCCTTGATGATGAGAAGCGCTAAGGTAATGTATGCCGCGGCATAAAACCCAGAATGAATACTTTAGTTTCTGCCGGAGGAGAAAGAAAATCCATTTTTTCAGAGTACAATAAACCACTGTGAATTCTTCCTGTCTTACTAAATGTGCAGCACGATAAAGAATTTAACAACGACAATGGTGTAAATAAATTAAAGTGAACGGTAAAATGCAGTCCTTACGCAGGGAGAATCGAAATTCTGGGACGTGCAGTGAATATAAGGAGAATTTGCAGGATTGCGTCGTAAAACATGTTATCGCCGGTATATCATAACTGTTATTATTGCCCACCGTCGGTTCCTTCGCACGTAATTCTGAAATTTCTATCGGGTAATCTTGGCGAACGACAGTTTCCGAACAATGTTCACCGCGGAATCTTCAATTACCCGTGGGCTTTGATAATATCGAAATGTCCGAGAGTTTTCATCTAACTGTCCTGCCGGTAGACATGTAGTTCGGTTTCCCGCGTAATGTCCGGTCTTGTCTTGCAGCCCGGCCGGAAGTCCCGTTCGCCGTCAGCCTCGACGATATCTCGGGATGCATTCATCATCGAACGAACGTCAGTGCATTTGTGTTTCGTCGAAACGCGACGCGGTCGTCGATAAACCGTCGACTTTCGCGAACAAAGTTTCGCTTGAAGCTTCCTTCATTCCCTTCGGAACGTAAAATTCGATAAAAATGAAGCGCAGAACAGGTGGGGGACAATTCGAAAAGTGACAGAGAAAGGAAGGAAGGAAATTTTCGTGCTCAAACGGTCCATTGAAAAATCGTTGTTTGCGTTCGTGTTATTCGTTCACAACGATTGTTTTGCTCATCGTGACGGACAGTGGCAGGTTTTCCCGGGCCGTGGGCGTGATATTATTCGGGCGATTAGGGACTGAAATAACGATGGACAACGATTTCAGCGACACAGCATTCACGGGATGATGGAGGAGGAGAACGTGGTGAGGCCTCATCAGGAAATGGCGAGTCTCTCCCTGCAGGAGAAGAAGTACCTTCTGGCCGTGGAACGCGGGGACGTGGCTTCCGTGAGGAGGTGAGTTTGCCGTGCTTTTAAAGCCCACTCGAGGTTTGCTAATACCCGTCGCCGAGGCCCACAAGTGTCCACTTCCCCCTCTCTCCGTTGCGTCCCACTTCTCGGGCTCGCTTGGGAGAAACACCGTGGAAATTCCGCTGACAATTCTTACACGTGGCCGTTCTTTCTCCTCTGCCTCCCCCCTCCCCGTTCTCTCCCTTCTCTTACGACCATCGAAATTCCGAAATTTCTCGTGATTACGCGTCGGTACACATCGTTATCCGCGTTTGTCCATCGTGTTCCCCCTTTTTCTTCGCTCGTGCAGTCCTTCCTTTCCCATCCTCCCGGTCTACACGTGGAACTATCCCCCCCCCCCGCCCATCCCTCCGCCCCTGTTGTCCGTTTCTTCTCGACCGACAGACGTATCGTCCGTCGAATTAAGGATTCGATTGTTCACCCTCGTTATCCCCGTTTGTGGCACGGTACACGTGTGTTTATGGAGGCGGATACAGAGCTAACGATCGCCAAGAGCTTTACCCGAATAGAATCTCTCTTAAGCAGACACTTCCGACTTCCCCGACGAATTAGACGAGCCTCCCAGCCTCCGCCGAGCATACGGAAGATAAATTTCATCGATTCATCGCCAGTCGTGTTTTACATTCCACGCACAACGCCGAGGAATGGCCGAGATTTTAGTACGGCGTAAATTACGTTCTTCTCCGGTATATTTTGAAACCTTATTTACTTTCTCTCAAAAGTCTTACTTGATTTTTACTTATTTTATCGTTTGTATTAACAACTTGTTTTCAGATCTTTATTTTCACGAGCGTTTCCCTTTGCAGGAGCACAATTTCGTAATGAAAGAACTTATGACTTTGCCATTTCCAGGAATATCATTCTTTTTTTTGTCAATGACCCGAATATTTTGGTTTAATCTGGCGGAGAAAGACGAAGTGTCGCTCACAGTTGCTTTATTAAAGTTGCCGTAATTAGGAAGCGTAGACGGATTAGCCGCAGGAAATAAGCGAAGCGTCCATTCAGCTTCTGCCCCGTAAGATCAAACGTCTATACCGCCCCTTGCCCCCGTTGCACCTCTCTCTTCTGACAAAGGAATTAATTATCCCGCGGTGCTCGCTCGTGCGATCCCTCGGGATAACGTCGTGCACCCCCGCCCCCTTTCCTCACCTGGTCGCGTTTTATCCGCCCCAATTGCCTCTCTATAACCGTCTCCGCGGACTCTTTAATCGTTCGATTGCGAAACTTGCTCGAAGTGACGACAAATGACCAAAGCGAGAAAAAAGCAGCTCGAACGGCACATTGTCAGCGCAGGATTATTCCAGCGCGTAAATCCGTAGATTAATAGATCAGCAGCTACTTATGCAACGAATGCTGAAAGTAATTACGTCTCCGGAAGGATTCGAAATTGGAGATTGTAATTAGTTATATCTCAATGTAGAAGATAAACCTTTGGGTGTGATTTTATGATTTTACGGATTATATGGATTTTCATATTGGGTTTGTACTTAGGATGCTACAAAGGGCCCATGACAATAATATAAACATCAACTGCGTGGACCCGCTGGGCAGGTCCGCCCTGCTGATGGCGATCGACAACGAGAATCTCGAGATGGTCGAGTTACTCATCGAGCACAAAGTTGACACGAAGGATGCTCTTCTGCACGCCATATCCGAGGAATTCGTCGAGGCGGTCGAAGTTCTTCTCGAACACGAGGAAAGTCTGCACAGGAATGGAGAACCCCACGTGAGTCTAAGTCGTTCCATTCTCCCCTCCTTTCATATTGTACGTCTTTAGAATGCTCGACAGTTGTCATCTCTTTATCTGCCGGGCTAATAAAATCGAGCTTCCTTGTAAAGGGATGTAAAGTCCCGACGAGTTGTAAAAGAATTCTCGAATGCGCGATGTATTTGCGATATTCCCTTCTGAGCGCGCGATTTTCTGTCAAAGGAGAAATCTTGCTGACTTTCCTCGCGAGGTCCATCGAGAGCCCTGACCGTTCGGCTGCGATAAAATAACGAACACCTGAGTTTCGAGGGTCACTGAAACGTTGCTGATAACAATCCTGGAAACCCGCGAAGGAACATTCCTCGTAACAATCCTCGGAAATTTTACACTCGAGGAAACTCACGGTTTTTGCCGCCAAAGAAAAAATTTTAAAAACCCCACAGGACGACCCGACGACCTAAATTTCGACTTTTATCATAGTTACACGCCTAAAAAAATTGTACTTGTGTTTGCAAGAAATGTTGGAGAACTTTGATTTGTGACGACTGTTATTTTCGGGAGATTAAACGCACGATACGGCTTATGAAATATCTCTCTTCCGCGGCAGAGTTTTCCCGAGGGTGGAGCAGAAATATTTTTATCGGTTAATTAACAATCCCTTCGGCCGTTTTTCAGCGCTACCGTTGCGCTTTAAATTGGACCGCACCGATTGAATCCTCGAATCAATTAATGCCGAGTTCGATCCCCTCACCACCGCTCTCCTCAGTCACCCTCGATTTTTCTCCCTCGCCGAAACGACGCGCTCCGCGTCTCGGGTCGTCCGTTTTATCGGCGCAGATGCGATTTGCGGCATGCAATAAAGGTGCTTTCGGGCGAGCATCAAACGGTTTTCAGACGGTGAGAACCGTACGATACGCGCCAAAGAGGGTTTTCAAAATGCGGAAATTCCCCCGCGAAAATCAGATCGGTATTCGTCGATTGAAGAAGGGGGTGAGGGAAGGTTCAGGGAGAGGAAATACGCACAGGGGAAGAGAGGGGACGGTGAGGGGGGGGAAGGAGGGAAATAGAAGCGAGTGATAGGAAACAGCAGCAAGGGGTGGGAGAAAGGGGTGAGGAAGACTGAGCTTACATACCCTCGAGACTATTATCAAGATGAATTTGATGGCAACAGACCAGTTCATTTTGGCCTACCAATTGGATGTCTGAAATTTCGACATTCCTCTTACTCTCGATAACGGTGTATGAATTAAAATGACTGACGTAACGATGGAACGTTAACTTTGTAAGAGAATGAAAAAAGTGCTTAAATAAGTAGGTGTGCTATTCAACCCCTGGTCAAATAAACGAATTTTACGTTTATGGCAATATTTCTGAAAAAGTCATTTCGGTCAAAGAATATTCGTTTAAAGCGATGCGTAATGTTCCTTGTGATAAGATAAATTTGATCAAGTAGAGGACATTAAACCTGGGGGCGTAAAATATTTATCAGCAGCATTAAAGACTTCTCGTATTCTTCAGGAAATATCCGGTTCTTTGAACATGTTCTACACTCGGAAAAATGAATGGCAAACAATTCCGGATGTTACGTCATGGTACATTAAAATTCCTCGTCGTGTCTACATTTTATTATCATTATTAACAAGAAATATAATCTCACAAACTAATAAATTACTTTCATGGTGTAGTCTTAGGAGTTTAACAAGGTTTTAAAGTTTCATTCAAAAACGTGTCTTATCATTCTCTACCGAAAATTTATTGAAATTCATTGTAACCGTTAAAATGAATTTTGCCAAGTAAGAGGATGTTGTTCGTTTCAGAGTTGGGAAGCTTTGCCACCGGACACGGCGACATTCACACCGGATATCACGCCGTTGATCCTTTCGGCTCATCGTGACAACTACGAGATTATCAAGATCCTGCTGGATCGTGGATCTACCCTGCCAATGCCCCATGACGTTCGTTGTGGGTAAGAAAAATCCTTACCACAGTCCTCATTTACTTCCCAGAATAAATGACATAATGCTAAACATAATAGACATTCATAAATTTGATAGTTCAATAGTAAATTTAATAGGTCAAAAGTCCACTGACCCAAAGCTGTGAATTATAAATTACAGAAATCAAAATTTTTCGGGTTATTTACTAATAACTTTGATCAAATGGAATTCTGTATATAATGTATTTGATATCCCAGCAAAACAATTGGATTTCCCAGACATGCACAAATGATTGCACAGTTTTTGTAATTCGTTCTTCTTGCCCCGTGAGACAGGTTTATCTCTCGTGTTATTTCTTCTTTTTTTCACAGGTGCGACGAGTGTGTGACGTCGAGGATGGAGGACTCCCTGAGGCATTCGCGAAGCAGGATAAACGCCTACAGAGCATTGGCCTCGCCGTCCTTGATAGCCTTATCCTCCAAGGACCCCATCCTCACGGCCTTTGAACTCTCCTGGGAACTTCGAAGACTCTCTTTCCTCGAACACGAGTTCAAGTGCGAATATCAGGTAAAAGCTACGGTATTACACATATTTTTCCAACGTCCCGAAGAAAGAAAACCCGGGAAACCGGAAGTTCAATAAATTCCTTTTACCGGCTTGTTGATTCTAAGGAACCTTAAGTGAATTTTTACCAGGATCCCCTTGAATCAAATTCAACGCGTTCCATCGTTTTAAACACACGTGTTACTTCGAGAAGTTAAAAGTAAATGAGTACCATCGGTGGCCTCCCATTTGGATTTTTCGCGGTAAACGAAAAGCTCGTACACATTTTATCACGTCGGAACTTTGGCCAATGGCGGCCAGGCGGGAGTTAACACGTGTTTTCGTTAAATTAGCCGGGATGGCCTGTTTTTCCCGTCGTTGTGGCTATCACGCGCGAAATGTTTCTAAGCCCGACGTTGCCTCGTCTTGGCGGGATTTAAGTGCCGGAAGTTTAAGCGGCCCGGAGGTTTCTGATTTATCAGCAGCCCATATAAATCAGCGACTCGCGACGGGAGTCGAGTCAGCCGACGATATCGACTGTGTTATCCCGGTTTATAGTTTCCCCCTTCTGCCTCGTTTCGTCTGCGTCTGCTTCGTCCTCCCCCCCCCCCCCTCTACCTCTTCTCCTCGGCGGTCGAATTTTCTCCCCGTCGAATTTTCCTCGGCTTCGTCCTCGTTTTCCGCCCTTCTACTCCCCGTAATAATGGGATAACATCAACAACGACAGTTCCGCCGAGACCTTCATCCCCCCCCACCACACTTCCACGGGGGAGACTATTTCGTGGACTCACTGTCCTGGAAAAACTATCTGCCGCCTATTTCACGGAACCGAGAATGTCCCGCGAATTTCGAGACGGTCCGACAAATGTCTTTCGGGAACCCGCGGTCGATTATTTCTCGAGTTACGAGTAATATTGTCTTCCCCTGTCCCCCCCCCCCTCCCTCAAGGCGATCATTCATACTCAGATTCTCTTCTGCGGATCTCTTCTTTCCGGCGATCAATTACGTCAGATTCCACGCAGGGTTTAAATATCGCATTACTGCACATCGTCCAGTTATATCCCGACATAATTCACTCCCTTCCCCCCTTCTCCGCCACCCTCAGCATAACTTTCCGGCTTTCGTACTGAGTAAGTAAACTTTTTCTTCGAAGTACTCGCTCGAAAAATCCTTTGAGGCGAGTAAATATTTGATGATCTTTAATAAACCGTTCGAGACGGAACGATCAAACAGAAAGTAATGTCGGGAGAGCCTTCTTTTTCGCGAAGAAAATTTTCCGCATGGATTGCCGGGATATTTGATCGGGGTTCTTTTTTTTTACTGATTCTCGTAACCGTTCCTCGAGGCGGGTATAAAGTGACTTTAGAGGGTGGTTTACCGCAATTGACATTCCGTAAGCGGGCCATAAAGATTCCGATCCCCCGTTAAGTCTGGCCTAATCGCCGCGAATGCGTGCGCGCCGGCCACTCATGCACTCTGGCAAACATTTGTGTTAGCCGTGGCGCGGTGCTTTGATGTTATAAATACTCGACTCGCGAATTATACATGAGAAGGCCGAAACCTCACGAATCCCGTGTTTCCGCCGAGCGAAATCATCAGAAACGTCAGCCCGTTGTAATCCAATTACTCTTTACTATAAAACCATCAGCAGATTTATCGGAGTACGAATGAAAGCTGCGACAATGGCAGGTACTTTTGAAACGACGATACCGTTAACAAATCCTTCATTTGACACGGAGTTTGCGGTCAAAGGATTACAGTCGATTCTCAGAAGAATTCTCTTAGGCGATTGAGTCCCGGTATTTTTGCTTCTAGGAGTAAATTAAATCTCCTTGGAGGGTAAACTATTTCGGTAGTGATGACGTTCCAATGGACCGTTGAGAAATCGGTGAACGATTAACGAGGGGAGATTAAATGTCAGGTAATTCGGTTGCTGCTCGTATCACGTCCCATCTGGAGCAGCGTATTTTCCTTCGGTATCCTTAGTCAAGTCCTTTTTTTCCTCTCGCGCGACCTTTATATCCCCGGGCGTGTGACGAGAATTCGATGGGCCATGCTAGGCCAGTGATCGGTAATCGATCAGGACACGAAATTACGATCAGTCGTTGCTGACGTGACACGAAAAGGACTTGATTATTCCACCCGAGCCCTGTCGGGACCTTTTCTTCCCGGCAAAAAGTTCACTAGAGGAAAACGCGCACGTAATCACGTGATACCGGACCGAAATCCTTTCGATAGTACGCGAGGAATCGATCGTAAACTGATTTTCGGCCATTACACGACCGTCGTATTATCCTTGTCTTCCTGCAAATTTGTTTGACTATACTTCATCGGCGGTTTACGCGTCTGTAAGTCCTGTAAGCTTTTGAAAGGATTGTGATGGATCGATGAACGGCGTTGAAAGCAACTGGCGCGTCATTTTGCCTTTGCACAGGCAGATGAGACTAATATTATCGTTGCAGGAGCTTAGAAGACAGTGTCAAGACTTCGCCACTGCTTTATTGGACCACACAAGAAGTTCCTACGAGCTTGAGGTTCTCCTGAATCACGATCCGACAGGGCCGGCTTTTGAACACGGCGAGCGAATGCACCTGAATCGCCTCAAGCTTGCTATCAAACTTAGACAGAAGAAGGTAGTACGTCAAACACTTCTTAAGGCGTTAAAGTTCAAGGTTTTGTCATTAATACACTTTGCTTAACAAAAGGAGAAACTAAAGGTAATACACTCAAAATTTATAATACATGTAAAGACAATAAATACCAAGTAACTGATTATACGTATTTCAAAGAAGATTTTATTCATTTCTAGGATAATTGTCCGATAATTCTGATAATTATCTTGGCCCTAAACACTTTACAATTTTTTCATTGGTTTCTCCTTTCGAGTTCAGTTGTAATTGTCGACGTTGAGACATGTGAGACTGTGTTTCGGCGACTCGGGGAATTATTATTGGCGACCTGTGAGAAAGGAAACTCTAGGTAATTCCGCGATACTCGGAACTTTGCAGTTCGTGGCGCATCCGAACGTGCAGCAACTACTGGCGTCAATCTGGTACGAGGGTCTACCGGGTTTCCGCCGGAAGAATATGTTCCTTCAGGCGCTGGAGATCGTGAGGATCGGCATACTGTTTCCGTTCTTCAGCGTTGCTTACATCATCGCACCGCACAGCGTGGTTGGTCAGACGATGAGGAAGCCGTTCATCAAGTTCATCTGCCACTCGGCATCGTATTTCACTTTTCTATGTGAGTGAGATGAATTTTCAATCGATTAGATGAGCGTAATCGTAGGAAACGCAAAAGAGGAATTACTCTTAAACAAATATTCCCTACGGGGCCGAACATTCTCGCGTAATTATGACCTAACTTTTCCACGGATGAAATAAACCGTTAACTGATAAACTCGTTTAAAACTCACGCGGGGAATCGTCGAGCCGGGGTCGTAAGTCCCGTTCATAAAGTACCGAACGAAATATGGCGGTAAAGGCAGGTTTTATCGCCGTGCAAAATTACCGAAACGGCGTTCCATTTATTGCTGCCACGAAAGGGAGAGACCGGGGGAGCTTTTTATAGCCGAGGGTAATAAAAGAAACGATCCGTATTTGTCGGGACACGAAATAATGAACGAAAAGCGTCGCCGCGTCGGAAGACGAATCGGTGAGGAAGAATTTTCGCGACATCTGCATAAACGTCGGTAACGAAAATGCCGAAGAAGTTTAGTGACGTCAAGGTCAACGAAAAGGCCTACCTTTTCCCACGTTATTACGTTGCTCGCGATATTCTTCGGTTCGTTGGCGCATTTGCAAGAGTGAGTAATCGCTGAGAAATACCGAGGTACCTTTCACGGTCGTTTTGGCAAATTACTCGAGCCGTCGTTTAACGCGGAACGGCCGTCTCACGACTCCACTTCCCCTGCGGTTCCGGCAGAACTTCGCCGCATGCTCAGCTTCCGCTACTAACTGCCGCCGTGCTATCTAAATCGATTTACATCAGCTACGTGACTCACGAACTAGCCGATATTCAACAATTCTTTCTGCATCGGTAAGATCCTCGGGAAGTTTCGTGCAGATGAGTACGTGACTGAAATTAAATAGTCTCAATCGTTCATCATATGAGAATTTCAATATACGCCTCATATTTTATGAATTTTAATTTTTTGAAAGTCGGTTAAATTATTTGATGTAGGATGTATTTCCGGTGAGTGGAAACCTTGCCTATTTTTGTTCGCTCGGGAGAACTGTTTATTAGCATAAAAAATGTAAATACCGCGGTAAAGGTTTCCCCATACTACATTCGTTTTGATGTTTCTCTGAATCGGACATTTAACAACTTTATTTATTTTACGTGCGCCGTTCACTTGGTATTTCCCCGCGTAGAAAGGAAATATTCAAACCATACGTTGGGCCCGCTATTTTCGTCCTCTTGTTTACACGTGAAGGAAAAGATTCTACGAGAAAATGGGCTGATCGGCGACAAATCGAATCGCTTATCGTCGCTCTTTAACCATTATTTCGGCTTTGTTGCGGGCGGAAATGTTTAACGGCGCACCGGATTCCGCGGCGAACTATTATTGGTAACGGCAGTGAAAGGTATTTGTAAATTGTTTACAGCCAGCCGCGCCGATGTTTGATCTCCCGACGTGCCGTGAAACTAAAACGCTCGCACGGGAAACGCGGGTTCGATAAACTTTTGCGAAATAGCCCGATGCGTTTCGCTTTCCACCGCGAATTTCGCAGCCGAACACAAAGAAAATGTAAATTATTGTACGCTGCTGCTCGGCGCGAGTGAAAATATAATTACACGCTGTTATATAAATTCCCACACTCGAACATGTAAATATATAAATGTTCGTTCCCGTCAGCTGTAAAAACAATTCTCCACGTTGTATCGAAAAATATTACAAAATTCAATTAGCATTTCACAAAAGATAATACGAATTTCATTGTTCGATATTTACAACCAGCAGTTTATATCTTTCACTACTGATATCCTTACATCATTGATTACTGCGATTGATCCTCAATTCCGCAGTCATTTTTCTGAATAATTAAACTACTCACACAGTATTATTCTACCTATACCCATACAATTTTTTTACTTGTAACAAACTTATTATTATCGTTTATTATTATCATAATTTCATTATCCGCTTAAAGGTGGCAAATTTCCGGGAAGACTGATAAGTAATCAGTTGTAGCCCTTGCGAAATTTGAGAAATTAGGTTGCCTACTGGCGAAGGAAAGGGAATTCCAGGACTTTATTCCAAGACAGTCGCGGCTAATCCCGTAGTCCGTAAGACATCTCTCGTTAGCCCCGTTTTCGGTGATGAAGAGGTCGACAATGGCGCGCCAGCCTCGTAATCGCATTAATCTCGTCCACTGCGACAAGGCTGTGGTCGGAGACCCGTCGTCCTCCACCTCCCTCCCCATCTTCCCCTGCCCATCGTCATTCCGTCCTTCATCCCCCGTCGTACTCCTTTTTTCAAGCTGATGAACGTCGGGACGCTGATTAATTTCATTCCCGTGAGGACAGACCCCTACATTCATTGATGAGTACATTTCCTACGGCCTCGTTACTTATTATGTCCTAATTACGCGGCATTTCCTTCCCGACTTTTTGCTCTTCCGAAATTAATAATTACCGAACGGTGAGATGTACGTTTCTACAGAAATAAATGACCCACGGTCCCGTTTCGTATTGTATTCGAATTACAGAGCATTTCTCACCTGACTTTCTACCCTTTTCGCATTATTAATTATCGAACCGTAAGAGGCACGTTTCTGTAGAAATAAACGAGTGCCTATTAAAATGTTTTATCTTATTAGGAAAACGCGTTAATTAAGTGAAACATCAATGTTTCTTAGCTGTATTTCTTTCAACAATAATAGTTTAATAAGTGAAATGGCCGTAAAAGTAAATGAAACAACTGTTTATGCTATAATAATGAAACGGAGCTCTATTTCTATCTTCGAGAAATAGCTGAGTAGGAAGTCTTGTTGTTGCAGTTATGTTAATTCTGGCTAGTCAGCGAATAGAGAGCGTGATTGGCAATTGGATGGGACACGATGTCGTTGAACACGAGCCAGCTCCAACGAAGAGAGGTGCTGCACCAACGATCGTTGAATGGTAATCGATCTTTGAATAATTTTCACCTTCTTAAACGTCCTTCACCCTACCACAGAATTTTCCTATTAAACAATACAATAGCTGCGCGCAAACAAATAAAATCAGCGCCAATGCGGGTAAAATTCTAATTCCTTTGGTCGTTCCTTCAATCGTCCTTTATTCTTCTGAGGGGAAGCCATGTGTCGTATGGAAATTTGCCTTTTCAACGGGCTATTTGTCCAGGTTCATTTTGGCCTGGGTATCCGGTCTGATTTGGTCGGAGGTGAAGCAACTGTGGGACGTGGGCCTGGAGGAGTACGTGAACGACATGTGGAACGTGATTGACTTCGTGACGAACTCGCTGTACGTGGCGACCGTGGCTCTGCGGGTCGTCGCGTATTACAGGGTGCAGAAGGAAATCGAGGGCCAGGAACCGGGATCCGTCGTCGAGCTCCAGCGGGAACAGTGGGACACTTGGGATCCAATGCTCATCTCCGAGGGTCTCTTCTCAGCTGCCAACATCTTCAGGCAAGTACAATCTTACGAAACAATCAGCCGTACGAACACATTGAAACTTTAACATTAATACTCCGTGACCTGGAAAATACTGGACAATAATTGAAATGCATAAAATAATAGAGTATTTTCTTACTCTTTATTTCCCTATTACTTGCTTCTCTTCAGAATAATAATAATTTACATGATTCACAGTTTTAGATTATTTTAACAAATGTTTAACGTGTTTGTCGTCTAAGAATGTAGTACAGTTTCGCCAAAGTTTCGTTCAAAATGTAATTGAAACAGCAAATTAAAACTATAGCCGGCGATTGCAGTGCAGACAGAAACAGGGGAATATTAATGGACACGTTTCTGTTTTTCTTTTCCGGTTTAGTTCGTTGAAACTGGTCTACATTTTCTCGGTGAATCCGCACCTCGGACCCCTTCAGGTATCTCTCTCGAGGATGGTCATGGATATCATGAAGTTCTTCTTTTTGTACGTCCTCGTGCTTTTCGCCTTCTCATGCGGTACGTACGGCCGGAGACGGTAGTTCTAATTAAGTTAAAACTCGGAACTTGCCGGGCTGGGAGCCCTTAACGCTTTAAAACTATTGACTCGGAGTGTTCCGCGAATGTAACGTTGTACAGGCACTAACGAAACAAAAATCAACTCTGCAGACTCCGCTAGTGCGCTGCGCATAACTCTGTAACATCATTTCGCGCTGTGTACATTGTAATTTCCTAGTATGTAGCTTATCGAAAGTCCAGCTTTATTTGCCCGAAAGTAATTTGCTTTCATACGCCAATTGGTCTTCTTGTAGGTCTAAATCAGCTGCTGTGGTATTACGCGGATATGGAAAAAAAACGTTGTCCAACTGCGATGTCGTATCCGCCCAATGCTAATGTTACTACCGACTCCAATGCCTGCATTGTTTGGAGACGGTTCGCAAAGTAAGAAAGAAATATACACAGAAGAACATGTAACAAAAAGATTTTATTTCTCTTTGTGGTTTCTAGAGATACATTTGACAATTTCTTTTTGCATTTTATTGACTTGTAAATGTGTCCAGCTTATTCGAGACGACCCAGACACTTTTCTGGGCAGTGTTCGGCTTGGTGGACCTCGAGAGTTTCGAGCTCGACGGGATAAAAGTCTTCACAAGGTTCTGGGGTATGCTAATGTTCGGCACGTACTCGGTAATCAACATCGTCGTTCTCCTAAATCTTCTCATCGCCATGATGAACCATTCCTATCAACTGATCTCCGTAAGTAGCAAATTTATCTGCAAACTCATGAAAAAATCGCCTTCGTACGAGCTAAGAAATGATTTTTAAGAGTCGATAATTTGGAGTTTGGATCCAGAGTCATAGATATTCGTTTATTGTAATTCCCGTAAATTTCGCATGATAATGATCAACGAGACGAAACGAAGTTAGGGAAATGGAAGTCTCCCGCGCGAGAATTTGCAAAGATTTCCCATCGACGTGATTGCCGGTATCCTGCAGGAACGCGCTGACATCGAATGGAAGTTCGCTAGAAGTAAACTTTGGATCAGCTATTTCGAGGAAGGGGGGACAGTACCGCCGCCGTTCAATATTATTCCGACCCCGAAGAGCGCCTGGTACGTCGGTCAGTGGGTCTACCGGAAGTTGTGCGGGCACAGCAGGGCTGCCAAGAAGGAACACATGCGAACGATAAGGGTAAGCCAAGACACACGAGTAGTAAATATACCGCGCGAGAATGGCAGTACGATTCGATCTAATAGACGCAAATTTCATTGAGGACAATCTACTCCCAACAATCTCTTGTGCCTTGATTCATCAGTTCTGATGTTAAATCGAATATTCAATTGAATAATTCAATTCCGTAGCATGTTACTTTGCGTTTAGCTGAAAATTTACTCTCGAACGGTAAGGAAATCTGCTGGAGATACTTTGGGTAAATTGCTTGTCGCCATTAAGTCGGATTATTTAGTCCCTTGCTTCGCAGCGTAAAGTAAAGCAGGCTTCGGAGCGGGATTTCCGGTATCAGAGCATCATGCGGAACTTGGTGAGACGATACGTCACTGTCGAGCAGCGGAAGGCCGAGGGGGAGGGTGTGACGGAGGACGACGTGAACGAGATCAAACAGGACATTAGCGCCTTCCGCTGCGAGCTCATCGAGATCCTCAAGAACTCTGGCATGAACACATCAACGGCCTCGGGAACCGGAACCGGTGAGACGGCTACATGCACCGCCAAATTTCCGCAAGCAGTTTCGCGTGCACAGACCTACGCTCCATTACCCTTACGTAATTAAGTAGTTTTTTTAATCCCCTTGGCTAACTCCGCAATCTGCACGTAGCATAGTCAAGCGCTCGAAATTCGGTTTGCCGGCTACTCGTTACGTTCTTGCCCAAAAGATTAATAATATTCTTGTCAATAAGACGGACTGTCGGGGTATTTCTCCTTCTTCGTTTCCCCTCCAACGATTTGTCCCTCCCCCTTCCCCCCCTTCAACGATCTTTCACACTTCACTTCTCGTTTCTCCTATCGTAATCGAGTTTTCTCAGTCAACAAAGAAATGATCGGCTCCGAATTTAAAAGCGTGAATCCTGCACTCAATTAGCCCGGAATTCAATGCCCGATGATTTGATACTTAAAACGGCCCAATAGTTTTGAAACCCACCAGCTAGCTAGACCTATGTTAATTAAGTTTGATTATTAGCCCAATGATTTGTGTTTACTTTGAGTTTCGTAGTGTGCTTGAGCGTGTTCCTTGGTTTTTCTGTTTGCCCTTCAGACGGTAGCCTTAAAGAGCTGTCCATAGGTGCGGGAGGCAAAAAGAACCGTCAGAAGGAGCGTCGTTTGATGAAGGGTTTCAACATAGCGCCTCAGCCGAGCGGCAGCGGAACGCTCCCGCCGGTCGCTGAGTTCATAGCTTCCCTTCAGCAAGTCCAGCAGGAGAATTCTCATCACGAGATCTTCGGTTCGACGCTCAGCGGGATCTTCGGGCCCGGGGCGACCCCAAAGAAAAGCCCGCATCACACGAGTACAAATAGCGTGCCGGGCCTGGGTAGTTCGACCAGGCAAAACCGTGGAACTAGGGGAAGTTCAAGGAAAAAACGATGGGGAACGCTCATCGAGGCCGCCAAGGCTGGCAGAGTCTCCAGACTCATCGGTAAGTCAAGGAGAAATGGAAAATACATCGATAGAAGGCAAGTACAATTAGAGAACTGGACTAGGAATAAAATTCGTTCAGGACTTGTTTTCAAACACATTGTCCCACTGAATGAAAATATTGCAAATGAGAATTAAGATTCTTAGAATTAAAAGGAAGGGAAATGAAATGTTACATTCTTTAAGGACTGGTTGATGCATTAAAAACAGGAGAGTACGATTATGCTCCATGTGTGAAGGAAAATATTTGTACCTTTAGGTAGGTCACGTTCGGAGGATTCCATGTATTCGCCGGCTTCTGAGGACGGTGGTTCGCGTTCTGAGGGTTCGTCGGATTCGAAATCGTCGTTGGAGACGCCCGGACAGGAGGGCCAGTCCCATCAGGCCCATCATTCGCAGCATCACGAGGCCCATCACGTGTTCGGCCACGGCCTCGGCCCGGCTCTGGCGGCGCTGAGGAAGAAACGGAAGAAGTTTTCTGCCTCGCGTGCCTCCACGCCGGCGATGTCGGGCAACGCGAACCCCGTGGAATGCGTGATGCACCCCATAGCCTCCGCCCTGGTCTCGAGGGTGTCGAAAAACCAGCTACAAAGGGCCAGCAGCGTGCCCACGAGGGCAACGGAACCGGTTCCACATGCCTCCACCAGACGACACGACGTCACTCAGAGCCAACAACCCAGTTTGGATGCAGTCGAAACGCCGACTGGCAGCGAACCCCAAGGTGAAGGACCGTACCATCAACTTCCGGTATTCTGCAGATCCCTTATGTGAAAAACAGGACTACTCGCTTGTCCGCGGTGAAGCGGTTTTTGCCAGAATAACGTAATTCTTGATTAAAAGGACGGGAACATACAAAGCTTGACAATGTATATAAAATTGTACAAAAATTTCGTTTATCAAGTACAAGTTTTTTAAGTCTTTTGCACTTTACCTTTATTACTGTGAATGAGAAAATTATTAACACACTTTTTCATTGCTATGACCCGGGGGATAATCGTGATAAAATGAACTTTTTCTATTTTTCCTATTGACGGCAGCGTTCTTTCTGCGTTGGGTTTTTAAGTTCGCATTTCCTGTCTGTTTTCTTAGGTGTCGTTAGTGCTACCCCGTTGACGCCGTCGACGACGGAGGAGAGCGTCGTTGCTAGCGGAACAATATCGATGGCGGTGAAACGAAACGGTTCGGCGACACAGCTGCAACGTCTTCCTGGTATCGAGCCTATTTCCGGTCACGACGTTTCGGCCGGTTGGCTTTGATCCGGCGCCCCGTCGCGACGTGCAACGTCGTCGAGTTCCTTGTCTTTCCGGCGACTGCGCTGGAGAAAAAGGTCGGCCTGGCCGAAAGAAGAGCTGGACTCGTGCGGCCAGGATCGGCTGGAACCAGGCCGGAAATCACCCTGTCCTCGGGCTCAACCGAATACCATGCCTTTTCACGACGACACCAAGAGGACAGAGTGCATCGTGAATCTCAGTGATTACCCTTCGTCGGCCCACGGGACACTTCCCCCTCGAACGAATCTCCCTTTGATATAAATATACGCGGGCCGGTTCATCCGACTGGAAAAAGTCAGCGATATTCGTAAAATAGGACCACGTTATTGTTACAGAAACAATAGAGAATCACGAAATTCTACAGGACAATTCTTCAAGACAGCTAGCTCAGACCATTTTCATGAATCCACCAGATCCATTTCCTTGTATATGAATTTTTTATACTTTGATGTACTTGTTGAGACCGTATACCGCTGACTCAGACGATCCTTTGAATCGCCCGTAAATCATCTTTTCGTATTCGATCGCCTTTCCCGCGGGACAATTTGCCACTGTCGCGGTTGTTCAGCGCGGGGATCGATCGATCTTCCGGCCGTTTGATGGCGATCGGCCGGTAATCTACTTTCTACTGCCAGAACGGAAGTGGCAAGGATGGGCCGACGGGTAAAACCAGCCTAGTCAGCACTAGTCAGCCCCACGTCACGGAAAACGGGACGTTTAAATACGCATTGAATACGTTGAAAATTCTCGGATGATTATCGCTGTATCGCATCCTTGTATCATCGTTGTCGTTACATCGTAAAACGAATCGTAATACGCACACGTTTAAACAGATCAGTAGCCAATCCCGATGAACCGTGTAGCTCGGGAAAAAAGAATAACGTTCTCCGAATTTTATACAATGTTTGGTAACTCTCTTTCTCATCCTATTAATTCAATTTTGTTGTACTCTGACATTACGGCAGAATGATTTTCAAAGAGTGCTTTACCAGAGGCATTTATTGAAATGCTGATTGACAGCTTCAATTAGTCCGGTAATTGGATGAAATCGTTGGATTAAAATATTGATTAGCGCTAGTGTGTAAAAGAAAATGAAACTTTTAGCAGACGGTTCATCGGGAGACAGGAAGATTTACAATAAGCAAAATCGACCTTACGAACGGCGCTATGGACTTACCTCAAATTTTTTTATAAATACTATAAGAAGACGAGCCGTGAGCGCGAGTTTCATCGGTTCGTCGATGGGCGGGGAAAAGCGAAGCTAAGGGGGGCGCGTGCTATTCCAGTCCTCGGACGGAAAGGGGGAAAAACGTTGACGATGATTATTATATTAGAACGTTACATAGAATATGGGGTGGGAAGTTATTAGCGTCTATTGGCAGGGGAAGCTTGTCGGCGAAAGGAGCTTACTCGTTATTCTAAAACCGACGGGTCACTTCCCGCCACGATTCCTCGGCGATTCTCCATCGACGGACGTGCGTAAAGACCGTCGGTACCCCGGGGGACATTTTTGTGATGACGAGGGCGAGGGGAGGCGCGAGGAACAGTCACGACCAATGTACACGCCGTAGAATAGTCGAGTAGTGGCCTACGACGCACACACGACGGGTCCGTACTAATTCCTAAGTATTACGTGTACGTACGATAACAATAAAGGACGATTAATTAATGTTAAACCGCGCTGTCAGGACCACGGGGAGACCGGTTAGAGATTATTACGTGTATTCCCAGTCAGTTTCTTCTTTGCGTGGATTCTGACAGATGAGTAAGAGTTACATACGTCGTTAACATTTCCACCGAGACACAATGTCAGCCAGAGATATAGGAAAGGAATTTTAATAGGGGACAAAGGTACGTTATCCATTTGGCGATTTGTTGTTTCTTTTAGAAAGTGTTGGTTCATTATCCCTGCGAGGAATTAAGAGAAGTGGCTCTACGGTGGTGAAATCGGTTCAAGTACGCGGATTATTTTCTTAAAGTTTCAACGTGGTTAAATAACCGTTTTAGCGTGTATTCGTATTGTTCTTACCAGGGTCTTAAGCCGTAACTTAAGCCGATTAGAAACGCGCGGTTTTGTAAAAAAGAAAAAAGTTCGCCATAGACTTAATGTCTTTCACAGGAGTACAATTCGAGGTGATGGATGCTTGTTGCCTGTATGAGCGTAATTACTTGACTTTCCGTTTTTTTATCAACTTTGAGACAACTTTTACAGAGCCCCAGCGAGTAGTTTTTGCGAAGAAGAAACTGACCCTATTTACTTATGGCAAATGAGAAACATAATTAAACGAATAATAATGGGATTTAGGTAACTATGCTTTGTCGATAAGTAAATTTTCAATACGTTCCGGAGGCAGTCCATCACCATGCGTCATGACATATAGATTTACAAAAAGTACAGAGAAAAAAAGGCATTTACGAAATCCATCGAGTAATAACATAACGAAATTTTTACACGAAAGAACACAGTCGACACTTCGTTCCATTCCTCTTTTACAATTTTTATTTAAACGATCAAACGATTCAATTCTTCACTTTCGGCAAATCTTTTCTTCTATGTACAATTCATCAGACAAACCATTCGGCGAGAAGACATGTAGAGTTATGTGTAAAATACAATGACGGAAATTTAACGGAGAATTTTCATTGTATAAGTGAAAATAAGGTATTATCGGTTCTACGCATTTCTTCATTCTAAATGGCATTCAAACCGAAAGTAGAAAGATCGATCGGTAAAAATGATGACCACTAATAAAATATTGTTTATTCTGATACATCCGTTTATTTTCTACCCCCATCATCTTGCCTAAAAGTAGAAAAGAATAATTCTGCTATTCGAGTATGGCATGAATCGCATTCGTTCGGTAAATCCGGTACTTATGTCTCGATGTCCCGGAAATTACAATGAAATGACTTTTGTCTGTTTGATTGAGGGCTCAAGATGAAAGTCAAATGGTTAACTTTGCCGGCTTAATTGCAAGGCGCGAGTTGACAACGCGCTCGTTTTTGCAATTTTTTCGGACAAGGCCGGCCACCGTTTTCAGCAGGACGCTGAAACAAAAGGACAAAAATTGACTTACTGTAAAAATGTAGCATGTATCTTAAAAATACGCAGAGTAGGAGCAAGTAAATTTACGGGATTACGGAAAATTCTTTCGTCGACCTGTTCGTCGACATTTTTTCTCTACTGGGATTTAAGTAGCGAGAAAGTTTAAGAATTGAAGTACCTTGATGACTCGAACACTAGTGACCCGGCCGGTTCCGCAAGTAACGCTACATGGGGTCCAGTGAGACCATTCGCTGACGATGCAATCGATGGGTTCCGGCGAACCGAGTGAATTCGGAGACTGTTGCACCTGAGCCCCCTGCTGAGCCGGAAGTTGTCCAGTCAGAGCTGCTCTCACCTGAGGAAAAACGAGAACTGTAATCCCTGAAGCAAGGAAACACCCTGTTCGCTGTACGTACAATTGAGCAAGTGTTGTTGCACTCTTCGGGTGTTAAGAAATTGTTCCTATTTCCCCTGCAACCACCATAGCCGAAGGGCACGCACATTAATTTGCGAGCATCGAAGGCCCAGCGTTGGAAATATCCTCTGCACGGGCCAGCGTCAGCTTCTTCCATGCAAACCACTGGAAAAATAACGATCCGTTTTACAAAAATACAATACCAAAATATTCAGTATTATTTATAGCAAAAAAATGTTGAATCGAAGGATGCAGTAAAGCAATTAGTTTTGTGGATTAAGGGCGTCGAAGTACAGTGGTGTATGGTATTCTTGAATTAATCGTTTTACCTTTGGCCGTGGCCATATCGAAAGTGCAATCCGCCTGTTCGAGGCATGGTCTTTGCTGAAGCAATTCTACGCGTGACGAGCATTCCTGCTGCTTCGATGGATCGACCATGAGCAATCTCATTCGCGTTTTCACGCCCTTCCCACAGGAAGCACTGCAGGGAGACCAATCCGACCATTCGGTTACCTACAAAAAATAACCCCTTCTAAGCTTTTCCCTCAAAAACAAATAATTTGTTGATAAACTGCAACGATTTGTCACAAAGAACATGACTTTTCGTTCAATCAGGAAAAACTGAAATTATATACAACTACTTTTCTATCATTTTCAGTAAATAATATAATATTTAATATGCTATAAGTGAGTTTTACTGATTTGATCGTTCTTTAATTAATACAAATTCTTTTTTGGGGATTTGTGGCAGTTGTTACAGTTGAAATGAGTACCTTGCATTCAGAATCGATCTGTTCTTCGGTTCCTGGGGGGCAAGGAGGTTGCATGCATTTTTCCCTCTCGACGATGGACACGTGGGGACACTTTTTACGGCCCATGCGATCCTTGAATCTCCTTGTACGTAACTTACTTCCGATCCCGCAGGACGCTGAGCACTCGGACCATTCGGTCCAGTCCGTCGTTTCGCAAATACCGTCGGTGCCGACGATTCCAAAATCTCCGTCGTTCTCCTCTTGGCCCCTGAAATCCATTTTTAATCAAATTCCCTGACGGGCTTTCTGTTCCGTCAATCTTTCGTACGTTAGTAACAATATTTTACTTACTCGCATTCTGGAATGGCGGCGACACACATTTCTTTCGAAACGAGTTGCCTGTTGCAGTTGAACATAGCCGCTTTTTCCGGCATTCTGTATTCTCTGGTTCGCATTCTCAGGCCTTTTCCACACGAAACTGAACATGGCGACCACGGCGAATATTCCGTCGTTTGGCACTCGGCTAATGCATTAAAGAAAATAAAACAACTGTCAAATAAATTTCATTTCACCAAACATGTCCATATCGTAAAGCTAATTATAAACACGTTTACGTTTCTTCATTGAGTAATATACATTTTTTCTGTTTCAATAAAACCCTTCAAAATTTACCTACGTAAAGCCAAAGTAACACAAGTTTTAATACTCTTTGTCTTTACTTAAGAAGTAAGCAAAGTGAGTGATTATTAATTTGTCAATTATCGATAATCCCCACCTCTGGCAGTGTCCTCCGTGTTTTCAGCGACTTCCAACTCGAGGACCTGCTGCTGGAGGATTTCCGCGTCGCATCCTCGCGGTATAATCTTCTCCCTGTTAATGTAGAGTCTGGCCAACGGAAGCATGGGCTTTCCAGATGGATCGTAAAACGGAGACCTAGGATCCTCGGGGTAAGACGTTGTGATTGGCTTCATCTTTTCCCGCGGTTTCGTCTCGGAATTCGGTGACATGTAGGATATTCCGTTGTCCGTCCCAGCGTCCCACGGGTACAGGTCGACTATCATCGTTTTCGTCCAAGTGCAATCCTTTTGGCAAAGATTCAACTTACTTACGCCGACCACCCAATCGGGCGACGGACCCAGCATGGAAGCTACAGAGAGCAGAGGGTGTTTCCTGTCCACTCTAAAAAAACCAACATTATATTCTTTTTCAATGATAAAATCGAAAGAAGCTTCATTATTCACGCAATGACAGAAACGAGACAAGAATTGTTCGAACAATAGTTGAAATGTGTACAGAAGATATTAAGGACATTTTAATCTTGAAACCAGTTCATTGACCTATGATAAAGGTCATTCAAGGTCACCAATTACAGCCAAAATTAAGGTTTTTCTCCAATTTTCTTTTGTCTTATCGTGAGTCACCTTTCCAGTGTTTATCATAAAACGATTTAAGTATTGTGGCATCAATGCTGATGACCTTTTACCTGAAACTGGTGGTTGTATTGGTGTTGACGTTTGGATACCACAGACCAGCGGCCTTGATAAGTGTCCTGATAAATCTGGATTGTGCCCTGAGCTCGGCTTCAACCCCCGACGCCGAGCCCCATTCGGCCAACTGTCGGAAACCATCGGTGGCGATGTGGTCTCTGCCCCAGAACGAAAAATTCGACTCGTGAGAGGCGCCGATCAAGTCACTGAAGTGCGTCAGCCAGGCAGAAAATGGGAAATCCTTTGGATGAGTTTTATTCGACCAAATACCTTCCATGATCAGCTGAAAAAATAGATGAATTGTTAGAAAAATCAGTACAACTGCTTAGAAAAATCAATAATTCAGGGTTCAAAGGTCGATCAGTTTTATTTAATATCCTTTAAGCCGACCGAATATTTGGCGTCGTCGCAGGCACAGCATTGTTCCGTCTGTTGTTTTTCGATGAGTGCCGGATTTATCTCGCAGAAGGTTTTCGCCAGACCGTTATCCTCAGCGTACCATCTGACGTTGTTCTCAAGGATCATCGCAGTAAACACGACACATCCTGATCCGGCGGGCGGTGCTCGCCACATTACTTGAATCTACCGAAAATCGTTCAAAGAAATCAGAAAACTCAACCAAGCATGGAAGAATCACAAACTATGTCTCAAATCCGTTTGTAAACTGTACCTCTGACTTCGGGAAATCCGTGGCTTCGGATATGGTGTTAATACAATCTTCATTGAATGTAGTTAGCGAATCCGAGAAGAGTTGGAAGAAGCCCACCCTGGCAGCTGGGTTACCAGGTGCATGCTGGGAACTCACGGTCAGCGTGAACCGCGTGAACTGTTGAAGTCTCTCGTGAGTCTGCGAGCCTAAATTGCAAAATGATTGCAAAGGAAAATGAAGAGTACACACCATTATCAATTAAATCATTTCCTCTTTAAATTTCCTTGGACGATCCAACCATCACCTTTTATTATTGCCATATTATCACATGTCATTATCGTTATCAATTTAATCCTTTTGGACTATTCTATGAATCTTACCTCTGAGACTGATTGTGTAAAGACTATTGGGCACGTAATGATCGGAAGCACCGCTCGTTATAATCTGGTATCCTCCATCGCCCGGTGTCCTGCCGGCGGATGTTTGCTCCGGTGTCGGTCGCATGGGACATCCGGCCTGCGCGACGGCGAGCAAACAAGCCGCCAATGTCAAGAAAAGCATTTCGACACCTGCAAAGTTCCGCGTTTCGTTATTTTTCAATCCTCCGTAAACGGCTTTAAATTTGCCAGATTATCCGTCCTCGCGAAAATCTCCTACGTCGATTTGAAGTTCGAAAAACTAGACAGCGAATAATTTGCTCGGAGTTAAGCAAGAAGAACGTACTTGGAAGCGAGGGTCAAACGAAACTTATAAACTCTGCAATTACTTAGCTATGGCAAGACTATAATTTTTTAGTAGGTACATTTTAAAATCCAAGGAACGAGTTATGAACTACTGAAATTGTGAGTGAACTTTGAAGTAATTTGTAAATTAATTTCAATGTCACCGGAAAACGTTACTTAAATAAGTGTTTCCTATTTAAATTTCAGTTCCTTAATTACAATGCTTGTCCTTCAAATCACGCTTCGAAGATTTTAGTCGAAAAATCACGTGTGTCGTCATCGCCGGAAATCCACGACTGTACGCACAACATTCTTCTTCGTTTAGAATCTTCCTCCCATTATTAAGTTCACCGTTGCTTGAAATGACGGACCGCGGCGGAAATGTATTACAACCTATTCCGTACAATGTCATTCTTAATAAAATCCTTGACATCTCCTTTAAAGCGATTTAAAGCACAACGCAATTGTTTGAAAAAATGCTGGTAATTGTAATTCTCATTAGATTGTGCCAGTAAAGGAACGTTTAACCGTCTGACCTTCGCCCGGGGAAACGGACTATTTTTCTGAGGAAAGCCAGGAGTTTCAGTGAAACTGTCGGCAATGAGGGTCGTCCTGGATTCGCAACGGACTTTTGCCATTGTTCGGCTTGCCATTGATCGCGTAAAGTCGGAGAAACCGATGGTGCGGGCAACCGTTCGCACGAGACGTCGGTGCATCCGATTATGCGTGCATCTGGGAACTGGGTCGGGACCCGCGCCAACTAGCGTCAGCCGACTTTCATGATCGGTACACACGCGACATGTAGGTGTAGGTTTCTGGAACGCTGCTGCCCAGAAGAAGGAAGAACACGGAAGAAGGAATGAGAGAACCGCGAGGGAAGAAACCGATGAGTCTCAAGACAGGAAGAAACGAGAGGGAAAGATTGACCGGCAATAGGGGAGAAAAGGAAGACAATGTAGCGAGCCTGTAGATCGGAAATTGCGGAATACGCGAGCAAACTCGCGAAATAACGTCAACGAATTCTCACATCTCTACGATGAAAGCATCACAACGCCTTTACGAAACAATGAAGAAAATTCTGCTTCGTAGTTTCAGAAATCCTGAATACCAATCGGATGAACTTATTGAAGTATGTATCTTGATTTCTTAGAATATGTATCGAAGCAAGAAATGTCTAAATGCAACGACATTTTGTTCTCCGGGGAATTCCTAATGTAAACACAGCCTTACGGAAGGCAGTACTTCCGGGCCAAGAGGAAGGAGTATATTTAATTTCATACTATTCCATGTAGCATTAATGAGCGTTGCTAATTAACGAGCCGTGCAGTCGAACACGGCTCATTGTTATCTCAGCCTCGTTCGCTGACTTTTTGCGTATCCCTCGTAATCGATGCCGTAAGTTCACTTTCACGGTTTCACTCTGACCGGTCGTGATGGGCAAGGGGCAGGGGAGGGGAGGGAATTAATGATCCATTTCAACGCGTGGACCTGTTCGCGCCGAGCAATGTTAGAAATCGCGTCGCGCATCGCCGAGGAAACTAACTCGAGTTTGTAAAACCGGCGAATTTCCGATCGACAAGCCGGTGGCCTCCAACGGTAATCGTCGGTTGTAAACGATCGTTTGTAAAACGTAGTAAATAGAGCGAGAGATCTTGCGCCGCGCGAAAAGTTCACGAGTTTCGTAGAATTCGGGTCATTGAAAGCGTTTTTGATAACAGCATAACGCGAACTTTGATATGCAAATGTAAATATCCCTGCGTGGGGAATAAAGTCAGTGATAGGGTAATATTATTTGTCCATTAGTTTTAAACGAAGTTCCCAATAGTGAATTTATGACCGTTATGATTCTATCGTTTATGATAAATGTCAGTAAACGAATGAAAGAAAACTTTGGAAATCTTTGTCCTGCCTTTGTATACACGTTCACGATAAGTTTCACTGACTCACCGGCTCGTTGTATCGCTTATAATTAGAGCAATGAATTACTTCGAGTCAGTTTATACTTTTACGAGTGCTAAAATGTCGTTAAATATTGATAAAGACAGTGAGAAGGCGATATCGGAGACGCGATAAACAAAACCGGATGTCCATATAAGTTGTAACTTCCTCTTAAAAATGGTCGCTGTTTATTTTGGCAATATAAATAGTATGAAATATTTTTCGTGAAGTTTAACAAAAAGTGCATTACTTACGACGATCCTAGCGTTTTTCTCAAAACTTTCACGCGCGAAGTCCTCTAAGGTCGCAAAATCTTAAACCGTAAATTATTGAAATTAAAATGAAAACAACACCGCGAGATGAATGTTCCGATTTGGCGAAACGCAGGTACGAATCATTGAGAATTTTAATTCGCGAAATGGTAGCTCGCGGGAAAATGCAGCTTCTTTTATGACGATCGCCCTTTCACACTGGCTTCGCGCTTCTATCGCTTCGGGGTGTTTCGCCTCCGGACAAATCTGTCGTCTCCTTCTTCCAACTATCAACGATTTCCCAAGAGTTAAATGCGCTATTATGAAAATGGGAAAATACCAAGATGCCTGCCAGTCTTCCCGACACATTAATCATTTCTCAATAAAACTTTCAGAATGAACGAAAAGACGAGAATGAAAAAAATGAAACGAAATTCTTGATAATCTTTTTCCCGATTGCAGTGCTTTAAAATCGTTACATGTCAACGTGAAAAACATTGCACCAGTGTACCAATAAATTAGTGTATAGTGTACCAGTAAATTACGGCAAAAATTTTCTGGCGGTTAGCTTTGATACGAAAATTGGAAAAAAGTAATGAAATTTCGATTTCACTTCGGAGCTGATGTTTTTTGCTGGTTACTTACCAACTGTTTCGGCAAGTTTTTTAATTTCACGCGTTCACATAGACGCCTCGAGCGTCAAACTTCCGCAACGAGATGAACCGCGGTACCAAGTAAAACCGTGGAAGGACGACACTCGACTAAACGAAATAACGAAGCGTGTGTCTGCCGTCAGAGATCGGGAAACCGGCAGTCACGATTCGTTATGTGCACGTCCCGGAAACTTTCCCGCGCAGCGCAACGCAAAGATTCCTCGGATCAGGGTCACTCGCCAATAGCAAAGGACCCAGACACGTCTAAACCACGAGAGAATGAAGAACCTCGTTAAAATAATGAATTTATCAGGACCGTCGATCAATTGGCTTGGTCTAAATAAAAAAACGAAAGATATAGCGTCTTCAGTAAACAGGATTTATTATCTTCAATTGCTCCATCTATTCATCGTTAAAATGTAATTAAGTTTCATAATTATTGTTGTTGTTTGTAATTCATGGTCAGAGGGAAATTCAATACCGTTGGAATAGGTAATAATTTCTTGGGTTGAAAACTCAATGCCGGGCATCGATCGCTGCATAAATTACAGAGAAGTGGTCTGACAATTTTATCAAGTGGAGGGGTCAGATTTTAGGTCAGCCTATCTCTTCCGAGACGCTGACTTGGACGAGATAATGCAGAATTGTCCATCATAAACATCCACCAATACCCCAGACTGTGTAGTTCACAACACTGCCGTCATTTATACACCGTATCGACTTATTTTCTTACAGTTTAACGCTTTTTGCTCCCTTTTCAAAAACTTTAATGACATGATTGATAGTAAATTTAATTAAAATCATATCGCGTTTCGTCCAAATATTTATACAGGCCTTTGAAATTGAAAGTTTTAGATGCTAATATCTTTGAAACTATGAAAGAGAGATAGGTGGTCATTATTGATTTATTTTTAAGCGTTCAAAAAGATTACTGTGGATATAAATAAACAGTTAAACAAACGTTTTGCTTTTTACAACGAGTATCCAACTTTCTGCTTGCATCTGATTTGAAGCACTTTCAACGCATTTGCCTTAGCAAAAACATTGAAAAATGCATGAATTATTAAATACTTAATAAATATTATCCTTCCCTTCAATAACGTTTACAACAAGGTGTTAGATGAAACTGAAGATTATGTTCATTGGTCAAAGGATCAAACTCCATTGATGTAAAAAAACTGCTTGCTCGTAACACCTGATGACAATTCATTAAACAACAAACTCTTTTGTTCAATGAAATTACTGGCTGCCCACATGCATAATTTTGCCAGCAGCACAGTTCGAACGACGTACAGCACCATTGGCCTGAAAATTTCGCTATTTTCCGCCGTCGAAAAGTTCTTCCGGGGGGACAGGAAAATGGCGGCGTGGAGTGCAGGTTGATGGTCGGTTTGAAAAAATGGCGCGCAGCGGCTAACAAGAGTTTGCTGAGCGCAGGCGTGGGATTATCGACGAAATGCGACAATCCTGTCAGTCGGCAAGCCGAGCGGCCGGACCGAGGCTCGACTTTCTGTCTTTTGTAAAATCGTCATCGCCATCGTTCACCGTCGCGACAAATTTCATCGGCCCTCGCACCAGCAGCATGTGATCGCCAAACCGTCGTTTCGTTTTCGCAGGAGAATAGTCGACGTTGACTCATCGGCCGGTCCAACTAGGCCCGTAAGTGCGATTCATTGAGTACAAATACGTCCGCGTGTGTGTCCCCGCCGATTCCGTGTGCGTTTGTTCGTGATCCGTCAACATTCCTTACCAGCGATACAGGAGAGTCATATCTTACGGTGAAAGATATAAATTAAAGAACTCTAAGGCAATTTTTAAATAGTTGAAGGTGCGCGAAGACGATGAAGAAATTTATCGGCAACAGTGGTACTATTTGTTTCTTTTTTTCAAGATAGCTGTTTGTTTCTTTTAGAAAGGTTGCAAAGGAATTCGTGGTGTTTGGAAAAGATTTTAGAACAAATGTTTAGACATTCGTGTTTCGAAGGAACGTTTCTAATAATAGGCGAGCGTTTACGTCTCTATTTTTAATTTCTTTCTTAACGCGCTGCCATTTTTCTCGAGAAATAAAGAGATTCTATTGATACAGATGCAACGAACAGCTGATGCAGGAAAGATAAGCAACCGTGGATCCTAAACTTTTGTTCTTTGAGAATTTGTTACATTTTTATTAGTTAATTCATATCAATTCACGGTTCCATTAGTTCAGCCGGATGGGCACACCCCTCTTTACAACTAACGATTTTTCAACGCCATGAATTCTGTGAACATCGAACAAAAAACATGCAGATAGCAATGAAATATACACGTAGAAAGTACGTTAACCAAAATAAACCAGTTAATGACATAAAATTGTTAAATTGGTGATAACATTGAGAAAGAAAAAAGGACCTCATATTATCTTTCATATTTTTAGAACTTTGTAGCTAATCATTTCCTTTCCATTCGCGACATGCTTAACTTTAATAACGTGTATTTATCTATTAATTAACCGTGGTGCATGAGAAAATCTGACATTTTTAATTGCCATGTTTACGCCTGTTTACTTCAGGTCGTTGTGAAGGAACGAGAACTGGCAGTCGACTGTTTTGTGACAGGTGGTGATGTAGTGTCAGCCGGAAGGTCTGAGAAAAGCGCACCGAGGGGCAGGCGGGGGTCGCCGGTGGAAACCCGGGAAAAAAAATAAGAACGGCCATGGCGAACCTGGCGAGCAGCTCGTCGTCAGGGCTCACGAGACCGCCGACGATGCTCGAACAACTCCTGGAGGAAATCAATTTCCAAAGAACAAAGGAGCTTCGCCAGATGCTCAAAGATGGTTCGCATTACTCGTACACTTGGCTTGAATTTTTAAATGAATTTATTACCACTTCCCAATGTGCTTATAACAAGTCTTTTTTGAGTGACCATTTATCAAAACAGTGTAATATCTGTCAGTATAAAAGTTGTATTATATATTTTTGAGACAGTGTATAAACTTCATTATCACGAAATTCATGTACCACGAACGAAATATTTGACAGTATTGGATTTTATTGTTTTCACATTGCACGTGTTCATTTCTCGAAACGTGTATTGTCTCAAAATTCAAGCCACTCCATACACATGTTTGGATATCATTATCGTTGTAATTTGAAGTAGGCAAATCTCCACTGCTGCGATTGATATTCCTACGTGTATTCCATGTTTTCATTTATGCACGACCACACCCGCGTGTTTTCGAATACAATGACTAATCGAGCACTGGAGTTTGGTCCTCGCTATTTCCACGACGTCGTTATATATTCAAATTACTTCCACCCACGTTAATCTCATTGGTTCATGCAAGTATTCGATGCAGGGGTATTCATAAAAGAATTCATTGAGTTACGGCTGGTTCGTTGTGAGCAAATGGGACACGATAATTCGCTTAGCGAGTTTAGCGAGCGACAAACGAAGACTTCAAATGAACCTCACTCGGTAGAGACGGGGAATTTTCAACCCTGTTTAAATGATCCCCGTCATTACTTGTCTCCGCCTCTCTCTGATGAATAATTGCGATCCCACGTCTGTCTTATAAACGGCAGGTGACGTAATGCACGTAAATACGCGTGTGAGTAACCGCGAAAGTCAAGCACTGTGCGTTATCTGTGCAAAGACATACCGATTACGCGATATGCCGCGATAGCACTGAGATTTACATTGCTTTCCCCCTTCGACGATACACAACTCTTAAAAGAAACAATAACTCTCCGCTAACGACAGATTATTCCCAATAGGAACAATACGTTTCGCTTAAATGAATACCGGAGATTTCGCGGGAACGAAGTTGACTTTTATCTTGTTTTCGACGAGTTACGACCGTTGCGAGGAATTTCTACACGAGACGTTTCGATGGGACGGTATTGTTGTCGTCTGGAGGGAATATTTCTATCGATTATCCGATGCTCCCTGCTTCCGTCAGCCGTCTCTCTTGTTTGGCAAACCCTCCCCTTGCATCGCCTTTTTAGTTCGGAACTTGCGAAGGAAATAACTTACGAGGGCCATATCGTTGCTTCGAAAACATTGCAACAAGAAATGCATTTAAAATTGATGAAACTGATTCAGAATGAGAGGAGTTGAAAAATGAGTTCAAGGTCAAACAATATTTCTTGATCCCATTTATTGTTTGCAATTCTTTTCCAGACTCAGGATTTGTCGTACTGCCCGGCACGACATATTGGACGGATTTGTTCGTCCGTCATTTCCTTTTCCAAGCGGAACACACGATCGACGGCGACGACCTGCTCTTCTTCGTGAGGAAGAAACACGTGAAAACGTCGTCGCGGTACCTGCCAAAATTCGAGACGGAGGTCGACGTCTTCCGCAAGGACAGCAAAAAACTGCCGATCGGCGACCCGGACATCGACTGGGAGGAAACCGTGTACCTGAATCTCGTTGTGCATCAGTTCGACTACACGCTCACATTGGCCATCTGCACAAGGACAAGCCCCAAGGAATTGCAAGTACGAAGCTCGGATTCCATTACAGCAGTAACCTCATTATCCCAAGCAATCGGGGACACGATAATCCAATTTTTCGAATAATCGAGCAGTCACTTTTTCACACGAATCACAGTCATTCGTTACGTAATAGCAATTACTCTTCTTTTTTTATTTTAGTTTTGTATTGTGTCATTATAGCTGGTTTCATTTTATTTCTTCGTATGTAGGGCTGTTATTATTTCTTTCATTACCCGGAAAATTGTTAAAAATTTCGGGAATTCCACTTACTCGATAGAGTACACTTTGACTAATTGAAACCTGATTTACCCATGTTTTCAGGTACTGCGAAGACATTCGCAGAAAGTGTACGCCAGTCCGAGTAGACGGCGTATGGACGCGAAAGGCGACCTTGAGGAGATGACATACCCGCACATCTGCTTCATGGTCGACAATTTCGACGAAGTATTCAGTGATATTCTAGTGAGGGACGGGGAGATGGTGTGCGTAGAGCTCGTCGCCTCGGATAGGGACGGTGCAGTGCAAGGAGTTATTTTTCTCGGTTCCATCAGATACGATGCTCTGAAAAAAGTTTACGACGCAAGGGTAAATTAAGAAAACATCCATTTCCTGAAAAAAATTCCAATTTTAGAAATTTTATCAAATTTTAAAAAGTTTAACCTTCTTTTATAATGCTTCAACTTTGTGATGATTTAACTTTGTATAATTTTTAGTCGAGTCTCAGCACGAAAATGGCTCAAAGGATGACCTTTGGCCTCTTCTCAGGCGCTGCCTCGCAGAGAGTGGAATTCGTACGGATGAAGGGACCCCGAGGTATGCATAATACAACACAGAAATGTCCGTCTTTAGTTCAAAAGAAATTGTATAGTTAAAAAAGAAATTAACGTCCAGGTTAAAAAAATAGAATTACAGCTGACATGCTTTTTATCAGACAACAATTGAAATTCTATTCTTTCATCGACAATTCCTTCTACTTGTGAAATCTCCAGTTATCAGCAGAATTTATTTCTAATAGAAGAATTATGCAACGTACTAACCAGAAGTAGGGAATTTACTTTGACAGAACTATTGCCATCACTATTTCTTCGTCGAAGTATAACATCTCTATTGATATGTGTTTTCGTACGGTTCACCTTGAATAATGGATAAATAGTACAAATGGATGTCCTTACTTGCGAACTTCTTTCTTGGACATTGACTCTTTTCAGGAAAAGGTCACGCGGAAATGGCGGTGGCGAAACCGAAGGGTTCCGGTGCGGAAACGCCGACGTCCGAGCCCGGTTACTGCGCTACGGATTCCCTGTGGGACGCGGATTGGGACGACGCGGAAGAACTTTTCATGTACCGTCACCAGCGCAGGCTTTCGGATCCCAGTTCGAACCTGAACAATTTCGTGCGGGGCGGTTGGAGGACGAAACCGGAGAGTGCGGCGACGAAAGCGAGATCGGAGAACGAGGGTCTCGATTCCATGGCCAATGGCCTCAGCGAGATCGAAGCCGGCGACGTGCGAGACGGTAAATAAACCAGTCGGCAGTTCTTAAGCTCGAAAAATCATCGGGAAATCGAGCGCTTAGTCGGACGATGATTTCTCGGCGCTGAAAGTGCAGAAATCGCAAGGAAAAAGTTCACGATACACGCTAATGTTGTCTATTCTCTTTGGTGTAAAAGTGGAAAACTTTGTCCGAATTTTCCACTAGCACGGCTCTGGTCTTCTGTTTCTCTGTGTCTCTTTGATCTCGTCGTTTTCCCCACAGGCCATTTTTAACACGCATGTTTTTCTACCTCAGACGTGTCTGTGCGCAGGTAGCCAAAAGGAATTTTACAACCCGTCCAACTAATTTCCACTGGCGGCTTGAAATGTCTCTCTTACTGTTCAAGGAAATACGGGAGAGGTTGAGCATCTTCGATTCGTGATTTGCATGTTTCTTGCCTACCCTCTTCTCTCGAAATATCCAAAACCGCCAGCTCAGAATAAATATGGGCAAAGCACAGCTTTCTTCCCTACGGCGAACCGGCACTTGTCTCGAAAGCGTGAATTTTTCCCCCCGAAAATCCGTCGCGTTAGGTCGTTAATCGAGGAGCGACAAACAGGAAAACGAGAACCAGCAGCACGAAAGAAAGGAAGTAGAAATCCGCGGCGGCACACGAATCCCCGTTCGTCCATGTTCCCTCGCGACGGGTGGAGAGGGGCCGAGAGGGGGGGAGGGCTGGAACGGAGAAATAACGTAAAGGAGAAACGATGGGGTATCGCTGTGTCTAATCCGTGACGCGCGGGCTCTGTGTTTCCTTTGTAGCCGATGATCAGGACGGCAGCTGGGGCGGTCGGGGCTCGGCGGGGCCCCGGAAGAGTCCCCGAACACGTCGGCGAAGATCCCCCCTGCTCCCCGGGCAAAGGAATCCCGGCCAGAAGCAACGGAACTCGCGAGCCGATCGGCCGACCAACGAGAATTCGCCTTGTCGCAAAGATACGAATCGCGAGAACCACGGTGAGTGTGCTCGCTTATTTCGCTGGGAAAAATGAACGGTCCAATCGACTAAAAATGCGCACGTAAAAGTCCATAAGTTTTCGTTCAGTCGATAAATCGAAGCGTGTTTCGTAGAATTTGCTAGGACCTTTAGTCGATTCAATCAATCATTTTTCTCTGTTCACACGGAACGATCGTTCCTCGATTCTTCTGCGTTTGCTAGAACCGCCCACCTTCTTAGTACGGCTAGAAATTTCAATGTCCAGGAAAGTATCATTGTCCTCCCGGAGACACAGAGAAAACGAAGCGTAAAGTCATTAAGCTTGATTCTTACATGTTTCGCGAATTCGTCCGTGAATTCCCGTTAAGCTTTCCGCGCAGAATTGAAAGATTGATCATTGTTCCGTGGCTTCTATTCTCGTCGCATCCATTTCGTACATATGATTTTGGAACTGGAGTATCCCCGGTTGGCGAGTTAACGTAGCGAGAAACGCAAGTAAGAGAGGAATCCGATCTTTCCGGGAACGTGAAGCGAGCGCACTTAGCAGTTAATGACCGTGCTGGTCTCTCGCGATAGGGCTGCAGAACCGGCAGAATCAGCAGAATCACCATCACATCGAGGTGGGCAGCGAGATTCTCGTGCCGGACGGTCCGTGCCTGACGGACGATAACGTGCGGCAGAAGCTCGACGCCGGGGCGATCCTGGTGCACGGCAAGGAGGAACTCCCGCTGGAATACCTAGGCGAGGGGGAGGATAACCGGCGGAGAAGGCCGTACAGCGCGGACCAGGCGAATAACGTCGGCCGTACCAACGGCCACGATGTCGACGACAGGCAACGGCTGAGCGACGACGATGCTATTAAGGCACGTCGAGCAGCGGAAAGACGTCGACGTCTACGTTCGGCCGGCAGCGATCACGAGGACTGCTACTCCTCGGGGACGAATGACGAACACCTCCTGGCTGGCAACAAGAACGACACCCGGAACAAAGACAGAAACGCCAACGCTAGGCTCAATCGTTCCAATCGGCAGAGCGCCACTCTGCCGAGGCGAAGACGCAGAAGAGCTCTTTCGAGCAGCTTCGCCGGAAACCCCCTGCCACCCCACCGCGTCACCCCAGACGGTACCGCGATCTACTACTGGTGCGAGCTACCCCGCCGCCCCGGCTCTCAGGGTAAATTCACCGAGCCAATGAAACTCGACGACGCCAAACCACTCTTTCACCACCGGCCAATGAAATCTGGAAAAATCCCCGTACAGGAACGCGTGCGGATTAGAAGCATTTGCCCACGAAATTCGTAAATCGGCCACCCAAAGACAATCGTTCGAATCGACCATTCGTGATCTACGCAACGGTTAACAAAATTTGAACCAGAGAATCGTACGAAATAAAGGGGAACAATGTGGTCGGTTCAGCATGTTCGTTGCCTGGAAAGACGCACATTCATCACACACACACGTGCAAATTATTTGTTTGTAGTAATTGCGGTAGAATGAAAAACAGCCTCACACGTCGATCGTTTCACTGAACGACAGGACTGGGTTGTGATTGTGTTTATCAGGATGGTGAAACGACGACGCTGTCCATTCGGGGATTCGTAGTGCTGCTGGTCGATCGATTATCCTGCGAAATGTCGATCATTCGATGACGATTACCCTCACGCATAAAGCAAAAACTCTAAGAGCACAAATATCTCGCGGGAAATTAATCTTCAAGCCAGGAATAGAAGCTCAAACGATAAAACTGAACGGCTGATTACGCTTTTTATGAGAATTACAAAATACCATGTTTCACCACCGATATAAACATAGTCATCGACTGATTACAGCATGAGACAAAGGGAAAAAATACTTCTTCCAGTTTTAGTTACATTGCACACGCTGTAAATAACTTGCGCACTTTTGTACATAATTTTTCAAAAACGAAAGAACATTTTCTTCGACTTTGCGATACACAGAATTCACCGCTATACAACACGTTGGGAAGTGGAGGAAAGATTGATACGGCGCTGTGATTGATTCAATGATGATCATTTTAACATTTTTTTCTATTCACAGAGCTGGACGATGGCGCTTACAATCCTCTGTGGACGATGCGCGGGTTTACACAGACTTTTCATTTTTGGAAGGAAACGAAACGGGCCCAGTCGGTCCCGTTAAACGCATTCCTCACGTACATTACTCTGCCGTGGTGGAGCATAGCAAAAGGTAAAAAAAACGGCAACCAAAACGTCATTTTCTTAAGCGATGACTGATATAAATTAATTGACAGAGCGTTGAGCAAAAATAATTGAACCTGTGAACATTTGCAGATATTCTTGACCATCGAGAAGGGCCAATTCTGACGTTCTAGCCGGGCGCAGGGCCTTCACATCGACGACTTTCTCTCTTTTTTTACTTCAAACACGGGTCCCCATCATCGAAGAAGATATTGCAATGTATAAATTGAAGGAATAAACGACGTATTATTTACAAGATTCACTCAACTCATTTTCCATCGTGTGTTTTCCTCTTCTGCGGTTTCGCGGTTGGGTCTTTTGGCCTATAAAAAGCAGAGCGCAGGAAACCGATATCGTCAGTAAACTTGGAGATTCCGCGAATTCCGCAACGAACATTTGCCCGCGATCATGAAAGTTTTCGTGTTCTTGTTTTGCTGTTCTCTCGCGGCAGCTGCCCGCCAACCACGTGCATTGAGATACAAAGAACGTTACATTGAAAATTTAAATCCCCACGAGGGGGAAGCTACAGGTAAAGTAGGCCGCGAAATTTTGAATATCTGATTCTCTACAAATTAAGAGAAGGGAGAAATTAAATGACGGTTCTGTTTGATTTTTTTAATGTATTTTCCTTACCCACAAACGGTTTAATCGAGGTCGAATTATCATGAATTCAATCTCGCTGATTCGCAAACACGGGACTGAGGGAAAGATCGTTATTTTAGAGTGCAGAGGGAAGAGAATGTTGATGAGCGACCAACTGAAAGTATCGAGATGCATGCCCCGGAAATCCTTGGTCAAGTTACGCCCGGAACCCGGGTTTACCTACGTGCCGGACGTCGTTTCCGTTAACAGATGCGAGGGTTTTTGCGGTCCGCATTCCTGCCTGCCTGCCGCATGGTCAACGACGACAATCGTGGTCAGACGTTACCCGATAAATTCTAATCGAAGCACGTGCCACGCCGTGCGCGTCAACGAACATACGAAATGCAGGTAAGAATTACCCTATGTCTCATTTAAAGATTTACTTTTATTAACAATCGATGGTCCGAAAGTCCTAGAACCAGGAATCAACGGTTAAAACAGAAGTAATCAAAGATTTGTATGATTATTAAAAAGAAATACGACACGCTTTGTGCACATTATTCGCAGATGTGGCTGTAATGTCATGGAGGAAGACTGCAACGAGAAGCAAGCTTATTTCGAGGAAGAGTGCGCCTGCAAGTGCATGAATATCATGGAGAACCTAAAATGCAGTACACAGAAGGGAATGATTTGGGATTCGAAAAAATGCAAATGCGTCTGCGATATTCCTGAGCAAGAATGTTCGACCGGTTTTCGTTGGATTCCATCGCTCTGCAGGTAAGATTCAACGAAAAATACTTACGCATTTGAGAAACGTAATAGACTATCGCGTAATCCTGATATCGTACGGAGGCTAACCGATTTTCTGCGTTTTCAGTTGTGGCAGAGTGATGTTAGCGGAAGAAGAAATTTAAGGAAACCAAAACTTTACGCATCTCTGTTTTTATTTTTTACTTATACAGTACTAAGCTACCAACATTGGCAAGATAGAAACAATAACAAAATTACTATTCCATACTCGATACAAGTGTAAAAATATATACTTTAGCTTATATATTCGCAGAATTTTTGTAAAATATATCAAAGTTTTATATGCAATGTGTTTTTAATGCATCACAAAATTATTGCAAGCCATATTGGCCATACAATGACTTTTTTTAATGGTTATTCAAAGAGTACGACATTTCGTCAAACTTGTGGATGAGAGTTAGGAACTTTTCGTTTATTGTAAAAAATTCATTACGCAGCATAATCCCCGAAATTAGTCCATGTGTGATCCCAATGATCAGGATTTGCTCTTTCGTCCCTCTTCATGTTTCCGGGCGGAAGTGCCGTTTCATTGTACTTTTTCACCTCATCCTGCAGTTTCTTCAGTATCGTCGGGAACCTAAAACAACGGCGCAAAATTCGAAACAAAGCAAACCAGAGCCTGGCAAACTCTGTGTTAGTAAAAAGAATGCAAATAAAAATATCTGTTATAAATAAGAGACGAATTGAGTGTCCTTTGAAGGACAATAATTAAGAGTTTTTTTTAAAAGGATTGCATAGGTTGCGTCTTACGCGTTTGCAAGGTTATTATCTTCGCAAGGATCTTGCCGAACATTGAACAGGCAAGGCGATTCGAGAGGTTTGCAACGTGGCAAACTGTCGTTCCTCGGTGGACATTTAATCAGAGCATCCTCTCGCAAGTTTCTTATTCGCTCCGCTGTTAAAGTAAACCCGATCTGTGCCAAGGCACGGCCTGCCGCACTGCCGATAACTCCACCAACATCGTAGACCCATTCTCTGCCTGATGGACCGTACCAACCGTCCCAGGCACCGTCGTAAGACGTTCCTACAATTTGATCCCTTTAAAAAAGCAGCTCACAATTCTCCAAACAGTTGCCCTAACGTGTTAACAAAAGTGAATATCCCAGGAGTAAAATAGAAACTTAGCTCAAGTGATAAAGAAATTGTTAAATTCATGAGGGCTAAGAAATATTTGATCAATGTTTGTTTGAGATTTTCTTGAATTTTTAATAGGAAGTAGTAACTGTCAGGTCAAGGCAGGAAAGTATTACTGGTATTGAAGTTTCTTCGCAAGTTTCTTTCTCATGTTTCAATGATGGAAAAAGTTTACCTTGGACGAGTTTCCAATCGCCCACTGTTACAGCAGCGAATGGTGTTCCCTGGTATTCGTCAATGTTATGCACAATTGTCCTTCGGGGGGATTCTGTGTCCTCGCTTAGAGCTTTCCACGCGTCTAGGCCGTCGATCGACGTCAAATTCGACGGATCCCCGCCAGCCGCGGATAGAAGAGTCGGTAGCCAATCGGTAATGTGAAAAGTTTGTCTGCTCACTCGTCCAGGACGAGATATTCGCGGTGACCACAGAAGACCAGCCGCTCTGACTCCTCCTAATCAACGAAAAAAGGGTCTCTGAATTATTTTCGAAGTCCACACTGATCTGTGCAAAAAATTATGAAAGCTCGATTTCATCACAATCAAGAAACTATGACAATAAGAATATATTTGAATACCTGTAAAAATTACAACATTTGCAACTTGCAAGTGACTGTGGAATTAATATACAAAGTTTCCGTATATTTTTATAGAAAACGTCTTAGAATTGATATAGCTTAATCGTTCAGATAGTACACAGTGTTGGGACTAAATACTTTTACAAACGATTGTTACGGATTAAAAGTTTTACGCCATGTTTTTACATTCTCTTAACGTTAGAGTTTTTTACGAAACTTGCCTTCCCAGATCGTTGCCTTAACACCTCTGAGTGGCCAGTTTGAGGCGGCGTTCAAATTAAAACCTGCAGCAGGGCCACCGTTATCGGAGGAGAAAATGATAATACTGTCTTTGAGCATGTTTTTCTTCTGGAGAGCATCGACAATTTTGCCAACAGACTCGTCGAGCTTAGTCAGCATTCCTAAGAAAACGAACACATTCATTTACAATGTACAATCACGTAGGAATTACTTATCGTTAATAAGCATTAAATCTACCAAAAACGACGTCAATTTATTTCCGACACTCCGTCGACAACGGACGAATATTTTGATTACCCGCGAATCGTCTGCGATTGTAATCCGATATGCTGGTAAATTTCGCGACTTCCACGTCTGGCGCAGGAAGTGGATTGTAGTCGTTTCCGCTGTGGACGGCAACATGCCCGACGTAGAGGAACAGGGGCTGGCTGGAATTGTGGTCGTCGATGACGTTGACGGCTTCCTTCGTGAAAATATCCGTGGAATATTGCCCATGAAGATCCCAAGCTGGTTCTAATCCGCGTCTCATGTCCAATCCCCAGAATCGCTGAAACAAGAAACTTTTCCTGATCCCCGATAATCGAATAGCAAGGGTCCAATTATTCTCACTTCTTCGACCGCCGTGTGATCGAAATAATCGTGACGACCGGTCCAATATCCTATGTGGCTCTCGAATCCCCTGTAAGTCGGTGTATATTCCTTCGTGTAAAATCCCAAGTGCCATTTGCCAACGATGTGCCTTCTGTAGCCGAGGTCGCGCAAATATTCGGGAAGAAGTTTCTCAGTGAGGGGAAGTCCCCTCGGTTCAGCGCCCTTCAGGACCTGTTGTCATAATTAATGATAAGTAAAGTAATTACCCATAATTACGTCTATCCTGGAGTTTATGCAAGCTTTTAAATGTTACATGTACGTGTATGTAAATCTGCTCAATGTTCTTATCGACCTTCTTCATTCGAATTTATATCATAGGCAAATTATTACCTCAAGTGGAAAAGTGACGATTAAAGTAATAAACACAGGGCTGAAATCATTCAGTACAGGGTTTAACGCGTTGGTGCTCGATTAATGTTGATAAACCCTAAATGCAGTTTCAATGCAACTCACAAGGGAACATCTCGAGGACATACACTTTATTTTTTTCAAAAGAATTATGAGAGATGTTTAAAAATTCCCCCCTTCTCTTTGGCGAAAAAGCATATTTACTGCCAGCATGTAATTTTAGGCTTGAACCGTGATTAATTTCGGTGCGAAAACACGTTTCTAGTTTAATCACAAAGTAAAAGTTTTAACAAGCGAACGTTTAAGCACTTTTTTATGTCTTTTGAAGAGTTTGTCGGCAAAAACAAGGAAACAGGTATTTCGTTGTTTTCGACGCTCGGCAAACTGAAGGCAATTTGAAGTGAATAAAAATTATTGGCTAAGCTTGTTAGAACAGAACATGGAACAACTGCAAAGAAGATACGACAATTTCATATGTAAGTAACGAACGTAGAGGCAGATACTAACACCATGCTGCATGCCAGTGTGTATCGGGTATTTGCCGGTCATCAGAGCGCTTCTCGACGGCGTGCAAATTGGAGCAACATAATATCTGTCGAGCAACAACCCGGAGTACGCAAGGGCGTCGATGTTCGGCGTCGGAATCTGCCCCGACCCGTGAAAACCAACGTCGTTCCATCCCTCAGTAACAAAAACAAAGAAACATTGAATTATTCCAAGGAAAACAGATATACAATAATTGTACACAGTTGGTAAACTCAGTTGTAAATTATGTACGTGATTGAAACAAGTATGTCTTTGATCTATCATGGAATTCGTGGAATATTGGATCGAGTTATATCGTTTCGCAAAGTGTGTTGATAGAATTGAACCGAATCATCTGTGTATTCTTTCCTTTTGCCCGGCTACGTATGTATAAAGTAAGTTAAGCCGAAACTGATGGAGCAAGGAAGATGCTCTTAATAACGTAATTGGCGATTGAAGACGTGCATTTACCAGATCGTCGGCGAGAATGAATACGATGTGTGGTTGTACGGCCTGCGCTGAGCGATAAGCCGCGAGGAAGAGCAGCGATATGCAGGAAAATGTGCTTGCCGAGTGTGGCATCTTCGCCGACAGAACCGAATTTTCAAATCCTCAGAGAAACCGGTCCGAGCGAGCGCACATAATGAAACCAGCTTTTACTCCCACCGTCTTTTTCTACCGGGAGCGGGGGGAGTCTTCTTTTGCCCAGACGATAAACGGTACAGTCAGCCTGGGAACAATATCGCGACAAACTAAATACTTTGCGTCTCATCAGTTTAATCGTACAAGAAATTATGCGCTAAGGCCAGTGGATTTAGCAAAATATTTTCGCTTCGATGGGAGAATCTCACAGTTTCAGGCTTTTCACTTTGACTTCGAGCTATGCCCATTAAATGACTGATTCTTGTCAAATGTCCAACAGATCAGCGATGCATGGAGGATCGTCAGGCCACGGGGAAACACATGCACCTTGAATTCCGAATGAACTGGCCAGTCGGGTTAGAAATATTTGTTGGCAAGCGACAGGCGAGGGACGACAATGAGCGGCGGGGGGCATTTGCCTACAGGGACTCTCACTTTCTACACTTAATGCGGCTTTTCGTGGACTCTGCTCGGCTCGAAAGAGCACGCGACCTACGCGAACTCTCGGACTCACTGATATTTCACCGGTCTACGCACTGAACTGTCTTCATCCGGGCGCTGAATAACGGAGCCTCCCACTACCGTCATTATTTACTACTCGTTTTAACGCGCGGATATTCATCTTCGACGGGCAAACACGGATCGGAAGACTGAGATTCTCTCTTGCCCATTACACTCTATCAAATTCAAATTCCTACTGAAAGATTGTGAAATTCGTTTTGATTCGTTAATCAGGCAATTATTGCCCATTGCTTTCCTTCTCGAATGGCGATTTTTATAATTCTATCAAATCAATTCTTATTCCTAATAATCATAAATTTGCTTTGTTCAAAAAGATAGAGTTTATACATTATTACAAAAAATTCCATTGAACGTATCGTACTGTGACTAAAGAAATAACTTCTGTATTTCCTTTATTTTCAGATACTTTTTGCCTTTGAGATAAGGAAATCGGGTTATCTAACAATCTTAATGGGTAAAAACGAACCGCATGAAATATAGATTTTTATCAACTGTATAGTCGAAAGGCTATTACGAAGGGAATAATGGATTTTTACCTAAAAGGGGACGGTTGGTGGGGTCCCTGATTAAATGGATTAAGCGTGGAAAATCCATTTTTAGTACACCGGAAATCGTGTCGAAAGGTTCGAGAACCGACGCAGTGTATTCGTGAAATGGACCGTCAGAAAAGCAGGAAGGTTGTCAGGTATTGTTCTGCGGTATCGCATTTGATTGTTCGTTTAATATATTTCTGCGTATTTAAATAACAGGTAGTGAATTCAAAGAAGGCATTCAAAATGTTTTTAAAAGTAAAGAAAATGTATTTGAAAGAAATTTGGACGACGTTTATCTTCATTTTCTTTATTGATTCACCAACAATTGCCATTGGACGATTCGGTGACAATTCTCGTTCAATTATATCCGAACAACAGGTAATTCTGTGCAAAGCACCTTAGGAAAATATCTTGGAAAACCTGCAAATTATTAATTTTAGGTGCAACAACGCGATTTACCTTCTTTCGCATCTAACATGGCTGCTACTTTTCGCCAGAAGAGACGGAAAATTACCATGGACAATGCTCTGGTAAAACTTACGTATTATTACAAGAACAAACAAAGACCAATAGCATTCAAAAATAGAAAAACCTTTAAAAAAACTTCTGAATAAAAATTCTAAAGTGGATAGTAAACCAAATACGAATTGTTTTAAGAATTTCATTGTATTTCCTGTGTAATTTATTGTACTTTTTTATTCCTCAGCTGAATATTCTTGACTCGTGTTTGCTCGGTGACAGCAGGGAAACTTTCTTGTTGGCCGGTGAATTCGACGACTTCCTGCGAACTCACCGGAAGTACCTGGAAGGTAAAAACATCGCCTTGATGGGCGACCCTGAATATATGGTTCCCAGGGATTCCATCGCCAAGCATTCAGCCCGTTTGGATCACGATTTGTTTCAACTTCGTCACAAACTGCGAGTTTTCGTTGTGTTTGCCTCGTCACCGCTGGTTTTTCAACGCACTCTATGGTGGATCAGCCAATCCAACTGGGCGAATGCCGAAGGTTTCTACATTTTCTACGACACGGCGGAGAAACCGGGTGATTGTTGGCGGGCCTATCCCTTTCTCTGGTCCTCTTGGGAATTCGATCACACGTCCGCGGTGTACCTCTGCCTGGGCAATGCAGAAGAAGTCCTTCTCTATACCTACAATCCTTATCACAACATTATGCCGGAACCGTGGGTCGAAGTAAGGCAATTCGAAGGCCACGGTGGTCATCCTTGGACCTTGTTGAGATTAAACTACAGCTCTGGTAAATTAAAAATGTCTCTTATGTCTAAGTGGTGAGAATTAGTAGCGACTTATTAGAATTAACGAAATGGCGGGTAGTTGATTTAAGTTGCCAGGACCTGTATTTCGATAAAACGATGAACCTTGGTGGCTACAAGGTCAGAATGAACGCAGCGGAAGTGGTCCCATTCGTAACGATAAGCGGAAATACGTCGACCCTTGAGGATTTCTCCGGGGAAAACAGCAAAACCTTGCGAGCTATATGGGCCAAACTAAACGTCACACCCTCGGTCACGGTCTACGAGGAAATCCAATCGATCGCCTTCGGCGACACCAACGGTGATGGGAGTCCGACAGGAATGTTCGCGGACATTGCCAATGGCAAATCGGATATGACAATGAATTTCAGATACCTCATACCAAAATGGAATGTCAGGTAAGTCCAGAAATATTCATTAATTCACATAGAATTCGTCTCGAAAGTACCGGTAAAGTCTATCGATTTTCTTGAAATTTGAGAACCAAGAAAATCAATACAAACAGCTGAAAAGAAACGAAGAGTTAAACTTTTCGAAGGACTCGTAAATCGTTTTACTCTTTCAAAACTTTTTCTTATCGATAAAGAGTTATTGTTCGTTAGTGTTTAAATTACGGTTAAAGAATTCGTTATCGTTCAGGTTCACGTATCCACACGCTGAAGGTGGCCTTTGCGTTATCACGCAAAATACAGGCTACATGTCAGAACTGTCGAAACTCCTGGACTTCTTGTCAGCAGACCTGGTGATTTGCATTGTCATGGTAAAACTAGCTACTCTGCTCATCCTGTCCTGCGTAGGACGACGGGGTATTTCCTCAGCCGGGCTGAATACTCTTCGATTGTTCGTCTGCGTGTCAATGATTCCCCCACCAACGTCCAGCATTGGCCGAATTTATCTGTACACAGTGATCTTCATGCTGATGACAATCAACGCAATTTTCCAGAGTCACTGGTCTTCGATTCTCACCGTGCCAGTGGCTAATCCCAACGTGGATGACATTGCCGATCTTCAGGTAACATTAAAGAATGAAATAATGTGCATGAGCATGAAATACATCTAATAAAAATAATAATAATAATAATAGTACTTTATTACCAAAATACATACACATGTACTTATACGTACTTATAATTATACGCTGCTCTAAAAGTCAATTAATCTAATTTGTCAATTAATCAAATATCTCCTATTACGGAAATGTTTGAAACTTTCTGAAGAATACAAGGAAATATCCTCGATGATTGTTTCTTTCTAGCAATCTAAACACACGATCTACGGATCAGACGTGCTGAGATACGTACTCGCCGATTCTTCGTTACTGCAACGTTTCCGTCCGATCAAATATTCCGACTGCAAAGCCGCCGTATTGGGAGACGTGAATGCCGCTTGTCTGACTGACTGTCGTCACGCTTTGTACAGAATCGGTCCGGATAATCTTCACCATTCCTCCGTCATCCACAAATTCCCGGAATCATACGTGACCCGTGCCAACTGGCCGCTGTACCAACGAGTCAATCGCATGATTCAGAACATGGTGGAAACGGGATTGGTTTACAGATGGCGAAGAAAGGATATGCGACCTTATCGCTGGCACCACAGAAGACAACAAATCGTTGAAGGCAGAGGATACCGCGTTCTGAGGATCGATCGACTGACCTTCATCTTTTATTTCCTCGCTGCCGGTCTGATCTGTTCGCTCGTCATCTTCCTCTTCGAGGTCCTGATTGGCCGACATCCGAACCGACCGGCCACCGCGAAAATTAGTGAAAATCAAAAGACAAAAAACAAACGTGTCACGGTGAAACCTGTGAGAAACATAAAGAGACGCAAAGACTTTCCTTGGCTCTCTTAAATGAATGAAAGTTCAGGAAATTACGTTAATAATTGAAGCATCAGTAATGAATTTTCAATAAAGAAAATTGCTTACACTTATTACTGTTTTGCAGAACGCTTTAATGAAACTAATTCCATTGCTAGAATCCACAACTTCGCGGCGTAAAACTTGTTATTTTCTCGACGGTTTAACAAGGAAATTGTGTTGTTGAATTCATGAAATGCCGGTCGAAGAGCACATAAACGTAATGAACGAGTTGTTAGCCGCGAACTGCAGTTTCGATTAAGAGCGAAGATAGATGCGTGACTTATGGGCGCGGGTACTACTTAATGAAATTAGTGTTACGTCCGAATGATATTATGGATTGGAGTTAAAAGGGTTCTCGATGACCCTTGTGACAGGACGGTCGATCGACAAGCGTTTCATTTCAAACATTTTCAATCGATTGTCACAGCCTTCTCGTGGTGAGAAAATTCCCAAAATGAAAACCAATTCTCCTCACCAGTTTTAATTTCAAATGTAGAAAAACAGCTAGGCGAAGATGATGAAAATCCGAAAGTTTTTCTACGCAATAATTATCGGAGGAATTATCCCCTGTCCGTCGTGGCAGATTAATAAAACGTCCGTCGATTTCAGCAAATTTGTTCAGTTCAACGATTCTGACAGGTTCAGGATCCTAACGGAAAGAGTGGTAAATGCATACTACGAATAATATTTCTCTAAAGAATATCATTAACTAGAACTGTACATGGTGCAAGAATTTTTCTCAGGATTTCGCCTGCAGGACCGTCCCACGGTTTTTGCTTCCAGATTATTTCGCTCTCTAGTTACAAACTTGTTCCCTGATTCACATGCTAAAACTGTGGGCAAAGCTATACGTTAATGATTTTGCTTTTAAAGAATTTTAGTTGGCGAGTCAAGACTGTAAGGAAAATTCTCAGCTAAATCTCTTTACTATCTTCCTTGCTAATTCCTTTGTGTGTGGATGTAGAGCGAATTGCTGGAGAGCTGCATTAACAACGAACTCGGGACCTTCGGTGCATTGACGGACAGCAACAAATTTATGCACTGGACCCGGGGATTCCGGGAGATTGCTGTGCTCATGCAACTCAAGTACGTGAGTCTAGTGGGCACGAGATTGCCCAGGCCTGCGAGTTACCTGCGTTCCCGCAAACCGCACAAATTGGACGCTTTCGTGGTGATCGCCTCCTCGACGTTGAGCTTGGAACAAATGTTGGGCAGACTCAAAGTATCCAAGTGGTGGAACTCGTCAGGATTGTGCATCGTCCTCGACGCCAATACGGTGGAAACTGGTTGCAGAAACGCGCAGGCCTTCCTCTGGAGCAGTTGGAGAATGGATTTACTGTCCTCCACGTTTTTCTGTCACGAACCTGGAGTCGGGCTCACCATGTACACCTTCAATCCCTTCACCGACAGAGCCCCAGATTCTTGGCAGAGGATCCGATTGGACGATCACGTGATCACCAGCAAAACGTGGGCCTTATACAAACAAAAGTTCATTCGTGGTACGTTAGAGCACTATAGAGTTTTTCCCCACGAAATGTATCGCACGAATATTTATCTCACGTTTCAGATTCTTTCTAACTATTTCATTTCTTACACAAAACTACGCTTCGTCCAATACGTGTTTCCAATTCTATTTAGATGTGCGAATATTCTTGTGATCGTCTAATTTTCACTGTAATTCGCTATATTTTCTGACTCTGTCCACAACTAACGCCACGAGGCACCAAATTGTGTCAAGGTCAAACGACATGCAGTAACTTGAACTTCGACAAAACTCTGGCCCTGGACGGCTACAAGTACAAGGTAGTTGGCGTACCGTTTCCTCCGTTCTTCACCTACAGCGCAGACAAGGACGGCTGGGGAAAGTATTCAGGGCCGGATGGGAACTCTCTGGTGAAAATCAGAGATTTATTGAACGCCAGCTGGTCGTCGACGATCATCACGAATGCCACAAAAATTGACTGGATAGGCGGCACAGGCGTCGCTCAAAAAATACTCGAGTCTATGTATACTGGTACACCTGTCGGCAAAAAATTAGCCCTTACAACGTACAGATAAGTCCGAACAAAAAATGGATAAGATTGAATGACAGGAAGAAAGCAGTTAATCGTTAGACTTTTTAAACGTAATGAACAAATTTGTAAACAAACTTTAAGGGAGCGTAAGCAAAGGAAACTAAATATAAAATCATTATTCTTCCCTTAACCATTCTTATCCATATTTGTTCGACTGTGTGTTTTCGACATTGTTTTCAAGAACCTTAAGATATTTTCTAGGTACCTACGACGTCCTGATAAACCGGCAATTCCTCACGAACGTACCTCGCACGATGTTGACGTACCCCCTAACGGAATCGGCCGTCGGTATTCTCACTAAATTCGCCGGCTACAAGACGGAAGAAGTGAAAATCCTTGAGTTCATGAACCCAGTTCTGTTGGTGGGTCTGATGGTAATTTTCCTCATTACCATCTTCGTGCTCGGCAAAACAGCGGATTACGGATGCATGCCGGCCACCTTGGAATCCGTTCGGATTGTCTTGAACACGTCGATGAAACGCGGTGCCCGCAAGGACTCCTTGAGGATGTACCTCATCACGGTGGTCTTCCTGTTCTTCATCACGAGTGCAGCTATGCAATGCAATCTCGCTGCACTTTTAACATCGCCGGTACCCTGGCCCAACATCGTCAGCGTCGAACAACTCATAGACTCTGGCCTGAAGATTTACTGTTACAGGCCCTTTGGTAGCCTGTTCTACGAGCCAGAACTGGCCGATCGGCTGGTCCTCACGGATCATTGGAACTGCAGCAACTACGTGCTCGAGGAGGAAGGGGCATCTTGCACCAGCGATTGGTACGGACTCCTCAAGATCGCCATGGACAATGATCTCTTCCTCCCGCCGAAAATCAGCACGATGTCAGCGGTTTACCTCGCGAGACCCGACTGGCCCCTCACCGGCAGGTTTAATCGTCTCCTCAGCTGGCTCTGTGACTCCGGAATCACGGACGGATGGAGGAAAGAGACGGTCGTCAGTTTTTCCCGGAATTGGCAACTGTACACGAGGTCACTGACCAAACAGAAAATCAGAAAACTAAGGGTGGAGGACGTGTTCTTCATATTCGCCTGGCTGATCCTCGGTCTTTTCGTCTCGTTTTTCGTATTCCTCGCTGAATTCGCCGTTTCCTGCTGCAAAGATTGTAACTCAAGAAGGAACAAGAAAAAACACGAGGCAAACAAATCTTTCGCGACAAAAAGGAAGAGCTCCGTGTTTCCATTTGTTATTTAAACGGCCGAAGGATAATCCATTTTTGTTATTATTTCGAATATCGTTTCGCAGGTATATCGGACAAGAAAATCAAAAATCTTTCAGTTGTAAAGGTAAATTGTAATGTAAAAGTAAATCAGTCTAAATTTCTCACGTATAATGTTAATTCTATACACTTACTGCTCATCAATCTTTTTATTGTTACATATTTTCTCAATTTAAAACATTTTCTTGCACCACCATAATTTATAATGCACGTTCTAAACTGCTGCACAAATAATTCAACCGTGATTTATAATTAATATGCCTGATATTCAGATAAATTTCGATTCACATTGATGTGGAATTTTCAGTCAAACTGGAATCGAAGTTTAACATTATGGAATGACGTATTTTCTTACATTCATATCTTTTCCCTGTTTTTATCCTTTTCTCCGAACTCTTGAAAATAAACTGCACAACAGATTTCAGCACCTTTTTGGCGTAACATATTTTGACACGTCACTCACAAAAACTATAATAGATGTGATTCAAGTAAAACGTATAAAAATTCTGATATTTCTGTGTTCTTTATGAGGTGATTAACGAAATGATATTCCTAAGGACAAACTACGTGCGTGGATTTAAACTTCCCGAAGACCATGGCGCTGGGTGGCTACGAACTTCAAGCGGTGGCATACCCCTTGCCGTTGTATTTTGAAATTAATACAAACGAAACCGGTTGGAGGAGATATTCCGGAATAGATAGCAGCATTCAGCGCGTGATCTTCGAGAAACTGAACGCAACGATATCGTTGAAGATTGTCAATGAGGTCGGTTACATCAACTGGAACGGCAAGACCTACGGAATTCTGGCGAACATAACTTCCGGTACGATTGATTTGCTGCTAAACTCGAGATCGACTTTCAACAAGCAGGGCTTGACCCACATGATGACGTACCCGCACAAGTATTCCGGGCTGAGCATTATATCTCGCCCAGCCGGTTATCAATCAGCCGTCAACAAAATCCTGCAGTTCATGAACCCGAAACTCGTGCTTGGTCTCCTGCTCGTGGCTATTCTGAGCATCGTTGTCCTGAAAGTGTCGATTGGCCGCGGATTCGTCATGGGGTCCTTGACGATCCTGCGAATCGCGACGAACGCCGGCGCGGACAGGGGTATCCGGGCAAACTGCTTGAGGATCTACGTGATGTCGGTGATGTTAGTATTCCTCATCACCAACGCGATGTTCCAAGGGAATTTAGCAGCGATATTAACTTCGCCCGTCCCAATGCCCAACGTTGACAACTTGGAAAGCCTGAGAGATTCGGGTCAAGTGCTTTACTTTTACCGCGGTCACGGGATTATTCTTATAGATACGGATTTTCTCAGAGAAAAAAGGTCCTCAGCGGATTGGAACTGCAGCATGTACGTCCTCAAAGAAAGTAACACGGCTTGCCTCGGCGAGCGCGTTGTGCAAATGAAAATTTCTCGCGACCATGGACTTTACGTATCCAAGGAAAACGTCATCGGAGTGTTACACGTCTATCTCGTGCGGCCAGATTGGCCGTTGATGAGAAGGTTCAATAACATGCTCAAAAGACTCATGGAATGTGGACTTATCAATTACTGGGTCACATATTTCTGTAGCTGGACCTGGACTGACGATTTCGAGCACCGGAAGATCAGGAAACTCAGATTCGAGGACGTGAACTTCAGTTTTCTGCTCCTCGTTGCTGGCTTAATTAGTGCTACGCTTGCTTTTCTCGCCGAATTACTCCTGTCATTCTACACTATGAAGTATAAAGAAAAGAAGATAAGAATTAGTCACACATTGCCGCTTTCTGTCCCGCAAATGAAAAATTGAATTCACGTTGCAAATATTTCGAATTAATAAACACTTTCTTACAATACTTCGCGTTATGTTATTAGAATTACAATGAGCATAGAATATTATACGTCTGCAGATTTTCCTTCCATTTGCCAATCGTACATGGATGGATCTTATCTCAGCTTTATCGCAATCCGTAGATCACCGTACACGCTATAAATTCGCATGACAATGACAAAATACTGTAATGGGAACTGTGATTAATGTCGCAATAAACTGTTCCATGTCGATGCGGGAAACACGTAAGACCTGTGATTGCAAACGCATTATCCTTCAGACGTGCTGACAAATTTTCATACACGAACAGTACTTCTGCTTTACCTTCCACAAAATCATGATCGTGCACGCAAGTATAATTTTACGAGTAATTATCCTTTTGGCAACGTTCCTACGATTATCTTGTCAGATTAAACTTTGCAACGTAGATAAATTCCTAATGAAAAGTGAATCGGACCAATTAAACAGCCTGATGGAAAGAGTGGTAATTATATGTTCTTCTCTTCAAGACAGTCACCATTTACAACATTACAAACTTTAGAAAGAAAATATTTTCCTTTTTTTGAACTTTGTCTTAATTAACAAATACTTATATCAGTTATTTTATTAAGCATTAACATCACGTATTTCGTATACGTTGTGTACCTTGCAGATGGAAATATTAGATACTTGCCCAACCGACGTTACAAATAAAATCGGCCTGTTGACGGATTCAAACCTGTCGATGATCTGGGTCCGTAAACATCTACAACGCAGTACATTAATACGAATAAATATTGACATTAACAATGGTTCAAACTTGCCCGAAAATCGACCGCAAAGCTATAACCGTCAGAAATTGAATGCCTTTATTTTGGTTCTTTCTGCTTCGAATACAAGCCACGCTTTCGACAAACTGAAATATTTAAAATTGTTGCATCCCACTGAGATTATTCTTATGGTGGATAAAAATACCGTCCACACGGGTTGCAGCAATGCGGCTGAATTTTTATCGAACGGCTGGAACGTCGACTTACTCCATTGCACGTTTTTCTGCATCCAACCGGAAAAGGGGATCGTGATGTATACTTTAAATCCCTACGCAAGTTTCGCACCAAAATCCTGGCAGAAGGTAGAACTTGTAAAAAATGATCTAACGAATACGACTGGCACATTGTACAGCCAGCAATTATTTCGTGGTACGTTAAAAAATTAAGTTAATGAAATTCTTCAAATAATTTTATCTACTGCAATAGGAATTATTCGTATATGGTTATTCGTTCGTGCACAGTCTGGATTAATGGTATTGTTTTACCGCGCAAATCAATATTATAGGATTATCTCTGAAACTTCAATACCTGTACTTAACTATCCATTTGTGTTTCGCAATTGGAATTTCGGATGTGTCATTGGTAATAATCACCTTGACAAGAAAAACGTTGTAGTCAATTTTAGCACGTTTTACTTGTCTCGCAACCTTAAAAAACCATTCATCTTCGTGTAACAAAAAAGGATAATGTAATAAATGAATATTACTGTTATACTGTTGAACATCGGACGGTGATTAATAATCTTATTTTTCGGGCAAATTTCATGAAGGACGAACGACTTGTGAAGATATGAATTTTGATAAGACAAAAAATCTTGGTGGATACAAAACGAAAGCGGTTTTGTTTACGAAATTAACGATGATGGATTTCAACGAAACCAAATGGGAAAACCCGAAAGATGTGGATATCGTGATAACACAAAGTCTATTCGACAAACTCAACACGACACTGGCTGTCGAAATTATTACCGACTTCAGTGAGGTGTGTTCAGGGAGATGCGTTTCTTCTTAAAGGTTTAACCGAATAAGGATTATAGTTAACGCCGATGACTGCTTTATTTTTCCCCGAAGTATGGCCAAGTGAACGAAAACGGGACTCGTTCTGGAATTCTAGCGAGCATGATGTCCAGGAAGTTCGACATATTAATTAACTCTCGGTACACGTTCAACAAGTTCGACACCCCGATGACTTACCCACACAAGGAAAGCGGGATATGCGTGATGACACGATTCGCCGGTTTGGAAACGGCGGCGACAAAAATCCTGAATTTCATGAACCGCGACCTCATTCTGGGAATAATCTTCGTTTCGATCTTCACGGTGATCATTCTCAGCGTATCTACCGGGCGCGGCTACGTCGCTGAATTCCTTGAAGTCTTAAGAACAGTGATCGGAGGTTCGATGAAACACCTGCCGAGGCGTAGTTTCCTGCGGATTCACCTGGCGACGGTGTTCGCCCTGTTCCTCATGACCAGCGCGACTTTCCAGGGGAACCTGGCGTCAATTCTCACGACGCCAGTGCTCAGGGGAAACGTCGACAGTTTCAAGGACCTACGAGAATCTCGTCACACGATTTATTACTACGTCGGTCTGAAGAAATTGCTGGACGGCTCGATCGAATCGTCTCGATTGCGCTCCATTAACGATTTCAATTGCGTCAGTCAGGTTATAGAAAAAGATGCTGCCTGCATCGGTGACCGTTCGTACCTTATGCAGGCGAAATTTAACCACAACAGACTTCACATTTCCGAGAGTGTGATTACCACGGTGACGTTGTCCTACGTTATCAGACCGCACTGGCCCCTCACCGTGAAGGTCAATTACATCCTGAGTTTAATGAAAGAAGCCGGACTGATTAATTATTGGGCGGAAGAAAGCAATGCGAGATTCATCTACCTCTGGAACATTTGGAAGAAACGCAAATCTAAGAAAAGAATTCGGAAACTGAAAATGCGGGACTTAGCGTTCGCTTTTTTCGGCCTGCAAGTCTGTCTTATATTTTCCACTATCGTTTTCCTCGCGGAACTTGCCGTTTCACGTTGGTTGTCCAACACTGTGAAAATCCAAATCGCAGCCCCTAAACCCGTCTATCCATTCGTCCAGTAAAAATTATCAACACATCTTATCACTACTCAAATGGATTTGGAAAGGATTTGGAAATAGATTCGTCAAGGCACAGAACCACATGAACGACGATTCTTGATTTGGTCAATATTTTTATTTATTCCTTTACTTTAAACAATTTGTTCATTCGGAGGACCTCGTCGATCCCCATAAAATGAATATGATATAGTAATTACGTTTCTTTTTACAATTTATACCATATACACAATAATAATATAATAATAATAATAATCATCAGAATAATCATAATATAATAATAATAATAATAATAATAATAATAATAATAATAATTAATAATTATCGTGATAATAATAATGAGAGTAATTATAATGCGAGCCTAAGGCGCAAAACATAAACAAAATACAGAGTACAAGTTATGGTTGAAAACCGTCTCCAAATAACCGATGGCTTCTATCTATTTATATATGCATTTACAGACCGCATTCGACTGTCGCTTATAAATTCTTTCATCTCAACATCATTATCATCATCATCATCGTCATCAGCATTATCATAATCATCATCATCATCATCATTTTTTTAGTAAAGGCTCTCTCAATCCGTTTAAGCTGATATTACTATAAAATAGATAAAAAAGCACTGTTCACAAAATATCTCGCAAATATATATATATATGTATATATATATATATTTATATATATATGTATATATTGTCACGGTCCTTCATTTTCCCCATGCCCCTTCTTTTCTACGTTCTGGCGAACGTGAAACCGCGCGGCCGGGAATCGCCATTCGCCTCGGCGTTCGTCTTACGAAGGGAAATGCACGTGCAATTAACGCGCGAAACGCTAAAAAGAGGAGAAGGAAAACTCGCGCCCGCGGGAAACCAGATTGGCTAGGGGTGGCGGGGGGGAGGGTGGACGGGGTGGGAAAACGGGCGACGAGGGAAGAAGGGAAACACGGCGGTGACTGGCCGACGGTGCTCGCACTATCCCGCGGGATCTGCGTGGAAGAATCAAGCGCGAAGACTTCTCTCTAGGCCCACGGAAAAAAGGGGGACAAAATCGTTTGCATTGTCAGGCCAGAAGTATCATGGGCAAAATGTTTCTTTTTTTCACACTCCTGCAAACAAGCCAGACAGACGGCCAAACACGGTGAACGGAAAAGATTTTGTCTTTCTCGTCGGATTTCGGTTGAATTCGATCTTGGAAAATCGCGGAAGATGTTTGTGGGTATAGTGCAAGCAAAACAATGTCTGAATCTTTCGCTTCCCTGTCGAGCGTCGGTTTAGCGGGCGCTGACGGGACGGAAAGTTGGTTTAAGTAACGATAAAAGCATAAATTATTTCGTCACGTCGCACGGGAGGGGACGGGTGGGGGAGGGGATAACGGCGGCGGCACGTGTATTTAAATGAATCTGTATATTCCTGCGTCGTTTGTTCCCAAAGAAATTCCTTTTGACTCGTCTTCAATTCGACGGATGGTCGATTTCGCAGGGAACAAACGAATCGCGAGCTTGTGTACCTGTCTGTCGGCCTCCGCGCCAATAAATACATTAATAAAGTTTGTTAATAATTAAAATAAATAAGAAGCAAGTAGATATCTCTCATTAAGCGAGTTTGGTCTCTCCTTGGTGCGGTTGTCACTTACATATCCTTCTCATAAACTTCCTCTCTCTCTCCCCCCTCCCTCCCCCTCTCTCCTTCTCCCTCTATCTCACCCCCACCGTATCGTTCTTTCCTATCTCTGTACGTGTCCTCTGAAATCTCTTGTCCAGAGTGTCAGGCGAATGTGTAATTTGTCCGCGTGTCGTTATGACGTAGCACGTACCGTGAGGACCGCTATTCGAAACGGAGGACACGGCTCGTTATCGTGTATTGCTTGATACGATGTGAAACGGCACTGCGTTCTACGATTAAAGGGTAAGCTTTCGAAGACAAAGTGCGACAAAAGCACTGGCGCGAGGACGTAAATCAAAGAATCACACGAGTAACAAACGAAGAGGTAAATACTAGTCGTATACTAAAAGTACAAAAAGAGACGATCTGTGGATATCAGTTTTACTTTGCCAATGTCGGTCCTTCCTTGTCTACTCGGATCGATGGATTTGTCGATATGCAATTGGGGAAACAAGGGACGGGAGGGGGTAAAGTAAATCTAACATCGCATGATTCTCGGCTCTTCTGTGAGCTACCCTTCCGGTCGTAAGCAAGTCCATCCTCCCATCGTCGTACTAGGCAGTCTAACTGCGTAATTACTTTACTTAATTGTGCATTGCTTGTTGAAACAACCAACGTGTCGCGGCTGTTAGACCCGAATATTCCGACCAAACTTTTCTGCCCACTCGTCCAGTGTGCGCCTTCCGGTCATCGCGAAATATTCAGAAAAACTCGCATTAGCAACATAATTAATTACTAGGGCAATCAAAACACCTACGTTTTTACGAAATAATGATCACGATAAATATTAATAATTTATAAAAGAGATAAAATCACTACGATTCCCTTTCGGGGAGTAAAATTCCATTTCAAGTAAACTATATAGATGATAATTTTACGATAGAAGAGCAAAAGTCAAGGAAAAAGTCGGACGATCACGACGGGCAGAAGAGTTTAGCATCATGAAAACAACTTCATTGCCCGGAATCGGACAAACATTAGCAAGACATCCGTACGAATATAATAAAATAATTATCGTATAATCGTGTAATAATATTAATACAATACGTTATAACCATATAATCAATAAGATTGCATGTGTATGATTTTTTTTAAATATGTATATATATGCGTATTATGTATAAATATTTTACATTTCCGGCGTGGCGGGCAAAGCAGACGAATCGAAAGAGCAATAACTCAAGTTTCTCCGAGGTCCTTACATTATGTACATGTACACAGAGTGGAGCTTTTCGAATTCCTCCCGAACGTTCGATAGAAAAAAAGATTACATAAAAGTTGCATTACAGGTTCGCTGAATTCAACGCAATTTATTTTGAATTCGTACAAGTTTTCGTCGGACCACGAATGGTCGAAAAATCTTGAAGGTCAAAGAAAAACATCGTTAACTGAAACTTTCCCCCGAGCTCAGGTAAATATTTCATGTCGTTCGAATGATCGGCAGCCTACGCGGTTCTAAAATTTAAAATAAAAGGATTCCCTCCGAGTAAAAATTTCGTTCAGTATTTCTCAGACCTACGTAAGATTTCACGAGGTTTTCCTTTACGCATCTTCTTTTTTTTATTTCGTATCCCGAGGAGTTGTAAAAGGGATAGAACGAAATTTATTACCCGGGTTTTGTCCTCAAGGGACTCGGTGTGTTTTCATTGTCAATAATTCCGCCTAATAAGAGAAAATTATACCTAGAGGTGAACCTAATCGTCATGTTTATGACGGAGTACATCGGGCAGAAGAATTGTCGGACCGACGGAAGGAAACTGAGGGAAAGAAAGGCCGAGGAATAAAGGAGAATCTCGTCCTTCTCGACGGTTTTCGATCGGCAGCACCCTTCGCTCTCGTCTTTGGAGGTGAATAGGAACGTGAAAAAAACAGCCCGAGAGAGCGGTGCCCCTCGCTGAGGATTCTACATTAACGCTGCAAAAACGGCCTGACCCTTTCTCTCAAAGTCTATAAAAAATCCTGAGCACATATTGGTGTTAGACGTGTCCTGCTCGCGCGGAATTTTCCCTACTTCTCTCTGTCCCTTTACAAAAGCTTGCACCGATCGACGCACACACACATATACTGACGAACGCTTCTTCTCGTGCGGGAAATATGAGTTTACTGACGGTAAAAAGAAAATTACGAGTACGAGATCCGGCGGTCGACTTTCGCTCATCCTAAAATATCCTTTTCGAAAATATCGGGTTGGGGTTCTCGGCGTTTTTTTTTTTTTAAATTCCTTTCTTCCCGGGTGCCGCGGCGGAAATTACTCGCTCGATAGAAAATTGTATCCCGTGAACCATTGGACCGCGCTTTTATTTAACTACGGGGCAGTCGTCCACCTGACAACTCCATTTTCTCGGTATTTCACGTTCAACGCGACGCAACAGGAATCTTTGTTCCCCGAACGATCGTTACGAAATGTAGCAGAAATAACGGCGTGGTCGAATAGTGCCAAAGGTCCACGCAGTTATTTATTCAGAAGGATTCAGGCGAAACTTTATTTTTTGCAGCTCAAGTAAGATACGCTGGATGCTTCTGTTTCTTGCATTTCGTCCTGTTTATAAGGATGTTTAATAACAATACGCTCGGGGACCGAATTCAAAACGATTACCGATAACGCCCCTCGTGATTTTACTATTTTTTGATGGATTATAATTTACTAAAATGCATTCGGAAAGGCATTAGCGATGTGCTTGTCGGATTCGCGCGAAATGTTTAACTACAACTACGAGTAAAAGATTGGTCCAATTGATTCTTTGGATAAGATGGTTTGCAATAAAACTATATCTACGCCGATGTCCAGTCGAAAGAACGTCTATCGGGATATGTCGGTCTACAATTTCGACGAATCACATGGTCCTGTATAAATGATTTTGCCTTGACGTGATACTTTAAGTCATCGAGGATCGCAAATGCCTTTCGCGAATACGCGGTTTTGTATTTAAAATAATAACAGATTTGGTTGTTCTCAGGGTCAAGCAGATTTTCGGCTGTGTAGGACATTTTAGACTGAGAAAAATTTGCGTCAGACAGATGACTTGAAAACCAATTAATGTTACTAAATATTCACAAATAATTCATTTTGCATTCACTGCTTTGTATTGCAATAATCGTGGATTTCTAGAGAAAGTTGTAAAATTCTTTTTGCAGATGTATAAAAGTGATTAACAGTTAATGGGAACTTAGAAGAATTATTCGATTTGCTATTACCTATAGAGTTTTAAAAACAATAAACTGGAGACTAAAGAAGTATGTGGATTAAAAAGAATTAAATTTTCAGCTGGCTGACGCAAGTTAATTCTCTTACTATAACTGTAGCATGCTTTTATTCTGTTTGGACGACCGATGGACCTAAGAAACGCTTTTAAAAATTTTGATAAGTTTGTGAATTTCGATGGGAGTCGCCTGACACTCGAAAAAAAAATCGAATTGTTGTTTGAGGGGCAGTTAGATCTACGATGCGTCAGTGCGAATTTTTCTTTTTCACGTCGGTTAAATAGCGACGTCCAAATTAACGGGAGTAAAGGAAGAAACACGAGCTCGGTGGAAGATGGGCAAATTGCGAAAGACTATTTACCGAAAAACAATGAGATTTCTAAACGATTTCCAGATAAATGAAACTCGCGAATCGATTTCAGCGGCCTACGTGTGACGGGGATAAATTATATGTTTTTAGATCAAATTCTTTAGCCAAGCATCGTTCTTGATTTTCCTTGGATTTATTCAGTGTTCGCCTCACCGGAATTTCGATAAAAATTTCTGCCATAGTACGCAGGGGCAACATTATCACAATTTCCAACGAACCCAAGGGTTCTCGCTCACAACGAATTTCCAACGGGATATAACACGATCGAATTTTTCAATTGATTAATCGATAATTGACGTTCTCGTTAACGGCGAATTTCATTGCTGCTGATGGATTGTACATGCGAGAAGCTAGGCTAAAGGACCGACCAAAAACATATAATTTATTCCCTGCTCGTGCGTGTTTTTTCCTCTCAACCAGAAGCGACCTGATTTTCGGTAAGATGTGGTAGCAAAAATTGGGGCGGGTCGACCGGAAACGGTCGCCCTCAAGGCGGCGGCACTCTCTCATTCGCTCTCTCCCTTTCTCGCGTAATCTCACAAACACCTATTTACAAAAATATACACATGAGCAACTCGCATTATTCGTGTACGCGGTAATTTTCTAGGCACGATCGCACAGTGCAAAGTGCCCTTTCGTCAGCCCACGATTTCCGTCCTGCTTACACGACTCCATCGTCATTTCCGTACTGTACTGTGAAGTTGAAGTAGCCAAAGATTCTTCGTAATTCAATCCTCAAAGCATCGTAATTTCGTCGTCCTGTTTGCCTGACGTTTTACAGCTATCCCTGAATTTCCTTGTGTTAAGTAATACAAAATTTTTCAAAATGTACTCGTAAAAAAACAGCGAATCTAAACATGTCTTTCTATAATTTCACGGCTTGGCTGGCCTTTGTAAAAATTGGCTTTGAGAATTGAATCGCGTAGAATCTTTGCTTTTTCGGATTCTGTAAACTTCTATTTCGCAATGATAAATCCAGTCGTTTCTTTGCTTGCCTCGTTTAATCGCACTATGTTTTTATTTCTGTACATGCTATATTTACTTTTTCTCATCACTAGAAACTCTACTTATTCCCCGTATAACTGTAGGTAATGTAAATAATATGTAATGGTTGCTGTTGATGGTTCTATTACTGTTTGTTGCGTATTTGAAAACCTCTACTTCTAAATTTTATTTCTCGCAAGAGAGAGCTATCTACAAAAATCGCGCGCGTGTGTAGGTGTATGTGTGTGTGCTGCGTGGAACGTTCTGCGTGCATCGGCACGTAGAACTCCATAGTGTATATATATATACACATACATATGAATATATGTATATGTATATACACTACGAATTGATCGTGTTTCTTCGTGTTAGCGTCTGATCGATGAATAAAATCCATCGTGTTCCCATTCTCGCGCTGACTGCGTAATTATTTTTGCTTCATTACGCCGAAGTGCGGGAATTCATAAACGATCGCGCGCGAGACTCGCCGTCTCCAGTTGTTTAAATATAGATCCATATTTATAGTATTCATAATTATTTATATATTTATATAGGTAATAAACTATATATATATATATATATGTATGTATTTATTTATTTATAGAATTGTGTAATCTTCGCACTCGAATCGCCGAGACGAGACTCATGCATCAGGTAACGTCCTGTGGCACTTCTTTGTTTTCTTTATCCTCTCCTCATCTTCTTTATCCTCTTCATCTTCTTTATCCTTTATCATCTTTATCCTCTCCACTGTCGACTACCTCTCCATACTCCTGAACCCCCCGTTTGTCCTTAAAGTCTATGCGCGTTAGTCAAATTTCATTTACAAAAGCTGATACCGCGAGAAAAAAATAGAGACGAAACGCGCACGTTCGCCTGTCCTTTAAATGCCTCTTGTCAATCCAAATACCGCGTGTATTTGATCCTGGGCGTCAGTGAGAGCGCTTGGAGGGTCCTCGGCTCGAGGATAAGTCACTTGCGCTCGGTTTAACGTTGAAGATCGAGGATCCTATTAAGTGATCTGTCTCTCTTTCTCTCCCCGACTGGCCGGAGATCCTCGAAATCGCGGCCGTTTAACGGTCGATCGGAAATTGACTATCAATCGGCGCCTAAGAAAATAATCCTTGTCGACGGACCGTCTTTTCTCTCTCCATCTTGTCCGTCGTCTTCCTCGTTGCTTCTCCTCGCGGATTTCAATCGCGCGACGTTTCATCAAAGAAGCGCTATCTTCGTAGCTCCCCATGGCCAATCACGTTGCTGTTACCCCGAGTGAATCTAAATTAGTCATACTGCCCGTTTCCGACTCTTCGGCTGGTTTTTGCCGCACAGTCTGACCGACATTACGCGGAATCGTCATCGCCCTCATATGATTAACGCGAATCACGTCAATTACGTGAACATGGTCGGATAAGTGGCGATGTTGTGCGGCAGAGAAGTGATATAATTCGGGGTAGGTGGCCTGGGGCTGTGCCACTGTGGTCAGAGAGCTCGCAATTTTTTTATACCGGCTTGAACGTAGCGCACCAGGTCACGCAGGGAACTCTTCAGCGTCAGGGGTCCGAATCTCTCGTCCAATTCAACGAAGAAATCTGAAAGTAGAAAAAAAACCATCCCTAAATGTACATTCCACGCCTGCTAAAACGATTTCAGCATCATAAAGTGCTATATCAGTGTGTTCTCAAAACCGAAAGTTTAATCGACTGCTCTTTACTTTCCTTGTTAACTTAATGAAGATAATGTAGTATAACGTTTTCTTACCTCTGTTTTTATCCGTCACCAAAGCATTGGCCTGGTCCCAGAGATCATGACAACTTAGCAATAAACCGAAGTGATAATTTTGCTTGGCCATCGCCGTGTGAACATTGAATGGCACGTTGATGCAAGAAGCTGCTGCGGCCTGGCCGGAAGCCGCTCCTCGATTTGCCAGTTCACCGCTGCTGTATCCGGAACTCTGGCTACCAACCGAATTAACCGATCCTGCTGGAGATGGTGTCGGGGACAAGGAGGGAGTTCCTTGACCTTCCGGTTGGACAGGCGTCGCTTGTGCGGGTTGCTACACAAAACGAAAAAAACAACAATTTTAACATAAGTTGACCTTAACATAAGTTGATCCTTTCTAAATAGACTTTTTCTCAAGTAGAAACTGTAAGATTCTGGCAAGAACTGTTACGTCAATAGCTTTGTATGCATGGATGATTGTCACTCACCTTTTGAAGGTAGTCACCAAGGACTTTTTGGTACTCTTTAACTTCGTGTCTGCGCATTTTGAAAAGTTTCAAGTAGATGAGGGACTGGCACCAGAGGCTGAAATACGACCCAAATTTTAGCAAAGGCTATGTTAAGAGAGGTAGAGGGATGGAAGGGTCATTGTGCAAGAGCTCACTCACCTTAGGATTGCCAGCTTGTTATGTATACCGCTCTCCGGCGAGTTGCTCTGCTGGCTCTTGAACTTGGAGGAGATGTATCTGTGGCGAAGGGAGACAAGGAGCGGTTAAATCGTAGATCGCTTTAATTAGGAAGTACTCCTACCGCTGCGGGATAGGGTCTTCGCGCTTAATTAGAAACGTTACTCACTTGATAAGTGCAAGGGTGTCCCTGTACATCGTGAACGACGCCCTCTCGGTAACGGGGTCCGATTCCATGGCGTTGCCAGTGAGCAGGAAGTACAAAACGGCCTCCAGGTATAACATACCCTGCGCCGTGAGTTCACATTCCTCGTCAGCGCTGTGCTTCAGCCGTTTTGCTTCCGTCAGGTACTCGTTCTGGTCCCTAAACGCACGAAACAAAACGTCTAAATAAATTCCTGAATACCAAACGGTTAATCCAATTCATTTCATTTTTCCGGTAAAACTATTTTCATGAGAAATAAAAGCATGGACTTACCTATCCTGGTCCTCTAAAATATCATTTTGAGGATTGAAATAGGAGTAGTAGACGCGCTGTGGTGGGGGTGGCGGCGGTAATAAGCTTGTATCAGGTTTTACTTCCCGCTCGTGATTCGTGGGTTGGATATCACTTTGCTGTTTCAACAAATTAAGAAACATTAATAAATCAATGTCATACATTTCTATGATTTAAGTACGGATAGCAAAAAGTTCATGAAAAATTCTTACCTGACTGGATGACGGCCTGGATGTGACAGCCTCCGTTTTTGTGTGCTTTCTTTTCCGCTTCTTCTTCTCCTTATGCTCACTCTTCACCTTCGAGTCCACATCACACACAGTACTCAAACTAGACACAGAACTGCAACTGGCGTTACGTTTCCGCTTGGGCGCACTTCCGGCGGCGGCAGGGCCGACAGTACTAGCACTTCCGGCACCACCGTTCTTGGACTCGGTGGAGATGAGATCCGCCTTGACACGGTGCTTCGAGGCTAGGGTCTCGGTATTCGCCTGTAATCCATTGCCGCGGATTCTGCTTTCGGCAAGATGACCCTGAGCTGGTGGGGTATCGACGATCTCGCCCTCCTCGGGCGTCGAGGGCCTCAGCTGGGCCTTCAGACTGCCCGACTTACGCGAGGACGGCCTGGTGTTGGGCAATTCGGTACGTTGTCTCAATTCCTGGCCCCTCGACAACAGCTGCGCCATGCGTGGTATACGGTTGAGATCAATCTTGCAGAGTAGCCTGGGTGCGCCGTTCACGTACGTCACCTGCGGCAGGTTCGACGGCACCTGAGAAGCCTGCGACGAAGGCCTCTTGTAAGGACTTTCCCCTCCCGTAGGCGTATTCGCCGTCGACGTGTACTCCTCCACGTAGATGCCACATTTTCCACCGCCTTTTCCGCCTTTTCCACCCTTGCCACCGCCTTTCGCGCCACCCTTTGAACTCGAGAAGAGTTTACGGAGGGTGTCGCTCTTCTTCTTGTCCTGCACGTTGCCACCATCTTCTTCCTGCAGCTTCCGCGCTGGACTGTTATCGCTGTCAGAGTTCTCTGGGGATGACGTCCGTGTAGGCGGGGCTCTTGGTCTGGGGGGGACCCTAAAAGTAAGTAAGCAACCATTATAGAAGTAATGTAAATTTTACAAAACTAGTCCTTCGCAACAACGTCTTATTTCTGACGAAGTTCTAGATAGAGCAAACCTAGTAAATCTTTGCTTCTATCGAAGGAACGCTTACCTAGCCACTTGTATCCGACTATTCCTCACGGCAATCTCCGACTCGCTGTCCGAGTCTGACATTCCGACATTGGTAACCCTCGAGCGTGGTCTCCTTGGCTTGCCTTTCGGCGGACTCTTCTTCTTTTCTTGTTTCTTCGGCGAGTCCGCGAGTTTGCTGCGCTTCATGGGAACTCTCCTCCAGCGAGCAGCTGCCTCGTCGTCGGTTGCGCTGTTGTTCTTGCCGTTCAACGGCATTTCATCCTCGCTGGACGAAACGCTCAACCTCGACCTTTTCTTCTCCTGGATGGCAGCCACCGGCGAAATTGCTGCCGGCCTATCGCTATCAGAATCGCTCGACGCACCCCGAGAACCGGCGTCGCTGCCGTCGTCGCTCGTGGGGACGGTAGCCTTTGAGATCGGTTGTTTCTTCTTCGTAGGACTAGTAACTCCCCGTGCTCTGCTGCGGGGCTTCCCGCTCTTCAGGTTGTCCTCCGTAGTCCTGTGGTTACCTTGGGAAAGAAACTTAGTGTTAAAAGACCACAGTCCTCGAAATAAGGAGAAATGAGTGAAACCGATGAGTCTGAAACTTCTCAATACCTTTTGGGCTTTTGGTAGGTTTCCTGGGCCTTCCTCGTTTCCTCACATCCGGCGCTTTTGGCTTCTCCATCTGCCCACGAGTCTCCTCGGTCGTTTGACCTTTTTCCTGGTCGGACCTGTGATCATTGTCCAATAAATTCATCATCTTTCCGCTGAGGCTATTGTTCAGCTGCCAGTCGTGCTTCTGTTCCCTGTGCGTTCGGGAATCAGTTGTTGCCTCAGGGGATCCTTCCTGCCTGGCTCCATCCTACGCGAATCGTTCAACAGGTTACCATTAATATCACCCCTAATGCTGACTTTTTTTTAAGTTCCTGATCATGGTTTTCCAAGGAGGGTAGACTTACCTGGTTAGACTTATTTTCGGCGTTCTGTTCGCCGTGGTTGAGCGCTGTCTTGTTGAAGAAGGAGCTCAGGTTCCACCTGGTCTTAGACTCCTCAACGGCTGGCGAGGGTTCCTCGATGATGTTATTCTTGGGCGAGACGGAGGGTGGAGTGGAAGGGCCTTTGACAGGTTGCCGAGTTTCCTGCTCGTCATCAGAATCATCGCTGCTGTCGGATCCCGAATCCGAGCCGGAATCCGAGCTGGATGAGGCACTTCCGGAACTCTGCATGCCTTGTTCCTCCGGAGTTGGCGGCCTCTGGAGACCTCTCGCCGCTGGCGCTGGGACCTTCGGTTCCACGGGACTCGTCGGCGCTGGTGAAATCACTCGCTCGACCGGCGCGGGTTTTGTCACCAACGGGGAAGCCGGTCGGGGAGGACTCAACGGCCTCGGCGGCGATAGTGACATCACCGGCGACATTCCCATGGGCGACATCGGCGCCAATGGAGGCGGTGCTGGCGTCATCGCCGGGATCAACGGCGTTGACAAACTGCGAGCAAAAACCACCGTTAACTGTCGTTCTCAACGATACGTGTACTACGGTACACGATTACTAGGCACTTGTTTATATTCACGACCTACGAACTTGACCGCCAAACACTTAGTACTAACTGTTTGTTTAGATTCTACCTTATCCACTTAGGTTCGTACGTCGTGGGTTTCTATTAGCATACTTTTATTAACAGATAAGCCAAGCACTCAACTATATCTACATTCATTCGTGTAATTATCCACATATCTGCTGTGCAACCGATTAGGTCAATTTAACGCGACTAGTTTATATCGAACTGGAAATTAACTACTTACTCGACCGTGAGATCCGGACTTCTGATTTCCCTTGTCGGCCTGGGCAACGCTCCCTGCGAACACGAAGCCACAAAACTATTAGCTTTTTGCTCGCCAACAGACGGAAGATCTTTACGAGCTACGAACGAGGATGTTCACTTACTTTTCTACGGATATCGTCACACCAATCTGAGAAATTATTATTCACGGAGGGTTCAATGCGAGATATGAGATGAAAGTGTAAATTGATTCGAAACTCTAGCACGTTCTTATGTTAGTAGTGAATTTGATTAACAAGTGAGCAACACCTAAATTCAACAACAAGTATTTCCTGCAAAGTTTCTTGTAATCGAAAAATCATTTAATGTACCGTATGGTTTTTTGACAACTATCCTTGTTTTAACGTGGTACGAATTTAATCTCCGTACTTCATTTCCAAACTGAATAGCGAAAATAAATGTAAACAATGATAACCAATATTCTAGAAAACCTATCGTTTGTAAAAACAGTTTGGAAACGTAATAAGATGATTAGCGACGTACATTAAATCATGTACAAATAGTGAACGAGCTCGTTAACTCCAATTATGACTTAATTAATTACATGACCTATCGCAGTAAAACACATTAAGCTGAAATTTTCTGCACCCCACTTGTTTTTATCGTGACAAGTGACAAAGCTATGTTAAATCATCCAATAAAAGGTCTTTATTGAACAGTTGAACATGGGGATCTCGTTCACTGGAATTAATTTAACATAGTTTCGTAGTAGGGGTGAACCATTATGGATAGAGTGCACTGTGAATTATGGGAAACGCGGCATACATTCAAAAACATTAAATATTTCGATACAAACGGTAATGAATTTTCGTCGATGGCAGAATTGGACGTTATTACTCTTTGCAAACGAAACGGTTTAATAATGAAACGCAACAGCTACGTTTGCCACAGTTTACAGGCATTATCATAACGGAATTTCCGTCGTGACAAAGGTTTGTCGCGCGTTCGTGCATTTCGCTCGGTATATTTTCACTTTTTTCTCTCAGCGCAACGTCGACGAGAGGCCAGAAAACTGTTTGTCCTAATTAATCGAAACACTCACCTTGGTTCCTTCATCCTCGCTGTCCTCGGAGAGGCTGAGGTCCCGCTCGAGATCACTGCAACAAGAAGAAATGACGATAATGAAAGACCAATCGAGAGACGCGGGGAGAAGTGGGGGCAGGAGGGGATCGAGACGATTGACTCGGCAGCCTCGCGGAATTATTTCCCTTCGTTTTAGCCGATCGCTCTCGAGAACGGGCCGAGTGGTACTCGTTGAAAATGAAAACGCATTCGTCGAGGCGAACGCGAAATTGTCGGATGAAAATGAAAGACGATTCTGTATCAGGCCTGGAGCACCCTTGATTAAAATGAACCAGGAGAGATAGATTAGAGAGCCGCAGGAGAGAAAAAGAGAGGAGACGTTAGAATGCTCCCGCAAACCTGCAGAACAGGGGCAAAAGGAACGAACAATCGTTCATTGATTCATAAAGCATTACTTCACGCACTTGTTTCTCTTTCTTTGCTTCTTTATCGCGCCCCGCTAGTTTCCTCGCCAATGGATTTCCTCGCATTGACTTTCAATTGAACCGTATAAGCGGCTTATTTATTGCTAATTTATTTATAAGCAGCTAAGCTATTGAGCTCTTTACAATTAATCCACTCAACTAGGAAAATTCCATTACTCGAGATAAAGCGAATAGAGGCACTAAGTTCGTACAAGCGAAGTGTAAATAACCTCGGACTTCGTTAACGGTATTAAAACTTGTTAACAACGTTCTTTTTCTACTTTCTTGCTGCATATTTTCCGAGATTATTTGCTCCGCCGCGGCATGAATTTTCGAAAGCGTGGCAAGGGGACAAGTTATGAGGAAAGAATGTGTTTTTATTTTATCTCGGAGGCCCATTAGGCGGAGGGGAAGGATAGAGGCAAAGAGGGAGAGAGGCAGGACAGGCCATAGAGTACGAAACGCGGAGTTACTGAGGGCATCGACCCTAAAAGCGCTGTCCTACGTCTCGAGTCAGCGCCTTCCAGTCGTGGATATGCCCGGAGTGCATGGCTCACTGCCCCCGAGCGTTCTGGCTAAGTTCTGCTCTCGGCTACCTGCAAGAAGCCCACTAAATCGCCACTCCAAAGAGTTTAACGATCGGTGCCCGCCGCGATACAAATCACTACGACGTAGCCGGAAAGCCGCAAGTTCGCCAAAATAATTCCCCGACGACAACTGTTCGACTCAAAAAGATTTTCCTGTCATTATAAACGACATATCCATATTGCCTAGAGATTCCATCTCGTTTGAGAATTGCTAAAAAGTACTTCGTAAAGGAACGTGATTTTGATGAAACCAAGTATTTCTCGGGAAGACTTTGATTGACTTCCTTGTTTTCACGTGCATGTTTTAGCGTAAGGACGTTCGGAAGTGCGAAAGGAAGGACAGGTAGGACAAACCGTATCCCGTGGGTAGGTGCTTGCATTGGCGATGTTTACAAAGCGCGGGTTAAGTGGGAAAAGCATGTCTTCGGGGAGGAACGGTACTCTCTAATCTCCAGTCGAATCCGTTTCCCGGCGACCCCGCGGCGGACGTAACCGACTTCGTCACGGCGAAAAGGCAGGAAACCTGTTTGCAAGCTCAGCGCAGACGTCTCGGCTTCGTCCCCCGCCTCCCTCGGCGCGCGATTCCCGCGCGGTTTACAAGGAACCCCGTGCGGCCATCGTAAATATCTCGTAAGGAGCGCGGTTACACGGAGAACGACGTAGACAACGACGGGCCGCGCGATCCCCGGCGTCGAGGGCGCCGGAAGAAAGGAAATCGCACATCCGTCCCCGAGCGGAACGATCCCAACGGGAATGCCAGGCGGGGAAAACAGTCCAGGAAAGACGGTTGAAAAGTGAATGAGAGAAGGAAGTCTTTGCGTGGCCCAGACATTCCGGATGTATAATAGTTCGCTCATATTCAATTTATTCATTTATTCAGCACGAACATTTAGCGCTATGTTCGACCGACTAAAAACCCCTCGTCGGCCATTCATGTTTCTCCAGTCCGTCGTAAAACTTTTTGCCAGTTCTCGCGTGACGTCAAAGGCACGTGTCTCCATTCATTGAGGCAACGTCCAATCGGAAAAGCGATGCATTGATATTCCATGAAAAACCTGTCAGTCGCGTCAGCGCTAATTCAATGTACAACGAATATTTCGTCCCAAGTCTTTAACGTCACAGCAACTTCATTTCCCCGAACGGACGTACAGAAACTCGTGGGCCTCACGTGCCCGTAATACGGCACTGACGTAAGTATCGGTTTCCTCCGAGCAACTTCTTCCTGCCGGTAGCATGTACCGGGTGGTCACTCAATCGCAACCGCTTTGCACAAATATAAAAGAAAAAGCGAACTCCGTTATCTACGACTGTTCTTCCACAAAACTAAACTAACACAAAATCTTTTCAATCTATAATCATTAGCGCACGACTATCGTCAAATATCGGCAAGAAATAATCCTCTCGGCCCCTCTCTTACGTTCCATGTAAATCATTTATTCGCTGCGCGATTTCTCGCTAAGTGGACAGCGGATTTTCGACGTCGCGAAATTTGTAGCGACAAACGACGGTGCTCCCGGCTGAGGCAGAGGACGGGAGGGGGGGGGGGAGAAAAGACGGAAAGGAAGTGTGGAATGACGTAAGGAGGAGAACGAAGTCTGACGGCGAAGGAAGTGGCAGTCGCGGAGGCGCGTTGGAAACCATCAGAAGTAGCGACAGAGGGGGGACGGGAGGGTTCGGGGGGATGGAGGGGGGCGTCGGTGGCAAAGCAGAGAAGTGGGTAGGAGGGCGTAGAATCCCACGGGGGATACTAGTGGGCCGCTTGTTGCGAATAACTTCGAGAGTTCCAGCGTTATGCACCCCCCGTCCCGTTCCCCCCTCTTTCCCTGGTCCCCGGATTCTCTTCCATGTAGCTCGCTCACCATCCCCCCTCCTACTACTCCCCGCAACCCCCTTTATGGTCTTTTACTTGAGTCCCGCGAATATCCAACCCCCTCCTATTTTAACCGTCAGTTCTTTCGCATCCTCTTGCCGTCTCTACCCCGTTTTTACCTGCCCCCCTACGCCCCCTTCCGTGCCTTTGACTTCGACTTCACGTTTACTTCCTCCACAGAAATATACCTATGTTTATACGCGAGCGAAGTTATACGACCGTGTGAGCGCGTTTGATCCGCTGCTTTACTACAATTTCGCGTTCCATCCTTACCTATGCCGTTATTGTGCCATCCACCGACGGTACAGTAATGTTTATGGTCCTGATAAAATGATCCTTAGAGGATCTCAAAGTACGATTCGACGATGTTTAATGCTGACAAATCTCTCGACGATACGAGAGACAACGCGTGGAACGTAGCAACGGTGATAAAACGGGATAGGAATAATGGAATTCAGTCCATTTATCTAAAAGAGACGCGTTTATCCGGCTTCGATCTTGCAAATGAATGACTCGGCATCGCTGTCATCATTCCCTTCCTGTTTGAATGTTCATTTGACAAGTCCAGAGCCGACCAATCTCTTTAATCCCCATTCCTCGTCGGCCGACGTCCGCCTCTTCCTCTCGGTTTCGACTCTACATTATTCCTCCCGGCTTCCGTCCCCCGACGCCCCCGCGCGGCGGGGGGGATTATACCGCTGCCGGTTATACGCCATCTGCATCCGCGCTACGTGTAATCCGCTGTGCACGGGCCTTGCATGTCGAGGTGCAGTCGATGCACACAGGGAAACACAGACAGACGGACGGACGGACGGACGGACGAGAAAGAGTCTCCTCTCTTCGGCGAGGCGCCGTACCGACGAGCGTCGGTAATAATTTCACCTCACCGTCCCCCGCGGCTGAGGGAGACAGCAATTTCGCACGGGGCGGGGTGGGGGAGGGAACGGCGGCAGACAAAAGTGAGGGAGGAAAAGACCCGAAGGATATCGACGCACTCGAATGCAGGGAAATAAAGACGAACCCGCTATTCCCGACGTGGCATTCGCCTAACGATAAAGCCACCCCCTCCCCCCTCTCCCCTCTGCATTGTTAACAGCCCAAAACGCCCTTTTCCTTCCTGACGATAAAGTAAAGACGTAATGCCACGTGTATCGATACAAGCGAAGAACATTTGCACGATATATCGCGTCGATGCAATTGAAATCCTTGCCCTAGAAATCGGTCGATCTACATGCCGACCAATTTCAAATACCCAAGAGCAAACAAAGCCATAAAAAGACAGTAATTATTGATCAGCAATTTTTCGACGACCTCGTTTTTCCGCGTTCGTCCATAACGTTTATTAAATATTTACGTGGTTTATGTTGCTTATCGCAATCGGGGTATTTTTTCCCTTCGAGCCAGACTGATCAGCGTTACTCGTGAATTATTGAGCAGAATCGAACATTCCTTTTTCGTGGAGCACGAAAATGAAGAGAGTTTTTAGAAAGACGTTTGCCCGAGTCGGGTAAAAGGGACGAGCTGGGGGGGGGGGTATTCGTATTACGTTTACCGGACATTGGATAGCGCGATAAAACCACGGTACGCGTTATATGCTTAATCCCTTTTTCAGCGGTGAGGATTTTTCAATTTGCCGGCGCCGCCCGGGCGACCATTAACGCGCGATTCTCGCGGGCTTCGTCGCGCGTTTCATCGATTCGTTTTCACGGTTGAAGTTAATTTAGTCCGCTGCGAGAGAGCTCGCGTCCGCCAAAATAGACTCGTCCAATCAAACGCACCGAGCATTCGTTTTTCTTTGTCCGGCCCGCGCCTTCCACGTGTTTTATCCGAGCCTTATCGTCGTGTTTGGAAATTCCGTCGCGAAGCAGACAGCCCGACGGACGGGCGTGCGGATAAATAGGGAGAACATTGCGGAAGGAAAATATGTAGATAGCCGAAACGAATGCGCCATCACGCGTACGAGAATTGACGTTCGCAGGGAACGTATGCTTCGCGCGTTACACATCCAAGAATTTTTGGCAGAAAATATTAGCCTAGCAAATAAAGGTGTCTCTATTAACCGAAAATATTTTTTACATAGACAAGTTATCTCGCGCTTACTAGACTGATTAGTTGCCAGGTTTTTGATTATTTGACGAGGCTTGCCTCTGGTAGAAGGAACAAATTTTGTTTCGCGGTTACTATTGCTCCGTTTTCAAATTCCTTGACTTGTTCGACAAATCCGGGAACGGGCGTATGACGTAAAATTGAAATTGCCAGCGCACGTAGGTAGACAGAGACGGAGGGAAACGACTGGTCGTTTGGATGCCAAGAAAATCGGTGCGCGAAGCGGTTCCTTCTCTCCTCCACATCGCGTCGTGCTATTCATAGAACCGCGGTGCGGCATGCGGAAAACCGTCTCCTTGCCGCTCGCTCGTGGATTGCTTATCGGTCGGCCTGGGAAACGGTATGTTCCTGAGCCAGCCTCGAGTCATCGAGTTCCGCCGAGAGCTTTGCCCGTTTCGCACTTCCGTTACGAGGGCGATATAATTTAATCGCGCCAAATCACCGTATTTTTCGCACTAAACGGGATTTTGCAAATTTCTTGTTCAACCAAACACATTGAACACTCTGCTCGTCTGTGTCGAATTTTGTTAAATGTGTTTCTTTATGGGTTAAAATATTCTTCGTCACTGCGAGAACTAATTTATCCGTTTGAACGTCGGGCCAATGTTTAAATTAATTTACGCTCGGTCCCGTGCATTTAATTAGAATTACAATAGCGCTTTTGTATATTACCGGTTCGGCGGAAATAGACATACAGCTCGCTGGATTCGTGTAACGCGGGTACAACTGATTGTACTGTAATTAATATCGCAGGCAAAGCAAACGCGCCGGTAATTTCCACCCTCGAAAACCACGACCGTAAATAGACTGGTGACATTTAAATATTTACCGAGTACACCGCTGAGTGAACGCTGTAAAATACCCTTCGAACAACGAAAGAACGAGATCGATCGACTATTTTACACCGCTGAATACGGTCGTTGAAATTTTCACGATGAAAACGAAATTCCAGAAATTCAACGTCGACACGGTATACCGCGCGTTTTTACCTATCATTTCATTACAAACATCACACTTCACAACTACTAAACGACGTTGGCGAAAATTCTCTCTTTAATCAACAACCAAGTACGATTTTTTATCGCTTTCCTTAAATGCCCGAGAGCTGCGGTAGATTACGCGCGGCTATAATAATGTATCCTTTGTCGACTTATTCGGAGCATCTAATAGTTTTTCTTTTCCATTCCCACGTATCCCCGCTTCCTCGGAAGTCCGCAGGACCGTGAAAGGCGGATAACGAAGACCGTAATGAGCTTCCGGCGACCGCGACGGACGATGTGGGTCGCGTGTGTTTTAAACAGACGCGGAAAACGGGTTAAGAGCAGGCAAACGGCATTACACGTCGCCCTCACGGCTGTTCCCGGTTAACGATCTCTGATCCGGCTTAATACGCGACTTACAATTAGTTAGGTATTCTGCGTCGCTCGTCCTTTATCCCTCTCCCCATTGTCCCCCGTCCATCCACCTCGGTCCTGTCCCGTCCACCTCTAACCCTTCTCCGTCCTTCTCTAACCAATTAGATCCTTATCCCTGTCCATCTGTCTTTCTCTATCTCTCTCAATGCATCTCCATCGGGTTCACCTATATCCAAATGTCTCTAACCCTATGAACCTCTATCCGTCTCTGACGAAATCTATCAAGCCACGACCTTCTCTATTCTCCGCCCATTTCTCCGTAACCAACTTCTATGGACTGCTTCTATCATTCCCGTTTCATTTTATACAGCTTTATTCGGTTCTATTCGACCTCATGCATTCGTATCTTTTCTTCTACGCCCTTCCGGCTCGTCTATCTCGTACGTTTACCCCGCTCGACGTTTTCCCTTGGAAAGAATTTTCGATTCGCCGCGTTACAACCGGCGTAGTTCTGAGCCATCCGCGGGGGATTGACTGTTCCCTGCTCGCGCGAGCTCCTCGATATTTCAGGGGATTATCTCGTTCGGCCGCCGTGAAATGCTCGCGTATGAAAACATTTATCAACGGCACGTACATCGTCGATTGCCGACTCGATGCGGTAGAAAAAAAGGGCAAGAGAATTTCAGCAACATTTCTTTCTGTAACACCGTTATTACACCAGGCTAGGAAATAAGTGAACGGATAAAAATTTCGCTGATATAAGCCCGTGCAACAGTGTACGGTAATAAAATGTATGCAAAAGGGATGCAGAGGCAAAGAAAATATTCATTACAGTTACGAATGTCTGAGCGAATGCTGCGAGGCCCTTCGTGTAAAGCAAAAGGTAGGAAAACAAAAAGGAAAAGATTGGAAAGCACGATAATCCAGTGAAACGGAATAGACCAGCTAATAAAAGTAACGGGTAGCCGTGAATTAACCGAGTTAAAGGTTGAAGATACGGCGAGCGGCCGATAAGGAGCGGAAACTCGCGAGCAACAGCGAAACCGAGAGATGGAATTGCCGTGGAAAAGCGGTTTCCCCGTGTTTACGAGGAAGCCAGTGTCGGGCCAAGTTGGACGAAATCGAAGCCGATTGAGAGACGTTATCGTCGAGGCTTTAAACGGTCGACGCGTTTTATCAGAATCGGACAAGGCCGCGAGTAGTCGGTCTGATAACGCACGACTGACTCCTCTCTCCCCGGGCGAACCTCAGAAGCCGGGTTCTCGTTATGTCGCCAATCGCTGCGGAATTAGCCCGGCGATAGCGCACGTCGACGGCCGTGATTACGCCAGCCGGGAAGAATTCGTCGGGACGTTAATTAATGAACAGGCGCCGGGTAGCCATTTGTCAGTGCCATTGCATTGGGAAATGCCGGCCCGTTCATTGGAGATTAGTAATTTCGTAAATATTTATTAGCCCGTCGCGACGGAAATACGGAAGCTGCGGGGCCAATAAGTGCCGACGGCGATCGAGTGCCGTGCAGAAATTTTAATTGAAATATTAAAGAGTCACGTCCGAGCGGACATTTTAAAGGGATCCAACGAGGGGACTCGAGGGGGAGCGAAATTGCGCGGAGAAAGCTAATTACGCGATCGGATAAAATCGTTGCTCGGCCGAACAGAGAGCCGAATGGATAAATGAAATTTACCAAAGGCCCGGGCGCTCGAGGTCCAAGGGGTTTCGATATTAAAAAACATTACTCGCAGTTCGCCGTTAATCCCCGCCTCCCGAATGCTCGGGAATAATGGGCTTACACGGGAATGATGTGGCAAGTTAAATAAAATTAGAAACCACCGAGCGCGAGCCATGATCGAGCTTGTAAAACGTAAACTCAAACGTCAGCCCATTAAAACGGTCACGGAGGACTCGGTTTATTGTGTACTTACGCTGACAGCCTGCTGGTGGTGTGCCTCTCGCGTTCTGAAACAGAGAAAAAGGTCCGGCAATTAGCGAACGGTAGAGCGAATTAACGTTTGATTATCGAGAGCCAAGGTCGGCCATCGAGAAACGCAAAAGCGCACGGCGGTAAAGATTTCACGTCGATCGTATGCGCGGTGTTTGCATTCCACGTCGAAAATGGTGTAGAAATATCTGCTTAAACGACTTGCTTACTGTGCACAATTTCGCGGAGATGTTTCGAGGGTCGAGGGAAATCTGTTTTTAATTTACTCGAAAATAGGCCACGACGTCGGATGTGAAGCAAGAAAATTGTGGCAGTATTGCATTGAAAGTAAGGTAAAATGGTCCGTAAGGTTTTCCGGAGTAACGGCAGCAATGGGAAAGCAGAAATGGAGTCAAGACACGATTGCGCGACGGCGGTCGATTAATCGCAGGGGCAATAACAATTTTTCCCGTAGCCGGTTTACGTGACGTCGTCCCCGGGGAGAGGAGCCCGTTGGAAAGGACGAAAGGCAACGGCCTTGAGAGGCAGAAGCTGGAGCAGGGAAGGCAGTTCGTCGTCCTACAAATGGCGGGGAGGAACAGTAGTCCCCTCGCGAGCCGATAACTCCTCGAGGTAAGCTCTCCGTCAACGACGATACCCTTGTCCGTTCTCCCTCTTCTTAGAAATTCAATGGCCCGAGAGAAAGGGAGGAGAGAACTAGAAGAAAAGCCCGGGGGAAGTTGGGCAAAGAGAGGGGACGAAGGACCGACGAGGAAGGAAAGCTGAAAAGGGAACAAAGGACGAAAAGGGGAGACCGAAAGAAAAAGGAAGGAGCGAGGAAAGACAAAACAGCCAAACCTGGGGAGGTGAAAGAAGGCAAGGAAAGAGCGAGGGAGACGCAAAAAGAAAAAGGGATCGAAAGGGTCCCGAAAAGAGAGAACCACGAGGAGAGAGGAAGAGAGAGGGAAAGAGCTAACGAGATTGAGAGAGACCCTTACCAGGCCGGTCGTCGAGGCATTGCGTAAACAATGGAACGCTACGCACAACATGCATTCACGTACGTCATGGGAAAGGGTCGGAGAAACGTTGGAGAGCGGAAGCGGAGAAAAGGGAAGAGGAAAGAAAGAGAAGCCGCGCTCGGAATATTTGTAACTGAAATACACGGATATCAGGTTCTGCAGTGCGTAAATTAATGGCCGCCGGCAAAATAAAATACCACGAAAACGTTTAACCGTATCGATAAAGTTTTAATTGAAGAATAAACGTATCCAGGTGCCCCGTTCCACTCACGCTATTGGTCGTCTCAGTTTCCCGCAACTGCTCCTCGCGGTGTTATTTGAATTATCGGGGCAGGCAAAAACTCGACATTAGCATACGTACGTGCGCAAGAAAACATTGATACACGTCCGCATGGACTTATCGTATAAGGAAATTCACGTTCGTCTAATGAATGTGCGCGCATGCGATGCGAGGAAAATTGAAATTTTCAAGGTGCTTTAAGCCAAGTTCAGCGGAGAGTGTGGCTCGTGTCACGTGCAGTCCAAGGGAAGAGGGAGACAAAGGGGAGGGTAGGGCGGAAAGACGTAACAGGCTGGCAACAATTTTGTACGAAGAAAGGTACGCGACGGGCCAAGAGGGAGAGACGGATAGAAATGTATGCTTCGAAACGAGGGGTGCGGCAAAAGAACCAACCAACAGAGGGATTTGTATTAAGGCAGCCAGCACCGGTTTCTCAGCAAGGAAAACTTTTCCCGCCACTTCCGTTCTGGACGCAGCTGATGCGAGCCGAATAAATGGGTCAACCACCAAATAACTGTCCGTGTTACCCGAGGCGCACAAAGGAACAGAGCCGGCCGGCGAATTGCGTAAAAACTGACGGTTTAGAGAGAATCCTTTGTGCGGCTCTCGTGGAATAGACGTTACGAGTTTTCGTTGTGTAATAAGGACTCACTCCGTTGAATAACAATCACGCGTTCGATTAATTTTTTTCGGCTAATTCGGTTTACGAAACGCAACTGCCCTCTTCATTAACTCCTTTAATTGGCCAATTCAAAACAATAGTTAACGAAAACTGATTATCCCTAGTTTCTGTTGGATAAGGATATAAATGATAAGTTACGAACGGAAAAACCTACAAAAGCTGGACAGTTGCACGCGACGTCTTCATTGTTTTAAAGGATCCCACGGGCTTCACGACTATTGCAATAATTAATTCAATTAAACCTTGCAACAATGATAACGTGACGGGCTTCGAAGCCGTAATTACCGCTTCCATAAGAATAACTGTAACTCGCATGAAACGAGCATTCTCTACAGCGTACAACAAAATTAGAAAATTACAAGGAACGAAACCTATACGTGATTCGTTATCAAATGTACAGGAAATTGGCTTGAAGTAATGATCGGTCTCAAGAATATTCTGTCGATTATTTACTTCCAAGTATGATTGCCAGAGATTTTTTATATCGGCAATTGAAAAGTTGTTAAGGATAAACTCGTATTTTGATGTCGGAGAGGATTGTCCGCCGATATGTAATAACTTGTACACACATGACGAGCTCGATAGTATCGACAATCTGGTGATTACCGCGTCCCTGACACTCTGACTCATCGACCAGAACCCCCTCCCTTCCCCTCGGTTGCAATCAATTCGCTTGCAACCGAGACACGCGAATCGAGGATCTCGAGGCTGATAAGGCAAGATTCTTCACAGAAACCTAAAGTAAGTGAAATTTATAGAACACGATTCTATCTGCAACGTTGTTGTCGGGATGATTGCCTGCTGTTTCCCCCACGGCTTGTACGGTCACACGCCCACGTATCCACGTGACACGATATGTACACGTGCTGCTGGACCAGCTGCGATTATCAAGAAAGTAGACAAACAAGGAGAAACAGGCGGAAGATTGAAAATTACGAAAGAAAGGAACATAGCCGACCCTTTCAAGAGACTGTTGTTTAAAAATAATTGTCAGACGGGTCTAGAATAGGACAATGGTAGTAATCAGTTTCTAGTTTCAATAAAAATAGGTAACCGCGAGTTTGTAATAAAAGTGTCTTAAGTGATCGTTAAACAATGCAATACGTTGGACATGATTTTATCGTGAAGATTGTCATTCCTCTAACTGCGGGACCTTTCTTCCCCTTGTGATCAATCACTCGGCACGTCACGTACACCCACGTGACGTGATGTACACGTGGTCATCAGAGGAGAAAATCACATAAAATCTGGCTATCATCGAAACGTGCTCCAATTCGTTCTTATAAAAATACTCGTAGCTTCTGACCGAAGAGAAAGAGCGGGAGACCCGTTAACGATTAGTCAATAATGCAGGGGCCATCGCACCTGACAAGAGAAGATAATTAACTGCACCCTGAAGCAATTGGAATCTGCTGAACATGACTTAATCGTCAAGGTCGTCGTTCCTGCGGTTACATCTCCTCGAGAATGGATAGTCAAGCACTTTAACGCACTACTCGAGGTCACACTGCTCCATTCTGACCCACTGTAAGCCACGTGACACTGCGCAAACACGAGTACCGGGGAAAATGGACGCGGAATACGAAGAATCTGGCGCGATATTGGAGCAGGAAGGGAAACGACGACGGTGTCGAGTGTTCCTGGGCGTTCGTCCGACCGGAAGAAGGGAACAGTGGCTGGTGCGGCCCGGTGTGTACACTCGCAGTGACGCGCCTCGGTTGACTGAGGCCCACGGGGACCTACTAGTCGGCCCATTGCAGTCTGCTTCGTTGCCCCGTGTGCCTGCTGCTGCTCTCGGTTTTCTGCCTTGCATGCCTCGCTCAGCAGCGCCGCCTTTGCACTTCCTCTCCTCTCTGTCTCTCTGTATATGTCCCTCTTTTTCTCTCTCGGGTCCCAGTCCTCTCTAATTCGCTTCTTCAAAGCGCGCACGAGCACACGTTATTCGCCCCCCACTCTTGTCGAGCATAGGATTTAAGCGATCTAGCCCATTAAACGCGCCGTTACGTACATCGGAATACGCGTTAAAGCTCCATTAATCTCTTTCTAAGGCAGATAGAAAAAAACAATGGGGAAAGCCGGTGCTCGTGTTGCCGAAATGATTATAACTTCCGCTAAGATCGATCTTGTTAGAAACATTGTTCGCTCGTACAACTTGGGTGCATTGAATTCGGTCGATTCAATCGGTATGCACAAACAATCCGTGTTTAGCACAGATTAATTCTCAATTCTCTAACTTACTGAAAGAATGAGAATCAATTTTTTATCCAATTTTACTGTCCCCGTCGTTTCATAGAATTGGATGTTCCGTTGGCACGGATTTCTCTGTGTGATTAGGATTTTTCAGGGTCATTCTGCGCGCGGCTCGTCCATCTGCCCTGCTTCTTTGTTCTATTGCTCTTTGAGGGCGTCGCGGGCGATGCAACACACGCGGTGCAACACGCGCGGCTGTCCCCGTAGTTTCTGGCTGGACGAGAATGCAGGCTGCCGAGGAGAGGCGCAGACGGTTGTTTCACCTGCGAAGGCCCCGACACGGCTTTGTCGTTCGCCATCACCACTACCAATCGACCAAGAGACGGGACGAAGAGGAGGAAGAGGACGACGACGACGATACGACACGACACGACCAAGGCCCGATGGCTCTCCGATACTCGCAGGCCGAGAACCGTCTGTCCGTGTGCAACTGTGCGCGTAAACGCCTGTGCTTTTTGCCCCGGCGATTGCCATTGTGCAGGGGAGAACGATTACCCGTCGACCGTTTCTGCCGGCAAGTTTCACCGGGTTAACCCGGCAATGCAGCACCGCCGTTTCTTCCCCTCTTTTTACGACCATGTCCATTTCGTGTCATCGACTTTCGGCGCGACAGCACCGAGTTCTCCGTCGTCGACCAAGTCTCCCGAAACCGTTATCGTCGAATTACGGAATTGATTTGGACGATTCGACGAAGAGCCAGTTCTTAACTGTCGCGCCGCGGAGATAATGCAGTGGACGGTTTTGTAAGATAAGGGAAATGGAAACCGTGAATGCCGGGCTTTGTCGAGCGAGGAGAGAAACGCGCGTAAAACCAGCCACTGCCGGTATTACGCATAAGTGCCGCTATAATTCTACGCGCGGTCATTCACGCGACGCGTTCCGTTGACAGGGGACAAGCATCGCTCTGTTCGCACGTGGCCAGGACGTAATAGATATCCCGCGGCGCACGAAATTGCAAATAATCTTAAAAAAACATCCGGCAATATATTAATCAATCCCGCGAAACGCTAAGGACGCTTCTAAAAATGATTCGCTTCGTCGAGGCCGAAAACTGCGGTTGGACCGCTTTTCGAAAAAATGTAATAACTTGGAGCAGAAATTTGCGAGAGGTTGAAACCGGTAAAAAAAAACACTGAGAACGACGGATTTATTCGCGGCCGAGTATCTCGTTGTAGCGGCGGACAGCGCGCGTACGTTTTGTGTTTTATGGAATTATGGAATTTTATGGCGAGTCGACGTACCGGGAGGCTCGTGATGGAGGGTTTCAATGGCAACGGTATGTTAACTCGCGTTTGGAAGGGAACGATTCCGGCGGAACGGCCGATAGCAGGCGATTTTCAAAGGCAGCCATTGATCGATACAACGGCGCGTACGCAACCTGTGTTTATGTAAATGTGTGCGTGCGCGCCAACCCGTACGTGTATTATTAAAGGCGCAGTTATATAGCCGGCACACGCCACGACAGACGGTCAGCTTTTCTCTGCACCTGTTTCGGCAAAGGATCTCGCCAGACCACCTTGCCCCCTTATATTCTCCCTCCGACCGGTCCCCCCTTCGCCCTTCCATTCATCCCTCGTCCGTGCCGCCGGTTTGCAACACCGGCCACCGACCGTTGCACTGAATTCAAACAGCAACAATGTTCAAACTAGAGACCGCATTATTTAGTTTCAACGGAAATAAACATAGGTCTCGTTCAAGATTAGTTTCTCGTTCCTCCTTAAATTACAATTATGTCATGGGCATTATGTCGAATAATTTCCATAGTTTTCGGTATTCCTTTCGAGTGGAAATTTCGCGACTTTTTCCCCGAATATCCCGAAACCTGTCATCGACCGTCTGCTCGCTTTCGCTTGGTCGAGCTTTAATCGAAACCCAATGAGACGATCGCGCCGTTATTCCCGAAATTAGGTTTCCCGACGGGGCCAGCCATCTGCGTCGATACGTTCCGCCGTGAAAAAGACGGACGGCCGTGCTCGGCGATGAAACAAAAAATTTCATTAAAATCCGCCGACGGTCGGAGAGGTGGGTTAAACTCGCGGCCGTTTATGTACACACAAACACGCGGTGATAAAACAGGCCGCTTTGCCGGCGCTCGGAAATCGTCTCCGGCTTTTCGCGGCAACGGAAGAAGAGCGGGCAAAAGCCAGCGTTTGTGCGATAAAATCGACGTTTTCCTGTTTCCCCTGCATACTCGCGCGTTAACGAACAATCATCTCCCCCCTGTTCTGTGTGCGTTCTGATCGTAACTTTTCTCCACTAACGTGGATGCATTTAATTCGACGAGCCTCAGATATTTTTGTACGACGGTACAACGAGAAGATAATGGAAACGTGCGCATCAACGATACTTTCCACGAAATATCAATTGTTCGCTTCGGTTGGAATATTTCTGAAATAAGGTTACTCTTTTTCACCGAGTTACGGGTATTACGTGAAAGTTTGCTGCTAAGCGATTATTTTGTGGCGCAGTCAAGCAACGGCGGTGAATTACTCCCCGGCGAAGCTTTATGCGCATCCCGAGGAACACGGGGCGAGGGGGGGAAGTGGGGAAGGAGAGGGTGGGTGGAAGCAGGAAGCGGAGAGGCAGGGGGTCATGTGGGCAGACGGCGTTGCTGCAACACTGTGCGCGGAGAGTGGTGCAACGATTTGAAAATAATAATAGGTGCTACCCGGCGTTTCCTGCATTATAATTGCAGTCGCCAACGAAAGTGCATAAATTAACCGCCGACGAAACTGGAAACCCGCTCGTGCGCGTTGACTTTCCGCCGTTTTAATGACCAACCGAGTAGCCGATAAAACGGATTTTTGAAGTGTCGGAAAATTCGGCGCCGCGGAGTTTTCATCCCCTTTAAAAATGCTTCCCCGAGGAAAATCGATGACGATGGTTTCCGTGGGACTTGGGTGGGATTATTTTGCCATTAAATAAGTAAAGGCACACGCTGAAAGAGATATGCGCGTACGATGCGACGGTATTCTTCGGTGCATTTCCTGAGCGACCGACGTGTAATCCGGCTGATTCCGAACGGAAGTGACTGGGATTTCATGCGTTTCGACAGGCTGGTTCAAGGCATTCAATGAATAACGTACGGCGAAGGCTTTCCCTCGAAAGGATGACAAAGAATGCGTAATGACACACGGCCGTCGCTGGTCTTTGTGTGTCCGACGACGGCGACGAGGAAGCGAGTGAGGGGGGGATGGGGGCAGGGAAAAACCGTGAATCGACATGTGTGACCGGCGACGACCCAGTTTAACAGAGACTCGCCAGGCCGTTCCGATGCAGAATCGCCTTGCATAAACGTCTCCCTTCCCCCTCCCCTCCCTCGCCACACTTTTCCCTCGTAGTAACTACGGGTTACACGTTTTACAGCCTACGCTGCTTCCTTCGAGCTTCTCAACTTGAGTCCATATCACCAGCGAAAAGCTGCTTGTAATTGCTTCGCTTCCGTTTCAATCGCTGCATCCGGCAGAACACAAACTTTCACGAACCATTCGCGAAATACCGTTGTGAATACTTTCCTTCCACCGAATACTTTTCGACCTTAACTTCGGTCACTTCGACAGATAGTTCAGAAGTTCGGGATTCGAGGTTACTGAAATTACTGGAAATTCCGAATAGTTGCCATATTTTCCCGCCGGTGCATCATTGTAAGTCCGTTAAAGCTCGAGCCCGGGCTGGTTTAAGGGTCAGTTCTTAACTGTCTCGCGACGTAATTACGTCGCTGCGGCATATTCGCGGAACGTGCAGTCGATGCACCGACACAGGCGGGGCGCGGGGGTGGGAATCGGTATGCACTCCCGGTGTTTACACATCAACGCGATTATTACGAGACGACGCGGAGCTAAGATCCTCGGGACGAAAGTTTTCGCGAAGTCAAACTTCCCGAAACGAGCTTGCGAACCACCCCCTCCCCCCCCCACTCTTCTTCATTGCAACCCCCGTCGCGATTCCTGCGCGCACTTGCGGCTAACTTTCCGAGTTTCATGAGGCAGCCCCGACGGTTTCTACCTGCATCTGCGGACGAGGAACAAACTTGACGTTTAACTACGCCGCCCGTACGAGCCACTGAATCTCCCAACGATCCCGGTAGAGAAAAGCCTTACGAACGGTGCAAATAATTCCCGTCGAGCAAGTCCTCTGAAAAACTGCCGCTGGGCACTCGAGATAACGACAAACACGTGCAACAAATACGCTGAGACAGTGAATAACGATCGATTTAATCGTCGCACGAAGATGTGAGATCGAAAGGAATGTCACTGCAAACGAATACTCCAAGTTAATGGAAAAAAGAACCGTGCAAACACGGTTCGGAATGGTCTTAAACAATATTCTAGCGGTGAGTGATCGGTTGGTCAATGGCAGCGGAAACTATCCACCCTTCATTCTCGCCTATTTATTCCGTTTACCGCGGAAACCGCAGGGCAATGGTGCTGCAGCTCCGGCACTTCGAGACTGAATGTTGAGATATCTCGAATTCGGGTCGACTGGCCGGCCAACGACACGACCGAGCTTGGTCGATCACAGTGCATATTTTACATCTTCCACGTGCCTGCTACACCAGTCACCGACGTATTTCCTCCGATAAATCCACACGAAATAGCTGCAAAGTAATTCCCAGGAAAATACCTCCTTCGACCCCTCGAGAATGAATAATAAACTCAATAACCCAATACGGAACTTCACTGTTTCTACTTATCGGGAGAAAAGTGTGATCAGTTAATTATCAGGATTTTCAAGATTTCTACCCAGAGAAAAAGGCTTTAAGCATCAAGTAGATTATAGAAATTGTTGAGGCAATTGCAGTGGAAAAATACCAATAAACATCCTTTCTGCGTAGGTTAATTGTACTTATTGAACACAAGTTGTTCCCTATTTTGTCGCTGCTGGGGACGCCATTTATCGACCAAATATACGTATGTACGTTTCCGGATTAGGTGATTTGAATCCGAAGGTCAGCGTATTCGCGAGAGATTAATATCGAATATTCGGTCGACGGGGCGGGCAGGGGGAGTGGGGAGCCGAGTCCGATAATCTGATTATTAATTCCATTTTCCAGGAGCTGCGCGTCCCCGCGTCGGACGTTGATTTACAGTGGCCGCCACTTTATCCGCGAAGCCGGCTGAACGTAGAAAGGGAGGGAAATTTATGCGTCTGCCGAGTGAAAAGTTTTCTGCTGGGAAAGTAGAAGGGACCCGGCGGTGCCGGGGCAGGTTCCCTTTCTTTTTTTCTCCCCGTCGCAATAGGGAAAGCGAATTTTCGCGGTAATGGAAGGCAACGCCGCCGAAATAACAATTAAACCGTCTGTTCATTACCGAGTGTCCGAGTTTAGCGAGGGGAAAGGCGAACCATCGACGGTCCGTCCGTGTCGCGTTACGTCCTAAACCGAATAATTCCAACAATTTTCCATCTCACGTTCGCACAGAGGAGATAATCTCGCGGGCGGGAAATAACGCGGAAGCTTTAATAACGCGTATCGGCCGATTAAACGGGCAGCGCCGCGGGGGGGAGGGTAACAAGCGGCGGGGGCAATCCTCGAATACACGAAAGTAATTCCGGAGGGTCGTGTGCGAGTGGGCCGTAAAACGAAGCGGCCGGAGAGGTATCACGTCGGTACGTAAATCCGAACCGATAGAACGCAGTGGCGATTGCCCGGACGTTCGTGGCGAGGGAGGAGGGGGGTTAAATCGTGGGAGGAAAGAACGGAGAAAAGACCGGAGACACGGAGATAGCTCCGAGCGGTCAGGAGAATGGCGTTGGGGAAGAACGGGAGAGGGGGGAGGGGGTTTAATCACGTTAAGTAACTCCGACCCGCTTGCTCGGCCCCCGAGAGCAGAAGGGAATATATCCGATGGGAGGAAGGTGGGACGGTTTGTCACCCCCCCCCCCCTCCATGCCACAACCCACCCCCAACACGCGCGCGCACACACGGCCCTGGTTTTCCTATAATACCGTACTTCCTTTCTTCTCCGGCACCCTGTCTTTTCTTTCCCCCGACGATGGATTATGTCCGACGAAGCATTAACTGCGATCCCGGCAATACGTTCGATACGCCGATGATTCGCCCCGCAGTTTTACTTTATAGCTGCCCTACACCAGCTACACACTGTGTTCTCTTAATTATTTTCCATGGGACTTATCGAACCAGTAACGACTACTCTCTCTCTCTCTGTGTTGTTTTATGAATGCTATTAGCCTCGTGCGATTATTGCGGTCAACAGGGCATTCCCTGTAATTCAAATAGTCTATACTGCCGATATCTTTGCCGATGGTTTATCTTATCGGCCAAACACGTCCTTGTTTGCTTGTTTGACGAAGGAAGCCATGTATTACATTTTAATCGTTAAATCCAATTCTCCATTTTCTTCCCGTAGTATTATTTCATAGCGTTTCAAAAGAGGGAACATTGATCCATCGCCCGTAAGTGTACGTTTAATTTAAACGACAGAAGCTAACAATATTGAGAGGTTGATAGATCGGGAGTAGATAACAACAGAGTTGCTGGTATCTCGTCGAAGGCCGGAAAGTGCGATAATCGGCAGCCGATAAGAAATGTTTTCACCGGTAGATGGTCAGAACGTTTGTCGATTATTTCTCAGATTGGCTGTTCGAGGGCTTCAGCGGGGGAATTATTTCGATGATTGATGTAAACCGGGCCTTTCCAATTTCGAAAATTGTTCGGTCACTGTCCCACGCAGGCCCGGAGGGGGGGGGGCGTTACATCATTTTCTCACTGCCGCGGGCGGGTTATTTATCGCGAGAAGAACATCCAAGGCAGGGCAGTGCCGGTAAACATCGTGGGGAGTTCGGAGGGTCGAAAGGGTGCGGACTTAACAAGCGAAGGAAGGGCCGAATAAGAGGGACGAAAAGAAGAGCCGCCGAGCGAAAGACCACCCTCCTCTCGAAGGCTAAAACCCGCGTTATTAAGAAAATGGACCTTCCGTTCCCCGGGCAACCCCTTCCCTCTCCTCGCTATTCTCTCCTCTGTCCACAGTGAAAACCGCTCGTGTGTCTCTCTCTCTTTCGCGCTTTCACGCGGCCGTTAGACTTTTCCCCGTCGCCGGCAGCAACCTCACGTCGTCAATTTCCACCCCGACGAAACAACCGGCCGCCGCAAAAAAGAACCGCCCAGACGTCGCTCATGTTCGAATAAAAAGCTCACCTTCCCGCCAAACTTCGGTAAACTTTCTCTGAGCAAGCACGACGGGTACGTGTACAAAAACATCAACATAAATATTCTTTGGCCTTTATACTCGAAAAATTCCCTGGGAGTGTGGGTCGTTAGGGATGACGAAACTGTGGTCGCCGATTAACTTTCGGCGGGTTAATTAAGGGTTAATTAGGCGATTGAGGTGCACGCTTTCCATCGCTACTGACGGGCTTAGCGTCATTGCGGCAGTTAAGGCGCAATCTATCATGCTTACACAAACGAACGCTATTAAACTGATAGACACGGCGACGAGACGTCATCGACGAAGCGGCTCTGGGAACGTTGCCTAAGGCGTGATTTGGCATCTTTGCCGTACGATACGGAATAATTGGGTAACTGGGTCGATCGGTCGGCCGACGCCGGAGCTGCGGGGTAAACTGTGCTCTTCGTCGGGGGAAGGTGAGCAGAAGGTGAAAGAAGGGCGGGGAAGCCAACAAAAAGGAGCCATATAAAAACGAAACTTGAGAAATGTGTAGAAAAGATAAAGAAAAGCTTAAGAAGTAAATAAAAGATGAAACTTTAATTAAGACCACCCTGTCAATCTCTACTTTCCCTCAATTAAAATTATTGTTCTATCCTCCTACCCCAACCTCGTTGCGTAATTCTTTCATAAGAATTCTTAGTGGCCCGGAACTTCGTTCCCCTGAACGTTCAGTTCCGAAAATATCACGTCTGGAGTGCGCGAAATACACTTGAGATTGCTGCGTGAGGGGGGAAATTTCGTTAGCTTCGAGGGAAGAGAGAGATCGATAGACAACGCTTGGGATCTATCAACGGACGTGCAATTACCGGGCGGCAAGTGTGTGTGCCATTAAGCGTAATTACTTAATAATGCGGTTTCATGGCGGCGGATTACATAGGTGCATTTACAGTTGTCATAGAAATCGTGACCGGTTCTTGTTTCGTTTCACGTGTCGCACGTTATGTTATTTAATACCGCGCGCGGCTTATTGCGTATCGTGTGCAGCTCGACGCGCAGCGACTGTGTTTACACGTTTCACCATCGCCGGGGAGGACGTCGCACCGACGCTCGGTTGCGCGTTAATAAACGCGGAAATATCGATGCGGCCGAATGAATGATTAAACTGCAAGCCCGACGGCGGGAAACCTGCTGGTTGTTAATAAATCTCCAATCGCCGTATCGCGAAATAAGCAGCTAAATAAATTTACCGAATATCGCCCGACACACCTACACTCTCGCCCCCCCCCCCCTCCCGCCGCCCCTCGTTGTTTGTTTTAACGGCGTCCTTTGCGAGTAAATCAGCGTTAATACAATTTCGCGGCACTGGTAGTTAGCCAAATAGAGGAAAACAACCTTTGGGATACCGATGAAAATTTTCATTAGCACCGTTTCACCGAGGCTAATTGTTACGTGGTTTAATGGTGTCAGGTGTTTTTCGTCGGCTGCCGGCCGATCATTGCCCGACGATTTCCCTTTAATGAACAGCCAAGAGTACGGATACGTCGGAACGTGTGATTACGGTAGGCGCGATATTATTATTTATCGTTGCATCGCGATGCGCCGTGCGGCTTTTGCGTGGCATGAAATTATTCACGTGCTCATTAATTCCTTGCGAATTCGATGAAATTGTCGGCGGAAGGGGGGGGAGGGGAGCGGTCGGATCGCCGGAAACTAATACTGCCGCGTCGGACATTTATCAATCATTCAACGGTCATAAACGCACGCGCGCGGTAAAATAGCCGAGCCGAGAGGATGATAATAATGATCGGTGCATGTGCGTCCGAGGGAAATCGGCGTTCAACAGGTATCTAGTCGAACGTGAAAGACGCGACTCTGCCGACAAGCCTGATACGACTATTTACCCTGGCGGCCGCCTATGCTAACGAAAGCACGGTAAACGATAAATTGAAAAACTCTATATGCCGTTGGGGCGGGCCGTCGAGTTTTCCCGGTGAAAAAAAAAACACAACGAACGAGCGGCCAAACGAAATCGAGCGCTATCGAACAATTTCTGCGGTCGTTTCAAGTAAACTTTCCCCACGCGCGATAAAATCCAAAGCACTCGGAGACCGTGACGTCGGCGAGCCGACTTTCGCGCACCTGTGAAATTTTTCGACCCAATTGATTAACCATTGTTTCATCGAATCTCTCAACGGAAAACATTCGCCTGTTATTGCTCGTATCGCGAATAAACACTTGGCGTTCTCCTCCTGCTTTTCGTATTTTAATGCCGAACTACGCTCAAAGGAAAGTCTTGAAATCTCTTAGCTACGAGGCTCAGGTATAATAAATCGGAGAAGAGCGTCGAATCGCCAATGGAATTATATTTCCCTGCGCTTCACGTATTTTCCGGAAGGAAATGACACATGTCACGGCGTGCCCGGAAGACCGTCGAGGAGTGCACAAAACGTCGATAATATTAAACGCCTTTTGATCGCGCGTATATAGTCGCTGGCAAGGCACGTACGTCCCATTTCGCAATTTCTCCGATCACCGTGCCATCAGCGTCAATAAAAGGCAAAACTCGCTTATACGCAGCGGTGGAAAATATGAAATTTGCTGAGGGATTCGACTTCGTGATTTTCAGATTACTTCCAGTCTGTTGATACCGGCAAACTCGTTCTCTGCCGACGGCGTATTGTTTTTACAGCAATACCTGCTGAAGCAACATAACTACATCTACAGACATGGCACATGCGTGTGCGTTCAAACACATTTGCGCTTTAATACGGTTTAATTGCGCCGCTTGGACTTGCCGTGCTTTCTCGAATATCAACAGAACGCACGGCGATGAAACAATCCGAATCGAGGAGAATTATCCTAACGTTATGTAAAATAAACCCCCGGCTATGTCGGGTCACATGAATACGAGTAAATTCGATTCCGGTTAGCAGCAGCGAGGATTCTCGCGCTAGTTTCTGGCTATTGCGCGGAACTTCTCTGTCTCGCTCTAAGTGAAAAATGATTATCGCTCGAACGCCGTTAAAGCCGGTTTCCGCGTGCATTATTAAACAGCCTTCACGTGGTTAGATTGCGATCGCGTCGTGCGAGCACGACGGTCAGCTTCGCGATCGGCTTCCAGCACGCGACGGGAAATTACGTCCAGCGAAACGGATCGTGAGTTACCGCCAAAGCCGAACCATCTGACGTTCCCTCGCGGGAAGACTGAATTCCGAACAGGCATCGGAAAATGATAAAACCGATGTACAAGGTGTTCGCGAGTGCTTAAACCTAATGTAAGATAATTAAAAATCTGAGGAAAGATGAAACGCTCATTTTTCAGACTCGAAGAAAGATTGAATTTTCATGAAACATTGAATTTCCCTTTTGCAGTGAAAGACAAAGTAACGCTGACTGTCAGAACGATATATTAACCCCGCGGACCTGCCCTACATTGGCTTATCTGCTTCACCTTGACGATCCCCCTGGCCTCCGAGGAGGAGAATAAACCGCGCCAACAGCATGGAGCGTAAAAAGTTATAGACATCCCTGACCTCGCGCGGCTCTCTGCACGCCATGCTAAAAATTCAGAGGCACGTTTCAGCGTCTCTTCGATCCATCAAACGCTACGTTAAAGTTTAATTGCGTATCTCCGGCGGGCAAGAAAAAAGATTGCCTTCGTAAAGTCAGTCGATTCGTTCGTCCGCCGATCGCTCCCCTTTATTCCAATTCAGCCGGGCTAATAAGCGGGACGTTTATGAGCGGGGTGAAACAATTACCGGTTCAAACCGAGCCAGAAATGCCCAGCTGGAAGGGGAAAACAGGTACCTCTCGAAACAAGGGGATGAAAAAAGAAGGCGTTGCAAAAAGTTGAACCGAGGCAAAAATGTAAGAAATGGTAGCGGTGGAAGAGAAACAAGTTTTAAATTTCAAGAGATGCAGGGGATATAGACAAATTGAGAGAAATAAATTAACGACTATTGCGAGTAGTGGAAAAATTCTCTTGTCAATACTTTCCGCGCAATCGAGGACATTAATAATAACGAAGAAAGCGGCAAGGTTGGCTAAGCGATTGAATATTAAGTGCCGACGCCTCAATTTGACCCGGAAACTTCCGGCGAACTGGAAAACAGGATTGAAGATTGTGGTGCGGAGAATGGGAGCTGAGGGGGTGGTAACGAAGTGTGTTGGAAAGAGAATACACTCCGGAGAAATTCAAGATGGTGGGCGAAACTCGGCGGAAACTGGGGAGAGGGTAAAAGATGCTGAGAGAGAGAGAGGTAGTATGTGTGCGAAGGAGGAAGAAGACAGAGGGGAGAAAATCTAAGGGAAGAGAGATAGCACATCTGCCGGAAGCGATTTCAATAATTAATGTCACGGGAATTACATGGCGGTCAACGAATTCCTCGTTCTCCCGAGGGCTGGAAATTCGGAATTCCCGGTTGCCTGTCGCGCGAGTCCATCGGCGTCGTGAATAATTATTACAATTACTCGCGACGCACCGAACGGTGTTTTCGGTGTTTCGCTATCGGCCGAACGAGTCTCGAGGCAGGCCAAACGACGAGCGTGAAATTTCCTCGTTACTCGTAACCGTTGGACCGTGAATTACGACGGGGATCGTAAAAATCGAGAGCAAGATCGGCCTTCCTAAACGCCGATGATGCTAACTCGCCGTGCGGCGAAACGCGAATTTCATCGGCGATAAATCCCGAAACTCTGGCGCGGAAAGTGTGAGTTTTAATCAAGGAATGCCGATGGGAAGTGGGAAATCAAAGACCCTGAGAAACTTAAGACTCGATTAAATCCCTTAATTCCCGGGTAAGCCGTCAGGAGACCTCCAAATCAAATTCTTCCTCTCGTCGACACTTTCCTGCGAAGCCAGCCTATCTACATCCTTCGTATAATCCGTTTCTCTCTCTCGCCGTTCTCTGTGCATCTCCTTCTATTTCTCTGCTTTCGTCTGCACCCTTTACCCTCCTTGTCGTTCTATGTTTCTTTCCGTCTCGCTGTCATCTTTCCTTTGAGGTTTCTTCCTCTTAGGGCCTGTTTCCTTGTCTCTTCGTTTGCTTTTGAGGGGAACGACAAGAGCGAAAGGACCAGGAACCATCGCCGGGACCTGGGTCAGTCTGTGCGATAGACGTTTCAAGCGGCATATACCGGCATGCACCGAGTCTCGACGGTTTCCATGGCGACCACCACCTCCTCGCCTCGTCTCTACCCGCCGCTCGTCTTTTCCTCTTCTTCCCTGTGCCGTCGCGATACCCGAGCAAACAGAGCACCGCCGAGGAACCGGCGGTGAATGAAAAAGGGGACGAAATTGTCGGCAGGCCGGAAGAGGAAGAAACGGACGGGCAATAAGAGAAAGGGCAGAAAACGGCAAGGTAATTTTGTCACGCTCCACTTTGAAAGGACTAATAAATCCTCGCTGTGGCAAGTTCCCGCCAGGACGATACGATAATCGTTAACGTTTTACCATAGTACGAACAATAGGATGAGAATGAACAGCGAACAACGACCAATTTTTAAGAATTATGTCTGTGAAAATGACTAAGTTTCAGAGTGATCGGGCGTGTCGGTTTCGGATGCGAAGAAAAGGAAGAACGCCGAGCGGGAAGTTAATGGGGGAGCAGAATGGTACTCGAGGGGAATAGCAGAGGGGCGGGTAGAGGACAAACCGAGCGAGATCAACCACCGCGGGAGGAAGCAGTCCGCGAGAAAGAGAATGGAAGTAAACAGGGGAATGAGGGTGGGTCCGGGTGGGTTCGAAGGTGGAAGGTTATTTGTTACTCGCTCCCTTCCCCACCCCTCCCACCCATTTCTCTGCCGTTCCTTCCGGTTTATTCCATCGTTCTGTCTCTCTCTGGCTTTCTCCATTTCTCAAGCCGTGCCATCGCTGTCTCTTTTAACTCGCTGCTCTATCTATTTATCTTTCTCTTCCTCCTCATCTACCCCTGTCACTTACAATCCAACCGCTTCTCTTCCGTATCTACCTTTTTCTCTCTTTCCCCTCCCCGTCGTCTACTTCTGTCGCATACATTTGTACCCCTCCCAGCTGTCTATCTGTCCCTTTGCTTCCTTGCTCTTCTGCCGCGTTTCATCTTCACCCCCGCGCACTTGTTTCACTCTCAGATGCAGTTTCCATTTATCGAACGGACAGAGAGCAATTTCCAAATCGAAAAAAGGTCGATACATTTTCGTAATTACACAGTTATTCCCTTTTTCCTTGTCCCTTCGTGATTCTCCTTCGAGCGATTTTCAAGATTTTTCGTCTCTCCCGTTGAGCCAGACAGCGCGCGCTGGGCGCAAACGTTTTTTTCACGTTCCTCATTTTCACGGGAAAACGACGCCAGGGAAATCCAAGCGACGGCGAATGGCCGATAAAATGGGAGAACGGAACCGTTGAAGGAGTATTCAAAGTTTTGAGAAACGGCCCAACAGCGCGTGCACTTTCGTTATTAAAAACTTACTGACATGCCACCAAGTGAAACGTAATTCTACTTTGGCATTCACCTCAAGGTTCGCCTTTTGAAAGACGTAAAGAAAAAAAATAAAAGTCCAACGCCATCCTAAATTTTAGGAAAAAACCATCACTGTCCTCACTTCTAATAGCCGCAAAACAATTGGCGATGAACGGTAATTCAATATAGAGGGAGAGTTCGACGTTGTGCAAGGACAGCGTAGAAAATCTCTTTATTCGCCGTAAACGGGGCACGGGTGAAAAAAGTGCTGTCCCGCAATTAGCGGATAATTCGCAACATCAAACAGAGTGGCGAGTACTCGTTTAAACGGGCGATACGCGTACTCGAGCAGCGCAAAACTGTGTTTATCGCGTGGCCAGTTCAAATTTACCCGGGGATGAGCAACCCCTTCGATTTGACCGCACGGCTCTCTCTCGTTTTCCCAGCCACTCTCTGTCTTTCTCTCTCATCTTCTTCCCCCTCGCCGTTTCGTCGCCCTGTCCGCGACGGGATCGAGGTAGTCGGCTTTGTAACGCGGATAATGCCCGATATAAAGTGGCCGGGGAGTGTATGTAGCCGAGGATCGCCCTGGGCCAACGATAGGGAAAGCCAGATGGTTAATTCATGAAACAGAATCCACGTGAGTTAACTGCACGTCGCTTAGAAACGCTCGGATTTCAATTGATCCACAGCAGGTCCTGTTTCTCTTGCGAATCGACGGAAGACGTCACGAAGTTCAATGTTCGAAATTATTTCAAAGAAAAGAAGCATCGTGTTAACCACAATAAATGTAATGGTATTAGTTTAGTTATTAGATTTGCCAGTTTTGTCCGGGTTAATGCCCCGCTTCAGCAACTCCAAATGAAATTAAAAATTCTTTTGCTCGATTAAACAAGCACGTTCGACAGACGAGTGAATTTTCCTGAATGAATGGCAGAGGTCGTCGAACGAATTGATTCATGGAAACCGAGGTATGGCGTGGCGCTTCACCACGGAGGAATTTTCCGGTGTTTCAATGAAACCACAGGTATTTTCTAACCCTATTCGAACGCGTTAAATCTTCTCCCATGCAAAGCGATACGTTTACACCGTTCCAAAAAAAAAAAAAGTCCTGTCGCCACGAGAGTAGAAATACTCGTCAAGAAAATGAATTCTCCGCATTTTCGTGAGATTACCAAGTTTTCTGTGCAACAAAAATAACGCGAGTTTCCAGGTGTACGCCGTGAGAATACGATAAATTCCCGTAGTTTCTGGAATTTACGTGCCCGGAGCTCACGATTTTCCGTTGGCGGAGGAGCACCGTATCCCGTCTTATCGCGTTTCTTTCAGAGAAAAGTCGCGATACGATGAATTTTTCAGTGGCTCATGCCGGGGAATCCACCAGGCGACAAGCCCGTCCCCAACAGGATCCTCGACTTTGCGATCGTCCTCGCGCTCTAACGAGGACTTTCCGCGAGAGAAGCGGGAAATCGCGCTAGGATAAATAGGGAAGAAAAGTTTACTTACGAGGCTTCACGGGCTCCGGTGGCGGGACTTCAGTCAACTGCGAACAAAAAAACAACACGATTTGTGAAAACCTCGCTAAGCCACGGTGCAGAGAGGCACTCTATTCAGAGTCGCTACATTTTTTTTACCAAATTTTCACATGTTTCCTGGTAAAACAATGTTTAGCCATGGTCGAACCACTTTGGTCGTTAAATTGTCGTTAAAGAGCGTCTTCGGATGGCATTTAATAATTCTAGTTGGTAACAGCTGGAAGAATTTACTGACTCGGGCTATTCTGAATTAATTTATTTTCAGTTCGTCGCTGCTGTTATTTCTTTTATTTTTCCCCCGGTCAACGGGCCAGCCGGCGAAATAATGATACGGCCTCTCTCGCTATCGCGACAACGAAACCTTTTTCCACGCTGATAGAAATTTATCGCCCGGGTCACTCGGCTTTCCTGCGGTCCTTTATTTCACGCGGCCATCTAGCGCGATATTTCTTTTTCAAGGGCGACGTCATTGCGGGACTTGTCTGGCTTTTCGCGAGAAGGGAATTATTTAACAGACGCAAAAACTGTAGCGATTCTCTTTTTTCGCGAGGCATATGAAATACTTCTTTCTGCGCGGCGTATAATTTCCAAGGTATTCAGGTTTAAACGATTGCTCTTTACGACTTGGTTTGCCGGGCTAAAATTCAGAGGCATATTTTGGCAAGTTCGTTGACCCCTGGGACGAGTGAATTTTTCGAAAGACCCGAACGTGAGGGAGTAGCGACCGACCGGTGGTACACCGGATTAATCTGCTTTAACAAGGCTGATTTCACGGGCCGTTCCTCCACTCGCGCTCTCTCTCTCTTTCCCTCCCCTGTATCTCGGCAAGACCCGGTGCTTTCGCGAGTGGCAAACTCTTGACACGGCGCCAAGTGGCACGACGACCACAAGGAGAAAGAGAACTCCGGTTAACGCGATTCGGAACGTTCGAAGTCAGCCGATCGATATTAAACATACGCAGATCCGCCGAGCACCGATAGTACCGAACGACGCGAAAAATTACCAACGGTTCGGCGACATTTTCCATCATGGTGCCCCGCCATGCGAGGCACAACTTTTTCCCTTTACACCGGCGAACGCCAATGTCACCTTGTTTGTACGCTCGAAATAAAGTAGCCCGACCATAGCTACGTCTAACCCACTTTGTTTGCGCCTCTAAAATAAGGTAAACCACGCAAACTCGCGGCAATGCCAATTTATACCTTCGCTTAAAGGAAGATAAATCCTCAAATCCACACCATCACGAGGTGTCGTATATAAATAAAGCTGCTGTTTAACCCGATATCTTCGATCTGCATTAATTCTGGACTAAAGATATGAGATAAGATTGTTCTTCTTCTTGTAATCACGATTTCCTCGTTTAGAAGTTTACTTCATATATCATGGAGGTGTGTTAATTTTGCGTTTACGCGAGGATCTCCGGGAAAGCAGTTTACGGGGTAAACCGGTAGTCAGTTCGATGCTTTATTCGAGCACTAATCTTCAACGAAATCGTTCGTCCGCGCGAGAACCGAACTCCGTTGACACGCTGCCAAGTGGCACGGAAACTCCGCGTTTTCGATATGCTTCCCGATGGATGTATATCGCGATGGGGCAAGACGGGGAGGGAGACGGAGGGGGTGCGAATAATCGGCGGTATATGCGCCGGACAGATCAACGCTGAAATTCAACGACCGCCGAGCGAAATCGTCGGATCACCGACGGAATGTGGTATGGGCCGATTGCCAAGTGACTCGTTCGAATATTTTCCCCGTTCGCTGTTAAATCGATACTCCTACGTCCCGTAGCCCCAAGAATCTATCGAACCTAACGGATGTAATTCAAGTCCGCCAGGATAATAATTCCTATTCATTTCCTTAGCGTATCTTAAACGATTCTTCCAAGATACTTCCTTGCCATTCGTACTATATTTTTTATCATAGTTTTCTCACCTTCGCCAGTACGGGGTTGAACGTAAACTTGGACTCCAGTTCTTTCCTGGGTGTCTGGGCGATGGCTGTCAATGGTGTCAACGGGACAGTCATCTCCTGAAACAAGAAGAAACATTCCTTTAAAACGGGACACCAATGAACCAGGTGCAGTTTTTCAATTTCGCTAAAAATAGAATTCGTTGTAGATATTCCAGCTGATTATCTTTAATCCCTTTGGCGAGCTCTGCGTGCTTGTGCGACATTCGTTTCCCGCCGGGTAATTTCCAGTGGTCGTAGTAAAGATTGGAGAAGACGTGTGCGGGGGAAGGTTAATACGAAAACATGTGCCTTTGCGTAAGACCCGACCGCAACTGGGACACGGTTACGTCAATGCCAACGGAAACCCGTGTACGAATTCCACGTGAGTAGCCACCTACACGTCGGCAAGTAAGCCACGAAGACGATCCCGTCCGTGTACTTCTGTATACGACGCGCGATTGGAAGGAAAGCAGAGCAAATAAGAAGGAGCAGGGTCGTCTGTATAGGCAGGCGGGACGAGATTGCACGGTAAAAGTGATGGAAGCCATTGAAAATGGTGAAAAGGGGGAAAACGTAATAGAAGACTAGCCGACCAAGAGGTAAATAAGGAATGACTACTCCGCTGAAAATTCAATCATCATTATTGCGCGCGGAGTAGTGATTTGTATAACGACTCGTTTCAAGGTTTATCAGGGCTACAGAGAAATTGGAGAAAACGGTTCATTTATGTAAAGTCAGTATCAACTGTCGATGCTGTGACATGACTTAGCTGTCTATGCGGACAAGTACCGGCCGAAGAGCTGGGTAAACGGATAAGGAGGGGAAACAGGGAAGGGGGGCGGTGCACCGGGGAGCATGCAGTAGTGGAGATTCGTGCATTTCCACGGACGGGAATCGATGAGACCGATTCATTGACCCGTCCAGACATCCGTCGACGAGAACAAAGCGCGACGAGACAAAAGCCCTCCTCCTGCCGTACTCTTTTCTCGCTTACCAACCCCCTCCCCACGTCCTCCTCCTCCTCAACCCTAGCCCCCAGCGAGTGCTTACTTTGAGACCACTAAATACGACGAGGAAAATCCTGACAGACGCGTTTGAACGATTCTCAACGGGTGCGGATTTTCCGCGAAAGTCCAAATAAAACGGGCAAAGGGGGAAATGTAAATGGAAATGAATTAGTCTCTACGAAGATAAAATTCGAACGTGTCCTCTTCTTCCTCTTACGATTTCTCATCGATTTCTTTGCCAATAAATTACGCCTGTCGACGAGCCAGTGTAACGGCGGCTGATGATTGGACACGTTTAAATTTGTATTTGATAAGCCAGTCGCGGTTTCGCGTAAAGTTGCGTGGAATTTACGGAACTGCGGTGGAATGATGCGTGGCGGTAATGGAGCAGTGTTTATTCCCCGTAGGAACGACACGTTTCACATTAGAAAAAGGAGGGTCGCCCCTTGGTAATTGCGCTTATTATTCCGGTGCACTCGTGTGCAATTCCACGGCGCGTGACGTGTGTGCGACATCGCGGCATTTGCATCCCGCGCGACGAAAAAAAAGAGAATAATAAGAGAAGAGAAGAAAAAGGACGGGCTGCGCTCCGACAGAGAATTCTCAGCGGCTGAGTCAGCAGCCCCTCAGCGGTCCCATGCGTTCTCCCAGGGTCCTATGGTATTTCGTGCAAGCCGCAGATCCGAATCGACTCTGCTCCTATTTCCGAGAACTCGTCCGAGATCGTCGTACTCGTCAACCGAGAATCGAGATATTCCCTAAGAACCGTGCACATTCATACATTGAAACCACTGGGATTTGACGAAAATTTTCAGGAACTAGTCTGAATGAAAATGAGAAGCAGTATTCCTAAAAAAATACTGACAAAGCAGAAGATTTATTCGACTAAACATGGCTTTAACAGAACTTTAATGTAACGTCGGAAAATAATTCCTTTAAACCCGATTAACGATATATCTTATTCGCGATAGACAACAATTCTTGAAATACGTCGTTGCTATCAAATAAAATCGAGTTTATCGCGTTCGTTTGAAAGTCCACGACTGCTTGGCTCGGCTTTACGATGCCCAAGGCCATCTAATTATTTATTCCAATGATCGAGACCACAAAGGAGTGGAGGTCGACGCTCCAACGTATACCGTGATTACGAACAACATTTGGAATACAACATATAGCAATTGGAAATGTGCAGATCTGGACAACTTTTAGATCTATTACTCTTTGCTTAAACGTTGCCCTAAAAATGATCCTAAAAAATCTGAATCGACCGACACTGGCATCGTTATCGCTGAGCAGCAATTAAACAGGGAAGACGAAACGAATAGGTTGCAACCCTCAGCCAGCGGACTGACTGTGAATGCAGTCGGTGTACTGATAATTATGCGAGGCACGCGAGGCGGCCAGGCGGCAGAAGAGAGAAATAAGATCCGTTACTTCGAAAGGTGTCGACGCGAATTTTGCTAACAGTTTTCAATTAAACGCGCGTGAGAGGAATCCAACGTGGATAATGCTTAGTGGCCAAGGGGAATGTTTTTACACTACGTCCCTAATAATACGTGTTACGTTAAACGGAATTCTTTAGGCCGGAGTCGTCCGAGAAGCTGGAAAATTACTTGAAAAAATCCTCACCGTATTGCTGTGTAAATCAAGTCGCAGAATGCGGGAAATGGTAAGGCTGTTGAATAGCGTGAAAAGACTGAAAATCGTCTGAAATGGAGCAATTAATATTCTACTCGGTCTTCCGGTGACACGTGGATATAGCAGTGGCACTTTGGACTTTCCGCGTGGCCGTCGAGCGCGTTTTCTAAATCGATAAACGACCTCGAGCGTTCAGGGTTTCGCGCCTGACGTAAGAAAACCCGAGGAAACTCCAGGCAAAGTGTCACATTCTGCAGAAACAACGACTCCGCCGATGCACAGCCCGCGTAATTATGATAATACGTGTACTTTCTGTAATCGCAGTGGTCACGCGAGAGGCAAACGAAACCCGTTACGCAGATCCTCCAACAGGGAGAAGGATGGATGGAAAAGGAGCAGGAGAAACAAGAACGGAAGATACCAGACAGCTGTAGAAAGATAACGGCGAGTCATTAACGAATAGGCTTTCTTATCAGCGCGCGAAATGACTCGGCTACCATGAATTCATACACTTGTAAAATAATTTGTATTACAGCGCTAATGGGACCTTCGAAATTCCTCGGAAGAACTTCCCGTGCACTTGGGAGCGCGTTTTCAGACGTTCTCCGTCTATTGAAGGGAAAGGGTTTGCTTGCTTAAGAAACTTTTAAATGCAACCTGACGATGAGGTGAAGTGGAAAAAGGGGGCAGGGATAAAGTCAGAAGGATGCACATGCGAGATCCACATGGGCCTCTCTCGTTCACACTTCAAGTGCACCGCGGAGATGTGCTCGTCGCGCATCGTGCAGCTAATAGGCTGGGATGAAGAGTAACGTTCCCCATCGACAAGCATTCTGCGCGTCGAAAGGGGAAAGGGAAGACGGAGAAAGGAGAGAAAGACGAGAGACTGTCGAGTGCACGGATTGAGTGGAAGGCAAGGAGCAGTGAAACAAGTGTAACACCGGTGCACGAGCATTTTTCAATCTCAAATAAAACTAAAAACTTCAACATGCAGGAAGTAATAACGAGTTACACCAAAACAGAAAAGTACGGATAAAGAATTGCAACATGGAAAGACAAATGGAAAGTCAAAGAGCTAGAATCTGTTTTCTTGATTACCAACAGGTGGATCGATGACAAAACAGTTTACAGTGCTAAATTGTACGAGTAAAAATATGACATAAATTTCATCTGTCGAAATTCTGTTTTTTCACTGATAACCCAATTCCTAATTTTCGAGTGTACATTGGCGCGCAACACTTCCGTCATTCGGTGACCGATGAATCTTGGCGCTTCCGTATTTCTGAAGGTGGATGACGGCGCGAGGCAGGGCTGGGGGGAGAGGGGGAGGGGAACAGGTTCGACGAGATTGGCGAGCGTGGCTTTACAGCCTCGTTCACTCTGCCTCATTAACGCTGGCCAGTCGGCCGTGTCGTTTATGAAACGGATTAATCAGCCGAGATGATAGGACAAATGGGCCCGAGTATTAGAAACACTTAAATCGCCCGTGCATTAGTACCTTTCCATAACTCCAATTACGCGAAACGTGTTCACCGTCTACGGGGATTTTCATAACCGAATGGAAATTAATCTACGGCGCTCGGAAGTGATTTACCTATCCGGCCTGGAAGGGAAGTGGCGTCGTTAGCGATTGATTCCTTGCGGCGAACGTCGTTTGATCGCGAGGTGTTTCGTTGTGCTGGATTAAAGGGGGTGGAGGGGTGTACCGCGAGGAAGGCGATGATCGCCGATGAAAATGCAAGGAGGGACGATGGACTCGATCGATCGAGCCGTGACGAAAAACGATTACCGGCGGATCTCGTCGCAGGGGGGGAGAGAGTCAGGGAGAGGGGGGAGGGGAGGGGAGACGATATTCAGGAGCAGCAGCAACGCGGTCTTCTCGGCGAGCGCAATTAGCAGTCGCATTTACGATGCCTACTGCCTCAACTCGTACCTTTTCCCACGGGCAGAGCCGTGAGAATAATTCATGGGGCCTCGACGGCGCTTCTATGCGACGGAAGAGGGGCAAGGGGGCCACGGGGATGCGAGAAGAAAGAGAGAGGGAGAAGGCAGAAGGACAGAAGGGGCTAGAAACTGTACCGGCTACTACGCGGGCAAAGCATCGCCATAAATTCGCGCTGAAAGTGGAAAAGCCGCGGTCGAACCAACGAGGAAGATGGACCGTCCTGTAAAGCCGTGGAAAGGGCAAGAAAATCCATCGAGCCTCTATCCATTCGTTTTATGACTCCCCTCCCCCACGCTCCTTGTAGTGTCGATACAATCATGTCCTTCTTATTAAAATTAACTGGGGGAATCGTCATCGAATCAATGATAATGCTCAACGTGCAGGGACAAGCGAGAGGTCGATCAGAGAGGGGACTAAAGAATTCTATTGAACTTAACTACGATTATGAACGCGTAACTTCTGTGATTGTATTTTCACCGCGAGAACTACAAAGCTCAAACCCTTCGTGGTCCTTTTGACTGGTGTATGGCGAATTCAATCAGTCAAATTTGACACTGAAAGCAACACAGGGCCACAAACAGGGCTGGCAAACCGAAACCGTCGATATTGGCAAATAATTTCCATGGGGAGAAGATTTACGTGGGCGATCAAAGCGCCGAATTCCCGACGAACCGGCTTGCGTTACATTTTTCTCCATTTCTTTCCCGGTGAATCTCGGCGTGTTTTGAGCGAACAACGAAGAGGCGTAAGTATGAGTCACGATCGAGGACGGATGAGCGTGTATTTCAGTACTCCGTCGGATGAGGGAGGAATGACTCGTCCTGCCCCGCGAAATCTCTCTGTACATGTGTTTATTCCGCCCCCGGCAGGAAGAAAATGCCAGGAATGAATCAGCAGCGGTATGCGCTTTTCGCAGCGACCAAACACACACTTCTGCGCTCAGGAAAATATTATTTCGCGGCCAAAGAGCGTGCTTTAAACTTATCACGTGCGAGTAATGGGGATTCCAAAGGGAGAAGATATTTGGTCGCTGGTGGAAGTGGATAAAATTGAAACATAAGCTAGACATGTAACGAATCAATTATACTGGAAACGTATCAGAATTTGAAACGTCTACTTTAAAGAGTACTTCGAAGAGTTCGTTTAACTGGCATTTTATACCCGATTGATTATCAAATGCGGCGGATAAGAAGGGTACAGGATCGCCGGGAATCATGGCCGTTTTGGGAAAGCGTAAATACACGGCAGAGGATAAAGCGTGCTGGTAAACGCATTGTACGGTGCCACCAACGGCGAAATTGCAACGTGAGTTGAATCATAGGACCCCCGCGTGTGCCGGCGTATCGATCGAACATAATAAACCAGATTGCTGCTCATACGGTGAAAATTGCCGATTCTCCGGTTACAATGGAGATACATGAGGGGCCGACAGAGAGAGGGAGCGGGGGGAGGACAGGGTTGCACCGTGAAAACGGGGATTATGTCGCGTAAGACCGTCGAGTTATTTGCGTCGCTGTCATTTTCCACACACGCGCCATTACACGTCGATGAAAATGGTAATCTCCGCGCGTATAGATTCTCAAACTGCCGGATCATCGAGGAATTTTCAAAGAGGAACTTCACCGCGTTTGCTTCGACGAAGATCGGTTCAAGAGCGAACCGTCGTCCGTCATTTCTTGCTTTTTCCCGGGGGCCCTATTTTAATTTACGTAGTTATTTAAGGACCGTCCCGTGGTTCTCGTGGTAGAAAATTGTTCGCCGAGTGGACTGCACTTACGATCGGCCGTTACGGGCAAGTTTTCGCGGTCGAACGCCGCGGTACCGTGTTCCCCGCCGAAGGACACGATAAATAGAGGTATCCGGAGTATGCGCAGGGGGGGAGGGGGGAGAGTCGAACCGCGATTTCAGTCGATAGAACGTCAACCGCGAAGCGACCGTGGGAGGAGATATTGCCTGGTTTCTTCGAGAAAATCGACTTATCGATTGACCTCGACGCCGAATTAAGAGATTGGTCTTAAGTCTAAAACAGTTCTGATTGACGAAAAACTTTCTCACTCACCTTTAAGATGTTCTCCAATTCGGCCGAATTCTCTGCTGGACCGTGCCTAGAGTTTGGTCCCTGCAAAAAACAAGATTTCTCATTAATAACAACAGCCTATTAACTCCTATCGCGTAATTATCTAACACTTTCCCGGGGAAGTGAATCTTTTAGTTTTCGTACGGTGCTGCTGTTTTTTCCGTGTCGCGAATAGGAAATTCGTCGAGTCACGAAGAATTGTGGTCGCCGAAAATCCCGTCCGCGGGAATTGCTTGGACCGACGCAAGGTGTCAAGGTAATACCGCGGTGTAATTAATCGTCGCATCGTTAAACGCGCCTCGAAGGCATTAGCGAATTAACGCGAGACTTACCGTGCGATCGTTAATCAACATTCCCGCGGGAGAGGGAGGAGAGGGCATTCACGAGTCGTTCTCGCCGTGAGATATTACGGGCAACGCTGAATAGTCAGTCGCGGAAAGAAACGCGAGGACAATGGACCAGTGCGTGGACGGAAGGGGCGAGAAGGGGGGTGGATTAGGGACGTCTAGCAACTTTGGCCCGCGGAACCGGGACTAGGGATGAACGGGAAACAAGCAAGACGAGCAACTGTCAACCAAACTCCAGAAACAAATAACGAATTAAAAGGGGAAAAAAACATGACCATTAAAAATGAAAGCAAAGGATAAACTGAGCAAATGTATCGTACTTAAAGAAATCGAGCTTTATCAAGAATTCCTGAACGTTTTATCTGCGTATTTAACTTCTGATATAAATGTTGAAGTATTCGAAGTCGTTAAGAATTAATGGATAGGAACGAAATAGAAAGTGAAGTGGTGGAAACCGGAGGAAAAATGTCGGAGTCAAATGAATATATCGTTTTCATTATACAGATAATATACTGTAATGCGTATTGCCGTCTCTCATGAGTTATTACGACGAGTTCCTTCTCGCCTCGGCTTTTTTCTTCTATCGCCGTAATTCCGAACTAATTTGGCGGATGGGAACGAATGGCAAACGGCTCGTGAGCGAGAGACTCGTGCGGAATCAATTTTCTCGGGGACAAGGGGCCAGAGATACTTCTCTCTTCCTCTCTATTCCTTCGCCCTTCTCTTCCCGCTTGAAGCTCTAATTGTGTAAGTACACCGGGGGATAAGAGACTCTCCTCGTGGAACTGCGAGCAAAGCGAAGGATTGGAGGAAAAAAAAACTGCTGGATGAAAACTAAGAAGATGCGTTGCCAAGCGAAATCCGGAAGAAAGTTCATCAATTTCCGATGCTAGTGCGGACTACTGGGCGAAAAAGTTTAATCAAATTAAGCGCAGGGATTTGGAAACAGGAAAGAGGTCCAATTTTCTCGATATTCAGTGTCAAATCTATTAAAACGTGACACTTGGAATTCGAAAAGGGTGCGAGCGAGCATCGGGACGTACTTCCCCGAGAATTCTTCGGCGTTAAGTGGAAGACCGGGACAAGACAGTGGAGAAGGAATGTGTCGAAGAAAACGGAGGAAAAGCGGCGGACGCGAGGCGTCGAGCTCTAACGAGAAAATATCGAAGAAAGAGCAAAGGTGGACGGAGGGAGAAGGACGATCGATCGATAGTCAATCTCAATGAAATTCGCACCTCGAGGAGAGAGTCGCTCTCTGGCCTAATAGGGCTCGGCCAAACTCCCGTGGGATTTCCATTGAAAAGCAATTCGTTTCCCGTCAACGATGCCGCTCTCTCGCCGCGACAACGGCGTCCTCCCCCTCCCCCCGCGCCTCACCCCCGCGGATATCGAAGCACGAGCCGCCGATAATAACCCTCTTTATTATCGCATCGCACGGTGATTAATACCGGGCGCCGATGCTTTGATGTCCCGCGGGAACGGCCGGCCACCGAATCATCGGCAGCTACGCGAAAATCCCCCACTGGTATTACGAGAAGTCACGTTACCGTGGCAATAACATTCACGATTTTATTTTTATTAGCCGGCCAAAAATCAGCGACCATTGCGCCGGACGTGAAATGAACTTTCGATCGAAACGAAACCGGCTTTTTTTCAAGTATGAAGTATGATCGTCTTTTTGGTCATTGAAGTTTCACTTCCCTGCGAAAGACCGAGACTCGGTGCAGTTATAACGGAAGTTTCGAGGCAAGTTCCGTCTATTATTCGTTAAAAGTCTGTTCGAACGTATTTGTTCGTTGGCGACTTTTTATTTACCGATGCACTCGCATCCCACGCTCGTGTCTTAACTCATCCGGCACAATTGTGCGTACGGAGAAGAATGTTTGCCCGGGGCAAACAAGCGATGTCTAGTAAAATATTAGCTTAATGAATATTTCTGAATAATCGTTTGGGCATACATGTTTTACACGAGCCTGAGCTTTCTGAGACGGTTGGCAAATAACTGCTCGTAGCATCGGTACGTTATAAAACAAGTCTCATGAACCGTGGGGCAAATTGACGGAAAGCAAGAAACAGAATTACGTCGCGGGAAGACAACCAGTGTAAAGATTGAGTAATACAAAATATTACGAATACGACGCTCAAGATACACATTTCATGAATTTCGTGTAAGTTGATCCGGAATAATATTTAGAAACGCGAGAAATTGGAATACAGGCTCTTGAATTGGGCCTTCGAAGGACCGTTCTCTCGCGGATGAAACAATTTTGTGCTTTGCTTTGTACTCACGTTATCCAGAGGTAGCCTGGAGAGTCTGCTTCCGGCCGAGTGGATCCTAGATCCTCCGGGAAGCGAAGTGCCGGCAGCTCCACCGAGGGAATTGGCCGGGGGGCCTTTTGCCGGCAGCAATCCGTGATTACGATGATCGTTGCTACTGCCGGCATGTTTAACCGGTTGGCCAGGGTAGCCGCCCCTGCCGCCATATGGTGGTTTGCTGTCGGCCGGTTTTACAAAACCGCCCCTTTGGCCGGTGTGGCTGGCCGAGGAACCCGCGACGCTCGTCGACGCTGACGTCGACGTCGACGACGAGGAATTCGTTCTCGGGCCACCGGGTTTCTTGAATTCCTGCGTAGAAGGCGAACAGCGGGAACTCGAGCTCACCGTCCCGGAGATCGGCCGTAGCGACGACGAACCGGAAGACGGTGCCGGACTCGCCGGAACTCCCTCGATGCCGATCAAACGTTTCGGCTCGTCCAGGAGATGCTTCACCAGCGAATAGTTGCCCAGCTTCGACTGGATCTGCTGGGTAGTGCGGTCCTGGGCGTCGGGGTTCACCTGCAAAACGATTCGGTTCGTTATCAAAACCGTCATTGACAAGTAATCCTTTAATATCCCAACAAAAAGAACTTTGATTCAATAAATCTCATTTCATTAGTTTTTTAGCTCCCTATGGTTCTAACGAAAAATACTTTTCTTGCACTAAAATACTTTGTTAGGCTTAGTAGACCGTACGAGAATTTTTAAGGCTCAGCCAGGAAGGACTCGGCTTGAATTATTTCATTCCCTGTGTAGGAGAATTGTGGTACTAGGAAGGAAGAAGTTGCTACGACTCGCAGAAACGCCATTTCCTCGGTCAATTCTCGGATGGATGACTGTCGAGCGTCCTAACGAGATCAATCCGAGGTTTCGGCTTAACGATCGAAACTTCCTACCCCCCTCGGCCCTTGCCAGCACGAAACTCGAGCGCAGAATGCTTTGTCGAGCAGATCGTGAGGTAGCTCTCGCAGTTCCTAAACTGATTACTCGCGCAATTAGCGCGAATTAATGCGACGTGGAAGAGAGGTCGAAGCAGCCGGATTGTTTAGCTCATCGGTTTTCGGATATTGTGCTCGCCGGCTCATCCGAATTATTCATCAAAAACCGACAACAGCAACAACAACAACAACAACAACAAGAGGTGGATATTTTAGAACGTCTACGAGTACGCATAGGAGCCGGTCGGGTTTGCCCTTTGTCTCGGGGCACAATGAGATCGGATCGTGACTTAATAAGAAGCCGGGGAGATCCCGGGAGGAGCCTTAACGTGATTAATGAGCGCTCTATAAATCAAGCTCGCTCGTTTGCACGGGGATTCTTTTAACTGCATCACGCGCCAAGTGCTACCAGGTTGCTGCGGTGAGTTGTAGATGCCCGGTTTACTCCGTGGAGGGAAGGGCAAAGACGGGGGAGAAAACGAAGGACGCGATGTCATTATACACCTACGTGACGCTAAATGGCCCGGCGTTAAAACAATATTTATAGTACGGTCGACCGACCACGAATGCTTACTCTCATTAGCAGCGTGTATTTGAACGTCTCGAAAGACCGTCGCGGGAGATCGATCAATCGCACGGATCGTGATAGCCCGTTACACTTTCCTAACAGACCAATTGATTCTGACGAAATCGTCTCGAGCAAACTCCGCAGCAGCGGACGATTAATAAATCACTCGGCAACGGGACTGAATGATTTTACGATATTGTCGGTTGATTTAATCGGCTACTTGTTCGCCATTTCTCGTGAAACTACGGATTGATTTATTCGGCTACGTTTCAATGGATCTACCTGCGATCGGCTATCGGGAGGATCAATTACGGAACTTTCCTGCCGACGCATCGGGGCCAAAGTCCCACGAGATTTCCCAAGTCGGAGTGACCTTGCGACGCTAGCAATTTTACGGCGGAAAATCGGAGCTCGATTAAACGGCTAATCGATACGGGCCTTAACGACGACAGGAACGGTAATTTCAAACTTTCCGCCGATAAATCAGCTTCTGAAAAGTCACGGGCTATGTCGACTAATTAAGCTTTAGACGAGGACGAGTCTCGGGGACGGCGCAAATGCGCCACGGGGAGAAGGGGAAGGCGAATGCTTAGGTGACCGGGTCAGGGACTTTCCTACTCGCTTCAGTCCTCGGTGAATGTCTTTCCACGCCTATGAACCATAATTTCGTTGACGCAATCGCCAAGCAACGGTCATTCCGTCCACGACAGTGCCCGGTTTTCGAAAAAAACGTTGAATCGAATGCTCCGAAAAATCGTACATTCGTTTCGCCAAGTTTCGGGGAAAAACGGGCAACGATTGTCAATTTTTATCGAGCTTGACGGCTTTGAAAAGGGAGAAATTGGGCGTCAATTTCGCGGAGAATTGTGGCACTGCGTCGGAACGCTGAGCGAGCGGGGGAAGAAATGATCGTTCTCCCGTGCTTCCGTTTGATACTCTACGTGGCCGGCGTTCAAAACCGCCAAGATTATTTCCGAGCGGTCGGCGAATGCCAAGAGGACAAGCGGCACTTCGTTTTAGTGCCTCGTAAATTTACGTCAGTTTTATAATCGAACTCTCCCGTGAACCGCGAGCCCGCGCGTCAGATTTCGTAACGAGTTCTTCACACCGACGATGACCCCCACGATTATCATCAAGGTTTTCTCGCGAAAGGTCAATAACCACTGTTCCGTAAACGTCGATGATTTGGACACGTCTTATCTTTAAAGTTACCGACTGCGGTAAAAGGTTTACAGCTCTAGAAATTCTTCGTTTAACGATTTAAACGAATTTTCGTCGTTGCTCGTCACTGTGATTTCCCAGATTTCTGAGAGAACTCGTTCTTCGTCGATCTTTATACGTTCCGCGTGGAGATCGCTCAAGTTTCGAAGCACGACACGTTCGTAAACAGTTTTCCCACTCCCAGAGCCGGGATCCTGCGCGGACAGAGAGCTCCCATCTTCGGGTAAAACGTCCGCGAAGAGCGGCAATGCTACAAAAGAGTTTTATGCCGCATAAAAGACGTATAGCAGGTATATAGAACGTCGTCGTCTGTCTCTTCGCCTTTACTGCGGCAGGAGGTCGGAAAAACCGGGTCAGGTCGGTCGACTAGCCTAAGCTTCCTTTGCTTCGAACGAAATTCAACAAAGCTCGCATTAAGAAAAGCTCGTTCATGTATCTCTCAGAGTTCCAGCTACACTTGCAACTTTCGTCGTTACACCGGCAAACCATACATAACTTGACGAACACTCAAGGCCTGCTTTAATTGGATAACAATTATTCGGCAATTAGTATCTGCCATAAATGTCCATTCGGCGGGACACGCAAATGCAAAGGTCATGCGAAACAATGCTTTTCACATGCCTGACCGTCGTAGAAAAGTCATTTCTGTCGTCGTTGTCGTCGTCGTTGGGAATGACGTGGAAACGCGAGATTATCGACCCGAGCCGGTTTTTCTTGACGACTAAATTTCCGTTGCGTTCCTCTCGCGAGTTCCGAGAGTTCGCTTTGATGTTACGCGGGGAACGAGCTCTCCGCACGGCGAAGATGAAATATCGTCGTAGTTGCGATAGCGGCGCGATGGCGCGGCTCGTGGAGAAGTAAGGGAAGGGGGAGGGGAATTTAAACGACCTTCCGCGCCGTTGTTACGGTCCGCGTTACACTCCGTGTGTAAGTACGACGTACGTTTAATGGACAGAGTATATCTACACACTACCATACCGCGGTACTTTACGTTTTTCTAAGTTAATGCACGATTATTTTACGTTATTTCACGTTATTTTCCATTTTTCGTTCTACTTTACGGTTGTATTAAAGTACCAACCAGCCAGCGTAGTGGCTTTTAGTAATCTTCACAGAAGATGTGAATACGTATGAGCTTCTGATCGTCAGTAATAAAATTCATCGACACATTCGCTGCTTGGTCAATTTCTTGGACGGCGGAATTTGTGTTCTGTTTTTGGTGCAACACGAACGAAAGTCGTATGATTACGTTTTGAGTTAATCACACGGTAGATTTGCCAGGAATTATGTTACTACGACGTTCTAACGGCTTGATGACTAATCTTAGTCCGCCCGGGGGGAGATGTATATTTTCTGGCAGTGAAGAGGACACGTCGATTGCACGCGGGAAGTCAAGTAAGAACCGCAAGGCGATTTCAATGAGGCAGGTGGACGAGGCTCGTCTAAGGTTACGTGATCCGCGGCACGTATTCTCGTTTCCCTCCCCTAGCGGCATGCCGAGAGGGACGAGAAGGAGAGAAAAAGAGGAAGAAACGAGAGACCAAGGGAATGGCACGGGTGGGGAGAAAAAGGAGAAGGACAACACTGCACGATGATGCGGTTCCTGGCCATTGAAATCGACTATTACTTGGCTCTCAGATGTTCTTTTCCTTTCACCCCTGCCCCACTCCCCTTCCTTCATCCCTCGCGGAATCCACTCCGTTTGCGCCCCTCCCCTCCTTTCATTAAACTACCCGTGCGTTGAGCATTTTTTCGCCGTTCCATCGTCATTAATTTATTACAACGCCGCGGAAGTTCCTCGGCCGTGCGTTAATTGTATCGTTAAAATTAATGAATTTCGGCATCGTTATGTCGGCGCCGTCGGCCTCCGTGCAATTTCTTCGCGGTGACCGAATTCCGGCGCGTGGACGACGCGGGCCACGTTCTCCTTGGCCGCGTGTTTTACGAGGAGCGCTGATGAATTTACGAGAGAGACCATCCGCACGACGGGGAGGACACACCAGGCCGGTAATTAATCAGCTTCCAGTCAATGTTCCGGATAGTCTGCAGCCGGTGCGGGCCGTTTGGCGCGGGGCAAGGCGTTAATTAGCGTTTCATTAGCGGCTCAGATCGAAGTTACACGGGGGCGGACGTGTACGAACGATTCTACTCGACTGCTTACTCTCCTCTCCACTCTTCCCACTTCCCCTTCTCCAGCCCTCGGCGTTCGCCAAATACTCCGCAACGGGCGAGTCTCTGTCGTCGAAACAAAACTGGGGAGAATCGACCGCGAATGGACCGGAGGAAACGGCAAACTTTTTCTTCGACAAACAACACCGCAGTCGCCGCCGCTGTGGTTTTTATTGCATTTAAATTTCCGCCCTAACGCCGTAATCTGCGTTCGAATTTTTATATCATGCACCGCGCTCAACCGCAATATTTCCCCTCGCGTCAGCGCTATTAATTCCGTCGAACGAGTGGTACAACAAAGCCGATGGAACAATGAGCGTGTTTACGAACGAGACCGAACTATGTTTGTTCAAAACGTGAGAAGCCACGGAAAACGCCGTGTCTTCGACGTATCGCTTGCGCGAGTACTGCCGAGTGTATTAAGCACTTTCGTTGCCGTGATGGGAAAAAGGCGGACAAAATGGGCGAAGGAAGGGTCGACAGAAACACGGAAGAAAAGAAAGATATGTCTGAACTGTAGCGGAAAAACGAGAAAGAAGAAAAGCGAGCACGTAAAGGATGAAACGCCGTCGTCCGTGCAACGAGTTTTCCTTCTCTTTTCCTTCACAGTCCCTCCCCCTCCTTTCTGTCGATTCCCCTCCCGCTCTCTACTCCTCTCCATTTTAAAACGGTACGTGTCTGGCATCGGTTCTCCGCGTTTAACTCGTCGCCGTCCTTCTATGCATGTGAAATTCGCATTAAGCGACCAACGACTGTATTCGAAGGTGAGCAACCCCCTTGTCGAGAATTTTTCGCCAATTTTCCGCATACCCGCCAGCAATTGCAATAATTTTGTGTCGAGCAATGTTTCCACGGGGAATTACAAGAGGAAATAAATATTATTGTACCATCGGGAAAGCGCGTTAATAAATTTAATTCCTACAAAATTCAATGCTACATAATTTTCGTTGGCCAAAAACCATCGAAAATCCTTCGGCATCGTCTCGATCTACGATTGTTCGTCTCTCGAGTGGATTTCGTGTTTGACGGGATTTTTTTAAAGGATTTTATGAGCGGAAATGTATTTTTCTTCTACCTGGGGTATCGGTGTTGCATTGGGGATAAATCCGAGCCGCTTTAACGGTCGCTTTGCGTCGGGTTCGTCGGTAGAATCCGCGGCAAGGACCTCCCAGGGGTTCTTGCGCGGGTGGATCGGCCGATCCAGGAAGAAGGGGACGGGGGAGAAACTCCTCGAAGCAAATGCCGACGATCTGGGCGGGCCGAGGATGTTCCAACTATTTCGAATACTCGCGACGAGATTCTCAGACGCCGCAAGAAGAAAGAATCGATGAAAGACTGGAGCGAACGGGACAAAGAGGAGTAATTCGTGAAACTGGGCGCTCGATAACAGAGGCAAAAGAAATCCAATTGAACGAAAGCCTCGTAAAAAGATTGCCAGTCCAACGAAATTATTTCTCACGTACAAGTTCGACGAACCGTTGAAGAATTTCTTCGGTTCAAAGTCGGATGGTCCTTCTTTCAAATTCATTTGCTAATATTTCTAGTTTTTACCATATTAGCTTTCAAATGTAAACCATTGTATTCCGTGTGAATAAAATTCTTCAACCCCTTGGGACGTTTCCGCGTAGTTTGTTTTCCATTGTTAAAATCCTCAACGACGTGTCGATCGGTCTTCAATTTAATTGCTCATCTGAGAATACTCCGAGTCTAATATCCTGGACCACTGGGGTGTCCCTGGGTCCCCGGAAATCTCGGTTTCCGTGAACGGCGTTCCTCGGAATGTCGGCGTGGGAGACGGGAGCCGGCGTCGAGGCAAACGCAGTTTGCTCAGCCGAGACGCTAAGAGGATAAGCGATCGGTCAGTTTCACAAATCGCCGGGGGAAGCGGCGAAACACGCCTTCGCTTATGGACGGCCGATAAATCAGCTCCGGGAGGCACGTTTCCAGCGTAAAACACAGCGAGCCGCTCGGCAAGGTTACCGATCACGCCGAGCAGCGAGAGAAAAAGATCGAAAAGGAGAAGAAGTGCAGGTCGAACGAGGAGGGGGAGGAGGGGAGAACGAGGGAAAGGCGCAGGTGAGCCTAAAGGAGGAGAGAGACCGCTCTCGCGGGGAAAGAGGAAGGAGGGGGGGAACAGTCCACTCGTCATTACGGGCGCAGAATAAACCTGAACCCAGCGGCAAGCTCGTACGAAGCTACCGAACTCGCTCTTCTCGTCGACGTAGGCAAACGCGCTGCATACTAGAATGACCGTGACTTTAACTGCACCTTTCTCCGCGGCCTGCCATCCTCTCACGCCAATGACGCAACCGGCTTTAACGCAGTCGCACGGTTCTTAACGTCCGCGCGCCAACGGCAAAAATCATGACGAAGACAATGCAGCGCGATTTCACCTTCCACCTTGCATATGCGCGGCTAATGAGCTTTCCAAAAAAATGATTGTCTTAACGGACGTGTTTGGTGATTCCGTAAGCACGATTAACGCGGCTCGGAGATTCGGCCAAGTGACAATTGGATAACTGCTAAACGGCCATTCGGGGTGTTGACTTTGATGAATTACCGTTGCATTAGTTTGCGAGTCACTCCCGGTGCAACTGTATCTCGCGGACACATTTCTTCAGCGAATCCCTATTCCTTCATGTCCATGCTTTTGACAAGGATCGACCGGTGGTTTCTACATATTTCAGTTTTTTCCACAATTCAAGTTTCTCACGAGGTACCCTCGTAAGAATTCGCCGCGGTATTCCACGGATTTGCATTTTACGGGTCCTGGGGGGCTGGCGAATAATTTCCCGAGGAAAGTACGATCCGTGGGGTCGGCGGGGTCTAAAGACCGGGAAAACCGGGCAGGAACGTTTTGCGCGCGTTAAACGGGCAACTTCTGGCAGTCGGCCACTCGATCGCGAACGGCGATAACGAGGAACGCGGTCGATCTTTCGCGGCGTCTTTCGTACGTGGAGACACGGCCGAGGGAGTTGGAGGGGGGAGGGGAAGAAGGAGAAGCCCCGGCGATTCGACGCCGCGGAACGTCGGGGTTACTAATCACGAGCAGAAGCCAAGACGGGAAATACGGCACGACGTGCTGCGCGTCCATCGCCCTCCGACGATTACTACTCAACCCTGCTTCTTCCACTTCGAACTCCCTCTCGATCCTCGCGCAGACCCATCCCCTCCCCCCTCTTCTCCTCCTTCAACTTCGCCGGTGCTCTCCTTGTCCCTCTGAGCAGGCTTTTCCCTCCCCCAGCGTCTGGCGTCGTTCGCCTTCTCGTCCTTGCTCAGCCACCCCCGTGGCCGTCCGTGACGACCTATCACCCTCGACTGTCCTCGACGTTCACTACTTTTCCACCGAGCCGTGGCTCGGTTCTTCGTTTTTTCTTTTGCTCTGTCTAACTCCCCGATCCGGCAGAACACACGGATCGGGGTTTTACAGTCGACCTTCTTCTATTATCGGAATTCTCGACTACGATAACAAATCTTCGCGTGCTACGGGGTAACGGTCGTATCGAGCAACGAAATGATCCACCGTGTAAGAAGGAAATAATCGAAAGAAGTGATTCTCGTTTGGTGAATCTCGCCGAAGAATCACGTCGCTGATAAGAGAGAGAGATGGTACGGGTTGTATCAATAATTGACGTTGATTCAGAGGACGATCGTCCAAATCTCTTGACCTCCCCCGCGCCCCTCACTTCGTCCTGCCGTTATCATCCCCCGTTGTTTCTGGGCGAAGATGGACGTTTTTTTTTTCTCGTCAATCCCCGCTCCGCAATATCTCAAAACCCTCGGCGCCGAAAATTCCCCTCCGGGCGGTCGGCGAAATTTCTCCTCTATATCATTGCATAACCTCCAGACGGCGATAGACGTCTGTAACTAAAGGTGAGAAGGACGAAGGACGAAATTACGGTGAGGCCGATCACGCACACCATTTCCCCGGCGTATTTATAGATCCGAGGCCTCCCCCCACCCTTCGTCGTCTCACGGTCGATGAAACGAAGAACCCCGACGACTCCATTTTCAATTTCGCCAACCCCCCCTCCCCCCGCCCCCAACCCGCGATGCTCTTCGGCAAATTTTCCCTTGTCACCCGCCTAATTCCCTTTTGCTATCGTTTTTCAAGGGACGAATCAAAAGTTCGCCGCTCGACGTTCTCTTTGTTTGCGTAATAATCGAGAGGAAACCGTGCCTCGCGGGCAGCCACGTTAAATAATAAGTCGTTATCCGTGATCAATGGTGCAACAAAGTTCGATTCTTTGGCTGGCTGATTCGCCGCGTTCGTTGCTGCATAAATCTTGCGAGTCGATAGAAAAATCCCTCAGCGACGTCGGGGGAACTGGGGCGAGTGGTATAAATGTGAAAATATGCTTTCAACGCTGTTTGACGACGAGAGAAACTTAGCGATCCTGTGGACTGCGATTTTTTCTCCTCAAAGGAAAACTGGAATTCATTAAATTCATTGGCATAGCTCCGGTTGAATGTGTCACGAGAGTAATTTCGTATAAGTTATTTAATGCGGCAGGAGTGGAATTCCTCTGTTCGTTAACGACGCGTCTAGAGGTATCAGCTATTCCCATTATTATGACGGCATTGAAAGCACAATAGCGAGCATCAATTGTCGAAGTAACACTGGTGGCGAGCAATTTTCTCCAGCTTCCCCCCGCGAGGCCCATACACTCACGTGTGAATGGTGTATCGTAATCAGCATCTGCACCCTGCCCGCCTCACCGCCCCACTCGTATCGCTGATACCGTCTCTGTCTTTTCCCTTTCCAGCGCTGCACACACGATTTCTCTACTCTGTCGCCCTCTGCCCCTTTCTCTCTCTCTTTCAATCCTCTTTCTCATTTTCCATCCTCTGCTTTTCCCTTTCCACTTCTTCTCATCTTTCTCTTTCTCTTCGATCTTCTCCATTTCTCTATCTCTCTTTCTCTGTTCCTCCTCCCCGCCCTTTCCACCTCTCTCCGTCATTCTCCCTCCGCCTGCATGCGCCGCAAGTGCATTGACACGACGGGCGGTTGTGCACCGTCGAGTAAGCGCATACACTGGCGACACATGCGTGGCCATGCAGCTGCAACGTGCAACTGTTTGCACTTGGCGACACGTCCTCCGGGCTATCTCTTCCGGAAGGTAGGGAATATCGAGAACCCGTCGCCCGATAGTCAGTGCAATCGGCGAAACGCGTTTTGTCCCGTGAAAGGAACCGGCGAGGTGGGTCTCGAGTCTCGATAGCCCCGGAAGCAGGGCTTCTCTTCGTAAATCCCTATTAAAAACCGCCCGGGGATAGCACTTGACATTTAAACCACGAATTAGATGCATCATTATCCGCCTGAATGCTTTCGACCGTTGGAAAACAATCGCCGAGTTATTCCACGGCCCGGAGTTTCGTAATTGGACGAACACGATAATCCGGGGACTCAATGAAGTATGCTCGATGTTTGCTCACGCGTTTCCTCGGTAATTAGCGTCATCGTTCGCCGATTAACCGACCGTCGAATTCGTTTAATCCCGCGGCGATGACGGTCAAGGCGTAACTGCACACGTTAGACGGAAACGGGGAGAGATCGAGGCCGAGATAATAGGAAATTACGGAAATTCACGGTTGACATTAGCGAGGTTAGTGGAGTGCCACGGCCGAAAATTCGGATCGTGGCCCCGTGCCAAGGGTGCGATTAATTGACCCGCTTCGCCCTCGTACGTAACACGAAGGGTGCTGTCGTTGATTCAAATCGCCGGAGCAAATAAGCCGATATACCGCCGGCGACCTGCCCGATTATTTACGGTCTTTAAAAAGTTTCCCGATTAGCGTCGATACCCGCCGAGCGTCACTCGATTCTATGATCCCCCGTAATAACGTAATTATTCGCCCGGCTAACGACGATACACTGGGAATCGTTGATTAGCGGGCGAATTATCTACGAGATTCGTGAATACTCAGCGTGGTCCGGGGGGCTGGAAGGGGGAAGACGATGGGCGAACGCGTAATTAAATGCAGTAATGGAATTAACGGCACCATCATCGCCGAGCTTCCGTGCCAGCGAAATTCTTGCTTACCGCCGGTAATAAGATTATTATTATTCGTATTCGCCGGATGAATTCGCTTACACGGCGGGACCGTACGGAAAGCTGGCAACGTATTCCCGCAGAGTTTCTCGCCTAAATACCCGTTCGGTGATATCCGCGAGGAGGGAGGGTGGAGCCAGGGCGGGGGGGGGGGGATCTCGACTGCAGCTGCATCGAAAACTCGCGTGGTGGCCTCTTGCCAGTAGTGCAGCGATTAATTAATCCCCGTCTCCTTTTACCGAGAGCTCGTGAAGGTTTTCAGCCGAGGCTCATAAAACACGACGCCCAGCGTGCATCGCCGACGCGGATTATCGACGTCGCGGTAAATAGAGCGAGAGTAGACCGATCGGCAAGAAACGGGACCGCGGAGAAGTGAAAACACGCCGAGGAACAAACAGGCTCGTTGACTCCCTTGACAAGGATCACGGGGAAAAAAGAAAGAACCGTTGGAGTCCAGGGACAAAAGGAAATTCCCGGATTACGATATTTTCGCAACGACAGAACAGCGGGGAAAAGCGGCGGAAACGCGGGGACAAAGAGACGGAAAAGTAGAAACGCAAAAGCGAGGGTAGACAGTGCGAAACAGAAAGACGAGAATGATAAAAGCCGGTTTCCCCGGCTAAAGGGAAACATTCGCTGTGCGAGCGTGCTGCTTCTTTACAACCGCATAATTCTCGCAACTCACCCCCCGTCCCTCTCCCCTCGCTCCTTGGCGAGGTGGAATTAAGCAGGGAAACGATCTTGGTTTACGCTCTTACGTCGAGCCGTGCCTTCGTTTTCCTGATTAAAGTAACTCCGAGATTCTCGCCGCCCCCGCAGTTACCTGATCACCGCTAATAATCAGGGTTTAAGATATTCAGCCAAGCAACGATACACGTCCACGGCTCGAGATATTTCGCGACGAGAAAAATGATTGGAAAAAAAGGGAATTTGTTGTCTCGGCGTAATCGTTAGTGAAATATTTAGCGATTCGTTTGGGGGATTTAATTCTGATCGGGTGATGCAATTTTTCGAAGCTCGGTGATACAGTGCCACTCGGAATAACGAATTTCAATTAAATTTCGACCTACGCACGAGTGTTCTCGACACGATGAAGATCCCTCCTCCCCCCCCCCCAGGTCTCTCGTTGATTCGTTGGAAAAAATTTTCCGGCCCGGTCTCTCGAGCTCCGTTTTCGTTCCCTCATTTTCCAGGCATCCTCTCCGTTACCCGAGGTATCATAGCTAATTTTCTGGCAGCAGCGTGTACCGCCGAACGTGGGTTATCGGGCCATTGTTTATTTCCTCGGCCGGTCCGGCACTTTCTTCCTCGTCCTCGGGGTTTCCCTCGTCCCCTTCCGGGTTCCCCCCTTGCCCGTGGTCCGTTCCGCCCCTCCGCGCGCTCCTCCTTTCCATCGCGGTTCCTCTCGGTCCGCCTACCCCTCGGCACCTACAACTCTCGTCAAGCCACCGCATTATCCCACCCCCTGACACACCGGTATTGATTTCGCCATCCCACACCCCCGTGTTCCTCAGAGCCAGAGCCGCTGCTCTCTTTGTGTAAGTGCGCGCGTGTTTGTCCTCTCTTTCCCTCCCGCGCCGTGTATATGCCGCGACCATGAATATATAGTCTCCGGCGTGGGCGCGTGTCTGGGATCGTTCCTGCATCTCTCCCTGTTCGCCCTGTGTTGATACATATACGTGAGTCTATGTATATGTGTGTGTGTGTATGCGCTACAGCCACTAGCAGCATCAACGCCGCGTGGAATACAGTGAAAGCAAGCAGCCAGTGCCCTGCGAGAACGGCGGTTTAATAAATTACGCTAAATACTAACGGGCTGGATGGCAGTGCGCGCTCGTCAGTGGACATTCCAATGGGAAAGCCCACGTATCAGGAGGGAAGCTCTCTCGTTTCATCCCCCTCTGATAAAAAAGCAAGGCACTCCTCCCCGGCTCTACGGAAACGTCGGTCGATAAAGAAATGCCCGATCGAGGCTCAACGCCATGTTTTACCGGTACTCGCATGAATTATTACGAACGGTACACCGGGCCAAATATCTCGGAGCGAAAGACGACGGTTGACAGATGGATAAATGCCGGAAGGAAGATCGTCCTGTAATTCTCCGACAGGAGTCCAATGTTCGCGGTGTTGCGTCAAACACACGCACATGCTACGCACGTGTGTCGGCGCGTGCGTGAGAGCCGCGGGGGAGGGGGAGGGGGAGTTCAGATGGGACGGGGAAAAAGCACGCGTGGGTCCGCGGAAGTGGAGAAAATCGATGCACGCGTCGGCGGAAAAGGTCGGCCGAGTGCAGGAGAAATGATTTGCCCGGTAGCACCCGATAAACGGCTGGCAGACACAGGGCAGAAAGTCAACCGAAATCGCTGCCGAGCGATATGGAAATCGTCGGGATACGGGACGTATGTAAAACGCGAAGAAAACCGACGAGATTCCGGCGGATAAGTAAAACGGGCTGGGGGGAGGGGAAGGGTTTGGCCAGACAGACGGAGAAGAAGGCGTAAAAATGGAACCGTAGGCTGACGGGAATGAGGAGAAAGAGCGTTAGCCACTCTTCGACTTCATCCCCTTAAAATTCACCCCGGCATTCTTCTCAGGACAGATTTGAATAATGTATAGTGACAGACGGAGGAAGACGGACGAGAGCGCACACGGGCTTCTATCTTCCTGTCTCTCTTCTCCTCCTCCTCCTCTTCCTTCTTCTCCTCCGGCAGCCCCCATCGTACGCCGTGTTTCCCGGCGAATCGGAAAGCTGAGAACCTCGAAGGAAGGAAAAGCGAGAAGCTTAACCATCGGACGGAGGGAAAGCGTTTTCAGGATTTCACCAAGTTCCCTCTCTCGGGTCTTGACGGTCGTTAAAACTGATCTGAATAGTCCGACGAGTCGTGACTGAATGGCCGGGTTACTTCTCGCGACAAACGACCAGCCAAGATGTCGACTAAAACGCTTCACCCCTTACACCGAGCATCAAATGGACTTTGTTGATAACCCAAATATCCGTGAGAATCGGCCCAACGATTACCATCGCAAAGTCCCGTGGTTCGCTGTCTTTTTTCGCTAGGGAAATTTGAAAATGGCGCAAGGGGCTTTTGACGAACGTTTGGGATGAAAATAAATTTAATTTGACGCGCCCGTAAGTGCACTTTCTTTCCCCGTTTGCGGTGTTTTTGAGTTTTTTGTCGTTAGCTCAACACTCGCGCGGTATTTCCCGAGCAAACAGCCGGCGCTCGTGGCCGTTCCACGAGCGCGATATAAATTGCCTCGATAAATATGTTCTCTCTCGCTCTCCTCGGCCGGCCGGAATTCCATTCCGGTTGCTCGTACAAAGAAGAATGACGAATGAGGGGATAACGGCGGAGAGCAGGGAAAAAGATCGGCAAACGGATGACGATAGAGAACCGTAACGCGAGGGCAGAATTGCTGGAATTCGTTTAAAGGATCTCCACATGAATTTAACGGTCACTTTAAAAAAGACCTATGAATAATCCTGTTGCCCCGGAACGGAATGGGACGGGTTTTCAAAACGGTGCATTTTTTCATTTATTTTAATCGTCCCCTCGTTTGCGATTATAATTTCCCGTGTAAAACGTCGACGATGAAGACGGCAAGAAGACAGAAAAGGACGGGTAAAAACGGATAAACACGAGTGGATCGTCGATATTATCGCGGGTAGAGAAACGGTAAGGTCTACGTATGAGTGTGTCGCCGCGAAAGACAGGTTTCATGGCTCTCTCGTGGGAATCCCTCTCGCGGGGAAGAAAATACGCGCGACTATTTTGTCGAGCTGGTCGACCGCAAGGCCAGATCTCACTGCTATATAGAGATAACGCGGCAGCGTGTCACCTAACGACCGAACTATGTGAACGCGAGTCAAGCACGTGCGGAGGGGAAAGCGGGAAATAATATACGAACTGGGAATTAAAACAGAGCGAGAGAGGAAGCGAGACCGAGAGCCCGTCAAAAGAAACGACTGCGGAGAAAATAAAGGACAATGAGAAGCGAGGAATAACGAAAGGAAGAACCAGAAGCAAGGGAATATGTGGCTCGCCGGGATGAGGAGAAGAGATAAAGATTCATAGAGATAAAACTTGCCGTGGATGAGCATACGCTTATTACGCAAGCGAGCTGTTTTGCGAAATGGCTTACAGGCGTCAAGAGGGGTCTCGTCTTATCGTCCCTGAATGCGAACGTCCACCGGGCTGATGTAAACAGCGCGAGATAAGCTCGGAGCTTTCGGCCTCAGCAATTTCCAGAGCCCTATTTCGCTCTCATTCCGACGGTCAATGAAAACATTCGACGATACGATCCGCAAGTAAATCTTTAATAGACGGCATTTCAGGCAACACTCCTGGCTTTTATCGCCGTTTAACATTTCTCCATTGACGGGGGGGAAATGTTACACGTCGTTCTATCGCGTATAATTACGTCGTCAGAGCCGCGCGTCAGAGAAGTCGCGATTCATGGATTCAGCGGATTTTTCTGCCGCGCGATGACGTCACATGTGGAATTCCGCGAGAAATTCTCCGTCGTCATGTGTGACGATTGCTTTCTCGGTATCCGTCTACCCACGTCTTCCGTATCACTGTATAATTTTGTCCAAGCAATCCTCCCACCGGGAACTACGTCAATTAGATAACAAGTCGTCCCAAGTGAAACAAAACTAAACAACAACAACGCACGGTCATCGAGGCAATTGTACAAGAATTCGAGCAACTCATTACGCTATCAAGTTTCGTAGTACACTTTACGTAACGTGACAATCATTGACAACTGATTAAACACCGCTGGTTTTTAGTTTCATTTCCGCGTGGTGTGGATTTTTGGAGAACCATCGGCAATCGTTCTTGGGGTTTGCTTGAAGTGTGGCTTTTTCAGTGGGCATCCGCTCCGGGAGCGGACGATAATGCTCACGGGGACACTCGCCGGGGGAGATAAGAGGAAGGATTGCGCGCGCCAAAGGCAGCGTAACACGCTAGCTGCCTTTATATCTTGACTCTCGGCAGGAATCCGACTTCATAACTCTGGCGAGCGTCTATGGGCCGATTAACCGAGAGACTCTCTCGCGCTGGGAAACGAGGTCAGAGACGGCCGAGCGGTAAAGACAGGACGGTCGCGTTATAAACGCGTGCACAAATGCACGTAACGCCCCGACGAATGCTCGTACACGTGACCGCACGGGCGCATGTATGCTAATGTGTATCGATGCATGCCCACGTAGGTGCAGAAAAACCATCCCGTACAGACGCAACAATATTTATGCATGCACAAATTGACGCATACTAAACGGCCGTACATGCATACGATGATGCACAAAAACGATCGTCGCTCAGAGCAGGAATATCCCTTTGCGGACGACGACTTTATCGGCTGGGTCAAGTAGCAGGACGAGACGATTTTCGCACATATGTCGGGTGTCTTACAGGGTACAATAAAATGATGTTATATATAAATTATCTTTCAAAAACGTTATATTTTTATAGTTTATTTATATTTATACGTTTAACAATATAACTTTAAAAAAATTACGTTCTGTAATTTCGTTTTGTGTGATAGTTTGTGAAACATTGTCCAAGGTGCATTCTTGGCTTATCTGGACATGTGTCACAGTAATAAGTCGTCTCATGTCTTCCTCCTGGTTGATTGCGACTAGAGCAAACTTTACAGTCTTTTTTTGTGCCAGTAAGGATGATATGGAGTTTTCCGTTTAATCGAATTTCGTCAGAATTGGTGGTCGATCTTGAAGCTCGATCTCGTGGTTGTCGAAAATCTCCTCTCAATCTGTTTACCAACATTTTTCTAAACTTCAAATGTGTAAGTGGCTGTTCGTTTCTCTGCCCTTTTACTTGTTTGTAGAGAATATACGAATTAATTACAGAAATTTCTAATCCCCAAAAAAATAATTTGCGCCACCACTTCAGGGACTTTCTCATAAAGCAGTATGTCGAACAATACTGATCTGCCAGATCAACGCCACCCATGAATTTGGTATAATTTATGACAGCATTCGGTTTTCTAACCACAGTTTGAACACCATGTCGGAGTATTCGTTCAACAGTACTCATTTCTGCATTATAATAATTTGTCAATAGCGTGACGATCCTCTTATCTTTCCACGCCAGAGTCACATTATTATTTTTACGATAGGCTATCATTGATTTTCCTTTTGGAAGTTGTCGTTTTTTTATTGCATCTGGTAATTCTTTTCTATTAGTCAGTACTGTCCCCGTCAAATGACACTTTAGTTTATGTAATTCATTAGCTAAAATGTAACTAGTGTAATATCGATCTGTAAACATATGGTGTCCCTGCGCACCTGGAATTTTATTCAATAACATTGTATATAAGTGCAAGGGGATTCTTGTCGATACTGGAAGATCCGGTCTTATCAATGTTTCTGTTGTAAGGCTGCCATAGTAAGGTAAAATTCCACAAATGTAACCCGTATTGGAATCTGCCAGTACATAAATTCGAATGCCCCATTTAGTCGGTTTTCGTGGGTTATATGTAATAAATGAAATTCGACCTTTGAATTTTACGACAGATTCGTCGACACAAATTTCTTCGTTGGGTGTAAAATAATCCAAAAGTCTTGAGTTTATATAATCAAGGTAGCCAGTTATGAGCTGTAAACGTGTTGTAATGTTGCTACCTCGTGCCGATACTATTTGTACATGTAACATCCAAAAAATTTGGGCAAATCGATCTCTTGTAAAGGTGTTCGGAAAAAATGGAATGTGGCTTATTGGGTCTGTTGACCAATATTCTTTCATATTGGCCAGTGGTATTATCCCCATATTTATAATGACTGCGATAAACGCCCAAAATTCTTCCTTCGTGACATTGCACCATGTTTGCCAAAGCGACCGGGATGAGAGCGCCCTTCCCTCTAACTTTTTTGCAGCATAGTTGTTTGTATCTATTATTATTTGATCGACTAGCTCGTCTGTAAAGAACATCTTGAAAAAATGCAAAGGTTCTTTCACATTGGAGGATACCTGTGGCCCTGCAGATCTTTCGCCCGGTGTAAATTTTATTCTAGGTGGTATTTCCCTGGACTCATCACAAGCTGTCCATTCTGATTTATCAGAGGTTTGTGGGGCATCACTATCACTTTCGGATTCGCTATCTATTACCCTGATTTTTCGACTTCTTACATCCTCTTCATCGCCTTTATCGCTTCTTTCACTTTCTGTCTTACTAATGTCTTTATGAATACAATGGATTTCATCTTCAAGCGTATCAAAATAAAATTCGTCTTCACTAGAGCTGATTTCACTTATGGAATCCATTTTTGGCGGAGTTCAAACAAAATCACTCTGTCTATAATCACTCTACAAATTCTTCTGATACTTTCGCCACGATCGCCAAGTCTCAACTAACGTCGGAACCATTGTTAGAGCCACAGTCTTAGATCTTATGACTGTTATGATGTGTCATTTGACACTTCGTATGAAAGAACAGCAACAGCTAAGGAACCTTTCCAAGAGTGCAGTCTCTCTTTCCAAGAGTCCAACAAGTGCAGTGTTTCCCAACTTTTTTTGTGCTATGCCCCACCAAGGTCTTTCTAAAATTTTTGCTCCTTAACATATACATAATTTTTAACATTCAGAAATTGAAATATTTACTAAAGAAATTTGAATGATAAGTTTTAGGAAGAAATCACTAAGTAATTATTGAGCAAACACAGTAAGTAAATTTTCGAAACATGTAATGGAGAACTGAAATTCAAGTACAAAATAATTTTAATGAAAGATTTTTCTATATTATTTTAATGATTACTAATTATTTATTATTTAAATTTAGTGAGAACCTTGCGCTTGATGCTTGCTGCAAAGAGATTTTATGTCAGTTTCCAATTTTCAATTGTAAGTTCAGTAATTTGCATTCGCGGTTCTTACTTGGTTAATTTAAACTCTGAACGAGTCTATTTTCGAATTGCCCCCCGGTGGGGCATGGGCCCCACGTTGGGAAACACTGCAATAGTGCGTTCCTTCGGTTGGAGATAAAGAAATCTAACATAAACACCGACTGTCGCCTCTCACTCGCCACTCGTTTTGCCGCGCGAAACACCGTGGCGACCGAGAGTCGCCTCTCGTCCTGCCGCGCGAAACGCCGTGGCGACCGAGAGTCGCCTCTCGTCCGCAAAGGGATATTCATGCATGCGCCTATTGATGCACACAAACGTCGACTTATGCACTCATTCAAGCACGCGTGTCGCTGGGAAATGTGTTGGCAGGGCAAGAGGGGAAGGTGTAGATCGGGAAACGCAACAAACGGATCTTGCACAATTACTTCCTGATTTAGAAAGCTAAAAATAAAATATTTAATTGACGGCAGACGGCCGGCAATGTAGTTGGCGGTGAACGAGCAAAGCGTTTAATTGTCGGCCAACGAAACGGAAGTCGCGCACAGCCAGTCAAGTCTCGCGGATGAAAGAACGGCAGATAAAGTACTCGAATAAATTACCATTGGGAAATGCGTCCTGCGAATACGCACAACCGCTTACCGATATCATCGGAACAACAAATTACATCGGAACGTGTCGGAAAGTGTGATTCAAATTCAACGTGCTCCAAGAGAATAAAGTGCTAAATACGTTCGTACTATGGATGAAAAGGAACTATCGGGTAACCCCGTGTTAATTTGCTGTGATATAACGCAATTGACTCGTCCGGCATGTCGATAATTCTCCGTGCAAGTGGAAATTCAAGATGAGGAGAAACCCGTGAAATACTCGCTGGCCGGAGGATCTACATAAAGTAGTGCCACGATAGACCTTGAGATGTACGTTGAGCGTCGAGAGAGGAAAACGGAAGAGGAAAGCAGCACGAGAGAGAGACAGTCGCGAGAGAATTGCACAGGTCAAGAAGAACGATAAAGAGAGAGAGCGAGAGAGAGAGACAGAGATGCAGTATGCACTGGGTGCATCTAACCCAACCTGTAATCCACCGCTGTCTATATCAGTGCACTGCTATTGCGTCGATACAGAGGCAGGCAAACATTCTCGCAACGTGCATGCCACCTATTCGCCAACGTGTGAGTGAATCGGTCCATCTCTCTCTTCCTCACGCGAGAAACACGAGCCGAAGGTAGACACGTGTGGCGATGAGAACTTTTGTCTCTGTGACTATCATTCGACTCTTAACACGCGCGAACGAAGATAGCAAAGGTTTATATTCAATTGCACGTGTAATCATGCTCTCTTTCTTTCCGGTGGACATTGAAACGACGAAGATAGACGACGAGGAATTCTCTGGATGGTCCGGTTTAGCGAATTCAATTCGCAGGTGCACAAGAGTGTAATGAAACGCAAACAAATGCGTGCTGTCTTTGTCCAGTAGCATTGGATTGCGTCTCATTTCCATGTCCCTCATTTTTCCGGCTTTCAGGTGCGTCCATCTTTGCTTCCCTCGGTAGATAGTTGGTACACGTGCAAAAATAGACGGCTGTGGCAATGGAAAATTGCATGTACGTGCGGCGTGCAGTCTAGGATCTCGTTCTGTTCGGCCTCTTGGCACGGGATTCGCACACAAAGAAAGACCGCGAAGTCGCTTATAGACGTGCAACCGGCATGCAGCGGGATTACGTAAGCCACGAGGTAGGTATAATGCGATCAAACGACCTACAAATCACGGGCTTCGCTTTCCGCTTAGCGCGGGAACGCGTCTTAGCTTCGCGAGGGTCGTCGATTCATTAGAAACGACGGATCCCCACCTTCCCCTAGTCCTCCCTAACCAAGTTTGCACGTCACTTCCGCGGGGGAGGAAATTCAGGTACACTTAACGATTTGAGATCACACTTCCGAACATCGGACGATTTTTCAATGGTTCGCTCTCCATGCGGACCGATGATCAGAACGAGGTTTGACGGAAAATTGCCGAAAATTCGGCCGAGGTTTTGGTTTTGCGGCGAGCCAGGGCAAAGCGGGCAGGAAAGTCGTGGACATGCTGGATGGGCTTTTCAATTGGCGCACTGCACGTCGACGCGCAGTTGGATTTCACGATTTAATTGCGTAGGACCGTAATGAAATGACGAGGGCCGCACGACGACGTTGGATTGATCGTAATGACAAACGTGCCCGCGGACCATGGAAAACCGTTTAACTCTATAAGGTTTATGAATTTAAATCGAATTCGGATTGGATGGTAATTAAAGCGCGTCGTGCGGAAAAACACGGCAAGCAAGGAATCCCGTTTCAACGGCGCTAATTCATTTTTCAGTTTACGCGATGCGTTTTGCCGGCGGTGCGCGGCACCATCGATCGCTTTCACCGGAAAAGGCTTTTACGTCGCCGCTACCAGGAAACGCCCAGTGGAATTTCTAGCCGCCGAAACGGAGTGAGTCGGCAACCAAGCGGTACGGCCCTGTCTGCCTTTCCCCACGAAATGCGACTCGTAAAAAAAATATCCCGCAAGAAGAATTCCAAAATCAGTGTCATTCGTCCTGCACTAATTTTCGACATCATTACAAGAGACAATGGATTACGTAAGTAATGTACGCGTTTAATGATTTTTATAAAGCCCGAGTATTGTGAAAATGATTATTATTGCGAAAAATATACGAAGCCGACGGTTCAGCAGTAATGGTTGAACTAATGCAGGAGGCGGAAGGAAAAATCGATGCTGAAGAGACAAGGATGCTTAAACCCTGCAGTGACGATGGAGCGAAGGGGGTGAGGGTGGAGCACAGACTGACGGTGTGCGAAGAAGCGGAAACAGCGAAAAAATGCAACCCTCGAGGGCGAAAGACAAGCAAAAACCGATATATTCTATTGTCCTGACGACAACAACAGTCGATGACCGCGCTAACGTCAATCATACGTTTCTCTTTTCTTACGCAAATCGGGATTATCAAATGCCTGTGTCAGCGAAATAAAATAAACTGCTACGTTCGATGGCTTCTCGCTAGAAATCCCAGGGTCATTTAGAAACTTCGCAATCTAGAAATATCGCGATTGCCTGCAAAACTGAGGCGTCGGGGCAAATTATGCGAGCTACTTTTTGTAATGGAAAACGGGACAAGTTGCGCAATGAAGATTGTAGAAAAAGTCAAAGTCGCCGAAGGAAAATGGGAGAGTACACGTTTACGGGTTTGTAACTCGTCGAGCTGCGCCGTTTGAGTGACGCTGATAATCGCGCAGACTTTGATCAACAATGTGAATATTATCGTGAAACGCGATAGGCAGCGGCGTATCGCGATACGGCAGACGCGTTTCGCGAATGTAAACCGCATTTCGCCGGGGCGGTAATCGGCGATCGATAGCCCGTGAAATTCAGTCGATCGATCCCCGCTCGGGGATCGCCGAGGGAAAACCACGCTGGATTATAACGTTGGCCGATCGCGTGCCACCGTGGAACGGGCTGGAAACGATGCCTCGTTTATTTCCAGACGCGAAGGACGATCGTTCTTAACGACTACGCAGTCGTCTTGGCTAATTAGGCTAATTGAAGGCGCGAAAGTGCCACGAAACCCAGTATAAGACTACCTTTCGCACCTTCAAGATCGACCCACTTGGTCAATTTCACATTAACCAGGGAATAAAAATATCAGCAGAATCCTGCCTCATTGTTCGGCGCAAGGAAATCGTGAACGATCACCAAGGAAATTTGCAACACAGTAACACGCGTGCGCGACTCACAACTCGGATGATTCTTGAGAAATTTTTAAGGAGCATCAAACGACCTTTGAAATTTTTCCCAAGTTCTTTGTGTCAAAGCAAGCGACTAAATGTCATGGACCAAGTTTTGCTCGTTGGCAAAGAGTCAAGGAACCTTTCGATTTGCCGTAGGAAATGATACGCGTGGAGAAGCGCGCGGGAATTAAAAGGGGGACGCGAAAAGGCTTCGCGGGGTGGACTTAAAAAGTTTCGAAAGCTTTTCGCGGCGAGCGAAAACGACTGACGGAGAAAACTCTTGCCCCCCCCGGACCCCCTCGCCTGTCTTTTCACGGGTTCCTTGAGATCTGCATTTCCGCGCAGGTTAAACCCTTTCGTGGCGCACAAAGTCGGTGCATTGAAAACGCATCGACGCTCGGCGTGGAAATGTTCTGAGCGAGTGCACGCGATCAAAATAAAAGCACCGCGTCGAGATTGCGCCGTACGTTTGCGGGGTTCGAGGTAATCCCGAATTTCCATTCGGCGCATAGGACCATAACGTCTTTCTTCCCGCCCTCCTCTTCGTCTGTCTTTCCTCGCGCGTTTCCGGTCCGTCCGTGGGCTTTCTTCCCCTTGGCATTTCCAGCGGACTTCGCTCCTCTTATTTCCCCCCGGCCAGCTCCACTCCTCGGGCAAACTTCTCGCTCGAACCGTAAAGTCAATATATAAACCGACGCTATATCCGACAGGATACAGACAGAATCCCTCTCCTTATATAGAAGCCCCGGAATATCTAGCCGATATACGCTTCCTCCGCTTCCCCCTCGAGCGGCGACGACGACGTCGACGTCGACGAAATTTCGAGATCCGTTTACGACGCGATGCTCCGGAACAGGTCGAAGCTCTTCTGCGATAATACCACGACAAATACCGTTTACGGCTTTCACAGTCATTTTTTCCACCGTCAAAAGTCCCCAAGAGGACGATTTGTGAAGGAAGGAAGAAACGTACATGTAAGACCGGCAATTAGAAAATCATTTATTACTCTGGTTTTTCGTTTGACAACAAGACTGCATTGCCAGGATGATGCATCGAAACTACAACTCACTGTCCTTGAGCAAACTTTCGCGGGAAGGAAAGAAAGTTGCGCGCGATACAATTATCAGTGGCATCAGAAGATACTACACGGAGGGGAGGGGGATTAAGTCGAGTAAGAAGGGTAGATGAGTCCTCGCAATGTGACACCTGTACGAGAGGGTAAAGCTCGTTCTCGGTTAAAGCCACGACTTTCGAGGTGGCAAAGAGACCTTTCCACCTGGCCGCTTTTGTAAACACGAGAGTCGCCGAGGAAGCGCTGGAAAATGTCAAGTACAACTTTTTATCTCGCGCACCGAGTCCACCAACTTCTTCCGCCGCGAGACGATAAGTCGGGCGGCTAAAAAAAAAGGAAATATCACCATTCCGGGTCCCCTTATCTTTATTCCGCGATATTCATCGAGTTCGGGGAATAACGATGCGCGTGGTGGAAGGGGCCGATAAATTCCTCTGTCCTTTATGCGCCGCTCGCCGTGTCGTTTCCTGTCCGATTGGCCTACTGCGAACTCGCTCTGCTCGAGTTCCGGCTCGTTACTGTCGCTGCGTCTCTCTACGAGAGCCATAATACGAAACACGATAAAGAAGGACCTGTACATGGTCGAACGTATAGGGGGAAACTTCGGCCGATAAATTCAGAGTAACGGCCGGCACGAATCGAACGGCCACCGCCGCGGAAGACGGTGGGAACACTTCCGACGCACGAGAGGGGGAATCGTTCCGCGGTGAAAATTCCGCGGAAAAATAAAGATGCTGCAACGGCCGCAACTACGACGTTACGAGCCGCCGAGAGATCGAACGCGACGCATGCATATGTATAAACGGCGCGTGTACCGGCTTCGAGGAGGGACGAAGGGGAATGCGAGAGAAGAGGTAGAGAGAAATACGGCTCGTATGAAACGTAATAACACGTGCGAGGGAAAGAGTCATTAAGAGAGAAAATGAAGGAACGAGAGAGGTGGAGGCAAAAATAGAAGAAATCTGGGCCACAGTGTAACAGGAAAAGGATATCATGCGCGATGATTCGTACACACACGTGCGTGCGCAATGGAGAAAGGTGAATCATTAAAGAACGACGGATAGATTTAATTGCTGATAGAACAAAGGAGGACACAGATGCCATGCGAGGGAGAAAGACGCGGCCGAATGCAAAGAGGAAAAAGAGAAACCCCAAGTGGACTCATGACTGCGGAGTTAAGGAGACGCATATATTTATTGCCGAGATTAACGGCTCGCATTTGCATTTTCATGTAGCGCGGCCGCGTGTGCAGGTCCGGTGAAAAGTTGTGATTTAAAGCGAGAAGCGACCGCTGCAAAGAGAAGGGGGGGGGGAGGGACCAAAGGGGGGGCTGATATTTCCTCCGGCGATATACCTTTGCGTGCGTAACGCCCATGAAAAAGAAAATCCCCTGCGTTTCGAAATAAACTCAGTTCATCGATTTTAGGAGACTATTTTAATCCACACCGTGGAAATGTCGTTTCAAATGTTTTTACAGAGTTTTCGAGAGAGAGAAAAAGAGAGTTATACTGGAATAAAACTTAATCGATAAGGCGAATTAAACAAAACTGATGTTCTATGGCATTGAGACAATTCTATTTCTAATCTATCGCGAATAGTTTCGAGATTTCCCGGGAAGAAGACCCAACGTCTCTTTACCCGGAAATCAGCCATCTCGTCCCCCCTACTGTAATTCACGCGGACTTCGCAGCTTAGTTGTTTTTGACAAATTTCACTTGGCAGCTTGTCAAGGTAATGAATCCATCGCGTATAACATCGGGGTTACATAAACAACCCCCTCTGCGTGTCGTATGCGTTTGCCTAAGAGCGTCGATCGATCGCGCAAACCTTAGTTGCCCTCGTGAGCTTAAATCGTAGAAATACGCACCACCAAGAGTCAAAAATGATATTTACTCCGAAGGAATTAACACCAATCCCGTTGAGAAGTCATTAATTCTACGTTTTAAAACTCCCTCTGACCTTCTTTAACCGTGCACAAGGAAGGGCGGGACAAGGTTTTGAGAAACGTCTCTTTCCGGGAAGGAATTCCATTGGTCTCGGAGGGGAAGCTCGTCGTGTAAAACGAAATCCACTTGAGCGAAGTGCCATCCGTTCGGCGAGTTAGTTTATTTATCTCGGCGAGGACTGACAATATGTCGGGGTTTAACGGCGGGTCGTGCGGTGAACGTTACTGCCGTTACACACAGAGACACCTACACACACGCACACAGACGTGAGTGGAAATCATCGGGGTCACGTACACGCGGCGGATACATATGTGCTCCCCGACGTATATATATAAATGTATATATATATATATATATATATATAGGTATAGGGGTGTCTGTGCGACGGCGGAATACGTGACGCGCCGTGGAAAAGCCGCGGAATCCGTTTTTCCGCTTTGCGGGTGCGGCTCACGTATAACCGCGCGTCGTAAAGTCGATCGAACTCGTAAGGAGCGGCTTCCAAGCCCCCTTCCGCCCCCCTCGCCCTCTGTCCACCCCGCCCTGTCGGCCATTCTCCAATTTCAACTTCCCCCGTTTGGACTTTCATCCTCAATCTCCGCGCGGCCCAACTTCTCCCTCTGCCGGTTTTCCATTTTTCGCGCTGCTTCTCTTCGCTGAAGGAAACTTCCGCTTCCTGCTCGAGGTGTTTCCGTTCCTTTTGTTTTTCGTGGCTGTCCACTCGGTCATTGGTCTCATCTTCACTTTCCTCACGTGAATTTCCCTTTTATTTGCGTTTTAACGGGTTCGGCCCCTCGAGCGGGTCTTATCTATTCCTGTTTCTTCGTTACTTCCCCCCTTGGCCGTTCGTCTTCCCCCCACGATCGGCTGTACCAGTTTGAAGGGAAGGAAGGCGCACCAACGCGTGTAATTACAATTACGGTTAGCGGCAAGTACGTACGTTCCAGTTCCGCGATACTCGTTCGAGGAAGTGGGGCAGTCTGTTGCACTCTCGTTTACCAGAACGCATACATCAAGCTCGCTGGTAACCACTTGGTACACTTGCCCGGCGTTTCGATTCATCAGGCTGCTTTTTCGCCGTTGGAAATCACCAATTACGTTGCACCCCGCGGGTCTCATCAATAACCGCGAGAGGCAGAGCGCAAAACGAGCAAGGGGGGACCGTAAAATAACTCGTCGGGCTCGATTAGGATCGACGTAATCGAAGTCAAGAATCGGGCCAGCGGATTTTACGCGACAGGCATAACGCTCGCTCATCCACCGGCGAATCCCGTGCAATGCGGTAATCCCCGAATGGCGGCTTTCCGCGTCGATATTCGATATTTTTCTCCCGGCCAAAAATCTGGAGTCGTAGACGCGCGAAATAAGTCGGCCGGTTCGTTACCGAGCTCCGATGTGTCCGGGTTCCTAAACGGTTATTGGGAAAGTTGAAAAGTCGTGGAGCACCTGTTGAGCATCGGCCGAGGACCAATGGCGTCCCAGCCAAGACCATTCCCGCCTCGCCGATGAAATTGCATTAATGAACCATCGGTGCGCGCTCCTTGGAAATCGCACGTTCCTACTGGCCGTCGGAATATTCCTTTAAAATCCATTTCCCCGGCGCGAGGACTCTTATAGAAACTGTCATCGTAATTCAGCTTTACAGCTACATTTCTGTGTCACGGATAAATCTTACGCCTTGCGTCTACGGTTAGAAAATAAACTCGACGGACGAGACGCGAACGGTAAAGAATAAAGTGACAACAAGGAGAATGTAAATTCACGCGAGGAGTAAACGTTGTTTCACGGGGGAAGATTCGACTCTTGTTCGCCGGTTCTTGTTTCGTGTAAAACGAGGCTTCGGAGGTCGTTGGAAGTCAGTGAAAAATTTTGAGGAAAGCACACGGCCCGTGTTGTTAACGAGGCAGACAATGTGGGATACATTAGTTGTGCGAGTGGCGGCGAACGTCGACACTAAACGTCAGGGCATTTCTGAAATTCTATTTCAGTCGGCGAGCGAAGGCCGGTGTGCGCCGCCGTCGAGGATTCGGCATAAATCCCGCAAGGGCCCGAGGGTGCGGGGGAGAAATGTTTACGAGCGATAGGGCCGAGTCAACGGATCCTCGGTTCAGCCATAACGGTCGTATGGGGTTTCTCGATGGGCCCCCAAGACAGCTGTCACTTGGCCGCTGCTCGCTACCCAGATTCTCGGCGGGACCAGAAAAGCCCGGGGAACGGGGGGAAACCCGGCCCAGGATGCAGGGAAAAAGGAAGAAGAGTCAGTCGGGTCGAACCAGGTGGCTGCTGTGCCAGGCTCTAAGGAAACCGATACAATGAAATTTATGTACCGACCGCCATAAAGCTCAGCAGCAAAACCCAAGAAAAGTGCATTCTAAGACCACTCCGCGAGAAATACTACGACTTTGTGTCAGCGTAGACGTGTCATTATTTTGCGATTAATTCTAATGTAATCGTGGAATATTACAACAATGTCATTTCGAGAAATAAAGAATTATTTACACAGAATGATGGCGATGCGTGTATCTCAGTCTACCTGCATTATCACACGACATTGTAACGCTTTGTCAATGACAAAAGTATGTACATAAAGAGACAAAGTAATACGGATAGTTAATAATTATGCACCGTTAAAAATATGTCGGAGCTGTTAAGAATCGAGAGGATCTCTCAGCATATTATGTAAAGTGCCTCCGTTCGGTGGAAAATGGCGACGGACACAGTTCGAGTGTCTTTAAAGAGATGGATAATCCATTAAGCGATCGAATGGACCGACGGCGCCAAAGTGCGAGCGAGTGTAATGCCGACAAGTGAGGATAATTGACTTTTAAAGAACCCGTCGAGCACATCCTACAGCCTCGCGGCATCTCGTCGAATTCTCCGATTCGAGTGTCGATCGACTTTATAAATATCGATTGTTCCGGGGGGGGGGGGGGAGAAATAATGACTAATTAAATCAAGACATCCATGGAAGCTGATCGGCGGAAAATTGCAGAGTGGACGTTGACTAATGGGATGACATTCCCCTGAATTCTTTCAAGAATGAAAAACAAGTTTCACCCTACGGCGGGTTCTAACAATCGATTCAATACACCAAGGGTAGGCACTTGCCGATGGACCCGTAATTTCCACTAGTGTCTCATTGTTCTGCAAATATTGTAATTGAACGGATCTGGCGCGTTCGATTGAATTCCTATCGAAGTAATGAGACACTCGGGGCTCGTGCATTTGACAGCATCCACAATTGATTATTTTTTCCACGCGGGCCGAAGGGTTAAACGAAAATCGTACTCACCCTGACGGGAGCGCGGAAGAGCGGCGGTGCGACGGCATGGGGATTCGCATGATGGTGTGTATGGTTATGGCCATGATGGTGATGCCTCGTGTCGGATCCACCCCCCGCTGCCGCCTGTTCGGCCTGGACCGACATAGCCGCGCGGGCCTGTCGTTCCCGCTCTCGAAGCCGGTCCCTGTCCACGCTGAAACAGAAATGACATTTTCGTTAGGCAATTATCGGCGACAGAAGGCACTGCGAATCGATCGAAGCACGTTTCACGTGTTCTTAGAACGACAACACAGCCAGTTGGTAGAGGAAAATACTTGAAATCCTCGGGCCGAGGTTAATACTTGGCGAAGAAGGACGGAAGGAATTGTTAAAAGTAGTTCAAAGGGTTACGGAAAAGGAATACTGATGCAGGAATGCACTTGGAGTGCATAGCTTCAACTGACGGTTCTTTGAAAGAAGAATTTCAAAGTTTCGCTCTATGTCCGGTTAGTGTATATGCTTCTGTTCTCCGTTCTATCGGGTCCTTATTTGGCCTACCTTTTTAAGCGATCGAGTCAATCGTTGACACAATCAGCAGTGTACTTTCGTAAGATACGTTTACATGAGGGGGATGCCTATGGGCACACGGGTGTAAAAATAGCTGCGGAACGAGGACAGCGCGAAACAACGCGTAACGAAGCGGCCGTTCAAAACAATAGCGTAAAATTGAGGTGCAGCAGCAACAACGCCTTTAATGCTCCGATGCGAGCGATCACCAAGGTGGAATTTCGTAGCTTCGCGCGACGCATCGCCCAGAATAACTCTCACGTTTTAGGAAATGCCGAGGAAGCCAGGCGGAGGGGCACAAGGAGGAAATGGAAAACTGCGACGCTGCTGCCCGCGGGTTCACGAGAAACCTTCAACGTTGCCGAAACCGCGAAAAATACTACGAAAAATCCGAAAAAACTTATTGACGGTCAATGTATTGCGATATTTTCCATTTCAGAGAAATTCGCCGACGTGCTCTAGAAATGCAAGGTGATCGGAAACTCGAAAGTCTTCTAATCTGGCAACACTGCGGGGTAGGACGGGAAGTGGGGAAGGGATGGCGAGATCCGTGCAGCTGGCACAAACACCTGTTTAGCCACGTTTCCGGTGGTGCAGGGATTACACGAAGGGCGAACGATTTCTGTCGCGACTGACACGGATTTCTATCGTGCCCCGAATTCCCGATCATCCTTTTCACGATCCTATCTGCCCTGATCTTGGAAAAGAGTATCCTATTAATAGCTCAACAAATTTCCATCGCTGATTTCCAACCAGTATTACAAATTCTATTACTAAAGAATGCTTTCTGGGATATGTTTGCTGACAGAAAGAAAAATTCATAATACGTGTCCTCGTGGGACTTTGTTGTCGTTTGTATATTGTTTTTTTCAATTTATTCGACGGATTGGAGTAGCGCAAAAATTCGCAATCGTCCCACCCGTACATTTTTATTATGCTTTTTTGTAAAGCACGTTCTTCAGACGACATTCAATGCATCGTACAGCACACACGCCCACATGAGATTATCACGAGTCTAAGATTTACGAGCCCACACGAGTCAAGCAGCTAGGTTCTAAGATCGTAGCAGTGTACAGTGAATTGAAATGGCTTCTGTGAAAGGAAAAAACCGTAAGGACGATCTGTAGCTTCGTCGATGTTCCAGTCAACAGAAATAAAACCCCTACTCATTAATTCTACCGAGCAGAATCAGTGAAAATACTATTGGTATGCGGCATCATAATTAACGGAAAGGGCGAAAATTCATTGCGCTTATGAAAGTTTTATTACAGCGATTGTGAAGATAGCAGAAAAGCTCGTTAAACTGTGAAACAAACCGACTGTTCTCGGCGCCGTTCTATATTCAGGCTTTCAGGGACGAACAAACGACTTCGCGGAAGCTCTTTACACGATTTTTCCACGTTTCTCATCCCGCGAATTCAGTTGCACGCGCGGGCAGACGTGAGGATGGTTCGCCGTGTAAAAGCTTGTCGCGTTGAAGGGTGGTTAGCAGTGATTCGCGAAGTATCTGAAATACGTGCGGGGGTGGAACGTTCGATCGGTTCGAGGCCATTGGCCGAACGGTCCCCGACGAACGGATATTACAGCCTCACACTTCATTCCGGCCCGCAAACCACCGCCCACCCCCATCCCCTCTCCTCACAGTGAATATATGTATCCCGAATACGTGTTTAGATCCGCGAGCGATTTGCTCGTCCGATCAAACGCATTCTATGACGTACCCGTGCGCGTGATACTTTCCAATCGATAAACGCGAACACACTTTACGCGTACCTTTGGTGACTAAAATTACAAATCCAGCTGATTCGTAAATGAAAACGATCCTTTCCTCGACATTTTCCCATATTTCCCACGTTTCATGGAATTATCCACAACGATTTAATGGAATTCATTGGCGGACAAAGTAAAGGTCCGAAATAACGTTGAAATTATCCCAACGGTTTTGCGACGGGGTTAGACGGATAGTTCGTAAAATTCGAACACGAGGGATTTTCCCGAGGGAATTTTCCAGGCGGAATCGTCACAATTCGTCGCGTTGTTTGACTTGCTGCAGAGCGCGGTGCATTGTGCCGTAGTTCGAAGTTCATTGCACTGACGAGTCTCGTCTGCCGAACGAAAGCGAATGGCAAACACGAATCACGCCGAGATCCAGCCTCTCACACCCTCGCCCCGTACAAACGAAGATACGCCGGCGGAAAACAAGGTCAATTAGTGAAAACCTTATCGGCGATATCGAGTCCCCCTCCCCTTGCTCTCCCCGCCGAGGCACGTGCAGGACTTTGGAACGAACAATATTGAAAGTCTACAGTCGTGGAACTCTCGCTGAAAAATGTGTCGACGGTCGCGCGATTTTCTTTTACATTCACTGCCTAGTCAGCTTCATTTTTAAAGGAATATTTTTGTCACAAAAAAACTCAACCGCTCCGAACACGAGGTACACGGTGTATAATTGTGTGTACTGAGAGAATTGTTTGAAATTTTCCGTGCCAAGGGAAAATCATTGCCGTGTATTTTTAGCGAAACCAATCAGGCAATTATTGAGCGATCATTGGGCTCCCGGTAGAACGGGAGAGGCAGGTGACGAGTATCTCTTGTTAAATTTTTTTAGCGAATCATTTAAAGGTAGACGATAGCCCGGCCCGAGGGCGTTCAGCTGCCACGGGGGATAATTAACTGGCGTTAATCGCGGGTCATTTGAAATGGTGATGAGGGAGGGATAATTTACAGCGCTTCTCGCTGACCGTGATTCGCGGTTCCACGCCTAACAAAACGGAAATCAAGAGCCTCCTCCCCCTCCTCCTCGTCGACATGTTATTTCCCCCGGCGGTTTTATTTATCAAATTAAAGCTGACAGACCTGCGCCATCACAAGTGCTATTATCATTTACCCTCAGAAATCAGGACAAACGATATGGAGATTAATTTCATTTACTAATGACTCGCTCGTTGAAAGAATAATCCATCCGGGGAAATTAATTGGCGGTTTGGGAAATTCCCCACGTGGAAATGTACTCCGTAAAATCTTTGGCTGGCTAACCTTTGAGGACTGTCTTTCGACCACGCGATAAAGGATTATTGTGCCACGCTTACGACGTACGTGAGCATCTTCTTCGTCTTATCAACTTCGATCTTATCCGCGAGGGGCCGAGCGTCGCTTCTGTCTTATCGCAGCTTGACGAACGACAACGACCATCGAAAGCTCCCCGTTATCGCGATATGCGTAGTAAATACGACGTAAATTATGTACACTCTCTCCACGGTACTCCGAGCGGAATCTAATGACGAGACCATTCGTACAGGCTGAGACAAAAAAAAAACTTGTCCGTTCCTCACAAGCAGTCATTTAACACGGTTTTCATCGTTTTCTACATTGACCAGAAGTTACGGGTCGCCGTTAAACTACAATAAACCGGGCGATTAAGTTAATACAAGCTCGTGTCTTTATTAATCTTACTATCAGTGTTTATCGCGTATAAATTCCAGGGGGACTATCGCGCCAACGCCGCGGCCAGGGCGAAATTAAAAGGAACGAGAAGAGCCGAGCATACCCCGGGGAGGAGGAAGACCGAACGGCCGAGCGGGAAGGAGAAATAGGGGCGCGATGAGAGGGGCAGAGTGGGAGGGAGGGACTAGTGAGTTGTCGCGTTTATTTTGAGCTTGCGAAGGCTAAACGGCGGATTGCGCGGCTGCAAATTCCCGACGATTCGACAGGCCTTTCTCTCTCTCTCTTTCTCTCGCACGTTATCGGTCCTCTTCGCCGTAGCGTTTTGTTTCCACCCCCTCCCGTTTATCCTTCGACGTTTTCCCCATTGCAATTCAGCCCGCCGCCGTGCTCGGCCGTACGCAAATGAACGTACACACGGGCGACGGTGTCGATGAAAAATCAATGACGCTTCAATGACGATCAATCCCGTCCGACCGACAAGAGACAGTAACAATAAAAAAGATATATATATATATATACACGCACACATGCGGGGGAGAAAAAGCCGGTTTGACATTAAACTTCACTCCGTTCGCAGAATGGAATACCCTGTACCAAGGGGTATGACGCTAAAAAACGATACACACATGTCCCCCTCGATTCCATCCCGCTGAATTCAAGCGGCGCAAAGTCAACGTAATTTTACCCCTCGTTTCCCCCGTGTGGGAGGAAAATTGTTCGCGATAATTCGCGCGTTTTTCCAACGGCCCAAAGGAATCAGCGAGGGGCTGCTGGCTTTTGCGGGCAGGTGGGAATTCCAGGCGAGCCGGTAAATGAATTTTCCCGTTGAGTCAGAGTACGATGCGAAACCCAATGAGTCGATCCCTTTGACACTGACACACTGACATGCTTTCGCGGTTACCGTCGATGGAGGGGCACGAGGAAACGGGGTGGGGGGGGGGGGTACGACGACCTTCGAGCACACGGTTTTGGACTGTGAAATCACGCTAATCTCCTTGACTGTCATCGCGATGCGATTTCGACGGTCGCGTGTGCCATAATCCAGCTGATAAACAACGGGACAACAGGGCAGAAGCAATGGCGCAATTTTCGCTGACAAATAATTCACGGGATTCGCGAAAAGAAAGTATGGACGCGTGTGTCGAAACGGTCGGTTTGTCGTTGGAAATTCGCTGAGACGACGAGGAGATTTCGCCTCGAAGCAGTAAAGATTCAATGTAACGAGCGTTGAAACAAGCGAAGACGGTAAGCTCGTGGCAAAGGCGAAAAGTCGCGGCTTAAACGCCACCGGCGACTGTTATGTCATCCCCAGTTAATCGTTGGACGATAAAACAGACTGCAACGAGCATAACGAGGCGCGTATTAAAAATAAAAACTGCGCAGCGTTCGTGCCGCGCCGTCCAGTCGCATTAAGAATTACAATAGAACGTGGCCAGCAATGCACGCGGCTCGTCGACTGGTTTTATAAATCCAGCGAAACGGGATACCCTGCAATGAAAATTCTCTTTCCCAGGGCTAACGGCAACTTCCGTTCGCCAGGTAAAAAGAATTCACCGGGTCCTGGAAATACGGTTTGCAGAATTCCACAACACCTTGGGGGACTTCACGATTCTCTACGATGCCCACTCGTTCCGGGTAACTCCCTATTTTTCCACCGATAAATATTTACCGGAATCTATTTGAGAGAGCGCACAAATGATGTGTTTGAGGGGCTGTAAAAAGTTATCGCGTAAGAGGAAAACGCTGGCAGATGAAGTTTCTGTTCCTTCTTAATTATGAGGGTCTACGAGTGTAGGGTCCCTCGGTCGCTGGGAGCGTTAAGAACAAGTAGATTAACGATGCAGCTCGATCGTCGAGCAAGGCCCATTGAAATTGACGATCGACCGTTCTCGGAAAACACGGCTCTGCACTTGAGGAGCAAACACAGTCCGGCCGCGTGCAATATTAGATATTACGAAAGTCCGCCCGTGGAACTCGGAGGCGTACTGCAGAGATTAATAAGTTACTCGCCGGCAGGAGTGGGCCAGGGGCAGAGGGGCAGAGGGGGAAGGGGGGCAGGAGGAGGACGAGAACTTATACGAGACCGTTTTGTATGCAGCCAGGGGAGCATAGATATCGGAGTAGCCAGACACAATGTTATCGGCTATACGGTTCGACTCTCGTCGCCATAACGTCGAGATACGGCCAATCGGGGCACGATTTCTCTCTCCTTCCTCTCCCCGTATTCCCTCTCTCTGACTCTCCTACTCCCGCGGAAACCAAACGCGACGACGGACCGTATTTCGCGCAAGAATTATTAAATACCGACCAACAATAACCAGAAAGCGATGAACTCCTGTCTCCGGGGATAAACGAATCGATAATATCCTGCCACGATCCCGCTCCACTTCCGGGCCGGTACTTCCGGCGTTTCACGTTTCAGCGAAATTTTCCTACTGTTGATAAACTCGAAGAATTTACGCAAACTGTTTGGAAGTACTGAACGAGAGAAAGAATTTCGCTAATTGTGAATTCAACTTAAGGAACACACGAAAAGCTAATGGCGTGAAATCGTGATCTTTTGAGTGTCGATGAGCGAGCACGTTATCATGGGCTTATCATACACCGATAACCGTTGTTATTTACGTTGTAATATGCTTTTTGCGGTTTCCAGGTCACGAAATAATCGGGAAACGAGCGAGCGACGGAGGCCCGCTGGCACAAAGGATCCTCCGGCCGGCTTTTATAAAGTAAACTCTTTTATTGGCTGCGTCATAATTTTATCATAAAGTCGACCCCGACGGCGGCACTTTGCGCAAGGAGATTCCTTTGAGAGCCATCGACGGACCTACGTCGGCTAATGACGATGTTCGACCGTCAGTGCCGTAACAAGATCGCATCTCTGCCTCGGAATTTGCATTCTTTCCGCGAAACAAGAGTAAACTGAGTAAGAAGAAATCTCTCGAAGGACGATTTCCAAGTCAAAGGAGGACCGGTCAGCAGATTTCTCCCGACACTTGCCGGATTTCCTTGTAATTACCGCCAAGCGTCTTTTTATTCCGCGACATATGAGCCGTTTTAAATGTTAATTTCATATACGTAAGAATATTTTCTGGAGAAAAAATACGGATAATGAATACCCGGCAACGTTTTTGCCGTGTTTCGAGAATTCAGCGGAATTTTCCGTTTCAGTTCGCAAGTTTGGCGCGCAAAAACTCTTTATATAACTTGACGAGCAGAATCAGCGGCTAATTATCATTTCCCCGGGAATTCGTAGGCGGCGACGTGCAAAAATCGTCGATGAGCCGCGACGGGACAAACAAAATCGTTGTCACTAGACGGCAGCTGCGCGAACCGCGCGAAAAATTGCATTTCGCGCGAGCGCCCCGTGTCTAAACTCATTTGTTTTTGTTTTTGTCGGCGGCTCGTGTGCGGCGCAGAAAAGACGGGCCAACCGGCGCACATCTTTTCCTTTCTCCCGCGGTCGACCAGACGGATTCACCACCATTTTTAAAAGGAAATCCAGCCTCTCCTCGGAGTACCGCTCTTTGCGACTTACGTAATCCAAAGTCAGGGCAACGCGACGGACGAAGGGAGAGTGGGGGGGGGGAGGGAATGTAAAGGAGGAGGAAACGACGAGGAGTCAAGGAGAATAACGGGTCGGGAAAGACCAGACGAAAGTCAAGCGGAAAAGAATCAAGGCTATCCCACGAGAGTTCGGCAAATAAACGAAAACTGCCTCTAATTCGATGTAATTGCTCCGAACTCGATTTTATCGTCATTCAAGAGACTTCGTTCGGTGCGCTGACCCTGATCGCCAGTTTGTCTCATTCAATCACACGTTTATTTCAATGTCAGCGATTCGAATTTATCGCAACAGCCCGTATTCATTGTCTGACGGCTGAAATACTACCTCGACAAAAGCCAATGCTCCGTAATGTTTGTTGAACAGCCTGTAAATGTTACGTATGTGCGACTTGTTGGCGGTGCTGTTAAAGTTTTCATAGTTTCCGTCTTGATGCTTAATGATCTTGGACGAGTAAATTCACTTGATTGCCTTTTTTTAACGGCCGAGACGAACGGTGGGAGACGCAATGAACTACCTTCCAAGGAACGATCGGACTTTCGTGACCTCCAGAGCCGAACAACCTCGTGTGACGTCAGTCGGCATTCGAGTCCAACATCGGCTGGTTTCTCGCGGCGCGGAATTAACATGTCCGCGAGATACGTGTCGCAGGTATTCCGAGGCGAACACTTGCGCTCAATGGGACGGATGAAAAGATTTCACACGGGTTCGCCGGCAAAATCTCCTTCAAGGACTTCGGAACGGGGAATTTCGTTCCTCGCTCGGAATTTTTGGCCGACGAAACATTGCCTTCGCCGCGCAATCTTCCGAGCGATTTTCGACGACGTTTCGTGGGAATGTAGGGAAAATGATTCATCCTCCGGGGGTGGGGGAATTCTAGATAATTAGCCCGGTGGCAAAGAACTACGGGGTTTTCGTCGGCCCTGGGCCGAGCGAATCGACGGCCACTCGACGAGTCATCGACTCGCCAGGATTCGTTAAAAATATCTCCTTGGACGCTTCAAAGTAAATAAAAACAAGGCGAGCCGCCCGAAATAACCCGCGCGCGAGATGACGAAATCATCGTGCTCCGAGCGCTCGCGGTTTTCGCCTGGTGAAAACCGACGTTGCCGTTTTTCCAATCGTTTCCACAGCCTACAGACCCGAAAACGAGCCATTTCCGCGTATAATCGGAGCCATCGTTTACTCGATAATCCATCGCCGTTGTTCCCTGAGCGATAAACGAATTAGCCTCGACGTTTCGGCATTAATTTTCGCACGCAGAAGAGCCATCGCTTTTTCCCGGCGATCATCCAAAAACTCAGTGCTTTAATTGCCGCGAGCGCGCGATAAGGAATTCCATTTTAAATCTACGTCCGGTGCCGATTGAAATTCTGTGCAAAAACTTCCATTCATTAGCGTCGTCCGAATTCCGTTTTAACGTGGAGACCTGGCCAAAGTTTTTCTTTTCTGCGGCTTCGCGGAATCCCGAGGATTCGCGGGAAAGCCGAGATAAGCGCGTAAACGTCTATCGTTCGCGGGACTCACCGGATGTTCAAGAGCGGCAGGAGGCACCGCTCGTCGTGACGATATCCAAATATAATTCTGACGGGACGTCAGCAGCGGTGCAAAAACCAGGGCCGCGGAGAAGGGTGAAAACGGCGGTGCTACTCGCCGTAGGCGACACTGACCACCCTTCACCGGCGATCACTCTCATTCTTTCGTCGTGCTTTTTTGTTTCACAGCTCGCCGGCACTGCCGCGGAACGTCATCGGGGAAAATCGCGAGGAAACTCGCGCGTACGGCGCGTGGGGGAGGAGGAGGGGGGAAGAAAACGGGGTCGATTGGGCCGCGAGAGGAGCGGCTAATCCAGAAACGCGCGCTCCTGCTCGCTCGGGAAAAACTCACAAAGGGCACACGATACGTAGAAAGACACACACACTGACGCACGGTGATATATATATATATATATTTTATACTATGTATGCACATGCACAAACGGAGCACAAGTCGATCGGCGCCGGTGGGGGCTTTTCACGTGGACGGCTCGGCTTTTCACTAGCGACCAACAACGCGCACGGGGTACGAGACGAGGAAGTACGTGTTTACTGGCGACGATAAACCGCCTTCTGTCGATCCGTTCCCGACGATGAGTACACGTACACCGCACTGGCTACTTCTCCTCCTTCACCGGCCACTCGAGAGAATCCCAGTGACGGAATTCACGCATCGCCTGCGTGTCCACCACCGTTTGCCGGACCCCCCGCGCCCACCAGTGCTCGCGTTCACCAAATTCGCACGGTGCAATCGACCCCGCGGCTCTTCGCCTTCTCGTACCCTCGACTCACGCTGGGCCCCCCCTTCGTCCGGCTGGCCCTTCGTGGGGGTTTTCGCGCGGAACGACAATGACAACGACAATGACAACGACAACGACGACGACGGCGAGACGGGGATTTTCGAGGCGAGGATGCGCGCTTGCGAGATAGTGTGCATGAGACGATCGTCGACGAGAAACTGGCACCTTCCGGTCGAGACGAGGAAGAGGAGGAGGGTGGTGCGCGCCGACTGAGAGCGAAGGCGCGCAAGAGCAAGACCGACGACCAACGGGAGGGGGGAGGTGGAGGGGTACGACGGGAGGTGACGGAGGAGGAGGAGGTGGAAACGTCACGGAGAGAGACGGAAAATGCGAGCGTGCGCGCGAGCGTGGGCACATGATTCCCCCGTGTGTGTATACGATAGTCCGACAAGGACGTACCGTCGCGAGTATCGGAGAGAGAAGGTGCAAGGGGCCGGGGGGCGGTGCAGGGAAGTGCATGTATCGTCATGAACATACAGAACGGCGGGCACGGGAGGAACGGAAAGGGAAAAGTTTGAACGCCGTAGAATGAGAGGGAAAACTGCGCGTTCCGACCAAGCCGGGGGGGTGGAGGGAGGGAGGGAAAATAGCAGACGGGGAAAGAGGAGGGAAGTGCATGCATCGTCATAGACCCCGGACGTCAGTCCGAAGCAAAAGAGAAACAAAAAGAGGAGGAAGGAGAACAGTTGATAAATCGAGAGAACGCTAACATGTGTACGAAGGGTTGTCAGAAAGAGGAAGAGAGGAAGAGAGGAAGGGAAGGAAAACAGAGCGATCAAAATAAGACGAATATGATATAATAAGCGCAAAAGGGAATAACGGGATGTAACAAGTTCGGCAAATACGTAAACGTCGTGCAAAATTGTTTCGTCGCAAAACCTCGCTCACGGGGGCCAAGAGGAAGGGTGGGTAGGTGGGGAGGGAAGGGGGCTGAGGGGGTGAAAAGCTCGCGACGATCTGCCGGTGCGAAGAGCAAAAGCACCGCGAAACGAGGGGCAGAGATATCCAGACGCGGAGAACGCGTGACGGTGGGCGGCAGGGGAGGGTAACGAGAGGGAGCCGAAGATTAAACGAGACAGACACGGGAGAGATCGGGCCCGCGAGGAGCCGATGAAGAGAGAAAGACCGAGCCAACAGTAGCGGAGAAAGAAACGAAGGGAAACCGAAGTGGAGTGAAATACCTAGGCAGAACGGCGAGGGAGGAGAGCCGAGGAGCGAGGGAAAACGTCGACGAGAGGGACAAAGATGTGACGGGATGAAACTGAAACATAGAGAGAAGCAAAGTCCCGGAGGAGGGAGGAGGACGAAGAGGGAATGTACGAAGCAGAAGGAGACGCAGAGGGACGGAGAGACGAGGGAGAAACTGAGGAGGAGAGATAGAGAAGGCAGAGATAGACCGCAGGAGGAAGAGAGAAACGACGAGTTTCAGACACGGAGGAGTGGGAGATTATCAAAATGGCCGCGCGCGCGCAACCTACTCCACCTCCTCCATCCACCTCCACCTATTCCTACTGCTAGTCCTCCTCTTCGGCCGACCGACCGGTCGCCCCCGCCTCCCCGCGCCTCGCATGCCGCGGAAACCGCCAGCCGGGCATTATGCGGACGGTGGTGCCGTTGGTACCGCTTCCACCGCTGCTTCTGCTTTTGCTATTGCTGCCTCTCATAGCGGCAAAGACCCCCGCGAGACTACGGTACACGCGGAAATCCTCGCGACTCTTCAGGAATCGATCTTGCCACATTCCGTCCCACTCTGTTCGCCCAAAACGTTTGGACCGCTTCAAGGTCCTATGGTAATCGTCTCGTAAAGAATTCTTATCAGTGTTAACTGGGATTTTACTTTACGCGTGCCGACCTTGTTGTTACGTTGCAAAGCTTTCACACGGTGTTATAATTTTATGTTCTCAGTGTGGGAGCAAGTGGGTTAATGGACCACTTTCTCATACAAGTTCATCAAGGCAAACACGACGGACAAGAAACTCAACAAATGGCTCTGTATTATGTTGTAAAAGTTCTTTTCGAATGAACCCGCGTCAACTGAACAATTCAGCCAGTTTGTTCGCAGGTATTAGCTGAAAAACTTTATTTATTCGAGTTCAACCATGGCATCCGTCATGGCAATTTGTCAGGCCTTTTGAGTGACGTAAATCATGGCGATGACGTGAACCCGTGAAATCTGACGTCCGGAGGACGAACGGAGTGGAGCAGGGAGAAAAATAGAGAGACCGAAGGATAACGAGAAATCACGAATGTGTAGACGGAAAATTCACGCGGAAGATTCAGAAGGTTGCCGGGAACCAGTTTAGTAGTCAATGTCGATATGCCCAGGGCAATGGATAATACGACGTATATATCTCTTCGTAAAGCCGCGGAATATTCGTTTTACTTTCATAAAACGTCTGCGCTGTAGGGAAAATGGACAATCGGCAGTCAATTTCATGGAAATATCCTGCGACAACGTTGTTCGGGACTGTTGCGCATTTTACGCTGGGAAATTCACGACTAATACGGATTGTACGCTGCGGATTTATGGCGACAAATAACCTGTCCCATAAACAGGTAGCACTGTCGCAACGCCAGTGATAAATGTCGAAAACGAACGTAGAACGCAATCGTCGGTCAACAGTTTTTCGACTGGACGTCGCGGCAACTATTTTCTCCGTGTACAAAATCCGTTTACGTAATATCCGAACGGAGTAGTTTGGGCCGTAAGCTAAACCAGTTGAGTCGTCTGTATCGCTAACGAGTCCGGAGAAGGGGGGGAGGTGGCGGCATAAAGGGCGCACATGTGCAATGTTTCAGTTGGAAACGAATTGTATGTAGAGAACCGTGCGTGTAAACTCGCTCACCACGAGAGACTCCCGAGTCAAAGTACGTAATTCCGCATTTAACCCGCTTTGAAATTCAAAACACGTGCTCCCCCGCGTTCAAATGGTTTTCGTACGACGAGCGTCGTAGTCACCCGCCCCGCCGAGGGGAAATACAAATGCAGAATTACGCTGCTTAACGCAGTCACTCCGCCGTTAATTAACCGGCTCTCCTCGGCGGCACGCGAATTAACGTTACCTATTTGTCACGATTAATCCTCCTTAACCATCGTCGCGAATCTTTGAGCGAAGCAAAGAAGAAATTGCCAAAGTGTATCGATTCTAACGGGACTTTCCACGCTGCCGGGCGACCATTTGTTTAGGCCAATAAAGATAACACCGGGGGAATAAGAATTCCGTGCAGGTTTTCCGCTAAGCGGACTTTAGCGACGTCGCATAAATTTCATTTGGCCGGAGTAACCGTTTGGCCGGTGCGACAAGATGTCGTTGAAATAAGATCATCGGTTTCACTGGGTTATGCAGAGACCGTCCGCTCGTTTACGCGTTCACCGTAATTTCATCGTGTCGGCGTGAAGCAACGGTTATCGAAGACGTCTGGCACGTTTTACGACGTCACGACGGCCGGTCGGACGGCTGTCGAATTAGCTCATTGGTTTCACAGCGACGCAGGACAACGAGAGAGAGAGGGGGAGAGATACGGATGAAGCGGTGAGCTGAGAGACGGAGCGAAAGGGAGGATATCGGCGAATAACGCGCGCCGTCATCCCGCGCGGCGCGTCTGTCAATCACTTTGGTAAATTGGCGTGTCGGGAAATCCCAGTAGCCATCCGCAATTCAGCTCTCAATCTGCCGGTGACAATCGAGAACGTACTTTCCGGTTCGCAGCGGTTACCCTGACCTACGGCACGGCTTTCCGCGCCGAACCCTCTCCTTCTTTCCACCCCCGCCGACGTCCCCGACGACCGCCGGCGCACGGAGACTAAACGAAAACAAAGAATACGAAACCGGACGAAACGGCATATAAAGGAGGGAAAAAGAGAGAGGGAGGGGGAGGAGGAGGGGGGCAATCGATACGCAGACCTCTTCCCACCGCGAATTTCTCCTTTCTTCGTGCTCTCTGCACGTTTTTTCCCCTCTCTCTCTCTCTCTCTCTCTTTGTCGCCGTCTCTCCTCGTCGTCAGGATGTCGCCACGACAGACCCAAGATGGCCTCCTCTCTCACCAACGACACCGACGACGACAATGTAGCTGTATTAGATAACGGCCTTTATCAGGGCGTACAGTCTGGCTCGTGAATAATGCCGGGATCCATTGGCTTCCAATGTTTCGCCAATCGAACGACGCCTTTATCGACCCTCTCCCCCTCTGGCCGACGAAATTTATGGACTTCTCCTCGATCCTCCACCGAGCCGGCGAAAACCAGTATCTCCGCGAAACGGGAAAATCAAGAACCCCGAGGAATCCACTGATTCGCCCTTAATAAGTTCGTACTTCGGTAGAATAACGTCGAGCAGAAACTTTTCGTAGGCTGATAAAAGCATTGTGTCCCCTAACACTTGCTCGTCGATCAGTGACTTTGTCCCCGTCTCTTGGTACGTTATTACGCGAAGAAAACGATACTAATACCACTCGGACTTATCTCGCGACCAATATTTTTATCGTCCGGGCCTTGCCGTCGAGTCCCCGTGTTGACTTTAACGCGGCATTTAAATTGCAAACTGTTCTGCTTTGAAAATACGGTAATTTTATCAAGAAACGTGTCGTATTGCTAGAAGATAAGACCGGATTTCGCGGTTTCGAGCAGCTACAATAATTTTTCGGTAAGAAAGCGTGTAAAAAAATCTACGCTTAATGAGCCGGAGATATATAACGCTCTCATTTTATGAAACAATAATTCCAATGATTATGTTGCACGTTCCACTTTCCCCGCATTTTTTATGACAAGACAATCTAGCGATTTTGCAAGTTCGAGTAAAAGTTAACAAAATTGAATCCTCTGGCGAAATTGCAACAGGGAGAAACTTGTCGCATCTAAAATCCAGCGGGTTCGGCTTGTAAAGGCGATAAAACTGGAACCGACCCCTTTGAAAACGGGTTTCGAGGATAGAGTGCTGGATCCTGACTGGTTCATCGATAACTGCGCGTTGACGTTCGACGTCTACGCCATTTTTGTTGGCGTGTGCCGGTCTTGCGGGACGAGGGCGAAGGGGGTGGGGGAGGAGGAAAGAAGAACCGAGCAGAGAGAAGGTTGTGTTCCATTGCCCCAGATAAGACCAGCAACTCCTTCGCTGCCACTTTCTTACCCTCCCCCTCCCCCCGGTCCCCCTTTCCGCCTTGTCGCTCTTTCGGATTCTTTCCACGGTGCCGCTGGACGGACCCCCTCTGTGCGAGCAAGAATAGTCAATTCCCCGCGAGTAGTACTCGTCCAGCGGAGAGACGAGGTTCGACAGAGTTTACACAAAGAGCATGCCGCTGAAAGCTTTAAACTGTATCATCGGCCTGTTAGTCTCGTCTGGCCCAACGGAAGACAATCCGATAAACTCGGCGCAATTTACACGCGAGTTTATCCAGCATCGAAGAACCCTCATCGTGTTCTAAGTAGCCGCTCGGCTGAGACGCGCGCGTCATCCTGTTTGCAGCTCAACGTCGTCGATTAGGTTTCCGCCCCTCGGTAGGGGAATCAATCAATTAGGAAGGCCGGGGGAGGACGACGTTCTAACTACTCTTTCGGCCATTCCGTTGAAGGAGAACGTTTTAACTACAGTTTGAGGATTCCCGGTTCCGGAGGTGGAGGATCAGCCGTGAGGAAGACATCGTCGTCGGGGGGCCGACCGACCGTAAGAACTGCCGGTGATGTCAGGTAATAACAAGGTGAATGAAGATCGCCCGTGAGAACGGAACAGACGGCGTGGCATACGGGCTCACCGCCTCGGAGCTGCTGCTTTTTTACCGCGTAAAGCCCATTTCCGGTTGGTCGCCATCCTTTCGCCGAGGATGTGGAATCCCATCTACCCGCGCAGACTGCATTTTACCTGACCCTTTGGATGCGAAGGTGAAGCGGGCACAAAAGGTCGCTCCCATCGAGCCTTGTCTACACCCCCCCCCCCTCCTATCAACTGCAAACGACCATGCAAAAAAGCCCTGATCGATAGTCGTAAAAACGAGTGTGTATCGGTTACACGAGGTGGCTCCTTTAACCGGAACTTCCCCTGAATCGACCAACGGCTTAACTAACGTGCCAACTTACGCTCCGCGGTGTAAAGTAATTAACCGCTTATACAGCGAGGGTCTAAGGGCAGGGATATCCTCGACAGACAAGCTACTTCTACCCTTTCCTTCCTCATATAAAATTGCCGGAAAAATGGCAACGAGGAAACGGTGCAGAACGATCGATACTCCGTGCGAACGTAAATTTCACGCGACGATATACATTTATGGGCAAACGACGGAGAGGGGAAAACAATGTCCACGGAAGTGGTCCTAAATTTAATTTATGCCGCGATATATCGAAGAGATGCTGGTCGATTGAAAGAGTCGACGCAAATCGACGACCCTTGAGGAGCGAAAAATCCTTTACCGTCGTTCGCCGCTGAGTAATTTCGACCGACGGAAATCCAGGCGATCCATCGCCACGATGTTAGTAGCGAAAGACCAGGCCTTGTACGGGTGTATAGAGCCTGTCCCGTGGGAATCGGATATTATTTGTATCGCGCGTGACACGTTCCCGGCGATCGATAAAAAGAAAACGGCTGTTACGAACGAGCCACAAATTTTTCGCCAACACGAAAAGCGAGAGGGGGCACGGGGAGTAGTGACATAAAATAAGAGCGGGGAAGGGGGGGGGGCCGTTACTCCGCGAAAACGGCGAGAGTTACTGCGAGACGACACGTAAAGAGGCGTTCTCCTTTCTCTTCGTTCTCGCGAAAAAATGCACCGACCTCCCGTGTATTCCGCGTAAACCATCCTTTTTTTCGGCCGTCTCGCGGAGCCTCATAGCCGGCCCGGCTTTCCGCTCTTTTCTCCTACCCGGGAATGCATAAACCGTTGCATTATGCATGAGCCCTTTTTTACTCTCCCCCTCCGCCCCCTCGGCAAGGCGTAAAGAAACTCTGATTGTCGTAATAAAGTGTTTACGCCGATACCCGTTGACTTATTGAATTACTTAAAGCTCTTTAGAATAATGGCGAATCTTCCGAGAAACGTTTGCGCGGATCCCCGCGACAAGCTGTTTCTTCCGTCATGTAAAATTCAGCAGGCACGCGGTGATGCGTGTATTTTATATCCTGCGTGAGCTTTCGAAAGGAGTTTCAAACTTTCTTGTTTGTCAACTTTATTTAAAAAAGATAAAGCCCCGCTAACGGCGATTATAATGAGCCATGGTGTAATTATGATTACCGCTGCTGGTGTACGGCTAGAGGTAAGTTTAATGGGCGAAATTTGTGAATACGCGAGCCAGCGATTCTCGCGTTATTAACGATCATTTTTCCCGTGAATATCGTTACGCTCCGTGGTCCAATTTGTCGTTCGACGGGGTCAAAAATGCGCTAACGAGCGCACGACGATTTGTTCCCCGCGCCTATTAGCGCCGATCCAGCATTGCTCGCGCTCGCGCGTTATTTATAATTCCGCGTTATCACGTTATCGACACGAACCCGCGACGCGCGTTAACGACACCATATATTTATAATGACACGTTAGTTTATCGGCCGAATATCATCGCGCGCGCAGGCTTCCAGCACCATCGGCGAATACGACGATTTTACGGCTCGGTGCAAAAGCTGAGTCGGTGCATCAGGAAAAAGATATCCTTGCGTCGTTATGGTAGCAAAGATAGCGTCTTTTGGCCCTTTGGGACTGAGTACCAAGCTATGAAGGATATTCTAAGTATCTACGAATTCATGGATTCACAAAGGGCAAGGTTTAATGTTTCTAGGAGGAGGACGATGTTCCGAAGAACTTGGCCAAGTAGCCTTTAACGGTGATCAATGAAAGACAAGCCCGTTAAGGCTATTCCCGCTGCATAATATCGTTGTTAGTTTTAGCAAGATTATACGTAATACATGCACGTGCTTTCCCGCGATAGAACAGACACAAGCGGGCAAACACGTGCCAGCTCGAACCTCAATTTGCCCACATTGCCCTGTAATTGCATGACATTCGACCAGGCGAGTTCAGTTTACAATACCGACGAATTCAATCTTAACCACCCACGCAGGAATTGACCGGTTTACCTTCCGATAGCACTGGACGATCGATAAGGACATTTATTAACCGTGAACTCAAAAGAATTCGACCTCTGTCATAACTTCAGAATGCGTAATTGTTAAAGTATTGTGATATTACGAGGAAGGTTTCGCGTTGGACATTTTCTGCATGAGTGTTCGGCAAATTAGGCTGCATCGATCGAACCGGCTCGGAACGCGGTGTCTTAATTTGTCGCAGAATTTGGTAATACCTCGCGCTGGAGTTGGAGTTGGATAATCAGTGGTTAAACCCGATTCGGAAGCTAGCGGGAACATCGTCAACGGCGAAATACATTGTCCGCGGTATAATGGCCGGCACCATTAAAAGCGTATTACGTGTTATCGAAGTAGAACTTGAAATATAGGTTGAGAACCGGGTTTAGAAATACCTACTGGCGGTCCAATTAACCTTGATTCCCGTGCAGTGCGCGAGAGGAGCTTTCGAGGGAGGCGAACAATGTTTACAAGAGCCGCGAGGGGTGGGCAAAGGGAGGTCAAAGATGAAGACGACATTATTTGTCGGCGGCATGAGAATAGGTAACATTACACTCGAGGTTACAGAATGTACTTACGTTACTTTCCGCCTTTTCGCCCAGGGAAAATCAAAGGGATCGTATCCGTAATCCATGGTTCACACACACATGCACACACAGATAGTCTATCTCACACGATTCGACAATTAACTCGTACGATTCGACAGTGATCTCAATTCATCGAACTTCCGCACAAGTGAAACGTAGCAAAGGGTGTAAGAAACTGTAATCGCGTTACAAGTCAGAGAACGATGTTCAACTGACAAGTGCCGAGAAAACACTAATTGTACCGGCTATACTTTTGGACAACCGGTGGTAAGGATCGGTATGTGCGAGGAGTGGGGGGTGCCGGTAATTGCGGGCCCAAGTACAGGGATGCGACTACCTACGCAGGGCCTATGGGAGCGGGGTAAGCGGGGGAGGGGGGAGATCCCGTAACCAGCGGGCAAATACGACGGTGCTGATCGATCTGTCTCGCCGCAGTCCATTGAAATTCGGCAAATCCCGAGCCCTGCGAGATTCAACGTAAGCCAGATCGCGTCTTACCCAATAGTTTGACGCGCTGACCGCACTATTATCGGGTCGTTCCAATTAAATCCGCAATTATCCGTCGCCCAGCGCGATGAAAGACCTACGGACTCAAGTGCATCATCGCTAATTGTCTCGAAATAACGACTGCTAAGTATACCCCGCACGTACGGAATGTACGATCGCGCTCCGACGCACAGATGACGAGGGGATAATGACGATAAATAAATGTTATTTCGTCGAATTGTCGCTCGTCGGAAGCTCAATGAAACGTTCGTTTGCATAAACGATTATTTGCACGGCTCAAACGAAGCGCTTATTCAAATTACCGGCGCATCATAATGCCGGCAGAGCCGACAGAGCCGACAAGTCATCGGTTTCCCAATATTCGGCCGAGTTTTGTACTTCGTGTAATTTTATTGACAAAAATTCAATGTTCCTGCGCGCTTTGGCAATTTCCGCGAGTACCGTTCAGGTATTTCGTGTAAAATTTTCGACAGACCCTCACGGTCGGAAGTGTTGATTAAACGTCGCCGAAAATGTGGGAAATCTCGGCTACGTGCGCCGGTAAATCGCGGCATGTACGCCCGCTAAAAGGCTCGTAAAGAGCTGGAAACTTTTTTACGACTCTCCTATGAAAGGCTCTGTTTATTGGCGGATCGAACGATTCGGGAAGAGTCCCGAGCAAGTTTTCGTAGGGCCAAACTGTTGCGCCCGGCCCGAATGCCGCACGAACGGGCTTCTCCGTTACTTCGTAGGGTTTTTCCCGACCCTCTTATCCATTAAGCCGATTCCGCTAGAATATAGCTCGTCGGAGAATATAATAAGACATAATTATGGATACGAGAAGCGGCCCGTTTACGCGGCAGTCTCGATAAGCGGAAATTCCAAGAAGCTTTGGGGGAAGCCAAGGAAGTGTTTATATTCCTTGGATCAAGGGTTTTCCTCTATGCATTAAATAAATCAAACCCGACACAGCCTATCGCTCCGCAAAACCGACTGAACAGGGTATTTCGGACAAATGGAAAAGTCGAACTTAATGCGATCAATCATTAAGGTGTCAAGGATCAACAAAATCTTTTCCCTGTCATCTAGAAAAATTAAAGATAACTTGCAAGATACTGTTTTAAGTTTGTCAATTCGCGTCCGACACGATATTATCCGTGAACGATAGAGACGTATAGTTGAGTGGTCGTTTGTGGGACGTGTCCTCGCGCTGCAAAGTTTCTCCGCTTTCATGGCTGAACGATCAGACCGGTATTGCGTACCTAACAAAGAAATACGAGATAGAGCTACGAATTAGGCGGAGATCGAACAAATTTTCTTGACTGCTTGCAAATATTACACGTCTAAGGAAAATAACAATGACCGTCTAATTTCCTGGAGTTGTCTGAAAGTCTGCCGCACACGTTGATGACGTGTCGGAGCAATGTAATTAACACAGGTAAGGAATATTGAAATCTCGGTGAGTCGAGTATTCCGGCATTATTGTCAACACTGAACTGCCAGTCTCGAACAATAGGGCAATATTCCACAGAGCCATGGGGATTGGCTAAGCTCTCACAGAGGGGCGGGGAAGCCCGACGTGGGGGACAACGGACGTGCATAAATCAATTAGCCGGCTAGCCGAATATATGGGGACCCAACCGGCGAGAAGAGGAACGGATTAACGGACAGCAATAAAAAAAAACGGGAAAATACCCCCTATTAACCGATACCCAATGACTAATAACCGGCAATAACAGCAGCGCACGACGACGAGGACAACAATTTTCTACCTGACTAGGGATTATCTGAGAATCATAAAACCATCCGGACAAACAGGAGGAACTATACATAGATAGATCAAATAAATTATATGCTATTCTACAATCCTGTTGAATTGTGTTAAGCAGCCGGGAAATGTCTTAAACCCAAAGCACTGTGAACTGGTTTAATCGCAGGATTACGCGGACGATGGTTCGTGAAACTGTGTACGAAACAATAAGATTTAATATTCCGTCGCATTATGTTAACAAGCTGAAGGACCTGACCCAGAAGAAATGTTTTATCCGGTTTCGGCTTATCCAATGTTTACACGGATTATCCAGAAGTACATTAAAATGTCTGAGATTTTAATTGGCAGCGAGATTGACGTAAGGTAGAACCGGCTGCATTACGTACACGTTAGGGATAGAAAAATGGAAAGCTGGAAATTAGGTCGTGGGGGGAAGTGTTTTTCAGCGGTGCCCAGGTACCTCAAGTTTTAGCATTGGACATTACCGTTTTAATCCTGCGTTACTTGGCGGACAAAACAAGTGATTCATCCGTTTGAACATGCTCAGCGGCGCGTTTAACGGCCTTCAGCGTTTGTTTGCTCACGTCGGGGGCGAACTCGAAATACGAATAAATCCAGCGGCAGATGAGTTTTGTAATCCGCGCTACTGCGAGGCTTTTCAATGAGAGAAACGGCAGTGGGGCATTAACCTTCTCGTCCGTTCGCCCCGTCTTTTCCTCCTCGTTTTTTCCCGTAAATCCCTTGCTTTCCTGGCACCGCGCACCTTGTAACATAATACACGAGGACCAGGGGGCGAGGGGGGTAGTACGGCTGGAAGCGAGTTCATAAAACCGTGTTTGACACTGCCGGCCGACGGTGCAAAATAATTCGCGCCGTTACGTCGTGCCCCGACTTGCTCATTTTTCCCCGCTGGCAGAAAAGACGAGGACTGGCACGGACATTCGGGCTGATGCTCCGCGCGAATAAAAGTCGCCCCGTTAAGGGCAAAGCAAAGGGAATCCCGGTCAAAAATCGTACTGTAACTCCGCTTGAATTCCCCGTTCCGCCAACTTACGAGGCATTTCTCCAGCTTCCTCGCACCTACGACTCTTCGTATTTCATTAAGTCGCGGAAACTCCTGTTATTCTCAGGCCCGGTCTATTCCTGAGGATGATCTATCCACGCGCGTGGCACATACGCGTTACTCTCCCTCGTGAAATACGCTTCCCTTGCAGTACGTGATGGCGCGGAAGATACACGCGCGCTCGGCTCCGTTTTAATAAATAACGATACCGCCCCGGCAGCGTGATGAGAACCAAAGAGAGATTAGCACGCGACATGTCGAGCATTCTTTCGACGTGCCGTTTCCTCGTGTGCATATAGTTCCGTGACAAATCGAACATTCAATCCGTTCCATTTTAAACTGCAATTAACAGCCAGCAGTTAGTCACTCTTGATAGTTTTATTGCTTTATGAGTATAGTTAAAGGAAAGTGGTCCAATAAACTATCTCCTGTTTTCTGTTCTGTTACCAATTCATCCTTTATTATCTCAAGATTTTCCAAAGGAAATTATATTGCTCTTCCATTTTTAGATCACATTGTAAACCGAGAGTGACTCATTTACTCACCTTTTTTTATTTGTTTTCGAAGTAAGTATACCCTTTGGTCCTCCGTTATTCAATACCATGTTATTCACGACTTCCTGCAATTCAAGTATTATTCGAGGAACGCCTGATATTCCCTACTTTTCGATAAACCAAAAATACATTGTTTAATCATTCCCCGAACGTCACGAATGCACGTAACCATGGTTCAGTAGGCGTAGTTGTCGCGTTAGAAATCGAACGGTCTTTGAAAGCACGGACACTGTGACCGGCTCGTTATCCAGTGAAAATCCGATTAGCGCGGCAAAGCGATGATAGGCGATTCTCCGGATCTTTGACGATTCATTTCACGTCGAATGACGCGTAACTGTGGCTGCGCAACGCTGCAATCGTTTCGCCACTACCGTCTGAACGTTTTAATTCCCGCGCGCACCAGGCGATTTCGCTGCGTAACCTGGGCTTCGCGTTCGACAAAAATTCATGTGCATCCAAAAACTCGCGCAGAGGCACGGTGGGGACATTTAGTCGGGCGGAAAATCGCTGCAGCGTGTGATAGTCGGCAAATTTGCTCGTCGATAAAGATCCGTTGATTTTGCCGAGAAATTATCTCCGGCCCCGCGAGCTCGGCGCGAGATTTATCAATACCCTTTGAAAGCCGGCGGCTGCTGCGCGCTTCTTGCTTTTTTTCCTCTCCCACTCCGTCCTCTTTTTTTTAAATATACGCCCGTAGCGGGCGTGGCAATTAAACCGTTCACGAGTATCAATTGCATTTCGAATTAAACAGCAACGGCGCAATTAAAACATTATGCATCATGTCGCACGACGCGTCCCTATGGTGGCACAAAAGAGAAACGAGGCGGGGGTGGGCCGAGGGGGGGGGGTGGACACGGAGGGTTGCGGGCCGGTGGGGGGAAACAACCGGAAGGGATGGGTTAGAGCGGTGTTGGATTTGCGTCCCAGGAGAGCCTGCATAGCTGATAGGCTGCCGCTAGCACGGCAAAAAAAAGAGAGGAAAACGAGGAAAAACGAATACCGGGCTAGTGCGATTCTCGTTGAACGCGACTCGCTGCGGATTTACCAGCAAAATGAAAGGGATTTGCGATGAATAACGACGGATAATTACCGGCTCGATCCGCGCACGGATGTATTTCGCCGTCTTCTCTTGGCAATATCGGGCCAGCCGATGCTTCAAACCTCCGCCAATGGCCCATCGTTTCTAATGAAGTTACGAAACTCTACGAGAGAATAATCTTCGACCGCGCGTAAAATTTGTTGCAAGCGACAGAGACGATAAACGTGTTTCTCTTAAAAATCCAAAGATTCCAGCGCTATGCGAATCGATGAAACGATCAGCGAAGTCAAAGACACGTACATTTCTTATGAAACTATGAAAAAATCGTGGCAGTAAAACGTAGCAACTCTTAAATATCATCGACCCCTGTGCCCCGTTACAGTCTTTACATGGAGGCAGTGGATTGCCGGATTACCATCTCACGATCTGTCGATCAAAGGGCAGTGTCCCTGCGCGAAGGGAGCGAAAGAAATCTCGAGGACATTTAACTACAAGTGGCGCAGGGGGGGTGGTGGTAGGCTTTGATAAATAACTAATTTGGGGGAGTCAAGAGGAGAGGCGGGGCGGTGGGTTAATCGGCGGCGGTGGATGAAAATATTTCGAGCGTGAAGCCCCGTCTCGCCGGGTCGTTCGTCCTCGAACGAAAGTCACGTCTCGAGGCCGTCTCGTCGAACTCTCGAGGGTGGTCGTCCTGGCTGGGACGCGCAGACGAGGACGACGGAAAGGCCCGTCCTTGGCGATTCTCAATTACACCCTTTCCCCTGGCGTCCAACGGGACCGGCGCGATGCCCTTCGTTTTGCCTCGCCTTCCTATCAGCGAGGTAAACGAACCGGGATATAAGGTGTCCCCGAGAAACCTTAGAAAACACCCACGGATAAGGGCTTAACCTTCGCTAACGACGGCCAAACGAAGAAACGTCTTAACGAGCATTTAACCACTGATAAAATACCGCCGATTGCGCTTATCGAGAAACTCAATCCACAAGCCTTTTTCTACCGAAGAACCTTTTCTTCAGTGTTTTCGGAATCGGCATCGATTGAGACGAACGGAGATAAAGCATGGGTACATTGAGAAACAATTTGCGCGTGTATCTGCGGTTTAGAATTCCGTTAGTGGCTGTGCAAGTACAAACGCTTTGAGAGATGAGCGTTAAGCCGGCGAGGTAAATGATTAAGTAGGTTACACTGCGCCTTCAGCGCGATAAGCAGAATTAATGATTTGAAACTGCTCTGCGGGGTTGAGGCTTGTCTCTTAATGACTTTATATGAGGGTAGACGCGATTGAAATCCTTTCGGTTGATTCGGCGAACGGGGCAAAGCCCGGCGGGTTTGCGTAATTAAATGGACCGAGCCAACGGGCGCACGAATCGATTTTGCGCAGGCATTCGCGATAATTTCCATAGACGTTTAAAAGGACAACGGGCCGATAAACCGAGAGCTTTTCCGCCGACCTGAGGGGGAAGGGGGTGGGTTGAAAGGTCGCGCGCGCGCAACTACCCCGCCGACGTTGACCTTCGACCTACAGAAACACGACGGCAAGAACCAAACGAATTCTCCCGTCGGAAAATCCACCTACGCGCGCGCGTACACTCGACTCTCTCGCCTACGTAACGCAACTACCCTCACCTTTTTCCACCCCCTCGGAAAGAGCGAGAGCTTGGTACGTGTGTGTGTGTGTGTGTGTCACACGTTCCTCGGATAACGACGACTCTTGCGGAGAATATGTTTTCCGCGGAAGGAAAACTCGCAGCTGGAAAATCTCACGAGAATGCGCGCTCGGCACGGTATTGGACATCGCGGCGGGAAACGACTAACATCTCAACGGGAAACGAACACGTGCCTCGACCGGAAGGAGACAAAGGGATAGAGAGAAACTTTGCAGTCAGAGATGTACAGATCGTACGGTCGCGACGTCAAGGGTATTCTGAATGTGATTTAACAAAGTTATTGGAAGAAGAGACACGTAGTGCTGGTTTCGAGAACTCGTATCTGTCCCTTTGATCGGTTCATCGATTACCCACGTTCTTCCCTTGACCCGCCGAGGAAAAACTGCTCCACGGTCCGAAGATTTGCATGAATTTAGCACACTTACGGGACGACGCAGGGACATTGATAGCGGCGATAAAGACGGCCGAGTACCCTTTGTCGCGGTCCATTTTTTGCCCCTTTTCCTCGGGTCCGGAGTAAGCCGTGAACGGAGCTGATCGCGGGGCATCGAGCCAAAGGGACGGAGGGCAGAAAAAAAAGGTGGGGGGTGGCAAAGTTGCGTCGTCCAAGGGGGCTCTGGCGTAAGGACGGGCGGAAAAATTCAAGGGAGAAAAGCCCGCTTGGTAGACACACGGCGAAGAGGGGAAAAAAAAGTGCATAGCCGTCGACCAAGCGGGATAAATAAAACATCATAATTGTCGTGGTGTAATGCTCCGCAGAATCAATATCCGATAGCGCCGCTCTCCGGCTTCCACACCCCACCCTTCCCCCGCCCTACCACCTCTCAACCCCTCGGGGTCTTTCCCTGCCGTTCCGTTATGCCGGGGAGAGTGAGGCGTGCATGTGCGCGACAACGTCGTAAACCTTTTGCAGTCTCTATTTCACCGACTCCCTGGAATTTCCCCGTAGCCGAGGAGAAATATTGCTTAACCCCCGCGACGACGAGTACCAACCTCTCGATGCCTAGCATCGCGTCAGCCAGAAATGTTTACTCGTAGAAACGAGACGCGGCTCAGTAAGAAGAGCCGCTGATGCTAATCAGCGATAACACCACATCGCGTAGTAACCGTTAATGACGTGCTGAAAATCATTCCAAGGCAAGCATCATTCGTAAAACACCTTGGAATGTAAGATATACTGACTTATATTGGTGAAACGATACAGAATATTCTGCGAGATTGTAAATATTCTTTTGTGAAATTGGCGAAAAATTGCGGTGCTGGGAAAACGAGGTATTCGTGGAAAAACCGATTCTTTTGTCGATTTCATCGGGTTGGCTTCGTTATTCGCGAAAGATTCAAACCATCTCGGTATTTCGTCGTGGCAGTTTAGTCGTCGTTTACGGAAAACTATACTGGTCAGCATTGTCCGTTCGGTCAAAGTCCTCCGTTGCCCGTGAAAAACTGGAAGTGACCGAACCGTCTCGGGTTTCGTCGGGAGAGTTTTGTTCTCTGGGAGCATCGACGTTTGGTCATCGTCCTCGTCGTTTACTGCCCGGACAGAAGCGTGACCCGGCATTTCCGCGTGCGTTGTAGATACGTGGAGAAACGACTTCTAAACGTCGTTATCGTAAACTTGGGTAACGAGTGGAATCAGCCCTCTGGCCGATATATCGACTTAACCGAGCTTCTCGACGGTGTCCCACCCTTCGCCGTATTATCCAGCGGAATGACCGACATACACGTGTGCAATTTACACGGCGACGACAACGTGCATTCCCCGTCGAAAGGAAAAAAATACGGTGAACAGGGGATCGTCCCTGGCGACACGATCGGTATTACTGCCAACGTATTCCACGACGACGACGCGGAATGTCGATACTCGTGGCTAATAAAAGCAGCCGCTAAATTGCCGCAAGTAGGTTCCCGCCTGTTCTACCATTATCGACGACTACTGCGCCGAAAAAAAGTTAAGAAATTATTGACCGGATAAACCAAGCCGATAATTCCACGTCCCCATCCGTGTTAAACGATACGTTCCGAAGAATCGTTTAATCACACCTGCAATATTTTACGATTAGTCGCACGAGTAGTCGATGGCGCAAATACTCGGGTAATCACCGGTGAGTGCCTTAATAATTTCACGAATAACATTCTCAATGTTAATCCTGCGTTACAAACGTGAAAATTCTACCGCAGATATCACGGAATTGAAAAAACATTTACTCGTATTGTGTTGTATTTTTATTGATAAAAATGAATTTAATACCGTATCTGGTATATTCGTTTTCTGCCGTGTGACAAAGTAGATAAACCGGAAACAATTACGCTAATAGCTGTGTACTTTTCTGTCGCGTCATAGCGATAACAGGCGCAAATCGTTATCGCAAATTCCGCAAAAATGATGGCCAAATCGCGGTCATGAGTTAGCACAGAGACAAGAGGAATAGAAAGAATTCGGCTTAATCCAATTCCAGGGAATTACAAAGCGAGCATACTGCATTCATAGCATGATTTAATAAGTACTTGAGGAACGACCTGAAAAAGATAAATGCCTGCACGAACGGCTACCTTCTACCCTGAAATTTATGCCGAGGAAAGTAATACGGAGAAGAACGAACAGTTAATATTTAATGCCGGTGAGTATCAGAAGAAAACTACGATAAGATTGGTGTTAACAGAAGGAAAAAGAAACGACAAAGGAGAAGAAAATCACGTGAAATGTGTGATGTTGAAAGAAAGGAAAAATAGTAAATAGTTACTGAAGGGCCGATAAGACGGTAAGCGAAAGTGGGTATTAATCAAATAGCGGAAGGAAGGGGAGTGGTGGAGGAGAGAGATGAAACTGCGGGAAGGAAGGGAACGGAGATGGAAGGAGATGCAGACAGGCGCAAAGAACGGAAACCGTGGCCAGTTGGCTCGCGCCGTGGATACGGATCTCCGATTAACTTCTCTCGTTATCGATATAATCCGATCTTCTGGTAGTTCCTCGGAGAAAACGGCCGGTAGTCGCGTGCTCACCAGCTCGGCGGGATTTGTAACGAGAACGCGAGCCACTCGGCGTGGCTTTGAGCCTCCTGAAATTGCAAACGACCGGGAGGACAGCGTACTACGGATTGCCGGGACAGCCTTTACCTTATCAAAATGGCTTGTCAAGCGCAGCCTCTGTCGTCCAGACTTATCGGCAAGAGAAAGAGAAAAGCGAACGGCTATCGCCGAACGCGCCGCTCTCGTTGTTTGCGGTGAAAGCATTTTCCATGGGTCATTCCTAAAACTCCGGTTCGCTCGAAATGAGCTCGTGGTGCTTATCAGTAGTGCCTAGCACGATTCCTAAGACTAAGAGCAGCGAACGCGATATCGAGTAGATAAATATAGAGCATTATCGGGAAATATAAAATACTCGAGGAGACGTTGGCGAAGTAGGATTATGAGAATGGAGCATCAATGCCGAACGTCTCAGTAGGATAATACAGGGGCGAACGGGGATACGAAGGAGAGGTAAACGTTAATCATTATCCGAAGTGCAGGTCTTTATACTCGACGACGAGGGAAGTCCTCGCAGAGGCAGCATTTCGCTCGAAAGAGAAACAAGAAGCGAGTCGGCGCGTTAACCGGTGAGCAAAGCAAAACCAGTCGGCAGTCTGGTTTGCTGCGTCCGCGTCGTCCACGCGAACGCGAATCAATGTCAAAGGATTATAATTATTACTATCGAGACTGTAATTTCCCGCGTAACGTGTCTGTATAGCTGCGAGCATTGTCCGACGTCTAATAGGCGTTTCATCAAACGCTAATTAACTCACGGCGGGTTTGCGCGCGGATACCAGCCGCTCCACGCGATATACATAAATATCAATCAAGCCGGGATTAATGCGCCACGCGGCAACACGTTTTCACGCTGTCTGCTCAGCGACGATCGATAATCCGCCGATTCACAATCGCGATCTTTCCGCAACGTGACGACCAAGGTAACAGTTTTGAAATTTCAATCAGATTGTCCCCAACCATCGACGAGGTATACTTAATTCTTCGTCATTTCGATGATTTAATCCGATTAGCATTGCTGCATTCTGTATTTAAAAGCGTTGTTCCTTTGAACGACTTCAGGAGCATGGAACATTTGGATTTTTAATAGGGTATACATACGTTCATGATTTACTTCTCCAATTTGTGGCTATTTTCGACTGTTATTTCAATTTCAAATTACTTCAGTATTTAGTATGTTACTTCGATTGGTGTTCACGATTTACTCGACTTCGTAGCTGCTTCGTGCTTGCACGATGTACTCCCGTTCGAATGGAACTCCTGTTAAACTTTTAATTATCTCCATTTGGTCCTTTCCCTCGACGCCCAAAGTTTTAATTTGTAATAATGGGTACTACGCTACTTTTCCCTATCGCCTACGTGCCCGCCTCATCCCTTTCTTCGTTCTCCCCCTTCGCCCCGCTTGTCCGTCGATGTTTACGCTTTGGAGTAACGGTGTTGACGAATGCAAAGCCGGGTAATGCAGGACTGGCTAAGCTGGTAAGCACGTAACACTGCATTACAAATCACGTGGAAAACACAGCCGCGAGCTGTGCGTGAACTGGCGCGTGTCCTGACAAACATCGACGACATTCTTTGCTTCTCCCCCTGGCCTTTACCTTCGTCTCTTTTATCATGTCCGCGGCACCTCAGCGTCTATCAGTTTTTCTCTATTTTCGATTTACGCGCGTTCGCGCAGTGCGCCGCGGGATTGATGCTCGTTAAAGACCCCCGGCGAGCTCGCGATAATCATGTTCTCCCGGTTCCGACGTCAATTTCCCGTTAACGGGAGGGCAAAGTGATGCTCTAAAAACGGTTCAAAGACGTCTCTTCTAGCCGCGCAAAGACTTTACAGTCTTCTCCTCCCTGATCACGAGCCGGCGAATACTCTCTTCGCGGGGAATTTCGACAAATCAGCCATTCCACCTTGAAATCGCGACGGCCGAGATTTACCGTGGAGGTAGGACCGGCGAGGAGAAGGAGGATCGTTGAGCGCTGATTGGCGCCTAGTTCGCCGGCGGAATAGAAGGAATAGGCCGATAAGCGCTACAGGATGTAAGATAATCTTATTGTAGCATTTCACTTAGCCTCTTGTGTCCCTCCACGACGCGATAGTGTAAGACCATCGACTTTAAGCGGCACTCGGGAAGGTTCCCCTTCGGCGTACACGGGGCGAATAAACGATAAAATGAAACGCGGAACGGCGCTCGTTTTCTACATACTTTATGTCCCCTGAACTCTCGCCTCGGTGCATTCGTTGCATACTCGAGCCGCCGCCTAAGGTACGCGCGGGCTTTAGATCGGCACTCAAGCCGCGGGCAAGAATATGTGCTTAGAACAATGATGGTCGCTGCCCTTCGGCTTTCGCGCTCGATTTATAGCCGGTTCACAGTGATGGAAATTGCGGTCAAGACCGATAAGCCGCGCGCAATGACTCCGAATTGTCAAACAATAAAGCCAAACTACCGTGGATAAGAAGATCAAGGAAATTGAGGACGAACTCGACCGAACCCTTCCTACCGGAAATAAAAACAACCATTTGCCTATCGTCTCGACTTATTTTCCCAGTACCCTTCGTTTCTGTATGTTAGGGACGCTATAATTTATCGCTTAGACTTTCGCGCACCGTTGTGTATCGTTCCTCAGTTTGCTCAGAATCTTTCCCACGCTTTTCAAACGTAAACTACGTGGAAACTTTGTTGCCTGCAATTTGTCAACTTCGGCAGCAGCAGCAGCACGAAGGCGTATTCCTCTAAAGATAATCAATAGTTATCAGCTCCGGAGGAGATAACGCTTCTGACAGTAAACATGAACTACGATAATCGCGTTTAAAGGAATAAACAGCCCGCAAGGAAAGAGCAGTTTTCTCTCACATTGTCAGCAAACGATGCGCAACGAGGAAGATTTCGAGGGAATTTACTTTTTACAGGAATTACGCGACAATGTTAGTGCGAGACGGTGAGTCTATCACGGTTAAATAGTAGTGACGTATAACGTGTTGTGCTGATTGCGCTGGCTATGCACGTAGGACATAGTTATATTGTCTCTATCACGCACACCCACACGCAACGGTGTATCAAATGACAGTGCAGGTAAGAAGGATGAGGCGACAGCAGGGCAACGATTATGCTGCGCTCGCGATAATTTCACAAGAGGCAACGTTCCTGTGCTGTACAGGTAACAAAGACGTCATTTTAGCCAGTATTGTGTCTGTCCGGCATTACGCGGATCGCGCTACATGAGGATGTAATAAATTTCCGTGGGAATGTAACGCCGCCGAAGTTATTATAATACGTAACGTTTCCTGCTGGCGCTATCACCGCGGATGCGACGTTATTCGGGCAGATTTAGCGGCATAGAAATGGCATATCATTATCACCGCTTTCGTTATGAAATGCCTGTAAATGCGATAAGAGGTTCTACGGAACGAGGACCGCTCGAAGCATGCCGAAGGCTTGATAACACTCTCCATCTGCTTCCTCTCGCTACTGCATGCCTTCCTTCTCGTCTCTCCGTCTCTCTTCCTCCGTCACGTTTTCCCGGTTTTCTTTCGCCGACTGCTTCGTAATTTAGCAGCCTACGCAACGACGTCGGCGTCATCGCCAACCGGCAACTATTTGGAGCGTTCTCCTATCCTCGCCGCATCGATCTCCTAAGCTCAACGTGTTCTTCTATTTAAGCCTCATTGCGAGAGCAATGAAGGCAATCTCTACGTCCGCACGATAGGAAATTATCGTATTGACTAAACTCAATGGAAATTCACTTAAACCAATATCTTCGTATCGTTCACGGGAAATCTTGTTCCTCATAGTTAATTAATGCATACCTCTGCATTAATCTTTACCTTGAAATTTATGGTATACATTTCCGACACATCGAAGGAGGAAAAGAATACAATTGACAGGAAGTACAAACGGAAACGTAGCGTTTGACTAGGGTTGTGTACAGCTATTTCAAAACAAGGAACTGTACAACCGGTACGACAAAACGTGTCGTTGTAAGTTTCAAGTGGCAAAATGGCTCCCGTGGAGATTTGGCAATTACACGCGCTTGCCTAGCGAATCTTGTAAACAGCCGGCATGTTGCAACGACCCCAAAGAGGTGGCATTTAATCGGGCGCGTAAGTTAGTACAGAATTGTCGCCATGTTTGTAAACAGCGACACGTATCAGAAAGAGGAGCGGGTATTTAACTGAACGTCGAGATCAATAAACAAGGTGTCGATCCTCTGACTCATCCCCCATAATCGCGTCGCTCTACCACCATGACGTTCTGTCCACCATTGCAGCGCCCCAATGCTGAACCCTCGAATCCTCAGCGGGCCAGGAGAGAGAAACTAGACGATCGTGTGAACATCGACAACCTCTGAACGACCCAACCTAACGTCCCTATCCGTGGCAAACACAAAAGTTGGACGAGAAGGCATCGGCTACCGACCATCGGCTCTACGACTTCATTCATACCCTTCGAGCAGACCCACCGAGCTAAATTACAGCTGGTTTCGCCTCAAAGTCCCGTGGCAACGTTCTACCTGAACTTTCTACTGAGAGACAAGCTTGCCTCTTGGATGAACTCGTGCTTCAAGGCAAGATAAATTACGCGCAATAATTAAAAACCTATGTAGTACTTACGAAAGCTTGGAAAACCGGAGCTAATTTTACAGTGATATATAAGATTAATTGTATGGTATCAGCGTACTCCTTGGAGTGAATAAACGCTTGTACTACGGATATGTTGTTAACACCTGAAAGAAAATACGCTTCTTAGAATCACATGATTCTCCTTCTGTTGACCTAACATTAGCGACAATGGCGTTCATTCAAAGGATTTTCGACGTTTAATGAATTGTCAGGGCGAAAGTAATGCTTGAATCGCACGTCCTACGAAAAGCAGATATGTACAAATGAAATTACCAGAAGAACACTTGGTTGTGAGCAAACATTGTACAATCCCATGAAAATAAACATTTTAATGGAGTCGAGTGACATGCGTAACAATGTTACACGCGGTCGCTCTTTTATCTAATTTGACGGCACTCATTGTTTATTTTGGCTAGCACTCTTTCAGCTTGGTAACGCTCAAAAAGCTCCAATGTTGAAGGAAAAGCGCTAAATTACGGCGAGATTGGTAAGCAGTGTCGGCTGAGGTGCGTGTACAATGGCAGAACGAAGAGTAGGTTAGTTTCCGGACTTACCGAGGCTTCTTCATGACTTCTGTGGAGTGCAGGGTGACCTCGGCGTGTCACGTGTCGCAGGTGTACGTGGTTGAACGTCGTCTCATGGCATCCACGGGACAATCCGGTCCCTCCTTGCACGATTTCGCTGGACGGGACGGTAAATCGAGGAACCCGTGGCCCTCGTTGATCGCAAAAATACACTAGATCCTCGGCGTACGACACGTTCTCACCGTCCGTTTCGCTTCGTATCTACGCTGCACGCGCACTTTCCGTCACACTCACTCTCGTTGTGTCCTCGTCTCCCTCGTCGGCAGGGACAGAGACGACGAGAGAACGAGCAGTGCGGAACACGACAAGGAAAACTCTGGCAACGTCGCTCCCCGCTCACCGACTCTACTCGCTCGCTTACTCCTTCGCCTCTTCTACTTTTCTCCCGTGCTCTCTCTCTTTCTGTTGTTAACGTCCCAGAAGCGTTCCCGTCCCTCGCACTAACCGTACGCACTTTTCCCTTCTCGATTCCTCCCTTTGCAGCTCGCCCTTCTCGATGCGTTCTCAACTACGGTCGGCAACTTCGACGGACCCGTTTATTCATGCGCTCTTTTCACAGGTTACTTCCTTTCCTATGCCCTCGTCTTTCACGTGTCTCTGCGTGATCCTCTTTCCACTTGCCGCTACACTTTTCCTCGTAACGTGCACGTTCGAACGACGTTCCGCACGCGAGAGCCACAACGACGTCGAAGACGACTCTTTTTGTGTTCCTACGGTGGCGTGTATACACGACGTGCACTGGACGTGTCACACGAATGAAACACGAGTTTACCGAGGTGTGCGTCTCGCGCGGGCACCAGCACGGCCCCAACAAATACACGAGAGCGTACGAATAAAAGGAAAGAGGTTTCTCGCGGTGCTGCCGAGGGAGGGCCGTCTTTTTTTAAATCCCTAAACGCTCGTGCGGGAAGCCCGTCGGTTCTCTCTTCGGAGACACGTCGGGCAAATGTGCGCGCGCGCGTCTATTTACTTCTTTTTCACTCCGTTTGACCGCTCTTGTGTCAGGATTCTCCGACCGACCCAGCGGTGTCTTTCTCCGGATTACTTCCGTCTCCGTTCGACTCGTGCACCGTGCATGTGCGCGCTCCGTTTCTCTCTCTCTCGCGCTCGCTCTCCCTAGACGGAGAAGGAGAGAGAGGAAGAACACCGAGCCTCTCGCTCCGTTTCAAATGATTTCCTCGGGATTACGGCCACTTTTTCCGATGGCCGACCACACGGCAGGGCTGTAGAACGTTCGCCGAGCAATCCCACTTTTTTACGGGCGCGCAAATTCGCGCACTATTAAACTGTCCACCATAACTCGTCGATGTCACCTTACGAGGTACTCTCACTTGCTGGCGCTGGCGGAAGCCATATTGCGATATCGCCGTTCGTCCGACAGTGCCACCGCCGCGCGACCAACGCCGAGGGGAGGAGGGGCCCGTCCGACGCGCCTATTGGTCGAGCCCACCTGCCGCCCCCTGCGCCATCTCACCGGCGCAATACACACCACGTGCTTTTCTACTTTACCGACGCGTCTGCGTCTACGTCCTTCTCCGATTTTTTATCAATAAATTGAATTGCAAATGGAAATCAGCCAACTGCTTTGCGAAACATTCCAGTAAGATATTCATTGCCAGGAATATATTGCATTGCCTCCTAGAGGCACACCTATTGTCAATTTATTTATATATAAATAATGTAAATTAATAATGCAAATATACTGGCAATTGGTTAATATTATTTTGATAAGAGTACAGTTTGATAGGTCATGTAACGTTCAGAGTACAATCTCTTAAACGTGATTATGTCGTTACGTTATAAACGTAAATTTCGTGATTATATCGTAATTTCCAGGAAAATTTATCGATTCCTGGGAAAACTGTGTTTGCGATAAAAAAATACCAACTCGTAATACTTCTTTCTCTAAAAACATAAAGATTCAACAAGCTCAGAATTATAACCGTTTTCAATGACTCACAAGCTTGGAAAATTGTTCAACAAGACTGATATTGTGCGCCTAGTATTGGACTGGTATTACTGCCTTTTTATGTAGGCAATAAATATTCATATTATGTACAGAGACTACCGTTGAAAATGTGTTAACGAAACTGGGAGTACGATCAATCCTGTTATAGCCGTGCTTCGCTGAATGTAAATGAATCCGAAATTCTTCAGGGCTTCCCTTTATCTCGTTTCGTTCAAACCCCTTACTTGTTTCGGGATGGTAAAACGAAAGGAATCGCAGATAGGATTATGCAAACTACGGACTCTTTAGCAGCGGGGAGATTGCTGATTAACACCCTTCAGAAAATCTGTCTAATATAAAAGTTTGTCGTGCCTGACGTAGCCCCTTTAACAGTTAATGACCTAAATGAACAAACACCGCGACGATTTGTCAGACGGCCCTTAAATTAGGTTTCCCCGAAAGTGGAACACTCCTTTTCCCTCCCATTTAATTACTATGACTACTTTTAGGAAACTAAAAGTCCCTGATAACAGATATTTTATGAATACTCTGAAAAATGTCCTTTAAAAGGCCAGAAAATGACGTCAGTCAAGAAGTCGTAAATCGTGGACAATCTCTGTCGAAAGCTTTTGTTCTCCTTATCAGGCAAGTACAGAGGATTAACTGCTAAAGGGATGAGTCAGGTCTGACTATCCTTTCCTCCAGCACGCAGGATTCTCTACTTTGTTATGCCGTCTAAGATTTCACACATACGCCAAGAGCAACAAGTTCATACGCCTAAGTCAGTGTCGAAATATTGCCGTCGTATCTGCACATAAAAGTCGTAAACTCCTGGCAACTGCGCGAAACAGTGTTACGCGTCATTCTACGTAAAATTTGTCGGCGTTTTATTCAGCGGGGCGGTTTTTCAAAGCGCGTCGGAAAGGTGGAGCAACAAGTTCACGTCAATGGGCTCTTTCGGACGCGTTTCTCCTCTTCCGACATCGCTACGCTTACGTCACTGGTGACGCACAACTTCCGCTACGTCACAAGACCGTCCAGTCACGTGCGTGCCCTATAGGTACTTTGATCCGGTTCATTTAAAACAAAAGTTGCTGAGCTACGACAAGGCACGATGCTCGCCCACGAGCACCGGAAGAACCGTATAAGCCTTCTATCCTTGTCAACGATCGTCGTAATAGTTATACGTGTGAATGTGTAGAACGGAAAAAATGCTAGCTTTGTTAGAAAACTTGTTTGCAAGTAATGTCAATGAAACTTTTAAACGGTAGAGCGTTTCCACGGTATATTCAGTCCTCGGGTAAATGATAACCCTCGACCGCGTTACCTTGACCCTGCAAATGGCAAACATTTCGCACGATAACAAATGAAAAATAGCAGCATCATCGAGCAGAAAGCCTCGTTGCGGCTTTCTCGAGCTTCGGAAATTCGTATTTTCGGCCATGTAACACCTTTCCATGGGTTTACGGGAATAAGAAACGTCATTCTAGCCCAAACATAATCGTCAGTATGGCTCTTCGTCCGGATCACAAACTCTTGGAGTCGCGCTACGAGAGGGACGAGCAGAGGCGAGGAGAGGCGAGGAAAAAGTAGCCAGGAAAGCACGTGAGACTCGTCTTTTTCTCGGCTTCCTCGAGTGAACTGTGATTCGAAAAGAAAAGATAGGGAACGTTGCTGGATGACAGCCGCTAAGACAGAAGGGAATTTATTTGTCGCAAATCTCCACGTCGAAGAAATTCAGCACGACAGAGAAAAGGAGGACGGACAATCCGAAAAAATAATCGCACGATTTATGGGTATTTTGATAAACAAGAAATTCATACTGTGTGCCGGGGAGACGTTTTGTCGAGTAAATCAAGCATCTTTTCCGACGTGGAACGTGCATTGAAATCAATCGTTCGCCGCCGAAGGACACGGACGACCGAGGGACAAGAAAGAGGGAAAACCGAAGAGCGGGGAAAGATAATGGGGTGGCGAAGGGGTGCAGAGGGGGGGGGGACGAGGGGACAAGTCGGCGAGTGAGAAAGAGTGAGACTCCCTCTCTATTGATTTCCTGCCGAGGGGTGGGCCAGCGAAGGGAGTATTAGGTATCGGACCACGACGCTCTTTTCACCCTCTCTTTTTCACCATCTTCCTCGCTGTTTATTTCTCTCCGTCGACATGTCCGTCGTAATTGACCGAGCACCTGCCCGAACGAGGCGGAAGGTGCTCGGAGACTGTGAGCACAAAGAGGAACGAGGACTCGAGTGGAAAAAAAAGAAAGAAGAAAATGCACGTCCCTCCTGCACACTGACTAGTTCCGCATGTAGATATTTCACTGCACGTTCCCTTCTTCCATTTTCCTTATCGGCGATTCTTCGTCGAATACCTTTACCCACCATCTGCCCTTTTTTTTTACCACCATTACCTTTCTTTCGACATTTCGTTTCTCGTTCCTTTTTTGCGTCTAGTTTCCTCGTGATACAGGCATTTTTCTCGGGGCTTTATAACGCGTCCTATCATCCTCTTTTCATGGCCTTTCTTGTGTTTCCCAGGACCTGTACATTGTCCTTTTTCCGACCTTCCCTTTTTGCCTCCTTCATCTTACCCTTTCCTCCGTCTCCGTCTGGCTTCGACCGCTATGCGCTCGTCGCGTCGTTCGCTCGAGCTATTACCCTTCTCTTTCACCCTCGTTTGTCCCCACTCTGTCGTCGGCCGTCGTTCTCCGTCTGGCTTCTCTCCTTCCTCCACCGTGAGCGGATCCTCCACACGTGCGCCGTCTGTTCGGACTTGGTGGTAGTAAACAGAGTGGAGTCGCGAACCCGGTGTTCAACATACACCAGATCGTCCGGCCGTGGGGACAGGCCGACGGAGAGGGTGTGGGTGTCGGCGGTAGTGTTAGTTCGACCGGTACCTACCTACTACCATAGTAGTAACCGCGCACGTAGTAGTAGTAAGCTTGCGTACAAGCCCCGTGACGTCAGAGACCGAGGAGCGTAACCCATGAATCCACACCTCGTCCACCCCTCCCCTACACGCCTACTCCACCCCCCCTTCCACCCATCTCCACGCAACCCCCGACGTTACCGGATGGTATCGATATTACGCAGCGACACCCCGGCAAATCAATCGACGACGCCTCGCGTCCTCAAAGGACCCGAACACTGATTTCCCGATGATCCGCGCCCACGGATGCAGGACACTTTTTCACTGCCAGCAACAATAGCTGACTGCGTCGTAATGTGTAGTAGTTGAAATAATTGTCGATCCCTCAAACGCACGTATTCGTTCCTAAGGTTCCTTAACCCCTTCAGGATTTTCAGTACGGTAATTGGCCAAAGTTCGTAACCCATAAATACGTAGGTTATTCCGCTCTCCTTCATCCACCCTCCTACGCTTTCCGCAGTCTCCATCTCTCTCTATCCCCCTCTTTCTACGTCAACCCCTGTGCACTGGCGATATTAACCAACCGGGCGTAGGGAGTCGCTTGAGGTCAAGCTTCTCGATATCGGAGAGATTATTATCCGGGGATTAATGAACGTTTACTCCTACAGCTCTTTGCTCCGGTCGTCATGAATCTCCGATCGGAAACAGATACGCGTATAAATTTCAGGAAGTTGAAAAAATTCCTCCTTTTTTGCCACGGTAAACTAAATCGTTACGTTAATTAACGAATCTCGGTACGAGTTAACGTTTGCGTTATATCGTAGACTTCCGCTGGAATAATACAGGAAGAATCTGAAACGTCGACGTTTCTCTGACGTGTAACGATGCAATTACGAGGACTCATGAGCAAACATCTGCTCCCCGGCGAAGCGCGTCATTAAGTCGTTACACAAGGACGATTAATTATAATTAATAGTAATCGGACACGGTTTGAGCGACGTGTATCCCTCTGTCTCTTTGCATAGGAGCCATCCCCAGACCGCGGGGATCTGGTTAAGTAACTGGAGCTGTACGCGGAACTCCAAAGTGGTAACTAGCGGGCGATAGTCGGGCAAATAACGCAGGTATTCCTTATTTATACGACGTGCTGTGCCGGTTTGACAGGGACTAATTAGCCACCTAATTTTTGACCGAGCCTATATGGCGAAATTATACTGAACTATATAGGGCATTTATTTAATTCTAAATTCACTGAAGAAGATTATTCTTTCCTGTCCTTTCTGATTTCCTCATTAAATACGTTCTCCATGCTCCCATAAATCCTGTTACAGTTATACACTCTGCAGATGTCACTTGAAATTCGTAGAAAACCAATTAAAGAGAAGCCATATTCATAAGCAGTCCGTAACAGTTGATATATACTGACAGTTTTACGAATCCGAGGAGCTCCGTAAAACGTTTCTGACAGGTTGCTAATGAATGTAATTGACAAACAATAACAGTGAATCGAGGCTATCGACTGTCCTACGATAACAAACATTGAATTCAAGGAGTATAGATGGGTTAAATAGAAGCAGATGCGATACAGGATACGCGGGGGATGATTCCCCCATGTTTCCTGACTACGCAGTGATTCAACGGTGGTTACAAGAGTTCCTCCCCTTGCACCGTCGACAATGAGTCACTATGCGACCCATCAAGTGGCATTTTTCGTCCCCGCGAGTGCATCGATGCGATGAAATCGGTCGGCCATTGTGCGTCCATTCGCGGGCCTCTTTATCGCCTCACTCTCGTTTCACTGGCGAACTTTTATGTTCCATTACCACGTTAACTTACTTGAATCGCTCACGAGTCAATGCACTGTCTCTACCGTGGAACAGGACTGTTTTCTTATCGTTTCTACGAAGAGGTGGAAGACCCATCAATAATCAATTAATGAATAAATTAAGGTACGTCAAATGAAAATTCAAATAAATTAATGTTGCGCAAAACGAGCAAGATTTAAAATATCCAATAAGAGAATGAATAAATATGAGACTTGTTGCTGTTGATAAAACGATTTTAAAAACTTTCTTGTTCACACATTTATCTTGGCCCAGGCGGTTCGCGAAGAATGTTTTCACGTTATCGTTGCGATCTGGCATTTCCGTAATCGTTCTTTTCGCCGCGGAGAACGAATTATTGTGCAAATTAATCAGCATCGCGATTGGACGTGCGTGAAGCCGGGTATATGCCCCCATTCGGATCTGGGTTAATGCCACGTACGGATTTCATAATTCATACGCGGACTTACTTTCTCGCTGCGCAGCCTAGAGAATTCGAGGACGGCCTGCGTTTCTCCCAAGAAAAATGAAAAGATCATTACGCGGAACTCAAACGCAACTATGGACGACCGGTAAACTCGAAAAAACTGACTATTGCACCGTTACACTGTTTTTCTCCGAGTTATAGTTTATTACATTTCCTGCCCCCGGGTTACAGAAGAAGATCCTTTATGTCCCTAATAGCATTCCTCGAGGAATACCAAGAGCTATCACACGATTGCAACGGCCAAAACAACAGCACAACATTAGATAGATAATGAGATAATAAGAATATTAATGACAGCCAATAGAGAGAACGAAAAATAGTAGAAAAAGCGGGGAAAGATCCAAAAAACGTTATAGGAATATAGTTAATTCTAACAGTAGACAGACGATGGAGGAAAGAGGAAGTTGTGTATATCGTTCGATGCGCTAATCCCATTATGACATTATCGTGGATAATTGAGCACGGATATCCCATAGAGTCGCTCGGCTTACGAGCACATTATCATTCGTAGAGAGCTTGTCATTATTCGCTCTGCGTTGGACCGGTTTGGCACTGACGACAATATTTACGAGACGTTATATATTGCGCAATTCACATAGTGAGAGTAGTGACACGTGCGTGTCGCTGAAAAATACGACGATCGAGCGATTTCGAGGGTCGGTCGAGTTAACTGCCGTGATCGTTGACCGGGACGTTATTATTGCCGACCCAATTACCGGGCACTTTTCGTCAGGCCGGCTCGATTCGTGCTTTGTAACTATTAGCAGGAAGCCCAGCGACATCCGGGAAAGCTCATGCGTGGCTGTCGAAAATTTTTCAGGCTGTTACAGTGCCGGGCGAGAGAAGAAACAGAGTTTGTCGTGGCCAGCCACCGATGACGACCCCCGCATACGCGACATTCTGCCTCTCCTCGGCTTATGTGGGTCGAGAAATGCTAAATATATATATCGGCGCGTGTACGCACGCACGCGAGCAACGAGCCGACGACGACGACGACGATGACGACTTTACACACGTGAGAGAAAGAGAGAAGCAAGAACGACGAAACGGGAAGGATTCCTCTCTCCTACGAGAGGCTCATTTACTTTCCAACGGTGGGGGACCGAGCACTCACCCCCCTTTTACCCCGGTCTCCACCTCGACCCTTCCTTCCGTTCCTCCCCTTTTCCTCCCCCGTTCACTCGGCTACCGGTTCAACCTCATTCGCCACCTCTTTCTACCGACTTGCGACAGCTCGTCCACGCCGGTTTCTTTTTTATCCTCACAGATCCTACTCTTCAGCGTGGCTTCTTCTATCTTTTTGCACCGGTTCTACGTTTATTTTAATACCGGTCTTTGGCGTTTTATAAAATCTCGTAACAGGTCGGTAAAGCTTAAGTCCTCAGTTTTCCTGCAGCTACGCGCCTCTTGACGAGCAATCCAGGAATAGCGACAGAATTTCCATAGCCGTAAGTCCTTCCAAGGACCTCCGTTTTCTTTGTACCTTTTTTTTCTCTCTCAATCCTGATACCTTACCCCGGAGTTCTTCCTTCTTGCTTTCTCCCTCGTGCCGGGCCGACCATCTCGTTTTCTCGTCCCGCAGCTTCTCCATCCCGTTGCCTCTGTTCCTCTGCTCCCTGCAGTGCCATCCAACCGGTATACCGTCACGAAAGGACTTCGCCGCGGAGAAATCGATTCGTCAACCTGTCGCGCGGGACCTTTGCTCCCGGTGTGACCAGTATTCGCGTTATTTACCCGCACGACGAAAATCCTGCCTCAACGGCACCGGGAAGGACCACCTGGTCGACGAAAATGCAGTCGCTCGTTCAACCAAACCGAAAGACCCACATTTTAAGACACACAAAATTCGGCAAAAACAAAGGAGATGAAATATTAATTACAACGATATTCATGAGTACTACACCTTTTTCTACATCCTTTTTCTGGGTTGGAAAATTGATGAAATCTACTTGCCGATCAATTTGTGCAGCGTAATAGTTAGATATTTTTAAAGGAGCACAAAGATTCTGTAAGACAAGGGTTACAAGAGGTTCTGATTTGCTTTCTTCGTACGTGCTTTGTCGAGAAGCGCCTACTCAATTTCCTAGAAGAAAAGAAACGGCGTGCATATAAAAATTCCGTCTCCTCGAATCCTGTTTCTTCGGAGGATGTATCCAGCAACTTCCCTCTTGAAAAGCTCCCGTGCATTTCATACGCAACTTTCACCGCGGTGGAACTCGTTATCGTCGGCGCCCGTTACCCACCTGCCGCGACTTTCTTTCGTATTTCTACGTTCGATAAGGTCGTCGATTTTTCACGTACATGCTCGGTTTCAAACGAATTACGCAGATTACCGGTCGCCATATCGACGTAACTTCTCGCGACACTTTTCCCGATACAGCAGGTAAGCCTCTCCGCCAAGTAGTATTGATTAAACGATACCATTTTTTTCTCACTCTAGGTATGACGCAATGAATTTGGCAATGGCCATTAGCCGAAGGGAATTCGTAAAATCTGATTACGTGAAAATCGCCTGAAAGCGGAGATGACGAACGGTCTTCCCTGTCGGCGATGTTTAATTACAAAATCCCAACGGGTTAATTGCCGAGTTAATGGGCCAAAGAGGGAGGAGGAAAAGACGAGGGGCGCAGCGGGAGTCGCGGAGAAGGTCGCAATGATCGAACCGACGAATAGCCGGACGCCAAGCCAGACGCCAGAGTAAATCGCTCCCGGAACGAGAGCTACGTGGGCCAAGGTCGAATGCAAAGCCGATCTCTCAAACGTCTGACAAACCCCGGAGAAATTGCCAAAGATCTCGGTCTTGATCAGCAATGAAACTCTTGCCGGTTTTCCCCTGGTCAAAGGATTCTCGAAATCTCATTAGATGACTAATCAGCTCAACATCAGGCTACTCATTCGACGCTCTCCAAGTCAATATTAATCGGCAAAGAGGTCACGATTGAACCGACCTGCGTCATTCCGTTAATTAACAATTATCACGGCCCTGAGATTCGGTTAATGAAAAGTAGCGATAACAATTAACCGCGTCCGTGGTTGGCCGATCGTTATGGTTTCTTCGAATTCCCCTGGAGGCTGCTTGCGCGGGTTCTGCGTTCCTCTTGTTCGCCCGTGAGGCTAGAAAATTGTTCTTCCCCGTTGGAGCCGGCGGGTATTTACCGACGAGTGGTAACGAACGTAAGCGAGAGAGTAGCGGGCGATTACATGGCGCGGGTCGGCGGCGATTGCTTTGAGAAAGAAAACCCGTCGGCATGCCGACGGGGCCATCTCGCATGGTATCCCCGCGATTTCCTCCTCCTCCGGGGACTTTATCACCGCCGAATCGTCCGATCGATATCGGCCAATGCGGAGATAAGCTTCCCCCGGAGGGCCACGATTCTTCGTCCCCTTAGATATCCTTCGTGCGGATTGCGCATCGCGTCCACGATTCTACGCGACGTAATTGCCATTATGCTCGCGGTTTATTGCTCCGTCGGCGCGACGTTAATTCGGAATTGATAGCGGTAATCTCGTTGCCCCGTACTTCCATTATCCGTATCGCCAACGGCACACTAGCCGAGCGTATACGCGTGCGTCTGTCCCCGCAGTTGAAATACACATACGCTCGGGCGACATTACACGGCTAAGTCCGCAATGAGCATAATACGATCGTCATCCGACGTTACCTGACAATCGAAAATTTATGGCGGCGTTTACCTACGTGCGGTCTTTGCAGCTGAAGTTTTACGGAAAATCAAATAGACGGCAACTGCGCATCTACACTCAACTAACGACGAATCGTCGTCCATGTTTTTAATGTTTACCAAACACCTACAAATCATTAGAAAATAGAGACAGTGAACACAATGAGGGAGGTCAATTGAACGTAGTTACGTTGAAAAACTGCCTTTTCAGTAAGGTCATTTTTGCCTCATACATTTTTCATTGAAATATGCCAGTGGTATGAGGTACGTGAAAAATCTTGTATAAATAACCGGCTGAGCGAATAACTGGCGTGGACGCTTGGTTCGAGTAAATTTACCGTCACGTTTAGTTACATTGAACGGCAACTCCACGAGAGTTGGGCCAAGATCGTCCGGTTCATTGGCCAGGCCGCCTGTCGCCTTGGAGAGCTAATCGTTTACTGCTCAGTTTACATTCTACTTGTAAAACGACTTATCGCGGCCAATGATAATTTAATAACTCCCAAGTAATTCGTTTCCGATCGATCGACTCTCGCTTAATTTGCTTCCCTTGACTAGCTTCTCCTACTTCCCCGCTAATCGTTCCAAGATCTCTTCCATCAGCTCTGCGTTCCTCTGCTTCGACAAATGTTTATCAAGATTTGTGGTCTAGTCGCAATTACCACTGATTACGTTCCCTAAGCGTTGCATAAGGACACGGCGAGGCGGGTGCTGACGAATGAATCGCGAAGATCTTTATAAATCCTCGCAATCCTTGCCACAATGTCCGGCTATACGTCGACGTAGAAGCCGTGTCGCAATAACCACACATTTTGCCGTGATTATCGCCGGGAGAAATAGCAAAGTACCCTATAATTCGACTCTGCTGTCAGTACTGTCGTTAATTGGCTCGTCGCGGTTGCCATTTTTTTTTCCTACGGTCTCTCAAAGTCCATTTTACTCACGAGCATTCGAGCATTATGACCTTGACTTCCTGTTTTCATTTTCCTTCCGTCTCGTTACCCGTCTCCTGGCGGATATAAAATTCCTTCGCGTGAGAATCTCCTTTTCGGTGGGAGAAGAGAATCTGTTCGGCTTATCGACTGGCTAATCGTCCCACGATTCTCCCGAAGATAGTACTTAAGAGCTTGCGGAGGCGGAGAGGGGCGGTCTTTATGCTTGCGCACATCTTTCCCGAGGAATCGCACCGTGCGTTTTGCACGTAAAATCAAAACACGGACGTGCGTAAGTGACGCCAGGCCAGAAAGAAAGCCACAATGCTCGTGGAAAACTTTCACTCGTCTAACGTACGGTAAACAAAGACCGACGGGGGGAACGTAACAACTGTGATGCTCGACAAGATCCTAGCTTTTTTCCAACTTAGCGTAAAAAAGTCTTCAAGAGAATATACGATCGCCGGAGCACCGATTATCGTCAGTTCCGGCCTGTGAGATTTATTTTCGGAAGGACTTTATCAATCGCATTAACGATAAAAAGATCGACCAGGAACTACGAACCGACAAGCACCGTTTTGTTAATGCCAGGAACAGTTTTGCTCTGATCCGATGAGACACGATTCCATACCGTCAGATTTGTCTTGACGTGAACTTTGTCAATCGCGTTAACGTTCAAATGTGCAGATGAGGAGGAAACATGAAACATTTACAAACTGTTGAATGTCACTACGTCCATTACTGCGAGGAAACGTCTGGTTTCATCCGAATGGGACACATTTTACAGCACCGCGTAGCTATAAACTCACGCTGTTACCGTAATAGACCCGGTAAAAGATAGACGATAAAACGAGTACAACTAGAGCAACGACGAATTAAATACACCGCCGGGGGATTCATGAATGACCATTTTTACCCGACACTGGGGGGTCATTGACCGTGAGCGGAAATTCAGCAACGTTTTACAGAGCGGATATTCCCCTGGATGTAGGAGAAACCGCAAGAAAGTGTCAGAAACGTGGATAAACCGAGCCATATGGAATCACTTCTAGCACGTGGCCCAGGGTCCGGGAAGAAATCGACGGGGACAACAATCGACAGCTGCCCTTCGCGTAAAGGCCCGGAAGACAGGAGGGACAGGAAAGGTCGAAGCACATCACGTACGCCGGATATTTTCGCGGTGCGACACGTCCGAAATAACCCCTCGCCGAGGAGGAAAATTTATCGGGGATTCTCGAGGGCCGGAGGTATAACGCTGTTCCGCCCGTTGTGGTCGCTCTGACACCGCAATGAAAATGTATGAAAGAAAATGGAAGAAACGTGCGACCAACGAATACGGTCGAAGCTGCATCCACAAGGATTAACTAGTTTTGCGCGGAAAACATCAGTCCCCTGGCAAACGTGAATATTTGTAATCATGTTTTTTCGCGACAAGAAAATCAAGATGTTTAAGTGTGAGAAATTCCACTAAATGTGCCGTTGTTTCCTGCTAAGGGGGATCGATTATCTTATATTTCCTCGCCACTGGTAATCTAAGCGTTTCCGTTTAATCGCTCGTACGACTGGATGATACGACAGGGAAAAGAGGGGAAGGAAGTGTCGAAAAATGGGAGTAAAAAAGACCTGCAAGTACATGAGGATAAAAGCACGGCAAAGGACGAGAAGCTGGGGGAACGTCGCGGAGGGTGAATCGAGGCGAGAGGAACAAGGGATGGACAGGGGAAAGAAGACGAGGGGGCGAAGGAGAAGCGAGAAAGGCAAGCACAGGCGGGCATCCTGGGAACCTGGATCGATGCGGTGTTATCAAATCGCGCCCTCCGCCTTCTCCTGGTCTCTCTCTCTTTCCCTCGGTTGCCCTCCGACCCCCCACCCCTCCTTGGCGCCCCTTGCCCTGCGTCCCCATCGACCCCTTTTCGCCGCCCTTCATCGAACGACCGTTTTCTCCGGCCGAGCCATCGGTCTCTCCGGCCTGTAACCCTACGTGCGTCTCCGCGCGTTCCTCTCGCGGCCTGGCGCAGCTCGTTGAATATAAATGAGAATAATGCCGCGACCCTCCGACGCTGAGCCGTATACGCGACTTCACGTCCACCGACCACTTTCCCGCGCTTTACGGTACATCCATAAGACGACTACGTTTTTACGATTTGTTTGCCCCAAGGCAGGAAAGTGCAACATCCTTGAAAAAAATGAATTCCTAAGCGACATGCACGTGCCGGTGGAACAAAGCCTAGGGTAAAAAGTTTCTCGTCACAGATTGAAATTTTGGTAGGAATTACAATTTACCAACTGTCGTTGAAGTACATTTTCAGACGGTTTATCAGTTTGTGACTATTCCCCGGGACAGGTGAAACGTCAGGTTCACGAGACAGTTACGTTTTTAACGCTTTTGTTTGTCTTCGAGGAAGAAAGTTTCTTATCGCTGTTAAAATCCTCTCAAATTGTCCTAGCTTTGGGCCCTGCCGGTGACCGAAATTTTCACTTACGTCAATTCGCGACCGACGACCCCGAGGTAGGCCAAATCATTAGTATCCCCGGGAGAGGTGAAGCGTAAGTGGCGAGCAAATGGTGTTTTCAACGGCGCGGAACCTTGGATTCGTGGGGTATCGCTGATAGAGCGGCCCGAGGATAACGAGAGCGGAAACTAGCCCGCACGCACACGTTCTCCGTTGCGCGTACGTGGCAGAAGACAGGATAGGTAGGTAGGTCGTCGCCGAGGGAGAGAGACAGGTGGATAGAATTGCGGGCCGGCTACGACGGGGAGGCAACCGGCGATCGTCAAACCGGATGATGATTTCTACGAGATTCCGCGCCGACCGCGAACACACGACGGGGTAGGTAGGGGAGGGGGAAGGGGGGCAAGGTGCCCACCATGGGACGGGAGGGACGGGGAACCTAACGGAACGCCTTCCATGAGGTTCTCTGACGTCACGGATACCCGAGAACCGGCGCAGTGTTGCAAGAAATCCTACATTTCGACAGGATAAACGACCGATCTGCCCTCCTCCTCCGTCGACACTAGCTTTAAACGCACCGGATGTACTTAGGCCAAGGTGTTTCCGCTCCTCTGCGGCCTGAACAAATCAATTATGCAAGCGGGATAGGCCTAGATAATTGTGCTCACTATATTTACAATAATAACATCACTGCTTCAGGGAAAGTTCGTTATTACGAAGCTCCCAAACGGGGAATGTACAAAGTCAAATGATAGTAGGAGAATTTTAAATATGCTGAGTTTCCAAGTGTGACCCATTAAGCGATTCTTTGAAGAAACCTCATGCGTCGTTGGAAAGCAGGAACAATCGAGAATTCATGGTCCGAAGCAATATGATTTCCTGTCCTACGGTTGATTTAGGATCATCGATATTCCGTTTCACGAGGATAAGAAGGACGGGTGAGATCGGTTGCACGAAGCCCGGCAAGTTGTTTACCACCAACAACGGGGGCCTGAGTGGCTCGCTGAGGAGTGAAGTCCCACCTTGGCGAGCCGAGTCGAGGCGTCGATTAAAATGCAACGCGCCGTATTTTATCAGCGGGACCGTCGTCGGGGAGTCGCGAGTGAACGGCTCGGGTCTGGCGGCTCGATCGGCCTTGGTAACAGTAACGCTTAAATAATAATAATGGCTGACCGGTCATCGACACGCCGATCAGGCCGACCTCGAAGACAGAGACGCGGAATTCGGATGTGCTGGATTACCGCGAGGCCGAAGCCCAGAGGGAACGTGCTAACGGGGATTTCGGCAGTAAAGGACCTCCGCGAGAGCACCATCCACAAACGCTGCGGCAACTTCGCAACTCGAGGATCAAATGAGCGATTAATCCTTCGACTCGGCCGGTCCTTCAATGTCAAGTACAAAAAAACGCTCACTAAACATAGCTTAGAAATTGCCGTTTGAAATTCTTGACCTATCGTGTATCGTCAATTTTTATCAACTCGCTGCTTAGATTATTTAAAATAACACGACGTGCGATAATTTAGTCCTTTGTTCGAGCCTAATCTAAATCCTACGGATGGAAATAAAGTAAAACATGTCGCTGGTCATATTCGTCTGATCCGACCCTCGAAACAGATTACCTGTAAAATCTAGAGAGCTTTCTTGTTACTTTTACTGCGCCGGATGTTGTGAGATTACATCGTGAGCCGTAGAAACACTCGGGCACGGCGGTTTCCTATCGAAATTCGCTGCAACACAGGAAGTCGCGGCGGTCTCGAAGGGAAACGGTACTTTCTCCCGGTCCCATGATCCTTTTTAGATAGACGCTTAATATGATACTTTTTTTTATGTAACCCCAAGGCGGCTGGAATTCACACATGAAAATTCATGCTCTTCCGCGTCTTCCCCGACGGCGAGGAATGCGAGCACGGAGTTGGCGGAAATTAACGTATCAGCGGCAGACGGGAATGGACATTCCGCGCAGCGGGGGGAATAGACGGCGAGGGGTAGGCCCATCGGAGGGTCGGTTCGGTGGGTTCCGTGCGTGTAGATGGCTCGCATCTGGACCAGGACCGTACCCCTATGTCTACCAACGATAGAAATAATAAGCACGAAAGGTTAATCCGCTGAGGAACACCCTAATCGAAAAATACTGATATCTCAGTATTTCACTGTAACAGGTAGTGTGTTAAGTGATTAAGTCAATAGTGATTCCTGGTCATGGTAATTCGTCGATTTCGGAGAAGTGAAAAGGAAAAGGAGCAAAGTGTTTCCTGACAATTCCTTTGGTCTGGGCAAATTCTGGTGGTTTTACGGCAAGCTCAGTTTACTTATGTCGGGGAAGAGATGTTTCTAATTGTTTACACGAGTAATTCTGATGTCCGAGAGGCTTCCCTAAATCGCTTCTTCTATCTCGTTTTCTGACGATTGTCACGAGACGGAAACCTGACAAAGTCGACGGTCACAGCCTATTTCACTTTCACAGCTACGAAATCCTATCGAATGGAACCAGGGTCGCATTGACGGGACATAATACCCCCAACTAATCTAATCATTTATGTCGACAAATCGTCTCCACTCCCGTGAAAATGCGCTCGACCGAAGCGTTTATCGGCGTACATGCGCAAAGATTATCGCATCAGGAGGAAACTGCAGTTGACATACGCGAAGACAGTTTGATTGGACAAGTGGCAATTAGCACGGCCAGTGAATCATCTGAAAACACTTTTTGTGTGGTTGAAAAAGCAAGCCGCCTCGAGATGATTGTTCGTTTTTCCTCAAAGGCAGTTATGGTACAATCAGTGAGGACGTTTTTCAGTACCACTCCTGATGAATTCAGTTGTTATTTAACTCTAAATTCTGCGAAAGAAGTTACCGTTTTCTCTATAATCGCCAATCAATTCACATCTTCTCGGACAATCTCACTAAAGCTCGTAACATATTAATGTGCAGTGAGGGTGGGTTTATATCGCTGGAAAATTTTTATCTGAATTTGAGCCGACCGCGAATCCCGTCATCCCTTATTTTCGAGCGTATCCGCCGAGCGGTTATTTCCACGAGATTCCACGGGAGACGGCGGGAATATCTTTCCTTCATAATTCGTTCGGAGGTGTAAGATAGTCCATTCTAAAAATACGTCAACGGGGAGACGGGCGTGAAGAGCGTCGATACTACAGGCACACAGCTGGCGGGTATCTGCCCGGAATTCTCCCCTTTAAATTACAGAAAAGAGCGAGCATGAGCGGGCTGTATTGCTTTCAAGCTACCCTCTTATCTTTCCTCGCGGTGGCTTTCTCTCTCCCTCCTCGGGCCCCGATCCTCCGTCTTCCTCCCCCTCGTCACTCCCCGAGCTGTCGTCGTTGCTCGCTCAGGTCGTTGCGGACCAACCACGAGCGGCATGGCGCTACTGTGTTGCATTAGGCAGCGTTCACAGCGGCCAAACGAACCGTCCCCCCTCCCTCTACTCCCTCCCTTGCGGGAGAACGAGGTCATCTGCCTCCGTAAACGACGAAACTCGCAACGATCCTGTCGACGACGACATCGTTGCCGTCGTCGAATCTAAGACTTTCGCCAAATCCCCCGACAGGACCATCAGGTCGTAAAAAACTATTCGATTCTCGTGGAATCGGACGAGGAGTAACGAAATTCATTGCGCGAAAGTTCCGGCAGTTCCGGGAGTCAATGGAGTTATGGCAAAAATTTGGCATTTCTCGTGAATCGTAATGAAATTTCTGGCAGCTAAGATATTATTTTTGAGCTCTTTAAATTGCGAGCTTCGAATTACGATATTTTCCTTGCCGTACGCGTGTTATCGAAAGCTCGATAAACGGACCTGTTGGACACGATTCTCGTCGGAGTTCTCGAGTCGGCGGAAAATCGTCGGTATGAGCGGCGCTGAGGATTACGATCCCGCGTTAGAAATCCGTCGGTGAAAGTGTTGAGCCGCGAAGGCACGACGACTTCTCATGCCGCGTAGCCAACGGCCATTAGAATGTCCGGCGAGTAAACGATATGCCTCCCGCGCGTTAAATTCGGAGAGCAGCGATGAAAACGCGGATCATGATACTCCCCGGCCTTGTTAAGAAACTTGCCGGCCGGTAATAAGAAATAACGATAATCGCCGGACAGAACTACGACTGTATCTCGGAGAAAAAATCGTTGAGAAAGAATCTCAGGAACGGGCAATTGCGCGTATTTGAGGATTACGTTTTTGAGAAATTATCGGGCAGTTGGTTAAAAGTTGTCCCTAGCAGAGTGTTTTACGTAACTCGACTGGTGTTCGTAGGACCCTTTGTCACGGCGGAACAGCTCTCTATCTGGGATCTCCCGGGTGCGCTAACGAGCGAATTAATTATCGCCTCGTCGGCCGTGGAGAACGTTCGCGTAAAAATTGAAAGTCTCGGCGACGCACTCGCCGGGAACGTCATGATCGTGCATCGTGCGTGAATACAAGGTTGCTCCGGCGAACGCACGACCAAACAGACGAGAGGGAATCGCCGGAGGGAACGGCCAAGTTAACTGTTATGTGGGCGTTGGCCCCGGGTGCAAATCTCCTCGTCAACCGGCACCACCGTCTATCCGCCTGCGACTTAGTAATTACTAATAATAATCACGTAGCATCCGACTCACGTACGCGGCCCTCATTAACCCATTTGATCCGACATTGCTCCTACGGCTACTCATTTCGCCGTCTTTTCAAAGTCCCAGAATCATCAGTTCGTATTAATTTCATGCTACACGTATATTAACATTTTCCTTATTATCCCACGCAAAGGCTTTCGCGCGTGTATCGTCATTTTGCATCCCCATTGTTGGAGCAAGTGCATTGATTACCTCGCAGAAGGCATTATAGAGTGGAAAAAAGGGACAGCAAAAGCCGCGAAAAGGAAATATCGTTAAATGGCGTTAAGCCGAGCGCGAATGAATTCGATGGAGCGGGCTAACTGTGAAAAATAACAATTAATCCGCGTGATTTAAAAGCTATTTCGCCGACAGTCAACGGGCCAAATGTTTATTTCGGCGAGCCGCCGGGGCTACGTGGGTTTCGCTCGTAAATTATCGCCGATGCCATTATCGCGATAGCGTCGCATTCGCGGTAGGCAGGCGAGTGTATTTATCATCATCGCCGTTATCGCGCGGACAAGGCCGGACGATCTGTAAGAGTTCAATATTCCCGGCATGCGGATAATCGTTCCGGAATTCACGGTTCCTTCATTTCATCCTGCGATGCGCACGATTTAGCCGTGATTTCCTTGTAATCTGAATTCAATATTTGGTCCAGATTTACCGAGCTATTTAGTATTCACCGGCGTTATATTTAGAATTTGCTCGAAAAGCTAACAAAGGTTTCATTGCTCATGATTTGTTCAGTATTTACTAGCGATTCGACCGAAATTCGCTTGCGCCTGTCTCGAATTGAACGACGATTTGCTCACGATTTGCGTATAATCTGCTCAACTTTTGCCGACGATCGCCCGAGCATTTACCGGGCATTTACTCAGAATTTACTCGAGTTCTGTTGGCGTTGAACGATCGGCGAAAGCGCAGAGGCCTTTCTCTTCGCCTGCCTTCGACGATTTAGAAAGATCTTCGAGATCTTTATTCGATCCTCGTCAATTCACCGGTTGCTATCCCGGTTAACGATGCGATTATGCGCTCGAATCGAAAGTACCCGATCTTACGCAATTGCAATTGCTTAATTAACATTTCACTGGCTATTACGCAGCGTACGAATGCGAGCCTGCCAAAGGAAATTACTGATCGATCATAAAAAAAAGTCCCTAAACGCTCGCTTAGGATCGTTTGAAAACTTATACTGCCTACGTTCTGCCACGATTGATAATATTGTTGTTGACGTTCGTATCGCGTACTTGTGTAAATGCTCAGCACTTTACACAATACTTTATTGAATGGAAATAATACAGTGTCCTTTAGTTGCGCAAAGTCAATCGTGGAAAAACAAATCTTTGTAGAAATGTTTTGCGTCAATCATTTTCTGATGCGTAATTCCGTAAAAACAATCGGACTGTTCTGTGTACACTGTACTGTGAATTTTGCATTCTTTCGCGGCGCACTCTCAACCCAATTCGCCGCAATCTGCCGACACGATTGCCTGACACTTTTCGCGAGATAAGATTGCAGGCGGGTGTGTTGTTATTATTCCTTAAAGGCTACGGTGTTATCGAGGCCCGGCTTTCCCCGTGATCTTTCCACGCCTCGAAAACCTATCACGTCCCCGTCAGTAATACCGCTCCGAGGGACAGACGGGAAACGGACAAACGGAATTGCCCATTAAACGCGCTCCAACGTCCCCCATCAGATTAATTTCCCACCCCGCGACCATGTTTGGTTAGCTCGTCGGTGCTGTTTGTTCGCTGCGTAATTAATCTCAAGCATTTTGTTACGCGCCCGCGCGGCTAATCGTGTAATCAACGAACGTTGCATAATCATTCGACGCTGTCGAAAAACCGATCCAACTGGGACACGTTGCCCTCCAACCCGAGGAACGTCCCGTGAATGTTGCCCTAGGAAAATTCTTGGCCGGCAATTGTTTTGCCGACGATTGACCGAAGCTCCGGGCAAACGAGAGTTTATGTTCGTGACTGGCTTGGGGAATAGGCGATACCCGGCAACGAGTCCGGTTGAACGTAAAGAAACCGAGTCGTAGTGAGATAACGCCGTAAAAGCTCGCTACAGGCGAAACGTCGAGTAAAACGGAGGAAGTCAACATGTCTACGGTAAAATCGAAAGTGAGCCTTAATTTCGGGCGACTGAATAATCCTTAATTCCAGCTGATTCGTCAACCGATAGCTGAAGTGAAAAGTCAACGGGGTAGGAAACCTTACGTTTCTTTGTTCCTGAAGAACTTGAACCCTCCATTGCGAATGATCGAAGGTTCGAAAATGAATAAGCGTATTACGGTGGTTGTGATGACCGACTGGCACCCTAGGGTTAAGATAATGAGAAACTATGGCGCCAGTCTTCCACTTTGCACCTCTTTTCCGGCTTTTTGTCTTTCTTATCTGCCCTGCCTCCGTGTTTACCGATCGATAACGGGAGAGATGTTTGCCGCGTGGAAAAGGAAACTCCTCTGAGCCTTCGAAACATTCCGTTTGGTACGTTGACACGAATACCCGACGAAAATCATTAAAGTCTACCGAGGAACAGGAAAACCGATGAGCTTTGTGTTACAAAAATACTTTAACGGCACATTTCGCGCGTTTGTAACAGCAATGAAAGCTTTTTCACCTTAGGGTCGACGATTCACGTGATTATCCGTCCTCGGCATCGGAATATTCTGTCTGAAAGGACGAAAGGTGGAGAAAAGGTACCGGGGAAAGGAGGAAATGCAAAGGATCCGGGGGGTAGAACCCCGTTGGAGGGATAATGAGAAGCTAAGGGCGCTGACGTGCTTCGTTTCTCTTTCTTTCTCTCCTCAACTTCCTCTTTCGCGAATTCCCGATGCCCCACGACTCCCTTCAACTGCTTCTTTTTCATCCTGTCTTCTCCCGGCACCCTCCCCCAGTCGTCGGGCTCGCCCCCTTGCCTCTTTCACCCTTTACATACTCGGGACACGTGAAATTGTCGAAACAAACGCGCTCGCAGAAAGCTCGTTAGCCGCATGAGTCGAATGCACACGTCGTCCTGGACTTTTAATTCCAGCGGAAGCCTTTAATGGCCACGCGCCTAAATACGGCCAACGCCGTCCACTGTTAGATTCGGCATTGTGGAATGCTTGCCGGGGACACGAAGAATGGATAATGATTAACCCATTTCATAACATTGTCATATCGAATTTGAAAACTTTCAACGCTACGTGTCATCCATTACTAATTTACGACCAATTGCGAGTTATAGCTGATGAATTGCTTTCATTTTATAAGTAAATCTTACTCTACATCTAAGTGTTTATTTCTGTACATTCAAATTTCGAAGGTATTGTTAAATCATTCTAGCGAGCAGACAACTATTACTTATTATTATTATTATTCGCTGGTAACGCGAATCCTTTCTAAACTGACAGACTTTGAAGAATGGCGAATTCATTGTCGTTCGTTTTCGCGAGACGTGTAAATGGTTTTGAGTGATGTGCAAAGTAAAACTGTATAAACACGTTAGTCTGGGTCAGACAGGAATTCTCGCACCTTCGAGACGATCATCTTTCAACGTAGAAGAATTTCAACTAAAATCCGACGATTTACAAGGGCCTATAGAATTAACATATCCCTGATAAAGCAGACCCTCCTGCTTCGCAAAGTTTAATGACCTCCTCCCGCTAATTGTACGCATTTTCGGCATTCTAGACCATTGCAGCTGCGTATTAACGTTGAACGGCAATGCATTACCCGTGGCGGCGTGATATCCGGCGGGATTTAGACCGGTTCGTCGCGTGTGTACGATAAACGCGAGGATTTTCGTAGGCGACCCTGTCCCAGATTTGTGCGAACCTACCGAACGGCTGCGTTCGCCGTTCACCGAATCGTCCGTGATTTTCTCTTCGGCTTGGAGGCCAAACGACTTCCCCGGCCGTCCTTCTCCCGTAAAAGAGGATTACCCGCATTTCTATTTACCCGTGAGCCAACGGCGCGAGTTTCGCGCGGAAACTCTCATCTTTGTCGATTGGCCAACGGGCGACATCGAATTAGCGACTGTTCCGCGTAGTTGAGCAAACACACTCCTGTCCCATTGCTATTCCCGCGACATAGTATTATTTCGCCGCGATAATGTGCCCGGAGATCCTCGGCTATTAGACGTGTGCGAGAAAACAAGCGTATTATCTGTTCGACAACGACGACGACGACGACGATGACGACGTAAATCACTAACCGTAGAAACTAGAACACCGGTGAAAAAAAGGCCATTAAGAAATTGTTCCCATTATCTCGGCGTTGTAAGCATCGTAAGTTAATTGCTGTTTTTCAAACACTTTGTTTAACGATACTCGTGCCGATCAATTAAGGTCGGCCGATTGTCCATCTCTTGTGAAAAGCCCAGCGTGTATGTTTTCGATATCGTGTTTTTCCCCCGAGCGATAGGTAAAAATATTGCCGCACGAACGGTGGTCAGTGTTGCTTTGACGTTGACGGTGACGTCAGCTGACGTATTATCATGCGTACATATGCAATGGCCGGCGTATTTGTGTAATACCCGTTTAACGGGTGATTCATTCATTGGATATCGATTGTATCGCGTGTGCAAGTCCCTTTCGAAAAGACATCAAACGTATCGACATAATTCTGACAATAAGACAGAAATACACGAGTCTCCATAACACGACGAAAATACGAACACACGATAATGTAAAATCAATCCCGTGGAAGCAGATTTAACATGCCCAAGTGTAGACATAACGGAGCAAAACGAGACGGAAATTTATGCGGACCTCATAAATCCAGACCGACCAGCAAATATTATGGAGCAATGAGATGCTATTATCATATCCTTCCGACTGTAAACGTTCGACAAAGTACAACATTAAATCCCGTGAGAAGACTTGCTACCTGAATAAAGGTTTCGTTTGTTCAGGAATCGAAATCCCTGCGACATACGACAGAGGGTTTATCGATGAAAACTTTCCAAGCGGAGTCGCTTAACGCTCTGCTCAGTTCCAAGTAATTGACTCGGGCAATCGATACCCGCCACTAACGGAAAGCAATATTGCAGATTTGGGAGACATCATCCGCGAGCAATTACGATCTAACTGCTGGGTAGAATGATATCTCGCGTGCCGGGCTTTCCTTAAGCTCGTCCAGCGGGTTAATCAACGGAAAAGACAAGGGGGCAAGGGTGAGGGGGGGACTGGGTTCGTTAAAAAGTGTCCTTGCGAGAAATTCATGGTGGTACTCACCTCGACAAGGTGCCCTTGAGCAGCGGATTCCTGTCGTCATAATATCCCACGGACGACGGCATCTTCAAGTAATCCAAGAAATTGGCACGTGGCACTCGACACTGACACTACGGCACTGCATCGCACTGCGTCGGCTTTGATGTACAATACGTGTGGTGTGCGTGTGGTGAATGTGTGCTTCTCTGTCTGTGTCTATGTGTGTGTATATTTCGCGTTTAGCTCTCCATTCACCGTGCACTACGTTATACTCGATCGGCTACGTTATTGCGTGACGACGTCGACGACGCATTAGTTTCCTTCCCTCTCACTCTTTCGGCTCGCGGACCGTGCTTCTCTCGGCAGGTCTCCTCTTCCTCCTCGTTCCTGCCGGTGGCCGATAATAAAACCCCTAACAGCCTATCTCACGTTGCGCCGGGTTCTGTCCACTGGCGCGTTCTGGCCCAACACAGAAATCGATCATTCATCCGCCTCTCCTCGGCAACATTTTTCTCTTCTCTTCTTCGCGCCGCTCTGGGCCCGCGGCAATCTTGTTTAGTCGCCGAGATATTTAATCGGACGGTCCTCGCATCAGCGCGAAAATCTTTTGCTTGATGAAGAAACGAACGAATCGTCGACGATGGAGAAGGTACACACAGAGACGCGTTGTTCGCGTAATTCGTCCGTCAAGAGGGACACGTGTGTTTACCACGTGCCACCGAACGTCACGACACGATTGTCTAGCGTTGACGCGCGAAAACGTTAAACGTCCAATCCCCGATCAGTTTCGAGTTGAATGTAAATGTCCAGCCTGCGGTTTATTGACGTACGAGCGACGCGATTCCACCGCGGAATAAAAGACCAGCGGGACTGTCGATAAACGTTCGTGGGAAACCCCAGCAGCGCGGCTAAGGGTGGAAAACGACTACACCCGGGCGTACGGAGTTACATCTTTGCGTCGACTGCTCAGCGAATCGGAAATCGGCTGCTCAATAATCCTGCTTTTCTTCTTCCAGGTAAAGTTTACCGGAATCTTCTGCGAGGGTGCTTCTCGAATTTCTTCCGCGGGGGTGTAAGTTCCCTTCTTCTCGCAGTTGGGGGATGATTAGAACGTTCTGCTGTTTATGAGGATCCGCGGAAAGGCAGACGGGATTCTCGGGAGAGAGGCGAAGACCGTAGAACAAGACTGCCTCGTCCTTACGATCGGTTTCTCCGTTCCCTCGTTGCTTTCCTCTCCAACGGGCAAAATGTCACGAACTGCCGTGGACGACGACGGCGATTCCCCCCTTCCTCTGTGCCACCTGCCAACAGAATTATTCCTTTCAGCGAGGACAAGGATTTTACGCTAAAAATGCTGCCCCCCTGGTCGACGCCATTGCTATCGGCTTTCACGGCACGTGTTCCATCGTTCACACAACGCACACACATACGCAAAGACGCACAGTTGTGAATTATCATGAAAATCAAAGATAAGCAAATCGCGAACAACCATCGAACAGCGGGCAATAATGAAGACCCCGTCTACAGGAAATTTACGCGTCGTATAACGCGACGAATTGTTGTCAATCGTCGTTATTCCCGCGCGTCACAGGCTTAGAAATCAGTGACACGATTTCTAAAACTACCAATGAATTTTCAAATAGACAAAGCACGTGAAACCACTAGACTACTCGCGACGAAGGATCGAAATCTCATCTTGGATTACATCATTTTTAAAAATACCAGACAAAAAGGATTTTCGATTCTCGTATCTTCGCACGTGTTAACCCGTAAACCGTGGACTGATAAAATTTACCAACGGATCGTCGTTCTAAATCTTCGAAGGGTGTGAAAATGAGTACCTGTACGAAGTCAGTAGGGTCTCGTCAAAACTTTCGTTTTGTCGCGCAATTGCCTAACCTTTCGACACACGTAATTCGCGATAAGTGGGTGATCGACGACAGGCTGCTGGCTTATCCTACGCTTAATTTCGGGCGATAAGGAGAGGTCGATCGGCTGGTTGGTTTTGTGGAATCGGAGCGTCGCGGCGTGTAAGCTTCTCGCTATGAAATTCGAATCTCCAGTGGAGTCGTTGGAGTGAAAGTATCGCGGCCATGCGACCAGGCTAGCTGGCCGCATACTTTCCAACCATCTCGCCAGCCATTTTTCTCGCTCGTCCAACGACGATTTTCATTTGCCCGGCTGCTACAGCCCTCGTCTTCGAATCCCCGCCAATCTCCCGGCTACTTTGCTATTAGCAGTTGATGAAAAAAAATGCGAAAAGAAGTGGACGCCTGTGAGCCTAATTGTGGCCCGAGAGTGGAATGAACGGTCGGCGAATTTTCGAGGCTCGTGGATTAGCGTGCATCGCAGCGGCGATAAAAAGCGAGGAATGTATCGTTCTCACGACCCCCTTTTTCCGCAAAGCCGGGCCTACGAAAATGACTAGTAATTGGGCCGGGTCGATGGTGGGGTCATGGTCAGTCGGGGCGGTACAGTTACCTTACGGTACAACGAAATATCCAGAGCCGCGGGCAATGGAGTTTAAATGGACATTGTCTCCCCGTTGCTTCGGAGCTTGACGATTTTCCCGCCTGTGTCTATGATTAGAACGTTAGCCTTGGCATTTTCGTGAGGAGTTTAGACGCCGCGAGGCTCCTCGGGGCTATCGATTACGGACAACTTCGCGACAGAGTGTCGCTCGTCCCGTATTTTCTTAAGGCGCGTGCTGAGTCGTTCACGAACTACGGCGATCAAGATCACGTGTCTTCCGGCGACTGCAAACGTCGTCGAAGAGTGTCACCGTGCCAGGCTAACAACTGCCAGGTGATCCCCATCGGCGCTGTCGTCCATGCGTTTCTACATTTATTTATACACCCAAGCCAAGGGGCGAGCGGAAAAACAAGAATAGAGGGGCGGACGGGTAAACGAGTTAGACAGACAGAGTGGAATACAAAGAACATGCAAAGGACGCAGAAAAAGAGATAGGTAGAAAATGATAACGGCAAACGAGCAAACTTCCAAGAAGAAAAAAGGCGCAGACATATGCATAGATAAGAGAATATTTGAAGAATGCAGGAGATAGGCGAAAAATCACAAGAAATAACAGAATTTAAAGTGGCTACTAAGAGTGAAGAAACCAGAGAGATTAAGGTAAATGCGGATATTTTGGAAAAAGAGCAACATGAAAAATAATAAGGACCGACGAGCCAAACTACAGGAAAAAAGCAGTAGCCGAAATATGCTTAGATAAGAGCTGGCTCCAAGCATTCAAGAGATAGGAGAAAAAGGAGAAGAAGATAGAGAAAGAAACGACGATGATTACTTAAAAAATTCAAGATAACGGAACGAAGTGGGACACGCTCGAAGAAATTTCGATAACGACCAAGAGAAAGATTTAGAAAAACCGTGGTAAGGGGCGAGAGAAGGAGAGTGACGGAGGGGAAAGGAAGGAGAATATCGAGAGACTGGTGCACACGAATTGCTTTCGGCGGAGGTCGAGGGTTCCTCGATCTCGGGTTTATCGTTCGCAAAGGACAGGAATGTACGTTCACCACGTGCTTCGTCTTTTACACGACGATTGGCCCCGCGATTTAAAGATGGCGGTTCGAGAGAGTCGATCTGTCAACGCTGGGAAGACGCACGGCATTTCAAAGAAAGACTGACCCAAAAACTACGGCACGTTGCATAAATATTCGTCTCGGTAGGTTTACCAATATATCATGAGTGAAACTAAAGTGAAAAAATGGATGAACGTAGTCTTATGTTCTTGGGAGACGTCTAGGAAATTGTCTCTTCAAAGTTTTGCAACTTGTACCGAAGACTGATTGCCATTGATGCATAAATGTTTGTAAATCACGGAGGAGGTAGTCAAAGAGCCAGGAAGTAATGATAGGATCGAAACGTTATTGGGTAAGGAATTGATCGTTGCAACAGTGTATCATAAGCCATAATTATTCCTTTCTCCTCGGGCCTTTAACTGGTCTACGAACTTTCACTGTGTCTTCTTTCGTACTTAAACCGGAATTGTCAAATTAATATCGTTCCACCGACTATGTTACTGACCGCCGAGCGTTATCTATTATTCAAACTGCCCCAAACGAAATCGATCGCTCACATTAACGTTTCACGAGACGATAATTCGCGGGACTCAGTGTGCACCTGAGCAAAATTCATGTCTGTTGTAAAGGAAAGTTTTAGCATCGGTGAAACAAATCGTGACACTGGGAAATAATTCAAAGAGGCCCTCTAGCATCACGCGGGTCTCCAGTAAAAATGAAATAGAAATATCGACGCGGTAGGTGCACGCGAGCAGAACGTAATCCTTTTACGAAGCGGTGTACCGTTTCTCGCCGGCAGCCAAAGTCGAAAGTATCCGGCGATACAAGGGCAAACGAGCCAACCGACTCGAGTCGCTGACATTTCCAAAGTCTTTTTAATGCGCGTCCACGATTGCTGTTCCCCGCTCCATCTCACCGATAATTCTTTTACACTCGTTTCACGAGAAATCCACGTATCTGGAAATACCTCTCCAAACGGATACGATCTGGCCGAAGAGGATGAAAGTGAGTGGTCGATAACGATAAGGGAGATACGGCAAACAATAAGTACCGACCAACTGGTTTCGCGGTGATTATGAAAGGAAAACTCTAGGTTCAATGTCTCTTCCGCGTGAACAACTGTTGGGAATACTCTGTATCGTTTGTGTCATAATACAAGTCTATTATCGCAACTCTTATCGACTCAAACTTTTCTCTAAAGTGCCGAGTAAGCTCTATTTGGAAATCTGGATTCTAGATTAGACGAAGCATTGTGTGCATAAAATGTTTCCTGGCGATCGTAATCAAGATCGGTCGCCGAAAATGGTTAAACCGTGCTATTTTTCGCGGTTTATTACGTTTGTCGGGCAATTTCGGTGAATCGGGAGTGGGCTAATCGGTGGAAGATACTTCTCGCCGCTGAAAGGGACGGACGGCGAGTAAAAGCGTTATGCGTTTCAAGGACGCGTGTACGTAGGCAAGCCGGATCAGGCAGACAAACGTGAGGTACAACGATCCTTCCACCCCGTGAAAAACGACACCCTTCCCCCCCGTCCCTGCCGCGGTGGTAACCCGCTAAGTCGCGGCGACACAGAAAAATCCGAAGGCCGAGGTATTCTCGCTGGAAAATCGAGTACCGTAAGCCGTTCCACTTCTCCGTTCCTTCGCATCTTCCACTCCCCCTCCCCGGCCGTCTCTGTCTTCCTTGCGCTTTCTCCTGCCTCCCTCCCCTCGTCTCGCCGCGCCGCTACGCCGTCGAAAGAAAACCGCTCCGGAATCCGCGTCTCGGAATGCGAGGCGTCGAGTCTCGGCTTAAAGCACCAACGTAACCTGTCCACGCAGCTTTCCCCTCCACCTCCAACCCTGCCCCTCACCTCCCTGACCTCCTGTTCCATCCAACACCAAATACATGCATATGCCAAGAGACTTTCTGACTTTACGGACTCTCCAACACACACCTTCGCGATCCTCGATCGTGCGAATGAACGCGATTTGCCGTCTCACTCTTGTCAACTCCTCTGGATTTTTCGCCTGTCCGCGCTTGACAATATTGTTGCTACACGAAGTCAGTGATTTTTCGGAACGCACGACTCTCTGGAATTCGCTTCTGGAAAGTAGGTGAAGCTATTTCAAGGGATGACCAAACAACGATTTCACGTCGCTACGAACGCCTGTAGTATCTCCCGACGACGTTTATCGAGATATCAGAAAGCAATGACGGATTAGCGACGTTAGAAAAATGGCTTTTGACATTTTCCGTGAGGTCGCGAGGTAAAAGACAATGTTTCGATGCCAACATCGTTACACGAAGGACATGAAAACGAATGCTCACCGGTACAAGCAACTTCGCAACGACGGTAATTGATGTCGCAAGAGCAATATTTGTCCGTGGAAAATCGTGTCAATATTTTAAGTCTTTTAAGACGCTTTCTGAAAGTGCCTCGGCATGTAAATAATATCCGATTTTGCCGTGGCGCGGTGTAAAAACATCTTGTCTTTATGTACGTACTTATCACGCACGTGTGCGCATACGACAGCCACGCGTGGAGTTATTTACCGAGAAATAGAAGGAACGAGGCAGAGGAGAATGAACAAAGATCAAGGGGCGCAAGGAAGGGAACGAGGAGAGAAGGAAGGACGGACGAGGAGGGTAGGGAGGAGACACGAGAGTTATTTTTCGAAAGCGAGACGTATGCAGTGACAATTCGACTCGACGACCAACGAGGCATCTAGCGGAAGAGGACGAACTCGCCATTATCGCTCGAGTACGCCGAGATTTCACCAGAATCATCGGTTCCCCCTCTTCGCCAGCCGAAACATCTTCCCGTTGTCAAACGGATGAACGACCGGCACCCAAAGGCGAAAGGTGAAATAGTTCGAGCGAATGACGTCATCATTTCGACGGATTTCAAGTCCCTCACGGCCGGTGATCCACCCTTTCGCGAAACTTCAGAGTTTAAAGGGCCTTTCTCTATCTCGCTTCCTCCAACGCGCTATCTCCCTTTCGCAATCGTTGACCATGACCCATTATAATCCTATAATAATTGTTGGCCGTACGCGCAAATATTTGGGGTAGGTCAATAATTGCCAGTTACATCGTGCTTGTGTAACAAATTTGGACGAAAGACAATAATAGGGATTAAGATAAGCATGTGTGTGTGTGTGTCGGGATACGATACGTAAACAATGCAAGGCAATGGTGAATCATTTGACACTAATCTGCACAGTGAAAAATTTGTGTCAGGTATAGAGGGGAATTATTTTGTATAGATCATGCGGGTTTATATTTTTTAATACTCGCGACTACATATTATCGCGTCATAAAAACAGATAATAAAAAATTCCGAAGAAGTTTATATATTTTTCAGTTAAAAGAAGAAGAGTAATTCGTGAAGATAGACATACTTACTGCGCCGACTGTTGCGGGTCAAAGATGATGGACCTCGTTGTTGTACGAAGATCGAAGTAAGGACCAAGAAATCCACATGTTTTTTAGCAGCTCTTTAAATGCACACGATCCATAGGCACACTGCACTGATGTTTGTCGAGCGAATTTCGTGGCTTGCCGTGCTCGTATTCCTCGTCAAAGTTCGTCACATATGCATCCGATAAAATTCCGTGTCTTCACGAGGCATTGCCGGGCCGGTGGGAGCCGCGATTTGTTTTCACGCGCACACTAAACCGCACACAAACAGATCTGTCAGACGAGCAGATATTTTGCACGTTTCACTCGTAAATGTCATCGCACGAGCTGCGCTTGTAGGGATTTTCCCAGTGAAAACGGTCTCGACGGAGACGGTCCGCGCGAAACGGACTCGTTTCGAATGGCAGGTCGAGCTACGAACTCGACTGTGGATTAAAACTTCAACTTTCTCGTAGTTCGATACATCGAAACTCACGATATTGTTGTTCTCTCGCACACATGTACAAACGGAGAGACGGCTCGGTCGGTCAAGCAGCTGTCTTCTTTACCGATGAACTTTAAATACACAACAAGCGCGAGCGTTCGCTATTACTCAAAGAGGCACGCATTCGAAACGAACGCGGCAATGGCGAATTTCCGTGCGTTCGGCGGAAGGTCGCCCATCCGTTGGGTAGAAAGTGAGATTCCTCGTCGGACGGCCTTGTTTCCCGTAGATGCATATAGCGCACGGTCGATTGTGCTTCGATAGCCACCTCGGAGGAAGCACGAGAATGTTTTCGGGGAGCCTGCCGCAGCTGCTACACGACGAGCGTTAAAGAAGTAAAGTGCATCAATGTCAAAGAGAGACGGAACGGTCGGTTCCCGCGTCACGTAAATCGTCGAGCGGACGGCGAAATGCACGCTACATACTCGAGCGAACTCGAATTCCTCTCGCACGTCCCTCCTCGACTTTACCTCGGAGGGAGAAACGAGTTATTTTCGTCACGAGAGTCGTGACGAGGCCGGTAAGACCGAGACGAGGCAGAAGAGGGCTGCGATTTCAATCGGGCACACAATGACAGTGCGATTGACAGGTACGCCTTGACGACCTGTCACGTGGAGCGGGAGAGTGGGAACGAAACGTCGGACCGGCGTGCACGCTCTCTCACGTACGTGCTTTCGTGTCAACGTTTCTCCACTTGTCGCGCGTGTAGCGTTCTTGCGCTCGCGTGCGTATGCGTGTGCGTGTGTGCGGTGCGCGTGTATTCGCCCTGTGTGAAAAAGGACCTCGTGGGGCGGCGCGTGAACGGTCGCGGCTGGACTGATCTCGGGGGCCGAGCCACAGGTGTCATCGGACGAGGACTGTGTCCCTCCCCTCCTCCCCCACCCCTTATCCGCCGACCGATATCGCCGCCCCCACCAGCGCCAGCTGACATATTCACGCGCGCACGAAACGCGAATCGGCGCGTGCGCGCGCTGCTCTTGTCATTCTCCCCGCACCTCCCCCCCCACACACTCGTCACGTATCTCTTTCTCCCTCATGCTTACGTTGTATCACCTGCGCACACGCGTTCGCGATTATCCCGGCACGTGCGCAGAACTCGATTTTTGAATTCAGCAAGTGAAGCTTTTTAAAAACGTATCTTTCGTCAATAATAACTTCTTGTTGATAATTTACTTCTATCAAACCAAAACGAATATGACATTAATGCGCCGTAATTTAATGTTCCCCTCAGGCATAAAATACTAACGATAATAAATTGTCTCTGCCTGTAAAAATCAGTCTCGTAAGTAGGCAGATTGGATGCCATTTAAAAGTGGAACACATCGCGCTACCGTGAGATCTATTTTCAGATTCGTATTCATAGTCCCTAAAATCCCGTGGGACCCTTGAGGAAGACGTAGCCAAGTCCAAAAACTTTTAGAAAACCGAATACTACCTTTGCGATGGTTCGTCAAACTTTTCACGCAGGTACCGATGAATGATATACATCGGCACATTGCTGATGAAATACGGCGTTTAATTCGAAATAGATATTTATTCAAAAACCAGTGTATTTCGTGACAAAACATATAGCGTTCGTTGCTGGCGCAACGTAACGTACATCCATTCATCCAGCCGCACACACGCCAGTTCTTTCCTCACTGTAGTTTATTATCATTATTCACTATAGTTGATACACATTAATCTTCCTATGCTCTTTATAATATTCAATATTCTCTATATCCACTGCGTCAGGCTCCGTTTTCCTTATACATTTACAATGTACCATTGTAATGTTGATAACTATGTCAGTAGAGATTACATTTAATTACATATACAGTATGTAATACGGCGTCTTGCCATTGACAGCATTACGGTACGTAATTTTCTGCACATCCAGAAACCTTTCCCACGTCGAGCGAATGACCTCGTGCTGTATCAGCAAACTATGAAAACTCGGCGTATTTCATTAGTATATTCATTCAAAAGCAAACAGCTTCTAATCTGTACAAAATGATTCATTCGTAATTAATGGTGAAACGAAAGAGCATATATATTCAATAAAGCGTACATCACATATGTATCTATTGTCTATTTGCAATTCGTAAGTCAACATGCTAGAATTATTTTTCGGAAATGGAAGTTTATGAATTTTTGCGGTTCCTCTCGATCGCTGCTGACTTCGTCGCGTAAAATTCTCCAGACCATAAAGCAAAGAAAGTATCGACTGTACGTGACTTTTCAAGAGATTATTAATACAGTCGTGCTTATGAGAAACTCCGACATATCGGAAAAGTTATGTAAAAAATTGATCGATCTACCGAAGTTTCCTTCGTTTTAAAGACATATTGTCATACTTGCTCGCAATGAAATTAATACCTACGAAACGTTTTGTGATACTAAAAATGTTCCACGTAGACACCTACTGTGCTTTGTTATTCAGATTTTAAATTACGTAAGTATTATCGGAAGTTTAAAAATAAATGGCCGCAGAGAAACCTTATAGAATGACTCACTAATATGTTACACAAATATATTCTATAGAGTATTAAGCGTTCCAAGAAACAAAGCTACGAATACAAACGATTGTCTATATGAGGGGCAAGAAGCGTAACAAACTGCGAAAGTTATGTACAGGTTTGTAAGATGCACCGAAATTGTTTCTAAGGCAATGAAAATGTAATGACATTCGGGAGAGGAAATTTGAAATAGTCAAGTGTAATACCACCGTTCAATTAATAATTGTTTATTGCCGGTAATATCAACCTCTTTATCAGTACGGATCACACCGGAGAAAGAAATAAATGGGGATAAAAAACTAATTCTAACAGTAATGATTCTTTTTTTCTCTCTACCCTATGAAAACACGCTGTAAAAGATAATCTAAGATCAAATGGGACAAAAATATATTCGCTCCATTACATCTGAGATGTAACCATACCGTGTAATAACACTGCCAATCATTTAACATCTTTTCACTTCAGTACAATAGGAAATGTCGTGCGTGTTATCGACTTCTAAATAAATTTGTTAATATCGCTAATGATATCAACGAAGATAAATGGATATTTTACGATTGAATGTATATAATTTTGAATTAATCGTTCATTTCACTGTAAAAGAATGTATATTTAGGCCAGTGATAAGTTATCAAAATGACTACGTTGTTCTCGACCGAGAAAATTAATTTTACTATTCCAACCGACGAACTGGATAGATTTGGAGTCGTAGTATTACGAGATTCGTGGTATACAAACACCTCAGATGTGCTACGATATAGCCTATTAATCAGTATAGATCTCATTTGATCCAAAGATGCTTACGTGAATCTTAGTCAATATATTCAAACGAAAGTATTCCTCCCGTTCGTTCAATATCTAAAGTATATCAACAAAGGTTCTAACAAGTACTATGTAGGATTGTATCATAATAATTGTTATCAAAGGATATTGTAAAACGAGGTTTCCTCAGTACGTTTTGGGATAATTACTTGCGGGTAACAATTTTATTATCGTAATTAAACAATTTCATAAATGAGTAGGTTTATAGATTTGTAACTCCATGTTACAAAGTCGTAAAATTATAGAAAAGTACACGTTCGTACACATTCTTAACTGAATATTACTCCATCAATGATAGAAGAAGTGGGAAGTTTCGAACATTCAGTCGACAGATATTTTGCAGTAAAACTACACTAAACAAATAGTTTAGTGATAATTAATTTACATCATTCATTGCACCAGTAATGCCGGTTCGCTACTACCGTCAGTACCGTCGAAGTCATCGTCGTTAACTTCATTAACTTCGTGTTATGATAGTCACGATAAATTACTACATTATTGATCGTACCATATTGACATATTCTTTATAAAATGAAGGATACATCCAGAGCTAAAAGGATTGAATTTCTTCCAAGTAGAAAATATCGTACAATTCGCTATTGGAACAAAGGTCTAAAGAATATTCTGTTTCCCCGAAACCCCAAACGTTGACCTCGCAACGTCGACTATCAAACGCAACGACGAAAGTCTCACTCTAAGCATCATCGTAAGGCACATTTTCGGCACGATTTGAGTTTGCTGAGAACTCTGTGCCGAATGGTGCGTTTCCGAGCGATCGAAGTCAGTCCGCGACTCGAGAGGAATCGTCTACACCACTGTTGAAACTAGGGACTTGCCAAATTATGAGTTTACTGAATATATATGCGCGGGGAATTTTCTCGCGAATTGAAAAAAATCGAAGCACAGATTCGATTAAAGGGGCGGAGAATGTCGCACGATTTAAATTTATAGATTCCCCCGCCCTGGCGCGGGCCAATGATCCGACAGACAAAATGTTCTATTTGTCGACTAAGTTCGCATCTGAATATATACTTACATAATATTACAGCTTTCAGCATTCTACATATTACACAATATCTTCCGCGCACTGAGAGACAAATTTCTCGCCAACGTACGAACGTTCATTCGGGATATTTTTCTTCGCACGTTTTCTTGCGGTCAAGTTATTAACCGCTATATTACAGAATATAAACTTTTTACGGAGCACTTTATGATTGGGATTAATATAATATATGTATTAAAGACGCACGTTTCGTCCTACGGAAATTTATTTCTCAGTACATGTGGTGGTTCGGTTCGTTTCCAAAATAAAAAGCCGAACCTGACAGACTTTACACAGCCGACAAATCCTGACAATCCACTTCTGGAAGATGTACGGATGGTCTCAGCAAATTGCACGGAAGTTTTCGCATACGCTCGGCAACGTATTGCACAATTTCCACGAGTAACTTGTAAGAAATTGTCTGCTGGGTCTTATCTGCCAGCGTTCAGAAATTTCCCAGCGACGAACGCGTCCTACCCATAGAAAACGACAATTGCGAAAAATCATCATTATGCCCCCTGCGTCCCGATGCGAACTGTGTTTCTCTTTGCTAAAAAGTAGCGGGCTACTCGTCCCTGGTTGCGCCGGAAAACAACGTTAAGGTATTGCAATAAATATGCTTTAGCGAAAGCCTGATTACTGCCGTTCTCCCTTAGAACCTGGCTCTGATGTAGACGGCCGAGGCATCGTGTTCCCCGTAGCCCAGACGCTTCGCGTGCTTGTAGACCTCGTTCGCTGCTGCAGCCAACGGCAATGGTTGTTCCAACTGATCGCTCATGCCCAAGGACAATCTCAGGTCCTTCTGCATGTGCTGTAGCGGTAGCTGAGGCGGGAAACCGCCCTCGATTATAGCTATAAATCAAGTGCGAAAAGAAACATTGAACATTATCCATACACGTCTATCGTCTGAAGAGTAAGGGGACGACGGGATCATTGATTAAAAATGACATCGCTCGAACATTACGGTTTCGTGTAACGAATTTCAAAGACAACAGTTTTTGCTGCTAGGCTCCAGATTATGGCGGAAAAACCAGATGAGAGTACCCGATGCTTGTTCCCGTGCCTTAGGTTATTAGAGTGAAAAAGCTAGTCAAAAGATTCCTATGCAAATGGGATTCCTTGAGGATCTGGGTCCAGGGGATTAGTCCGATGAAGGCTTCATACCTTTTCCTTTGTCAAGAATTGCGGGGCAGGCGAGAGACGTGAGCTCGAGGACTTCAAGGACGTCTTTTTGCTGAAGACCAGCCCGATCTGCAAGAGCCATGCTCTCGGCAAGACCCGCCAGAGTAACGCCAGCCATCAGCTGGAGAACGAGGTTCATCTTCGAAGCATTGCCGACCTCGCCGAGATAGAAACTGTTCTTGCCCATCGCCTTGAAGCAAGATTGGCACTCGTCAAAAAGAGATCTATCGCCGGCTGCAAGAATCACCAGCGTCCCTTCCTGCGCTTGCATCTTGCTCCCCTGGACTTGGGCTTCCAGGTATCGGCCGCCTTTCGCGTTTATGGCCTCGGCGATGTCCTGCGAGGTCTCCGCGTCAATCCCCGTCATCTCTACGTACCCTTTGTCCGGCGATATTTCCGTGAGAACTCCGCAGTTCCCGAAGACCATCTGAGCGAAAAGTACGTGTGATCAGTCATTCTCATTTACATAAGCTGTATCATGATTTATCTTCTATGGACAGAATATTGCTACTATCATTACTATCATTTTAACTTACATCTTTAGCAGCTTGTGGATCTGCTACGCAAGAAAACGTAATGTCAGCGGCCAATACAACATCTGATGGGGTAAGACCTTGTTCTGCTCCAGCTTTCACGAAATCGGCGCACTGGAAAAAGACAATTACGAACATTATTTATAAATTGAATGAAACTAGGACAGAGTTTCAACAAGATAACGAATATGTTCAACTTCTTATTACCGAATGTCCTTAATATTTTAGCAGACTGAATTTGGATCAATATGTGAAAACCCAGGTACGCAGTTTTTTTAAATAAAGGGTCAATTTAATTTAGAATGGGGAATCAGAATTGCTTGGTACGATCCTGAGGTACCAAGTCTCCGACATCGTCGCACCATCTAGCAGAGCGGGGTCGAAATTCTGTTTGGATTTAAGGAAGGTAAAGCCAAGAGATGGCGCCAGGGCGAATGGCTACCGCCATTTATTTCGTTCGCTTCGTCACGTAAGCCATTGCGATGCCTCCAAGGAAAAACGTTATGCCACGTAGCGAACGACGCCATTATCGCACCGAGCAATATTTCACAAACCGAATAGAAAATTCAGCAATTCGTAGGAAAACCTCGATTTTCGAGTATGTTCACGATTCCTCTGGCCTGGGACAGAGTACAATATCGAAAGGATTGTTCAATGCGTATTTCCCGGAGAAACGTCTAGAACTTTCGTAAGGCTGTTTTCGACGCTACGAAAATGGCCGTCGTTCGTTCTACGCTTATTTTCGACGACGAGCCACGCTAACGAACGGTCGTTGAGCCGAGCCTTGTTGCTCGGCTTTTGACACCAATCCTTTTGCGTTGTTGAGTTTAATTATTCGGTCGCTGCATAATCGACCGTTCATTGAATATCTCTTCGTGTCTGCACTTTGATACCAGATGCAAATTCATCTGACTCCGTTAGACCCGTTGCTGGCGTCAAGAATACTGCACGCGACAAGCAAGAGAAATACAAATTTTTAGCCATATTTAAAAGAAAGAGAACATTTTTCGTGCCTTGTACAATTTCTGAAACGTTGCCAACTTATCAATTTTTTTTTTAATATTTTGTTATGGAGTATCAAAGCATTATGAAAAATTATTATCATTGAACGAAATGTGTGGAGGAAGGTCTTCGTAATACCTGTTAAATCAATTATCATCTTCTTGACTTTCTTAATAAGCTAAGAAAAGTGTTTCGCTGCGTTCAAAGCGTATTTTACAAGCTATGTCCACTAAAGTAGACGCATAAATGGCTGAAGTAGTTTGCACGTTTAATGGGAAGAAAGAGAATGCCTGGCAGGTTCAATTAGGTATGATTTTCACCGCGTAGACTTTAATGAATGCAAATAAATCGAAGTAGAACAGGGATATGAGTCTTCTGGTGGGCGTTGAGGATCGGAAGGTTTCTCCCACATAGCAAATCACCGGAAACCCAAGTCTATTATCGTTTCAACGAGTTCACATTTCGTAACCGAATAAGGACCGTTTACGCAATTCCAGGAGAGCGAAAGTGTCGAAGTAGTAACCTTACACTTATTATTACGGTAATCTATATGTGAAGCACTTGAGTTGACAATATTGTGTCCTCGCGTGTGTATCATCCGACAACCTTTAACCGAGCACTACAAACACGTATTAAGTTCAAGAGCGATTCCCAGAAACAATTTTTGTCCTGCGTCTCACGAGAGATAGTAATTACAATAATTATTTTATTATGGCGCGGACCGAAAGGGAAAAGTCTGCCGACTTTGACTCCATTTAACGATGAACAGGGACAAAGTATTGAATGGAGCACGGAGAGGGAAAATTGATTGATGGTCCAAGAACCCATTCTTTTTTCTCTTCTCCCGTTCGACCACGTTACCACGTTCGACCACGACCACGTTAGTGATTCAACGGTAAGCTGTTTGCGTAGTTGCCGCATCGGCATTATACCGGTAGATTTACGTACATGGCGAAGGGAAACAAAAGGAGAGGTACGGCACGAGCGTAACACCGCAACACAACCGCGGTAATTATCCGCCTATGCGAGCAATCAGGAAATTACCACTTAACGTCCATACATTGAAAAATACATTTCTTCCTCGAAGAAATGACCCTACCAAATACGTCGTCCACGCTACATCCATAACTCCTTTAGACGAAGGGAAAGAAAATTAGCGGCAATCGTCTCCAAACAATTCCCTTAATAAAGACGTTTCTCGTCTGAGCGTTGTCCGTTTATGTAAGTGGCCATTCTTTTTTGAATTCGTGCCCGGCACGAGGCTGCCTTTAATCGATTTCCTTGCTGATAAATAGGGCAGGTACCACTCCCTCGAGTGTTGAATCTGCGCTAACCGGAGTGAACTCAATTTATGTCAACCACCTTCGTGTGAAAATCCAGCTGATCGGATTACGCATCTACTACAGCATATCGATCTAACACGAATGACAGATTGCCGGCGTGCAATAACGGCATTCTGCAGAGACAAGGTTTCTGACTACCGTAAGCATCTCCTTCAACAAATCGTGGCTAAATAAATCCACGGAGAAATTCACGACCCTGATAATAAATCAAATCGATAGACAAAGTATACACATTGCACCGATTTGGCACTATCATTTGGCACTTCCGATTGTGTATAAACGAGAATCTTATTCAATTCGGCTGCACGTGTCGAAGAAACATTTTCAGCACACGTCATTCGTTGGCTCGGGTCTGTTCTAAAAGCGCTAGACAAGGAGTATTTCTTAAGTGGGTGATTTGACTGTTTACACGTCCGATGACTATTTTAAAATCGGCCTAGTGTAGCTTGGCTTTCTTACGGCACTAGACTCATCCGAAAGAATATAACACGTGGGTAGCGAGAGGTCGATGCGACTGTCCCTACAACGACACGTGGTTGATTATATTTCCATCGTGGTTCCGCCCCTATATTGCTCCAATTAAGCCCACTGCACTGCACGCGAGTTTCAAGGAAACCACAACATTCTACCGCCTATTACTCGATTATGGAACATAGTAAAAAATTCAACAAATACAGATAATTGTTTTACTTCCTCGCCTTTTAGGATTACGAAACTTTTTCGATTGTACAGTGGGACAAAAATTGATAAACCTCTGCCTAGGACGGTATCTTTTCTATCGACCGTGGTTTCCTTTCGTGTAAAATTGTTCTTCCTTGTGCCAGTGGCAAGATGTTACACTGAAACGATATCCTTACAGTGCTATTCGCGGATTTGCACGGCGCGGATAGCCTTGAACCGGAGTTGTGCGGCTTCCGCCGTCGTGGAAACCCGTGGAACGATCTTGGGAACGAATCAGCAGCCGGGTAATCGCATTTCACTGGCTATATCTACCGGCGCGAACCAATGTCAGCGCTAACACAATACCATTAAACGTTTTTATTGCTGAGCCGGCTTTCCGCGATATCAACTTCGTGGCATGTATCCGCGGCCAAACGTAAATTGCCTTTCCCGCCAAGATCAATAGCATCGGCCATGTGTACCGCCGAGTCCTTCCGATTAATGGATCCCGATGAAAGAAAAATACGAAACCTTGTTGTCCGTCGATGCCGAAAGATTAACGCGCCTCGGGTATTGGCGATAGGGGAAAGTGGGCGTGATCGAGACGATGGATTAAAAGCTCTTACACGGTCAACAAGGATCATGGTTATTCGTAACATTTCTCCCCGTGGCACAATTCATTTGGTTTCAGACCGAACAAATTTACTCTCGTATTCATTACTTTGACATATAATAATGACTCATTATATTTCGATAATATTCTTACTATGGTGGTTGTGAGACTTCGCAAAGGTCGAAAAGTATGTCCATGTGAGTCCACTAGACCCGAATGGGTTAATAGCATGTGTGAAAACGGGGAAAACACTTGCCGTTACGCGATGCGCGGGTATAATTGTTTTGAACCTACGTAACACACGCGGGTAGGCAACCAGCTGCCTACGGTTTACGTTCCAACGGGAAAGTTTAACGTATAAGCATAACGAATCGTACATGCTTGGTATTGCAACAATATCTTTAGTGCACTGAGCAGAATCGCCTCGTTCCCTGCTTTTCGACGACATATGGCAATATGTATAGCCACGCTCTTGGAACAACACACTTGGAGAAGTTTACAGGTCAAAAATGGAGCAACAAGCAACTTGAAAAGAAATAACTGCATCCATTATCGAGAAATACAAAGTCTCCACTGTTTGCCAAGTGGCAGACAATTGAATTAAACGGGCATATCTCCTTGACGAAAACGTCGTTGATTCTCCACGAACAGAACGTCTGCTCCATTCGCAAAGAGAGAAGCGATTGAATGGTATAAGCGATCGTATTTCCTTGACGAAAAGTTGAAAGTATGGCTTTCGTCGAGTCGAAAATCGGCCTGTTGACGACCGTTTCTCACTTTAATCGACGTCGCATTTAATTAGGCGTGTAAACGTTTCATTTCCCCCAGTGGTTACGTAATGAGCGGGTGCGTCGTGGCCGTTAGCACGCGCGGTCGATGCAAATATGATGATTCGGTAAAACGGTGCAGAGAGTGCGCGTAACGGCACTCGACATTTGTGTCTTCGAGTTGGCGCGATAAATAATGAGAGAGATTCTTCAGAGGCCCCGCGAGTGTGCTTATTTGCGCGTTCAAGCAGCGAAAGCGGAACGCCCCCGTGGAGGAGAAATTCCTGCGACGAGTCGCGATCGTGTTCGCCGATTCGCCGCACGTAAAACCCGGGAAAATGGTGCGCGGGGGCGGCTCGAATAATTGTCGCGGGAACGTCGGTCCCCGCACGAAATGATGAAACCGGAAATGGCAAGTCTCGCGGGAAGAGCGCGGCACTCGGCAAACGGAAGTGGATCGGAGTAACGATGAGAAGAAGTTCTTGGAAACGAAGCTTCTAGAAAGCACAATCAAGACACAGAGGGACCACAAAATATCCTCGTTCTCCTCTTTCTCCGTAAAGCAATATCCTGTGGCCTAGGTTTATTTTTCCTACACCTTCTTAGTTTAAGGGTCATTAAGCGCTAGAAACGTTGCTTTTGCGAAAGTGAACGATTTCGCGAAGGATTCTCTCGTTTCAGTGGTGAATTATGAGTTAGAGTTTGGGGAAAATAATAAACCGTGCGGTGAATGGTCAGTGTACATTGAAATACGTTCTCGGGTGCATTGTACCTTCGGCAGTTCCCAGTTCCAATGATTCCCCGCCGTTAATACGGGCTCCGAGTTTATATTCCCAGGACAATGCGATAGGTATTGAGTTGCATCTTTGACTCGTCGTTTCCCGCAATCGCCTTGCCATTCAGACTCTTAGTCGACGCTAAATTTAAACCAGCCGAAAGACTGACCTTCCGAGAATGTCGCGGTCGTACGATTAAGAAATTTCCCTGTGCCAAAATGTCATCGGTGTCTATGTATTGGCCATTCAAGCTCCCCAAAGTTGTACTAAAATAATCGACAGAAACATTCCTTCCCCCGGTTAACGGTACAATTGCGGCAAACTTCTCATCTTTTTGCCGCAACGACAAGTTCTCCATTTTCTATCTATCATAGAAGTTTTCTTTTTTTATACCAACTAAAGCTACAGGTGAATGAAAATCGTTCATTTTCCTGGCGTGACGCGAGGTCAGGGAAGCACCCTCCCGATCGAGTAGGAAGACTCGATAGAGCGGATATTCCCTTTATGGAGGGTCCAGCCGGCAGGACGACGAAGGCCGCTGTTGGCAGAAGCAGCGCAGAAAGATGGAACCGAGTCGGTGAGGAGCGCGTGCGACGCTCTGCTCGGCGGACCGGCACGTTTAAATAAAGAGAGAGACGAGTAGCCTGGTGTAGCTGAGGCCGCGTTGCCGGTTCGTCGGCTATTGATCCGCTCCGTGCGGCCGGGGGTCACATGCTCTCGAGCTCGGCAACGTTGCTTCGTTCCCAGCTGATTCCGGCGAGACCCTCTGCTCTGCGCGATCCGAGCACTACGAGCGAATCGGCTCGAGGATCAGACCTTCCCCCACCCCCCACTGCCACCTCGTTGGTCCCGGCAGATCCGGTGGCTTTCGTCGGGGACGCAGGACCGAATCAATTTTCGGAACCCAACCGAAGGATTCTGTCATCCGTTCAAAGTTGTACCTCAGAATCAACTGTCTCACAGCCTCAACCTGCCGTTCTCGACATTATTGTTATTCTGTAATTAGCCGGTTTGCGGGACAAATCGGAACTGTAGTTTTCTATTTGTTTTTTTTTCTGTCTTACACTGCTATTATTTCCTGATTGTCTGGTTTCCAGGGCAAATTAGAGGAGACTTTTTTGTACACAGCCCGTTGGGTTTTGTGTCGGTTTTTTAGGCCAGCTGAATACGGAGAATCAACTGACGTATCAGTTGGTTGCAGTCGTACTTTGGAAATTTTGTCAGTTGAGAAATTCTCTGATGTGTGTGAGGAAGTTTTTATTATTTCGCAGGTTCGAATGAATTGCTGGCACTCAAGTTGATAAACATTCTTTATTCCCGACAGCCTTTTAGCTTTTAGTCGTCGACTCAGCGCGATTGACAAAGACTTGAGCAAACGATTCTTTCATAGTCAACCTATTTTGTTATATTCACAATTGTTTACACATCACTGCTTGACGTTTCCTTCCTGCTTTTAGTCGCGATTACGCTCTCTCTGACTAATTTCCTGTTTTTTCCCTTGTTCTTTTTCGCACTGTCGCTTTTTCCGACACGTATCTCGTTTCTTTTTATATCGTATCGCCCTTTTATTTATTCTTTTTATACTTATCGACGTAACGGTCTGTCACAGGCCCTTTCAGCCAGCATTTCCCAAGCTTCACCCCGATCCTTGTTTTTCTAAGAGCTTCCTAAGCCTGCTGGCCTTTTCGTCCTTCCAATCTCTCTCGGCCTTTTCTCAACGTCGATCGGCAATCACTCCCCGACCTCGAACCGTGACTCAATTTTGCTTTCTTCGCCGTCACGGCCCTTCACGGTGCGGCAAAATCTCGGCTTAACGCTTTCGAGAACAGTCGGCGGAAGTGCAAAAACGCGGAGCATCGTTTTACAATTTTCAAGAGGTTTAAATCCAGGCAGATTTTTTTTTTCATCGAACGAAAATATCGATGATCGATTTGCCGCAATTCCGAAGCAATTTTCCCGCATTATGCTCTGACCTTCCAGCGAATCCTTGAACGATAGGAAAATCTCCTGGCATCGCGGAGCTTTTGGCTTTAAGTTCCATTTTACGAGCGACCTGGCTGCTTATATCTTTGCCGAAAGGATTACGTAACAGCGGGAAAGCACAATGTTGTATGCCCCCGCGTTCGTCGATAACGCGGCAAGAGGTAGGCGAGAGAGGGAGAATGAGAGAGAGAGAAATTTCGCGGGTGCGGTTTCCGTAAGTGTTCGAAAATCGTAAATTATGTAACTGCCGGAGCATAGGTCGTAAATACTTGGCAGTTTCGCCCGACCTCGGCGATTTCGAGCATTGGGGAAGGTCGCAGGTCCGAATCGATTAGTGCAAAAACCTGACTACCTTCCATCTGACCCTGACCGTCGATAAGAACAGGGAGGAAATTCGTAGCGCTGCTACTTGTACTGATCCGACTTGCCAAGGCCGAAGCTACTCGTGCAAACGAATTTGCTACGTTCGTCCCGAAACGAGCTTTCCTCGCGATTGCATCGACGAAATATCGCCATACCCAGCGATCTTCAGGAAATCATGCTCTTCGTAGCGCATTGCACTTATTTTCAATCATCTCAAACCCCAAGGTTTAGACGTGAATGTAAATCGACGACGAACATCTTTTTTTTAATAATTAGGTAGTAATTATAATTACTGAGAAACAACACTGCTCGGACGACTAATTATCCGGTTCTTACTGACAGCATTGACGCACGTGCGATCAGCAGCAGATCGTTTCGCAATGGAAATCATTTCGTAATGTGCAACGCTTCGATGACTTATCCGAAACAAGTTGTAACGAGGCTCAGCTGAATATTCTGTGTTACGAAACGTTGACAGATTCGAGTTACAAAATATTCGAGGCCAAGTAATCGAATTGAACGTAAGGACGATTATAAAATTCTTCCTGTAATCTTATCCTACGAGCGAGTATTTGGGAAATTGTTACTGTCCATCGTTCCGGCAGGTATTTTACATCCGGCAAGGCACTGTCACGCATAAATACTATAACATTTTTGTCCATGGCGCGTGACTGACGGTATTCAAAGTTACAAGTTGGCCCGATAAAAAGAGTTTAGCAAACACTGGACGGTTTGTAATCTCCGCCAGCGATCGAACCGTTCCAGGCACGGTACGATTTTATTCAACGCTATCCGCGAGAAGGAGCAACTACCAACGACACGTACGAGTGCTTATCGGTCGTATCTCCAAGCGGATGTCGATATCACTACACAGCCAAGTCTACGGCGCCGGTTAATGCCCATATTCGCGGTGGCAAGGTACTCCAGAACTACTGTCGATCGAAGTACATTTTTACCGCGTGTACGATACACTCGACCACGTTTCGATACGAAACGTCGACAATGTTTTCGAAAATGGAGCAGCTCAACGGTGTCATACCTGTCGTTGTGTCGCTCATCTATAGAAATCAGTGATCGACAGAACTCGATTATCCAGTATGCACAGAATGATTAATGATTAATGGTTTATGAAATTCAGATCTGATACGTAGACATCGTTGTATTATTTGCAATTCAATGCAAAGGTGATTACCATATTAGGTGTTATTCACGAACTGTTTTAAAGCGATACGCATCTCTGAACGAAGCAGCGTGCATACTGCAGGTTTTTTACATTCCTGCGGCAAAGAAAATGTTTATCAACATTACGTTGCTTTTCTTCGCGTCACAATATTTTTACAGGTTTTTGTAACAGTAATCAAGGATGCGCTTGAGGTAGTTCTGCAAGATAACACGTTCAGTGCTTATCAGACACGACAATTCCGTTTTTATCAAACCACTCGCATATTCATCGAGTTCGTTTGAGATACAACTCCTCGTCGTCAGCTCAACGATAACAACAATAACAACGATAAGTTAATCCACGCGTAGCAGTAGCGATCGATCAAATTAATTGGAAAGTCATGTTAGAGTTCACAAAGGGAAGAAAAGAATCGTGAACCTTAATTTACAAATGTGCAGAGAAATGTACTTTACTGCTTCCACTTTGTTCGACTGGACCCTCGAGGTCTACGGAGATAGGAGAGAGACAAGCGTGCAGGAAATACGTCTGGCTTTCGGGCAAGACGGAAATAAATTCGGCGAGCCGTCGTCGAGGGGAAGATCCCGGTTGACAGAGGCGAACGGAGAAGAAACGTTGTCCCCTACGTGTTCTGTCGCGTAGGCGCGTGTAAACACCGTGAAGAAGACGGGCAAAGTCGACGTTATCTCAGCTCGATACGTGCCAAAGTTCCGAGGAAGCCCCTCGGAAGATCATCCTTTCGCCGTGTCTTACGCAATCGAGACGGGCTTTTATAGAACCCGCTTATGTCAAAATCCCGCGCAACAGTGCGACGCAAATTGAAGGTCGGGAAGTCGACTGCAGGTGTCGTCGGAATTCCTTTCCGTCGTGTTGGCTATTTCGAGGAAGGGCGGCCGATCGATGCTACGAAAAATAGCTGTCCGGAAATGCCGACGGCCTCGGGTATTGACGACGATAAGCTTTCCAAGAGGGACCAGGATACTCGACTTGTCCGGGTCAGTGATGGCAATTGTCTGAACTTTGGGCCAGTATAATGCCCTCGTCAAAGCGTCTACTCACGTGTGTATTATGCTTTTCGCTAGCGATTATTACCGTTATGCAACCTCAACAATCGTCCAGGTGGTTCAGTGTATCGATTGTATCGTGCAACAGTTCTCTATTCATCTTACGTTTCATATTGCGTAATAAAACGTTGACATTCTGTTGGAAGATCGATTAAAGAGCCGCATTTCGGTATTATAAAAATCAATTCGTGTATAAAGAAATAAGAGTTACTCGGAATTAAAATTGTTCATGCACAATGCGTGAGGTAAGTGGATAAGGCTAGGCAATTATCGCGATTGATCTGTACATTTTACGTAAAGGTGAGCGATTATTAGTCTATACTGGCGCTTGGTAATCACGGTAATTCTTTGTCCGGCTCCGAAAGCCGTGTCATCGCGTGAACTCCATTATACCGAAACCTTTTACTGTAATTTATTGCGTCGAATAAGCCCGCAATTCAGGTTACTTTGCGCGCCATTGAAATAATCATCCTGTCGTAGCCATCAATCATTTACGACGCTTTCAACGTCGACGATAAAGAAACTGAATAATAACAGAGAAACACAAAGGAACGTTTCCTCTACGAGCCCCCGTGATAGCGAATGAGATATTAGACGACTCGCCAACTCCTTTGGCTCGTCGCGAAATTAGCACGCTTTGCGTGATATAGGCACATATTTGAACCTCGTGCAACAACGCTGACAAAATGACGTTGTGATGGGAAAAGCGATAGGATTTACCGAGATGGAAAGGTGCATTAAGTGTCGACATTTTGCGTTAATCGTTGGCAACGCTTGTGGGAAAGGGAATGAATGAACGGTGAAAAGGGGGAATGAAAGGCGGCGATGAGAATTATCTGTTCCTCCGGGGGATCGGTTAAGCGAAGGCGTGGGAAGGATTTCTACGGCTCCTTTGCCAGCGAAATTCAATGCTCTCGACGGACCGGTAAGTCACGTAGAAATATCCCTCCAACATCTGTGTCCTTCCAACTAGTTAACGACCTTTCGCGAGGCTAGCAGTTCCATCGGAACTGCCATAAACGACCCATTTGCCTTAATATTTGATACTTAATTAACGTTTCGACCAAATGGAACTACCCAGTGATACACGAATAACTCCAGGACACGAAAGGACTCGCCCTTAATGAAACTATTCATCCGTTGCCTGGCTGCAATTGCCAAATGAACTTGTAGAAAATTCTTCCGCTGAGATTTGTTGTGCCTATCGAGATGTCTTCGCGGTTTTTCGTCGTACACGCAATTTAATAATGCAAAAATGGAGCAAAGAAAATCGATGAACCCCAGCGCCAGGGGACAATGGTTGCCGGGTGCATGTGTACCCGCGATGTAGGTCTGTTTTGTTCAAAATAAATTTCTCGGGGTAAGATTGATCGAGTTAGAAACAAAATGCTTGACAACAGGGTGTCGATGAATGCACTGAATATTGCAGAATTACTTTTGTTTAAAGCACAGAGGACTATGTCGACTGCACACCGTTAAAAAGCCCTGGTATTACTCGTACTTCCTACAGCTGTTACGTTAGGACAATTAGCCGTTTTCCGTCGACCCCCTTCGTTCTTTTCGTTTTGAGCAATAACTCCTTGCACTTCCCCCGCATTTCGCTTTGATTCGCGCTCCGGTCCCTTTTCCATTTTCCCTGTGTGTCGGTTTTCGGGCTGTTTGACTCGTTTCCCACTCGGCGTCTTTCACCTGGTCGCGCGACGGAGAGGAGGAGGAGGAGGGGGGAGGGTATGGACGAGAAGCATGGAAGAGGGAGAAAAGGGGATGAAGAGAGAAAGAGACGAGGGGAATTTTCTTGCGGCCGGCGTTATGGCGAGTGAGCGACGATGCCGGGTTTGCGTCGGCGCGTTCGTAGAGGCAACCAGCAAGCAGGGTTCTCCGTACATGCGCGACGTTGCCGTTTCGTGAATGCGAAGGATGGCGGGTGCCACGAGGAGCGGGGCCGGAGAGAGAGAGAGTACTCGCGGCAGCAGACCGTCGAGCCAGCCGGCAGTTAGTTTTTGTCTCTGCTAGGTTGCGGACGATGCGCTGCCCGTGACGCGATGCACGAACGTGTCATGTGACACGTGTGTGACAAGACTGTGCCCCGTCGACGTCCTCGTCATCGTCGTTACCGCCACTGCAGGGGCACAGATAATCCTGGCCGCCTTAGAGACACTACACGGCTGACTAACGCATTCCGGAGCCGAGGAAACCAACCGTCGGATGGAGAAGGAGTAGTGGCGAAAGATTGCCACCGACCAACCGGAGGAAGTACATGTATAAGGGAAGGAATTTCGTCCAAGGATAAGACGAGGAGAAAGGACGAACGCAGAAGGGAGGAAAATACGTTCGTTGTAACAAACAGGAAATATAAGGGACGATTGGAAGTTCTCGACGATGTTTTTCTGAGAAATCGTCTGCCCTGCGATTTTCCAACGAGGATCAACGCACGCACTATGCTACCGGCTCGTCGGGGCGATAACGGGAATAGAAACATCGTCGTCGTCGGCAGGACCGTTCGTTACGGCGAGAAGCACGCAGAGAACTTCGTCGACGCGTTAAACCGGGCTGCACGGTCGTCGGGACGACTTGCGAACGGTTAAGAGAGAGAATCTGACCTTAACCCACACCTCTAACACGGTCCTACGGCACACGGCCGTGGATTCCGGTGGAGGTAGGTAGAAAACGGGAAGATAAAGGGAGAAAAAGAAAGCGATGCAAAGGGCAATGCAACAAATCTAACGGAAGATTCAACAAAGAGAAATTTCCATAATTTCCATAATTTCCATTTCGTAAAAGACGTTAAGTTTGTGACCACAGGGAACACACGTGGTGAAGATCGATTTTCCAACAATCCAAAAGATTTCCAAAAGCAGGGAACTTGAAGAAATGATTTAGAGTTGCAATTTTTCTTTACTACCCGCGTTACAGCGGGGAAGAATATCACGTAGAGGAGCTGCAAGATTAATTTTTGCCTTTGATTTTGACGAATAAGAGAAAGGAAGACGTGATATCGAGTTCCTGGTTAGAAACTCGGGTTGACTGGTTAGGAGATGGGAGATAGCCGCTGTATCAGTGGGTATCGTAACGTTGCAGGTCTCAGGAATGAGGGAGCGGGTGGTGGATCGGGGTACGCGGTGGTGGTTGCTCGTTTTCTGCGTGCTGGTGCGGTTGACCTCGTCTCAGGGCCCATTGCTCGCAAATTCGGCGTCAACGGGTTCCACGGAAAGTCATCGTCCCTCGTCGGTTGGCCTGCGAGAATGCGTTGCGGGGTGCGAGTGCACGGACGACGGGAGGAGTGTCTTCTGCGGGGATCGCGTTCTTCGTGGTCTCGATATCCCCCGGGGAGCGACGAACGTCGTTCTGCGAAACGTCAGGGCGAGTACCGTGCCGAGAGAGACGTTAGAAGGGGCGAGGGTGTTGGTCAGCCTCGTCTGGAGTTCGAGCGGAATCGAGCAGATCGAGTCAGGCTTGTTCCGGGACTCGAGTTTGCTCCAACAACTCAACTTAGGTGACAACAGGTTGACGGAGCTACCGTCGGACGTCTTCCATCCTCTGCGTCAACTCGAGTACCTGAATCTCACCGGTAACCGGCTGAGTATCCTGCCGAGGTCCCTCTTCCAGGGCCTTGATCGGCTCCAGGAGATCCGTCTCAGCGAGAATCGACTCTCCGTACTGCCCTACCAAGCCTTCGCCCCGGCCAAGGCTCTTGCGCGGCTCGAATTATCCGGCAACCTCCTCGTCTCCTTGCCAGATCATAGCTTCAAGCCTAACAGGAATCTTGAGGAGCTCCGGCTATCCGGGAACCGTCTTACAAAGCTCCCCGGTCGACTATTTTCAGGCTTGAATCACCTCAAGGTCCTCGAACTCGCCGACAACGAGATCGACGTTTTACCTCGTGGTTTCTTCACCGAGCTCAACGCTCTGGAGCATCTGGACCTCAGTGGGAATCCAATTCTGAGGTTAACGGACGTCAGTCTTCAGGGTCTAACGGATCTTCGATGGCTCAGTTTGAACGGTGTCCTTATATCCAGGCTACCAAAGGGTCTCTGGCGACCCACCGGTAAGCTAAGGACCTTGCTGTTGGCCGGCACCAGGATCGAGATCCTTCAGAATGAAGATCTCGCTGGTTTGACAGAACTCGAAACCCTGGACATGAAGAACGGTATTCTCCGGGAAATATCTCGTCGTACTCTGGACGACACGCCTTCCCTCCGTCATTTGATCCTCCGTAACAACGATCTGGCTTTCCTGCCGGCCAACGTGGCCCAGCTGCAGTCGCTCGATGAGCTGCAACTGCAGGGCAATCCGTGGGCCTGCGACTGCCGCATGTTCTGGTTCGTCAAGTGGGCGGAAAGCAGGTCGCACCTGCGTGCCGCTTTCCAGAGCGGTTTACGCTGTGGCCACGAAATCGACGGCACTGCCGACACCCTGCACACCCTGAGATACTTGAACTGCACCCCACCGATCCTCGCGCATATCACACCGACGGAAAAGTACGTTCTTCGTAGCTCGGTGCTCCTCGAATGCGAGTTCAACGGGAATCCGGCTCCGTCATTGATGTGGGTCACGCCTAAACTCAGAGTCCTCCACTGGAACCCAGACCCGGCCTTCCCCGACGCCTTCGTCGAGCATCCAGCAGTTCACGAGGCTAATCGTGAGATCGTCGACGACAATCGAATACGCATCCTCGAGAACGGTTCCCTCTACATACAAACTCTCCTCAGAGAGGACGTCGGGATTTACAAGTGTTACGCGGTCAATCCAATCGACAATGCCACCACCTACGTTACACTCCATATGGACCCCATAACTTATTACAGGATCAAGATCTTCAGTATCATGGTGGGAGCTGCCAGCGCGACGTGCTTCCTCCTGCTGACTTTGTTCGTGCAGTTCCTACGATATCTCTTCCACAAGTAAGTTCATTTCCGTTCTTGGACCATCACGTTAATGCAAAAATTCAATTCTATCCTTCACCGTCTTCTTGAGTATTCGCCTATTAGCATACTCTTGGCGTTTGTCCGAGAAGTTCTGAGAAGCTAGCACGGGACCAAGATCATTCTCCCTTTCAACATTTTCCAGAAGACAGACGAAATTCCTCTGTCATCTTTCACTGACTCGGTGGGAATTTTTTTCAGGTGCGGATGTATGAAATGGTGCTCGTGCTGCAGACGAGTCGGATCTACGCCGAGAGCTAAGCAAATATACCAGATGTTGGACAATATCGAGCAGTACAAAAGCCAGCAGCTCGAAAGGCTGCGGGAAAATTACACGCAGCAGGTGCACAGGATTAAAGACAACTGCGCCCAGCAAGTCGAGTGGATTCGCGATAGCTACGAGGGTCAAATGAGGCACATTCGGGACATTAGGGATTACGGTACCAGCCATCTCACGGCCTTGAGAGATCAGTATTATGATCAGGTAATCGAGCAACGACAATAACATTCTACGCTCAAGATACATCACGTACGCGTTGAGTTCATTAAGGATTGTTACGAGACTTTAACTTCGGACGTGTTTTGCGGCAACCGGTATTATCTCGGTAAACAAGTTGCCCGTAATTATTAAGTACGTGTAAACATTGGCTGTTTAAAGCGGTCTTTGATTATTTGCACTGCGAATTTGACGATACGTCTTTTGGTCGTTTTTACGATTGCATCGCGAACGTACTGATAAGGAAGACAGGATTTTCACGAGTGCTGCAATTTTTTGCAACAGGTGAAACGAGTGCGAGATTATTCGACGAGTCAGCTGAACTGGGTACGCGAGAATTACGTCTTCCAGCGCAACAAGATACGGAAATTCAGCGCTCACCAGGTTTTACGTTTACGAGAAAGTTACAAGTACCAGCAGCAAACGCTAAACAAGGTGTTGGAGAACCTGCCGAACCTGTACTTCGATAACTGTCGAAGCGGTTCCTGCGGGAAGAGCGATTCTATGGTCTTTGACCCAGCGAAGGACGACGTTGCCGACATGGACACATATTTCAAGGCTAAGATCAACGACATAGTGGCGGGGGTAAGCCTGGAGGACCTCAACAGTGAATATTACACGCCGACGGAACTGTCGTCGGCCAGTCCACATGCCGTCAACACATTGGACGGTATCCACATCAACTACATCGAGGATAGTAGGCCACCGCCCACCCTCAACTCCCCGGTGATGCTCCACTGTATCGAAGATTACGGGAGTTCCTCGTCCGTGTTCACCAGCTTCGACCCGGACAAGTCGGTGTTCAAAGGGCCCAGCGGCGAGTTGCTAGCCAAGGAGCAACCCCGGGAAAATGGCGAAGCTCTGGGCCTTCTGGCACCCAGCATCAGCATGCCCGATCTTCCGCGGGAAACCAAGCTGTAACGGTTGGCCGTTTTCGATTCCTACTGCGGCAGATACGTCACGAAACCCGAGACGACTCAATACTGCCACCGTCGAATCGGACAATCCGCCTTAATCGGCGGGAAAACTAAGACGTACCACCCTTTGTGATCCAAGAATGTGTCCCGAGTATCGGACCGAGAGGAAAGAGGGCGAGAACTGCCTAACAACCTGGTTTACACAGTTCCGCCAGGGAAAGTCGGTCACGTGGACTAACGGACAACCATTGAGCGGAAGTGAACGGCGTACGAGTTGAAACGGTCGAGGGAAGAGCATTCTCAACGGTGTCCGGGCAGAAGGGTCGGAAATATCGAGGGAACAAGATTGTATCGCCGGACGGACTGCTGTAAGAATTTCATGAAGACTTTGATATCCTAGGAAGAAGAGCTGGCAGGAGTGCTGGTTAGTGCCAAGGAAGGACAGGAATGAGCCTTCCGCTTGGGACCCGCCCACTAGGATTCGTGGACCGAGTGCATGTGTGCATGTGTGTCTGTGTGTGTGCGCGTGCGTGAGATAGTCGAGGAGGACAAAAAAAATTGCGGACAGATTCCAAGGACCCGATCGCGATATGTCATCAACATTGGCGACCTTGCAACCTGTCCGCCATTCTAAAGGGTCATGTGCTCATCGTTGCACCGAGATAAACGGAAGAGATAGCGTCTCGTCGACGCATCTTCGTTTATTCTACTACCAATTCCTTCGGGGACGAGACAGAGGGAGAAACGTGGAAGCATTATAACGCGAGCGTACACTTATTTATATCGATAACAGGTTGTCTAATCGTCAATTGCGAGTCTCAAGGCCAACGATGAACCGAGCAACCAACGATCACCCCCCCTCCCTCCCTTCCTTCCTTCCTCCGTCTGTAAATAACAGATCCACGAGAATTCCTTTTTTTCTTTGCCCGTTCGTGCGAACGCGATGAATTTTTACGGAAGACTGAGAAACACGCGACATCGCCAATTTTTCTGACCGGTCAAATGTTTCATTTCCTGGCCGTCTTCATGGAATCTTTCGTTTCGCAGGATTTTTCATGCTTCCTATGGCGATTTCATCCAAACTGGTTTTGCCGTGTCTCCGATTGGAATATAAATTATTCTGCGCCATGTTAATATTTATATCTTGTAGCGGAAAGGTCGACCACGTTTCCGGTTCCATCGCACTCTCTTTTTTTCCGATCTCTATCGTTCGGGAAGCTCGTTCATTCGCGCCTATGCACCTACGACTCCGTCGAGGCGCTCCTACTCAGTAGATCGTAAGTTGTTGGACGAATGAAAATATACAGTTGTTAAAAGAAACAAACCGAAAGAGAACAAGTGACTCGTCTCAGCGAACGTACGTACTTAATCCATCACTGTTACATCCAACTGTTGATTCTCGCGTGAGAGGGGAGATACGATCCATTTACACGACTGAAACTACGCGAAATTTACGGGCAAAGTTTACGAAAACCGTACGTCCGTGATAAATGGATTACTCCAAGATCCCAGTTTTGTGGTCTTCCAATGGAATATCAATGAACGTTTGGACAGGAAGATAATAATATTCTTTGGGATCCTCGCGCACTAGGTCGTTTATGTGGTTTCAAAAAGAAAAGGAAAATGTACGATGGGGAGGCTGCTAGTCCCGTTTCAATTAACCGAGGCTCTGTGATTTCCTAAATAAAGTCGTTCCTTCGCGAACGACCAACGGATGCAGCTGTGATTAGTCGGTATACCGTGCCTTTTGCACGAACGTACAGACCTAGTTAAACGATGGCACTAAAACGGGATTTCACGTTCATCTGCCTCTTCCAAAATTCAACCGAGGGCAAATAACTTCTTTCGTAGGACTGAATGCAAACTCGGGTATATACATACATATAAATATATATATAACGCGAGCTATTTTTACAGTTTTCAAATGTCATGATAAGAATGATAAGAGGAAGAATAAAATTTCGAACAGCCAGAAGTTGACTGACTCTTCATTGCATGCATTACGTGCCTCTGTAAGTATTAAGTGTACTAAACGCAATAATTAATGTCGGACAAATACGTTAGCAGGAGCACGCTTATCATTATTCGTTCCAAATGGCACGCTTATCTCCAGATAACTCTAATAAAGGGAGACTATGCACTGGCGCAATGTGCGTTCACAATATCACGGTGACAAGTACATGTTATCATTGTACTTTATATAAACTAACCGATAGCTTTTTGAATCATTCGAACCAAAAATAATTGTGCGTCGCAGAAGCGAAACGTCTTAGGTAGAGGGAAGAATCTAGGTCAGAGCGTAGCAAATTGTATACACAGTGAGCGGTACAATGATAGTAGAAATTATAACGAGAGCAAACGAGGAGAAATGAAATAAAAATCGTCATCATTGGCCAGTATGTTAATTCAATGAAAAAATTAAGTAGCCATCTTTACTGTGTATTCGTTCGACAGTAAATATCGTACGCCACATGTATCAAATTCCGGATTGTATTACAATTCAGTGGAATCGATCGACGTGATATTAATAATATGGCAAAATATAAAACTATATTCTAGCTAATATACGATAAACTACGGCACGGGGTAGTAATTATCGAAAACCTTTATCCATCTAAAAAAAAAGTACCGCATGCACAATATCTACTAGGATCCATTTCTCTCACATTTTATCACGACACGGGGCGAATTTCGAAGGGCAACTTTCAAGAGAGAGAGACTTTTAATTTCGTATTACTCCGGGCGAAAAGCTGAGTAAATACCGTCGGGGTAGGGGGGCAAACGATTCAATTCGTATTTGCCCGGCGTGTAGATCGCTCAAAGCAACTTACTCAGCCTTCGGGGATTTGTTTTCACCGAATCATACGGCGCCAAACGGCCGTTTAGTTTCGACGAGGATGTCGATAAATACCGCGGGTTCGTACGACGATGCACGCGGGGAAAACGTTCCGACCTTCACTCTTTCCACGAGCGCCGTCCTTCTCGGTGCTAACGAACTCACTCTCCTTCCCGTCAAACACGACACGAGTCTCGCGCGGAAACCGGCCGCCGTTATTTTCGGATCGCCGTCGCGTATCACGGGAGATGAAATCGGAGGTACGTTCGAACGGATCCGCGGAAAATTTGCCGGAAAAACGGTCAATGTGTTCAGAAGCGCGCTGCCAAGGAAAATCTTTCTATCGCCAAGTTACGCTCCGCAGAACGATCCACGCCGGGCGGAAATTATTTCTCCCGAGAAGCGTTCGTCTTTACCGAATCACTTGTTTACGGAATCATTTGTCTTCGAACGGATTTTAGATTAAACCCCCCCACAAAGCGTGCTCTAATTAACGAATTGAGTTGTCAGTATCTCGCTAAATCTCGTTCAAGTATTATTTTCTATGATGGCGATATCTCGGCAGTGTTACGTGCAATCCCCGTTGCTTTTGTAGACTTCGTTACGTAATTTTGCCTATAGAATTTCCTTATTACCACAGCGGAAAACTGAGTTTCACTCGGCCAAGCGTCGTGGAAAATTATTCGCTTCAATCTTAAACGGAAGTTTCCAGGTGAAATGAACTTTTTAAAATTTGCCAGTTTCTATCTGGCTGAATTCCTAACGGAGAATGGACGGGTTGGTTTGCTCGGCACTTTGACGCAATACGAGACAGGCGGACGCATAATGTGACGACAATTACACTGGCCCCAGGTAGACGTGAAACGGCAATTCATTCCACGATCAATTAGCAGTGCATCATCAAAGTTGTTCTATGAAATTTATACCTAAGATGTCCACGCGCACAGTTCGGTATAAAAATTTAATGAAACACAACAACCGGAGACTATAATTATAGTAACTTATCCTAAACTCGGTATCTGTCTCGTACAGATAAATTCATATGATAATTTTAACGGCATATATCCGAAAGTGTGGCAAGTCAGCAATTAATAATCGATTTTGAATTTCCCGTTTTGATCTGAAGCACACAAATCTCTTTTTCCCTACGTTCGTACTTTTTAGCAACTTAAAACCTTCGTGCAACTAATAAACAAATACAACAAAATTGAATTGTCAAAACTATTCGAAAGTAAGCTCCGTTTCGTTCCTAACCAACCGAATGCAAATACATTTTATGCCAACTTTCAGTGTATGAAATTATTCATTTATTACTTCGTCATATTTGAATGTCAGTAGTGCTAATTAATCCGTTTGACGAGGGCCGCCGTGGATCGATAAATTGTTAAAGCTCTGCAAATTGTCGGATTGCAATGACGTAGGAGTGTAAGCGAGTAGACACGTGAGAAAACGAACCAATATAATCTCTATCGTCCTTCCGAATGCGCTTAATTTCTCGTTGATTTTATCACGCGAACGGAGTGTAGGACCGAACGTAAACCGAGTTAGCGCTTCCCCCTGGAAATTTTCAAGTCTTCATCGGAGCCAGCGCCGTTCTGCCAACGCGGTAGCGGGTTTATATCGGTAGGTAGGGCCGCACCAACCACCCACGATCGCTAAACTTGCAACGGCACATCGAATCAACGGAGAAATTAATTTCTCGTTTCCTTAATACCAAGACTCTCTAGTACTTATGCTTCCTTGTAACGACTATATTTTTTATACGACGTCATTTTACTCGCGTAGGCTTAACGGAGAGTGCGTCTACGCAGCTACAACGGATAATTAATTAGCGTAGTTCGTAATTAGACACGCGCAATGGCCGACCTCAAAAGTAATCGGAGATAAAGCGCGGTTCAATCATTTTTTAATAATTTACCATCGTGGATTTCGGAATTAAGCCGAATTCCGTGAGAATGTAGCGATTTCTTTTCCGACGTTGTATCGTCGTGTTTACTCACTTGATATGTCGCTGAGACCGAAATGTGGAAATTCTACGGAGTTACTAAGAATTATTTATTTGCGACTTTAATTAGAATTTGCCTTAACGTTTACTTTTCGAAAGAGCAATTCACTTACGTGGTTGGCGAATTGACATACTGTGATTACTTTTTTTATATTCACATTTTTTGGGCATACGGGATCGCGTTATGCAGAATCAACATGAGTTACGTTTGTGCGTATAGTATTAAAATAACTGGTAGTTGTAAAGCAATCTCATGAAATCTGGACAGTTTATAACGGGTTTGCAACTTTTGTATCATTCAACCATTCGTTGAATTAATAATACTAGTATGTAGTTATAGTGAACCATTACAAGACACATTTACGCGAGGTAAAATTCGATAAATGTTATATGCGATCAGTAGTAAGTGTTAGAAAATGGCATACTTTCATTTCACAAAAAAATATGTACCTCGGGAAAGCTTATTCTTCCGCTTACAGATCACGTCTGGAAGAGTGTTTTTTATTTTTGTTAACGTAGGCTATTTACGTCTGCGAATATTGTGCGATAATGGTAGCCAAACTTAATATATTAAGTGTGGCGAAAAAATACGATAACTTTCATGAAATAAATTTGATTGTTTACCGTTTATGCGTATCTTTGTTACTAATTTACCCCTTGAGATTTCCCATTACAAGGTATACAAAAGGAAGTTTTAAGGTAATTTAATTACCAAGGAATAACAGCGGTAAAAGTTCAAGATGAAATTTCAGAAGTTTCAAAACGATAAAAATGGTTATCAAATTTCGTCAGTACTTGTGGACTGATAATTATTATCTCTTTGCCCAAAAACGTTAATAATTAATTATAAAAAAATTATAAAACGTAACGAAATTTATTTGTTTCTCGCACTATGCAAGTCAGTCTGCTGCATTTGTGCTGTGTTAATTATAATCGAAGCGACATTAACAAGTACTTTTAACGTTGAGAAGACACCGATAGCACCATTCGTTAATGGAGTAAAAGGATAGGGTACATACCTTTTCTTGCGTCCGGTTCCACACGATGACACTGTGCCCGCTGTTGATAAGATTTTTCACGATACCGCTGCCCATAATCCCGAGGCCGAGGAAACCGAACTTCAGATTGGAGGGAAGGATGTTCTTCTCTTTGAGCGTTTGTGAAAGTGTCTCCACATCGAGAGGTGGCGTTACCTGCCATGCAATTTTTTGATCGTCATAAAAATCCGAATTTAATAATTCCCTTCTATTACCAATTTTATGCGCTGATGATGAAAACTTTGCTGCATTTTGCCATTGTTAAAAATGTACATTTTTATATCTTTAAAAAGTTACAATATGATTACGTGTTATTTGTTAATTGATTATGATAATAACCGTGAAAACTCTTAAATGTCTGCCATAAGTGAAGATATCTAGTAAAATTGTACTATTTATACGTTCGCAGAAATAATTTCAGCTTTTCAGAAAAAATAATCACGGGGCGCGGCATCGGTAATTTAAATGTCGATTACATCTTATATTTTTGTTATAATTGATTGTTACTTACAGGTCGAGCAATATTGGCTGGTCTGTTCAGTAGGGTGGATCCAGATTTTCTGGGTGGTGTAGAATGATTTAGTGGGGGACTAAGGCTACCAACTCTATTACTGTTGCTTGTACTGGACTCTCTGCGTTGCTTTTTGGCTGGGCGGCGATCACTGCCTCCACTATCCAGCCTCTTAGTTTTAGGTGTTTCCTACATAATAAATTTATTTTAATTTGTCAACAACAATAATCAGCATGCTTCTTTTTTGTACATAAAAATTTCAAATTTTTGGTGATAAACTAAGAGATCAGAGCATCCATACCTTGCGAGGCTTGGGTGTCTTTGGAGTACTTTTCTTTTCAGAGATAGTTTCTTCTTTCAGTCTGTCAAAAAGTAAGTTTGGATCAAGACCATCCTCAAATACCTAAAAATTTCATTTCAAATAACAAATTAAATTAAGGCACAACTTTCTACCTATTTTTATTACAAGTACTCCAATATTTAGAGAAGCAATTAAATATGTAGCTGTCAATGAAAATAAACATCTCTAACATTTCTGAATTATTTAAAAACTAACATGAAAAGCATTAAGTAACATACCTCTCCTTTTGCAATAAAATCTTCTATGGCAGCCACAGCATCTCTGAATATACTAGTTTTACTAGATTTTACCAATGTATCCTTAAATTCATGGTATGGTTTTATATTAGACTCCTCTATCCACGCACTATAAAAAGGGACATTTCAATGTTGAATTGTATATAATATCTTGTATTTTAATTCAGTGAAGTATAAGTGACTTACTAATTATTTGTTCCAAAGAAGAAAATACAATGTATTGGTCCCTTCTTAGTATTTGCTGGTCTCTTTAATTCCCTTGATGGGTTGGAAACCTTAAGATGCCAATATAATTTTAATAACACTAACATTAAAACTAGTTTGATTAATAGATCCTGGGATATTTTAATAGAACTAAACAGTTTGAAATCATTGTGGAATTAAAATATTAATTCATAAAATGTTTGTAAATAATAGTATAATCATTTTGCACTACATGTAGAAGATTCTGTTTAGGTAAATAATACGAAGATTATCACATAAGAGTTGGAACTAAAGAGAAGTGTTTGCTTAAAGAGTAATACAAGTTTGTTTCAAAACAGTTCATATTTACTTTAAAGGATAAAGATTATAAGAAGAACGAAAAACATTCATCATCCGTGGAAATACGCGTACCACGAAGCCATGAAGGAAATTCACGTTGTCTGACAATGCGCTATGTTTTGAATAGAAAGCATGTAATTTGTGAAAAGCAAAACAGGTAAAGTGCTCGCGCATTTTATTGGCGCCGTGTCCAAGAGCTATCCTGTCGGGAGGTAAGATTTGAGTTTAGGTTATATTTTCTCCGTCTGCGCGCCAATTTGAATTCGAAGGTCGGGTGTGGCGGGAGATATGCAATGCGGGCCAGCCAGTGGCGTCGACAGCTGTATCGTCAGCTAAACGTCGTTTCATTCGCGGAAAACGCTATGATGCTGGGAAAACGTGAAAAGAAGTGATAAAAGCGCGCCAAATACGATGGCGCGCGTAACTTCGTGGCACGCGGGACCAACGGGACGTAAGTTATCGCGGAACCGTTAAGTAAGTCGACCGTGGAACTTACCCGGCCAGGCCACGGGGAAAATCCCTTCATCTTCGCCCTGGAAAACCACAAACCGAACGATTTACAACTCTGTTCACGCAGTTTCAACTGATTTTTGTTATACAACTTTCAGTGTGATGTGTAATTAATACATACCATACTAGATCACCAAGTTTGAATACTTCAGACATGTCGACGGAACTCTCACCTCTTCACTCACAATCGGCAAGCGACTGACTGACGAGTAGAGCGTCGTTTGTGTACGACGACGTGATCCAAATCATCCCCACCATTCAGTACTCGTCAATTGCACAACTATATTTCTAATCAACCAAACTTGTAAACATTATTGCGTATTTAAAAAATATTAAACGCTATAAACGCTTCAGGAAGTACTAATTTCTGCAAAATAGAAACAGGTTAATAGACATTTTTGTTTATCTCTAGGGTCCGGTGTTATAACCAATTCCGGTTTGTACGGCGCTCAGGACGTACGGCCCCATTCACATTGCCGCGAAAATTCCCTTTAATACGGAAAAAATTCATCAAGTGTACTAACATTCGTAAATCAACCATCGATTGTTCAATTATTCATGAGTCCTATTTATACGGAAATGGTTAATATGGAGAAGTGTTTCAATTGTTATGCAAAAAGAAAATACTTCTTGCCGTCGATAAAGTTGGTCGCTACAGTAATGATGGACGTGACAGCAGAACGAAAGATGATATTGACGTCCGGACGATCTTACCAGCTGTCAGCCATCGATTGTGTGAATCTTTGCTGGGTTAGCAAACGGTCATAAGTGCGAGTAGAGCATTTCCCGTGTTTTTTTCGAGGTCGGAACATTGCCGTTCATAATTTAGGTTCAAATCTGGCTCGGAGTGGTCATCGACATTGGTTACAATATGGTAGGTGCTCTGAGTGATGCATGACATCACAAATATATCACTTTGTAGGACATCCTCAGGCTGTAAATGATCATTTATGTTCTGTCCTTGTTGAATTCTCTCTGTCACTCTACACAATATACGTAACGCACACAAAATGACATCGCTAGAAGATTTCATCAAATTTTTGATACGTATACACTTGCACTAACAAAATGTCCGAGGTACTGTAATTGCTGCTAATTTCGTTGATTGTCAACTATTTTAGAATATCAACAACACCCGTGACCTTTCAGTATAATCTCTGCATCTTCAGTTCAATTTAATTATCTGTCCAGTGAGATGACAATAACTCCAAAGTAAAATAATTAGGAAATTTTATACAAGGGTAGATCAATGGAACTGTACTTTGGTTTATATGTTTTCCCAATAAACATGCATACAATCTTGATTGTGTTTATCTTTTAGGCATTGCAAACAAATGATGATACTGGCAATGAAGTGTCATCACAGCATGAAATGCATACACAAACTGTAGGATTGCCTGGCATTCAAGGAAATATGCTCGGACATTCTGCAAATGCTGCTGCTGCTTCTGCAGTAACAACAAATCATATGGTAAGATAAATATGTTTTGCATCTGCTGAAACTCAAATCTTATCATTTATTTCACTACTGCAGATAGAAGGAGAGGAAATACCACCACCCAAGCCAGATTTTTCTGCCCCACCTCCTTATGAAGTAGCTACAAGATTACCTAGCTATGAAGAAGTGCAGCGTGAGAAAACTCTACAGGGAGAGCCTCATCCCCAGATACACATGGTAATTAAGCACCTTGAATAATTGTACAATGTAGTACTCTACATCTCACTATTACAGATATCATTTCGTTTGATCATTTTCAATTTGTTTATTCCATTCATCTTTCTTTTGATCTTTATTAATTGTATTCATTTTAAGCCCCAACATGTTCATACTTTCACAGCCTGGAAACATGAGACCACCACAACAACCACTGACAATCCTTGCTATAGATACAGAAGCAGCAGAGGATGATCCTGAAAGTGGATTGCTTGGAACAGATTTCATGTTCTTTACAGCCTTCTTGAGTAAGTATTAATGTTCTTCCAAATTTTCTGCAAACTACTTATGATATACTGATTGTTTGTTACAGTTGCATTTCTATTCAACTGGATTGGATTTCTACTTTTAATGTGCTTCTGTCACACAATTGCTTCTCGTTACGGAGCACTGTCCGGTTTCGGTTTATCGCTCACTAAGTGGACATTAATCGTCAAACATTCGACCGACCTCGCTTCTCGGGAAAATTCATGGCTGTGGTGGTTGATTATGGCATTTGGTTCGTAATATTGATAAATCATACTTCTGTAATATTTAGCGATTTTAGTAAAATCGGTAAAGACTTGATTTAAGTATTGCATTGCATTTACAGGGGTCCTGATTTGCGTGCGTGCTATCGTCCAATACTTGAATATTAAACGTGGATGGAGACTACTTTCTGGTAGTGCTCAAGAGCGCTTACTCTTTTTTTATTAAGATATTAAGTCGGCACGAATATTTGGCTTTAGAGCAAACAGCATTTCTATTTGGGGTTGTATTTGTACAATATATAATTGACACCCAAAAAAACCTTTCTTTATATAGATTGTATGCTAATGGAATATGACAAAGTAGGAGAAATTTCAAGTTGTTTGCCGACGTTACAACTTTAGCAATTATCGTAACAGATAAAGAAAGGCAAATAGTTTTCGCACACATTGTCGTATGATTTGTCACATATATAGTTGACAAACTGTATATTTTTATTGCTCAAAAAGCATATCTGATGCTTTGAGAAGAAATGTTAATTGTGCATTCACTTTCTACATGAATTACAATTTAATTAATCATGTATACTGTGTGGAATACTCGTCAAATTGGTATTAAAATAACACATCTAAAAATTGTAGTAAATTCCAAAATATGTTATCAATTTACTTTCATAAAAGAGTATTTACAGTGCAGTTCACGTACGAGCGTTTAATTTTAAATCACAAATACAATTACTATCCTTAACCAAGTATTAAAGAATAAACGTTTTAGTGCTAGACAACTTTTTAGGAATTTGATCATGTGTGTATATATACATATATGATCGGTATACCAACGTCCTGAATTGCTTCTTTATATTTTATAATAAGTTACACATAGAGAAAGAAGGTTCTAATTGGACCATTAATCATAGGCTAATGATATATAATTTATATATCGTTTATATAATATAAATATACATAAATGTATTAAATTGATTATGAACTGGTATGTATTGTACCTTATTCTGTGAGAAACTTCATTGTTATATACTTATTACAAGGATACGAAAATAATAGATGTCTCTTATATTCCCTTACCCCAGTCGTGTAATTAACATATTACATATTACGAAAATTAAATAAATTAACCCATGAGTGACGCATTCAGTGTATCTGTTAGTATGCCATATTTGGATGCAATTAATGATGCTTGGCGAAAAGAAAAAAGCTTTCATTATAGTGCAAATGATTCAATAATTAGTTTTCAATAAAATCAAGATGTTATTTTACAATCAACCTAATTTTCCATTATTATACGTCTATCAAAACTACCTTTCTCAAGAGGTCCCATGGTGTAATGGTTAGCACTCTGGACTCTGAATCCAGCGATCCGAGTTCAAATCTCGGTGGGACCTTCTTTTTTACTGTCTCTATCATTTTTACAAGTCGAAATAATACTGAAAAATAAAGTTTTTACTTCGCGATTCACGGAGTATAAAATAAGCGTAAGAAAAACAACGTAGAAAATAAGTAGCGGCAGACAGTCACGAAGTGGAGGTCTATAAATAAAAACAGCGCAACGAAATTAATGTGCTGCTTCCTCCGTATAAAAGGCATTATAAATTGTTAAAAAAGACAGTCTTTCTTTCATTCAAACAAACAAACAATATTTCAGTTATTTTATCGACAGTGAGTACCGACGAGTATCGCCTTAGTTTGGGTACGTACTAATGCCACAGACGAGATATAGGGATAGACCACTTATGCAATGTATTTTCGTGTCACCTCATTAAAAATGCCCGAAAAATGCCCGAAAAATGAAATGGGGGAAAACAGGTGTACAATAAAAATGCCATATATATTTTAATCGACAAATTAAAAAATTTATTAAGAAATTACAAAATTGTTCGTACTGATTGGAGCGCAGGAGGTGTACAGCAGCGGAAAGATGCCATTAAAGTTGGGTCGAACGGCTTCGTAAATTTACTTTGCAGGGTGAGTACTACATGTAGAAAAAATTTGAAAATATCGGCGACCCGAACTTGACCACCTCCTTTTCCAAGCGAATCCAAATAAAGGTTCCGTCACATTAGCTCCCGCCTCGGTATGAACTCAGCGTAATATCGCCTTCGGCTAATTGTACATCTACTAAACCGAAAATGGACTCCCGTGGAGAAGGAAACACAATTGAAAGCTAATGCTATTAAGCGCGTGATTATACGCTGTTGTAAAAAACTTTAAAATTTAGTTTTAATTCCTGCCATGCATAGCGTTGACATCTTATACTGCTCCCGGACGATAACGTTGGGCCTGACACGAAAATGATAATGGGGCTCTAGAGCCCCTCAATGAGGTGACACGAAAATACATTGCATGAGTAGTCTATCCCTATACCTGGTCTGTGCTAATACATAATATCAAAAAAACGGTATGTTTAAATGTGTCTGGTTCTTGTTATCCCACTATAATTATCATTATATAATAAAATCATTGATTAAGCAGCCAATATTGGCGCTAATTTCAACTTAGAACCAAAAAAATGAAACAATTGATTGAGTAACCGATACTGGCGCTAATTTCTGTTACTACTGACAAGTGAGTTGTGAGTTTAATTGCGTCCTCAATATTTTTTTGAAAACTCAAAAGAATTATGAATATACTTATGTCCGTTTCCGCCACCTCCAGGCAATCCCCCGCCGTTGCTCTCTCAGCTGCTAACAAGTTTTAGTCATCCTGTTTATCCTCCCAGGAGATGCTGCTTACGGAGATCCTCTGATGATTAAAATTCGTTGTGTAGAAATTTGTTTCATAGATCGAATAAAAATTTGTACTTATATTATAATGTTTATAGAACGCGTGTACGCTTGTCCGATTATGACAATGATGATTAAAACCGTTTCGGAAATAGGAATATAGTATTAAATTAGGACTGGAGCACGGGGTTGATCCTAACTGTGCATTGTGTCGTTCCGATGATTATCTGAATTTCTATACTACTGTCCTCTTTTCACTTTTTTCTGCTACGAGTTTAATGACAGTAGTCATTTATGTAGCGGAATAGAGTAAATTGTTTATTACTAATTGCTCTTAAACCAGTTTATTATTACAAATTTGAGACACTGACCTGCAGTACGTTCGAACCCGACTATCCGCCGCGAAAAAGGACTCTCATAGCAGACAGTGTGGAGCAATCGGAACCCAGAAAACAAGTGAATTTCGTGCGCAAATTAACGTGCATCTATCACACTTATTGTTGTTAAAATAGCTTTTATTTACCCAGCACGAAGCCCTGAATTCTCAGAAATCGGGAAAAGTGGTCAACCCATCAATTCACCCAGAAAAAGTAGTGACCAGGAATAACCACAGGTATTTTCTACTTCGCATAAAAATATGTTCATAGTATAGGATGTACTAAAGAGCAGATTAGTATACAAATTTTTGAAGACATGTCCTAATGCACGTACATTTAAACGTGGAAAAAATAGAAAAATATAATTTATTTTAAATGACATTTTTGTATTAATAAATTAAATTCCTATACGCTATAAAGACAGGGGTGGAATGCGTTTTTTAAACAAAAGTATACAGTAAACATAAAAACAATACTTTATTTCAAGTGATTTTTATAAACATTTGTTGTTACAAAAATTGTGGATTTGCCTACAAGTATATACAGTATTTCATTTGGCCTTCTAGGGTATTAAAATACGTTCTCTATTTAACATAGTAATTGTGTTCCTGTTCAGTACCAGCTATTTTAAGGCGACGAATTTCGAATAAATAATATATCAGAAGGCACTTATCTACCTGATATTTTTAAGTGATAAGGAAAATGCGATTGAATCACAAACGTTGTTACATTGCAAATATATACGTGTGCATAATCTCTATCCTTCAGCGATAAATACGTTCTACTGTCACCGACATCTACTGATTAGAGATATTTTAGATAAGTAAGAAATGCACATACTAATACAATTGTGTCGATCAGTATGATAAATTCTTTTCGTATTAACATTGGTAATAATTCCCTGTCGCTTCGATGATTTTACGCACATTCGTTATCGTAAAATCATTGTGACCTTTCAGTCTTCTTACAAAGCAAAATTAGCAAAAGGTATAATCTGTTATCAAATTTAATCTAAAAGGAAATTTTATCACGCTGAAAATCTGTGCTTTTACAAACACATAAGTAATGATACATAATGATAAGAAAGAAGTATGCTTAAGTAACCACTTGGTAACGCTAGGTATACGCTAAGGAAGATCTTTCATCACTTTAGTTTGAATGAACATTACGAATTTACACGTGAAATAAGTACTTTGCACTCTTGTGTAACGAACACCGACCAAATTATCAACTTCTCAATCGACGACAGAAAATGTTTCATCGTAAAAACACCGACCGGTGAAAAATAGTTGAGTTAATAATTACGATTCGGTAGTAGAAGATATGCCAATATCTTCTTTAAGTCCCTGCTCATTGATGGCCCTTCATTTTTTGACAATTTCCCTGGTTTCGTAGGTCATATCTCGCCGGCGATAAAGATAGTAAAATCAGTGTAAAACTGTTATTTGTCGGGAGGGCGAAGGGCAAGGGCCAGGACTTGCTGCATTTGTATTCTGACGTCGAGTTTCTTTTCTTCAGGTACCTGCCTGATGATGGGAAGTAGCGACAGAAGGAACATTTTGTCGTAGTCTTCGTCGTCGGCGTTCACACGCTGACTACTGTGAGACGATAGCATGTCGTGGATTTCGTTGTCGAAAGGACCGTACGCCGTTTCGCAGAGTTGCTTCGGATAACGAGAGTACATATTGTGATTGGCGTTTGCCTGCATATATTCCGCCGTTGCATTCGCCGATGCAGCGTGGGTCAACGGTTCGTCGTATTCCTCAATGACCGGGTTGTCGATCTCACCGTCGCTTTCCTCGGATTTGCATTGCTTGAAAAGCATCGGTGTAACGGTCCTAAATCATTAATTTAATGGTCAATTTAATATCCATTAATAGCACATTGAAGCAAGGCAAACGTAATTGTATATGTGTGAAGAGTTTTCGTTGTAATCGGATCATCAAACATCGTATGTGGGGGAAATTAAAAGTGTACATTAGAAATAGGCTGAAAGTCAAAGTGATCAGTCGAGTGTTGATAATGGGTTAATGTACCGCGGTTGTTTGTTCTCCACTGTCGGCATGAGGAAGAGCAGATGGTCGAAGTACATGTACTTCTTCCGTTTGCGCCCAGAAGGCCCCGATTTCTGTGACTTTTGAAGTTTCAGTTCCTTCATGAAATAATCCCTGATGTTCCGCCATTTGCCTCGCAAATTCTTTTCTGTAAACCAAAGCATGTCTTTCGTTAAATAGCAATAAATTACGGAAATGAATAGCAAGTAACGCGTGGAAAAGTATTCGACAGAACTGGCAGCGTTGTATAAAATGAATATGGTAATGAGTTGTTTGTTGAGTAAGGTATTTTTGGGCTTCCTTGCGGCCGGTATAAGAACACGCGAGCTGGTAAACAGCGACGAAAGCAGCGAAAACCGCATCGATCGATCGCGCGGCGGGGGATATACCTTCTGCGTTTCTCTCTTCGTCAGTCAAGCGCGGCCAATTCGGTACCATCACCTGGCAGACCTCGTCCCACGCGTTCATCTTCGCATGGCGGTCGTTGTACTCGCTGCGATTTACGTCGTAAATTGCCGGTCGCTTTTCGATTTCCTCGATGAACTTCTCCGTGTCGAACATGTCGTCCCGTCAGTTCTGTTATTCCGGTTTTTCCTCCGCAGTTCCTCCGGTTCCTTCCCTTCCTCCGCAACGGCTCTGCCTCGTCCTTTTGTCTTTCTCTTCCCCCCGCTTCTACGGCGAAGGATAACTCCCTGCGGCCAACACCCGAGGAAGATATCCCCAGAGTGCTTAAAAATATAAAACTATTTCCGCGTGGTATCTTATCTTGTGTAGGGGGAAAATCGTCAACGGCAGAGCTGGACCAAACAGGAGGGATTTGCTACGACAGAACTGGTCTGCCAAGTGTTAAACAGGACAGGAAAGACTGTGTTTCGAGATCTTCCTCCTCCTCTTCTTCCGGTGGTGTCTAGCCCCTAGTTTCCCCAGGACCCTCGCACGGGGGCCTGATATCCGCAAGGTCAAACTGCTCTCGCCGTTGCTATTAAAAGGGACACGTCGTCCGGACGGTCGCTTGCGCGTCACTGCGGAGAAACCGTTGCTCTCCCTCGGCGTCGGTTTGGCAGCGTGGCGCGCGCTCGCCGGCACCAGCAGACAAGCAGCTACGGTAGCTGCGGTTGCGGTTCCGGCGCGGAATCCATAGGCCTTCGCCCTGTTGCCAAACCTACCTGCAGAAACGACGCAACGCGCCGCAGCGGAACGCAAGCTAATTGCACGAGCACTCGACCACGCTCCAATAGCCCGCCGCTCGTTGACAGCGTTAATGTAAAACGTAAAACAAAATCTTAAAAAATAAGAAAACTACATCAACACCATACCCAATGGTCGGGAATAATTCGCATTATCAAAACTTTCGATAAACCACTATCAAAGTTCTAGAAACCGTATCCATTTTTGCGATATTTTGTTGTTTGTATGAAAGTTATAAATAATGCAAATAAGTAATAATTATTAAGAAGACGTAAAAATTGGGTGTTTTACGTGATAATCGATATGATATCGATAACTGCAGGTAATCTGAAGCAACGAATTACCGTTTATAACGCAGGGAGAGGGAGTTATGAAGATTCAATGGCAAATGGAATTGGCTAGTATTATTAACCACTTTATTGCGGAGTATAAGAGATGGACTATTGAATCTAGACTTATTGTTGGGGCTGTTACCCTCTGTAAATGACGGGTGCGATTGGGTCAGACAAAAGAACGAAAGTAACTGCTATTCGCAATGTATGCAGTACTTGAATAATTATCTTTTGATTGAAAAAATACTATTTACCGTGCGCAATGAAAAATACGACATTTATCTAATTTTTTTAAATCTTGCTTTTTCTACGGGTAACGGAAGGATTGTAATTAGCACATTACCTTTATGCAAATCAACTCATTCAGAGAACTTCTAACAAGGTAGGGTAAGTTTTTATTTCAGTAACTAGTAATTAATGAATTAATGAATTAATGAATAATGAAAAAAAACGGCTGAAATCTGTAAAATCTGTAAGCTGTAACAAGCTGTGAAATCTGTAAGCTGTAACATTAGCGTTGTTCGATTAACACGTTTATCGGTACTGGCAAATCATTAATGACCAAACTTATATTGATATAAGATTACATTCGTAGTTTATGCAGACTCTGGCGGTTTCCTTAAATCACGAAAAGAATCGAACCTCTGTCATTAGTCATGCGATTTTCCTGGCGCGATATCATCCGATGAGACGTCATCGTCGACGTCACCAGGATCACATCCTGAGGACCGTCTAAAGGCCCATTTGTAGCATACGATTCGACGAGTGACGACAAAATATTCGTGTACGGCATTCATATGTTCGTACTGAGGCTTGCAGGTACCGGCAAAGAGGATGAGTCAATGGCTTTCATTGACGAAGATTTTGTCGTGTCGTGTCGTGTCGTGTCGTCCTTTATAAATGGGCCTTAACGCATAAGACGGCGGTTCGTACGTGTCGCAGCGTTGCCATACACGACAGCAGACGGACAGAGGAGCATCGAGGGGCGAGTATTAGGCCTGGCCGGTTGGTCGTCGATGGTGGAATCGTGCGAAGCCGTTTAACTCGCGCGTGTTGCTACGCGCGAACGCCGCCACGAGGCAACGACGACGACACCCACCGACCGTCGACCCGTTCCTTCGGACTCAATCCCCATTTTCGCGCTCTCATCGTTCCCGTAGAACGTGCGTCCTGGCCTCGGGGGAGGGAGGAAGACCCGGCAGATGGAACAGGACGGAGAAAACGGGCCAAGCAAGACAGAAGAGGAGAAAGGGAAGAAGATAGCCAGACAACCGTCTTTATCGTTGCTACTGCCACGATATTGACCGTGTAGCTACCCGTTGATGGTGTAAAGCTTCGTCTCGGCATTCTCAACCCGTCTATATCGGGACATCAAAGACCATTTGAATCCTTTATGCCATATTAGCAGTCATTGACATTGTCAGATCGAGTACAAACTATGTACGGACGTACCACTCGATTACTTGCACCCTTTCAAGAGTACTCCGTTCGCTCCATCATGTGTAAAAGTAGTTTGAATCTATATTCTCTAGGCGGAAGGTACTGTACCGTTTGTAGTAATCGTACAGTTTTGACAGACGTTCAACTTGCAGTTAGGGGCTCAGATAAGGCTCGCCGTTGCTCGATTTAATACAAGAAATTTGCTTGTCGCTGGGCTTGATAATTACAATCTTGGAATATTCAATGGCTTGGAAATCAGCAGACATGCAGAATTCGATATGAGATAATTATGTAATTCTCATTTGCAAATCGTATCGAAAGCAGGCATGTGTATGAATCATGAAATGCATTACATCACTGACTTTTTGTCGTGCAAAATACGATTGGGTGAAATTCCATAGTAATTAAAACATGTTGAAAGTGTATCAAGCGAAACGGCAGAATTGGTCCAACTACATGCACTCTCCCGTATCGTCTCCTTATCGGAGTCGAATTCCTTGCGAATGAAAAAGCGAAAAGAAGTGGAGAGTCATCGCTTGACATCTTCTAAGGATGAAGCGAGACGGCGATAGAATCAGCGAAACATTTGAAAGATGAAAAAGAAACGATAGCGGATAAAAGCTGCGCAGCAGCTGCAATCGTTATTGGGGAGGGATGTTGCGTGGAGAGGGAAAGAAACAGAGAAGGGATGATGACGTAGGAGAAAGGAGGATGGGAAGAACGTCGGCAGAAGAAGGCGGATGCTGACAAAAAAAAATTGATCAAAAGCCAGCAGAAAAGGGATTGGGGAAAGGGGGCTTGGCATGTAAGTGGAAGGAGTGGTAGCGGAAGTGAGGGGAAGAGTGGAAAGTGCGAAAGGGACGCAGACAATGTCGGGGGCAAATGTGGAGATGGAAAGCGACGTTGTATTAGGATGAGGGAGAAAGAGCCACACATAAGGGGGAGAAACAGAGGGGCACGGCGAGGAGCGGGAGAGAGCGCGATTCAGCAATCTGTCTAGCCGTGGTGTAAGGATACTACGAGTCTAGCCGCGTAGGAGTAAGTGCCCATACGATTCGGCTTCGCTTCCACCGTACTCAATTCAGTTCGCAAAGGACCACGAGGAAGTGAGCACGCACCTCCCTCAGCACTAGCCAACTTGTCCTGCTCCGGCGACATTCCATTTTTTTCTCTTACCGTCAAAGTCCATCCACCACGATGCCCGGTGATTTTCTTGGAAAGAAGTACAAGCTCTTCAGCAGCGAGAATTTCGACGAGTTCATGAAAGCCTTAGGTAAGAATACTTTAAATCGTCATTAATTGGAGTTCCTCCACTAGGGACCTCCACTAGGGAATTTACCAAATGCATTTTTCTTACCTGTGTTCAGTTTTCTGTTGAAGTTAATAACTCTAATGGGATATGTCGTGTCGTCATTTTAATTGTATTAAAGTTGTTCTAATTAGAAGTACATGTTCTGTTAATGATTTGAAAAATATGATAATGCTATTCTTAGTTGGTATTCATTTGTATGGTATGCTGGCCTTCATTTGCGTTTAATAAAAATTACTGATAACGCAGTATGCACTTACGCAACGATTGAAGTTTACCCGACGAAATATCGTTATCTTTGCAATGTTGATAGTATTTCTATGATCTCAACAATTTGCCTCGGCATTAAATATTCAAAACGGTACGATGAAAAGGATGTTAAACATTACGTACAAACATTCCTGATTTTTTGTACATTTCCGTTGCAAGGAATATCTCGAAGAGCCTTGGTTCAGTTCTTTACTTTTGTGAACTTCGAACGGTAATCCATTACCACGGTGAAAAATAGTTACGTCCTGAGGAAACCTGTTTTGCACCGGCCGCTTTAGTGTACTCCAACGACAAAATGTAGGATGATGATCTTACGCGCGTACAGGTAGTACAATTCTCGGTACTGCAGGAATATATAGTAATAACAGGTATTGATTGCATTCAGAGTTGCAGTATTGCTCGGTGTGATCTTGCGCTTGAACTCGGAAATTTTAATCGATACATAAATTGTTGTAACGATAAATCAGAAAAATGGGAACAAATTGGTTCCAACTATAAGATGTATCGCATATTATAAAACTGATAAATCAATATCGTAATGCGAAATACATGAAGGATGCAGGAATGCAGGAAAAAATTGACTTGATAGAGGGGCTGAGTCGTATTAAATGATAATGGACTAAAAAATAAATGGCGCGTAATTTCTTAGTATTATTCCAGAAAGATAAGGAAATAGTTGATTGTAAATTGCTAGTAAATGTATAAAGTTCGAAATAAGGTTAAAGGTCGGGGCATTCGTTGAAAAATTGGCACCTTTGAACGGCAATTACAAATGTGACTAATGAGGTTTAATGCGTCAAGTTATTACATACCTACACGCATACTCGAAAGTCACGCTACAATCTGTCATCACGGTTGATTCTCGTCGTGTCTCGTCCTATTCAGCGGCGAAGTCGCATGGGAATAAACTACCGTAACTACTCCTTAAGTCCGTTTAATATTGACTCTTTAATTGAGGCCTAATAAACCCTCGTTGCAAGTCATTGTCCTGCACGGAGGGATTAATTTCCTCGCAATTGAACATTGCATACCGTTAGGTTTATCAAGAGTTCGTGACTGTCTGCTGTCGGAACTGTATTCTATCAAAAATATGAAAGCCATCGTTGCCGGCAGACATGATTTGTCGTATTGTCGTTGAAAGTTACAAGCCTCATGAGTATTCGTAGGGGGTTTATTATCATCTAGCTTCACTGGAATCGTTCGGTTAGTCACTGCATGCCATTACTCTTATAACATTATGGCTCCAATCTTCGAGGGTCCTTAACCGGAAATTAAATGACGGAACGCGTCCAGACAGACCACCGTCATTTAAAACGCTTAAATCGAGTGGAAGTAATATCGACGTGTGCATGTGCCTGTTTCATTGAAATGCACGTCGTTTGCATTACATCGCAGAACTGCATACGTTTATCATAATCTTCGAGACATGTTTTATACGGAAACGAGTTGTACGTTTACCGATCATCTTGATACAGTTATTGTTCGTATCATCGTCACACAACTGTTATTGGTTGAAGGAGACGCCGAACGTATTTAATATTTAGAATCTGTGAGACGTTAGCGTTTACTACATTCTAATTTTAACTCTACGGTTAAACTAAATTTTATCGCCACTGTACATTTTAATATATCGTAATCCAAAAGCAATAAAAGATGCAGCTTCATTAAAAAAATAAAGGTGACCTTAAAATCTCTTCAAATGGTTATTTCAGGAAATACTCAAGGCCATTACCATATTTTATCCCTGTGCATCAGACAACTGTATAAAAAATATTTCTTCTATATTTCATAGTACAAAAAACACGTTTAAACCGGACGTGCTGCATATTCTCTATGTATTTAAATATATTTAATATTAATGGCCGCTTTATTCAGATAAAACATGATGTTGCTTCAATACAACGATGAAATTAATGTGTCCTGCATTGAGAGCTGAAATACTCATAGTCGATAACTTGGCGTGCATCTGTTTAAATATAGTACGTAACTAAGTTATTATGTTTAACGAGATTTTAACGGCATTGGGTCATAGTGTAGCACACATTTGTACATTCGCCTCGTATCAAAAGCGTTCGCTGTCTCCATATCGCGGCGGGTCAAACTTCACAATTTCCATCTCTTTTAAAATTCACTTCGGGGAGAATTCGTAAAGGCTTTATATCGGCCGGTAGTCTGGGGCTTTAATCAGTCTCGCTCTTGAAAGCAACGGTGACAGACCTCGTACTCAACAATGACAGCCTTCCTTGGTAAACGCTACAAGCTCCAGTCGAGCGACAAGTTCGATGAATACATGAAGGCACTCGGTAAGATTTAGCAACATTAGTTTCAATGATTCTTTGAAATTTATGCACTTATTAGTCAACAGTGAAGTGGCCTTGAAAATGTTTGAATAATTCGTTACACTCACGAAGGTCTGTCCCGTATTACAGTTGTTGGGGAAAACATACTGCAAGGATCTGATTCAATTTAGATGTTGTGAATATAATAGGATTCTACCGATTCGTGGAACATTTTAGAAAGTAGTTCCACAAACAGTAAACGAGAATTGTCAGAATATTAGCTGAAATTACATGAAAGCTACTGCAAGGATTTCGTTGAGGAAATTGTAAATGGCATTCAAATAGTATGAGAAATATTTTCTTGTTGCAGGCGTGGGTATGGTGACTCGTAAAATGGGTGCCAATGTCAGCCCCGTCGTTGAATTGACCGAGAACGATGGACAGTACGTTCTGAAGACAACCAGCACTTTCAAGAGTTCGGAAATTAAGTTCAAACTCGGCGAACAATTCGACGAGGAGACTCCGGATGGCAGGAAGGTGAAGAGCGTTTGCAATCTTGACGGAAACACTCTTACCCAGGTCCAGAAGGGCGACAAGGAAACCACCATCGTCAGAGAATTCGGACCCACGGAAATGAAGGCCGTAAGTCAAGCCTTACTTTGCACACAGCATTAGTCGACAATTGAAATGATCATAAGGGTGTAAACTAATGAACATGTTTAATCTTCCAAAGATTAAGACAATCTCAGGCAATATAGATTAGCGCGTTGTTGAGATATTCTCTTAAAAAACTGAAGCTATCTTTCCTAAGAGTAATTCTATTTGATTTGATCAGCGGAAAATTTAAGAATATTGGGGAGTGGTTGGGTACGGAGAGACCCGATGATACGGGTTCCGTGAGCTAATTACATAACCGGCACGGATGATGATCGACATCTCGAGTGGATTTCGGAGTATCCTGTGAAACATGGCAACGAGCGACGAACAGTCTCGCTGATTATGCGGGCGTCGCATCGACGAGTTCACATGAAGGGTCATATCGTTGTACCCAAAGGCAGTATACTGTGCGAAAACAAACTGATGGCGATTGTCATTATCGGTGAAAGAGAGATACTGCATGCCAGCGACCATCCGTCACACCGCGGTCACTAAACAAATACCTTTTTCGATAAAGACCATCAAACAAAGTTTTACGACATACACCGATTTTCGGAAACGGGGGATTTCATTTTTCCAAAATGTACATTTTTCTTCTTGGCAAATCTCTAGTGCTGTGCAAATATTTTGAAAAAGATAGCGAAGTTGAGCGACTTTATCTTACATTTTCTTCTTTCGTTCGTCGCTCAATTGTCAAGAATTATCAGAGCTCTGGATTAGAGGACTTCGGTACCTTCCTGCGAAGGTAGTCGGTATTTTGTAACGGTCATTAAGTTCTTGTGATTGTCCTTTTTATCCGTGATCCGTTTGTCGTGCAGCAAATCGGCACGCACGGTCGTCGTTAAATGTGACCCTGTACCGCAATGGACGCAAAAGGCAGTATTATTCGGAAGAGAAGAGTTTCACGAATTCCCAGTGCCGGCGACTTCTACTAGCTTAATTTGTCGAGCGTGACACGATGAGCGATTCGTGTAATTACCAGTCCGTGTAGATTTTTGACCTACAATAACGAAACTCGAGGACACGTTAAAAAAATCTTTATAGACCCTTTACCTTATTTCATGAACGCGTGAATGACAGTTAGCAACTGATCCGTTCAATAGTTGATTTTATCAGAATTTCATGACGATGAATTTCTTTGTTTCAGACCATGAAAGTTGACGACATTGTTTGCACGAGAGTCTACAAAGTTCAAGAATAAATGAGCATACACGGAAACACGTACGCGGTGTGGAGTTACTCACTTGCTCGATCATAGATCGGCGAAATAAAAATTCGACGAATTTTATGACACATAGCGCTAAAGATATACGACACACATATCGATGAGTATATGTGGCTAAAATTGATAACATTACTGTAACAGATTTTCTGTTTATCTGTGGCAACGTATAGCGCCGTTGTTACGGCGTGATGTATTCACGCATGCATCGACAAAATTAGGGGTTTTCAACGTTTTTTCTTCAGAAGTTTATAATGCTTATGAACGACTGTTCTTGGAATAAGACTGTCTATGGCTTATACCGCACACTGTAACGTTTTTACGCTTTAAATTGTTCCGAATTGTTTTTCTTGCACGCACAATGTTGGGCTATGCCCGCAGTGTGTCAGAGTTTGATATATTTGTACTCCTATCCGTGTATTACATCCATTTTTACAACAAATAAACATTTGATATTATAATCATACGCCATTTATGTATTTTTAAACAAATCAATTTATGTAACGAAAAGAAAGTGCATTACAATAATTAAACTTTACAATGCATTATTGTTAATTATTTTGTTAGATGTAGGGTATTGCAGGACCATATTATTCTTCTCCATCTACCACCGGGGATATCTGAAATGTAAAGAAATATTCGTGATATTTTGCATGTTTTTTCTATCATTTGTTTTACATAAATAATGCTCACATAATACTCTATATAACATATATGCCCTCCATCAGTTCTTACTAAATGTTGAAAGCACAGCAGACCTCTATCATCTGTTCTTAGAGACACTTTATTAGCAATGGATAATGCTTTCATGGCTGGTTTAATATGTGATAATTTATACTGTGATGAAGCTGTGGTAGTGCACTGAAAACTGTCTACCAGTTCCCCATCATGAGGAAGCTCAATATCACAGGCACTAACAAAACCTTCAGTACTAATTCTAAAGTATGGGGCTTTTGGTGACAACAATAACTAAAACCAAATACAGAGTATTTATTCAAACTATGTCTTTTTTCGAGGTGTTCCTATGGCATTGAAATAAAATACTTTACCTCAATTAACTCACTAGTTGGATCAAGTTCAGTTAGAATGTCTTTCATTAATTCTGTTTGTAATACTACTTTATTTACAACTTTATCAGGTTCAAGATGGAAATCTAGCAATTCATCTGGCACTTGAGTTTTTAGAGAACAGTCTGTTATAATGCCATCTTCTTCTATTAACACTGTAACCGGGAAACCATCACCCTGTTAAAGAAAATATTCCTTGTTTACAAAACTAAATCTCAGAACAAACTGTAATATTTCATTAAAATCAATACATACTTTGTAGAAGAGTTGTAGTACCACAGAACTTTCTGGCATATTTATACTGCTCCAAAACATACAGAGGCATTCTACCAGAATGGTCAGATCTATTTTGAAGATTACATCTTCCAATAAGTTAAATTCATGAAACAAACTTACTGGAATATAAGCACTAGCCTGCATGCATTTTGCATCTTCTACAGTTACTTTCAAACCATTTTCTGTGGCTAAACATGTTGCTGTCTAAAAACATGGAGGTACATAAAGTATTTCTTCCCCTTTCACTCATCTACTTCTGCCAAATAAATGTGACGAACAAAAATTACTTCTTTAAAATTCACGGCTTTCAACAGGTTAACTACAGTCTTGAGGTTTCCTAATTTGGCCATTAGCTTATAGCTAGGGCTACTGGAATACATCTTGCTCACTTGAACCTTGGTATAACAAAATATTATGGAACTGTTCTGGAGTTACTTGGTGGAAAGTTATGTTTTCGTGATCAACAGAAGCTAGCCAACCAGCTAAAATGTGTTTGCAAGTAAATGCTGTCTGATCACGCAATACTTGGTACCTATAACAAATTTCTAAAGATTGCTGAATATACTGAAATTATGTCTTACAAGGGAAAAATGATTATTATAAAAATACCTGAAGGATAGACACGTACAAAAGTTTATATCAGGAAATATTTTATATATTTCCCCTGAGAGACCGGTAACTTGTAACAACCATCTGGAGTTTGAACTATTAGTTGAATCTTTTTTAAATGGATTTGATACAGCAATGCATTTTACACGTTTTTGCTCATACAACTCCAGAGCTCTTTCAAACACTCCACCAAAAGCATTGTATAAATTCAGTAATACCTTATCAGAAACTGCACCAAAAATATAATTAAGCATAAATATATACAGATTATCAATTATGCAATGAGGGTAGAATGAAGCACTTGAATGATCAGAATTTTTTTTCTTAAACTTTGACAATATAAACTTTATTCAGCGGTATAATAATGTGGTTCTTACCTAGATTATTACTGTAATAATTGAGTAATCAAAAAATTGTACGTACATTTATGTTCTTTTTGAAAATCTTCAGCGGACTCCTTTAAAACTTTATCTAAGAATGCCGCGTATTTCAAGGTACACGAGTCAGACGTTCCAACACTTTCGGCGTCAGTCGTCGAGTGACTGGTTCCTTCCATATGTTTATTGTATGTAATACCTTTAAATTGATCAACACCACAAAATCGAAAGGATGCTTGTTACTTTGCGTTTCATACTGTAGATAATTTGCATTTCTTTGGTTGTAAATAACGAGACCGGACATACGTTGCCAACACTAACCAAACTTTTATGATCTTTCGTTTGCTCCTATTCTGTGCATCAACGTGTTCCAATGACATTTAAATCTTAACAAGTGCCAAACATTGAAACACTTCCTGTCCGCATAATTAATCTAACAGTACCATATAATTTCTGTAAATTTGGTTAATGAGACAAGAAAAATAAGTAAATGAATCCTCCAAGTACAAGTTTTGAACATAACGTTTATGTTTATTTATATTATATGCATTACACACGCAGTTACATGAAAACTCAACAGACATAAAAATTACACTAGATCTCAACACTATGTTAAAATTGTGCTGGCTAGATTTTTTTAGACACTAGAAATAATATATTATAGTAGCAACTGTTTCATAAATTATTACACTAAGTCCTGCGAAAAATGATATGGATCTTAGAGGCTGTTGTGAGTAAACTGCATAGAAAAGCGTATGGAATATGCGAGCAATTACAAAAGTACGTATCATAATTCCAGCTAAGAGTGGTGGTGGGTTACTGAACAACCAGACAAATGTAATTAAAAACCATGGAAGGATATTTTCAAGATCATTATGGTGAGATCTACGGACACGCTCTATATCTGGATCATTATGAACAACCTCAGACCCTTTTAATAATTTTGCATCATCAGGATTTGCCACAATCTGTAACAACATGATGTTCATAAGTATATTGTGAAATGGTTTTTTATGTAATGAAGAACATACTTTCTTTCTAAACCGTTGCCATACAGTAAGTGGTACCATAACAAGTAGTTTTAAAACCAATATACCACACCAGAAACCAAATAACTTCATTGTATCTGTATCCACAGTCAATTGCATTTCGGTCATCACTGATTGTTATACTCACAGAACTTTGTTTCGCGATTACAAGTTTGCCGAAATTAAAAGCGACACTCCTACTAAATATAATTTGTAGAATGAAAAACGTTATTGCTGCATTGAAGGCTAAGAAGAACTGGGTATAACTGACGTGGCTCGCCGTATGCACGCGATTAATAATTTAAACCACACCTAGAATAGGTGCAGCATTAAACAGTTACTGTTAACTTAAAGGAAAAGTTAAACTTACATGCTTTATTTATTGATTATTAACTTGTTCAAACGTCGCGCGTGCGTTTCATCGCAAAAAATGAACTTTGGTCTTTTCCGTTTATTTCATCATATTCGTCAAACATATATTTAAAATAAACATTTCGTAAGGACAATAATCAGTGTAATGTTTGAAAACATGTTTATTAATATAAAGTTTTATACATGTACAAAATATATATGTAGAAATGCTTGATCACGTACAAATTCTTCCTTTCAATAAACCTTTGTATAATTAATAACATGATGCTAATATGTACACAACCTTCATGTTTCATAGAAAGTATAATTGAAGTGGAAGGTATTGGTCATCATTATCAATGGTTAAGTGAAAAAGTATAACACTTATGCATAGTATAACAAAGTAGATACAGCTTCATAGCCTGTAATTAAAAATCCCACAAAAAATGCTAAAAATCTTCCAGGCTGCTGTGGGTAAATAGCATAACATAATGTATGCATTATTCGGGAAAGTACAAAAGTCCTGATCAAAGTTGCTGCCATCCATGGTGATGGATTAGTTTGCAACCATATAAATGTGATTATAAACCATGGGAGAACATTTTCTAGGTCATTTAGATGAGACCTACGCACACGTTCTACATCAGGATCATCGTAAGTAACTTTACCTTTCGTTAATTTTGCATCATCAACATTAGCAAACACCTGTAACAGTACGTTCTTTTGAGTATTTCACAAGTTGGGCATTAATAGCGATTTTCAATATTGCAAACAATAAAGAAGAGAGTTTAATTATCGTTATGAATGTTAGCTCGGCTGTGTGAAATGAACAACGTACCTTTTTTTGGAACCGATAGCGCGCAGTCAACGGTACCATTGCTAGTAGTTTCAAAACTAAAACACTACTCCAAAACCCAAATATTTTCAGTAATCCCATATCTGCACTCATTTTGTATTACTAGTATTATTAATTACTTTAGTAAGTATACGAAGTATACGCTCTTAATACGATTAACGCTGCCTCAAAGCCGGAAAGTAAACTGCGAAATCACAGAGAGATTCTGCGGAGATGACCTTATATATGTGCATGCTAAATAACGAGGGAGAGAGACAGAAGGAGATGGAATCCGTTCAAATATGTAACTCCTACGTTCTCCTACAGTGTTGGCACTTCTCTCTTATATGTAAGTCATTAAGTGCGTTTTCTGTCTTTATTAGAGCAAATCTGAATTCATTAGTATGTAATTTTCAAGTCCAATGTAATATGAATCTGTCTTTTTCTTTAAAAAAATGCAACACGCCCTGCAGGTCACCATAATGGAAGAGGGAGGTAGTACTCCGAGACCTGAAAATCAGCATGATATGGCAAATACAAAACCAGTAAATTGATAACCCCTTAACGCTATCATGGGAATTGCCAGTTAAATTCAAGAACATTCTGCTGCATTGCCCTCAAGCGGAAGGATGCTAAAGTTATGACAGTACCGCGGGATATATGAAAATTTGCTCCTCGATAATCCTACCACATGCTACTAAAATATTAGCAAAAATAAGTCAGTTATTAAGTTGTATAAATTGTTTATACAACATCTATAAATATGTATATAGTAATGGATCTATCTAAATTCATTATTTAAAGAGACATATTATTTTGTCACAAATAAGCACAGACTTCTATAATATAGAAGTGCAAATAAGTAATGGTGATGATGTTTGCTGATTGGTCATTTTTAATCCAATCAGAAGTCATGTATCCCATGCGCGTAATTGTTCAGTAATTCTGTATCCGTTTTAAAATAGCGTTATTTAGTAGTTCGATTTTGCAGAACATGAATCAAGAAAATAAAAAGATTCTACATGCTGTTAATGTGTATTTGTATATATCAACCACAGAGTCTGTGATATCAACGCATAGATACGTGAAGTGGTCATTTCCGTAACGACAAGATAGAGGGCCTAATGGTGCGCATGCGCGGAGTGACTGACGCAGAGGTACGTCAGCTGTTTTGTTAGAGCCGTGGTGCGTGTGTATTCAGAGTGGTGTATTGTTGACTGCAGGAGCACTTAGCATTTCTTTAATCCCGCTATCGTGTTTCTTTGTTTCGTTCGATACGAAAAATCGTACTATCGACAAGAAATCGTCATTCCGCGGTAGCGTTGAACGCGCAAAACTGTGCCGGACGTGCGAGTGTCGCTGGGAAAAGCATCGTGGATCGAGGGACAGGGTCTCTCTTTCTCTCTCTCTCGCTTCGAGCAGTGTTCACAAAACCGTCCGTCCAACATCGTGTTGTCGCGGCCACTACTGCGAGACTTCGGACATTCTCTTCCCTCGGATATACGAAGCTCGTGATTATTGCTACGGAATATGGCACAGCCGACGAGCAGTGCTCTGAGGGCCCTCGCTCTCGAATATAAAAGTCTTCAGGAGGAACCCGTTGAAGGCTTCCGTGTGAAGCTTGTCAACGAGGACGACATGTTCGAGTGGGAAGTTGCAATCTTCGGCCCACCAGACACTCTTTATCAAGGAGGTTATTTCAAGGTATTTATAACTGTCTACAACTTACTACTGTCCTAAAATCATCTGCCAAATTGAATCACTCGACTAATTCAACCATCCGCATTGTTTTGACGTTCATTGTGGTTATGTCAACCATTGTCTATTTTTATTTTATATAAGCAGCTAATATTTTTTTTTACTCTGAATCGCAGCACATGACGTAGACTCTCTGTCATTATTTTAGTTGAACGGAGAAATATCCGTTGCAGGTTATTAATATTTGCGATGATAAAGAATGTGCGTGGCTCTTTAAATCCCGTTTCTTTGTTACACTGTTTACTCACACCTCCATAAAAGAAGCACTTCAGTTAACAGAGTTTACATCAATAAAAACGTAGACTTTTCTATATTTATGTAACTATTTGCGCAATTAAAGTGAAACATTTTATTTACAATGAAAGTACATTTCACATGGATTAATTCGTATATTTATTTTGACGAGAAAAGACCTATCTTAAAAAAAATTGCGTTTGAGTTTTGTTAGATACCCTTGAAATTATTAATATTTCTATTATTTATGTAATGACCTGGTCGAGTTTGCAAATGACTAGAGACATTATATTGTCATTTAATTTGGATTAGACAACAGTTGTAGGGTGTATCTGTATCTCCTTTTGCTTATGTGTATTGAACCAGGTAGGATTGAATTAATATGTAACCGAGGATCCGATATAAATAACTCACAATTATAGTTACGTTGCCATTGTTAAGCTCCATAATTATCCTAGTCTATCTACCGCCTACAAATTATTTAACATATCTTATCGTAAACTGCAATCGCATACTTAAAGCTGCAGTAGTTAACATTTATTTACTCTTCGTTGAAAAATTGATATGCATACTATTCTCAAGATGGTGATTGAAGAATGGATGCATTCTCATATAGCCGCGTACTGAACATAATTGAAATTTCTCTGCATCGCGACCAAGGTAACAGGATGGCATGTGTTTTCACTCTCATCTTATCGAAAGTTGATGCACAACACGTGAAAGAATTCTGCTTACTTCCATCCTCGCGTGGTCCTTCGTAACCCGATTTTAGTAATTAAGTGCACCACGAAATTCTTCGGCGTTTCATCAGTCTCCCGAGGCCGTTTGATTAGGGTTTAAAAGTAAGTTATACAATATTGCGGTCTTCGGAAAATGCAACGTCAACGTTTCTCTGCGTATAATATTGGAGTTTTGGCACGTTTGTACGAAGGAGTTTATCGAGAAGTTTGCATGATCGATACTCCTGAACTAGACCTTCCTAAAGCGGTCTTATCCTCGTGACTTACCGCCGCGAAGTGTCAGACTCTGCATTCGGCCGTTTGTCGTTTGGCTGAGAGTTTCTTGATTCACAGTAACATTGGGCAATTCTACCTTCTATATTCAGATTACCTAATACGGCCGGATCCGATAGCTCGACGTAAGGCCTACTGTCCTCTCTTGATTATTTAGGTTGAAGAAGCAAGAAACCACGGTAAGATACAAAACCAATGACGAAGGAATGTCTTATTGTGCAATGTTAATCCATTGGGACATCATGAACTCGACTAAAAGCCAATGAGGTTTTTTGGAAAACGTGATAATTTTTGGTTTGATTAGAACGCGGCGGTAGGAAAACGGGAAGGTGTATATTTCTAGCGTGACTGTGTATTCAATGATTTTTACATTTAAATGTATATCGACAGCGAATGTAAAGCTGCACTTTCTAAACCACTTTCCGCCTTTTGCTTTGCCAGTAACGAGGGGACTCCAGCGTGTCTTCCCCGAAGGCAAAATTGTATTGTAAAGGACATAGAATATTTATGACGGATTAAGTGTGAATCACTTCCGTTGGAAAGTTCCCACAAAGCGCATAACGCACGGAATATCATTGTCCCAATTATTTACTTGGAGCATTTATCGCATTAGCAGATTCTCCTTTGCTTACACAGTTAATATCTGTTTCTTTTTGGTACGTGCCAGAGCCAGCAAAGTAAAGAGAAAGGTTGCCAAAACAGTTGCAGTATTCTCGCTAACGTGCAGCAGTTTAAGCCTTGAGCAGTACCGCAATGGTCATTACATTGAAAACATTATAGTCTCTCCTAGACAGTTTCATTTAGGATAAAGACCAGCGTATTGAAAATATACTGAGGTTTTTCTACCATCCAATACCGTATTTCTCATCAATTGCAAGTTGTTTGAAAACATGTTACAATTTCTGCATGGAATTTTCGGTGATGAGAATGAAGAAATATTGTTTAGCTGGGCGTAAAAGCTCGCAGGTTGGTGCATTGCAATTGCGGATGCAAATGCAGTTCGGGTCATCGATTCTCGGTCGGCAAATACTGGCGATTAGCGTAGGTAGAATCCGCGGCAGCATTGCGCGTTATATAAACCCCATCGAGCGTTATGTCAAATCTATTTCTAGCAGGCGCACGTTCGTTCAACTACCTAAACGACTTTCACCGAAACTCTCCCATTCGGCCGGGCCGTTACATGGCGCTTTTCCGCTTTCCATCGAGCTTTGCGCACGTGAAAACGGCCCATTTGCACTTTTCTCCTTGGACGAACGCCGCAGGTAGTTCCCTCGCGTGGCTTTGAAAATTGGAAGAGGTCTTCCGTAGAATTCGGATGGGCCGATTACCTTCTTAACACGGGAAGGCTAACAATGTTTACGAATTACATGGACGACTACGACCCGCGTTATTTACGTCGTGCCTAGACTTACGAACGATCACCGGAGCTTAACAAACGTCGAAGTAGGTCGCGAGAATTTGTAGGTCATACGTGGTGAACCAATCCGCTGCATCCGTCGAATCCGGAGCTTCGAATCGCCCGGAATGCTAGGATTAGGTACCTCCATGTCGTCCAATCTCTCTTGCAGATTTTTTCCCTCTGATGCAGCTCGTGCAGGAAGGTGCATCGATTCACTAACGTTTACATGTCATGTGTCCCGGTCGCGTTGAATTATTGAAGCGCTCGTATAACGCTTGGCAACATTTATGTGCATCCGTAAAGAAATACTTTGAGCGCGTGTTGCACCGTTCGCTGATGATTTGCACCTGTGTCGTCGCATTGCCGAGGAAACATGTGCGAAACAAGGAAATTCGGTGAGCCAACATCCGGTGGGAAGTCTTCCTCTTTAATTCGATTCAACATATCTTGTTGTTAATACGGGCCGAGCATTGTGAAGAGCTTAAAACTAATGATGAAAAATGAACGAACGTTAAGGATAATTTGACATGAAACTGAAAAAAGATCTTCTTCCTCTGTTTTTTTTCATATTTGCAACTTCGCGTTAACTCTCTCGTGCAGTATTTAAACTTTGTATTCATACGTCATTGAATAAAGATTGATTGCGTTGAAATATTAATACGAGCTTTGCACTGAAGCGATGTTTTTACTTGATCAATTCCCCTTCATCAGTGTAGCAAAGCGAGTGAAAACGTTGGGAAGCATAATTTCAGATTTTCTCGGTTGTACGGGAGTAAAGTAGGTTAATTCTAGGACGTCTCCGGGTTCCCGGAGGATGAGGCGGATATTTGGGCCATGACCAGGTCACGATCGATATAGCCTTCTCCTATATCGGTGAACCTAGCGTCGACATTCCTCATCATGTAAAAGAGAAAAGACCTCCAAACGTTTACACGCGTATCATTCGTTTTATCGAAATACAGCAGATCGATGATAAGGCGAAACAAACGTGGGCAGAGAACATAAAAACACAAAGGCAACGTGCAATTACAAGTGGTAAAAGTGAAGGAAATTATCAGCCTTTTCCACCTATAAATCATTATCAATTGAACCGATCTTAGATGATATTGGGAATATTTTTGGAACATGTCCCCCAGTATTTCATGTATAAACATATATGCATCAAATGTTATCGGCTAAAACGTGAGGTGATGTTATTGGTAATATTTTTTTGTTGATTTATTTCAGGCACACATGAAGTTTCCACCAGACTATCCGTACAGTCCGCCGAGTATCCGATTCATGACAAAAGTTTGGCATCCAAATGTGTACGAGGTGAGTAGAAATATAAGAATGATCGATCTTTCGCCGACCGACCGTCCCTTTTTCAATTCGCTCTCAGCGATCTCCCTCGCCACCCTCTTTTTCCATTTTCCCCTTTCTGTTGCCTTTCCCCCTTCGCCTCTTCCATTTCGCCCCTCACAGCACCCATCCTTTTTACTTATAATCACTCTGACGAGCCTAAAATGAGAACTTCCTGTTTAAACAGAGTATTACTTTTTTGTCAGCGTGTTCTCAGACGTTATTTTCTTCTATGCTCAGGTAGGCTCAAAAATTCTAACGGCAAGACGACGTTTTATATATTTTCAAGAACGTTAATAAAAATCTTGTCCCGGGGAGATACCAAAATTACCAATCGGTTTGTCGTAATTTGTTTTTGAAATTGCGCGAAATTATTTTAAGACGGGGCAAGCTTTTTCACGCAATGAGTTTGGTTTACTCTGAGTTAATCCAAGGGCGTGTTTTCAAGAATAAATTTTAATGAATCCCCTCGCTCCAAAAGTCTGCTAGCTTAGGTATTGACCTAAGGGTAAACCGCAATGAACAAGGAACCTCTAGTTCCTTGTTGTGCGTCGTCTTATCAGACTGTCTATCAGTTTGAACCGGTATTTTCTTTCTCGTTTTGTCCCAAGTATTACATACACGAGGGCCACGTGATCGAGGAGACGTAACGGTATAATTCCTGTCCAGCCTTCCGTGACAGCAGAATTTGGTGGTGAAAGAAACTCGAAGGACTTGCCTATGAACGGAGTAAATTCAGATAATATGACTTTCCTCAATCTCACCCAAGGATCCTTCGAAAAACGTTTCAATCGACCATGGTTTTTTTTAAATTCGTAAGCCAATTGGGATAAGCACGAAGAATTTTACAAACAGACACTCGTTGTATAAACTCGTCAAAGTTTTTATTCCCAGAATATAGAGAAGCACTTTCTGGAACGATGAGGAATATATGTTTTGTGTCAAGTATATTTTCATTGTACAGGGTGCTAGCGTAGCAACGTATTGTTTGATGATGATGATCGTTTGTGCAATTCACTGGTGATTGTTATCGTGAGATTTGCATCGTTCCTAGTGCAGTTGGAAGTATGTACACACGTATGGACATTTGCTTTCGATCCGCCCTTGAGGAGAAAAACGGCAGAACGATCGATGCTTGGCCATGTTGACGCGTGCGAGATTTCTCATCGTTCCTCTTATTTCTTTCGACATCCTCTCACACACGGTTTGTGTTAAAACAATCGCAAGAACGGTTCGCACGGTGGAGAATTTTGCATATTTTGCTTGCCTTGACTTACTCGTTCCTCGAAAGATGTTATGGATTCGTTCGCGAAAATGCTACTTACTCAGGATTTTTTCCAGAAAGTCTCGAAATGCATAGGAGGAACGAAGGCTGGCACTCACTAGGAGATTCAGTTCGCTTGCCGGGAGATGAATCAAAGCCATTTCCGTTTTCTAATCTCCCCGTGCGCACCGGAAAATATGGTTTACAGTCGCGTCGATTCAACTCTCCTCGCGTCGGGGAGAAAGCTAGACGGTGGAAAACAACGACAACGACGTGAATCGCCGAGAATCCGTCGTTTTCACTGCCGTCGACCTCGCGCACGTTCGTTCGTTCGTGGAAGGACAAAAATTCATCTTCCCACGTGTAGCCAACGACGATTTCCCGTGTTTTCTCGCTACCGAGGCCAGAAATAAAATTAATGAACACGATAATTTGTTTATACGTTTCTGGGAGGTGGACCGTTATTTTAGATAATTGTGTAGCTTGTTTGTTTGGTATTATCGTTTACACTCCTCTCAAGCATAATGCGTAGTAATTTCTTTGAATTATAAAAGTAGAAATTCCTTTTATCAGTACGTCTCTTACGCCATTAGAGTATTAAATCAATTGGGAAGACGAATTACGCGAGACATTAATGAAAATATCATTTCATCGTAATTTATGGTCAAATACAACGTATAGACTATGAAATTTCACGTTATTATTTACATCCGAAAATCAGTGTTTAACATTGCAGAAATCCGGGCTATTTTGTGCAAATTTTCAGGAATCTCGAACGATATTTTTGTTTGCAGAACGGCGACCTTTGCATATCGATTCTGCATCCGCCTGTAGATGATCCTCAGAGCGGCGAATTACCCTGCGAAAGGTGGAATCCGACGCAGAACGTTAGGTATTTACATTCTTGAACCAGCCGTAAATTCGAAATTAGACTCGACTTGGCAGGCTATCTTTTAGGAAGATATTTAACACGTTTCGATTTCCCTTGTCTCGCAGGACGATTCTTCTCTCGGTGATCTCTCTCCTTAACGAGCCGAACACATTCAGCCCTGCCAACGTGGATGCCTCCGTGATGTACAGACGCTGGCGTGACTCCAAGGGGAGAGACAAAGAGTATGAAAATATCATAAGGTAAGGGCACGTGCCTATCGCTGCGAAGGCACCTGTATTCGTACCAAACTTCTATCCCAAATATAAATTTTTCCACCAACACGTGGAATACGATATTCTAGAAACTACGAATTGAGGTCTACGTAAAGGGTATTCTAAATAGATTACAGGAAAATTCAGATTTATAAGAATTTTTGCTGCTTTCTGAGGATAAATGTAGTTCTTTGAAAAAGCGTTTGTGTTAGGCATGGTACAAAGAGTTTAGTAGTTCGTTCAACTGGAATGGGTCGTTAACGTTTCTTTGCAGGAAACAAGCACAGGCCGCGAAAATGGAGGCAGAGAAGGAGGGGATCGTGGTGCCAGTTACATTAGAAGATTATTGTATAAAGACTCGCGCAAGGCCGGCCGAACAGCAGCTCGACATGACAGACTTCTACGACGACGAGTACGAGCTGGACGACGACGAGGATGATCAGCTCAGCGCCAGCGACTACGAGGACGGCGACGACAGTGGCAACGGGGAATCGTGATCGACTTCCTAGAGCAAAGCAGAAAACAACAAAAAAAAAGAAACACCACGAACCAAAACGCGAAAACTCTAATTAATATTCAGTTCTGTATAGATTAATAAATTAATGAGCTTCTAAACCGGACGCTCTCTACAGACGTGCCACGCGAATTCGAGTGCTGACGGGGTTTTCTTGTTCAGCAGTGCTTTCCGTTCCGCGAACGGTGTCTCAGATTAACGTGGCCCCGGGTTACCGTATTTTTCGTTGCAGGCAACTCCTTAGAACTCGTCCTTGAAGTGCAAACCGTAGCAACGTACGAAGGATCATCGGTTTTTTTACACTTTGTCACCTCTAAATTTCTTTGCAGACTAGTGCGTAGACTCATCCCAAAGACCGTCGGTAAGGGTTGCCTGCTACCAAAAATTCGCCAGCTTCGAATTATTCGTCGTAAGGTGAGCGGTCTAGGTTTACGGGCACGGCACGATAACGGTGTCCGCGAACTCGTGATCAGCGTAGCAGAAAATCATAGAAATAAAGAGTTCCGGGTTCTCGTTTCATCGGAAGAACGGTTCGTGTTTCTCCGAGGAGCTTCTCCTGTCAAGTTCAGTAACGTTATTCCCATCCGGTTGTTGATACGCAGCGCGGAAAACCGGAAGAACGAAGCGGACCATCTTCGTCGTCGTTTTTGTGTTCAGGTCCATCGTGATAGGCGAGCTGCATGCGATAACAACGTTTATCTCGGACGCGTCGCAGGGTAGGACTCCACATGCAGGAGAAGAGACTGGATACCGGGAGAAACGCGAAAGTACAACGTTGGAGAATAGCATTTTAACCGGCGGGATTTCCGTGTTTATAAGCTCCTTAACTTAAGCAATATTCAACATGAATATCCGTACTTTGATAGAAGCACTGTGCTCGTTATCTCGTGACTGGCACGTCGGTTTGTTTTTTCCGATCTTCGATGAGGGATCGTTCGATTTACCTCACCGCGATTCTTAACGAAACCAGCAGATTTTAGGGGTCAGATGATTCCTCACGATTCTATTTTTAATCACCGAGCGAAAAATTCGACGTACTATGGAGATTAAGAAATTATACAGAATTGTCTGGTCGTCCCTTAAAAATGTTTGTTCAACGTTAAAGAAAAATTAATGTAAAGGTTTGTGTATTTCCTGTGATTAAAGAAGATCTGCTTTCAGAAGTCTGTCGTCCTGGGGTTTAATCGATTCGTAATAATTGTCAATGTAAAAATTCGGTAATACTAGAATTGGAATATTTACACGAACCGTTCCGGAATGTTTCGAGGTTGTTGACGATTCAATTTCGTAGGTACATCGATCGATCCTGCTTAATGATATATTCGATTGTATTGACGATAGAACGAGAAGAACGCTTTTTCCTTTTATGTAATTATTTCAGTCTCGAAATCGGGAAGAACCAGTGAAATGGAGACGACGGTAAAAATCGATTGTTCTGTTCCCTCGAGGCTTAAACAGTCGTCAGTTTCATACACGGCCATGACTCTCTCCCTTATCCCTGCGTCCGATCTTAGGCATACGCGCATTATATTTTTTATAATCAATCATTAGACTAATTATTTTGTCAACTATTAGATTAATTAACTAACAAGCCGAAAGTCGTTTAATCGAGACCATCGCATCATGTTTGTACAAGTGCAATTACCGTACTTTACTTTCTACGTCATTCAGTTCAGCCGTCATACTTTTAAAGGTCTTCCGTGGCTAATTTCTTCGTGTTCACATTATTTGCGCGCCCATGTTACATCGGTGCCCGAACGACGTTTCTTACGATTCCAATCTCACCATTCGTATGATAATATCCCATAATAGTATCGACAATGTACATCCGGCATTCGGTAAACGTGGATTGTGCTACCCCGCCGCGATTAGTTTAATTGTCAATTCTATTTAAGTTATCCGTTATGCTAAGCATTACCTTTTGTGAAAAGTGTGAAACGAAGCTCCGTAAATGAAAACCATTTAAATATAAGCTTACTATTATTATTGTATTCAATACGATTTACACTACTATTATCAACCACGATCATCACCATCGCCACTTACCACTTCTGCTACTATCGTTAAGTGGAACTTGCTCCATAGTAGTTTCTTTGTGCTCGTATGACTGAAATTGTAAATATAAACATAAAGAAAACGTAACTTCGACGATATCCAATTAGCAAGTGGTATTTCTATTTCATTCTTTATTATCCGTTTTATTATGCGTCGGAAACATAAGTGTTTGCAAGTGTTTTAATCAGTACAATAAATGGGAGGAAACAAATTTTCAGCGTTGTGCAAAGAATATTCGGTGCTTATTAGACGAATTTAGCAAGTAAAAGGACAATTGGAAATAAGTTCACAAAACTGATGAGAAACATAAACATGATCTGTGGCTGTATTTCTTTTATACATAACTGTGATGGTCCATTTGTATGTACAAAGTATTTATACAGGTTTGATGCTTTCGGATTTTCCACGTTTCTTTCAGCATATTACATGCAGTATTTTTTCATAATCGCAACCTTATTCAATATGGCCATTCCTCTGTCAGAGTTTGTGCCAATATAAAATCTCACACGCATAATAAAATGTATTTGTCTGGAAAATCTGAAAGTGTCGACTATAAAGGTAGCCTTATAATACTCATTGAGCTATCTATATGTAAAATTACACTAGTTTAACCTGTCGTAGTGCGAAATAAACGTGGAAGGATGTTTTTTAGTGGCAATCAGTATTGTCAGATTGAGGTCGCCTGCCGTGTTTATTTTTTTTTCAAATTAATAACGTCGAAGAACTTTCAAACACCTCCAAACCTTTATAGACTTTTAGAGAGCTTTCCTTACACTCTGAATCTGACAACATTGAAGTAGAAATGAATTTTCTGACAAAGTAAATGCTTAACGATTTCTTTTGAGATCAATTCTGAATTTTAGAGCAGATTGTCCATACTTTCAGATAATTCGATTATTTCCTTCTCTTCTTCGTTGATAAATAATTGTTTCTGGTTCTTTTCTTTTGGAATGCCGACTAATATGTTGTTCTTGGGCGTGCACGTCTCTGGCACCAACTTAGCGAGATGCACTTTATAATCAAATTGTTCGGCGTGCAGTCGCCTGTCCGTGTCTATAACCGCCATACATTCGTATCCTTGTTTAGTCTTAACGTTCAGATGATCGTGCGTTTGATCCGCAGCGTGGCTAATGACGGTATAACTCCTTTTATCTAGACTTTTTCTAAAGATATCGCTACGCGGATACGTCAAGTGATGGCAATCCTGAAGACCACCGTAGCAACATGGGCAGCTGATAAAAATTGCCCTTTTCTTGATGCAACTTCTGATGACTAAGTCTGTCGCTACTCCGCAAGCATGTAGAGACGTGCCTATATCAAAATCGCCCTTGAAATAATCTAGATTGCTTTGGCAAAATTTAATATTCTTCAGCCTTAGCTTGGATACTCTCTCTTTGGCTCTGTTTAGAGATTCTTCCTTATTTTCCAGTAGGATAATGGTGCAGTCTAGTAGCAGGTACGCGATGAGAATACCAAGATGACCACCGCCTGAGCAAAAGTCGACGATTACGTCTCCTGGATTGGCTAATTGTAACACGGGTTTACACATGTTCTCTAGTTGCTCTCGTTTTCTTCGAGAACGTTCAATCGGTACCGATCCCCCGTCTGGCGTTGCATCGAAGGGTATGCTGCTCCAATCGAAAAAAACTTTGTTTCCGATAGGTTTTTTTTCAAATATGACATCGATTGACGAAGTTTTAACCAACGTAAGTGAATCTACCACATCATCCTGTCTCGTATAAATTCGACACTTCGGCTTGTATCTTTTTGGGTCGCTTTTATACAAACTTTGATTAATGACAACAGGCAGCGAATAATTCTGTGCTACCGTGTCGTTTCTCTGCTGTGATAAACAAGGTAAACATTCTATTATTGTAGGCTCTTGGATCATTCGTTCGTACCATTTTGCCGTTAACGGAATCAATTCAAACGCATTTTTTCTGAGAAATACGGTAAATAGATTGTATACGCAGACGAAAATGATAATATCCGCCAACGTTATGGTTGATCCTTCGGCATATATGTGTTCTGGTAACTTGTTATTTTCATCAGAGCTTGATTTTTCATTTAGAAATTTCTTTGAATTAACGTATTTATACAAATTATGCAGTCTTATTGGTTGAGACATGTGGCATTCAAATCTGGCTATACTGTCGGGTAATTTGTAATTAGCTGTCGTATCTTCGCTCAGGAATTTCAAAGTAGAAATTAGATCAACTTCGCAGAACCTTGTCCATACGCTTGCCTCCGAGCATGCTAACAAGCACGATTCTTTGAATCCTAGTAAGGATCGATAACAATGTGTCGGTTGCCCGACAGTTTTACTTTTTATGATTTGTCGCAGAATAGCGCATAGTCCTGCAATGCAGCTACTGTTTTCACTGACGGTGATATTTGGTAATTCACACATGCTCGCATTATAAGGTATTTCCTCTCTTTCTATAATCTGGAACCTCAGATCGGATATGTCAATAGTGTACGGTCTTTCGTTTTCCTTCAATTGACCGCGTACGAGTTTGATGTTGATCTTAGAGCGGCAATATTTTATTGTGAATAGAGTCACTATCGTTTCTATAGGTCCTAGACATAGCTCCGTCATGGAGTATATTTCCAAATATATTTCATCCATTTTTCTATCTCTTCTGACTTTTCCTTTTATACAGAAGTATACAAAATATGAAGGGTGAAAGAGTCAGGTTTGTGGACAAAACAGTAATGTACTATATACTCCCCCGAAGTTGCTTAGCCACTTTCCTGATAATTCTCTGCCGTAAAATATTTTCTCTCCAGTAAACACTAATGCAGGAAGTCAGTGCTAAACCGAACATAATACATTCAAATTTCCAAAATGTCCTTTCTTCCAACCAAGCTACTCTGTCACAGCTGAAACAAAAACCATTAATATCATTAGAATACAATTGTGATGAGTCAATTTTCTGCTCATTCTTCACTGAAATAAGAAGATTACCTCCGTGTAATGGTTTCACCACTTTTGCATTTTAATACTTCTTTGTACCTGGCATGCACACATACTCCAATGCTTTCACTTGCTATTTCAAATGCACTACAGGGATGACATTCTGAAATTATCTCGTATTCTTTCCCTGATAAACAGCTTGAATTATTTTCGTAGTTTTCTAAATAGAGTTTATTCGAACTGTCTGTCCAGTGACTTTCCACTATCAAAACCAGGATGGTCAATCTATAAAAAGTAATATTATCTTTACATATGAGAGTAGTAATATTTTGTTTATATTGTAAACAACAAATACGGCACTCAGAATTATAGGAATCCTAAAAAATAATAATTGTAGAGTTATATATACTATGACGGTATAGGTTAAAACTAACCCTCCCAGTAATGTAATACCTAACAACATCCGTTTCTTCGTACAAGATTCAATCATACTGGGTGATAATCAATTCTTAAAATAACAAATAATCAAGTTCGTAGTAGAGTTGCATATGTTCGTAGAATTAATATGAAATTGTTATCGTTAAACTGAACTGTTCGTTTTGGAGCATATTGTTCATGGTTCGAGTAGGATAGTTTGCCAAAATGCCACCAGGGGGAGAATTGTTGCCCCACCTGCCAGCGCGGCGTAGGAGTGAAAAAACGAAACTCGGAACGATTAGGAAGTTTCTGGCCAAATAACACGTAGGTCTTCGTGTGTGGATAGTCAATGTTGCGGCGGACAGGGTGAGTCAAGAGTGTAAATTGGTGTTGATAATCGGCCGAAAACGTGAGATACCGTGGCACAAACGGGTCTTCGTCTGATCATTATACAACGCAGGTTACACGTAAGTGATATTTCCCTTGACTTTGTACTCAAATGAATCTTCAATTAATCATCGAGCTCCTATTTGACGCTACACAACGTTTACACGACCGCGAAGTTAAACGAGTGGGGCTAAGTGGGGCTAAATTTTTGGTACGCACGTACGGAGCCGTAAATTATTCAGGACAGTCAGTGAAACTTCCTTGAAAAAATAACGCTGGTGAAAGTTTTCTCTAGCATCGTTTCTGTATTCTACGTAAATTTTTTCGACGAACGTAAGATAAATCTTTGCTAAAATATAACATTCGATGTTTGTCATTCGTTACAAACGTAAAACGAACGGACGTAGAGCATTAGGTCATTTGTAATTAATGTTTGTAACGTAATATAGCGGCAAGTTTTGCGTATGATGTCTGTGTTGTATTGCGACTTCAAAGAGTACAATTTATTGATGCTAACTATTGACTCCAATTTCGTTTGATAGAGATTACTCCAAAACCTTGACAGTTAATTTACCCCGTTTATAACACAATATTATGTTGTTCACTTTTAATTAAATTAATATACATGCTTGAGTATTATATTTAATAATATTTCCTGGAGGCATTCATACCTTATTTTGCTTGATCAGTAAATTTGAACAAGTGTTATGCATATTTTTTTAATATGGAATCTGTTCATGGCTCATAGAATGGTAGATGCAGCGAGAGGTGACACAGACAACATACCTGCACAAGAGGAAAGAGGATGGCCTGCTTTGAAGCAACATATTATTGAAAACAAAATTAATTTTGGGCTATGGGTCACTAGACTATTCACCATTATATTCACCATTGGTTACATAATTCCAATCTTTGGGTAAGGTGCCTTTTATTATCTAGTTACACTAAAAAAATCTTAAACAGAATACATATTCCAGTTAAATAAAACATAGTCATTGTCAATGTCTTGTGTCCATAAGAACTAGTTCTCATTGATTATTTCTACATATCACTATATAGGTGTATTAATTAATGCAATTTACAGAAATCCCTATAATGCCTACTACAAAGTATTAATGAGTAATGCAGCCACAAGCGCATTACGCCTTCATCAAAGAGTACCACGTGTTCAGTTAAATAGGCAGTTCTTGGAGGTCTTGCTTCTTGAAGACTCATGCCATTATTTATTCTATTCATCCATATTCCTGTATACTGCATCAGGAACGTGTATCCTTTTTATACTGTATATAAAGCACATTATGAAAGAGCTGAGTAGTATTCTCTGTAATGTGGTAACAAAAAATCATATCTCACAGCATTTCCACTTTAATTACTATTTTTATTTTACTTGAAGTGAGAAACATAAAATGCTGGTCATCTGTTGAATACTTTACATCCAAAGTACATTTGTAAGTTCCAAGAGGAGTCAAAAGTATAGACTTCTGTATTGGGAAAACAAAATTTACAGAAATAGTAAATCTACAACTGCCGATATAAATATCCTGTCCGATGAGGGAACAAGGTCGAAATTTAATTTTTTGCCGATGTATGGAAATGAATTGCTATTCGGCTCTGCAACTTTACATAATAGTACGTTATTACGTATTCCGCTACAATGAACTTTGTACTTTCTTTAACTGATTAATAGTGGTGCTTATGCCAATCTTCTTGTTCGCATTATTGCATCTCGCGAGTTATTCGCTTGTTTTACTGGACGTAAGTGCGACAATATTATCGAACTACTACTTGCATGATGTTATAACTTGATACTACAGTGACATGTGCTCTGTCATTGGCGTTTAATTGCTACTTTGTCTATCACCTATAGCATCTAGGACACAATCGCTGGTGGGGAGCTCGTTTAATGATATCCATAGTTGAATTTCAATCTCGCAACATCCTGCGTCTATGTGCACTGTGCGAGATCCTCATTCTGCCGTTCACAGTTCTTCTTGTATTTACGTAAGTAACGGTTTCTAGTTATAAATGTGTATAGTTTTGAAATATAAGTTCATATTTCTATGTTCCTCTTTGCAGCGGTCGTGCCGGATTATTAACGCCATTCATCTATTACCAATTTCTGAAATTGCGTTTAGCATCGCAGCGTAACCCTTCCACTCGTAATCTGTTTTACGAAATTAGGAGGAAACTGAGTTCCGTATCTGAGAAACCGTCAGTGCCGGACATTGTACGAAAAATGATTGGTGGTCTTCTTGTTCTCACTCAGCAAATGGGACCAGTGCCTCAGTAACGTCTAAATTCATTTTTCCCGTTTCGACCTTTAATAAGAATATATTATTTCTCCAAGATAAGTTTCCTAGGGTTCTAGGGTCCACTTGATAATAGTTTTTTTAGTGAAATATGTGATGCAGGAATGACTACTAATATTAAGAATTCTACTTTGCAAAAACGGCAAAAATAATCAAATATTTGCTACAAAAAAATTACACCGTTCGTAAAATTTTAGTATAAAGATAAGAATCTTTAACAATTTCATACCGACTCAGATGTAGGCGGAAGATAGAACTTTTAGAAAACTTTTAACTGTAAGAGAATTTGTATACGACAGCTGACGTACTATTTGAAAGCAGATGAGGAGGCGGGATCTCATTTATTTGCATACTACTTCTTTACAGGGAAAAGTACAAACGGAGCTCATGATAAGTTTATGTTACCGATAAGTGTCACGTATTGAATGTAATGTTCAAAACTTGTATTACTCGTAAATTGCCATTCTCTTATGTTGTAGAAATTTCTTCGAGTTTTATCTTATACGGCGCCTTTATTTAAGATATGTTACAAAAGTATTGTAATTTTTTGTAGTTATTGTTGTCGTGCACGTTATCATTTGCCAGCTGTGTCAATTTGTGGAATCATAATATTCTCCTTCAACTTCGGATTTACAAAATACATATGCTGCAAATTGCGAGACAGACTTTTTAATGTATGACATTTGCATTACTTACTCGCTACACTTTTCTATTCTTGACATAAGCACAGTATGTTTGGACAGTGTTGTATTGTGTACAGGGTCTGAAGGTGTCGTCAGTGTCTTGTGAGAGTAAGCCTTCTGGTTGCGATTAGCAATATTTGTTCTTACTGATAGAGCGGAAAATACAGATGTATAAATATGGATTAATATATATACTGTTAATTAATGTTAGTCATGGTCTGTGGATTTTTACAAATAAAACTTAAAAACGTAAGAAGTGGCGTTTCATTGTGTATATATACAAATATATACATATTAATATACAATGAAACGTATACGTTCAATTTTATATAAAGATTGGATAAAAGGAAAAGAAAGTAGAGTCCTAATGTGATTAAAAAATTTTATTTATGCTTCAGTATTAATTACACAGCAAGAGGCGCAGCCTGAGGTATATCTTTCGATACCTTTATCTCAGAGTTAGGCTGCAGAGGAATAGCCTCGTCTTTTGGTTCGGCAATCGAAACTGAATCAGGCAGAGGTTCCTTCGGTCCGGTCTTGCCGTTGGGATCCCAAGGAAGCATAATCTTGACCTTGATACCCAGGACACCTAAAATAGATATAAAAAATAAGTTACAATTTTACTGGCTCCCGTAATTTCCTTCCAAGTTTCATATGAAAACACAACTTTACCTTGTCGGAGAAGTACATGACGCGTTGCCGTGTTCACGTATTTGTTGGTAGGTTCTCCGGAATGAATCATCAGTCCATCAACGAATTTCATTGATTTGGCTCGCTGTCCACGCAGTTTACCGCTGACTACTACTTCACATCCCTTGGCTCCTGACTCCATGATAAAACGAAGAACTCCATAGCAAGCCCTATAATTATGAAATATATGCCATGAGTTGTGTGAATGAATTTAATCAATTTCTCTTAGTTTATTTCTGTTTAATTCAGAGGGTTCTTTTTACAAACCTTCTGACAGCAAGACCACCGATCAGTTTGTAGCGAAGAGATTCAGCCTGTGCAATGGCGCAGAGACCACGAGTGGCAACCTTCTCTGCATACAGTTCAACATTCTGTTCCTTGAGGTTGAACCGTTTCTGAACAACAGAGGTCAGTTCTCTGATTCTGCGTCCCTTTTCTCCAAGGACGCTTTGTGTGTGGGTGGCCAATAAGATGATTTCAGTGCGGGTTGGGGTCACACGCACTTCAACACCAGAGTATCCATCTTCGGCCAGTTCCCGAGTCAAGAACTCGTTGAGTTCCGCTCTGAACACTCCGTCTTGCACAAACTAGAAAAAACGGCAAGAAGTTTATGAATTATATCTTTAATTGGATGTGGTATTAAAGTAATCAATATAATACGCATTAAGTATTTATGATATTCTGAATAGGCACAGCAAATCAATAGGTGGGGCAAGGAGTTAGAACACACTTGTCACTCATATGTAAGGTAAAATATATCGACCTAACCTAAAAGTTCGTGTATGTCAGAAGCTACATAACCTGCTAGCACATTTTTAATTAGAATATTTTAACATTCGTAATAATAAAATTATGAAAAACATAATCACGAAAACACATGAAATACACAGAATGGATTCAAATTATTCGAAAACAGAGCATGGTTCAACGTAGTACACACAAGGGAATGTTGAAAGTATCCGTGACATCCATTGATTTCAAACCCTTATTTTGCTGTTTTTTAACAAAATATCATTGTGTTGGCTTTCCACCATGTTCCCTAGTAATATATTTTTTTGTTATCATTGTTTATAAACAGCTAAAAACCACCAACCTTCCTCTTCTTAGAGATCGAACGATTCTCCATCTTTAATGTTTGGACGACGAAAGGAACCGAAAATCCAAGAGACTTAACTGGAAGCGGAAGAGACGTACGTCACAGCCGTCTCGAGTCAAAACAACTTCCAAGAATATATCAAATTTCATTAATTGATAGACAGATAACAATCCAGGAACGTTTATTTTTGTTTAAATTGAGAATTTTAATTATAGAAATACTTGTATGAATCGTAATTCAGAGAAACCCGTGGCGGACATCCAACAATCTTAAAGGCTATACTTTTGGATAACATTGTATAGATCCTGCTTTTGAAATATTTAAGTGAGCTATAACAATTGAAGAAATTTAATATAGAAAATATTTACTACCAACGCTGTTTTTTATGATTTTTTATGAGATCTTATCAATGTGAATGTTTCGAAGAATGTCGTACATAAGTAATAAATATTATTTATGCGACGCTGCCACTTAAAAAAATTAAAACAAATTTCTTCATTGGGATTATCTTTAATTTCACGTGTGAGGAAAGTTGGTTCTAAGACGTTTTAGAGTCTTCGTATATAAAAGTACATTTTCTTTATACGGCCCTGATGTTATCAAAGCATAGTATGCATACTCCACATTGAGTCGTGTAGTCAAGATTCTCTGATGCTTGTTTGTATGCCTTGCGTTGAGATTTGAGATTACACTATGTACTCGATATGGAGTGTAAGACGGTAGTAACTGCGGTACTAATAGTGATTTTTTATTTTTTGGGTAAACGCTTCAACATTGATACCCAAAGTATCCTCGAAGGTGAAAAGATGTTTGAGGATTACGTTCGTAAATACAACAAGAGTTACAGACACGAGCCTGAGAAGTACAGCGAACGATTGAAACAATTTTTGGTATGAGAATGGAATTAATGTGTGAGATAATACGAGCAAACGTCATACTAAGCACGGATGTAATTATCGCGTAATGCTATCCGGCCGATTCGAAAACTCCCGCGTCGAGTATTTGTCTTTGTTTCTTAGACGAATTATTATTTCATCAATTTTATTTCTACAAATTTCCTTATATTACATTATTTAAAATAAGACTGAGTTCCATTTAATGCCTTTCACGTTCATCGTTGATTTTTGATAGATAACTTTGCGTCAGATCGAGAAGCTTAATGGCTTAAGAACATCTCAAGAAAGTGCGTATTACGGACTTACTGAATATTCCGATATGTCCGAGGAAGAATTTTTACATCAAACCCTACGTCCCGACGTATCACTTCGTGGTACGTTAAAAACGTTTCTAAAAGAAATAACTGATAATAAGTATTTTTTCCTTTTCCATAAAATCTCTGTACTGTTAAGAATCTTTTATTTTGTTACGAAATTCTGTTTGGTATCTTCGTTTTCTTTTTCGAGAGATTTTCTCTTGCTTTCCTGTTCAGCGCAGATAGCAATTGGGTGGGTGTGTAAAGACGTTGGTATAGGAATAATTGGACGATGATAAACAGGTGGGAAGCACTTGGACTGTCCTTATTACCGCGAACACCGTCGACTCATGCAAGGGAATCGTTCGAAAAGGTCGACCGATATCCCGTTGAAGGTAGACTGGCGGGAAAAGGGGGTGGTAACTCCCATGCGAAGCCAGGGATCCTGCGGGGCCTGTTGGGCATTCAGTACGGTCGAGGTCGCTGAGTCGATGTTCGCTAAGAAAAACGGCACCCTTGTCCCCTTCAGCGTGCAAGAAGTGAGTGGCTATTTGCACGTAATCCGCTAAACAGAGGCACGCGAGGAAATCAGACAACTTCCGAACGATAACGTTAAAACGATCGGCACAGATGATCGACTGCGCGGGGAACAGCAATTTCGGCTGCGAAGGCGGTGATATATGCAGTCTGCTTAGTTGGCTCATTGCTTCGAAGACGAGGATCGTACCGGAATCCGCTTATCCGCTTACGCGAAAGACAGAAGCGTGCAAGTTGACAAAGTGAGCGGTTGTCAAGGGACTGACAGTACCCTTAAACGGGTCAATGGATTTCATCGTTAGGAAAATTACGCTCTTAAAGATATTGATAATAATTTCTTTTCAGGGCTGCCGCTAAATCTCAGGGTGTAAGGGTCATCGATTTCACTTGCGATAGGTAAGGTTCCAGTAATTTGTACATAAAACACGGTAACCACTAGCAACTACTTTTCTCTGAAGTTCCGTACTATACTAATACTTCTGCGTATACAGAAAGCGATCGAAAGTAACGACATTTTTATTGTTATAAGAACTTACAAGTGTAAGATTACAAGACGGAACCGCCAAGACCGTATTATTCTGATTTCGATTCCCGCAAGACGTTGTTTGTTATATAAGTTTGCTGGTTAGTACTTTTTCTTCACGCTGTTCAAAGACGTATACAAGATCACGACGTCTCATGTTTCTCTTTGCACCTTCATTGTGGCTTTTTATACTTCTGATTAACTTTGTTGAAACATAAGGATGATAGGTGTTGGTCTTCATTTCAATAATACAATTACGCGCATATTTTCATTTTTTTTTCGTCATTTCTTAGCTTCGTGGACGCGGAGGATGAGTTAATTGAGTCATTGGCGAATAACGGTCCGGTGGCTACTGCGGTGAACGCCTTGTCCTGGCAAAATTATCTGGGAGGGATCATTCAGTACCACTGCGATGGTTCTTTCGACAGTTTAAATCACGCCGTGCAGATCGTCGGTTATGACAAGTCCGGTGCCATACCTCATTATATCGTCAGGAATTCCTGGGGCTCGAAATTCGGGGACAAAGGCTACATGTACATCGCCATTGGCAGCAATCTCTGCGGTAAAATTCTACAAAAATCGTATGCTATAGAGCAACAGGAAAACTGTTTACTAGAATTAAATCGTATTGGCAGAAACTAGATATAAATTAATTAATATTGCTATGTCTGAAAAATTAATTTTTGGCACTATTTTTGTTAACAGGCATAGCCAACCAAGTGTCTTCAGTGGATGTCATTTGAGACTGGCTTCATGTGATACTCTAATTAAGTTAAGTTCTTAATTCAATTTAAGGAGCAATCGAACAATCGTGATAAAGTTATTTTTTAAGTACCTTAAACGCTCAGTCAATTCGTTTCTCTTATCGAGAAAATTTTTAGACATATTTGTAGATGACAGAAATAGTAGGGAAATAAGGACACCAATCAAATCATTGTTGACTTTTGTATTATGACGTATTTTGCTACAATACAATATATCGTTTGTAAGAAAAATCTATGTTATGCATACTCGTGTGTGAAATTTATTTGTGGTAAAAGTTCGAACTGATATCGATTTTACGGCTGGGAATCATCACGAGGGATTCTGGGCAGATTCCTCCGCGTTGTTCTGATTATCATCCATATTCCAGCCGTTCCATGCGATGGAGAGTTTCGTTTTCATTTGTTTCGTCAACGGAGGAATCAAGTCCCGTGGAATCAAAAACGTCGAGAGGTTGAACAGGTCCAAAAACACCTTATACCTGTCGCTGTTATACAAATTTGTTTAGCGTATTAGTCAAATATTTGCCATTGGCCGAGAATTTATATCCACTTTAATAATACCTTAATGTCGACTTGAGATACTGGTAACCAGAAGACCCTCCAGTTCCCAGTTGTTGCGATCCGATCATGCGTTGAACCATGATGACGTGATTATCTAAAAAATCCACTCACTATTTAAACAAGAATATCCACCTTTCATTGTAATGTAATCCAATTAAAGTATTCGTAATTTGAAGAAAGTGGGGGAATTTTCAGCTATCACCATATAGAATTGATGACATAAATCACGAAACTGTGTTTATCCTTACATCTCCATTTTGTGATGAGTGAGTCGATGTCCATGAGAGCTGTAAGAATCTGATGGGGTTGGCTGAAACGCGGTTCGTCCCTGTACAGGGTGATCATTACGGCACCCTGGAAGGCGGCGTGTGTGAACCTTCGTTCACCTCGGGAGACAAAAGCGTTGTGAAGGGATTCCTTAAAGATCGTCTCAAAGACTGCCTGCCGGGAACGCACGTTCGCTAGGAGATAACTTCGCAATTGTTCCTTCGTTTGCTTCTAAACACAGTGATTAAAACGAACAAGAACATCAATATTACAACATAAATATAATGAATACAAGAAAGGCACGTTCCCGATAAGAAATCATCGATTATTTCTTCAGTTTCAGTTGACGTCAAAGTTGGACGTCAAAGTCGATTTATCATATTCATCCGTGAAAGGAGAAACTACGAATGTTTGAAATTGCTTGTTAAGCGTTGTAAAGGATAACGTTCGAAAGTAGAAAAAGCGAATCCTACCAGGGCGGCTTGTTCCTGTTCGGCGAGCATTCTTTCGACGGATCTCTTGTACTTTCCCCAAAAGTCGAAATCGTGAGTTTCGAGTCCTGGTGTCCTTGCTAGCCACCTTTGAACGAGATAGCTGAGACTGGGTTCTTCTTCCGATCGTCTGATGGCCTCGATGGCCGCCGGATCCCGGCCAAACACCCTCGTGTAGCTTTGATTATATTTCACCCGGTGTTCCTGTTTGACGCCCAGCTTGTTTTCCAGCAAGCGGAACTGCAGTGACTGGAAACCGGAAGCGGGGCACAGGTAGTCACGGAACGCCATGAAATCCAGCGGAGTCATCGTCTCCAGGATTGTCACTTGGTCCACCAGCAACTAAATAAATATAGATCCTAATTATTTGATCTAGGAAAACATTCTTGCAGGTGGAAAATCAAATTCACAACAAGTCGAAAGGGGACTGTCATATAGTTACTTAATTGTCTGATTTCAAGGATATTTAATAGTGTTCGTTCACGTTGATGTTTGTTCTTTTTGAAAAAATAAGAAGTTTGCACCTCGCCGAGTGTACGCGTATGCAGTCGATCTCTGGCAGAGATGTTATCGATTAGCAGTGTGTCTGCATTTGCAGTTGTATGGTTTCCACCCCATGTATTGCGGAGTTCCTCCCCATACGACAGGGGTTGGCAACGCCGGGAAATTTCTCAGAATCAAATTCACAAAACTTCCCGCTCGATCGAATGTACTATCCGGCATTTTGGTACTTCACCCGAAATCTCAGTATTTTAATTCATAATTCGTTAACAGTGAAACGCAAAACAATTTTTAGACTTCACTTCGCGTTTATCTGAGGATTAGAAAATGCTGAAACCCTTGGAAAAATTTCAAGCATTCTCCAAGGCGATTTCTCAGATTATCTTATGGCTTTCAACATCCTCGCAGTCGTGTTTCCTCGCTGGAATTTCGGAAGAGAAGAAACACCGATCGTTCCGGTGATTGCATTGCGCCGCGGCGTATCTCGGGTTTCGAGAAATAATTTCAGCGAGACTTGGAACGATCGAGGCGAGGCTCTGCGGTAACGGGATTGTTACCTAACGCATCTACGTATGTCAGTACGTGGTGTCGCATGTCATCTAGCGGTGTTATCTTACGCACGGGAGTCACTGCCATTTCCCACAATCTCGTCTGCATGCGCTACATAAGTCTGACGGTCCACGAAAAAAAAGTAATGGGACCGCAGGGCAAATATTTTCAGCGTGCCACCTTGACCCCGTTATCGCCTCGGACGTTCCTAATCGCTTGTCCATCCTGAAATCTGCACAAGGCAGCCCGTTCTTTTCGAAAATTTACGGCCGCTTCGAAAACTTTCCCGTGTAACGTTCGAAGAAAATAAATTCACTTGTCCTTTTCATCGATCAATGATTGGGTCAATTCTCGGCTATCATTTTACTTTGTACCCGCGAAAGTAATGCGTTGCACGTTTCACCGGTAATTATTCTTTACGTCTTGGGGAGGTGAGATGCAGAAATTTGATTAAGGTTCCGGTGAGACAGTGACACCCTCGTCGTAGGTCGCGGTGAATCGATCTGCTGGATATTAGGGGACATTCACCCCTCTTCCCCGTCCTCACTGTCACTGTCACTCATCACCGCGGTCGTTCAGGTTCTTCTCGCGGAATGAATTCACGGGCCGACGTTTATCCATTCAACGTAACTCAGTATGGCTTCCAACGCGCAAACTGATTTGCAAAAATATTACGGGACATGAAGATCATTTTTTCCATCTCCAACAGGGTACTGCTCCTACTCAAGGACGAATTGTCAGTAAAAAATCGTTTCGTAGGATGCAAACATTTTCCTACTTGACCGAACGTGTGATGACCCTAATTAACTGTTAACTACGTTACGAATGAATTGTGAGTGAAAGTTCGCTTAGTGGAGTGATGTTTCTCGCGAAATATTGCTTACGATTTAGACACCTTTAAAATCAGGACAATGCGATTTAGTCGTTTGAGAATCTCCAAGGTTTTCGACTCGTTTAAGATAGGCAAGATTCCGTTCCTTTGCGTAGCGCTGCAGTCCTTTGTCGCGTGAGTCGTCCTTGAATCGTATCCAGGATCACAGAATAGTGTTCTGACTGAATCCAATTCATAGATGATTTGCTTGAACCACAATTCGTAAGCTGAAACTCCACGAAAAAATAATTGTATACATTATAAATATTTACATGTAATTTCTTATAGATATTTCAAGTAGCTTCTGCATGTCCTTTCGTTTTCTGCGATTATTCGTCTATATTGAGATCGTACTATTGATAATCATTAATCCATGAGTTTACGGTTGTATTACCTTGATGTGTGACGATGAAAAGATGTTCGTCGTGAACTTCATTTTTGTATTCCGCGCTGAGAAGTCTCTGGGCCGATAAAATTTTATCCAGACGCAGGTACTCGCCGTAGAGGAGTCCAGGTCCGTCCGTCAAATGATCTCCGTCCTGGCTTTGATCCTCTCTGAAAGGAAACCATTGGTAATTCCGCAAAATTCGTTTCAATCAAACTTTGCTATATCATTCGTAAACTTCCTGTTTTTTTGCGTTACGTTAAGATTACAAAACCATCGCGCGATTTTCTTGTTGACTAATGTTTGATCCCGGCCGTGATCCGCGATCGAGGAGAAGTTAGCAAAGCGATTGGCAATTCCACGTGACCGTTTGCCGCGTAAACAAGAAAGCATTGGCTTTTATAATTTCTCATGAAGAAAAGATAACACTGTGAAAATTTCATCTTATACTTACGGATAGTTCGACAGTGGGCAGGCCATTCTTCAAATTGGTTTTTTACAGATTCTTATTGTTTTTACTTTCCGATCGGAATTATATATACACCATACTGAATAGGAACTGCTGAAACTACCTTCATGAATAATTATTTCTTTATTACACGGTACGAAACAAAGAATTCAAGTGTGTCAAGTGTATTCGAATTAAAGGAACTGATTAAATGTTTTACCTAACATAAACAAGTTTTGGTTCTTGCATAAGATTGACACTTGGATTATGAAGTATTAATCGAAATAACCAAGTCATCTTTTCGATAACAGAGCAGTGTTAATCCCCTTTGATCTGTTGCTACACTCCGTAAGATTTTTAATAGAAAACTGAACGAAGTTCAAAGCTAAATTAAATCAACGATAAGTGTTTTATATTTTTCTGTGTAACAACATTTCAAGACGATACTATTTAAAGTTGTAGTCTTTGAAAAATCTTTTGACAATCTTTACAAGAAACAGTCGATATTATATCCGAATTTTATAAAACGTAGGAAAAGGGGATAGTTAAAGACATCCCCTTTGCTCCAGGTCAAATTTGCCGAAATAATTTAAACTTTGATGTTTATTTTAAATAACCGTTCAGTTCTATTTACCTGATGTATTAGAATACGCAGTGCGAGTTGCACGTGGTGCTTGTCGACGAGGAGAAGGCTAGAGACTGACTAAAGCGGAACGGCTCAGAAGACCGCCAGCTGTCTATGTTATAAGCAAAAGAACATGTTACACTGATCAACACGTTATCGAATCTTGTCGGAGCCTCAATTATGAATACCCAATTATGCACAGCCAATCCAGTTTGATCGATGCGGACCGAAAATACTTTTTTTTGCCACTTCTCGCTTTTTTCCACCGTCGTACTTCCCCGCGCCAAGCCGAGTATTGTTCGCGATTATGCGCATCTCTTGAAATTGCGCTGGTCTAATTTCATTTTAACGACGGTAAGTTTATCATCGAGGCAATTTGGCAATAAAACGATATGGCAATTTCGGCTGGCGATAAATATTTCCATTTTCTACATAGCCCGGGATTTATCGTTGTTGTTTGACTGACGTGACTTTCTTAGCAGCTTTAATTAAAAGAATGTTCTTCGAAAGTATGATTGATTTTAGAAATGATTTTAAGGGGTGCTCGGATTGTTTAAAATGTTAATCCGATAAAAAAGAAAGTTGAGGAAGAAATGGATGAAGATTAGTCTTTGCGAAATATTCTCTATGCAAGATTGAATTTTAGCGTTGAATTTGGATTGTATTTTTGGTAGTTTTCGCACGATTACTACTTATTTTATTCTTTCCTGTAATTATTACGAAATATTTTGCTTAACAATGTATTCATCAAATTTATCAAACGCGGAAAACGGATATGCTTTTCGAGCCTGTCGGCAGATAACGCCACGAGTATTTCTTCTCTTTCTTCGATTTACGTGATAAATCATTATATAAATAATCATCTGCCGATATATCGGAATAACTATTCATATAATTACTTATGTAATAAGTAATTCCATAATTAATTTATGCACTGCTGATAAATATATGTTTAAAAAGAAGTTTATAAGATAGTGATAACACATATCAGTGGTGATTATGCACAAACTGTCTAGTTATATCAACATCAATTTGTCAACATGAGTTCTTTTAATGTCTATATTTTGAAATCTTTCTTCTAAAAAATTAGTATGCAAATTATGTATTATAATATAAACAAAGAGTTACTACGAATAGCAGGTACAAAGGTCCCTAATTACAGATAAATTTAATATCTTAGTTTGAAATAATGAGTACCATTGCACGTTGAAATTGCAATGCCGATATTAAATAATTTTGCTTTTCGACAAGGCAAATATTAAAATCTTGCTACTCGGCAATATGGCGGTTAATCACTCGAAAAGATAAGTCGCCTAGCAGTACGTGGGGAGACCGTGGATATAACCGGTTTGTGGTCTTTATAACGATTATATCGGGGCTCCAGGAAAAAGAGTCAGTTTCAGGCAGCCTCTTCGCCAGTGAATCGACTTTTTTTAAACCGGACTTTGCAAGTAAGTCATTGTTTTACGTTACATGTAAGCATTTTAAATGAATTGCAATATCGTGAAATTTATCGCAAGAAAAGTAAGTTTCTAATCTGACGGTACAGCGATAACAATGATTATTTCAATTGAGGAAGTTTCATCCGGGAAAATACTTGTCAAACTCTCTAGAGAATTCTTTGTTTTGCAATATTGTTGTTTCAGAACATTGTTTCTCAACAGTTACAACTTTTAATGAGAACAGGCAAGTTAACGACGTGTTAAAGATCAAAAAAATTATCGACGTATTTAACTTTTTCTACTCTTGCCATTTTATCTGTCATAGTTTGGCTTACGAGGAAAATGTGTTTCGAAATTACGTGTCATGAATAAAAAGACTTGGTCATCAGTGTATAATTCCTATTTATTTACATGCATTAATTTAGTGTCTAGTCGATATGTATTTGTGTCTATAATTATTATTTATTTTAGAGAAAGAACCGTGAGTATGTCGAACCTAATTCTTTACTCTCAAGACGTTAGTCCACCCTGTCGCGCTGTTTTGCTAACGGCGGAGGCTGTCGGAGTTAAATTCGACGTTCGCAATGTCGATCTTCTCAAGCAGGAAACCTACACCGAGGAATTTTTAAAAGCAAGTATAAAAAGAAGGCAAATTTTGCCGAAAAAAAAAATAATTAAGGGAAATATTCCGGTAACGTAACATTCGAGACGTTGGGTGACAGACAAATGGCGGATAACAGTTTTCATTTAAAGTGAAACACTGCGCGTTCGGAGTAATAAAGGTGTCTATTGTCCGTTTTTTGCAGATGAATCCTCAGCACACTATCCCGACTTTGAATGACAATGGTTACATACTGTGGGACAGGTAACGGCGAATTTTCTATCCTTAAATGGAGTACCGGTTTACTTTCGTGCTACTGACGAAGTTTCACTTTCCTTTCGCAGCCACGCGATCGTTTGTTACTTGGTCGACAAGTACGCAAAGAACGATTCTCTTTATCCTAAGGATCTTCAAAAGCGATCTACGGTGAATCAGTGTCTGCACTTCAACAACGCCACCCTCTTCAGCCTTTTAAGAAACAGTTGCGTTAGTATCCCAACAAATTTCCCAGCATTGATCTTCCTTTTGAATAACGAGTCGGGATATTTTTGGATTTGCGCAGAGACCGGTCTTGCTTGGCAAGGCAAATTCCGTGAGCGAGGAGAAAATCGAGCTGCTAGAGGAGGCTCTCGGTATTTTCGACAAATACTTGGAGGGCAAAAAATGGTTGGTCGGTGATTCTTACACCATTGCGGACATCACTGGAATCAACACTGTTATGACTCTCAATGTATGTTAGAAGATTCTCCTAAGAAAACTGTTTTGACAGTACTTACTTGTTTGATATATCTTCTTTGCAGTTCATCTTGAAGTTGGTGGGATCGAAAAACGTCTACCCGAATGTTGAAGCATGGGTAAAGAGATGCGAGGAAAACCTTCCAGGATTTCAAAATATCGTCCTGCCGGGGCATAAACAAATCGAAGAAATCTTTACCAATAAATTGGGCGGAAACGTGTAACTATCCGAAAGGATTTTCGAAACCTACGCAATGAGTCATTTGTAATAAACAATCATTAAATATCAGTATCGCAAGAGGCATTAAAACTGTTTTGTACCGTTCTGTAACGTCAATAAAGTAAATGGTCTGACCATTGATTACAATAAAATATTTCAATAATTCGACTGTTGAACTTTATTAAATATGTAAGATCGCCATTAGTAATCACTACGCTTTGGGGTAACGATTGGCGCGTTCTTTTGATGACTAACCCGGCATATGCAATTATGATAATAGCGTAATAGCGTAGTCGCGATTGGCGATGTTTGGACAGGGTTTTTGCGGAGATATTTCCGCGTCATTCGTGTACGCGGGCGATTAAGTAAGGATTGAGTGCAGCATCACGGCGGTCGAGACTTCTCTTGGAATTACAGAGGATATCGGGAAGTAACCGGAATGAGGAAGCTCGCTTAATTAACGACCGAGGAAATGCGGGGGTTCGCGGTCGTCAATGGGCAAGGGGTCGGCCGGGGGAAGGGCGAAGGTACGGTATTAACGTTACCATTAAAGTCCTCGTGTAATTCCAGCGTAATCGTTGACTTTGAACCTGACTTCGCCGTGGAGAGCCGCTGTTTTTTTCCTTTTTCCTTTAACCGACCTCCCACCGTGCCGTTCTTGCCGGTAATTTGCATGAATTAATACCTCCTCGTGCCTTCCGGCGATCTTGCCTCTTAACGCTCGTTACTACAGTTCCTCCGGTGTATTCGTCTTTTTGGAAAACATCAAGCCGCACCGCCGTCGAGGCCATTATTTTTCTTGATCAATGCCCGATCGATAATCGGGCGTATGACGTATGTATCTTAGGCCAAACTGGTTCTTCGGCGATTAACGCCCGGGCGAAATGACGTCTAGTCACACTGGTTTCCCCGTCAATGCGAGTTTTATCATAATTTCTGCTAAACAAAATCAATTGGCTCCGGAGAGCAAGGAATAATTTTTTGCGCTCATGGGGACGATATTTATCAGTTTTAGCGCTTCATTTGACAGCGATCGTTGAAAGGTCTAAGCGCGTCACTGCGTAATCCTAAAGCTATTTGCTGAACAATCGTGAGAAGTTTACTTTGAAAAGCAGCTTTTTGCTGATCCTTTGACGTTGGCATTGTCAATGGCTACCTTTTCTTGCCGAGATGTATCGGCTGCTTGGGAAGAGCAAACCGAACCGAAGTGACCTTGATAGATCGGCGAGGCCAATTCCTGGCCGGCTGAAAAGCAACTTTCCGCTCACGTAACGCACTAAACGACAAACAGATTCTCGTGCAGATGGCCGATTCCGCGTTGCAGATTGGCGTGACTGTGGGAAAGACGGATTGTTACACCGCTTTATTAGTTCCTTAATAAACCGCCAATTATATCCATTCTCATTACCGTTATTTTTCCAGTCTCATTGCAGGAATTTGCGTGCAATCGCGAGGACCGAGCAATGCATACAACGACCACGTTAAACGGCAATCCCAACATAAATCTACACACAATTCCCGTTTGCAAAACATGTTTAACAATTTCCTAGTCCTCGGGGAATCTGTTGTACAGGCGCGAGATGAAACCCTTTGTGTAGTTTCTTTTAATGTTCCACCTTTATCGGCGACTACGAGTCTTTTTCCCCGTTCTTCAATCTTTCGTTCGACGAATGATATAGGGGTGAGAGTTACGGAATAAGGTGTGACAACATCGTCGATGGCGGTGATGTGGGTGCGTCGTTTTATCATTTACGTGTCATTATCGACGATATTATCACTGCAGTGAACGATCGTGCGAATTGTCTCGTTCTACGAAGCCGTAGTTCCGAACTGCCTGGTCCGACTGGTTTTCGCCTTTTCCTTCTCTTTTTCGACGCCCCACGTATTTTTAGACCGCATGCGGTTCCACCGACGTAAAAAATGACTCGCGGGGAGGATTTTCTTGGAAGCCTGCGTGCACGATAACCTAATATCTTATCGCCATAAAGAAATGTCCGCCTGTCCAGAAAAAAGGTGGCACCTGGTCAAAATTTGTAGGTCCTTAGTCCGCGAGCGCATAGCGTTAGAATTCGCCAACAAAAAATATTCGGCGTCCTAAGTACTCATTTGTGAATTGCTGTTTTGTGTCAACGTGCACATTTACGAAGAACGGTAAAAACGATTTACAGGTAATACCTCGATATTTCTATTTCATCGGTAATTACTTAGGATTTTTTAATTCGTTCTTTTAAATTCTGTAAGATTGTTATGATTTAAAAAGGATGTTCCTGATCCATTAACGAAAAAGGAAAGATACATTATTTGATTCTTAGAAATTTTAAAGAAAAAGGGTAGTGCATATAAATTTATTTGAGCATCTTGGTTCGTGATTTATTTCTCTTCCATGACGAAGTTCTGACGCCTTGGACTAAACTCAGTATATAAAATGCTATGAGTCCACGCGATAAGACGTATCCTGTGACTGCAGTTCATATTACGTGCACAGAACGCGGTATATATCATCATTCGCGGAATGCTGATAAAAATTAACGGAAGGACAGCTATCTCGCCTGCATAGTCTTGTAATTAAAGCAATAACCACGAATTTCTATGAATATATATAAGACTTCGATGTTTTGACAAGATGTCCAAGTAGTTCTACCTTCACTCGCCAAAGTAGACATATCGCATTCTGCACGTAATTAACTACGAAGTACTGTAGAATTTGTAATAGTTTGTAAAAATAATTAAATTGTTGTAACATCATGCTATTAAACGTTTATTATTTTTATACTTTCTTAATTTTCATACCTGGAAGTGGTAGTTTTTGTTAAGTTTCGTTTTAAGGAGTAGGTGGTGTGCATTACTGTGCCGATTGTCCGCAATTTCTTCGTTAGCTGGGATTTCCTCGTCGAAAAGGTCAGCTCGACGGCCGACCCGATAGCCACGATCGCGGTTATTTGGTAAACAGATTAAGCGTCGCGTATGTCCTTACCTTTCATACGAGTGTATGATACGACAACAACGAGGCGAACATCGCTGACTGTGTAAATATTGCATCGAAAGCTTGGAAATCCCTAAGACCCGTGAGGAGATGAAAAATGAAGTTTCTTAACAAAGGAAGTTTCGATAACCAGCATGAGAAATTTTCGATATGGATATTTTGACATAAAACTGGCAACAAAGTACTGCATGTACACTAAGACATGTACCGTAATAAAAATGGAACGAATGCAGAAAATTGAACAGTTGGTAGTTTCGGGAAATGTCGAAATTTCCGTGGGGCTTTCTCTTGACCTTGCTTTAAAAATCCCGAAATCGACATGAAACTCACTTTCGACCAGACAAATTCCTTTGTTACCTCATTACAAAGCAGGCATACTAATTCCCAAGTAGACGAACAGCTGAGGTTAATGACGTACGTGGGAAATTTGTCGGAATCCGAAAATTAGCTGTCCCTTTCGTAAGACAGGCATTGCACTGAAGAATGCGGAAAATAACAAACCACAAAGGCCTCGAATTTTTCTGATCCAAACATTTAACGTAGTCCCTTTGACTATACGAAAAATATTATTTGTTGTAGCAGCAACGTTTTTTTAAGCATTTGGAGAATACACATGTCCGATCATAAATATTTATAGTCATTTCATCACGGAAATTCACCACCCGACCTTCTCGGCAACACAGAAACTTGGGATACTTCATTGCCCGTCGTTAATTTTATTCCGTTTACATCGAATGGACTTTCTATTTCGGCGGGATACGTTACTTGCTTTACAATTCGATTTTTACGATTTTCACACATGTACGTGACGTCACGTAATATTATTCATCATTTCAATGATATCGGATAATCAGATATATTGATAGTCCTGCCAGAGTGGAATATTTCCTGAAAATTCCTATCCGTACAAAATTCTCTAGTAAGGAGTTCCTTCGTTTTTTACAACGATTAATTAATCAAATTAATCACAGGACGAATGTATTGTTCGTTTAACCGAATACACTTATCTGCATATATCTTCGTAGTTGTGTATTAATTTGATTTCCTTGCCAATGACGCGGCATAAGCGTTAGCAAGCGGTAATTATGCCACGTAATTTTGGGATTATAAGGGTCATTCGTCCGTCCGGGGATGAGTAACAAGGTTTCCGGGTCAATTGGAGTTACGAATATCGGTAATGAGACGGGTTCAAGCCCCTGCAGGTGGTCGATAATCCCTGACTTGGTCCACCTGACCGCTTAACGATACTCCACGATCGGACGTTCGCGGGGAGGAATGTGGTGCGTTGTGTCGGGCCGTTGGACGACGTAAACGGGGAAACTTTGCGTGTGGGTGTCGGGAAGGTCCACGTGCTCGTGGATCCGGCTGTCGACAGCAGTCGCAGTTCGTCCGTCGTCGTCGGAGTTTGAACCGCGCGCAAAACCGCTCTCGGAAATAGACGAAGAATACCAGCGACGGAGTTCCCTTTCGTTCCCTTTCGAAAACACGTTCGCGCGTTTACCGGATAAACCGGCGACTCCATGCGCTGACGATTCACGAAGAAGGTGAGGATATACCGAGGAGAACGTGTTGATCGCCCAAGGGAATTTTTAAAGCATCATTTAACCGAAGGACAAACTTAGAATAGGGCCCTTCAGCAATTCGTGTAAACTCGAAGGTCGAAGAATCTGTTATTCAAGATTTGTTTTATCTCTCTTAGATATCAATTCGCGATTGTCTTTAACGTCTTCTTCGGCTAATCTTACGCCCAAGGTGAGAGATCTGTCGCCTGGATAATTGTTGTACGTTCTCAAGAGAAAATTATAACAAGTGGTTACTGACAAACGGTTAAACCTTGTCAGACCTGGCAAAGTCGTGTTTCTTTGCTCCGTTTTTATGTCCATTGTGCCAGACGGTCAAATGTCGATATTTTCATGTGAATAGCGATACGCGATAAATCGACTCGAGTAAATTGTGCTCTTTCAATGACCCAAGATATCACCGACTTTCTTGGAGAGTTTGGCAAAACACATTATTCACGAACAAACAAGCTCGTTAATTCACTAATAAGCCAACTCGTATTTGTATTTGAAATTATATGGTACACACTCTAATGAACACACAGTTAAATCCTATTTTTAATTTATAGTATTGTCCAGTTGCTTGAGCTTCATGAAACTGCGTATTTCCTTTGTCCGTTCCCAGTTGTCCGCAGAGGGATTGTTCACCGCGGATTGTCGATATTCTTTCAAGTGGTGTTAGTATTAATAAGAGTGAGTTAAGAAACAAGTGACTCGCCTCAATGAGACGGGGATTTACGCGTGAAAGCGGAGATCGTTCGGCCTGCACGTGAACAACTCGGAGCGGTGAGTAAAAATTGAACAATCGTTCTGACCACGTGTTGCTGAAATTTTCGTCCGGTATGAAACAACTCCCCCTGAGTTTCCACACAGGAATTTTCTTTCAGTTAAGAAATCATTTCTCTGACAGTTTCCGACGACCTTTCATATCACTTTGCCTTCACAGTAAATTCAGTTTCAATCATTTCGTTACTGTCACATTTTTTACCACGAATATATATTTCTTTTTTGCACGAATCCGTTGATGGTTCGTTTTAGCGGTTAGAAGATTCCTCGTATTGTTAGAAACCTGTGCGATGTTCGGTGCGTTAGACGCGATATTTCCTCTTGTATCCTTTCTCCGCGGAGGCTCGGTCGAAGGACGAACGTGAAGGGCGGTTATTACGAGCATCGATTCCCGTTCCTTTCGGAGGCGACGGGATAATCGGCTGCGAGCCGATCCTCCGCCGGGAAACTTGTTGGACCGGCTGCATCGGGACGTACGAGCTTCAGATTCCGAGAAAAGCGAGAACGCAATGTCGATTTGCTCGGCGAACGATCTCGTCCTTGCCCTCTCACGGCCGACCATCTTTTATATTCCCTTATTCGCGTTAAAGGTCCCCGCTGAGTCATTCATCTTTCTGTCACTCACTTTTTACAATCATCAAGCACGCACGTCAGAATCATTCGGATCTCTCGGAATATTCCTAAAGTCGGCCACAAGGATTCAGAATCCTCTGATCTACGTTGATCGAAATTTACAACGAATTCCTAATCCTGATGTATTGAATTGTTGTATTGCTAAAGTTATTAGTTTTTAGCATCTTTCTAGCCCGTGATAATTCATCGAACTCTGTGACAAAAATGAATACAGGCTCCCTAAACCTATTATTGCAATGTTTTCTGCAATTTTTGTTTCCCAGGACAGACACGGTACGCATAAATTCTATTCTATTTCCTTTTTGCTTGTCAGGTATTCTTGTATTCCTTGACAACTTAGAAGTTTCTTGGGTATCCTGCGGTGCTTCTAATATGCATACGACATCCTCGAGTGTCAGTTCTTCATTTGAGATTTAGGTCTAAGATTTTTACTTGATTTTTTGCCATTTCTTCGAACTAATTCCACTTGCAGATTCGTCCGCTTCTTTCGTAGGTAAAAACTTTTTGGACCTCCTGGTGGGCCCTTAATATCCTCACGACATCCCCTACATTTCATTCTTCGAGATTTATACTCTAGATTCGACTAGAGCGAAAATACGTATACAGCTGATGAAGTATTTTATAGTACTTTACATTCCCCTGTGATTGCTCATACTTTGTTATCCACAAGTTTACATTCCGTCATATTCACATGCTCTACGCGTTTAGTAGAATCTACATTATATGTTAAATAAATTTCGCTTTGAAATGTTACTACGATTTGTACCATATCCTCAAAATGCAAATTGAGGCCCAGCGGTAAGCTTTAAATCTACCTTTTCTTATTTCTCCGCGCATGATTCATGATCGACTCGTATTCTTGCTGGTAAAAAAACGGAGTGCGTAAGTTTTGCACTGATGTTTTGACTAGGTCGTTATCCTTGAACTGCGATCTATCTTGCAAATCCTCGCGTTGATCGCAAGTGCACACGCACTCACCGGTACGTATTTAAATATCGTTCAATATGATAAGCAGAAATAAAACGAGCTTAAAAAAGATCAATAAGGAATGAATAAGGTATCGCTAGGTTGCCATGAGAATTATACCATCAATGAAGGTTGAGAAACAATGAAACATGAAGATAAGGTCATTGTAATTCTAAAACACTCGGGACGTGTTTCCTTAATCCTTTTTCGTTTTGCACATTTCTCAATGACAGCAGTACTGGCTACGGGAATAAAAATCAGATGAATACAATTACTCGTTACAGTAAATTCATTATTTGTTGATAGTTTTTTGTGGTTTATTTTTTTTCTCGGTTTCGTAGGAATTTTCTCTACGCTAACAAAGTACTGAATAATCGAAAGTGTTTGTGTATATATATCGTGACGCTGCGCACACGTAACGGTATCTCTGTTGCCACATAATTATTATTCCACGTGGATGATGCCCCGTTCGGAATGTTTCTATTGTGCCTACATACTAATAACCGTGGTCGATTGAAATTTCACTTGCAAACGCGAGAAGGGGAATCGGTGTGCATTACGACGCAGCTCGTGCGACGATTCCCTGGATTCCTATCTTTGATCTCGTCCTTCGTTAATCGGTAGAAAAACGTCAATGATAACCGGACGAAGGAGAGAAACTGTTTAACATATCTACGCTTATCGCGCGCTTCTAACGTATTGAGTTTTATCGTTTCCTTTTTCCTGGGCGGTCCTTCCGCACGCGAGCAATTAAATATCAAGGCTTTTTTCATCGTCAGTCGGCGAAATTTCGAAAACAGTCAATTCGCTATTAACTCTTCGATCGCAGAAATTCACAAATCGTTAGTTCAGATAGTTTATTTTGATAGCTATGTAAAAGCGAAGATAAAATGGATTTTCAACTTAGCTGTCATTTCGTTCTTTTTTAGGTACACGTGTATGCATTTAAATTCTCCCTCGACTTACTTACCTTTTTTTTCTCACTGCACTACACTCTGTATTCATTTGAATTTTCCACGTGTTCTTGAACTTCGTAGCCGGTTTCCCTTTCGGCTGTAAACAATCGGGGCGACGATTAAGCTCGGAATTAATGGCCGGCCAAGAGCGGCTGATCTGTTACGAAACGCCTGGAGTTCATTCGGCCAGCGTGGCTGGGTCTCGCGTAATTGCAACTCGGTGAAAGTGCACGTCTCGCACGCCATGTGCCTTAACAAGCGGCTCGACAGCGATGCCTGGTGATTTTTCGGCCGACCGTCAACGCGGAAAGAACGGTCCATCGGGGGAATTGACCCTCTCGTCGGCGGATTCTTTTAATTCAAGGGCACACACGTTCTCGCGCCGCTTTAAGCAGTTCAATTCTCTCTCATTTGCAACGGAGCAACAGACTCCGCAATTCCTCGGCTACCAAGTAGAATTGCGACGAAATTTGTTAGAGATGTATTCAAGACGTTTTCACGGAGAAATTTTGTTCATTTAGATTCGGAGAAATAAGAAGTATTTTAATTTATGTTTTGATTTTTCAATCGGTTAATCAGGCTCTATATCTCGAGAAAGAATAGTTTCCTTTATTCAAACTTTCTGTTTCTACTCGTTGCGCATCATCTGTGCTCGAATCTTGACCGTTCCTTCTGTTGTACCTGTTGCAATTCATTGACAGATTATCACAGCTGTTAGCACGTCCTACTCCGGGCAGCGATGGAAATACAGATTGTCTGTAATCAGGATAATGACCGGGGATATTTCCAAATGGACAATTACTTGGGATCCTCGTTATTCCCGGCGGTGAATGATAACCGTTGAATGGGAACGCGGCTGTGTGTGAATTAATGGGCGCGGACCGTTTGATTTGGAGGCCGACGGGTTAAGAACAAAGGAATCTCTTTAGCCGGTTTCCGATGAAATCTGCACGCTCGGCTGATCCTCCCATTGAGACGAGCAACAGCAGATTATCGGTGCTGCTTTTCCAGCGGGAAAAAGGAACGCTCGGTGCACACGAGGACCCTGAGAATGCCGTGACATTCTTAAAGCTTACTCGACGTTCTCGCCGATGTCAATGATCACTGGCAAACAATCGTCTAACAGGGTTGCCCATTACTCGGATAGTTGGAGTTCTTGTGCTCATCTTTTCCTCAAACCTAGCATTAGTTCCTACTGCACCGTGATTTATTTATGTACTGATTGTTACATAGGCTTAGAGATAGGACCGAAAAACGTATAGTATGCACAAGAAAACACAATCTTTAATCAGCATTACTCGTGTCAACGACATTCCTACTGAAGTGTTTTCGTTGGAATTCCGTCCTAATCAGTTCGTACAGTTTATTATTTGGCAAGACAAACGCATGGCTAAACTGGTCAGTGCGATGACCAGGCTGCAGCGTACAATGCATTTCCGGTTGCCGCGCGGTTGACGGACAGGCGTGATAAAAAAACCGATTTGATCGCGTCAGCAGCTCGTTCGGATCTTTGGCAAACAAGATTTTTCAACGAATCTATTGATTCTTCGAAAGACGTTGAGGGTACATACGCGCCGCGAATATTTACAGGCGGGGAGAAATTTCGCACTATTCCAGGAAGAATCGCGTCGGCTGTATTGATTTTTTTCGGCGGGTTTTAAATATTTGCCCGCTCCCTTCTTGGCGCGAATGACTGAGGCACAATGGGCCTTTCATGCTGGTCTCGTGCGGAGACATCTGTTCTCGCCTTTCTGCATCCACGCTCGACGGTTCGCTGAAAGGAACAATCTTTTCCACGCGCGAAAGTGCGCGTTTAAAGCTCAGGGTTAGCTGTACCTGCCTGCGCGATAATTCTCGTCAAAATATCATTATTCAAATGAACGAATGACGGAATACATCCCCGGGAAAAAAGCAGCCAACAAGGTTTATCAACGACCCTTTTTTACCCGTTTTGTTTTCGTCATACGTGCTTTTGTACTTGTTTTGCTAAGATGTACTATGCTAATTGTCAACTTCAACCGCGCTGGTCTTGCGTCGTTCGCGAGGACCGATATTTTCCTGTCGAATTAATTACACGCCGTAGACGGGACAATTTTAATTTCCCGTTGCCACTCGTCGGATAACGTGTTTGCGGGGATTCTGATTTAAATTTCTTTCGTTGCAGTTCTCGGCCGATCTCGCAAAGATGAGGGTCGACCAGATCGGTCTTCTCCTCTGGAAAAATTACATCGTCCGCAAAAGACAGCCGGTAAGTTTACGGAAATACCAAGAAAGTACTGAACGAAGTAACAACAATCTTGCCATTGATTTTATTGACTTTTTTTAATTGACATTTACTCGTCCTTATTCACAGGGGATTCTCGCTTTGGTTTTCCTATGGCCGATCGTGGTGTTCATGATTCTCTACACGATTCGCGACAATGTCGATCCGGAATACAATCCGACGTGCCAGTTTCCGGCGAGATCAATGCCGCAGGACGGACTTCTGCCATTCGTCCAAAGTTTCGTCTGCAGCGTAGGAAATCCTTGTGATCCTCTCTCGGAATACGAGGAAGTACCGTCCTACAAAAATGCTGCGTAAGTGATTTATCATCATATTTATGAACTATTGTACAATTTAAGATTCACGAACCAATGGGACTGGCAGTAGACGTCTTTGAACTTTCGACGTTGCGACAGTTCAGGGAGATAATTAAATTTTAGAATTATTTGAATTTTTCGTTTCCTTTTAACAGTTTGGGTCCGTTGATGATGGGTCTTCAGCCGATGCTCGACAATGACACGGTGATGTCCGCTGTGGAAACTTTGCCGAAAAGTATTCAGCTCCTAAAGTCGATGGCGCAGATACTCACCAAACCAGAGATTAAGGCGCTCTTTGGTACGAACGATTTTGCCTATTATTTTTCATTCAAGTTTTGCGGGTGTCTGTTTTTAGCAGTTAGTTAATTTGGAAGGTACTTTTTTTGATTGCCAACAGACAGGGGAATACGTTTAGGCGACTTGTTTACTAATCACGAGGAGATAAAGAAGTTTTTAAAAACCCAGATGCCCGACGAAAGAGAAGGATTCGTCGATAACCTTTTTGACTCGTCCATAAAACTTCTTTACGTAAGTAAAAAAGTAATTGCAAATACCCGAGAAAATTTGCAACGCTAATTATATTTAATCTTCGATTATTAAACAAAGTATTACTATGTTCATCATTCGACGTTTACTGAACTAATTGAATTTTCTCAGCTGATTCAAATGTTTGGAACGTCAAATATCGACGGTGTGATCTGTTCGACGGAGAACCTGAAGAAGTATCTGATTCTCCCGAACGAGGAAGATTACGCCAAAGTCTCGCAAGTACTTTGCGAAATCGATTCGGAGAAAATCCCCGCCATTTTGGAGACCCTGTCGAAACACATGGACTTCAGCGGTTTGTTGGCGATGATCGATCGGGCAATGGCCAAATTTCGTGACTACGATTTTTATGTCGACCTAAAAAAAGCTGTGGAAACCATCTTGGATCTGAACATCATGAAGAACAATGTACCGAAGTATCTGAAACTTCAAGAATGGCTGCCAAAAATGATTTTGCTCTTCAAGAACGTGACGTTCAAACAAGTTGATCTTACCTTGTAAGTTCATTGACAAACTTCATTAGTGTAACTTGTAAAAAAATGACGCGTAAAGTATTTGCCTGTTTGCTTATGGAACAAAGAACCGACAGTTTCTACAATCGCTCGGTGTAACGTTCTCACGATGGTTTCTGCCAACGTAGGATTGTGCTTTAATTTTCCCACGTGCAATAATGTGAAACCAGCTAATGTTTCATAGGTTGTCCACGCAAGCTAAATTTCTTGCAGGAGAAGCACAGATAATTTGGCGAACCTTTTTTTGCCAAATATTTTTGCCTGTATTACGAGACTTGTCGGAAAATTTCTTGGTCTTCTTTTCAGTATAAACAAATCCGTGGCGCTTTTGGATCCGGTCTTCGACGGGGAATACGACTGGAAGTTCGCGAGGCATGGACTTTTGCAGATAAACTCGATCCTCGGCATGGTAAACGATCTTTGGCAGAATCGCAACGTCAGGTCGTCCGACGAGAATTTCTACGCCATTGTCGAGCAACTCGCTGAGAAATTCAAATCCGTCTCCTGGAGTGACGAGGACAGAAACGTCACGGAAATCCTAGACTTGATGTTCCTCGTCGTGCAGGACGGAATTCAGCTGACAAATAAACTTTTGGACCATCACAAAGACGGCATACAAATGTAAGAATTCTTCAACGTTTTCCTGCCTTCTCTATTTTCCTTCAAATTATTTCTGTAATTGTTTATACTTTCTTTTGCTCCAGTACGGCCGACGTTTTGGACGGTTTAAAGAATTTTTTCTCGAAGAATGTCGTGAATGTTTTGTCGTATCTCATGTTCGTGACGGACAACGTGGCCAAGGCCCTTTACCACGTGGCGATTATTCACGAGGACATGCCTCGCAGGATCTACGAAGTCCTCAGCAGTCATCAGGACTTCGTTCGAAATTTCACGACGAATTTCAACCCAACGATTTATCGAGCGGTTATTCATTCTTTATCACGTTTGGATTTTCAGGAGGTACTTTAAATCCATAAGTTACATAGCATATATCTTTATTTGTGTAAATTCATTCAACCTGACTCGTTACATTTTTTATCGCGTCATTACAGTTGAATATTAATTAACGAATATTTTTTATTCTTCCTTTCCTTAACAGAGTTTAGTTGAGCAACTGGAGAAAAGTAAACCTGAAGATCTGGTTTGCCAGGAGCACACGTTCTATGAAATCTTTGAAAAATTTACGAACCTGCCGGTAAATTCCGAAAAGATACACGAGATGCTGTGCAACGAGGAAGGGAAAAAATTCGTAGCGGCTATGTACAATTCTTTCGAGTTCGATTATTTTTCACGGGTTTTAGAGAACTGTCTCTCGGGCATTTACAATATAGTCCTGCACCAGCCTATTGCGATCAACAGATCGAATCTTACGTCCGCGGTTCAAAGTGTCAGAAAATTAGCTGCTTACTTACGATCTCCAACACGAACGCAGCCTGATTGGACTATTTTTAATGTCAGCGAAGAATGGAAAACGGTCTTCAACGAGACTCAGTCTCAAGCCAGATTAGATGTGTACGTATACAAATCGAGTAATTTGTCAACGGTAAATCGGCACCGTTTTAAATTATTCGTACTTTGAAAAATATTACGAATGTTTCTGGTTTGTAATGACATTGTTATTGGTTTTTAATAGAGTCGGATTTCACTTAAGCATCGCTAAGATAATAGGCGAGGGTAGCATTTCTTACTTGTACATCAAACCGGACCTCGAGAGCATGGACCTCCTGGCCGAATGGGTTCTGCAGGATCTTCGCACTCGGCCGACTAGCTGGGTCGGCGAGGTTCTTCATCACAAGCCAGAATTGATCGAAGCGTTTTATCTCACTGCCACTGACAGAGAAAAGGTCGGTTTTCCCTGCTAACAAACAGAATTCTTCTCCGTTCCAAAATAAGTCCTTCTGAATCTTACAAACATCCTTTACATTCATCGTTCGAATATTATTCCACTTCCCGATCGTTTATAAATCCACAGAAATGGTACACCATTGACACGAAAATTCTGCGTCTTCCTTTATGCCTCGAAAATTGAGGAAATCTTTATCTTTGTCTTCGTAGGCTTTAAAGTTCCTCGAATACTCGAACTTCACGCGACCGTACTGCACAGTTACCGATCCTCCGGCGTTGATCGTTTATCCGCGAGGATCGAACGAGACGCTTTTGAGGGATTTGGTCTGTCGAGTCGGTAAATCCGTGGAAACGTATTTGGGGTACAACGTCACTGAAGTGGCGTTGAAAGCCGAGAAACGGGATCTCGCCGTGAGGCCGGCTTTCAACTGGACCGGCTTCAACGACAAAGTCGTCGAGATTTATCGGTACCTCGATACCGTCGTGCACCAGGACAACGGGTCCTACGATCCCGCGAAATTTGCTAAGCTCAGGCACAACTTTACGCAGTCCTGGACGAGCAGCATCACCGTCAAGGACGGATGGGAGATTAGGTACGCATGAATATCTTACATTTCACGTTATCCTCAAAGACAAGTCCCTAAAGTACCATTTTCGTTTCCAATAATCTTCAATAATAGTAATTCAATAATAGTTCAATAATAGTCTAGTAGACTCTAAATTATTTTTTTAACATTTTCCTTGCTGTTACTATAAAAAATGACCTTAAAATTACGTATGTGCATGGAATTTGTTCAGTTTCTTGTGTTTTCTACGGCCTTTTGACCGACAGTTTCGTGACACGACAAATCTTTCTGCAGCGTAGGTCTGCTCTGTAAATTGTTCGACGTGATGAAGCGACCCGTGTTCGAGGGAATACAATCCACCGAGCTGTGGACGAACGCGCAGGCAATTGCTTGGGCCGCTTCGGTGGTATTCGACAACGTCGAGACGATCGTCAATGAAATTCAAGCCAACGAAAACGTCGCCGAACTGTCGGTAAATCTCCACGATTTGCCGCAAACGGGGATCCTGCTCAGTGCTTTCCTCAGGAATCTTCCGTCGATCATCCTGGACGCCGTGGATCTCATGACTATGAAACTTCCGGTTCACTTCGTGAGTATCTCCTCCACTAATAACATTTTATGGAATATTTTATCCGGGCAATTGAATAAGCTTAATTAAATGTTTATTGAATGAAGTATTCTGTGCTTAACAACTGATGTTTTATTCTTTTCTAAAAGCAAAGTTTCAACTTATGGCTGTTTGGTTCCTTTCAGATATCTACAATTAATGAATACAAGAAACGCGAATCAATGTGGCCGTGCGTCATGAAGGAAAGCATCGGCGAGGTTTTGGAATTTCGAAACGGCACTCGTGAAGCAGTCCGAGAACTCGAGAGGATCGCTTGTAATCCTGGGCTTTTTATCAAAGAATGGAGAGAGCAGCCCGTTCTCGCAAAAGTTCGGCAAATAGTGCGTAATTCTCATAACAATGTTAATATTCAATATTTTCTTCTATCTAAATATTCGGAGCTGATTTAACACTCCTTCAGAATTATTTTTCGTTTCCTTATTAGAAATTTCTATTTTTCCCAGCTGTTTATCTATTTAAAAATTTACCATTATTATCGATGGAAAATTATACAGATTGTAATTATTTAATTGTTACTGTAGTTCCAAAACGATAATATGACGCATCTACCGCCGTTCAACTGGACAGACGGTTATGGAAAATTCCGTAGAATAGTGGGAAAGTTCGATGCTCTGTTGAAAAATGCTTCGGCGGTTGTCCTGGCGGAGAATCCGAAGCTCTTGAACCATCTTAAAGCTATCGTACCGGAAATAGACAATATTATTGATGAGCGGCTGCCGGAAACGATACAAAATCCAAAGTGGGTATCCTCGATAAAAGTGTATAATTTATACATTTATTTCTCCGGACGCTTTTTATCATACATCACTGATTGCAGGAATATACTCGAATACATTGATCTCGAAATAGACAAGACGGTGGAAGCTTTTAAAAGCAATTTTTCCGCTAGGAGGATTTGGAGACGAGAAGTTTCGAAAAAGGACCGTTATTTGGTTCTTGCGAAATTCCTTTCGCATGTCATTCACGAATCCTCGCGCGTGATAACTGAAGTTCTTAATGACAGTAAGAAAATGATGAAGAATGCAGAAAAATTCTTCTTTCGCTATTCAGTTATTTCTTTGACGAAGAAGCATTATTTGAGATTATTCGGAATTATTTTTCTCCAGGTGAAGGTAAGATCAGTTGGTTATCCTTAGTGGGCTTCACGAAGGATACTGCGGTTGGGATATTTTACAATCAACTTCCGTTTGTCCTTGCGACTTTGATAAACGGAATGTCGGATCCCACGGTCGACAACAAAGTGATAGAATCGTTAGAATTGCGCGGCAAGGTCAGCTGCTCGAACCTTTTCGATTGGTGGTCGGATTTTAGGATAGGCCTGAACCAACAGGATTATCGTACTTTGAAAAATTTCACCTGCGATCTCGATCCTGGCAATTTCAACGCCTACATGAACCTTTACATGAACGAAATCATGACCTGGGATAAACCTGTAAATACGTATCGATCTTTCTGCGCCTCGGCGGTGGCGGATTTGTACAACGTCGGCAAAGTTATCAGGAAAGTGGCCAATAGGAAAATGGTCATGGATGAACCGTTTTCACGGAATTATTTGACATACGTGATGACGAAGTTGAAGTCTTCGTTGGAAGGGAAACACGAAGCTGGAATCGTTCGTGAGGTAAATTTCATTTTACGTCAATACTTATTAAATCTTACATAGAGTTTGTGCAATATTTCGTAAACTAATTTTATACAGGACAATTATTCTTTGCATGATTCCTTGTCAATGACAATTAGATTTTACGATGATTTCCCATTTTTTCTTTCAGAACCTACGGCGTGATTCTGGCTGGAAGATTTACAAGTTGATCGTCGAGGGAATTTCCGAAGTTTTCGCCCACATATCCGAGTCTTTGCCAGAGGCGGTATCGAAGGGGAATTCTGTGAATTTGCCGGATCTGTTCAGAAACGGTGACGTGCGTCAGTTGCTGAATATTTTGGAGGCTCATCCCGAAGAATCGATCGTTCTGGCGACAACGCTCAGCACGATCGATCCGGTCACCAATTCTGTCGTTCGATACGATGACATAAAAAAAGAAATGTGCGTCAATCATTTTAATTCCACCTACTGGTCCGAAAAGAGTAGGGCGCATTTTCTCATGGAAGTCTGTTCCTTCGATCCGCTTCAACTTCTCCAGACAGCCACTAGTCGAGAATTTTACGTAAGTCATGTCTTCGTTGATCACTTCCGTATAATCTCAACAATAAATTTTCTACACGCGCTCGAAGTATTTCATCAATGTTCCATAGAGGAATTTTGCTGCTAAAAATCCTCACGACTTGAACAACGTACGAAAATATTTACTTTTAAAGGATCTCGTTACCGGGCAAACACCCACACTATCCCGATCGACTCCACTGTCCCTGTCTGTGACGAAACTGCTCGACGCAATTTCGAACGTAACGTCCGTCAATCCGGACTTCGTGGTTAAATCGAGTATCCTGAACGCGACGACGTGGAAATATTTATCGAAGGACGCTTTTTCCGCCCTGCGAAAAGCCGAGGAATCCTGGATCCACAGCATGGCCATGAGGATTGACTTTCCTCCCGCGTGGAAAAGGAATTATTACGGGGAATCGCAGGAAATTACGGTGATGATCGACATTTCGAGGACCTTGGGGGTCCTTGATACCCTGGCCGATGTCCTTGCGGGCGGGGACACGTGGCAAAAGTTGCGAAACATCTACGAGAGTTCGAAAGTAAAACCCTTGCTGACACTCGTCGAGGACACGCCGAATCTCGTGCTGACCTTCGTCGACACTTTCGTCTCGTCCGAGAGACTCGGGGATTTCTTCGAAAAGCTCTTCGAGGGCAAACTCGGGCCCTGTGACCTCGACAGATATTTAATTCCACCGACCTTCATGCGGAAAAAGTCCCTTCTTTCCAGCATCACGAATTATTGTCAGAAAATCGCCATGAAAGATGAGCCTCTGCAGCCGTTGGATTTTATGCCCTTTAACACGAAGCTCGAGGTATTACAGTTTTAACATTTTTCATTATTTTTCAATGATGTTCAAACTCACGGAACAATAGTTCTCACTATCCTTATGTATCAATATTTTTAAACTTACATTACATTCCGAACATTTTGTAAATATTTCGATAAGTTGAAATTTTTTTGTACAATTTTGTTTTAGGATAATTATATGACATATAACATGTCAAGAAACGAAAAATCGGAAAGGGTTTTCAACAGGACTTACATGGTCGACAGAACATATCATTTTCAAACGACGTTAATTCGCGTTCTTTCCGACGGTTTCAAGGAACCAAAAGTGCCAACATGGTGGACGTCTTTCGAGGAAGGCACTTACAAAGATTTTATTTCACAGTACAAGAAAAATGTGTGTGAGAAAAATCAATCCCAAGTACGAACTTCGTAATAATAATACAGTATAAAAATAATTACGTTAATTACAACGTTTCAGGATATGAGAACTTTTGCTCACAAAGTCGTGAAGAAAATAATGAAAATATTGAAAGATATGCTCAGCGTACCTGAGGATGATGAGTAAGTGAAACATCGTATTTATATTTAGTAACAAGTCGTAAAAATTTCCCAAGACATTTTACAGAGTGTGATAATAATCATTGAATGCAGGGATTGTTCGTGGTGCAATACTCTTATGATCGAAATTCTCAATTCCCAACTGTCCCATCATCGCCGTTATGCGAATCTTCTTTGCGAATTGAAGAACTTGAATTTCTCCCAGTTACAAGAGATTCTAGTGCGTGATTTTTATTGGAACAAAACTTCCAACATGGTAAATATATACAGTTAATACAGCTCATAAGATATTACGCTTAATTCCACGAGGTCTAAAATCGTGTTTCAGATCAAGGATTATAAATATTTAAGCAAGAAACAGAATGTCAACGACTTCGTCGATAAATTTGGCGACACATTGAATTACGTGGCAGACATTATGATCGATTATCACAATGAAACGTACGGCGCGGAAGTGTCGAAATGTTTTTACCAGTTCGTCGGAAGACCTGCATACTCGAGGCCAGGATTGTGGGTATTTTTTGAAGTCTCGTCAAGTTAATAATTGCCGGTGAAAATATTACTCTTTATTCCTCGTGTAGGTACGTATCGTTCCTCATTGGAATCCTGGACACAATTAGGAACAACATTAACATCGTCGACACTGCCTCGAATCACGCTCATTTGGGCAACCTTACGCGACTCGCGGAAAACACTGTGCCGATTTGGAAACCACTGCGTGACGTGGTGAAAAAAACGGACATCGAGATCGTGGAGAAAATTCTGCCGAACGCGACGATCAACGTGAACGCTATTATGAACGATCGAAATCATTCTCTCTGCCGCGACAGGACGGAGTGTCGAAACTCGACGGTTCTGTACGAAATGCTGAGTTCCAAACGAGCCGGAAAACTTTTGCGCTACGACCCGAAGGCCTCGAATTACCCGTCGGTCGTTGACATATCCCATCGGCTGGCAGAGAGTTTGGATTTGGACGGAATCAACCTGGAGAAGAGACTCTGGAGACAACAGGCCTCCTGGGAACTCGTGTGGCTTAAGGAAATCCTGCAGCATCTGTCTATCGTCCTCGGAAAAGCGGGAAATCTGCTGGACGTCGCCAGCAAGGTCGATTTCGAGGATGTGTCCAATGTCCTTGGAGTTCCCGATTTGGCCGATGGCATTGTCAATCTCCTCAAGGATAACACCATCGACAAACTTTTCGCAGGGTAGTTAATGTCATACTTATTCTTCTTTTATTTTAGAAAATGACAATATTTTCACGTGGATTCTTTTCTCTTTTTGTTCCACTTTCTGCCAAGAGTAACGACCTTTTAGCGTTAACTTTGTTTCTGCTCGGAAATCATTGGCTTTTGATCAACCGTTTCTTACAACTCTAAGCTGCATTATTTTTATTTGTTCGCAGAATGAAAGAGATTCTCGAGGACGTCGCAGTGTTCTTCGACGATCCAGCTGTGTTCAGCGATCTCAATAGCATGATCACCGCTTTGGAATCAATGGAAATTTTCAAGAATTTAGGACTTCTGGATCTGAGGTGTACGCGACTATCACCGTCAATACATAACAAAGCGAGAGAGATGATAAATAACAATACTCGAGTATACTGTCAAATATGTTGGCTGTTTAGATATTTCAATTGCTGCTAACAAACAGTAGTTTCTCTCTTAACTGTTTCTTTTGACATATTTGCTGGTATACATAAGTAATGCGATTTTCTTATGTTTAAGTCAATCACGATGATAGATCCCTTCATTTACGTTCGTTTTATCGGGTTTTTTGCAGACGTCGTTCGCGACATGTTCGATAATTGGGACACTGTGGGAACATATTTGGTCGAAAACGTGAATATCACGAACGATTTGGCACTGACGTTGAGTCAGTCGAAGATCGACATGCTCTCGATTTTCCTGAAGGAACGACGAGCGATTAGTCTGAAGGAAACCATTTGTTCGCCGGAAAAACTGGCGGATATGTTGTACCTCGACGAAAAACGTCTGACCGCGGAAGAAGTCAGCTCTGCTCTCTGCAAAATGGATGATTCGAAAACCCAGAACGTCACTATCACTCTCGTGAAGAACCTCAACTTCGACTACATTTTTAAAAATGTGAGGAATCTTCGAAAATTAGTTTAAAAGCCGGTAAAATCAAAAAGCGATCATCAACGATTAACTTTCGTTCTAGCTGATGAGCGCTAACGTGAAGAACATTCTGGCGAATGCTAATTTAACAGAAACTGAGGGGAAAACGATTTTGGACAATCTCGGCGTGGCGTCTGAACTTTTGCCGTTTTTCAGGGACAAACTTTCGCAGCAATTGTCCTCGCCGAAAATGGCAGAGGATGATTCCGAAGGAGAAATTTCAAGTACGAGTTCGTTCTTGGCAATTGAATATGCAATTTAATTGAATTCTCTCAGGTTTTCTTAAACTTTTAAGTCCCCTTTTTTCTGTGCTGCAGGTTCGATGTTTCTTAAAGATTCCAGCGAAATGCTTTGCGGTAGAACGTTGGTTTCCGACAGTGGACAGCTGTATAAAATCATTTCCAGCATAGAGGACAACAGGAAACAATACGATAAAAGAGAACTCGATTCCCTGCCAAGTAAATGAATCCCCTGCAGAATATGCTTTGAATTTACTTTTTCGTCTTATTCTCTAATCAATTTTATTTTTCCTTTCGCCCTTATTTCTACTTTACACTACCCTAGAAGAACAATAAATTCTCTCCCCGCCATTGTACCTTCTATTAAATAATTTCAAAGCAGAAACACGTTGCTTAACCTTGCGGTTAAAATTCTCAAAATTCCTTGTTCTTTACTGAACTTCGGTTTTATTCATTTTCTCGTTGCAGCGGAGTTTTGCAGGGACACGTACAAGGGTGTTCTAGGCATGGCCGGTGGTAAAATCATTTGGTCGTACATTAAGCCATTGTTACGCGGGCAAATACTGTACGCGCCGAAGAGCAAATCGATCGACAGGGTGATGGCATTGGCGAACGGCAGTTTTTCGCAGATGGAACGTTTCGGGGCGTTGATGAACAGTTTCGAGGCGACCCTCGTGTCCCTGGCGAACCTTTCCGAAATGGGGGACAGCCTGAGGGAATTGCAGGACGTCATGTCCTCCGACGTGATGAAAATCGCAATAAAGTCCATGGGCGGCGGAAACTTCGACGGTAAAATCTTCCCCGTTCGAACATAAATTTTACCTCACTAATTATCCGCGCACGCAGCCTACAAGTTTTATAAATTTAACGACTTTATCGTCAACAGTTGATTGGATTTGAAAATCTTTTTCAACCACTTCATATTTCATAGTCTAATTCGAACATTTTTCATTGTTAACGGTGTTATAATTTATTTTGAAGCCTTTTAAATACTTATTTTTTTAACATTATTGCAGGCGACTTTTCTGAGTTGGATTTGAGCGAGATAGCTTGGCGACTGAAACGATCGAAACGTCTGATAAAGATGGTGGGAATGCTGAACGACTTGATGGAATGCGTATTGGTCGACCGAATCCACGGATTTGCCGACGAGGAAGAACTGGAGAAAAGGGCGAGTGTTCTGACGGAAACCAACGAGTTCCTGGCGGGTGTTGTCTTCATAGACAAGGCTCCGGGTCGACAAAGACGGTCGTCCTGGGATTATCAACTGCCCGAGAACGTGACTTACAAGATCCGCATGGACGTGGATTACGTCCCGTCGACTAGAAGACTGAAGAACCAATTCTGGATCCCCGGGCCGGAGGGTAGCTTTGTCGAGGATCTACGATATCTCCGAGGATTCGTGCAGCTTCAGGATTCCATCGATCGTGCGATCATCAAGGTGAAATCGGGCAAAAATCAGAACTGGAAGACTCTCACTCAACAGATGCCATATCCTTGCTGGAAATTTACACCGTATGTCATGGCTATAATAATTCTTCAAATAAGTTAGATCGCAAGTACGAATGTCTAATCGATTTAGAAGAAAAAGTCGATAAACTTAGGAAAGCGATTAATAAGATTTGTTAATAATGTTCAAGCTGTGAACTCATTTTAATATTGCCAATTTTATTTTTCTTTCAGTTTTCAGCAGACTCTCTACGAATCTCAAGGTGTTCAAATGTGCTTTTTCTTCGCTCTTATGATGTGTGTGGGTTCTGCTGTTAGACATATCGTATGGGAAAGAGAGTCAAGGAATTCTATGGTAAATTTCCTAACAAAAATATCCTCAATTCCTGTTAATAGTGATGAAAGATTTATTTAATCACTGACTATTGCTGAAATATGTTTTAATTTCTAGGTGATGAGCGTGATGGGTCTGAAACCTTGGCGAAATACTTTAGCCTGGTTTTTGACTTCCTACGTTGAGTTAACGATAGTGATGATTTCGATAAGCTTAATTCTCCTCGCTGGGAAAATATTGCCGAGATCGGATCCGCTTTTGGTCCTACTTCTTCTCTTTGATTACATCTTCTCGGTCGTCACATTTTGGTAAGGCATCCAGTTGATTAGAAAATAGAATCGTTCAATGTTAATCTTAAGAATTCTAACAACTCTTTCCTGTATTCGCAGTTACATGATTTCCACGATGTTCAGCTCGGCCAGTCTGGCAGCTGTTACTGCCGTTGTCATGTTTTTACTGACTTACATGCCCTACGTCATAGTCATCGCAATGGAAGCCGTTTTAGGCCTCGGATATAAACTTCTAATCGTACGTAACTCCAAAAATATTGTCATATGTCAACTCATTCGAGAAAACTAACGGGCAATAATTCGATACGAACAGTCTTAAATCACTTACGATATTAAATACTTGAAGAATAACTTTACATGTATAATTCAAATATTTTTCGATCAGTGTTTGAGCATGTCAACAAGTTTCTGCTACGGGTGTTTGTACGCCGTTCGCAAGGAAGTTCAAGGAGTGGGTTTATCCTGGTCAACCATGTGGGAAGAATCGAGTCCTGGGGACCCGATGTCCTTGGGCCTGGTGCTCTTGATGCTCGCCTTGGACGGTTGTATTTACGGAGTCATCGGATTCCTCATGGCGAGATACACGAATTCAGGTACCCTCGAAAATCTGCGAACCCGAGCGGCGTTGGTTACACTTTCAAATCAACCTTTAAATCGATCTGATTCTTTAAATGTTCTGGTGGCGGTTTCGACAATGAACAGAACTCGTTGAACACGATTCTCGTTCGTTATTTTCCCTTCGCGACTGTCTTCGACGTGTGAATAAATACTTCCGGCCCTGCGCCAATTTCTTAATCTGGTCCTACGGTGAGGGAGAAATTTACGTTTACCTCGACTACTTACCGGGTTAATACCCGTACAATCAACTGTATCATTTTTAACAACCTACACGTCGTGGTTCCCTTTGTTACCGTAATTCATTGTACCGAACGGAAGGGCGTCAAAGGTGTATCGTACAGTTGAAGAAACTCAGACACGCAGGACGGACGAAAGAAAAGTTTTCGCGAATTCTCGCGTTTGTGCCTTTCGCGCCCTTCCTTCGGTTAATACCGCAAATCGTCCCGGTGTATTCTTGTGCGTTTACGAGAATAAGTCGAGGCGAGGAATTTCAACGGTGCGGAGTCGTCAGGGCGGACGAAAAAAACGACTCGGGTTCCCGGCGGTGAGTGGAGGGATGTGAACCGGTGAGTTTCAGCAGCGAAAGCGTTACCGATAATTTTCCAGGCAAGGGCTTTCACGGCTTGAGGTCCCGTAGCTTATGGTGGGCCGACACGCGGTCTCTCTATGGCAGACCGACCTACCTTACCTTCGTCAACAACCTCTATTTCACTAACGACGTTCTCCACCCCTCAACCTCTTACCAAGGTATCGCACAGATGCACAACTCTGTCTCTTTGTCTCTCTCTTTCTCTCCTTTTTTCTTCCTTTCTCTGTGTCTTGCACCTTTTTGCACGCATGGGTTCAATTCCGCTTGTCATTATGTCTTTCGACCATATCTGCATGACAAAATATCCCAGGAACAACTGAATTTCGTCCGAGAGTTGTCAATATTGTCAATGGAAATTGTTCACAGCATTTAGTTTCTCATTGAATATTTCGGACGAATTTTCGTTTAGAATGGGCACAATTCATCAAAGTAAACTGTCATTCCTTACGAAAACGTGACTTTAATTTTGACGGAAAATAGTGCAAAGCTGAAAGACTTTTTTTCGTGGGGGATGATACCGCGTTGAACGAGTTTTTAATGTCCTTGCGGTTATCGCAGAAGATGATAGCGACGACACCAGTTTGACAGTCAGCGAGAAGCAGATCGGAGTAAGGTTCGAGAATGTGCGAAAGGTATTTCAGACCGGCCAAGGTGAAGTCGTTGCCGTTGACGATTTCTCCCTGAAACTCTGTGAAGGCGAAGTAACGAGCTTATTGGGAAGAAATGGAGCCGGAAAAACGACAATCATGTAAGTACCATTCAATTAAGCATAGCACTCTTATCTTCGTCGTGAACGATACGTTAAGTAGAAAAAGACAATGTGTGGTCAGACGTGGAGAAATTTCACTTTCTTCCAGGTAATTCGTAAAAGTAAAATTATGAGTTTACCACTTGTTAGAGACTGTTTAAGATTGAAGAAATCATTTAAGGGTTTTTTCACGAACAAATCGTACCGTTTGCCAAGAGCGTTCGTCTTTGACGACGAGGAGAGCATGGAAATAAAAAGGTCCTTGAGGCGAATTCAGTGTTTCGTTTTCGTTTTAGCAAGATGTTGACGGGGATGCTGGTTCCGAGCAGCGGCGAAATTTGTCTGAATGGAGAAGAGGGTTTCAAGCCCGACATAGGGGTGTGTCCTCAGGACAACGTTCTCATCAGTACTCTGACGCCGAGGGAGCACATGATCTTTTACTCGAGGCTCAAGAGGTCGGCAAACACCGTCGACTTGCAACACAGCGTCAACGAGTGAGTCTTTCATTACAATTCTTCCCATCCACTTACTCCCCATTGAAAATTTCAAAACCCTCATCACTCACCGCCGGCTATTAATCTGTTCATTATTAATAGTCTTTCGAAATGTTATTCATGTATAAAAGAAAGTTCTTCAATGTTAACTTTCATCGACCTGAATCTTTACTTATCTTTTCTTATCACTTTGGGTGTTAGAACATTGTACAGGGTGAGTCAAAATTCGTTATTTCAGTGCTTATAACGGTTCATGCATTATTTATTTCGTCCTAATTATCCTGTACAACATTCCACAATGTTTTGTATGATCTCTTAAATTTCTAAGTAGGTTCTTTAATACTTTCGAGCATGTACCCAGTTTTTACCGAGTTTCTAGTTTCCATTACAATTACCTTGTGATTGTAAAACGTGATTGCAGAATGCTGACATCTTTAGAATTGGGTCGTCGCGAGCACGAGCCTGTTTCTCGTTTATCTGGCGGTACAAAACGTCGGTTGTGCGTGGCTTTAGCGTTCCTGGGTAACCCGAAACTGGTGATTCTTGACGAACCCGGCGCAGGTGTCGACCCAGCTGCGAGACGGCGAATTTGGAAATTGATCGACCAGCATCGAATTGGTCGAACGGTTTTGCTCTCGACTCACCACCTCGACGAAGCCGACATGTTGAGCGACACCGTTGTGGTCATGCACCGTGGAAAAATTCTTTGCACTGGTTCCCCACTGTCCCTGAAGACGACCTACGGACGTGGATACAAACTGCACATTTCTTTCCCCCTCGGCTCGGATTCCAATCGAGATACCGTTGACCGGAAGTGCCTGGAGAACTTGAAGAATATCGTCGAGGATGTCGTTCCCAATGCCGTGATTAACGAGCTATCCGGCTCAGAGGTCGTCGTTAATTTACCTTTCCAGAGCAAACATGGCAGAAACAACGAGTTAGTACTCCTTAATTAATTTATTCAACTAATTTACTGAATTACTTCGTTCTATTTATTCATTGACTTCATTTACTGTTTTAACTTGCTCAATTAATTCGCTGAATAAAGCATACGAGGTTTATTCTGAGCGAAGGGTTAATTAGAAATCGGTTTAAGCATTGCTCAAGCGGCGAAGGCCTTGGAAGACAACAGCAAACTCCTGGGATTTACGCACTTCTCGCTGGAATGTGACACTTTGGAGAGAGTTTTCCTCGATCTTTGTACACGGGCGGACACAGGGTCTACAATTACTAGGAGCAGTGCCGACAGCGTCAACACCCTGGATAACATTGGTAAAACAAAACTTAAATCTCCGGATAACAGTCATACTAAGTTTTCGAGAAACAGTACACCTCAATTATTTCCCTTTATCGAAAAATGGAAGAACATATTTATTTGTTAATACCTGAATGATAAGTTCATTAACAAATGCCCTAGTAATCGAATGACAAAAATTGCTATTCACAAATCCGGAGACTTGAAGCTATTTGAACTTTTAAATTGTCTGAAGACTGTTGGCGATGGGAAGGAGTTAAGATACCTTTCTCCGGCAGATTTATGTGCGACTTTCTTTAAAGTCGTAATCGAGTGGCCGGATATAAGTGTGACTTTTCGCAGGACTGTCTATACCGAACGACGAGATCGATTTAATCGACAACGAGCTCTCGCCAAGGCCATCGCCGTTGAGGCAGGCTAAAGCGTTGCTGAAGAAGCGACTCTGGCACTTCGCTAAAGATTGGAGAGCCCCGCTGGCTACGCTTATCTTGCCGACGATATTCGTCGCCGTTGCCATGGGTTTCTCCCTGATAAGGCCGCCGTCTGCGGACGAACCGCCGTTGGTCCTCACCCCGAAGCTTTACGACACTCATTCGACGTACTTCTACAGGTGCAACTTCATCATCCACTTTTTACGATAAACCCCAACGGGTAACTGTCTTGCGCTGCGGACAATTCTCCACTTATCAGATTCAATTTTCCCTTCTTTACGGTCTCTTTTTAATGACGTTTAAATTGTCACTTTACAAATGACATTAAAATACAAATATATACTACCCAGATGTTCCTAAATCAATGTCCAGGCTCATACAATAGCTTTTGTGTCCTTCTTTCGTTGCATGAATTACTTTAATGCGTGTCTTTCTCTTTTCAGTATCGATGGCACTAACGAACAGTTCTTACAACACGTTTCCCTGCAGTTGCACGACCGATTTGGTGATGATTACGCTGGGGCATGGCAAACCTTACCAAACGTAAGGGACGAACGTAAACCGTATTCCGTTAATTACATTTTTCATCTTTCAAAACCCGGCAAAAATGTAGACCAATGATTTGCGGTCGTTGTGGAGTTACCGTGACGTAGGGACGTGGAGTGGGGGGGGGCAAACGTTTGTTCTGCTTTGCGGAGGACGGCGGGTAAAGTCAAATCTTTCCAGGACACTGGGACCTGCGAGTGTCAGGAGGGTCAACAGACTTGTCACGGTGGATCACAGGCGGTGGAGGGTCTCTTACAAACTTTGCCGGGCCGGCCAACTTTAGATTGGATCGTCTCGACTCATCAACAATACATTGAGAGAAGATACGGCGGCTGGTCGCTCTCCCACGCCGAAAACCTGCCGCTTTTCGTCGTCTGGTACAACAATAAAGGCCATCATTCCCTGCCGGCGTATCTCAACGCGCTCAACGAGGCAATTCTCCGCGCGACTGGCGCGCGGGGCCATCTCACCACCATCAACCACCCCCTCAAGCTGTCGAGTGATCAGCTCAATAGGACCTCATTGTAAGCAACCTCGACAATAAGCACGGAGGGAAAGGGGATTCAACGAATTCCGGGGAGGGGTAGAAAATTCACGCAAGTCCACGATATTATATTATCTTAACACTTAAACGATTTTACACAAAATTCCACACAATTTTGCACACAATAAAAGATAAGAATAGCGGTTGAAATTGTCTTTGGTGTTAGCGAATGAATATTCGGTCGAGTAAGGATTTAATGAAACTAATAAGAATTCATTCGGCTAATTAATGCGAAATCTGCTGGGAATTTAAAAATACGTATTTTGTTGTTCAAACGTTAACGACAAGTCTAAGCCCTTTTCCAGAGCGATAAATCGCTGTCGGCATTTCAATGTAAATTATTTAGCAGCGATTTCGCTCTGAGGAGTTTCCCCTCGGATTGTTCCTACTTTGCCGGAAGAAAATACCAAGAGATTGAACATACACACAGCGGCATATATGCGCACACAGACACGCGTGTTCGGAAGACGCCATTCCGTTTACCTTTAATTAACGTTCCGTATAATCCAATATTCACACTGGCAGTTCGGCGGGAGTTTCCGGCAGACGGGTCGCTGCGAAAATGCACTTCCGGTGTAATCTCATTAGCCATTCGGGGGGAAAGCAGGTTCTTAGCGACCAGCGTTAATGGCGGCGAGAAAAGACGAGATTTCCCCTGACGTGGAATAATTTCCCGTGGATTTTTCTTTCAGACTGCAGCACGTCGCGGACGTGGGCATTGCCCTGGTCTTGCTAGTCGCCTTCAGCTTGGTCAGCGCACAGGGAAGCAAGGAACTCGTCCGGGAACGATTGTCCGAGGAAAAGAGAATACTCTACTTGGCCGGGGTTCATCCGATTACGTACTGGACGACAGCCCTGATTTGGGACCTTCTCGTAAGTCCCAAAGCACTTAAGTGTGTCCCTAAAACGATGTTAGCAATGAAGTCTCAGCCAGTTGATCGTTAATTACAGGTTTTTGGGTGCTCCATTTGCTTGGCTGTTATCGTTTTCGAAATTTTTGGATTGTCAACATACGTGGCCAGGGATAATTTACCGGGTGTCTGTCTTCTATTAGCCCTTTTCGCGTAAGTATTCACAGGTATTCAAATCATAAATATTAGTAAACACAAAGGTCAAAGATCAATATCGTTTTAACAAGAATATTAAACCTTAAGACAAATATTAATAACAACTCAATTTAGCTCTAACTGCAACTCCAATTTGGCTCTAATTATTTTTCAGTTGGGCGTCGACACCGTTCGGTCATCTCGCTGAGAAAGCTTTCGACGACTCGAGTTTGTCGAACATGGTGCTGTTCTGCGTGAACACGTTTATTGGCGTAGCTTCGCTGGCGACAATTTTGGTCATCGACATCCTCGGGAAAACTCAAGCCGCTGCTGACACTCGGAAAATTCTCCACAATATTCTTCTTCTCTTCCCGCAATACGCCCTGGGCGATGCTTTGGTCGAACTTTCGAAGAACGACATCACTGCGGACCTTCTGCAGAAATTCCGTATGGACACTTACAAATCTCCGTTGGGCTGGGATCTTTTGGGTCTTCATTACGTCTCGCTGGCCATCATCGGAGGAATTCTCTTCCTGGCTAACTTAACCATCGAGTGTCGTCTTCTGCCGGATCTGCGAAGACGAAAGGTCGTCTACGAAGTCGTGCAGGAAGACGAGGACGTCGCGAAGGAAAGAGTCAGGGTCGAAGGTAAACGATTTACTTATCTCTCTGTTAAAGAAACAGAATTTCATCTCAAAAGACTAACGTTTCTTTCTAATTCAGAAAATCTGAAATCATTTTTAAATACCCTGAAATAAAAATTCATACTCTACAGGAATTCATTTCAACATTTTGATGATAATGGACCATTCTTTTTCTTTTTTTCTCCATCCTTCCTTCTACTTCCTTTCAGAATCTTTTTTACAGTTCTGTCCTGTATTTTTCACGTGTCCTGCATTTCTTTGTGGCAGATAACTTGAACGACGACATGTTGAAGACGGTAAAGCTAAGGAAGGAATATAACAGCGTGTACGGGACGAACGTGGCCGTTCAGAATTTGAGTTTTGGTGTGCAGCCGGGCACTTGTTTCGGTCTTCTCGGCGTGAACGGCGCCGGGAAAAGCACGACCTTCCGAATGCTCACGACGGAAACGATCGCAACGGCCGGAAGAATCATTCTCAGGGGCGAGGATATCCATCGTGGACCACTCTGTTCGGGCGAGGTCGGTTATTGTCCTCAAACTGACGCTCTTGACGGTTTTCTCACTCCGCATCAGTGTCTTACCATCCATGGAGAAGTCTGTGGATTGACCAACGTACCGAAGGTAAGCAAAGAAATGATGTCTTCAATCGATTAAGGTACCTAAGTTAGTCGAGTTGTTTTAATCCATTTATTTAGAGCAAAAATTATTCAAGTATATAAGCAAAGAATCTCAAGGTCCCAGAAAAGAAACAGCAGAGTTTCAGGGACAATTAATATGAAAATTTTAAATTAGTATAAAGTAAATGGTGTTCTTGCATTTCGAGGAACCTTGTTTTGTGTTTCAGAAAGTCGAGACAATACTGAAGAGATTTGATCTTATTAAGTACGCCCACAGGAGAGTGGACAGTCTCAGCGGGGGAAATAAGAGGAAATTGTGCACTGCCATAAGCGTAATGGCGCCAGTATCAGTCGTTCTAATGGACGAACCTACCAGGTATTAACACTTTTTACCTCTTAAAATACTCACACCGAGATGCAAATAGAACCATTGTATTCGCTGTCTTGAAAGCACAAGAGAATCGTTTATAAATTCCTCTAATTTCTGAATTATTCCATACAAATTTCGCGATCCATTCTCCGTTCGCCTGAGATTCTTGTCTCGTGGCTTTATTAACTTTGTCTACCTGTGAAAAACGCGATATTTTCCTCGGGAAGACAGTGGTTGATCTTGTTTTCCCTGTGAATTCGCAGCGGAATGGATCCGGCGACGAAGGAGCTCGTGGCCAAAGCGATTCAACGTGTGACGAAAAATCAGACATGCGTTGTCCTGACGTCGCACAGCGTTCGCGAGTGCGAAAATCTCTGCGGCAGGGTGGGAATCCTCGCCAAGGCTGGTCTCAGGTGCATTGGAACGCCGCAGCATCTAAAGCACAAGTAAGAATAAATTCCAAGCGAGTTCGCACGTGAGGAACATTACGATACCCGGAACACCAGCGGCGCCTAAATATTTCCGTTTCATCCGCGGACGTGCAATCATTCGGGACCTCTAAAATTTTTCCATCGTGCAAGGACAATTTTTTAAGCCCCGGGCAATTTTTCGATGATTACGTAACCGTTTTTTTACAGGTTCTTAATGATGGCAATTTTATTGATACGATTTTCATTTACTTTTAAATGTCAAGGACTTTCGATTTATCGAGCCGGGAAATTTGTCGGAGCTGTAGTATCCATTCGGCGACATTTCTTGCGGAAAGATAAGTCTTGTTGCTTCCGGCCTCGATTGGTCCATTAAAATACAGGAGGCAAGATTAATTCCGGTCGCTCGTCGTTGCGGCGCAGACACTGGCCAGGAATAATTGGACGGTTCGCTTTGACTATTAATGGTGTATTAATATCCGATCGAAGATTTCAATCGCAATACTGCCGATAGCGGTTCACGTTAATGAACTTTCTGTTGATCCTCCAATCATTGCAATTCTCATTTCATTTACAACTTTCTTCAATCATTGCAATAAAACATGTGTTTCTTAAAATAATTTTACACTATTCCTATAATTAAACGTTGAAAAGACTTTTAATGTAATTAGATTTCATGGAATAACTTTACGGAGTCTGTTGTAAATTAACGAATATTCAGTATGTTAGCTGACAATTAACTACGTATCATTATCTCATGGAAGGTTATACGTTATTAAAGTCGTGTCATAGGGGTACTAATTATCTTCCTGAGGGTCTTGGCTGCCACTGCCGTTCCTTAGTTAGAACTTAAGCAAATCAATGACAGTTTCTGAAGACAGATTTGCATGCATATAGGCTGTAATTGCAGGCCTATCCTGTGGATCTTGTGTATGCAGTTTGGCGCAGGTACATAGACGTCGAGTCGGGGGGCGCTTACCAAGCTATTTACTCTAATTGAGATACATTACATACGATGGGGGGGAGGGGGTATCTGAACTGCTCGCAACTTCCCTTGAAGCTCACACACGGCGGGAGAAAGAGGCGAAAATGGGGCAGGGGAAGGGGTGGAGAAGTCGATGAAATGACGAAGAGAGGGAGACGAGAGAAGAAGAAGGGGAAACCTGGGAGTTAGTGGCAGAGGGAGGTAGTATAATCGAAGGATCCGGAAAAATAAGAAGGGCAAAGGAAAACTGTGATGACGGAGTGGGAGAAGGGCGGAGAAAATTTTAAAATAACGTTCTGCGTTATAAATACCTAATTCCCCCACTCTCATACCTCTTCGTTATTCCCCCCACCCCCTTCTCCCGATATCCTTCCAGAGGTATGTTAGAAAATTTTTCTACCATCCTTCCTTATCGTTCTATCGCGCCATCGACCAATGGCGAATTTACGACCTTACCTCGCACTATTTCCTCCTCTCCTCTTTACGCCGTTCTACGTGCTTTTCGTGGAATTTTTAAAACTTAACCGAAAGACGGATGTTCATCATCAAATGGCCCTGTCGCCTTTTAATCTCTTAACCCGGCGGACGACGTACGTGCCAAGAGAAATTACTTTCCGTGACTCTCCGTAACTTTCGGGGATTTAAAAATGTAAATAATTTGCCGTGCCGAGGAATTCAGACGTTTGCAGTTATGGGCCATTTTCTTAAAAAAGTGAAAAAGACTATGCTTTACCGTTCGTGTTTATAATTTTCTCCTTTAAATACGTACGTAAACGGGTATCTAACTATTTTACAATGGTCTTGTTTTTTTGTATCGCTTCATTGTTATTGGTGACTGTCTTTAGTTTCCCAAAAATCTAATTTTATACAAAAAATGTGATTGCCTTTAAAGTATGTCGGTGACCCTGTGATATTCCCTTTGAAACGCCACAATTTTCGCCCGAAACATTTCTCCCCATTACCGATCATTTCACCGGAAATGTACTGGATCGTTCGAAATGGCGTGCTCCGTATGAATGGCCCGCATATGCATCTGGGGAAATGCATTTTAGCGTTGCGTTCCCTCCCCCCTTCCCCCCTTCCCTTTGGCCCAGGGCATTGCGTCGAGAAAGTGCGAATTTACGGGGGGAAACCCTAGCCCGGGTGGGGGGGGGGGGGGGTCCTGTCTGGCCTTCCCCACGGCGGAATTTATCGACGATTTTTGCAGGCGTGCGTTAAAAAAAAAAAACGCGCCGATGGATCGATCTATCACACGATGGAAGCGGAGCGATAAATTACCATCGAACCGCCGGGAGATCCTCACGATTCTCCGCACATTCCACCGATTCGCATTGTCATAGGGCTTGAATTATCGGCAGATATTTCCCCGGAAAACACAAAGATCCTCAGATGGTGGCCACGAGATCCAAGTGGAATCAAAGATATTAATAATTGAAGAATTTTCAAACGGTCCATCACCGACGCTTGTCATTAATTCGTATTTTTTGGGGGGTTCTCGTTTTTTCATCGATATTTCCCGAATGTTGCAGATTCGGCGAGGGATACGTAGCTTTTCTCAGGTTCGGTCAACCAGTCGCACCTGCTGATCTGCGAAGAGTGCTCAACAAACACCTACCTCGGGCGCTGATTTCCTCGAGGCAGGCCAACGCGGCGAGACTCTTGGTCCCGCGGAACCAGGACACCCTGCTCAGCGATAATTTCGCCAAGGTCAAACTCCTCGCCGAGGAGCTCAAGGCCACAGATTTTACGCTCACTCAGAGCTCGCTCGACCAGGTAGAAACTCTTCTTAACACCTTAAATTTCACGCAATTATTTTACAATTAATCGCTGCACAGACAGAAGCTTGAATCGTCTCACTATGCAACGAATTCTTTATCAAATTTCAAACTTGGACATTATTCAGGTAAATTTCCGTTTAGTCGGGCCGTTATTCTTTATTTCTAAAAGTGTCTAAATTTGTTTGTGAAACCTGCATTGTCACTGGCGAGAAACGGGGAACTGTGACTTTCGGGAAAGATTTTTGCCGGAATTATTAAGAGAGTGGGTGAAGAGTGGAAGGTGAGGGGGAGGGGGGCTGTGGAGGGGATTTCCTGCGTCGTGCTCGCTGACAGGCCTGACGGAGACGTGTGGCCCTTCGCGTGCTGCCATCGAGCGAAATTCTAAGGTCTTGTCTCCCGCAGATGATGCACTGCCGGTGAACCTATTTCCCTCGTCCACCCCCGGCACTTCCATTCCCCTCCCCCCTCCTATGGTCCAACCGATCTCGCTCACCAGCGAACAAGCCGGATATTAATGGAACCGACTCGCATGGCGACTGGTACGCGTCTATCGCGTTTCTAAAACCCTGAAACCCGATGCAACGTGCTTTGACCATCTTCTTCAACGTTCTTCTTCTCCTTCAGCGACAGAATTTTTCACGATTCATTCCACTTCCCTTAGTTCCAGTGAACCGATCGTGAGTCGGATAAAAATTTGTCACACTTTTTTACCACTCAATCATTACCCTTTAACAATTATACACTGCGTATTCAAGTACTATTTTAGGATTTTAGCAGAAGGTCGAGTTATGAATAATTAAACTATATTAAATAGGGTGCTACGTTAAGATTCGTTTGTTATTAAACACGGAAGTTATTCCTCGATAACTTCGGACCTCTTGCCAACACAAAATATTACCATTACTCCCTGAGTCGCAGGCTAATGTTTCGTATGCTGGGAAATGCAGTTGCACGTGCAACGTGGAATTTGGCCGGGGACTCACTGTATTCCTCCGGGAACTTGTTAGAGAATTACATTTACCCTTTCTGCGTTCCCTTTGAAATTGGAGCAAACGCTAAAGGCCCTTATTTTATTTCATGCATAATATTTGCTTTACGCCGCTGCAGGTGGTTGTCTTTCAGCCGAGTGCATCTCCTGCATGCTGCGCTCGGTGCAACGTAATCCACGATCTACGGTTTCTCCCTGTCGAAAGAAAAGGAGAGATGTCGGCAGTTACGAGCGTCTAGAGCGTTTCTCTCCTCGCCGGCCGAATGAAATTTGCATTTAATTCGGTTGTTCGCTTCTTTCCTTAACGTCGAATTCGCCTCTCGCGGTGCGTTACGGTTCCCCCCGTCCCCTGCATCTTTGTATTACCTCAATGGGTTTTCCTCGATCCACCGAAGAAATATTCCTCGCCAATCACAATACATTCAGAAATTTTCCATTCCCCATTCGCTCTGTATTCTCGGGATAAAACACAGTTTTTGCGCAACAGACAAATCGTCGTGAAACAAAAGAATTTTCGTATCGAAAGGTTTTAGTGTGATTAGAAATTATATTGGTTTAAGTATGTTTTTCTACAGTGGGGTAATACGTCCTTCATTTCTTCTCATTATAATATTCTTTTCAATGTAATATTTTGTTTGCTTATACACGCGTCACTCTTGAGAGATAAACCTGGCTTATAAGCCGTTCGTTGGGTGCGTCAGCAGCTTCTGTATTTCTCCGCGGTAATAACCAATTTCAAACACTTTGAGGCTTAATTAACCGTCATTAATTAAGCTGGCTCGCCGTGGCGAGTTTTACTAGTTAAATATAGTCTAACGGTCGCATAGTCGATTCCGAGCCGTCTTGGAACTTAATTAACTCTTCTTCCGTGGCAAACTTTCAAAGCTATTATGTCCTCGCCGTTCCGCAGTTTCATTTTTATTTGCTCCTCGTTAAAAACTCTGACATTCCGGGGAATGGCCCGAATAATGGGCTAACTCGAGATCTTGGTAAATTTTTTCAAAGCAATTACCAAACCCCTTCAAAATTCACGAGCGTCGTTTTGCTATCATCTCTTCTAATGTGCGCCCATTTTTTCAGGTTCTCGTGAATTTCTCCGAGGAGTTGGAAGACGAGACGATCGAGCCATCGAGGCAAGGCCACGTGAACATTGCCATGTTTCCCAACACTCACAACAGCTCCGACGCGATACACATGGAAACGTTCTGAACGTGTCATCGCGTAAGATCCTTTACAATCGCTGAATCTTCGGCTCAGCGGCGACTTTTCGACGACAGGAAGATTCGTTTAAATTCCGAAGGGCCGAAATCACCTTAGCTAGCAGATTTCGCGCGACTGCCCAGTCGTGTGGTGGTTCAAGGGAATGTCCTTCCTCGTGTATACTTTATTAGATACTTTTGAAATCGTATCTAATGAATATCCCGTTGCCAGAGTACTTTGCGAAGACTCATTCCGCAAAGAACACCCCCGCCTTTCGCGCAAAGTAAATATTATTATCCGCGGAAGTGCCGAGTCCTCGCAGAAGGAAATTCTTCTCGGACCCTTAGACTCTTCTCGATCATTTCCGGGCGTAAGTCCGTGAAAATCTGGAGTCTCTGAAATTACGTCGAATCGCTCGCGTGTAAAAATCTGCTAGTTTCGCGTAGATTCGCCGGGTCCTTGCGGGGCTCGTGTTTGCCGCGTGCTTTCGTGGTGATTGCTGTGATACTTGTTCTCCCCCCGTTTATCGCCACGAGGAGCATGCGATGCTGACATTAGGGGTTGGACTCGCGCGATTACTTGCCGTAGAATCGCCCGAACAATCTCCATCAGAGCGCAGGAATTATTCTTCACTTTTACGTCGCGTTAAGGAAACTGTCACGTGGCGCTTTTAAACGAACAATCCGTTCTTTTTTCTACTTTTACTTCGAGGTCTACGTACTAATTAAGTCGTATTCGTACCGTAAGTTCCGCCAATTACTTTTAAGCTTCGTCGACGACAAGAATTTCGTCTAATTCTTCCTCGGACGAATAGAAAATCTTTTAGAAATCACTTTTATCCTGTTTCGATGCATATGTTTTTACATACTTGCGATTTACGATAAGCAAACAATTTTTATGCAAGTATTACGTACATTTGTAGGTTTGTAATTTAGGTTTAACCAGTGGCGTAAGAGATGAATGATTGTTGCCCTGAACGGAAGTACAAGGAGAATCAGATTCAGTATTTCCAGCTCGAAATCATTATTAACGCTAAGAAATTGTAACCAAAGAATCATTGCGTACTCTTAATACCTCCACTTTTTTAAGACTATAAGACAAAACCTCCGATCAGAGCAGCAATCACTTATTCTCATCCGTTTAACTTTTTAATTAGCATTCGCCGATTGGTGTGTGTCATTTTTAAAGTTCGATTTATCAAAGAAAACTATTTTTCGTAATACTTATTAGCAACTGCCTTCAGTGCTTCATGTCCCTCTTTATTCTTTGTACCCATTTTGCGTGGCTTGTTTGGACATTTGTCTTCTTAAATGACGTATTTCGTTCCTATGCGATTTTTGCAAGGACCGCTGCGATCGGTGCTTACTTCCGCAGTGCAGGAAAATATGAAACGAAGACGAGCGGGACAAGTGGGAAGGTTGCAGGTAAGGTTTTCGTGTCTTAGGCAATTCACGGAGCTCCGCGAGTAGGCACTTACCGTCAGCCTGTCGACAGAAATTCCTATTTCGTCTCCTCCTCGTCTACATCATCCGCGATGCCTCGCTGTCAGTGAATTTTCCATTCGCCTAGCTCCCTCGCCTCGGCGGAAGCATTACAGGAGGCATGCAGATCGACGGTAAAGGGAACAATTTCTGCGAGTCGAGTCGAGTCGGGAAAGCCTACTTATACGGCCCAGCAGTCCTTCCCCCTCCCCTTCCCCCCACTCACCTCGTGCCTTTTCTCGCATGAGGTTTTACCTCCGGGAAAAATGGGGAAACGGTGCATTCAATCGTCAGCAGCCTGGAAGTCCCGAAGTAATCGAATAGGTATTTGATTTATACAAGAATTATGTTTTATTTCAATCTTAAAAGAAGAGTAAGTTTCACGAGAAAAATGGCAGAGAAATTTCCGTGACTCTCAGTTGTCGTTTAGAATTCTAAGGGAAACTATTTTTCAAAACCGTAGAATCACACGTTTAAGGGTAAACGTGTTGTATACTTGTCCCACGATTGTCGGGAACGTTTGGAAACGGAAATAGAATGGTAGGGAGACGTTTCCCGGTTAATCGTTCGATTGGATTATCCTCTTACCTCTTGTTAGTGTCAGCCGTCTGTCCGGTACGAGTCGGCGCGAACCAATTCGAGCTGCTACGAATTGACCAGTAATGTGTTTACCGGCCAGCCCAAAACACTTGAGATCCTGATATAGACACGTGCGAGCTTCTCTCGTCTCGCGGTTACTGCTAAAACAGGTATTTGGCAATTGGCAAGGAACGTGCAATCAATGTCAGGAAATCGATTCCCCGAGATACAGAACCGCCAGTATTTGGCAAACGCGGCAAACGGATTTGTCTGTTATAATTAGCAATCGTTACGAAGTACTTAATACGAATAAATGAACTTGTGAATAAATCAGTGAAGCTTATTGATCATTGAGCCTAAGTAGATTCTATTAATTGTATCGCGAGGAAGGCGCAAAAAACACAAAGAGACATAATTTACGTAATTAAGCAGTTTAATTCGTCGTTTTCCCCGAGCAACACCTGGGCAATCCTAGTTAAAGCATTGAAAAACTTTGCGCGGCTAAAATATAAATTCGAAACTGATAAGGAATACTTGAAAAGAAATTACGTAAACCCATTACGCGGTCCTCTTTGCTACGAGGAAAAAATGCGGCTGGGTAGTGGAGGAACTGAGGAGGCAAGAAGAGGAAGAAAAAAAATGTCGAATGGGTTTTAAATATCTGGACGGTCCGAGCGTGAAACTTTCGCGCCAGCAGGACTTTATTTATTAAATGTTCCTTTTTCCGCGTCCACCTTTGCAAGCTCGTTCCGCGGTATCCACTTGTCATAAAGCTCCGTAGTTTTATTTTATTTTCCGTTCCGTTCGCAACTCAGCGGCCGCTTCGTTGAATTCAACGAGACGTTCGACATTTTTATCTACTCGCTCGTGAAAGGACTTTGGCAAACCGATTTTTATTAATACTCGAAGACTCGCATAATAAACAGTAGTTCTTAATACATGTAAACTTCTAATCGCAGATTTTGTTGCGATTGGCAATTTATTTTGTCTTTCTTTTTACATTAAAATAGGTTTTCAAAACCGTCCTCTTTTTTACCACGAGGAACGGCTGTTTCGAGCTTGTTGCCTTTAACGTCGCTATATAAATTCATTGGCAGTGCGTCTATTTTAAATGGCCGATTGTCAGCTGAACAATGACAACGGCCATAAATTCGAAATCTCCGGGGATTTGCGTTTATAGGTGAATTTCTCGAATGCCAATTAAAATGATCGCCGGCGTTGCGCATCGAATGATACGGCGATGTAACTGTAAACCGTCATATTCGCCGGTGTATGAAAGTCCGGGCAATCAGGTGTACGGCAATAACTGTGCACGTACGCGAGCGCAGAGTGGCCATTATTCATTTCGTCAAATTAAGTGAATTTCAGTTTTCTGCTGGAAACGGCGCGATCCCGGTAAATCCGGCGCCGTGGAGCGATTCGATGGAATTGCTATCGTATTACTTGGTAAAATTCCCGCGCCGAGTTGCTGCCATGTAAACGATTCCCGTTCGACCGGAAAATAAAGTCGCTCGCGCGGAAATAGCTCGAACCAAATTTTCCGATTGTCGGCCACGGATTTCGCGGATTAATAACGTCCGGCCGTGGAATCGAAGGGCGATGGACTTTCGTACTCGTTAAATCGCCACCTTAATAAATAATACCCAATTGACATCCAGCGTATCGGAATAATTTATGAATTCCCAGCAATCCAAAAATGAAGCACACTGTTTCGCTGTAGACGTTTAATTAACGGAAGCAATGTAAACTCTAATAACTGCTAATTCACGTCTCGTGCATGGAAATAGGTGTCAAATCTGCTGATATAAAAAAGAAATAACACTGTCTGATCGTGTACGTTTAATTAATTGCCGTGGCGTAGTAGCGGAACGTTTGTCGATATCGACACCTTTCACTTTTTTCATTATGTTTCACTTCCTCCAGGTGAGAAAGATAATCCATCATTTCCTCGTCGGCTACTGAGGAATGCGTCCGACAGTCTCGCACGAGGCGTCGGCGTTCTCAATTCCCGGGTGGATATTTTCGGGTTAAACGGCTAAATAATCGACGATCGGTTATCCCTTGCGCGCCTCGAGCGTGGATTTCCCTTGGAGGTCGCTGCTTAAGCTCAACGTTCAACCGCGGTTTTCGAGTTGGGGAGTTGAAGTGAAGTCCCGTCGTTTCCCCGGAATTATGCGCCCGCCAAGAGAATGACGACGCGCTAATTTCCCCGCAAACTCCGGGCCACTGAGTTCCCGGTTGAACGCGAAATTCCACGGCACGCGACGCTCCATGTCTTGCACGAATGATATCCCGCCGATGGCGAAAATCCGCGCCGTTTACGACCTCTGTTAATTATAGGCTCGCAATTAACCTGGCTGTGAGCGGCTAAGTATCCAAGCAACAAAAAGATAAGTCAAACCCGGCTAATCGAATTTCATAATCGATCTAGTCCACTGAACTGCTTCTTGCACGAGCTCTCAGTAAATATCAATTTACAAAATAGAAAAGTAAAAGGACTTTATTGTATTTATGATTGAAAAAATAGGTTGTGAAATTGGGCTGTCGTGTAGTTCAATCTTGTACAAGAATTATTCTCCCTCTTATTCTTTTTTCGATGGTTTTAACGAAATTAGTTTCGACATTTTCCACACTTGTTTCGCAGGAGAATATATTCATTATGGAAAAATCTTGCATTTGTCAACGGTTTCTCCCGTGAGCTTATTGTACGTAAATGTTCATCTCTCGATAAGTAGATAACGAGCACTCGAGACTACGGGGCAAAAAGCTCCTCCCTTTCTCGTTAACCACGAAACGATAATTATTATTTCATGAAGCCAAGCCAGCAGGTTCCTCATTTGCGTTTTCCCTGCCTTCCGCATTCATCTCCATTATTCCATTTTATGCTCATCAATCCACCGACTGATCTCACCGTATCCCCTTTCTTCGGTGGTTCCCTTCTTTTTCCCTTCACGAGGGACTTATTCACAGTAATGGAAACTATGATAATTACGATTATTCGGCGATACGCACGGCCAGCGGATTATTTTATTATCGCCAAGTCCCGCTGCAGTCTGATAAAGCACGAATTAATATTTGCCCGACATGACGTGCCCAATTACGATTAATCTCGCCTGTCGCTGTATCTGCCAACGAGATGGCATTTGTCGCGCGAAAAACGGTCTACAGGATATCGTCCCGATAGCCTGGAATTAACTCGACGAATTATCGAACCAACGGTTTCTTCCATGTCGCCTTTTTTCCATTCCGGAAAGAGAAAAGGTGGCAGATCCGAGAATGTGGATGAGGCAAATCGATTTAAACAGCGAGCCCTTGGCAATTTCTCTCGATCTTGTAACACGGGAATTCTAAATTGACTTTCCTCGATTATTCTCTCAGGGCGACGAGACTGGAGTTTAACGTTTATCGAATTATCCAAGACAGATGTAAAGTACCTTTAAACGAAAATCAATGTCTTCCGAGTCTCGATGTAAGTCAAAGAAACAACTGCATCTTTTTTGAAATTATTCCCTGTGTTGGGTTATTTACGGGTGTAGATGGTTTATTAATGTAAACTACACGATGGAATTTCCTGGGCTGAAGGGCTTATCTTGTCAGTGAGATGTTCCGGGGCATACAGTGTTTTGGGAGGAACGCAAAATTCGAAGTAACCTTGTCTTGGAGCTCACTAAACACACAAAATTCTCTGAAGGAGAATGTCTGGCGTGGAAGACGACGAGCTTCATGAAATTCCCTAAGATTCTCGTGGCACGGTTGGAAAGTGGGTCGGCTCGATACAACAATGTGCGAATATAGACCTCAATATACGTTGTCAAAGAAATTTCTTTAACAAAGCGAGTGTACGTTGATACTGCTGAAATTCTTGACGAAACATTCCCCGTTCTGATTAAGCAGTTAACCACGTGTGTACTATTAAAATCTTCTTCCAGGGAAATAAACCGTGCAACGCAGGGTGATTGGTAAAGTGTATCGCTTTCGAGGCTTATTTTTATTTGGTCTCAAATAATCGAAAGATGAGTTCCTTCATCGACAAAGTGCTGGCACGTAAATTTGCTTTCATATTCGCCACAGTGACGCGACGGCTCATCGATCAACTTAATGTTCGACCCGTGTGTCATAATAACATCAATTCACCATCGATTTACGTGTAATCGACATGGAGGACCGTGTTTTCAGGTGTCACGAAGATAAACTGTCCGTCGCTGAGTTGAGAATATCGCAGGCATATTCGGATGATCGTTTGTTAGTAATGCTGGAAACGTGGTCACTTTCCTCAAAGTGAATTCACAAAATAGAACGCTAAAAATGAGTAATCAATCGCCTGGTTCATCATTTAAAAATATTCTCTTCCGCTATTGATTCTTTAAAAAATTTCAATAAGGTCACTGTAATAACGTAGGAAATTTAATTAGAGAAATGTTGAAAAAAAGTAGAAAAAAGTATAGACATTGAAAAATGAATATGTAATTCTTAATGCGACGAATTATCTTGTTTGTCGGATTTGATTTCGAAAAATTTACGTGTTTCTGGCTGGTTTAATCGAGATAATTGTATTGGAAGGGCATTAATATTCGCAATAGGTTCTTCCGATGGTTTGGCGGTTTGGTTACTGCAACACCATTGTTATATACGCCTCGCTAATCATAAACCTGCACTCAGCGAATCTGTCGGATCCTCTCGGTTAGTGCAGCAGGGCGAAGGAAAGGGCGGAAGTAACGGTGAATACGGTGCAAGCAGCTTTGGTTAAACTTGAGCACAACTGCTGTCATTCGCAGATGTGCGCGGCTCGATGGAACACGCTGCTGGAATATTCACGCGTTTACTTCATCGAGGAAGGGAAATAGAAAAGGGTGGGACGGTAAAGGCGAGGAAAAAGTTTCTCCGACAATAGGAATAATGGGACATGTATTATAGGTAAAAAGCAATCTTAAAATAACGCGAAATAAACGAATTTCTTCGGAATTTCTTCGGAAGTTCTTCGGAATACAATTAAATTTTTTTGTCAAATTAAAAGAAGAAGCAGAGGTTTAGATTAAGATTCTTATTAGTTGTTTTTTATTCGTACGAAATTTAAGATGATGTGAAAGGTGGTTCGTTTGCTCGATGAATGCCTGTAACTGTGAATTTACTGTTTAAAAATTTTCCGCTGCTTAGGAAATAAATTAAAAGCGACAGCGGTTGTTGCATTTTTCTTGAAAGTATTTAACGGAATCGGCGGAAAACGTAAACTCTGCCATGCGGTTAGCCGCATTATTTTCCTCGCGGAGCAGGCCGTTGTAAGCATTTTTCCGAAAAGCCTGAATTTCCGGAAAGTTTAGAATTGCTGTCGGGCAACACCGCAGAAGTTCCAAGGACTTTCCCGCGACTGTTCGCAGCAGTTCGCCGAGGAAACGCAACTTTTCTCTATCGTCCGCGAAGGGAAGAGTTTCGCGCAGAAACGTCGGAACAGACGAACAGACGGAGAGGAAGGGGGGTGGGATTGTAGGTGGTCGTCGGAAGTAAATGAAAATTATGGTGCCGAAATCGCCTGGTCGTTGAAATAATTCCACAAGGAACGAAAAATAGAATAGCTGACTTTCAAAATACATTTTTTCAATGGAAATTACTAACATTTTGAACTTATTTGGCTGACCCTGTACAGATACTTTCCCCTGCGAGTGGAACTTAAGATTCAAGGGAAATTCAAGGTTTTTTAAGGCAGGTGAACATTTTGATCTAGAAAGATCTATCAAAGATCTATACATTTGAGTTTAATTCGTAGTAAAACTAGGCTTAATGTGTTAAAATATGATTATCTTCAAGATTATTACTTGATTGATTTTTGTAGAATTAAGTCCATTACATGCACTCTAGGCACATGTTAAGAAGTTTTACGATTTTTTTAACGACTATCGGCTGTCGTTCACTATTTGTACTCGATTACCATTGTCTCCGGGCAATTCTCATTGTCAGCAGTCGTACGGGCGGAGTTAATTAGATCGGTTCTGGTCTTCGCGAGTATATGTCTTGAGGGAACCTCAGCTGGTACGGGACGTAACGATCCATCACGGGTTCTCGGTAGGTATTCGTCATTTAACCTGGCTCCCTTTGGATCACTGCGCCGAGAGGAACCTAGGTCTGCCGAGAAATAGAGGGGGGGAGGACCCTGATCAAGATTAATCGTATGCAAATTACCTGCGCGAGAGAGAGAGAAAAGGTAGTACAGGGAAAGGAGGACAGAATAGTAGACAGGAACGAACGGGGAGAAAATGGAACGGACAAAGAGGGAAGATAGAGAAGTACGCGGATAAGGATAAAAAGAGAAGAAGAAGAAGAAGAAGAAGAAGAGTATTGGTGCGTATATATGTTGCCAAGGACTTTCATTGTTCGACTCCTGCTTTGTCGTTGGAAAAAGGATCGAAGACCTAACGCGGATTATGCAGATCCTTGAGAATTGAAAGACAGGGGTGAATGACCCTTCATCCCCGCGTAAATTGAGGATTTGCTCGTCGAATGTGTGTAATGAATTATTTGCAAATTACTCTCTGAAAATTGTCTATCAAAATTTCACAACGGCATACGTAGACACGTGTTTTGGGTATAAAATTCTCGTGACCTCAAACCAAGAAGTGGATAACTTAAGTTTTAGCGTTACGACAATTTATTGTAAGATTAAAAACCGGAATGATCCATGTAATTGAAAGTTAGGGTTTTGTCAATTACGCTATCCTATATCGGCGATCAAAACCCGGTTTTAATGGCAAGTCGGAAGAGTAGTGCGTGAATTTTCATCCGATAAAAAAAACCAGTATTGACTGGATTTAATGGGAGAGATACACGGTGCGCGAGCACAGAGGACGTATAGTTTGTACGTAAATGATTACCGCCGTGGATTACGACATCCCGCGGTTTACAATCGCGGTATCTTACGGTCCGTTAGTCACGGAAACGCGTTTGCCGTAACACTTTTTGCCCGGTGAAAGACCAACGAGAATCACCGTGCTGTCAATTTTGCCTGGCGTGCGAAGAAAATGATACTCGAGCGATAATCCACCGACGAATGAGTCGAATGAAAGAAAAGGCCGCGACAGATGTGTCATTTGCGTCATTTCTCGGTGTGGACATCAGCGAATGCATAGACACATCGCAAAAACGTAAGTTAGAAGCGGATTTGATAAGCCGCTGATAAGCCCGTGCACGCATTTCTATTAACGTTCGTCAATGCTATCTGAAAGTTCTTCCTTGTAGATAAAGATTCGCCCGTGAGCAAAAGTTTGTATTGAGATTGTGTGGAAAAAGGAGGATAATTTTTATGAAAATGACACGTACAGTGGTTATTTGTTACAAATATTATTGCCGTTAAAGAGAAGTCTCAGATCTTATAGAGTTGTAGGAAAATGTCAATATTAGTTTCTGTAATGTAGTATGATAGCTTTGCCTCGTTTCTTCCAAGTCGGCCTTGATACTTCGCTGACATTGGTTTTTGCTCATCTCTCAAGGTCAGGCCATGATAATCCGTACCATTAACAATACTGTCAGTAACGTATATCATGTGGATTCTCCTGCTCTTCGCGATATCACCGCAGATGTTACGCGAGAAGTGTAGAAAGATTAATAATTCCCCACAGATTTTTTACGGTAATTCGCCGTGTCACATTCCCTTGAAAAATAGTGGCGCAATCGTGCAAAGAGAATACCTTAAAACTATTTCTTATTTAACTGATCAGTGAAACTTATCGTTAATCGTGTATCGTTAATCGTTTACGAAATCTCGTGGATCGTCCTTTGTTGTGAAGATTCATTTTGTCATCGCCGTTTATTTGTGAGGGTCGAATATTATGATTGGCCGGAATCGGCTTAACGTCGGACCAGATCGACGGATTTCACTGCTCAGTTTGCCGAGTCTGATCGTCCAGGACGGCAGGCGTCTTAACGAATTCCGTGGACCGTCGACTGGTCGTTACGTAAAGCCAGGACGACGGTTCTCTGCGAATTTTACGTAAGCTCCGATGCCTGGCGATTGAGTAGCAGCCGAGGAGTTTTATCAGCGTAACGCGACGCGATATCGCCGTAGTGTTTCGCTGACCCATAAAAAGAATGCTCGACACCGACGATCGCCCGGAGGAACGAGACTTTGCAGCCTGCGTCGACGTCCGCCGGTGGCAAGAATTTCGCTGCAGTCCACGAAACCCCGTCCTCCCCGCGTACCGTTTATTCCCAAGTTTAATAATCCTGAGAAACTTTCGTCCCCCGAAACACTGCGGAAAATTCGTAAAACGCCGGGCTATTCGTTCGTTTTCCAAGGGAAATTTCTGATACAGCTGCGCGGCGTTGTGGAAATTTTTCGGAACCGATTGTGCAATCAGCGAGAAACTCAATGGAGATGTTTACGAGTTCGGCTTCGTTCGCGTTAATTCCGATTCCGCGTTACACGAACTTCTTTGATCTATATAAAGAAGTGTCGAGAGTGACGTCAGCAAGGAGAAATGAGACAAAAGCAGCACGGATAAGCGTTCGCTGGCACGAGCAAAAATTCTGCTCCATTTTAACAGGTTCTACCTTTCGGCAGAAACTTTATTTAAATATTACTGAAAAGCTCAATAGACCCAGCAGTGTCTTGTTTATATTCGATTAGATCGTGGTCATGGAAATTCACAAGGTCTCTTGCTCAATAAATAACACACTTAAGGAAAGTGTTTACAAGTTAGCCATTTATTTGGGTTAATCGTGATTGCGCGATATAAAAGCTTGTTTGACCGGGTTAAAGAATTCTTGGCCCTGACACTCCCTCGGAGAACTATGATAAAGGAAAGTGGAATGAAGAAAAGCTTCATTGCGTTTGCGGACAAACTGCGGTCGAACATTTATTGTTTTTACGTAATTACTTACTAAATGCAGCTCTCTCGAGGGAAACATTCGTTGGCTCGGTGTTTGAATAGATCGTTCTTATGAGAATTTACGAGGACCGCTTGTACAATGAACAACTCAAGGAAGGAGTTTATAAGTTCAGGGCTCCTTCGGTTTAATCGCGATCGCGCTTTACACCAAGTTCCCGACAAATTTCAAGCCTGGATTAAACTTGCCTTCAGCTCCCTTCAACTAGCGTAAAAATTTATATTCCTAGCTCGCTAACCTATTAGCGGCTTACAAGGGCTTCAGGGTAGCCTAGCCAAAGAATTATGTGTCGTTAAAGCCAGCGAAATTCTCAGAGATCGAAGGCAGAATTAACATTAGGCATGTCACACTTTAATCACGATAAGTAATGTTCATTTCGATCAACACGTCGCTCGTAAAATATTGAAGTGGTTTTTCACGTCTGCCTTGATGTAGATTTACTAAAATTTGAAGACAGATCTCATGAAAAATCAGTCCACTGGTCGTAAGTCCGTATTACAAGAAATCCTTTGGCTTGTTAGCTCAGAATGAACTTAATGAACACAACAAAATTTGCTTCATGATTCACCGAAGACCCTGAGGCTCCTTTTTGGGCAATCCACGCTTATCGTCCGAAGGAAGGGTCTTAGCTTGAGCGATCGAGTTGGCTGGACTTTATTGGAACATTGTCCGGGAATAGCGGACATTTGCTCGCCCCCCTCGAGAGCGTACGCCCCTGATAAATGCGTGTAAACTTCTGGGTGTATGCCGCGGTCGGCATACGGCCGACGGCAAAAGAGGCGAGGGACAGATACACGCGAGGAAAACTCACACCAGCTTACGGAAAGGCAAACACATGACCACGCAACGTGGCAACCGCGGGCGAACGTAGCCGTTCGGAGTATACATAGAGCCTCCAGCGACGAGGGGGGCCAGTTTAAAACGGCCTTCTGTCGGTATCGTGTCGAAGAAACGCGCATAGAGCTCGTCTTCAGTCCAGTCCACGCGAATCGCCAAGTCCCCCCCCATCCGCACGATCCACGCAGATCCCCAGGGATTTACTTGCCCCCTCGAAACGCTTAGATCCCGCGGGAAGGAATCGCAAGAGGCCGAATCCCGCGATTTTCGCAGGTCCTTTCGCTGCTCCTCAGGGATAAGGTAATTCCCCCACCAGGAAGCAAGGATCCTCCTCATGAAACGTTCCTTAATACCGAACAAATTCCCGACAGTATTCCTGCCGTCGGATAAATTCAAACTCGAACGGTACAGCGGGCACTGTTAGACCTTCGGAAAAATTGTCTTCGTCGCTTAAGTAACTTTCGCAAACGTTCGAGGCTTTTTGACAACCTGCAAATACGTTTTTGCAGACTCTTCAGACGATAACCTTTGGGTCGACGGTGTTTGTTGTTGTCGTATTCGAAATTGTGTCCGATGAAAGTAAAAGCCGCGGAATTTGCGAGGGACGAACGTGCGGTTCACCGTGTCTCTTTGTGTCGGTGTGTACACGCGCACGCGTGTGCGTGAAAGGTGATTCGTTGGTGTTAGGTGTGCCGGATTATTTTGGCAGGTGTGTTTGCAGGCATTTAAATTTCCCTCGGGCTCGAACATCGGCGCAATGAGTTGCAATGTATTCCGCGTCAATTCATTTCCGGTTTTACGCACTTACGCGTGTTCGCATTTGTAAAGCCTTTTCCACCGGAAACGTCGCTGACGCGTCAACATTCTTTCCGGCGATTTTTCGCCACATTCTTCGTGAATGCTTCGACAAAACTTTGTGCTCGCCGATTTTGTAAATCGACCGTGTATGGCGAACCTCTGTTTACGCGCGAGTGAGGAGTGTTTTTAATGAATACAGAACAATCTTACGTGAAATCGAAGTCGTATTTCGTACGATGTTAAACTATAACTTCGATCCATTCGATTTTCAATGCAAAGCCTGCGCTAGATAGAATGCCAATTAATTATAATTTTGCCGTATTTAATTATAATTGATTCACTTACTAGCTCTGCCTGTATGAACAGCGGAATTAACTTGCTCGTTTCAACTTAATTAACCGCAATTCTTTTCAATTAGTACACAAGAAAAATGTACTTTTAACGAATGTCTATCGTTGAACGTTAACCACGTTAAACTGTACTGCTGTTAAATAATTTTCTAGCTAATTTTATCGCAGCAATTTTCGGTAGCATTACACAGAATTGTTTAGACCGTAATTCTCTTGGGTATGGAAATAGTATTAGCACTTTCTGGCCGACCAGAGTGCTTCAACGCATTTGTATTTTTGCTGACGTACAAGAGTCTGGAAATAGTCATGCCTAAGTTAAACCTCTCCTCGACCAAAAGGAATCAATGTCTCGCACAGTTTTTATACGAGCCGCGTAACGTCAAAACTATTCCTCTGCCAAGAAAGAATTTTTCAGAATTTTTAACTAAGTAATAATCACGTACAGTCAGTCGGAATTTGTTGGCACTAATTTTTACTGCACCCTGTGAATTTCATAAAAATTGACTTACGTCCATTCCTCGGCCAGCAGTTACGTCATTGTTGACAGAGTAATTTTCGAATCACTTAACTACAGCTGACGAAAATTTTGCGAACGTGCGAACAAATTGTGTCAATTTCTCCCGTGTATTAGGTCAGTCTGTTTTCAAAAATCAGGTAAAATGTTTATCGGTTGAAAAACTTTCGATCGCGCTGTTTTGGGGAAGTCGATTTGAAAATTCGCGAAGGACGGAATTGGCGACATTTGAAATTGTGTTGACCGCATTGATATTCACTCGACAAACGCGATAATTCATCTCACGCGTCGGAGCTATTTCCAGAAGGTTCCGAACGATCATTTCAGAGTCGCTAGGTGTACGGATCGACACGAGTTTCAAATCCATCCGCCGAGTGGATCAATTCACGTGCTAAGCTACATGCAGTTCTCTCCTGCGACTTTCAATGCAACCGTTGCTCCGAAATGCCTTTTAAAATTCGGGAAAAAGAACTACTTGACAGCGAATCGATCTTTAAGCAAAATGGTTGCACACTTGTCAATGAATTTTCTACACAGCTACGGTAAAATTATTATCGATATCGATCTTCAGTTTTCTCTTAATTTACTGCAGTACATTGTACTGTCATATTTTTACCGCGATGAATTTTGTATTATAAATACAGTCACGCTCAATGAATAATATTCAATTTAATTGAAATGGAATGGACATGGAATATCTCTACGTACGTCTTTACAGTTTTCTGCAAACATCTGAGCTGCGAAAGTGCTTTATTAAAATTATTGACTTATCCGGTGCAAACACTGAAATTCCGTTGACATTCTCGCGAGCATGGTTGTCCATTCTGGCGAGCGCAAAAGGCCATTTCTCACGGCGTTGCTCCGGCGCGGGGACTATTTCCAGAAGGTTCCTGCGGATGATTTGAGAGTCGCCAAGCGTACGAATCGACACGAGTGCCGGCGACGCTTCCAGGCGCAAATCGTGCGTATGCCGTTTGCCGGTCTCTCGGCCCGGCAAATCGAAACGACACAGCAGCTGTCTGTCGTTTCTCGCATCTCCCCGGGAGATCCCGACAGTCGTGTATGCATATCGACGCACCGATACGTGCCGGGCCTGCGTTATTCCGCCGATGCGGCCCGCGCTTCCGGAACTGTCGCACCGAATAAACGAATAAACGCGGCCAAAGCACCGGGCCGAATTGCAACCGGAGTCACGGACTTTACTATGCGATTCCCGCTTCCGCACTGGACCAAAAACCAATTCGACTGTTCCCCTAGACCGCCATCCATCTTTTTTTAACACCGCCAACGCCTTTACCAAGGAAAAATCACAGAGTAATCGGAATATACTTCGTTTCAGGAATATCACACGAGTCAAAAGTACGGCAAAAAATACTTGGGTGTGACACTATTTCAGAAAAGGATTTGGAAAGAATTTTTGTGAATCTGGGTTTCGTAATTGTTAGAGATCTGGATTTGGTATTTAAAACTTGCGTGAAGGTTTTTGCGTCATCCGGGAGTGATTCCTGTCATTTATTTCGAGGGAAATATACGTGTCAAGTAGGTGCAAAGATAACGATCCTGGGAAACGTGGATTATGGTAACAGTTGTGAGCGTTGATAAAAAGAACCGAGCTATATAATTTTCTCTTTGACACGTATTTTGTAAAGGGAGTGGCTGATCGATAACGTTATAGGATATCGCGTTTGGATAGTACATGCGGGCAAACTAGAGACAACAAAAATAACGAACCGAAATTATTTGGGCGGAAAATCCAAAAGTTTTTCTCTCAAAAGGACTAACGAATATGACGCGTTTGCACGGATAAACTACGGTCAAATATTGAACCTAAAATGGCCAGTTGTCATATTTGGGGATTGTTACACTTGTGCTGTGCGATAAAATTTCTGAACTGTTTCATCGGTATGGTTTTTTGAAGGAGGAGATATAAAAAAATAACGCGGTCATCTATGATTCTAAATGAGAATTAAAAACAGACGACTATTAGTATTTTATAACTGTAAAAATATGTTCATTAGATTTTTCCTTACTTCGGTTTGATACATTGAGTTCATTGCTTAATAAGAAGAAATCTCTATAATCTGGTGGAATATTAAAATAGGAGCAGCATGATATTCTGTTTCCTCCGAGATAGTTATTTCCTTTTTCCATGGCGACGTTCATAAAATCGATAAAGTCGACGCTCCGTGTCAAGTGAAAAGTATTCCACGAATCCTTTTACTACAGCCGGAGTATAAAACGTGAAATTCAAACTGGTACGCGAGGCGGAATTGAGACACAAAAATTTCGCGACATTCTAAAGAATCATGTCGATTGCGTCGCGTAATCACATGACGCGTCGACGACGGAAAATTTTACCCTGGCGCCTCGAAAAAACTGCATTATGATCAACCGGTTTCACATAATGACAAGCGGAGGAAAAGATTTTCAGTGCAACGTTACAATTGACATCTATCAGGCAATAGAATTCAATAGAAAAATATTATAAATTCTGTAGATCGTGTCCACGTTTCGAAAGTGGAAGAGCTTGGTCATTAACTAAAAATTCTTCGTATAAACGCTGCCTTGAGCGTGAATAATATTAAAATAGATTAGGTGCTATAAATAGAAAATGATTAAAGAATGTAAGTGTATCGGATGACTAAGTCGTTGACTTCCGGCGAAATCTGTGGATCCGAGGAAGGACTTCGCTATCGATTCCTTCTGAAATCTTAAACTGGGCTCCTACGAGAGTGGAGGTCGTGCACGGCATAAGCCGGCCCTATAATCGTGATATATACGTAACTGGCAACGAGAAAACAAGCAAAAGGGAGAATTGCCGGGCTGGCTAATATACACAGACAACCAGTCAGGCCGGTGCTTTCGTACGAATCGCGCCACCCGGCGAACCAACTCAGATTAAAACGCATTCGCTTTGTTCGCTGTGAATTCCCCTCTCCCGAGTTTTGCGGCACTCAAAGTCAAACTTTTTAATCACAACCCCGCCGAGCGTGTAATACAATCGTCCCGAAAAATACGACGATATTTTCAGGCTTCAATCCTCTTTTTTGGCGTTTGTCAAAAATTTGCTGTTCCTATCGCCAGCGTAACCTTGTATTTTTCCAAGAATTTTACCTGGGTAAATCGCTTTTGCGAAGCTTCAGCATGTAACCTGTGAAAATTCGGGCTGTTCAGGTGGGAGGATTTTCTTGTCAGTACTAAATTGGTTACACATTAAATAAAATCGTCACGATAAATCCTGTTGACCGAGGGATTTTCAATGGCGAATTATTTAGCTGGTCTTGTGACATTTCGTTACTGGTATCTTCCAATTTGGCATCGTTTATCGTGCAATTTCCATGGCGGAACGAGCGTCGGTCGAGTCGATATCGAATTTAAATCCCTGGACAGAGTTCTATCGAAATTTTCCATTGATTTTTCTCCTTGATCGCGTCCATTTTTCGACGTTAATTCTTCCCTTGTGCTTGGCGCTTTGCGTTGCTTGGCAGGCAGTTAAAAGCGATTCGCGATCGATCGTAGGTGAGGTCGACGTACCTGTTTCTCCCCCTCCAGTGGCATTTAGTGGAATCTTCCAGGAATCATATCGTCCTGCCGCGGGAAGCAGGGAGGGAGGGGGGGGGGAGAATCGTAGACCCGGTAGGGAATTTACTTGGTGATTCGATGACGCGAGGTCGCGTCTACTCGCCATAAGTCGATACCGTCTTACGAACTGTGCCTCGTGTGAGTAATTACGCGTCGAAGACGGGCAAACCGCAGCTACCAATTCCCAACCGCAAAGTAGCCGCTTTGCGGCGGTCCAACGTGAATCTCTTAACTGTCTCTCAGTCCACAGGGTTCGTCTTAATTACCGTTAAGATCATTTCTACCACGATCGGAGAATGAAGAATCTAGTGACACAAACCCTGAACAGTGTGTACAGGTTTGAGAAGAGATTCGGTCGTCAGAAATGATTTTTTGTGCCATTATTATCTGTCCGAGGAGATTTCTTCGCGTAAAGTTCGCGAGGAAACGGAGAACGCTGGTACCGGGGGATCCTTCATGATCGAGGGGGAGGGGGAAGTTTGGAATACGTCCCCGACGGGGGTGAAGAGGGGCCGAGAGTCGAGATGATTGATAGCGAAGAACCGTGCACGCGCCACAATGGACCCGGTGCCGGTGTCAGGCCGGAATAAAATTCATGGCTGTTGCCAAGGGAGACGTTGGGACGCGATTGAGATGCAAATACACACGACACACCCGGTAGCGTGGGCCTTAAGGCGCTTCCACATAGGCCGAACGCAATTCTCCCGGCGAAACGCAAAGGAATCGTAAAGAAATGAACAAAAGAAACTAGAGAGTAAAACCGTATTTTCGCGTAAACCTAAAACCGGTTTTCGCGCAAAAATCAGCTGTAAAGAATACAAAATATCGTGAAAATGTTGTGAGAAAATTTGTTATTACCGAACGTTTGATCTTTGATACACTCAACTAAATGACGGTCATTTTCTTGCATTTTTAACATCATTTGTTATGTTAAACCTTATGTAATAATGCTTGATTAGTTCCATTAAGCGTTCGGTTGAATACGTTTTGATAAAACTTGGCTGGTTTCCGTCACGATTTAAATGAGTCGAGTAATTGCTCACATACTATAATGGTTGACTTCCTTGTCTAAAAGCCTGACATAACACGTAATTGATCTGACTTTGATGATTCAAGTGACGATTACAACGACAGTTTCTCCACAGATTCTGGTGTACCCCTCCTTTCTGTTAAGAAAATCTTCCTCTCCGTACTACTATCCCTCCTAACATTTGATTTGATTTATTCTTCTCCTGTTTGATTGATCGTTAAGATCTCCTTATTTTTTGCAGGTTTTCCATTGCGCCGGTGAATGGCTCTTAGGATTCTCGGCCAGGTGTGAGCCGGCGAGAAAGTTTTTCGTGGTGCCAGCGCACAAACACAGCCCGTACCCGATGAGTGTACGTAGAGCGGAACATTTCTTCCATCGAATTATTCTAATGATATGCGAGAAGGCCAAGGCCAACGGCGACAAGCCGCCGTTCCGGCCGGTTTGTGCTTCTAGAATTGCACACGCGAGTGAAATTCAGCGAAACTGATGGATCGAATCTGCCGGTGTCGCGCAAATGCCTTCACTCGCCGCGCGAACCTGGATTTCTAGGAAGGCGAATCGGGTCGATAGATTAATGTACAGTGCCGCGCGATAGGCACGAACGAGTTGTTTCCAATTCCGATGGATATTCTTCTGCAGGAACGGCGCGCACGCTCGGCTGAGTCATGCAAATTTAATAGCCACGCGCGTATCTTTACGTTTCATTAGAGCTCGGTGTCGCGATCGAGTTAAGAGCCAGTCATCCAGCGAATTAAGTCCAATAAAATGGGCTCGCGCGTTCACGAGCTTCGCACAGAAAAGGCGCCGTTTTGTCGATCTGCACCGATGCAAACCCATTCTCTTTCGGGTCCCACAGGAATTAATCCCTCGTGGTGACATTCCCCTCCCCTCCTTCGGCTTCAGAGGATTAGGGCATCGCGCGATCGCAGTAATTAGGATTAATTGGTCCGATTTAACGGCGGGACGGGACTTAAATTTCTTGTTTATCCAAAGACCGCCCGGTCCGGTCTCGTTTAACCGACCGATTCACGTCGTGGGGGAGAAACTTCCACGAGTTTCACCCGCGAATTATACCGTCCGAAAGACGAAACATCGGGGCTAGGCTTACGTTAAGTTCGGCCAAAGGCGGGAACCTTTCGGATTCTGCCCCCGGTGGATTAAAGGCCGTGATAAATGGACTTGTCCCGTCATAGGATCAGCCCAGTAGTCAACGTAATGCGCTTCTGAAGCAGATACTTATGTCCGCAAATCTTCTAGACCAATCAGCAAAGAATTTTCCGTCAAACTTTGCTCGTCAATTACTCAGGGCTAAGCGAATTAACCCGGATTAGGGACAATTAGGGAATGTAGCTCCGATATGAGGGAAATTAACAGTTTTTTCTTATTATTTGCCAACAGGTTAGCTTGACAGGTGGTCATATGGTGAAGCAGAGGCGGTTTATTGGGAATACGAATAATAAGATGATCAACATACGGGAACACTTATAATACATTTAGGTGAGCAGTACGGTTTTATCGAAGGAATTCAATCGCGAGGCTGCTGCAGAGATTCAGGCGAATAAAACGTGTGAAAACGTGCCTGCATGCCCCTGAACGAGGTTCGTCCAGAGATTTGCAGCGAAACGAGTTTCGCTGCGGAAAAAGGTGCTATAGGATATAGAATATCGAGGAGGAAGGTCGGAAAGACATCGATCGATCCGATTTTGAGAATCGCTAGTCTCGTCTAGCTGTGATTGCACTTGTGATACAATTTTACTCCTCGGCAGCGACGAATTAGAGTTTGTATTTTGTTACAAAGGTGAGTTGTCTCCAATATTCCTACCCTTACCGCCATTTTCCCCGATCGTCCAATATTCCTTTACTTCAGTTCGTGCCTCAATGTTTCCCAATCACTGGTTCTACGTTAAATTACACACTGTACATGCGACGATGCAAATTATTCGTATGCCTATTTGTTACCTATGCTTTCCATCGGTAGTTGCGTAATTGTTCCCAAGAATTTCACGTTGTGGTTGACGAGTTAAGGCTCGTTTCTTTTTTACGTCTAAACGATGCATGGGGATTTAATCGTGTCCTTTTTGTTGTGATACGTAACGGCAAGTCGCGGTGAAAGTCGTAGAACGTCTGTGCATCGACGTAACGATCCACGCGTGGTTCACGTGGAAAATTCGCGTTCCTACGATCACCACCGCTCGTTTTCCCCGCGCCGATCGCTGAATAATTTATCATCGTCGCCTTCTCATAAAGACGAATCGTTTATTTATTAACGCCCGTCGGGATTGCTCGGCTGAGGACGTTTCCATTAACGAATCGGCAAGCATTTGAAATTTTTTCACCCCATGCGATAACGTTTACGCGAGCGTTCGGTTCCGCAGTTCCGTCCAACTGTTACGCCGCGGCTGTCTAATAGCTTGGATTTTTTATTTTCACAGGCTTTTAGGTACATCGACGCACTTGCGCGGCATTTGTATTTAAAGGGAAAAGATAAGCCAAAGGAATCGGGTGATATTTTCTCTACAGTATTCTTTTTTAAAGTACTTGCCAGAGCAGGAAGGTGCTGTACTACGGATTTACACGTGTTTGGCAAAAACGTACGATAAAAGCACAGTGACGCATGAAAAAGGCACCGCGGATGGTGCGTTAATTTAATCCTGCCGATTTCCTATTTTCTTTCTTACACCAGTGTGCCGTAAAGGCAGAGTTTCTTCATAATGGTGAGTAAAATCCATTTTTTTAACGCAGAATGTCCGATGATCGTTGCTTTATGAATTTTTAATCTCCGATCTTGAATAGTTGTAATTATTTAATTTGTTCTTAGAGCCAGCTTCATTGGACACGCTGTGTTTTTTGCTTAAATTCTATCGTTACTGTAGTGTACTGCGTTGACATTAAATTAATGACGTGTAACATCAACAATCGACGACACAAGTATTTAAAGTACTTGTATTTCGAAATACCTCAACGTGACACGTACAAATAGTGTCATAATTGTTTCCTAAAATTCTCCTGGAATATTACAGGACATAATCTATTGCACATTCAAATATGATAACGAGAGAAATTAACGACCAGCAAAAGACGATTGAAAAATTGATCAAATTCTTGATCGTCGATCACTATTTTTATCATGAATTTCAGTCGGTTCTCAGCGGAAATTTTCGGTTGTGGTTTTGGACTCCGTTATGCGCGTGCATTTATATAGATTCCTGACCCGTACATATGTATCGAGCATAGTGCACTAAAGGCTCTTTGATTTTACATCCATTTACACCGCGTTCACATGCCCCGAATAAGATTAGCACGAGACCCTATGATCTAGTCTCTCGGGTATACTCCGATAATTGAAATTGGTACCCCGTTGTATTAGCGAAATTTCAGGCGGATTTTCCGGTTCGACTCCCGCGAATTTCGGTGAAAGGATCTGCTGTTGAAAAAAAAAGATTTGTGCGAAAAATCAATCGAAAAAAATAAAGACGCACCGTAAAAGATTCTCTTCTCTCTCGTTTTGTCGATTCTCCCAAAATTTGTGCCTTTAATCCCGGCACGTTTTCGTAATCTCCAGCCATAACATCGCCGCGGCCAATTTCTTTTTTCTCACCTAGAACGATTAAGCTCGCTCGTTCAGGATTTCCGAAAACCATTACGGCCATTTACAGCCGTCACGTAATTACGGATGATTAGCGAAATTACAAGGTACTTGTTTCTGTTATCGTTTGTGTCGCAAATGGTCAGCCAGGAGTACACCGACCCTCGCGTATCGTTTATGCAATTACCAAGTAATAGGAGAAAATGCAAGGAAGGCATCGGTTCTTGCGGTTCTTAAGCCCGTGCACCGTCGAGAATTCTGATAAGTCGGTAAAACCGAGCTTCTGTCGGTGAAACGCGTGAGCGATTGCTATACGGACAGTTAATTAACAACCGTTCGGAAAGTTGGGCGATGGTGAATTTCGCGAGTTTTCGATGGGCACGATGGAAGCATGGGTCGGACATGGAGCGAATTTAAAGCGGCCGCGCGGAAAGCTAACCCGCGTCAGCGCTTTCCGCGTATCTCGAGTTGGCCTCGCGTGTTTTCCCATCGCGGCCGATTTAACCCGTTCAGAATCCCCGCGAGGAATAATTAGCGGCGGTGCCGTTAACCGGTTCGGAATTAATCGACCTAACACCGGCAAGTTTGACGCATCGGCGCGAAAAAAGCAAAAGCCGCAGTAATCCGACCTGGCCATGAGGAAAATTCTGTATCGTTCCGCGGCCGCGAATTAACTGGCTGGTCCCCGATCGATAACGTTTCCACGTAATGTTACATCCGTCAAAATTCCAATGAAGCGTGGGTTAAATGTGAAGAAAAGAATTTGCCCGATAGCCCGAGGGAATAATTCGCCGTTGGTTCGACAATCTTGAAAATTATTCTAATAGGATAGAAAACTGTGGATAAGTCGATTGGTGTTCATTGATTTTACGCAGACGATTTAATGCTGTAAAATCAATTTTTCTTCGAGTATGCGGTAACTGATCTTTCTCGGTTTTCCCAGCGAAATATTGCTTCTGACGAGGAATGAAAATATTGTCCACCATCAATCTGCTTCGGTTTTATTACGACTATTTTTCTCTCTGCCTAATCCGCCGATAAATCGCTACAAGATAAACTGTCCAACCGTACGAACCGTAGTAGAACCGTAATCGTTGTAATAACGACTGAGCTGACCTCGGTATAAGCGTATCGTCTACCACGATTTGCGTTATTTCGTGCTAATTTTAGAACTCTTCGTCGATGTTCCTAATTTCCAGAGTTACGTTACGGTCAAAGCTATCACTTTTATTGCACTTCGACAATGTGTTCTTTTAATACGCGATGATTCATTCATTGAACGAAATACTAATCATCTTACCAAACAATATGACATTGAAATTCTCCCATCGTCTGCAAGAGAATTCGCTGTGTTTATTTAGCACTGACACGATATTGGATGTCAAATGCACAGACGGGAAATTCCGTTAATTTGACAAGATATTTCCAGACGAATTGTTTTCATCGAAGCTTTGTTTTTCTCTCGAGGTAAATACAGTATAAGTGTGACAAATGATTCTTCAAGCGATCCAATGGAACTTGATAAAGTGGATGTGTTTTTCGCGTCATAATTCAAGGACCCCTTTAATGCATCTTTGATAGTTTCAATACATGGTTTGATAGATCACTTTCACCTAGTTTAGGTACAATAGTTAGGTAGACTACTATAATAAATAAATTGTTAACCTGCACCTTTTCAAGGACCTTGCGTAAAATTTGAAATTCTTGTGTTTTTCTTTTTAAAGTAAGGCTTGGCTAAATTTTGACGCGACATTTCACGATTGACACGCGGGTACTTGGCGATCAAGCCAGTCAACGAATGTCAATGGAATGCGTCGGAAAGGCGGGCACTACGGTGATTTCATCTAGCGTATTAGTTGATTAGATCGCGTCGGGGTCGGGATTGTAGTCGGTGGAAGTCGTTCGCCAAATGAAGATCGAGTTCGTTAGGGGGAGGTCGAGTTCGAGAATATCGTCTTCGATCGTTGCTTTCCTCTCTCGTTAAAATCAACGATACGCTCTCCAGCGGCCTACGTATTTCTATTTCCGTCAGCGCGAGGTCGTCGCTCGTTGACTTCGTTTTAAAAGTTCCAATATGCCAGGCCAGCCAGCTTTATCGCTCGTCCTCCTAATTTCGATGATACAAACTCATCCCGGCAATTGTCAGAATTCTACAATCTCAATCAGTTTTTCCAATTACTCGGAAAACAGACTTTGCTGCGGTGGGAAGAATCATAAAAATGATAATTAAGGATAACGTTAACATGGAAAGCTCTGAGTACTGGTAGTACTAATTTCCTTCAATAATTATTCCTGTAATTATCTATGTTTATTACCAGTTTTTTTGCTCCTGTAACGGACAATTATGTCCCTCATATTTTGTAGCTCCTTTTTTCTGGTAAGGTCAATTTTCTCGCGATGCCATTTAATCGAGAATAATCTGCACTCGTCGTCGAATTCTCGTCAAGGTGATACCACCTCGTTAAAGAGTTCGAACGTTGATAGTGGCAGATGGAGCCACTCGGCGGTTTCTTCACGCATGTGTTGGAGAACAAATTTGCGTGAAGATACGAGCCGAGTTCTCCGCTAAGATTCCACGCGATTTCCGTGGAAAACAGTTCCAAGAGAACTGGCAGCACCGAGCAGCAAAACTTCGGCCGATTATCAAAGTTTACCGGCTTTCATTCAACTCATTGTTTCAAGGAGTTCATTAAAGTTATACCAAACGAATTCCCTTCAGTTATTACTCACTTACTCCTTCGTGTCTCATTTATCTCTTATTCCATAAAAATTGACGCCTTGATAGTCCTGAATCCTTTTTTCTCCACAAAAAGGAAGCGACGAAACGATTCTCGTACTTTCGCGGTGTGTGTTTGATTTAATTGATGATACTTTTATAACCCTAGCCGTAAATATTGGTAACGGATGAATGAATTTGCTTCTTGCAGCGCGAGAAATTTAACAGTTTTCCTCGTTGCTCTTTCTTCACCAGCGTCGTCGGACGCTCGAGCCCTGCAGGGCTTTCCTTTTTGTTTGCCGGGCCCTTTTTACCGCGGGGAAAATCCAGCCCCCGGCACGTATTATGAATCGCGTCAACGCTCCCGACGAGATTTACGCCTCTGATATTACCGGCTGACGGTCGGCCAAGAATGGCAAGTTTTTTAATGAAACCAAGAGCCCGCGAGCACCGAAGAACCGGCCAAATGCCCGCCGAGAGTTAACGGATTAAACAGGGCCCCGTTTGCCCTGATTTATTAATTGCGCTAACCGGCCAAATGAAATTGCAATCGTATCTGCGGAAGGTATATCCAGGGAACATTGTTTGTCAGCTACGAATAAATCCTTGCGACGTATTCCAATTTTAAGCGTGCGTTGTGCGTCGCATTGAAAATTGCAGCTCACTCCTCGTCCCGATAAGTAATATCATTTAGATACACGCACACATTTTTTCTGCGTAGCACATTGATATTGCATTCCTCGAGAGATTGTTGCGCTCCGATTGTTCATTGTATAAGCGGAGCATGAGTTACATACTCGGCGGATTTCGTCAGTTTCGCTGATAAGGCTCCTCTTAATCGCCCGTTGATTCTGTTTATACGCTTTTTAAATACCTACAGGCATGAATTGTCGAGTGGAATCCAAGCTGAAACTTACCACTCGGCCGAACGATTATCGACGCAACGTCGACGATCAGTTACGCAAAATTACGCGCCTGTAACACGAGTACCTCGCTTATTATTCAACTGCCAATCGAAACGAAGCGAGTATCAATTTGCATTAGATTCATGCTAATCCGACGCGGGAAAGACAGGGCGTTGAATTTTTCAAATTCAGCCGGGATGTTCCATCGAATTACCTTCGAAACTGATTTACGACTGTCTCTCTCTCTCTCTTTTAACACGCACTATTGCCTCCATCAATGCTGACTTGGATAATATCTCTGCATGGTCTAAAGTCAACAAGCTTCGTCTGAATCCGTCCAAGTCTTGTGCTATGATTCTGGGCTCTTCCAGGTACATTCATTCCATCAATCTGGAGGAAACGACTAAAGTAGTCGCTGATGGTATTCCTATTCCGTATGTACATGTAGCCAAGACACTCGGTATCCTATTAACACCCACACTTAACTGGAGCGAACAGGTAACTTCAGTCTGCAATCGCATCTCTAAAACACTATATCAGTTGCGACTAGGAAGAGATTTTTTATCACGAGAGCATAGGAAACTCCTTATCACATCTCTCATCTTTCCTCTACTAGATTACTGTTCCATCGTTTTTACAGACATCAGTGAAACAGAGAATCTGCGACTTCAACGCTCACTAAACTCCTGCATTCGATTTGTCTTAGATTTACGTCGCTCTGACCACGTCTCCCCTCATTTTCGGGACCTTGGCTGGCTCAAAGTTGCCTCTCGACGGCAATACTTTCTCGCCATCTTTATTTACCGAGCACTGAAGGAAGGTTATCCCTCTTATGTGGCAGATACCTTAATTATAAAATCCTCTCTTGCCTCTCACTATTCGATGAGACCCCGCGTGCTAGAGCTTACCCTTCCCATATGTCGTACGGCTGCATACTACAACTCAACGGTGGCGGCTGGTATTCGTATCTGGAATTCCCTTCCATTACGAGTAAGGCAGTGCTCAACACTCACTACGTTTAAATCATCGCTCTACAGACATCTGTTTGATAGCACATAACTAGAAACTTTATTTTGCTTTATTTTATTGTATATTTTCATTATGCACGGTTCACTTTCATACATTTTATTTTTAGTTTTTGTATTTTGTACTTTGTATTTTGTATTTTGTCCAAACGGGATCTAGATCCCTGGAATAAACTTCTTTCTCTCTCTCTCTCTCTCTCTTTCTCTTTTTCCCTTAGCCGGCATTTTGACAATCAGTTATGCAAAATTACGCGCATGTGGCGGGAGTGCGATGCACGTAGCCAGGAAAAATATGGAATACAACATCAATTTTTCATTGGATCTATTGTAATCCGACGTAGTCGTGAAAGGGGATAAAATTTTGAAATTAGGCCAAAAATCTTTTCTTTAATCTAATACGACTTTTCGGGTTGCGATTGAAGTCGCAAAAATGTAGATAGATAGATAGATAATTTTTGTTGCTCTGGATGAGTCCGAAGCAAAAATTTAGCTGGGATATTCGATATTATTCTTTTTGTCAACGAATTCCTTGACTCTTGAGCTGATTTAGAGTTTTTCTCTTTATTTCTTCGTCGACGATCATTGACAATTTGTAAAATTATCAGCAACGCACGAGTGGCACACGAGCTGTCCCATTGAGTGGTCAGCCGGAATATTTTGCTTGAGTCGTCGGCACTCTTATCATCGATTGATAATCTTCCGCGGACATGCGGCTTACCTAATCCGGCTCCGTACGGAATTTCTCGACCTTTAACGTTGACCAGCCTTCATGCGTCCGCTCTGGTATCGCGTTGTCCTCCACGACTCGAGTGCCCGTAATTAAAACAATAATTTTCCAGAACGAGTCGGAAGGACCCCAGAAACCGAAACTCGAAACGTTCAAATCCGTCGTGAGTAGCCACAAGAGAAATCACGACGAGTTAGCAAAATTTCCACTGGACATTTCATCAAATTCATCGACTCATACCTGAAAACTTCGAACGATGAAGCAACTTGATTAATCAATAAATTTTCCCAAACCGATCTCAAGAACCATGTTTAAAACTGTAATCTTTATAAATTTTATCTATGTCTAGTTGTTCCTAAAGTTAGCAAATCTAATGTCTGTAAGTTACACGTTAATTTGCTACTGGTTTTGGAGGATCTAGAAGGATACCCTGCACGTTCTTACGGAGCGTTAAATTAAATAGGAATACTTTGACGCGCGGGGTGCAGGGGTAGTTATCTGCTTTAGGTCGGCATTAGCCAAGGACTGCGGTAGCTGCAGTGTCGGCTCGTTGATCATTCCGTCCGTGTAGTTTGTCGCCTAATCCGCCGTTGTAAACAAGCCTGTAACTTGCAATGCGGGTCATCAGCCTCGATACTGCGCCATGGTTGCTCGATGTAATCTTCCATGATTACGATGGCCCTATCGCGCCGGGGCCGCCGTTAGAGGCGTCTTTGCTTGATTAAAGTGTCCAGAACTAAGTACGACCGGCGACGTTACCGTCCATAACCACTGCGAGACGCAAGCAGATGCTGTTTCGTTTGATAGCGCAGCTGTCGAACATTTGCATCGCCTAATTTCGTTACATTAAGACCGACTAATTGACGCGAAAACAGACCTTGCGGCCATTGCATTAATTGCTAATTAATGTCCATGCTACAGGCTGATAATGACAGTCCTGGGAAAAGTAAATTTAATACAGTTTATTGTATTTTTATGTGAATAATTAACCAATGGTTCCTAACGCAAGGTAATTCATAACATGGATTGAAACTATACAATTGAAACTATTGTCCTATTTAAATTTGATTTCATAGCTTTCTTCGGTATTTTGAATTCTTATTTTCTTGGATTTTCTGGGACATTTTGTACATTTTGAAGGTGACTGTTGGTTGAATTAAAGAGGATTATTAATATCTCTGAGGGTTTCGCAAGCTCGGAGCAGTTGTACCCGCGAGTATTTCCCACTGCGATAATATTTTTTCCGTTAAGGTTGTCACCGGTAATTGAAAATTCTCGTCGGACGGAACAGCGTGTTGCAATTTTGTAATCTTTCCCCCCCCCCATGTGCAGGACTCTTCAAGGAATTCTAACAAAAGTCTCGACTCACCTGACGCAGAATATTTTATGACAAAGGGATGTCAATTTTTTCGATAACTTTGCATTGCCATCTTTCAGACATGTTTTCTCTTACGTAACAAGTATCGCGATACATCTTCGAATAAAGATAACACTTCCCGGAACCGTTAAGTAAAGGAAAATACATGCCAGTTAATCCGTCATAAAAATGTTTGCGTCATCAGTCAAGTTTTATTTCGTTCGATGCTCGGCACGTTGACTTAAATGTTCGCATCATTGTCAAGTGAGAAGATGACACATAGATTTCAAGAACGATCATTGTCTACCTTTTCCCCTTTAGAAACGAATTCATATTCCGTCACGTGTAATTCGACTTACGTTGCTGGCGTTTCAGCGATCGTGGAGAACGTGATTGGCCGGACGGTCGATGCAGATTTCCGCAAGAATGCAGGTATTTAGATGGAAAAATCTGAGCCGTCGTATTTTATCGGGCATGTAACCGCCGACGGAGATTATTACTCGTCGTCGTTGTTAATGGGTTTTTTATCGGCGGGCCGATTAACCACCCGCTGTCGGTTTTCCGTCGGCCGAACGCCGCATTATCGTCGGCGTCGACATAAACAAAGCGCGTAAATAACAATAGACGGCAGAAAATCCCGGCGAGCCCCGATATCGCTATTTACCCGGCTGTTACGTCGCTGCCTTGGGCTTTCATCATCGTCCCGTGCGTTTCTCGAGAGAACGATCCCACCTTTTCGCAGTCTGCCCAAGAAAAAATGGCACCCTGACGGTCCTTCGAAGGGCCAGAAGTGATGACAAAAAAAGTAGATTGTTGGCATCGGTTTCAATAAAACCTTCAATAAAGCATAATCATGCCATTAACTCAAAACAATAAATATGTCATATTTTGACGTGTCAACGCAATCTTTAATACATTAGGAATTGGAGGAATTTTATTGAACATGGAATGATTTTCGTTTAAGAGTTTTGTGGCTTTCATTGATTTTTTAGGGAACTTTTCGAACTCTTGCCGTGACTCGGAATCTTCGTTATTTTCTTTCGGGGAGGGTAAAGAGTTTTTTCTTTGCCGATAGACGAGCGGCGCCAGTGGGAAAAGCGGCGATTAATGGCGGAAGTCGCTCGAGTGGCACGAGCGATCGCTTAGTGGAAAACTTAGCGATGGACGCGCGCCTCTTCAACTTTTTTCATCGCGTTATCGCGATTAATTAATCTGCCGGCACGATTGGCCCCCCACGAAACTCGGCTGATCGTTCCCGTCGACGTTTCGCGCACTTTAAAGGCTTATCCGTCCTCAAAACGAAGTTAACGTGTCGTTTAAAAGCACCACTTATTCAGATCGCTCAAGGAGATTGGGTAGAAGAAAAGGAAAAAGGACAAACGAAAGACAATCACGAATTAACATGAATGTAAATAAAACATTCTTAACCCTCGGATGAATGATATACTTCCCTTTATGTTAAACACTTTGACAATGCAAAAGCATCCGGAAAGTTCGCGACAAATTTCCCGCCTCCATTCAAAACTCCTGAGAATTCCCCCTGGACCGTGCGACTTTTCCCGGCGAAACTGGGACGTCGAAAAGATTTCGAGCAACTTTCGTGGAATGCGCGGTTTCCCGCCAACTCTTTCTCCGGCTTTCCTTTAATCCGCCGAGTTAATTAGGTTTCCCCGCGGTTTCATCGGGCATTTTCCTCCGATTGCCCGCTGCGTTTTCCTCCGGGTGGAACTGCGCAGGGGGAGGACGATCGCCGTGACGTTTCATTTTCGAGGAACAATCGGGAACTTGGTCGAAGATTCACGGCGATTTCGCTCGGCTAAAAATATAATGCCGGCGATAACGGCCGGGTTTCCTATTAATATTGCAGCCGCGTGTGCCGGCGTATCTCGGCGTTGTTTGCACTCGGCGATATCTCAGCCATCGGGGAGAAACAGGTTACCTGGCGTCGAAGCGTTGTTTGCCTGATAACGAATTTCTCCGATCGTCCTTCTCGGAACCTTTATTCCCCTTCCCCCGGTCGATTACCGTTTCACCTCTCTCCCGCGACGGGGGCTCAATTAAACGAAGCAACGTAATTAGAAGCGGCATTAATTACGCTAAGAGCCGGGGAATCGCTTCTTATTCCCTCGCATTTACGCTTTGCCTTCGTACGCGCTCAAAGTTTGATTAATTTACGGCCGGAGCTGTTGGCCGTTGCATTGAGCAATGCATTAAGTAATGCATTTCCTGCGAGTTTCTCAGTGCGCTGCGCCGAATTATCGTCTTATTTCTTTCCATGGCGCTTTTTAAAGTCGCTAATCCCGCGGAAATGGGTCAGTGTGTTATGCTCACGGGCTGTATTCATTTCACGTAGCTGCAGCTGCTGCAGTTAAGGTCGTCCTTTGTTCCCCCCCCCCCCTGTACATCCTACCCCGGGAATAATCAATGCGATGCATTTTTATCTCTCAGACATTTCCGTCATCCTTCACGAGATATTACAAAAAACGAAACGAACGCAAATAAACACGTAGAGAATTGTATTCATTATAAATAATAAACTGAATTTTCTTCTTTGGAATACTTGAAAAATTGTTCCTTTGAAGCTGAAATATGCAACGTCATTCGTTATCTCAGTTATTGCCTTAGGGGAAAAAACATCCGGTAAATTCGCGAGTTATATTTATTATTATAGACTGCTACGTTCTCGTAACTATTGTAGGACGGGGGTGTGACTCATCTGTGGAAGATTTAGAAACACGGTGGTTATCTTCGACTAGGTATTCGCCGCAACGTTAGATACAAACAAAGGCGACCTGTGATCGCAAATATCTAAATTACGCGATTATGAAATTTTTATCTTGTCATCTGGCGATCACGTGATATCTTAACGGATGTGTCATTCCAACGACATATCGTCCCACTGTGGTCTAGCAACCCAGATTTATCTAGCGCCAAGCATGCGCATTCTTTATTGACTGCTAAATCGAAGAGCCTACCTATCGACTGGATTTTCTCCGTTTCTCCACTTGACGTGCATTTTATGTTCTACGTTAAAGCTAAAAAAGAATTAGCCACTGGATCATTTGACATTAACACGTTGAGCATTGATCAGGATGACTTATCTATTTATCGTACGTTACTATCATATTATTTATTATTTTTTACGATATGAACTATCACAAGCTTTCTTGAATATTGATGGCTCTAATCCAATTCATATGCATTGGTATATATGATATTAGTTTGCAAAAATATTCATGGGAATGGACGGGGAAGACTATTGTTTCCCGTGGAACAGAGGTCAGAGGTTTTCATTGTTGCTCGCCAAGAGAAATTCTAGTCCTTCCTGATGGTTCGCTTTCCGGCGAATGCCGAGCAGTTTATTTCCTTCTGTTGCGGGTATCGTAAACCCCGTAAGACGCGCTACGTTTTCCACGGGAATCTCACGTCTTGACTGTGAACTTGTAACAGGGGGATGACGGTGTTAAGCCCCATTGTTGCATGTAGAATGCGGGGTGTACATGGCATGTGGTTTAGGACAAGACAACCCTCTTAAGAGCTCGACGATGCGGAACACGTTTCACCGGCACTTCGCATGTCAATGAAACGGGATGACGTTAAGAGCCAACCGCGGGTCTAACGTCTTAATTTAACGATGATTACGAAGTGTAATCAGCGTCGTCGCGCCCGGGATAATGTGATGTAAAGAGAGCGGAACGTAGAGGTCAAATTGCTTTGAAGGAACAGTCGACGAAAATACAAGCAAGGCGCATCTTTCTAAACGGAAACAAACCGGTGGAAGTTATTTTTAACGGCTTCGTCGCACGCCGGAATCTTTCGATAAGATAGTTACGATAGTCGGAGGTTTAAGAAAAATCATGTTTAGAGAATGAAATCATCGTCGTCTCACTAACCCCGGCGAACGGAATGATCGTTTTATTGTCTTTGCTGACAATGCAGTTACTGAGGGTGCTTTTTCCGACTAACACTTTTGCAATCACTCTTACCGGGAAACAAGCGTGGCACGAAGGTGTTCGACCGCAGATAAATTGTCCGCAATGACGAAGAGGCACTTGATTTGTAAGAACGTCTGCCGGGAACTCGAATCATTTTCTCGAGTATTCCGTAAAGTAAACAAACATTTAATGGCCTTCATGGTCATCGGTTATCGGCGATTCAGCGGAGAGGGGGGGAGGGGCGAAGGGAATCCCTGAGATTCTTCGATTCTGAAATACGGTAATGGAATTTCCGGTGGAAATTAATAACCCTTCACAGGTTTCGTAATTTCTTTCGTTATCTCTCTTCCTTTCACATATTTCACATGAGCTATCGTTTTCGTCGGAATTTCTACTCCGTTATTTTGTGCCACGTAAAGGGTAATCGATATGGGGAGCACGTGCGTTTGCACAAGTTTACGTAGGGTTACAACATCGATGGAAATTTTCGTCCTTCGCGGCTCAAATTAAGGGTGGATTAGTCCTTAACTACTATGGTCATTATTATGTGAACTAATTTAAGCACTGAAATAAGCCATTTACAGTATCCACGGTAGTTAAAAATTCAAGACAGATTGGATATTTATTTGAAACATGTATAAATCTATTGGAAAGTATAAAACAGTGAAAACTTTGAGCTCATGGGAACATTATGCGAAAACAATATTTTCTTGCTCTTAATTCTATATTTCGCAAAATTTTCTTCAAATTCTATCAATCTATTTCTTGCTTTTCGATTCTCCTGCAACGAAACTCCGTGCAAAGGGTTACCGATCACCGAGAAACCCGTGGACCATACAGTTGCGTATTAATACGCAATATTTCGGCATGACGTTTCCGTGACGGTCGAAGTTCGCGGTCGAAACGTGAGATACGCGTCAGCGTTGAGTTTTCTGCCGACGTCACCGATTTTCCTCGTTTCGTGGGCGTCGCGACGGACCGGGTCAGGAGAGGGGAGAAGGTGGACGCGTCGGGACGGCCGCGAATATCCGGTTCGCACCGGCGACGTCCGGTTCTCTCGCGTCGTTGTCCACGGGCGATCTTTCAGGGTGGAGAATAAGAGGGGACGACGCACGAAACGACGACGACGACGACGACGACGACGTCGTTGCGTAAGAGTCTGGACGTCGAGTCGTCGCGGCGTCAGTCGTTCGGGCGCCGTAAAGCACTGCGGTACAAGCGAAAAACCGGAGAAACCGAGGATTATTCTCCAAAGCCGCGCAGTGTCGAGGTCGTTCGTTGTACCTGTTCGAGGGTCGTTGTCGCGAAATCGTTCACCAGGTATACACCGAGGGGATAACACATTTTTACGAGACATTGCCGAAACATTTCCTAGCCAGCCTAGGAAAACCACGTGCGACCTAAATAAGACGAACTAATTTATTCGCGTTACAATCTTCACTTCCCAACGTAAATTTTATTAATAATAAGCACACTTTCTACTCGCGATAACGATTCCATTAATTTCTTATACCTCGATCTACCGAATTCGGACCTATTGGTTCATTTTGCCGAGAATGTCCGTAAATGTTTTATTGGTTGATGAGAATCGAAGGGACGGGATGGAAACGTTCGACTGCGTCGGGGTAGAATTGATCGCGCGCGGGCTAGGGCGGTCTCTAGAGCGAGATTTTCGGACCTCAAGGTCCTCGGAAATAGGTCGCAGACAGCCGGATGAATTGGTGCTTTCCAAGGCCAATGCCGCACGGCGCTGCCTGTAAAAACAGCGTGGCGTTTCGCGCAGGCGTTTTGCGGATCCGTCGCGCAGCATCCGGCCACACACACACGTCTTTCCGCGCTTTTCTCCGCTCTTCCGACGCGGATTACGCAGGGCCGACAGGTGGACCAGTGGGTCAGTGGTGCTCGGAATTACGTGCACACGAGTTTCCCGTCCTCCGGTGGTGGTTCCTCTCATGTTCTCACGTAAATCAATCACGTCGCAACAATGACTCGCGCGCTAAAAGCCCTGCGGTTGAATTTCAAGTTAAGTTATTAAATTCCCCGGCACCGGCATCGTGGTTCCACGCTTCGTACGAATGAACATTTCCACGTGTATAATAGACCGACACTGGCGAGATGGAAAATCGGACGGTTAAAATGCGGATAAGCAGCTTCTAAAGACGGTTTAATCAAAGGATTTGACAAAACTGTCTTCCTGTTATGTGTTGTAAAAGATACTGCAGTTCCGACTGGCGGGTTTTAATAAATTGTCCTAACGGTTTATCCGACTGCGGATGTATCGATATTGTCGAAATATCGTCGAAACCGTCGGCAAGTTTGACCCGTAGAAATTCGCAGTATTAATACCGGTGGATATCAAGACTTTCGGGAATTGGAATATCGAGGGAATACCGGTGGTCGTTCTTTCAACGAACTATCCCCTTTAAAGCCCTGCTTTTTCTTCTGCCGCAGTGGCTGGCTGCTCCATTAAAGTCGATAGGGAAAGTCGTTTTCCTTGGCGAAAAAGCAAAACGGATTCCACGAAGTCATTGCAAATCACAGTTAGTTATTCGGAAAATTTCTATTGAAATATTTTTACAAAATTTTCGCCCGTTCCTCGAGTATCGATTGAATCCTTTACGAGACGGTTGAATTGAGGTGGAGTATTTCAGTGTGACAATTATAGGACTGTAGAATAATCTCCAACACAAATATGCTGGGACAGTCGCGTTCCGACCCATGAACTTTTCCATTACCTAAAGAAAGAAGTAACGAAGCATTAAGTTCCACGCGTTATCAGCTTGATTCTTGTAGCGTTAATAATTAGCCGTGTTCGGTGTACACTGCTTTCAACGTGTATTTACCTCGAAATCCTTTCGTTTACGAAACAAGCTAGAAATATATTCCTGGCAAATATAACATTTGTTTGCATTTAAAATTATTCCACAGCTAGTAGAGCCGCATTTAATCAACACTTCTGAATAATGTCGTCGAGGAAAAAAGGTTTGACGTTTCAGTTAAATAATTTACTAGGCGACACTCGTTGATATTATCGGGATGATGGGACTTTCCTCATGTGAATCAATACGAACGTGTCGCCCATTCAAAGAAGATGTAATGCAATTCAAATTATCCCAACGAGGAAGCTAGGATCCAGTGTAGCTTGTTTCTCGGAACACAACGGAAATATGTTTCTGAAAAAATCTTCTCGACGTAAATAAAGTTTCCTTATACCGGGGATTACGGGAGAAAAAAATTTCCTCGAGCGACTTTTGTTATCTAGTGCACCTGCAGAAATTTTCGACCACTTGGCCATATTTAACAAGTCGATCCATATCAGTATTGTCCACGGTTTGCCCAAACTTCCGAAGTTATTATCATTTACGATAAATCCATTGTGAATAAATCCAGGTTTAGTATTGAGCGAAATACACACACTTGTTCATCAAACGAAAATATTTATGAATTTTTGTCTAGTTCAGAAAGTGTAGTTCCATCACTTTTGCATTAAAGTTCTGAGAGAATATGGGATATCATTAGAAGAGAATTATCAACGAAATATTTTGCACTACGAGCGAAATGTTCCTTGATCACCTGCATGAGCATCAACTTTGTAAACGCTGAAATTCTCCATCGGCGCTACGTAAAACGTCATATCGGCCACGTGAAAACGCTCGACCGTCCTTATCTGGTCGTTTCGTTTTCGCCCGTAGAACTCTGGCACTTTCGTAGCGCTGTTCCCTGGCCGCCTAAGTCATCGAACGGTCTCGAAAAGCAGATGACACTGCCGAATGCCACGACTTTCACCGATAACTCGAAATTCCAAATTATTCTCTCCGCGGTGAACACGTGCGCGTCAGACCAACAGCGTTGCTCGTCGCGGTGCGTAGCACAACATTTACGACAAATCCTCTCGTCGTAGAGAGACATTTTTACCCTGGAATTTCATTTTTCACAAAACCTTGACGGAGTTCATTCAGTTCTGGTGTCTGAATTAAACGACAAATTCGTACCCTCCGCGACCATAGCAAGGGTTAGAGTGTTAATTCTTGTGTGCTGTGTTTTTTGAAAGAAATAATTAAATTCAGTGATCGCTTGGACCGTGTTGAATCCGTTTTGCTTTAACTCTCTACCGAGTTTCCGTCGCGGTGGGCGGGAAAAGCTTTGCGGAGGTGTTCGCCGATCGTCACTGACCTACCCGGGAGGATCGTACCTTCGGATCACGCGTTTTTCGCGAGATCTCGCGTGTCGAGACGGGAAAACGGCGCGTCGTTCGTCTTATCTCGCGTCTTCCCGGCGACTCGCTGGTATAAAAGACAGCGTCCTCGGCCGAGTATCTCCAGTGATTGGTGGCTACCGTGCTGACACAGGTAGACGCGTGTCGAGGAATTCCCCTGACCGCAGCGGTGATCCATAGATCGTCCCCAGTGAATTTCTTTCGCCTTCTCATCGGCCCTAACGCGCGACCTCAGCTCCAGCGAATTTCGCGAACGTCGCGTTCCGTCGTCGTCGTCGTCGTCGAGCACGTGCCGAGTCCTCCCGTAGGACCCCAGTGACACACACCGTGAAGTGCGAGGGACACTTATGAAGGGGTCCGCCGACGCACCGAAACCAACCGTCGATCAGGTCGAATTTATTTGGGATATCGATTGGAAGCAGTAGTGGAGTTCAAGGTAAGCTCCTGGCAAGCACAATTGTGCCAATTCCCCCCTGCGCCGATCGATATTTATCTTATCATCTACTATTCGGCTTTATCTAATCTATTTCCGCTACCGAATGGTCTTCAGTCAAATTCCTCATGGCTCAATTTCTCCACGTGAAAGTCATCTCTCGGTACATTAATCGACGATTTATTCTCTCATCGATGTGTACATAGTTACCACACATTAGTTGTCAACTGACAGACGAAAATTTCGTTCTATGATCGCCAAACAAGGAGATCAATTTTAAATATCCAGAAAACTCTGTCAATTTACAAAAAATTGTTCTTACAAAAAACTATCCTTCCATAATGGTTAAACCTATTCCGAAATGAACAACGTGGCTATGTTTATTGAATTAGATTCGATAAGTATTTATATCTCCGAAACTGAACGGAGAATTACTTCTTATCAGTAGAATAACAAGGTTTTAAGTATCAACGACACCTCGTTCAATTACATCACCAGTGAAAGTCTTGTCCATCGTTCCAGATGTTACAATACATCTAATTAAATCGACCGATAATTCTTAATAAACAAGCGAGTTAGGAAACAAAATTGATTTTGGGAAATTTCGGGGAACGATGATGGGGAAGGGAAGGCAATTTAATCATACAGCATTAGACACACGTATCGATGAAATATGCAAACATCCGACACGTCTATGGCCCTTTGCTTTGTGGTCAAACGAAACATACCTATAGCTAATTAGCCTCCTTTAGTATTCCACGAATGTCCGCATATTCGCATTGCAAACACAGCTGCCTGGCCCTCGAGGTCCGACGTATTTCGGCAGCCGCTTAGATCAAAGATACCCACTGAATCGCGCTTATTAGTAATCAGCGCTTTGATTACGGCCTAACAGTGCGAGTGATAATGAGGCCTTCGCGTATAAATAAATATAGCGACAAGGATACGCTGATCTACATGTAGATCGTAGACCTTTAACGTTCCGCTCATCCAATACCCCCTGTTCTTCGTCTCGTAGACATTTCCGTGTAGAAGGAAACGAGATTAACAAAATAAATGATGCCAATAGGCCAGGTGTAACGGGGTGGGTTTATTAATTTCTGCGTAAATTGCCCGTCTACGCTGCTATGGTAATCGCGAATATTTCGCATTTTTAAGCAGTTCCGTATTTTTGTAACGAAACTTCGTTCTGCCACGTACGAAACTGATAGAATAGCGAAAACAGTGTCATTCCTTTAAGCAGTTTCATAATGTTTTCATGTTCCATTGTGTCATTCGAATGCGCATGTAACGAGGCCAAGTCTCTTCGATAAAAGATTTCCAAAAGAACGTGACATTTTGCCAGGTGCGCTTTTATTCTTAGACGCTATGATTTTCAAGACTCTGCGTCAGTGCCCAGTTGCGACATATTTTCGTTAGCGGAGAATGCTCAATGCGTCTCGGGAAAGCAGACAAAATTGTCAGTTTCGTTGACCCAATCGCAACAAGAACAAAAAGTATGACTTACGTACCGAAATTTCGGATTTTTATGTAGGTTCTACATTTATCACTGTTCGTAATGTGATTCATAAAAATCAGTTTTGTGCATTCTGCGTCATTTAATCTCCTTGAAACAGTACAAAGTCTTTTCCATTTTCGTCGACAGGATCACGAAATCACGTATTTCATTCTGTTTGACGACACGTTCGACTTCACCGATGGTTTTCCATTAACCGTAACGTGGCCATTTGCCGCGAATTGGTGTCTATGTAGAAACGATAACGGCCTGTAGCGAGTCTTATCGTTACGCCGGTACATTACTCCGCGAGACACTAATCTGTGCCTTCCCTACATCATGTTTTATTCAAGAGAACCGAGGAGAATTGGAATGAATTAACTCGGAACACACGAGGTCGTTTAGAAGCTTCTTGCGACTAATAGAAATTTTCGAGCAGGCAAAAACTGCCAACAGGTCCTAATTAAATTGAACGATCAGCGGGAAAGCTTCTTCGCGTGAAACTGCATCGGTGAATGCGCCTGTTACGCGAATGAAAAGCGAACGTTGTGAAGGAGAAATCGTGAAGAGGGGTGATAAGGGTTATCGGCAGTTATGTCAGACTTAATATCCAAGTGTATACGGTTACCTTCTCGTGAATGACTCGACGGCCTTGAAGAGTACAGTTCCTCAGACTGCTTTCTTCGATCTCATTGATGCTCAGCCCAGAAGTTCAAACACAGACGTGTCTGTTGCTTTATCTGCCACATGTCCGACCAACCTCTTCAATTAGCTCAGTCGAGGAACGAATTTATTACAATAGCCGAAGTATGCTTACCCGAAGAACGAGACAAATCAATAATGCTGTTCTTCGTTGATCGATAATTCCACAATTTCTCATCTTCCAATTCACTATTTTTGATAGTGAAGAGAGGAAGAAACTGAAGAATGAAGAAAGAAACTGTTTTACGTAAACTGGCAATTCCGAATAAATTGGAGGCTAAGGTTTCACGATTGTCCTTGAAATTACTACTCATTTCTTCCGTTTACCCCACGGACAGGTGATAAAACTTAGGAATTGGCACGAGCCGTTCCCGAGTGAATTCATCTCTGCGTTTACGGATTTTTATTCGCCGATGAGAACGAAAGTGATTTACGCGAGGCCTACCGGTCGACGAACGTAATTTGGGACAGGTTTTGGACCGATCGTTCTGTCGTGTCTTTCGAGGACACTTTTCCTTTCTTTTCAGTTGCAATTCGTGAACTTGGCACGCGCCGTTTTTGGATGAAATGTCAACGGTACCGTCAAGGTTGCCAAATTAAACGTCTGGCTTTTTGAGTTCAGGAAATTACCAACTAAAAGCGGTAAATCTTGCCGTTGTTTCCCCTAAAAATAATCACTCTGACGCATTCGATTCATGTTTTATTAATGACCTAATAACCTTGGCGGTTTTGATTATTAGCTTGTCTGAGATTGTTTACCAAAGAAATGACTATTTAATAATAGTTTGCCCAAAGGTTATTGCCCCTTGAAGCTGTCTAAATACATACGACTTATGGTGATTCCCCGTGGTAAACTGAGATAGTCATCTTTCAGCGGTACTTTTCAGCCAACGCAATTCAGTGATAAAACAGTGATAAGAAATGACGACACGATAAGATGATCCCCCTCGATCACTCGTTTAGTTGGTCATTTCAAGAGATAGTCACGCTAGTATCGACTGTTTGAAATTGATAGGTCAAGATTTTTAAACCGTCAATTTCATCAAGTTTTACAAAGCAATAAATATCGATGATATTCTGCCTTAATGAATTTTTCAAATTATTTGCCGGATTTTACTGTATTTAATTAATTAAAACAGCAATGTTAGGATTAAATTCTGAGTCAATACAAGGCTAGTCAGTTGATTAACGTAACTATTTTCCTTGCGAAGAATTCCCTGAGCATGGCGATTCGACTGTGTCTTACGTCTGACTCGTACGCGACGAAACTACTTAGAACTCCGTCTACTTTTACTTCTCGACTGACTTCTTCTCCTTGCTTCTCGTCCGCCTTTCAAGATTGTTTGCCTTCGTAAAAACTTTCGTTTCAAACGGGCCGGATCTTCATACACCGATGGCTTCTAATTACTCCCCGAGTTAAGAACCTTCCGACCATGTTTTTCCGAGTAATTGAAGTCACCGAGCCACTCGGCCTTTCCATCAAACGTTTTCGGAATGGTCGCTGGAAACTCGCTTAGTGAAAATTAATTTTTCGAAAATGCGCCTCGGTCCTCGTGGTTTTGGGGAAATTCATTTCCCCAGGCTGCTGATAAATCCCCTTTGTGGCAGGGGAGGGGGGGGGGGTTAAATCCGGGAACCCTGGGGGAGGAATCGCAGTGATCCCGCGATATGTCCCATCGGCGGTTACGAATCGATTGCCCGGGAAAGAACAGCGCTCCAACTTCGGAATTTCCCGTTCCTTTTTGCTCGGTCGGCGGACGTCGAACCGCGGGACAGATCGCAGATCGCCGATAAGAAAGTTCGCGGGGACTCGAGTACCTCGCGCCGAGCCGGGGAAAAATAGCAGACGATAAAGCCGAGAGTGAAAAAAAACACCGCGAGGCTTATTGGCTGGGGGAAGGGGGAGAGAAAAAAAGGGGGACTTTCCAAAGACGTGTTGGGGTCTCGATGTCGAGTAGGTAGATTGATCGAATGACGATTTAATCGATACATCAACCTTTTCCATCGAATTACTGACAGCCTATCGATCTCCTCCAGCAGCGCCGGTACTACGCGTCTCTTCGATAAACTCTACCCTTCACCCCTTCGCGATTACCCCGCGGAAATGACTGGCTATTTACCGGGCAATATCGATAGACACGGACAATCCACCCTCAAGTCGACCGGATTAATCCTGGGATTAAAGCCAAAGACATAAACGTTTCTAAAACCGAATAAAAGTGGTTCATAAGAACACCTTCAAAACTTTGAACTTTCTATCATAATTATACGATAACTGTACATCTTGTACACACTTATATCATTCAACTTTCTGACTATCACAAACGTTTAGGTTGTAAGTAATAATATAAACTGTCTGTCGAGTTTGGAAAATAAATCTTCTTTTTGCGGAACTTATTGAACTTTTATTCGCCGATTAAGTTTCGCAATGGACAGTACAGCGCCCGGTAAAATCCATTTTAATCTTATCGGCTTGTAACCGGTCTTTCCTGCTCGAAGAAGGACTCTGCTGATACCAGTTTCGAATAAAGTTTGGCGCCAGATAAGCTGTCCATCGGTGTCTTTGCAATTTAAGACATTTTGATTAATTAAACTTTATTAATAGACCGTCGAGTCAGCGAAGCTTAAGTGTTTATTTCCAATCCTAAATGAATTAAAATGAAATTGTCCTTGTACAGCATACCTTAATCCCGTTTAGTCTTATCTAAATATTTGGCCCGTTGTCTCAATCGAATATTTTAACATGATCGCGCAGAATATCACTTTGCTTAATTCTTTGCCACCTCGAAATTTCCCTCCGAGTAAATTCTCGGCATTTTAATTTTAACCGTCACCGAAAGGGGACGAAGATAGAAACCGTTAACCGTGTTTAACGTGAAAACTAGCGTCTAACATGAGAACGGTTTCGGCCCACGCATCTGCGAACGTCAGAGCCGCTTCCGGAAGACCAATTTGGAAGAAAACTTGGCAGACGACCCGGGACACAGTCGGCGTTTCGGCGCACGAAGCTGTTTTATCGAGTTTCAGCCTCTTTGCGGCAGATTCTACCCAGCCCTGCCTCCCCCCCTGTCTTCCTATAAAACACCCCTCCGCCCTTTCCCGACGAAACGATCTGCCGTTCTTACCGCAGGAACTGGGAAATTTCAGCCTCAGAAAGCTTCTTACCCCATTTTTATATACGTACGTAGTATCGCGGGTGATATTTTTCTACAAAACATAATGTTCTCCTAAAAAGATTTGTCTCCAGATAAACAGAACAGTAATTTGAAAAGATCAGGAAGTAAGTATAAATATTTTCCTGCGAGAGATCGTTTCTTCCGAGTAAGATTTTTCTTTAAATGAGTATAACGGTGCTAAGAATTTGAAAGATTTATGTGTTAACGTAAACAAGGGGAGTAAATGAATCTAGAAAAGGAGTGAATTTCGAGCCGTCAACGTATTTGGATACGACTGATACCGTTAATACTACGCCATGCAGTTGATAGTCCGACGATGAATGAGCAGTGCAGAGAAGTGAATGAGTCCCGTTATCGCAGGAAACCTTAACCCTCGTGTCTTACGTTTGTTTACTGCCGTCTGGCCGCGCGTTTCAGACTGTGGGACCCAGAAACTCGGCTAAAAATAATTGCCGGAGGTCTTAGCTCGCCCGAGACGAGACGAGTGTCTCTCGAGGATTCGCGAAGATGCCATTCGCAAATGTGGCAAAGAAAAGATATCTCTTGGCAAATATCTCAATTTCTACCAGCAATTTTCCAAGATAGTTAAAGCTCGGAATATTACAAATTAATTCAATCTCCATCATCCATGCGGTAAAACGTTCATTGTATTACGAAACTTTGTTGAATTAAAGTCAATGATTTTGGTGAAGTTTTATTTGAATCCTGCGCTTCCGAGGTGTTCAGTAATTTATTGGCGCGTGAATACAAGAGGGATTGGAATTGGAAGGATTCTGGAGAATATTTGCCAGATTTCTGAGGCTTAAAAAATCGGTCGAGGCGGTTATCACCGGTTGGAAAACCGCCGGTCAAAATTTAGGTCCGCCATCGTTGCCAAGTTAATTGCACGTGCTAAAACGATAGGAGTCGCTCGGCAATACCACTTTGTCTTGTTTACGAGAACGACCTTTGAAAGTAATTTTAACGCGAGGTTACGCCACGTTTCGACTTCGTTCGACCAATTAAACCGCAGCCTTTCGTCGCAGATTTCAGATTCAATTATTCCGAATTTTTCGTACGAAATATTACGTCGATCGCACGTTGAAAGATAATTGTGTTGAGACAAGAACACGTACAGTGACAGACACAATTTCTCTTCTCTTTTAATAGAACCCTGTGTATTTTTAATTAGCCCGTCATTTATGCAACCGTTTAATTTGGCAGGGCTACAACAATTACCGAGAATTATATCACTCGTATATTTTGGTTCAACAGAATAAAATCCTTTTATAGATACCTCAGTCGTGCGTATGGCAACCCTGTTTTATCTTTTCACTCACAGCCAGTTGTACGAATAGCACAATCACAACTTTTGCGCACGTTACTCTTCTCGACCCACATTTATCTTCCCGCGAAACAATTCGAGTTGAGGGGGGAGGGGTGAATTAACACGCTTTTTCCCCGATAAACGGAATCCCCGTCGCCGGAGAAGTTGTTCCTCGACGGGCTGAAAAATTGCGGCTAATTGTGACGGCCGCGCCAAGTTGCGGCAAGTTTCGCGCGGGTTTCCGGTTCGTTCGTCTTCGTCCGTTTGGGACTTGGGTCCCCGGTCGTTTCCGCGCCACTCGAAACTCCATTAAGCTTCAAAAACTCGTTCCAACGGCGTTGTCCAAAGGCTGCCACGTTCGGCCAAACCCCCGGCGGTTTTCTCCGCGAAAACCATGCGCCAGTTTCGTTCCCCACGGTGGACAAAGCTTCTGCTTTCCAGCGAGTCTTAAGCCAAAAGAAGAGGCTAAAATGATGCACGACGTTTTGGTTTAAGGCTTGGCTTCTTTTCGTTTATATCCTAATTTTAATTAAGCTAGACGATTCTTCAAAGATTTGCCTGAAATCAAATATTACGTAGGCTTTTAATTTCTCGCGTTGGAATGGCTGTCTTCGATGGCAGAGAGCAACGATTTTCTCGGAATCAGACAAATCGCCAATGGAATACAGACATGAACGCGTTTGATTGCCGATCGACGATTCTACTGTTATTACCTGGGAACCTTGTACGCTCCAAGTCGCTGCTTCTTCGAGCAGGAAATACTTCCTTGAAGCGTGAAATGAGACAGGAGAATGTGTTCACACTCCAAACGTACGTTCACACGCTTCAGCTGAATTCTTCTCAATGGCGCAAAAACTCGTCGCAGAATTTCGCAGTAACTATCGAAGTAACTCAATGACGATAACTGTGTCCCTTGTAGTGTCGTAAAGCGCGGTGAATTGAGATTCGTAAGGTTTCTTGAGAAAGCAATGCAGGACACGTGGGTTTCAGGAAGTTATTGTAATCAAAAAGTAACCGAGTGACGCGGAAATTCGCGCACTTTGCGGTAAATAACCCGGAAGGAATAGTATTAACGGGTTATTACGTCGATGGATGTTTCGTTCGACGACGTCCTTATTTATCCGTCGAGGCAAAAACGAGGACGAGGGGGGTGAGGGGAGAGGGGTGTCGCGTGGAAGCAAAATTATCGGGCTTATCGGCGACGACGGCCCGTGTAACGTAATATACCCCGACAAAACGGGGCAAATGCGTCTCCCTATCTCCGCGGCGGGTCCTTTCGCTTGGCTTCCGGTTTGACGGTTTCATCGATGATTTACGAGCGCCGTGGAAGCCGGCGAAACGAGGGAAAGAATGGACGTCTGCCCGGCCAGACAGACAGGGGAAACAATTTATCGCGTCGAGAGGACAATAAGTCCGGCCCGGTGACGGGCAACAGAAAATTTTATAGACCCCCCGCAGGTCGGAAGGATCGAACGCCAACTCAGCTCGAAATAAGCGTTTCCACGGCGAACAAGATTTATCGCGACTCTCGAAAAAGGGAACGTTGTTAAACTCGGATAATTCGGTATAGTCGATTCCGCGACGACACGAAATCATGATCCTTGAACTCACGAATGGTAAACAGATCGCTTTCCCTTAAAAGATAAAAAACAAGACAGTGAATTAGCTCTGTCTGTGTTAAAAGATTAATGAGCGATTCTTAATGAACGATTTTTGTGGTCGAAACGAAAATCCTTTTTCTAAATTCGTCAAAGTATTTCGCGACGACCGGCAAGTGTCGACGTGGAGATTTGCGTGGATCCCAGGAGCCCGGTGGTTTTCCGTGTTTACATTTACCGCCGACAAAACTGTAAATGCGGGCCTTGAATGGGAGAAGACTGATCAAAGGGCTACGAGAAGTCGTCTGATCGGGCAAAAGGGCAAAGGGCTTTCCCTCGGACGGTCGTTTCTCATCGACTTAACGAACTCTTGTTTGCCGAGCTTTTACCGCGGATCTCGAGAGCTGCAGCTAGTCAGCCGTGACGCCTTTTTCGTTCTGTTTTTCTTCTTCGAGTAGGAGAAGGTAGGGGTGGAAAAGGGGGGAAGGTTTGCCCGGCTACACCCCTCTTGTCTCGTCCTAATACAAACGTATTTATTTATAGTATAGCTCGTAAAAATTACATTGAAGTACCTATTTATTATTCATTTATTATTTCATGCCTTTCTAGTATTTTTCATTGGATTAGTATTTACATAGCTCTGTTTCCCTTTTTATCTTTTACTTCGCATATATTCTTATCTCTATTTTACGTTCTTCTCCTTACTACCTTACAGTAGTTCCTCAAGGGTGTTACTCTGGAACTGCAATAAATCTGTATCTGTCTCTGTAACTTTTAATTTTCCACCTCTCTAGCTTCCTTATTTCCTCGCTTCTACGTTTCCTCGTCTTTCAGTTTGCCGTAGTTTTCGTTTGCTTTATTTCTTTTTATCCTTCTCCTCGCTCCCCTGATTCTTCATTTCCCTGGCCCCCCAGCCGCTTAACAACGCGGGGAACTCGATACTCTTATTTGCATAGCAAAAAGTCTTCATTCCCCTTCCTCCCCCCCAGCCGTTGGTCTTTTTTGCTCGTTGTAGGCGAGAACTTCAATGCCGTTGCGATGGAAATTTCCGCGGATCCCTCGTTAATCCCGCGAATCTCATTTAGATCGATTGGCCCGGCCGATGAACCGCCGATGAGAACGAACAACTTCTGCCTAACTACTGCTCGGCGAAGAAAAAAAAGATTCTTTCGCAGAGTCATTCGCCTCAAAGTTTTTCTTACATAAACAGAAAATCTCGCTACCCTTTTATACAATTCGTTTGACATGCGTTATCAAAGGAAGCGATAATTAGTTTCCTGAGAGTCATTTTGATTCCATCCCATTCATTGGATGTAATTTCTGGCACTCTTTATCATTGCAAATGAGATATAATATTTGCACGTGCTTCGTTGAGAACGTTTTGATAGTATCGTTTATTACGAGCCATTTGCTTGCGAATAACTCGAGTGAAAAGTTTTTAGACGAATCGATAATAACTTCGACCAGCGCTATTAACTTAATGCAAACAGCTGCAGACAATTATGAGTGAAAACCGTGAAAATCAATTATAGCTTTACAACTCGTAGTACTCACGAAATACACCGGAAACCATTTAAGTATCCAATGCAGATGTGTTAGGAGTTATTACGATCTTGGCAAGTTTTCTTGCCTACGAGTAGTGCTAAAAGTTATCCCAAATCTAAACAGAAGAATTACACGTATGCCATGTCACGGTACACATTAGAATGAAATAACCCAGCGAAATGCTGGAAGCTTCTATTTCGATATCAGGACCGGAATGACGGTATCTGATAGCAGATAAACGATGAGAGATAAACGGTGGACTTAAGGCGAACGGAAAAAAAACAATTATACGACGGCTGATAATAATAATTGTCTGTCATTTCCTTTTTCAGAGTTGTTAACTGAGAATGCGCGATGACGCAGCGAATTTACCAGTGGTCCATGAGTCCCCTCGAGGCATCTCAGAATATCCAAATGGAGAACCTAAAACTAAACTCCAATCATCAGCAAAAAATCCTTTCGAGGTGTAAGTATGAAGCTCGATCTTATTTTTCCGTGAATCTTGCGATATCTTTCCAGTCCTTTTTAGGGATCTGCGTTATCCTAACGACGCCATTACGGCTAATTAGACAGCGTGCTAAACTCTTATTTTCGTCGGCGAATTTACGACCTTGCTCGGTGTGCTTGATCGTCCGATCATGCATTACTCGTCGATACTCGAAATACCGGGACTACGGCGCAGTGGGCAGACTGTTTAAATTCGACGCTACTAAAAATACCGGGCGACGAGAACAGCTGTAGATCATTGAAAACGTCGAGAGAATCGCACGCGTTAAGACGGATTTTTCCAAGCGAAAAGACCACGTACCGGAGGGAAGATCCATTTTTACTCCGCTAAGTCTTTAAAATTACAATTCTACGAAATTCAAAACGCGGAGAACTAAGTGATTACGTGAAATAAAAGTTGTTTCGCTACATTGTTCGTTAGTTATTTAACGTTAGCGGGTCGTTAAAGATCTCGTTAGATCAGCGCATGGAAATTTTCACTTGCCACGCGATAAGAAATGGATTTCTTAAGCATATTTGCTGAGACAGACGTACGGAACGAGCCGATCTGGAAATTCCGACAGGGGAGAACCGTTCCTTTTCCGTTACGGCACATTAACGGCAAAGTTTTCCTCCCTGATCGGAAGGCAAGCTTCCCACGCAGGTGCACGTGCTGCAGGTGCTCGGCGACACACATGCACAGAGGTTTATACCTGGCCACCGCAAGACCGATCGTAGATTTGTCGCGAGAGTTTCGAACAGCAATTACGTCGCTAATGGCGCTCTCGCGGGAGATCACGCTCGACTTTTGCAAAACTACTACTCGTCTAGCACGTCTCCCCATCACCTCTATGTGTTCTTCGTCCTCGGGAAACTTGCCGGTTCTTGCCACGAATTTATATCGCCCTGCCAATTTCTCCCCGTTCTTCTTGCCGTTAACGCAAAATTTATTAAGAAAAAGTCCAAACTTGTGCCACCGTTTGCGGCCATTTCTATCTTGGGTTAGAGTTTAGTGAATCGCGTGGGGGGGGGGTACTCGTGGAGTTACTTTTTGGTAAATTCCAGTGGACGTTAACGAATGCCCCGGGTAATCGTCGATCGATTTTCCAACGTTAATGCCCGGCCCGTTGGCGTAACGATGCAGAAAGGAACGACCGAACCGTTTTCCGCGATCGAGGCTGCTGGAATCGCGACGATTTACGAATGGTCTTCGTTGGATTTATAGCGGCTCTGCTGTTGTATACAACGACCTTCGGGTCGTTTGTCACGTCTCTCGATGGGAAAGTCGATTTCACTTTTTACCCCGCGACGAAGGTCTTTCTGTATTTTCTTATTTCGCCGTCGTGTCCGATCTCAATTAATATTGAAATAACTTCAAGCCTTCGAATCCAATAGCATTGCTCGTGCTTTAGTTATTTCTTGTAAGAAAGTCCCAATCGTCCTGTTGATTTTCCGCCGCAACGAAGAATTTGATAACCTGATTTAACGATAAGGAAGGTCATACGATCCTGCGTTCATTAACGTGCCTACACAAGGAACATGGATATTCTTACGTGATTTAAATGTCAAGTCTGCCAACTGATAACAATGTAATTACCGTCATTACAAAATCTCGTATTTCTTTCACTAACCTTTTACCTTTTTCTTTAATTCATCGTCCGGCCGACAAAATGTATCGTTAAACGCGACCATCCGAGTGTCTACGAAACTTTTGAAAAAAAGGTTATTTCTCGTGTTTACGATAAATATAGCAACACATTCTGTCGATTTGACGTATTAATTTACATCCTGCGCAGAGGGTAACAAGATGTCAAAGCTTTTTCGCTTCTTACGGGATCTTACTTTAGCACGAAGGCAGCAAAATACCGAAGGATTTGCACTGCATATACTCTCGAAAAACGAACGACTTCGCGTTCGTTGAGTTGCAACTGTGTACGGTACCTTCTATATTTCATTTCAGACACTCTACAAGACACGGAGAAGGATAAACAGGAGACAGAATATATGCTACAGGAAAATGGCGAACCAATGTACGAATTATTAAAGAGTTCGAAATAGCAAATATCTACCCGATAAAGTAAACGCAAGCGAGATATATATGATGGACTTTCATAGAAAACTGGGATGAGCCGACTTTTTATGGTTCTTTTGGTCTCACCAAAACGAAGGAGATCCCAGACGAATCTATTGCGAATCCACGAATGGTTACAATTTCGAACAATGCATGATTTCAGGAGAATACTATCAGCGATCAATTAACAAGAAATACACCTACACGTTTTTTTACAATATTATCTCGAATTACTCCTCGACGGGCAGTTGACTTTTTCACGAGGAATTCAGCTTTATCACGTGGAATGGTGATTCGAAAAAATGGTGGAGCAAGACTTGCTTTCGTTACTTTAACGATAATGGATTTTCGCCGAAAGTATTGTCCGTCCGTGTAATTCCTCTACGATCTCTGTGTAATTACCACTGGGCGATAGGGGTGGGGATGCTCGGGAGACAGGGGGTGGGGAAATTTGTAACCGTGCTAGTGACCTTAATTAAGGGTAGACCATTGGCTTTTTGTGTCCACAGCGAATTTGTGCCACCGCAGACGAAGGAGGACGAGAAACCAGTCCGGGAGACGCCGTCGTTGCCGCCCGTGCCTTACTATAAACTCGTAAGTTTTTCCCTCCCCCCTTCCCCCTGCTGGCGATTTACGACGACGAGCCACACCTTTCGTCGAGTTTTACACGACGCGAAAAGTCCGGATACGTCGTCGTCGAGATGTTTTCCCAGACTTCGAATTACGAAAAACCGTTCACCATGAACGATTTATTAAACGTCTCCGAGCACTTCGTTTAAACTGAAGAAAGTAGAGTTATAAGTATTAAATTCTGAGACGCATGTTTGAGAAAAAAATTTTCCCTACGAAAGAAATCAGTTGATAAAAATAATTCGGGAATGGAAATAGAATCATTTACCATTTTATGTCTTTGTTTTTCATTGATTGAGTTTTCTTTTTCTGTCGACTGTAGTTCCGATTCGCCACTTTCGGTGAGTTAATGCTGGTGGTGGGTGGCCTGGTTATGGGAACATTGACGGGACTATGCATCCCGGTTTCGACGATCCAGTATGGAGAATTTACCACCCTTTTGGTGGACCGTAACATGGTGAATCAGACGAGCACCCCGACTCTAATAATGGCGTGGTTCGGGGGAGGAAAGGTCTTGTAAGTTTGCCAATTTTCTTTAAAAATTCAAAATTATCCAAGCCTTCGAGTCCTTCTCTCAACACCAAAAGTTCATGTACAATAAAGAGACGTGAAAATTCAGGATTTTCCGTGGGTTCTGTAATGACGGTGAGGGGACTGACGATATTTTTCCCTTTTTTCCAGGGGACCTACCGCAACGTATGAAGAAAGAATGGATGCTCTCTACGACGACTCAGTGGCGTTTGGCGTGTCTTGCGCGGCCCTGTCGACGCTACAATTCTTCTTTGCCATTTTCACCGTAGACTTACTCAACATTGCCGCCTTCAGACAAATCGCCAGGGTGCGCAAGATGTTCCTTCAGTCTGTACTGAGACAAGATATGTCGTGGTACGACACCAACACATCCACCAACTTTGCCAGCAGAATCACAGAGTAAGCGTTGTCTTTATAAACTTCTTAAAAACCATTCAAATATTACCATTCATGCACGTGATTCAACAAAAATTATTTACTTACAACATACATCATTCTCAATAGCTTATTTAGTAAATAAAAAATGTACATTTTGAAGTCTAACGAGAAACCTCATCATTGTTTCTTAATTATTAACATTGTTGAGCGATATACGTGAGAAATTTTATTTCCTGTAAACGTGAGCAACGGTCCAATTATTGCGCTCTTGGAATACTTTACAAAAGTACATGAAACATTCATCGTCGGTTGGCGAGGGTAAACCATGAAGGGCGATATATCGCAGTTCGGTTTTCGACTCTATCAAAATAACCTGGCCGATAGGAAGGTGGGGAGGGTGCGGGAAAGGGGGAGGGGGAAGCTGACTCGCTCGAGGAAGCAACAAGTGGCCGTTGGGGAAACTCGAAAACCTCGTCGACCTCGGGCTTTCCATTCTTCTCTCCTTCCCTCTCTCTCTCTCTCTCTCTCGCTCTTCCGAAATTAGACGGAAAGCAAATGGAGTAAAAGTCATGATCGTTATTACCGCGATCGACGCTCAAGTCCCATCAAACGCGTCGTGAATTCCTGGGCTTTGCCAAATGCAGAATATGCGGAATAATTGGGCCCGTAACATGCGTTAATGAGCAATACCAGCTCTCGCGATTGCCCACGTTATTACGGTTAACCGACGAGTTCTCGTTGCATTCAAACTGCACCAACTCGAATGCACCGTTCAAGAGTGAATTTACTCCGTAATATAATACTTTAACTACAGTTAGTCGCGTAGCGACCATTACGGACACAGGATTTCGAAGTTTCTTGAAAAGTGATCAAACAGACACCTTAAACAGTTCCCTTTCTGAGGAAGATCGTTCAATTTCATAGACTTCGAAATTCAATTTGAGCATTTATTAAGAATCTCTAAGTACGTTTGTAAGTCCTCGACGTCGTTTTCCAGAGATTTGGACAAGATGAAAGACGGTATCGGCGAGAAGCTCGGTATTTTCACGTACCTCCTCGTGTCCTTCGTTTCGTCGATCATCATTTCCTTCGTGTACGGATGGAAACTGACGCTGGTGGTGCTAAGTTGCGCCCCGATCATCGTCATCGCCACCGCGGTAGTTGCCAAGGTTCAGAGTTCTCTGACGGCCTTAGAATTGGCCGCTTACGGTCAGGCGGGTAGCGTGGCTGAAGAAGTCCTCGGAGCCATCAGGACCGTCATTGCCTTCAACGGCGAGGAAAAGGAAGTCGACAGATACGCCGAGAAGCTGATACCCGCCGAAAAGACCGGAATACGCAGGGGAATGTGGTCCGGGGTCGGAGGGGGTGTTATGTGGTTCATCATCTACCTTAGCTACGCCCTGGCTTTCTGGTAAGCGACTCACCAAAGTCTTTGTTAAGATTCTCTTCTCATTAGCAATCTAAATTCCTTATTGAACATTTCACATGAACGTATCATTGAATAGCTTCATTTAATTACCTATTTTTCTGAATTCTCGTCTTAATTTCAATACTCTTAATATGCGTAGAATTTTGGTACTGAATTTTTTTTGTCGCTGGAATTTTTATAGGTACGGAGTTCAACTGATATTGGAGGATCGTCCTAAGGAAATCAAGGAATACACCCCTGCCGTACTTGTCATCGTATTCTTCGGGGTGTTGGCCGGGGCGCAAAATATGGGACTTACGTCCCCGCATTTGGAAGCTTTCGCCATTGCGAGGGGTTCAGCAGCGGCGATTTTCCAGGTTCTTGACCGAGTACCGACCATCGATAGTCTCAGCAAAGACGGTCAGAAACTCAAGTCCGTCAACGGGGAGATCGAGTTCAAGGACGTCCACTTCCGGTACCCTGCGAGGAAGGACGTGAAGGTCCTACAGGGACTTAACTTGAAAATTAATCACGGAGAGACGGTTGCCCTTGTCGGCGGATCGGGTTGTGGAAAATCCACGTGTTTGCAGCTCATCCAACGACTCTACGATCCACTGCAAGGACAGGTCAGTGAAATTTCGAACATCTTCTTAACGTCTTTTACCAAGAAAAAAGGTTCAGCTAAATCCACGAATAAAGTGTTACACGACGAGCAAATTCATTCAATCTGCGTTTATAGTTTCCTAATTTTCGCGACAGTCATAGACGAGCTTAGGTCCCGTAATTTCTCTTTGTAAATGTAATAATGGCCTACCGTTTCTGCGCTTTACAAGCACCGTTGTGTCATTATTGACAGAAACACTCGAGCGGCTCGTATACTTGTGCTCGCGCGAGATAAGAAACGTCGTTAGAAACGAAGCGAGCACCGGGATCTTTTTCCGGGGGGTAAACACATCGGGTTCGCTCGGGAGGAAGAGGAAAGGGGGAAGAAGGGAAGGTCGAAGTGGTTGGGCTCGGCGAAGGGATGAAAGGTCGACGGAAGGGCGGGGGGAGGGTGAGAAAGAAGATGGGCGCGTACGCGTTCAACATTGTGTGTATTATGTAAGGACCGACTTAATAACCGAGCACTGCGCCATGAATATCCGAGTGACGTTTTTATTCCCGCTGAAATTATGGTGACGCCGAATAAATGGTTGGCCGAGCGCGCGGCTGGCTTTCACGACGCCGTTCGGAAAATAATTGTTTTATCGCCACACCCCCTGCACTATACTTCTTTCGCCGACGTCGGATAAAACCTGCAAATCCTTATTTGAGCCATTATTCGCAATCTGCACCGCCGGCCAATGAATTCGTCGAAGAACTTTCAAATGGTTTCGTACGTCAATGTCATCGAAGACCTCGTAAATTTCTCGTGTTTAGATAAAAACTATAATTAACGACGAACGAAAGATTATTTGTATTCGCCCGGTGATTTGCTATGTTTGATTTATGGAAGCTGCGAAATTTACTGCCACCTGCGAGATAGACTTACGTAACGACATTTCTTTCATTATCTGCGCGATAAAATAGGCACTTGAGGTTTCTAATTATCAGGTTTTTAGCTTAGACTAGTTATCTAGTTATCGCAAATTCGGCATCGAATGACGCAGACCCCTTCGAGTCTTTCGGCTTTACTTTCTTAGATAACTTGACAATGTAACGTTGTATACTTAAAAAAAAAAACTACGATAAGTCTACCATACGTTCCTATCGAGGGGAAGTTTTATTTAATTAAAACTACTTGAGCGAACTTACTGTCGGCCAGTTAATTATGGCTGAGAGAAATCCTTTGTGTCGCGTCGACGGTGATATTTCCCGAAAGTTCTTAGACGGCAGTGAATGCCATTTACGTTTGCATGTTTCCTGCGAGGATTCTGCGCGCGACATCGCCACTCTTGCGAGTTTCACGTTTGCCGTTATTAAAATACCGGCGACGCTCGCACGGGAAACACGCGGTTCCTCGTATTTCTGCCTTTAACGGACGGTTTTACGAGCGGACCGTTGCGGTAGAAACAATAATCTGGTCAAGGGACCAACCCCCCCTTCCCCCTCCTGCCCCACGTTTCGAGCTGTAAAACTTTTACGACGGTTTCGCGCCCCGGATTTCGGCCGATTCGAGCAGAAACAACGACTCATCCAAGCCCCCCCCCCTTCCCAGATTTCCGAGGACATTGTCGACCCTGACGACAAGGAACGAACGTAAAAGTTCATTGGAAAATTAGCCGCTTTGCACACCGCAGCAAATTTCACTAGGCAAAAGTATTTTAAGCATTGCGTTCGTGAAAGGAAGTCGTTTCTTAGAAGTTAATTTTCTGCCAACACCGTCGGAGACAGTGTAAAAATAATGAAAATGTTGATCAAAAGTCTTAATGGAAGTAAAAATTACATCAAATGTAAAGTTTGACTGCCCTAATGCACTTAATTTATGATAACTATTTTTATGCATTGAGAGATTTTTATTTGTCCTACGTCGCGTATCGTCAGAAGAAATTTTCATCTTTGCGTCCCTTTCTGTGAGAAATAATATTGAGACGTGGGGGGTGGGTATTTTATTTCTGTCTGCAGGTTTTACTGGATGGCGTCGACATTTCGAAGCTGAACGTCCAATGGATGCGTTCGCACATCGGGTTGGTCGGACAGGAACCGGTCCTCTTTGACACGACAATACGCGAGAATATCCGTTACGGAAATGACAGCGTTACCGAGGAGGAGATGATCAAAGCCGCGAAGGAAGCGAACGCTCACGACTTCATCAGCAAACTGCCCGAGGTTAGTGCCAGTTCTGTCCTTTGTCAGCGACAACCGCGTTTCTCAAATCAGCATGTCTCTGCTCGCCTCGAGAATTATCATCAACACGTTCCGCGAATAATCACGAATTCATTGAAAACGTCGGCTTGGATACGAATTCGTAGCGTTAGGATCATCAAAGCAACTTCTTGCACCGAAATTCATCGTTATTCAAATATTCTCAAATTTATCAAAATTAAAACGATACGAGTAGATATTCGCACGCTTATCTAAGGTTTTGTTCGTCGTGCTTAACGTTTTGCTTTTTATGCACCACGTGCGACACTTAAGTCGTTCGAAATAATTTACTTTCGTCGGGGATAAATAATTACTTTGGTATTTGCTGGGATTCAATATTTGACAATTTCCATCAAAATCCATCGGCGTTATAATGAGCGCCGGTCTCAGGTGCGTACTGGCAATGAGCCGAATTCGCGTGCAAACAGACGATAAAATATCAGCCGAAACGTCTACGAGCGTATTTACATTATCCGGGATTTCGCACGTGCAAACGATTATGATCCTGTACCTAAATTATACCCACCTGAACTCCATATTCGAGGATTTTGTTGTACACAAAAAGGAAAAAGAAGAATTAGGACTCTTAGAAAATCGAAATTCTTCGCCAAAAATACATTTTTCCCGAAGAACTGAGTCTACCATAAAAATGTTCACTTGTTTGCGCGGGGCAAAGAATTGTGTGAGATAAATCATCGGTATCTTGGCCCTTCAAAATTGTCACAAGACATTGACGAACATGTTTTAGCGAAATGGTAGCAAAGTTTTCGCAGATTTGACGGAACGTTATCAGCGTGGCCGTAAAAGTGTCGCTCGTTGGAGATTTATTAAACCGCAGGCATCGCGATGCACCGGCAGTGCAGGTGCAGTTTGTCGATGAACCGTTGATTAAATGACGGTTACTCAGCGCTGCTAATCGCACGAAATCGGCTTTTGCGGCTCTTGTGTTGTCGCGTGAGTGAGATTAAAGACGTACACGGGGTCAAACGGTTTACGAGATAATTCCAAGTGTAGAGATATTCGAAGCAAGCTAAGCTTACGATCTTCAGCGAAATACCTTCCCCGCTGACCTTCTCACGAAACAATTCACTTGCCCCTTGCATTTTACTCTCCTCGAAGAAAATCAAGTACACGTGAACAGGGAGTTACTCCATTTGGCCCTTCAGCTTAAGCCCTACCTACTGACCCAAATCTGCACTGGAGAATTTCGTTAGGTTACAGCGAAAATCCATTATTCGTATTACTTTTGAACTTTCGTCCTGGTGCAGACACTTTTGCTAATGTTTCAAAGTGAAATATTTTCCTCTGTTTGACCTCTGTTTGACCTTTCCTTGTTTTGGACTTATTGGACATCGAAACCGTGTGTTTTCGCGCAGGGTTACGACAGTCCCGTGGGCGAGCGTGGTTCCCAGTTATCGGGCGGTCAGAAGCAACGAATCGCGATCGCTCGAGCACTGGTTCGACGTCCGGCTATACTTCTGCTGGACGAGGCGACTTCCGCTCTGGATCTTCACAGCGAGGCCACCGTGCAGAGAGCACTCGACGCCGCGTCAAAGGGTCGAACGACCATTATTGTGACCCACCGGCTCTCCACCATCACCAACGCCGACCGGATCGTTTTCATCAAGGACGGGAAGGTCGTCGAGGAGGGCACCCATGAAGAGCTTCTTGCCCTTGGTAAACACTATCACGGATTAGTTGCGGCCGATGCCAGTGCAGCTGCCAAAGGTAAGCCACATTCACCTCTTCAACGCTTGTTTAATCCAAACCCCAGAGTGTACGCTTCAACCTTTTTGCCGTGCTTAATTATCTTCCTGTCGTTATCAAAGCCGGTAAATCTTCTCTCTTTCACAAGTTTATCGTAAAACGATGCCATTGACAAATAACTTTGATATATTTTCAAGACTACTCGTGTGACATTGACAAGTTTTCACTTGGAATAGATTGTTTATGTGATGTCTTTCTTTTGTTGGGTACCTAATTTGTTCTTTTTTTGTGTGTCTGTGATTTTAGCGAAAGCCACAGCTTCTGCGGCGAAAACCGTGACCGCTGCTTCTACGTCGACGAAGCAGAAGCCAAAGCCACCGCTGAAGAAGCAGTTCTCTACTCTTTCGATGCACTCTCATCGACTCTCGCTTGCCGGCGGCTCGGACACTTCGGAAAACGAACTGGAGGAACACGAGAAACCGTACGACGCGCCGATGATGAGGATATTCGGGCTCAACAAACCGGAATGGCCCTTCAACATAGTCGGTGAGTACAGTCAGAGACCGAAAAACGTAGAAAGACAAGCAAAAGTTTAGATTCTATTCCCTCGGGCAAAAGATTTCCAATAACAGCAGCAACAATACATATTGTTGATTCAACGAACCGTCAGACGGTAAGAAAAGCTTGGAATAAGCTCTGAGCTTCGTTAGAAAAGTTTCCTTTTCATTGCTTCGTCTTGGCCATTGTCTAAGATCCAAAGGACCGTTATTATCTGAAATTCTTCGAAATCCTTTCAGGATGTTTAGCAGCAGCTACGGTGGGTGCCTCGTTCCCAGCCTTCGCCGTTCTCTTCGGTGAAGTCTACTACGTGCTGGGTCTTCAGGATTCCGAGGAAGTTCAGCGCGAGACCGTCAACTTTTCCATCCTCTTCATAATCGTCGGGATAGTCACGGGACTGGGTACGTTCCTGCAGATGTACATGTTCGGCCTGGCTGGTGTGCGGATGACGACGAGGTTAAGACGAATGACCTTCGCGGCGATGCTCAAGCAGGAGATGGGTTGGTACGACGAGGATTCCAACAGTGTAGGTGCCCTCTGCGCGAGGTTATCCTCAGACGCTGGGGCGGTGCAGGGTGCGACAGGAACGAGGGTCGGTGCGATCCTCCAGGCAATGTCAACGCTTGTCCTCGGCATCGGCCTGTCCATGTACTACACCTGGAAAATGACACTCGTCTCAGTGGTGTCGATCCCTTTGGTCCTCGGTGCGGTCTTCTTCGAGGCCAGGATCATGAGTGGCCAGGGCATGCAGGAGAAGAAAAAGATGGAATGCGCAACGAGAATCGCCACGGAAGCCATCTCGAACATCAGGACAGTCGCCAGTCTGGGCAAGGAAAAGGCCTTCCTCGATAGATACTGCATAGAGTTGGATCACGTGGCCAAGGCTATTAGATTCAGGAACAGGCTCAGGGGATTGGTTTTCTCCTGTGGTCAGACGACGCCTTACTTCGGATACGCTCTCAGTCTTTACTACGGCGGTTACCTCGTCGCCAGGGAAGGTCTGAGCTACCAGGACGTTATCAAGGTTTCCGAGGCCCTGATTTTCGGTTCTTGGATGCTTGGCCAGGCGCTCGCCTTCGCGCCTAACTTCAACACGGCCAAAATCTCGGCCGGAAGGATCTTCCGGCTCCTCGACAGGGTCCCGGAGATCACCTCGCCGCCAGGATCCGAGGGCAAGGACCTCGACTGGGTAGGACGCTGCGTTTTTTTATCTTCCCGCTGGCCCAGTTAAGCGTTGCTCGGGAATTCACGCGGACGGGCACTTGTGATTACAGAAGGCAGACGGTCTCATCCAGTTCTCCAAAGTGGAATTCCATTACCCGACGCGCCCGGAGATGCAGATCCTCCGTGGACTGAATTTAATCGTGAAACCCGGCCAAATGGTGGCACTCGTCGGTCAAAGTGGTTGCGGAAAATCCACTTGCATACAATTGCTGCAACGTCTCTACGATCCACTCTCCGGCACGGTCACCGTGGATCGTCGCGACATATCTTCCGTTTCGCTGTCCGCCCTGAGGAACCAGCTGGGCGTCGTGGGCCAGGAACCCGTCCTCTTCGACAGGACCATCGCCGAGAACATCGCCTACGGTGACAACAGACGAAACGTCAGCATGGAGGAAATCATCGAATCGGCAAAGAAGTCAAATATACACAGCTTCGTCAGCTCTCTACCTCTGGTTAGTATCTTCGTGAAGTTCTCATGAACAATTCCTTAAAAGGGTTAACTGACAGTGAAGGACAGTATTTATTTGACATTAAAGATATTCTGATCGATTCACATTATTGTCGGATGAAAGGGGGGAGGGGGGATGTCTGGAGTTTGTTGGGAGAAAAGTTTCACGTAATCTTTTCCTTTCTTCTTCCAGGGATACGATACCAGACTAGGATCGAAAGGCACACAGCTCTCTGGTGGGCAGAAGCAGCGAATTGCAATTGCTCGCGCTCTCGTTAGGAATCCTCGAATATTGCTACTGGACGAAGCGACTTCCGCCCTCGACACTCAGAGCGAAAAGGTAAGACTTCGTTGTCAAAAATTTCTCTTCCCACGGTCGCTCAAAGGCACTCCGAATATTCGGGAAAGATTGCTCCGAGTCGCCGTAGACAATATAAAATTGCGCGACACTCAAAGGAATTTTCTTGAAAGCGCGCGCGCCTTTCAAAGCTACGGTATTAATAAAAAAAAAGCAAGAAAGGGCGGTAAAAATATGGCGAAAGCTAGGCAACGCCGGGAGTCTAAAAGTTTCACCGCGCCGAGACAAAGAAGTGGGTTAAGGAGCCACTCAACGTGGAAAACGGCACAGTAGGTAGAATAATAAGCGAGAGACACAAAAGTCTAGTACTTCATTCTTAACGACCCAAAATTTCTCATGAGAAACCCACGTAATCGAACATCAGCAAATGACAAATTTTTCACTGCACCTTCTACGTTAAATTAATTCAGAATTTCTGTTTCAAGTTCTCGTACATGCGCCTGGTTAATTGAACAATTAATAAATAGCCGGAAGTCAATTTCGTTATAACGGATTTCACAGTAAAAAGTATTTTCAAGTTAACGAAATACATTTAAAGAGAATTTAATTGACCCTTTGGTAAGGCAAAATTCTTTAATTCGGGAGAGGATGATTTTTACGAGGATATTTGTTATCTCGGAGGCGTGTAAAACGGATTGGCCATCGGCGGTGGGCATTGGTCTTTTAAAAAAATGATTTGCAGTTGCACGTAAAACGCATTTGCTGTTGGCAGGTCGTCCAAGCGGCATTGGACAAGGCGATGGAGGGTCGTACGTGCATCACCATCGCCCATCGGTTGGCCACCATAAGGAACGCCGACGTGATCTGCGTGCTGGAGAAGGGCATGGTAGCCGAGATGGGAACCCACGACGACCTCATCGCCGCGGACGGTCTCTACGCGCATCTCCACAATCTCCAGGAAACCGCCATGGAGTAAATCGCCGTGAGATTTTCCACGTATCTCTCGTGCCCGATCGCGGGACACGTCGTCAGTTCGCGAGCGAACCGATGGGCGCGCGAATTCGCGGCTAATGATTCAACGAACAAGGAGAAACGGTTAACATTAGAGGCACGGTCAGTGCTGAAGCCTGAGACTAGGTCTCCCGAGTTTCCCAAGGTCAACTGTTTCCCTTTAGACAAACGGACTTTTGGCAGATGACGCGTGACGGAATTATTTATTAGGGAATTTCGTATTTTCCTCGGAGTGTGGAGGCATTTGAAAAGCACGGATCGGCCAATGGCCTGGATGGAATGGAAATTTCCATCTGGCGATTTTCCTGGGGCCGGATTCTTCGTCGATTCGCGCGCCCTCGGTGCTCGAGTTCTTCATTAGGAAAGTACGACGTGGTGTTTGCCGGGAGAATTCCGGCGGAGACGTTGACGCAGACTTTACGTAGTGTTACAACGTGCGCTTAGTTCTTCTTACACTTTAGATGATAGTCTTCTTACACGTTTTGTAACGCGCTGCATGCTACGTGGTCTTCATGGATCTGATCCTACTTCGCGAGGAAGGAATAGGGGGAGGGAAAAACCGCGAGGAAAAGCCAACACGACGAATCCAATCGGCGAAATCGTAATATTCGAGTTTAATTAGAATTTTAATACGAGACATTCTTACGTAGGAGCAAGAGGTTCGTCGAAAAATAGTTGACATGTGTGTGTCTGTCAAAGATACAATCGCTTGAGAGTAAAATTCCTTAGAACAAACAGGGAGTTCTCTTTACTGTTTAGGATTAGCGTGTTAAAGTCCATTGGCGCGTAAATTTACGCGTCGTTTATTTATTAATCGGGCTTGCGAACAATCGGTTTTGTACCTTGGCGACGTTAATGGAGCCTGGAATGGCCGGCATTCCGTGCGAACGGAGTGGAAATCGACATAGAACGACGATGGACGAGAGTGCTAGATTTTCCCCCTCCTCCCCTGAAAACACTGATAGTGTCGAGACGTCGGCAAAGGTTGTCTTCGTGTCGCTCGGAAAAAGAAAAGAAAACGTCTCAACTCTTCCCGTTTCTTTCTTTGGCCCGTTATTCGCGATATCGACGATCCAGTTACCCAAACGGGATTAATTTTATCACGGTCCTTAGGAGACTCCATTTCCCCCCCTGGGAATTATTCCCTCTTCCTTGCCTCGAAATTTTCTCCCAACTCCTGCCACTCGGCAGACGAATAACGAATCCATTTCCGTTTTCCAAACTCGTTCCGGGGAGTGTCGTACGGTCGAACGGAAAGGATTTCGCGGAAGGAAGGAGACGGGAAGAGACAAGTGAAGTTTCGAGAAGTGAGAGAGAGAAAGAAAGAGGTGGCAACAGCGCAATGATATTCGTTCGTCATAAAACAGGAAATTCTCGCGCGAATAAGACGAATGACGAACATTGACTCGTATTGGAGTTCAGCTACAGATCCAAGTGCCTAATCGCTCAACGTTTAATGCGATTCAAATTACACCCGAGTCCCCGGTTTCGTTTGGCAAAGTTCCTCCTTAAAACGGACAATTATTACGCGCTACGGGTAAAACTTCGCTGCAGGCATTCCCGCTGATTGAGCTTTATTCGTGGATGAGTTTTCCGTTTGAAAGCCGGAAGAAACGATTCTTCGAGGGAAACTTTCTTCCCCTCGAAGTTCCTTTTCATCTCGAAACGAAGACTCGTGCCTTCTCTCGTTAGGTTTAATAATAAGATCTGCTCGCGCGACTTTCGAGCTTCGTACGCTTAACGACGACACCCGACGCGCAAAAGGAAAATTACCACGGGAAAAACACGGCGGAGAGAATTTTTCAGAATTTTTCCACAATTTCCCGTCCGCCGTGAATGGTCAGTTGACGTGCGAAAAAGGTAGGGGATATAAATACGTGCTATAATTCCACGCAATCCTCTGGCTTCCTCGAGTGCGAGAGAGTCGTACGTAACTTTTGAAGCTTCTATTTTCCACGAGGAGAAGAATGTCTGAAGTACCAGCCAAGAACGCGACTCCTCGTTCACATATTCTTCACGAAACGTTCGATAATCATCGCCTGAAATAATATTAAAACCTTCGTAATAAATCTAGAACCTTCAAATTTGCATGCAAAATATCTTGCAACTGCTAAAAATCAAAGGTGAAACTCACGTTCCCGAAGGGAATAAAAATCCTTGACAAGTAATAATCCCGTGAATTGGATTCCATTATTTTAATAGTATTTCGGTGCTTCATTAAGGCGAATTATCGTGTAGACTTATTTCAGCGGATAATGTGTAAAATTATCACTGCGCGATGTAGGTGCTGACGAATCGATAAAACGTCGGCAGGCAGTCGAGTAATTTCCGGCGAAAAATGTCAAAAGAGGTACTTAAAACTGCAGCAGAGCAAAGCGCTCGGAAGGGGGCCTTACTTAAGCTTTATCGTACTTAAGAAACTCTGTAACAACGGCCAAACACGAAGTGCTTTATTGTATTTGACAATACGATGCAGTCTGAGGACGAGTCGGGACTCAGTGAAGCTCCGCAGAGTTTATTTCGACGATAGGTTCGAGCGAATTGCATTTACACAGACTGTGCGACGAACCGTTGATGGAGACATTACTGCCTAAAATTCTTTATTCAACAGAAAGGTGCGAATTTTTCTGTCCGGCAGTTTTGCCTGGGTCAGTACTCGTCAGGGTAAATATTTAAGCGCGATAGGAGTGGATTAATGTGAACTTTTTTTTATACAGAAACGAGCGTTGGAAGAGTGCTTCGTATGGGACATACGATAAATTCAAATTTCCATACCACCAAATATTTCACCCCTCCCTCCGGCGTGCAGGTCAATGACTTTTTTGCCACACGTACACGCCAGCGGGAGGGGAGAGGTTGAATATTTTGCGGTATTTTATCGAGAAATGTCTAACGTCAAGATCGAAATTTCGATTGAGGTATTTCCGTAGCAATGAAATTTTATTCCATGGACAAATGGTATTGGCTGCATGAGTTAATATTGCTTGAGATTCTGACAAACATTGTATTGCAATTATCCGAGAGGTGGTTTAACGCCTGTTATACTCGAACGAAAGCCAAGATTACTCATTGCTCTGTTTTAAATTAAACGACGAACGCCGCCGGGTGTTCCGGTATTGCAGATCCGAGCTTTCGTTGAACAAAAGGACGTAGGTTAAAGTCGTATCGCATTAAGGCTGCGGCCATTGTAACTTAAGGGACCGAGGACAGAGGAAATCTTGCTTTGGAATTTCGGACGAGCGAGCATTGAGACGCGTTGCCCGGCCGAAGTTTCGGAAAATCAGCGGAACTCGGTATCCGTGCGGAAGCTCGTCGTAATTCCCCAACAATAAACCGGCAAATAAAAAGCTTCCACGTTCCGAAAGCCTTAAACGCCGTAGAAGCAGTTTGGAATATCTTTCAAAAGTCTCGCGATGATCGTCAAAGTCACGCTCTTTCGTGGAATCGCGTGGCTGTAGTTTTTCGTTTAATGTAAACGGAGTGCTGCCTTCGGAAGCTTTTTCCTTTTGCGGGCTTTCCCGACGAGATACCGAGCTCCGGCAAACACCGAGCGTGCCGAAAAACCGCGACCGCCGCGTTTCGTTGCGGTTCACACTAGCAGTATGACGAAGTCGAAGTATTACTATTTCTCTTTTTTTTTTTTGTTAACGATAGCGAAGAGGCGAGATATATTACTGTATTCCTGCGAATTGTATTCCCCGGAAGATTAATAAAATGAAAAAAAACAAAAACAAAGGGAAACAAACGAACCACTGAATCCATCAGTCGTCGATTAACAATCGCAACGTAACGATTAATCATTTCCTCGTTATATTTCGAAGATACGATTTTTCAAACCGCGCATTATGGGATTTACACTTGAGTATGCTTGACATGAATAGACTATACGTTTGAATGGGAAATTTCTCGTTGAAGAAGCTACGTGTCGATTGTTAAAGCTGGCTGCAGTTTCTTTGTGAACTTCATTAATAAAGTTCCTTAAGCCCCACGCACGTGGATGATAATCAATGGGACCCGCGACCATTCTTTCCCGCGTCGTCCTTACCGATTCTTCCCGCTTCTTCTTCCTGATTCTTGTTCCCCCCTACCCTCCTTTCCTCACGATTGTACATAGCCCGCTATTTGCCGAGGAATTAATTAATCCGCCGGGAATGGCTTACGGGAAATTCAATGGGACACGTCGACCGCGCTTCGACGCCGAGGAGGAACAAAGATAATTACAGCGGGGCCTCTTGAAATTTTTCCAACGGCACAATAGCTCGACGGGGGATATAAATTTCTCGCTGGATGACGGCCCACGCTGTTCTTATTATACTTTTTACCCGAATTTCGGCTTAATGGAAAATTCGTCGATTCATTTCCGCAAGAAAACTGCAGCTGACAGTTTTATGACTGACGTTCAACATTTTTGCGTAATTATGGGCCCAGGGAAAAGAAGGTAGGAAAATATTCTCCCCAAGGCATTCACTTTTACTTCGGCTAACCTTGTTATCGCTCATTTTTACTAAAAAAAAAATCATTTCTCTCTCATCACAAAGAGTTTATCAAAAAGTGAGGAAGACTTTCTCCATGTGAATTTGGCTTAACATAAATTCTGTAAACTCCGTGCATGTAATTTACAAAGTATTTAATATCTTTTGACGTTTCGTAAATTCACGAGGAAGCTTCTCCCGGGGAACTATACTCTTAACAGAACGTCCTTCGTGTCGAACGTCCTGCTATCTCCTGCTTAGTCCCGACAAGGCCAGGACAAAGTGAAAACTAAGTTGCCCGTGCGGGGTAGCCGGGGGGTGTATGGCAAATTTGCCAAGTTACGTGGCACCGGCGAGTTTTTAAGCAAACTTCCGGCGCCCTGCAAAATCGACGCAAAAGTGGATACACGTCGCTGGCGACGGGATAGGGGGAGGGGAGGAGGAGGGCTGGGAAAATGCAGACGACAAAAGCCGCCCTCGGACGGCGTCGATGGGGAAGTGAACAAGTTTTCCAGCGCCGGGGAAAGCTTATTTACTGCGGCGTCAGACGGGAAACGACGCCGTCGGATGGATGTCAGCGGGAGCATACCGTCCTGTGAAATTATTTTCAACTTTACCGAAGAAAAGAATTTCGGCACATCGGCTACATTCTCCTCGAGGTAAACGTTTCTTCCTCTACTGCGTCGTCTACGGGCAAGCTGAACATCAGGAACTGTGTGATAAAATACAAACTCATAAGGGGGAGAGAATTGTCAGTCAAAGTCGCAGAAATTGAAAGTAGTCAAACGTGCAGAAGATAATGTACATGGTGCTAGATTAAAGGTCAACTTTATAATAGCTTCAATGAAACACGATGTAAACTGTTTAACTTTGTAATTACCTTAACAACCTCCGGTTTTTCCCTGAAAGTAGTTAAGTATGAACAAAATATAATTTCATGTAGGTAGAAAAGAAGAACCATTTTTTAAATTTAACTACAATTTTGAAAGCGGGGAAAAGGAGAATAAGCACATTGTTTAGATCACAAACGTTCCTAGCGTGAATTGAATTCTCTTCGTTGGAAAACAATTCGTTACGCATGGGGAAAACTACGTTTAGAAATCCGGTTTGTTGCCGTTAATCTTGCTCCGGTGTGAAAGAGAGAAAAACGTGCGGTCTGAAATTGGTCGAATGCGTGGGGCACGAGGAGTTTCGACCGACAGAGCGGAATTCACCATGAAACTGTAGGTGCGGTGCATAAAAGGCAGTTGGGATCGTGCAAACACGGTTCCTGTGACGGCACACGACGCTCTCCACATTCGGGGAACGTAGAGTCAGTATTTGTTGCGCCAGTCTAACGATCGACCACTGTTCACAGGAATTACGGAACTGCGTTGCGCGCTTCACGCCCTAAAAAATTCGTAAAATGGCGGGAGTCTAGGATTAAGATCAAGAGGAATGAGAAAACTTAATCATGTCAATAGCAAAATCATGACGACCAAACGCAAATTTTTCAATTTCCTTATGTATCCGTTAATAATTAAAATCCCTGTTATTGATTACATCATTAATTGTGTTGAGAAATTATACGGTCAACGAAAGAGTCGCTTACCACTCGGCGAGCCAGCTCCGCAATGTTCTATTCCATTATCATTGGTTCATTGCACAACTAATGCGTTTGGCAAAGTGCAATTTATTTGCAGCGAATTGCATGGCGCGATCAACAGTAAATTTCGCTGACCGCGTGAAGCAAAATTTATCGTTGCATAAGTCTGAAATACAACTTGGGCAGGAAACCTGTTATAAACGACCGTGAATCGTAACTAAACAGAAACCCGATAGGATTTCTAAAACAGGCGAAAATCCGGAAAATCTCGACGTTACCGGCGGATCCTACGTGATGTATTTTACGGCGGGGGAGGGGGGTTCGAGGGAAGGTTCAAGTTTGTCGAAGGAATAAAAATGATCCGGCATCGAGGAATTTTCTGCGAGTAAACATCGGAAATATCTTGCTCATACATAGACATGAAGCTGGGATTCTGGCTCGTGTTTGCCGAACGCACCGGCGCGGCATTATACCATTCGCGCACGTAACACAACGAGCAAACTGTGGTCTTCTCCCTGGTTCCGAATTCCCGCTGCAAGCGTCTTCCGACACACCGGGATTTCGCACGGCCCTCGGAATATTACATTGAATATAGTCATTTCAATGCTTTTCGTGTTTACGCATTTGCCGCACGGCGCAGTTCTCACGCTCGATAATAGCCGCTTGTCTAAACGTTTGTCATTATAATTTCCCCGTTACCTCGGCAAATACCAGCAGAAGCTGATTAAAACCGAGAATGGAGCGCGGAAACAATGCATTACGTAATACCTCGAATACCTTGAAACGTAAATTTCAATTTCAACTCCAACAGGTCCTTGCTCACGGTTTTGTTTTATCAATATTCTATCGTAATACTCGATTCACGTATTTCACACCTCTCCGCAGGTAATACGATTCAACGGACTCTTAGTTAACCTTTATTATACTTCATATTTATCTCACCGAAATATCCTTGCCTAAATGTATTAATTACTCAATACGGTTGTTGGCGAAACGCAAATTGGAGCATTCCGAGCGGCTAACGGTGTCGTTTTAACGCGCCGGATTGAATTGACTATAAATTATAATCAGAAACACTCTTTGTGCGAGCTCGGAATATAAAACCGAGATTCCGGCAAGTCGACGTCGGCGGAAATGCGTCGCGTCGTTGGAAACGAGACGCGGGTCTGAGTTATTTATTTGAATGGCCCCCGGGGGGCACACGCAGCCCCGGGTCAAATCCGATTTTCCATGCGACCTACAGCACCGAGGGTTCGTGGGCGTGGTGGCAGAGGGAGGGAAGGGGGGGGGGAGGGTAGAAGGGTGCATTGTGACGGCGAACCAGCGACTCGACACTCTGAATGCACCGTCGCTGCATCGCGACCCCGCTGCGCTATCTCCTCGACCCTGCATTTGTTTATTCACCTTCTTTTTCCCACGTCAACCACCGTCGCGTAATCGCAGCTTTGCCGTCCTCGCAGCACCGCGAGAAAAAGCCAACTCTTTAGGCAGAATTATTCCTTCCAGTCGATGGGATTCTTCTTGATCATTAACAAAACTATAATTTGTATACTCCAACCACGACGTAGATTCATTTAACGCACGAAAATGAAACACGAGTACGTGAAGAAAATTGTGAGGAAACTTAGAGTTTGTGAAACTGTCTTTGTCTATCTCTTAAAAAAATATTCAGTAATCTAATAACTTCTCTACGAACTTCGAGGAAAAAAACTATATAAACACGCTCCTGAGAAGTGTCACAATTTTTCCTTTTCTGAGTTTGCTCACGTAATCATGAAATATTGTATTTAACAACCGCACGTGCGTCTCCCGTGTAGGAAAAGAAAATTCAGCCCGACAGGCCTCACCGACTTTTTCCCCGTTTGTTTCCGGTTTCCCCTGCGGAGCCGGAAATTTCCCGGCGACCCCCGCGCGATCTCGATCGGCCCGGGGAGGAACTAAGGTCGTAATTCGCCGAAACGAAGAGCCGTAATTCCGAACTTTCGCGTCGTTCCGAGCCGATCGCCGGGACGAGCCGGAATTCCAATACCGCGCCGGCCATATTTCCGCAAAGCGGCAGCCGATCGCGGCCGCGAATCCGCCGGGGAATCAGCAGGCCCCATGCCCGGGGAACGCTGAGGGGTAGGAGAGATTGTGGTGGGGTTTAGAGGAGGGGGGGGGGGGGGGCAATCGGAGGAGCGGGTTTCGCAATGCCCGCACATCGGGGTTATATTAACTGTCAAAGTTGTCAAAGGACCCCGCTCGATCTATGCGCAACTTTCGTCCCCTCCCCTCCCCCTCCCCGGCTCTTCTATGCCTCCTTTGCCATCGCCATTGTTTCGAATCGGCTCGCCGGCGAAGTTTCGCGCCGGCCCTCCGACCTGGCCAGACGTCGAAATTGAAATTCCACCGGCGAATCGACGAAACAACGCGCCAACGTTGGCCCCGACTCGTCCGGACCCTGATATCTACACGTGTAACACTCGGGGGAACGTTCCACCGTCCGTAGATATATTGAATTGACCGTGTACGACCTTGTATTGCGCTAGGAACTACGTGTATTAACAAAATAATCCGTCGAATAAAAAGTCTAATTACAATAAAAGGGTTAATACAAAATTTCTCTTACTTGTTTCTATTACCGTGTAGCAAAATGAACGATGTATGTGCTTCTGTTAATGATGAGTAAACATTTTCAGACGAAAGGAATATTTTTCAGATGCCACGACCTGCTGACGATTTTTTTAATTAAGTACAACGGTGTATAATATTTCTCGGGAATGTAACGACGCACCAGACGCGTGTGTAATTTACGTTAATGTCCGGAGCACCTTGAGAAGACAAATCGCCCGAGATGACGGTTCTCTCGTCATTCGCTGTAAAATACGTTCGTCCGGCTTACTGCGGCTCGGCACGTAAAGGCGTAATAAAAAAATTGGCCAAGCCGGAAACGGGCTTATGCCGTGGTCATTACTCGAATCGGATGTGACGTGCGGCGTGTTTATCGCCCTGGAATTTCATGGGGGGGAAACGGAAGATGGAAACTAATAGACGTGCTCGTTCTTACACGGTAATACACTCCTCGTCGGCGGTGATTATCCGTAAAACGGGCGCCGGGAAAAAGGAAAGCCGGAAGGAGATGTCCCCGTGCTGCGGAAAATTTGGAAACTCGCCAGGGAAATGGCTATGGCCGGCTATCTCCGTTAATGGGAATTCTCGGATTCTTCGTGAAAAATCTCACGTCCATTATCAGCCGCGCTGGATTACAAACCGACTCGAGAATCGACGAAAAAAGGAAATTATGCTCATTCTCCCGTGATACTAAAATTTTTCTAAACGGAGAAACATGCTTGACGAAACAAACAAAAATACTGTTGGTTGGAATTGATGCTCATCGAGTTACTTTCATTTATCGAATAATTAACAGCACGTTTAATCACTTTAATAAGCTACATCAGTTTATAGCTATATTTGTTAGAATTTACGTTGAGTGCGTTTACGAGTTGTTTTTCGCCGGTAGTTCCGGTCGTGGAAAATTGCGTTATCCACGGCTCTTAAGGACCAATCGGGACGAGTCAGAGTCCCATCGGGAGACGGTTATTCCCGGCTAGTTTTCTCTCCGGTGTGCGTTGGCCGTTCGTTCGTTAAACTGTCGTCGATTAATTGAATTACAACCCGTGCCGTTAAGTGCGATTTGCCTCGGTAAAGCCGTTTCCAGCGTGCCGTGGACCTCGTACTTACTTAGTTGGCTCTTCCCCGTAGCCCCTCTCCCCCCCACCCGCCGGCTCCACCACTCTTTGCCTTTTCTCGTTCCTTCGCGCCTTCCTTTTCTTCCATTTTCCCACCTCAGCCCACCCTCCGCGTAATGCGAGTTCCGTTAAAAGCTCCGATGTATAAGTGGAAAACCTGTTTAAGCCGAGTTTTTACGCTATCGCGGCAAATATGACGATCGAGCTATTCTAAAATACCGGCCAACGGTTTTCCCGGCGAACCTAACCGAGTGATTGTTTTACGAACATTAGAGCAACGTCGCCTCTGAAATGTTTACCGAAACGTAATTGCAATACTGACAAATCATTTTTATTTTACCTGTAAAATTTTAATTTCCACGTTTTTAAATAAATTTCGATATTCCTCTTTTATACGCTAGTTTGCTTGTCTATATTAATTCAAGATTCGTGTAAATTTCCATTATTCCGAATACGGTAATTACTTTTACGAAGGATTCTGCCAGGCGATGCAGTTGTGTCTGTGTTATTCTACCGTCTTACGGTTATTCCGGCGATATTTTCCTCTTTCTGGCAGGTTCGTTGGGCGGTTTGCGCGACGTCCCACGCGAAAATATACCCGGGCTGTGTTATTTTATAGCGGCGCCTGCATCTGGGTCAGCCGGGCTTTTATCGTCCTACGAAACTTCGGATGCGTCCTCTCTATCCTGAAATACCGTCGGAAATTTCGGTTATTTTCCGCTGACCGTACGCCGGCGCCCGTTGAAAACTTGGAAACGCATCCCCGATTCCGCGGGAGTCGCGATTACACAGCGAGATGCGAGCTTTCCGCGGGGAAAAATGCAGATCCCTCAAATCGCCGGGCTTACGGTCCATTTTCCCTGGGCTTTTGTTCCTTCCGCGTCATTTCAGGACCCTCGTCACGAATTTCCCGAAGATTAAAATCGACCGAAGATTAAAATAACTTTTTGCATGAAAACCAGCGAATTGTAAACCGTCAAAAAAAGGTATACATCAAATTTTTGCTTTACGTTCTGGCCTTTGAAATTTTCTTCCTCTCCGTGGGGCTGGTAAGAGACGGGTGGGGTAATTAAAGCGTAATTATAATCGTCGAATAAACAGGATCCGCCGTATGACGTCGACGAGGTTTTCTCCGTCGGAAAACGTCGGCCGTAGTTGCCTTACAATTATGAAACACGTCGTGACAAATTCAGCCGGCGAAATGAGTTCCGCGCGGGTCAAAGCAGGCCGGCTCTGATGCACCGTAAGCGCAGGACCCGCTGCAGCTGCACTTTATCGTCCGGCACGGAGGAAAACGTCGGCCGAAACGTCCGTCTGGCGATTATGAAACGCTTCGTCGGAAAATTCAGCGAAATGACTTTCGTCGGACAAGAGGGACGATCAAAGGGCGGAGGGGGGGGGGTCGTGCACTTGCACTTTACGGTCCTTGTAGAACGACGACGCGTAAGTTCCGTGTTCGCGGACCATCGCGCAGTAAGGGCCAAACTTTCAGCCCCGGGTGCTAGTCCTCGTCGGGTCCGCGCGCGGAAATTCCAGCCGACGGGATCGTTTCGCAGATTTCCAAGCACCCCGAGCATCAGTAAACAAATAAATCAAGTACTTCCGTGCTTTCCTTCCGCGAAATTCGCTCTACCGGATGCTCCTTCGCCGACTTGTCATAACATTTCGATGTAGCTTCTATTTGCCTCGGCAAGCTTCTCTCCATATTCACGCGTTCGGTAGAAAAACAATTTTCTAACAACAAACTTAACGTCGTACAGAATCTCTGAAGTTCGACAAAGTTAAGGAAAGTCGAGAAGTATATGTTTACGAAGCATAATATGTTCGTCCGATTAATATTGACCTATACTACTTCCGCACGTTGTCTCATCATTGTATCTTTTTCTACTGTCATTCTACGCTCCGCATAGACTCATGTGCATTCTAAAATCACTATAACACAGGAATTGACCGTGAAATTTAGATACTTTCGTACTCTAGTTGTCTGTCTGACCATGTACCGTCAACTTTTACTTGCGCCACGAAGTTATACGTTTGCACTACTGGCGAGGGTCGAGTCATCATCTCTACTAGGGGTCAAGGGGTTTGCGGGGGTCGGGGGGGCGTTCACGAGGGACTCGGAAGAAGACAATGCCGCGTTGTAATCCTGCGGATTTATCGCCCCACTATTTTTCCGCTAATCCAGCCAGGTGAGTGCGGCCGCGTCTTAAAGCCACGAGACTGTCTGGCCCGGCCGGACCCCGGAGAGCCACTTTTATGCCGGCGATTCGTACGGTCGCTCGTACGCGCGAGAATTCCCTTTGAGAAAAATTTTACGCCCGTATATAAGCGTCACGATAAATCCCCGAAAGGTGCAACGAGAAACACTGGAGAAGGAGAAACGCGGAGGGAAAGAGAGAGAGGGGGGTAATGTGAAAAATAGGGACAGTCGAAGGAAGACAGAGACAAACGAGGACAGTGAGTGAAAGGAGGAAAATGACACAATGCGAGGGAAAGAGGAAGAACGGTAGACGAGAAGGAAACAGAAACGGAGGGGCAGGGCAGGTGCGGGGGGCTATAGCCACGGATGTTCTCACGATTAATTACCACTATCCCGTTTCATAGTTCAACGCGCGAATAGCGCTGGACGCTGCGAAACCAGCGTGAAATCCTTGTTCGCCTAATTAATTGCCCGGATCTATTCCTTTATCCGCTCGAATAAGAGAAAAAAAGGTTCACACAGTCGAGCAACGAGCTTTCCTTCCTCTGAACGGTTTCGTAAAGTAATTTAACCGTTATTGCACAAATGAATCACTTAAGTATATAAAATTAGAAGTTCAAAAATAAACGTGCATGCTCGTTTAAACACTTTCAAGTGACATAGAAATTTGCTGATTCTTTACTTTGAACAGTGATTCATAAACGTGGTACAATGTTTCAGAGAATAGGATAATAGAATGTGTCATGAAATTGTATTACAGTAGATGATAATGGAAGTCGGGGACGTGAATGAATGGGCAAGTTGAGCCGGAAAAGACAGCTTGACGGGGTGCAAATACCGAAGATTCATATCCAATCGAATTTACGGTCATATAAATATACATTTCTCACGGTTGAAGTTCATACACGTGCGGTTGATGAAAGGAAATATCGATATTTATGTTTATCCGCTGAGCTTTTTTGATGTTCGCCGAGGCATAAATTGTACTTTACCCTCTCGCGTGGCACTCATTCGACGACGATGATATACACATGTATATCTGTATTTATCTCGCTCGATGGATCCTTGATCAAACCGCTCGGCGTAGCTTTTAGTAATTTCCGGGCAGTGTCGCTCGAGGAGGAAGAAAGGAACACGAAAGCCAGGGAGGGGAGCGAAAAGAATGACGAGGGGAATAAGGGTCAGAAAGGGAAAAAGAGGAAGCCCGGGGAAGAAAGCGAAAACGAAAAATGAATGAGAAAGAGAAAAGATAGACGAGCGGGAGCGAGAGAGATATAATGAGAGAGAAAGAGGAAAAAGCAAACTTTCGAGACTCCCCGTACGTGCGGGGGTGCAAAGGGAGATGGACCATTATTTACGAGCACTCTGGCACATTTTCACGACGGTTTTCACGCGCACTTTGACATACTGCCAACGTGAAAGGTCGCCCTAGGGAGGAATCCCCATGGACCTCTGGCTCTCGTAAAAATGTCCTATGGGTCTGTATCGTTCTGCCGTTCCGCTCGATATAGATTTTATTCCCTGCCGAATGACGCTCGACGCAGGAAAAATGCTCGGTCCTGCTGTTAGCCTACCTCGAAATATTCCGAGGACATTGAAAATTATCGTCACGAAATTTCTTCCTATTCTCAGCCCCAACTTTTAATGTAAATAAACGATTACCTTTATATCACCCGACGCAGTAATCGAAAGTCTGTTACGTTCCCAGTAAATTCCCGCGTGTCCTTTTCCAGGCACTTACATTCGACACTGTTTTTAGTAGCTTCCTTTCCTTCGTCGGTCAAAGCAGAAGTGTACATCGGTGCCGCAATTTCATCGCTTCGCTGGAACGGCAATACTCGGGGAACATAATAATACTGCGATCGGCGAAACCGGAATGAAATGCATTTAATAGGATCGCGTGCGCGTTAACCGGCCACGGGAGGAATATCCCGTCGTCTTCCACGAGCAGGAAGAACTTCCTGCGGGTATTCCCCTTTCGCCCGTCCGTTCGATGGGAATTTTACTGGGCCGTTCTTTCCCGGGACGAAGCAACAATCCACGCGAACGCGTTCGACAATTTCCGTCGCGACGATGCGCGCATTTAAAACTCGCCGGCGAAATTCCTTCCTTCCAGCGGCACGGCGATATTCAAATTCCAAACAGGAACGTCCACGGGCGGGCTTCATTAATTCTGTAAATGACGAATTACCCGTCCGCCCGGATCAGCCCTGCATTTGCATTCTGTTTCCGGCTAATTTTACGGCATGAATAATTGCGGGCAATAACGCGGATTGCCTTTTTTTTCGGATTCCCGCGGCAGCATTTCGAATACCGGGCTTTCGCGAGGCTCGCGTATTTATTCGTTGCTCGTTCCATCGTGCCAACACGCCACGCGGATAGCGATTCGTTTTATTCCGATAAATCCTTCGGTCTTAATTATTCGCATTTTCCACGATTTACCCTAAATATCCAGTCGTTGAATGTCAACTTGCAGTTTAATTTTGTTACTTAAAAGAGCAATTATATTTGTAGTCCCGTAAAATAAGGGCAAATATTTCTGACACCTTCTTGCTTTGATCTGTTTATGCAGCTGTTTTCCATTTATTTTGCCATTTCATTAGATAATATAAACACGAAGTTCACTTCACCCAGCTCCCGTGTATTTCCGATAACACGTTCGTACGAGTATGCGATACATTTGCATATGTGCATATGTTATCTGTAAATTCGAATTCAGGGGTTCGTTGGTTTTCTCGAATAAATATATAAATATGAAAGGTATATTAAAATAATACGCACAGCCGTCACGTACACATATATCCGTGTAAATATAAGCAGTACATCAAGGAGGAGACTGTGTTTACATTAACGAGTATACCCGAAAAATAATTTTCAATGAAATTTTACGAGATCGCTGTTCGTGCGAGTAATCGCTGCGTTTACTGTACAAATGGAAACAGAGTCTTCGGTTTCTTGCGTATCTGGTAATACGAATACGCTAACTCCGCAAAGAAAGCCAGAGTTGACCAGGTTAGACCAATGATCAACCAGACGAAAGCGAATGTAAGATTAGTGAGGGTCAATTGGCGAACCGTGTGATCCTTCGCCCAGGATTTATACATTTTGACGTTCTGCAGGAAGATATCCGCGTCCATCCGTTTCCACAGATCGAGGATTCCTCCCTCGAAGAGTCGGCTGAGAATTTGGTTGAACCTTTCCCTCAAGGGCCAATCGGGTCGAGCGACGTAGGCGCTGGTCATGCTCATGATGTTCCCGCTCGAAAGATAAAAACCGAATCTGCTTCCATCGATGGTGATTTTCGTGAGCTCGTACGTATCAGCTATGCATGCCACGTTTTCTTCGTACGCCACATGGTCGCTGCAATTCCAGCCCCGCGTTAGCCTCATGCGCGATTTGATAACAGGGTCGTCGATGATGTACTGGAATTCCATCCCCGTGTAAACCACGTAACGGGAGTCCTTGAGGTCCTCGATGTTGTCGATGTTCGGCTTGTTCATGGGTTTCGTGAGAATGGCCGCGAGATTGCACTGAAAAGCCGCGTTCGTTATGAGGAAAAGAAAAACAACGGTGATGATGTAAAGCCGCAGTGGTGTCCCACGTATTCTGTAACTCATGGTCGTGTTAGTGATCAGTCGCATGACTTCCAGACTAGCTCGGCTCAGTCCGTAGTGATTGAGGATTCCCAGGACGAAAATGGTGAAAACGGCGATGAAGCCAACGCCGCTCACGAGGATAGGGTTCATGAATTTCAGGATTTTCGCTTGTTCCGACTCGACGCCGTTGAACTTGGTCAAAATGGCCAACCCCGTGTCCAGGTGCGGGTATGTCATGGTCGTGTGGTACTTGTTAAATACGTACACGGAGTTGAGGAGAGCGTCGTAGTGGCCAGCAGACACGTTGGCCAAAAGGTCGTGAGCCACGCCGTTGGGTTCGACCCAACCGATGTCTTGGTCAAACATGATCGTTGCGGAAAAACTGGCGTTTAAGACTTTGGCGAACGTCCGATGGATCTTCAAGTCTATACCTTCGTACCTGTGTTGTCCGTTTGCGTCAATATTGACGACGACGGCTGGTGGCATAGGTACCCCTACTAACTTGTATTCGTAACCATCCAATCGCAAGGTCTTGTCGAATTTCAGGTCGCCACACGACGTTCTACCTTAAGAGAAATTTACAGAAATTATACAAATCATGTATTTTGTTGGTAAATTTCATGGAAAATCATTAACGGTTTTACCTGCTAATTTCATAAATGACTGTACGATGGTTTAATTAATATCCAAAATTACTTGAGTTACTAAGAATAATATTAAAAACTGCACATACCAGGGATAAGAGTACGACTGTACAAAGTCCAAGTCTCTCCGGCAAGTTCCTTATCGGGGACTGGTACTTCCTTCCAGGATTTCGGTGCTTTCCTCGCGTAAGGGTTATAGGTATAAATGGCTACTTGTTCATCGTCGTCGAGGCAGAGGAAGTATGTGGAGAGAAGATTAACGTTCCAGCTACGATAAAGGAAGGACTGAGCGTTTTTGCATCCTGTTTTTACCGTCTCGCTGTCAAGAAGAATGCACAGCCCGTCCGTGCTCCACCATTTTGTCGTTCTCAGCCTGTGCAGCATGTATTCCAAGTTCGTTGTGGAATCAGCAGTCACCACGAAGGCATCGAGTTTCGTGTGACGATTTTGTGGCGAACGGCGAGTCGCCGGAAAAACCTTCACATCCCCGAGGATCGTGTACTTTATCTGGACCACACCGAACTTCTTCAGGAAACCGTCGGACCATCGCGTGTATTTCGTGATGTCCGACACGAACCCGAAGAATTTGATTTTGTTGTGGTCACAGGTTTCCAGTAGCTCGCTCTGCGTTAAAGAGTAATTCGTTAATCTCCAACATCATGATTCTTCGTATCGATAGATTTGATCGTTAAAACTATCATTTTTTCCATATACTGCGGTCATCTTTACCGTTTGATGCGTTACTACGTAAAACTTGTCCATTTCGTCGTAGGTTACTAATTGCGTGACGAGTGTAGCGGTCTTCTGTAATGCCCGGGTCGAATGTAAAATCGCGAGGAGGCCGGTAATTACGGTTAAAAATGTCCACATCGTCGTCATTTGTAGTTAGAACGAGTTACTACGAAACCACTAAGACGAATGAATGTTTAAACTGCAAACTTCCATCGTTTACGTTCATAATTTTCGCCGGCAAGTTCATCATCAGGCAGTCAATGCAATACTCAACGGGAAATGCACTTTCCTTTCTGCTCACTTAGCATCGACGATATCGAGCCTTTTTGCTCAATTTCATCGATAATACGATTACGTATCTCAACTCATTACATTAGGACCTGCATCTGAAATATCAAGCCGTCGATCGATCTCATTAAAATTTTCACCGATGCGTAACAGTCCGGAGCGAACGCAACTTGTTTTCTCATCAATCAAAAACAGCCTTGGTGAGTGTAATAATGACGACAACAAGAGCACCAGTGGACGATAAATAAAATGAATAAAAGGCAAAAAAGACTTGCATTAAAAGTACACTGAAAAGAATTTCAAAACCGACTAATACGAAATACGTGTAATAACAAAGCCCTGTCGCAAGGTCCTTTGAATAAGAATTCTAAGGTAGCTGAATAAAGTATGGCGATTATTCCCATTTGTTCCCTTTATCGCTGGGAAATTCTCGCGAGCATATTTACGATTATGAGGTTCCGCCGGTCGGTGATTTAGAAGGTCCGTCTCGTCGGTAGGTAAGTGCGTATTTCGGCTATCATAAATTCGGGGTTTCCTGTCTGCGAAAGATAAGGCCGGCGGATTCAAAATCGTCCGGCCAACAAGACACTTTTAGTCTTTTGAGAGCACGTACGGTTACGTGTGCTCGTGCATACGAATATTTATGTGTCCCATCGTCTCTGGCTTTCTCTTCACACTGTATAACCATGCCTGTATATCGCTGATTTTTCTGCCCGCCTTTTTCCCTAGCACCATTCTTATATTCCTCTCTCTCTTTTTCCTCTGCACAGTATTCCTTATCCTTTACTCTCATTCTCCTCTTTCTCGTACGTGTCCTCACTTTACCTTAGACATCTCACGCTCGTTTTTTCCCTTCTCGTGCTGTGCCTGTTGCATAAAGGACTATGGACACATGGCTCCGATTTCCATCGATTCCGGTGGTCCGTGTATTCCTCCCGCGAGCATAACGTCCTCCTTCCTTACTATTCGAGAACGGACGATTTATAACCCCCATAAATCATGGTAATGTGTATCGAACGTATAAATGAAACATGCAAATACTAGCGAAGGTATGCAGTATCATGCGCCCGGTGACCGGTATATTCTTCGTAAAATTATCAAACAAGGTTTGTTAGCCGGATGTTTGCGTAAATAATTGTGTAAAAATATGACGTTCTTTCTTTGTTCGTTGAAGACGGTTGGTGGAAGTGAACGAAGATTGCCATCAGACCTGGATTTCCGCGTAACAAAAGTCTTATCGTCTTTTTTCATCGAAGGTACAAACGGGATCCTTCGATATTGCCGGTAATTGACAGATCAATTACCTCCAGGACATCGGTGATTGACCATTCCGATAGGAGCAAACGAATTACGTGGTTTGTTAAATGCCGCAGAATAATCGACAGGTTGGAAAATAAGAGGAATAACTGACGTGGTATTCGAATAGCGATTTGTTTGTAGATAAATTTCTCATTCCTTCCTTGTAGCAAGTCCTTGTTAATTACGTTTAACGCTAAATTAAGAATGTAATTTGTGTGTCAGTTTCAGTTTAAATTCATCAGTAATTCATCAGTGTCAGTTTAAATTCATTAGTAGTTTGCAAATTACAGAAAAGGACAATTAGTACTCTTATCTTTAAGAGCGAACTGCTCAAAGAATTACACGATAGCATTAACGTTTACCGACGATTCGCGGGTTGCAGTTCACATGAATTTTAAAAAATTCTTGACCGCTTGAAGAAGTTCAGAGAGATCGTCTAATCGTCAATTAATTTGTTAATTCCTCGCGGAGTAAACGCCCTTTGAGTTCATCGACGGGGATATGAATCGTCGAAAAGAATGGCCGTGCGGGGAGAAGAATGGAGCTAGCCGAACGGGGGAGGGGGAGAGTTAGAGAACGGTAAAAAGGGAAATGGACGAGGACGGCAGTGAACCGCGAAATGAAAATTTTATCGACGCATCGAACCAGGAGGTGAAATCTCCCGATATTACTTAATAACGATGGCTGCTGGAAGGGAATGGCTCGATGCAGTTGCACGAAAGGAAGGAGAAGGCGGGGGAAGGGGGAATGGCAAAGGGGAATGAAAGTCCCGGTCGGCATTAAACCTCTCCTCCCTGGCCTGTCCGCGCTCTTTAATCTTCACTGCGCCCTATTATTATCGGCCAACTGTGAATTTCAATACCGCCACCAGCATTGTCGCCTGTCGATTTTAATAAACGTTTGATGAACAAGAAAATCATCTCCCCGAAAGGGAAAGTCCTACCTCAGTATCAGAATTTTCTTGACCCCACAGCTGTGAAAGGAAAGACACATAATTCATTCAATTTCTTTTGACACATAATTCAATATTTTGCAAAAATAATAACTCATCGTTCCTGGGACATCCCGCGTAACGAGCAATTTCTTCTTTTCCGGCTCATAAATATTTCGACCACGTGTTTCCAATAATTTTTCATGAATCCGAGTGATTGAAGCTTCTACGGGAGATTTATTGCTGATCGCTGATTAATACTAACATCAAACGCATTGGATAGTCGTTACACGGATTCGACGTAGCGGCGGAACGGAATTACTTGGGCGTTTGGGACATTGGAAAAATCGATTGACGCACACCTCGCGGGGGGATGTCATTATAACGAGGGGGATTTCTAATTGACCCGTGTGTAATACGTAGATACAAGCTTCTATGGCTCGTTCGCTCTGATTCCTATCGTACCGTTAATGAATCAATTAAAGCAACGTGCATCGCGTCAAATCGTAACGATATCATTCATTTTTATCCCGCGGTACGATTGAAACATTCTCGAGTGGCAATAATTTTAACAACAGTGAGACTGGCGGACAATCCGAGAAAAAAGGATTACGTCGACCGATGAACCGATAATTCGGTAATAGCACCTTTCGTAGCGGCAAACAAAATATCATTTGCCGACTTTCATTAAGCTACCGTCGGATTTTCTTATTCCAGTAAATTGCGGGTCGTATGAAAATAAAAGGCCACGGGGAGAACGACTTCGTAGCCAGCGGATTACAGAGTTTTACTTTGCTTTTTTCAGCGGGAAATCTCCGAAGGGAACGGCCGGATGCGCCGCGAATTATAACACAAAGCTATTTCGTATGGTGTAATCAGCTTAAGGTGGCGGGGATTCGTTATTTACGGCGCAATGGCCTGAGCGGAATTTCAAGGGAACCTCGTTCCCGGTAATCCTTATCAATCAAATACGATGCCGCGAGCGAAGGGCCGTTTTATGGGAGAAATCTCCGCCAATGAAAGACGTGACGGCGGAGCTTTCTCAGCCGGCTTTCCCGAGCTTCAACAAGTCCGGAAAAAATTCTCCATGTCCAAGTTATTCGGGCAATAACCGTGAAAAATTTTGAACAGCCTCAATGGTGCAATCGAGCAAAAGATAATGACATTCGCGTAATTAGTAGCTCGTACAAAATTGCATTGTCCTTCGACAAAGAATATTTCTACGTACAACTATTCTACGTACGATCAGTGGTCGTCGTTAAAACACTGAAAAATATTCCCGATCTCGTTGGAATAAATGTTTCCCTGTATACGCCGAATATTCCTGCCATTAATTTTCCATAACCCCGGACAGTTTTCGCGAAACCCGATTGCCCGACATTTCAGCGAATTACCGCGAGCTCGCGGGCCGGCGTACATATGGAACGTGAATTTTCGAAATTGCCGACTTTTGGCCCGTTGTTTGGGAACCGGACGAATCGGGTCGGGTGAGAAACACACCGGCGTAGCCGGTAAAATAAGCGGACCGATGGTCGGTCTCTCCGGTCAAGGACCAAAGGGCTGACCAAACAGCCGCGATACCACTGACACGACTTTTATGGTAATTTTATAGAAAATCGATGACCGCGTTCGGCCCGGCACCGCGAAAAATACGTTTCCCGCCCGGCAAAATGTTTTCTCGTTTGGCCCCCCGCCCCCCCACCGACCCTGTTTTTTTTGCACGTATCCGTCGAACCGCTCGTCGCGGTCCATTCGCCGAGAGCTTTATCTTGCAGATTGATTGCCCGACCATCAAACTCCGCCGTCGCTGCAATATCGTTCGGCCTGTCGTTCCTGCAAAGGCAAAAAAAATCGTCCCCGCGCCAGGGGCTTAATCGAGCGGCCAGTTTGCGTTTTGCAAATGTTTTCGCTCCTTCGTGCTTCCTGTCGTACTGCCGAAACGATAACGAAACTCACTTACCGTCGCCCCGTTTGTCCTCCCCTCCCCCCCCTCTGTGCGCGGTTTCTCGGTTTTCTTTTTTTTCATTTATTTCCACGGGGAACGAATAAACTTTCGAGAATCTCGCTATACCTGCGAATTGTCGACCGTTCGGCCGAGGATTCCATTTCTACGGGTTTGAAATCCCTACGTTTTATTTGCACTCTTTGTTTCGGGCTGCATTTCGAATAACAGTGCTTTCGTAACTCTGCCAAGATGATTTACGCAAAGTACGACTAAAAATCCCTTTAATCGACAGATTTTTTTTTACGGTACCAGCTATTGTTTAGTCCTTGTTTTGAGCGTCATCATTTTTTCCTTTTGCTGTACCGAGCGAGCGGCGAGGAATCTTCCGTTTTCGTTTGGAAATCGATGAACGGGGCGAGGGAAATCGTGCCCGGATTAGCGACGTGTATTAACCGTCGGCGCAGTATCAAGAGCTCGTCATTCCCGCGGTGATTTTCCGGAAATTCCGGCGAGTATCGGATCGGGCCAATCTCGCTTTAATTGGACCATTAGGCCCCCATTAAGGCGGGCACACGCGCTCGTCGTCGCCGGACGAAAGATCGAACCTCCCGCGATCCTACCGCTTCCAATTAATCGGTCATCGATCCGCCGATTACGAAATGCGGCCCCGCGTGACGGGATAATCGAGTGGGTCGCTCGAGTATCGTCCTAACGCAAAGCCCGCGCGTGTCAAATACGTCCTTTCGAATGCCCATCGCATAGCCCGTTAGCAACAGGACGTGTTAGCCAAGTCAAAGGATCACCCCCGATTTAAGGATCAATCCAATGATGCTCAATAGACATATTTAGATCATATATATATCATATATATGATCAATAGACATAATAGACATAGATAGAAGATGAAGTATATTTCAGGGCAAAATTTCGCGAAGTTAAAATCAAAGTATCCTTGAAATAATCTCAACGAATCCAGTTTCCGGAATATTAGCATGTAATACCTTTAATTTTTCATCCTGCATAACGAATTTCATCGCTGAAATAACTGACTAAAGGACTTATAGAATGAGATTCGTAAAGAGTCGTTAATTCTTCCCTTCATTCGACCCCTACCGTTTTTTTACTGAAATTGTTCATTTGGGGAAGATTTCAGGTCCTTTTGCGAAGAACTTCTGTAGGCGTGGACAGTGGAAAGGGTTTGGAGCTGTGTAAAAATTGTTGAGCGAATTTCAGGTACCGCCTGTCACTGCACTTGGCCGGAGGAGCTTTCAATTCGAGTGGAAATGCAATCGAGGACCGTCGAGTGTACGGAATAACGAGTCGGACGGAATTACCGTGCCCTTTTGGCCCTCCAACGCGCCAACCGTTATTCCACGTTTGCCCGACGGTCAGCACGTGTCCCCGTTGTGCTCTTCGTTTGGGACGTGCGAAAAAAAGGGGGGCAAAATCGTCGGACGCGTATTGACCCGGGAAATTTGTTCCCGGCTATTTCGAATAATACACGGCCAGCGTGAACGGACAGATATGTGCAAACACATTTCCCCGTAGAAAACGAGGAAAGGACATGGATCCGGCAAAAATACACACGTATAAATATTGACATTTCGATCCTGTTGCCCGTCATATTTACACGAATGTATTAACGCTACGTACATCATTTTTACCGTACAATTTTTTCGCCCTCCGTATCGCCCAACTCGTGTCTATAAAATTAGCAACAATTGTCACTGACCCGCGACTTTTGCCCGGCGAAAGGATAATTCTATTGAGCATCTTGCTACGGCTGTAAAGCCCTGATTACGTCGACAACAATGTGGACAAAGTTGAAGTCGTAAAAACGTCCATACGTGAGAACGGGAGTAATAAAACCAACGATAAACCGTTTCTTTAGTGGCGCAGCTTTTCTCCGAATTTCCGGGACAGGACGTAAGAGGAGAGACAGACAGTTGATGCTGCGGAATAACATAAAGTCCCCAACCCCGGGCTTAACGGTTTACGCTCGACTCGCGATTCTACGTCGTTTGCAGGAATTTTACGCTTTTTCGAGGGTCGTTCGTACGTATAATCGGCGGGGAAACAGCCGATACTCGCGCGGGGAACAGCGAGCTACCAACTCCCCGGTGCAATTAAATCGCCAGTAAACTTGGGTTATCTCCGTACGCAATGGCCGTATGCAACGGTCCCAACGGTCCCCTTTCTGTCGGTGATTCCCGTTGTTACTGCGATCCGTGCTCATCTAACATATTGATATACCGTCAGCTAAATTCCAGCATTTTCGATTCTGACGAACTGTCCAAATTCACGGGTAAACAGGTACCATGTTTCACGCAAACGTTGCTTGAAAATGACGTTATACCGAAATTCGACAACGTGTAAATAATTTCCGCAGGGAACAGTGGATAATGAGAGTATAATTCGCGTACATCTGCTTGGGATTAAACAATTTTTGTAGCTGAAGAAGATTTAAATCTCAACGTACGAGTAAACAAGTAGCAAAGAAAACTTGGACCTTTAAATAAAATCTAACGAGGAACCACCTGTTAAGCAATTTCCAGCTGCCATTACAGTGAGTCGAGTTTTCCACTTACAGAGAAGCCTGTGCATTAAGCGTTTTAATATTTAAACAATAAATCACGGAGCTGACGTTAATTGATTTCGTCCTCGGGCAGTGGCGGCAAGTTTTCTCATCGGGCGGACGCGTCTTACTTCCTCGGCGAATGTCGGCGATTTACTCGCTCGGCTCTTCGGATTGGCCGGGGCGAAAACTCTTGGCAATTAGGCGGAGGACGGTGCCGTTTGAAAACACAGGGCCTGCGCCAGTTTTCCGCATAATTTCAACGTCTCGGCGGACGTGCGGCCCGACGAGACGCGCGGCTGGCAAGTTTCTCCAGATCCAGACGGGATTCCGCCAGTTTGCCGCAGGTGTTCCTCAACATAAATCCCGCCGAGCATGCACCTTCCCCCACTCCCCTCCTGCGCCCTCTGAGTCGGGAACAATTTCTCCCGATGCAAGGACGTAGGACGGATTGTACACGTGCGCAGGCGAATTCCAGCTGCGATCCATAATGCCGGGCTCCTACGCTTATTTAAGCCAAGTTTAAGCGGCGACGTCGTAACTTCCACTCTCGCCGTTGCATCTGCTCGTAATTGTCCTGATACTTGCTGCGCTAACCACTCCCCTCTGTTTATTAATCGGCTCTGCACTCCATTGGCAAACGGTGCCGTCTCCCTACGCCGAACACGTAATTCCCTCCCAATTAACACACGTGCCGCGATGACATGTCAATACTTACGTTACATTGGTAATCCGGAAACAAGTGTTTTTCGTGAAAACCGAGTAAGTATCTTTCGGTTCGGACGAATTTTATCAAAATGAAATCGGTAACGCTTCGTCGGCGTGTAATACGTGAGAGAATTCACAGGGCGAATATTTTTCCGGGAATTTGCCACAGGTCGGGTCTAACGATTTAATCAGCGATTTCTTTCGTTGAGCAAAGACGATTCCTTTCCGGCCATGAGCAAGGGAAATCGAGTTCGGATAATCCGATACTGGCTTGAGTTTCGTACAAGCACCGCTCTTTCGGCTCCCTCCCGCGCAAGAAAAGTGCTTTTCAATAATGTGAGCTTGGCCCGATATGGAAATGTCACGATATTATCCCCGCCGGCGAGATAAACCAGCTTCAGACAAAAATAATTCTCTTTTACCCCCCACTCCTTGTTATTTAGTGTTCATTTCGTCTGGTATTCCTTCCCCCTCTATTAAGATATGTAATATACCATACCTGAGTTATGATTCAGTCTTGCTAACTGTACATTTGAAAACCTACATTCTTTTGAAGTACTCTAACAATAATTTATATTTCGTTCAGTGTATACAGTTAATTGTATGAGAAGAATGAAATACACAGTATCTAGCCATTTCCCAAAATTTTTCTTTGGCTCTCGTCCATTTTTTCTTATCCCTCTCTTGTTTTCCCATTTCCTCTTTTCCTGTTTTTTCTCTTTTATTCATCGGACTAGTCCACTTTTCATTGGCTACTTTTATCTCTCTGGCTCTATCCAGTGTGCCTTTATCTCTCTCTCTCTTCGTGGACCGTCCTGATAAACGGGAGCACGGTGGCACTGTGCGTGACCGATGGCCGATGGAAAATCGCTCGTCAATCTATCCGCGAGGCTCGCTGGCTCGCGAAATCGTGTTTTTTAATAAACCATCCAGAGCTCGACACACTCGAGTGCCTGTTAGGCTGCGAGTGGCCGCACTTAAAAAACGAGTGCCCTCCGAGAGCTATCGCGCCGACTCGGCACTCGTGTGCAAACCCTGAAACCGTATGCAGGGCCTGTTTAATGACTATAATTCCAGCAGAAATCTTTGCCTCCTCCCCCCCCCCTCCTCTTTAATGCATTTCCGATTTTAATACATTTCCTTCGCTTGATTTCCTTAAGAACCTCAGAACCTTCCATCGAATAAATTGCTGCACCGCGGACGCACTTGCGGCACTTAATTATCCAAAAGTGACGAGTAATTCGGTGAAATTAATGACAGACCCGAGGTTCTTCGCTTCAACGAAACGTCGACGGAGTTATTTATTTCCGGGCGTTTTAGCGGCGCGTTTAGACAACTCCATTAAACTTTTTTTTCCCCGAGCGACGACGTGTTCGTCGTTACGAGAGCACGTTCCAATTAATTCCCAGCCACGTACCGCTTTCTCGTCCCTCGCGAAATTATTAAATCATTAACCAGCGGCGCAGCTGTGCCAAACGCGATTGTCGAAGTTCAACGCGCGTCGTGTCGCACGATGCCAGGACAATTCCTGTGCCCCCCCCCTCCGCAACGCCTCTCATCCTTGTTTTCCGCTCACCCCCCACCTTTTCCACAGGAGAATTTTTCCTCGTTTCCTCCCGTTTCGCCGTGCTGCTCCGTTTTCGATTTTGTCCACGATTTCACCCGAATTTTTTCTGCTCTGCTCTTCATCCTCGCGTTTACTTAAAACTGAAAGTCAAAGTAAACGAATGTGTTTAACTAAGTAAAAAATTATTAGACGCGTTCATCGTTTTATTACAATATCCTCTCGTGATTTGTATCCGTTTATTTTAGTTTTTCTTTCTTTCCTTTTTGAGGTTGTTTCTATCTCTTTCCTTGTTTTTCTTTCTCTAGCGATAAATAGATCGGTAATCCATGGTTCAAGTAATTCGAATCGAATTCGAAACACGGTACGTGCGTTATCCGTCATTGAATTTCCCCGTTATCAGCAAACACGCACGAGCACTTTCGAAATTCGCCGACGCGTTTCCCGGAAAACTAGGGGGAAATGCCCGTCGGTCCTGCCGGGGAAATCGTCTGACTGAAAGTGAACCGTAAAACCGGTGCAGTCGCTCTGAAACGCCTATGAGGCGTTCGGCCGCAAATAAAAACTCGCGAAAAGACCGGATAGACGCGAAACTCTCTATCCGTTTTCACTGCTTTGAAAAACTTAAAATAGTGAATAAAGTCCGGAGATGATTCATCGACTGCTACGAAATATTTTATTTTCTATCAAAACACTTTGGAAAAATGTACGTACAAACATTATTCTAGGAATTAGCTTTTGTTGCGCATTTATTTCTCCACGGAAAATCGACACGTTAGTCGTATAATATTTTATTCCTTTTAGACAAACTCAACGTGCGGTAACGCAATTCCTTTTCAATAGACTCCCCGTGACCCTTTTCCTCATTAACGCAGTCTTCACGTGGAAAAAAAGGGGGTGCGAAGGCGAGTCGTTAAGCTCAGACGGTTTTTCGCTACGGTATTGTTTTAATACGCTTGCCATTGGATCTTCTATTTTTCGACGACCATTTTTCCAGCTTTAAATGGTTAATGGCGATATATCGCCGACGGCGAGATACGCGTGCGGACGACAGCGAAGCACGGGGAAATCGAGGAGCTTGTTTGGGAAACGTCTCAAGTGCGCAACGCACGTGCATTTGCCTAAAAGCTTTTTTCGCGTGCACTCAAGTGACAAACAGGCTGCAGCGTCGTCAGCGGGGAATACGAATCCCCTCGGTAATAGCCCAAGGTTTCGAAAAATATTTCGGCCCTGTTCCACCTGCCAAATCGCACAGTCATTTTACTCGAGAATCATCGTCCCCGACGATGATGACAATAGTGCTGATGCCAGTGTAAGACGAAACAATTTTACAAAAATGTTAAGCTGTAAGAAAGAAAGAAAATGATTCACTTAGCTTACTCATTAAAAAAAGAAAGATTTCATTATCACCCCGGAGGCAATTCTGATTTCTCTTCATTAATGATGACAATTTTCGTTTCATAATGAATCGTCTTATAACCTTGTCGAACGAATTAGTAATACATTTTTTAAAATACTTCTTTGCATTTACCACTACTTTCCCTCGATGAACAGTCGTGAAAACGACATTTCCTTTGCACCGTCAACCAGTTTTGGGTATTAAATGACTGGCGGGCATCCCGGCGATTTCTTCGCTCTTCAAATTCATTTTTCTTCGAGTTCCACGTGTCCGCCGCAGGCACGGACGACGCGAAAAAATGTCGCCGGGCTCGGCACTGTCCGTAAGACGAGGGTAAATCATCCGTATTCGTCGTGGCGGTAGCGCGGGCCGAGTTTTTCACGGAGAGGGGTAGTGAAGGAGGGGGGGGGAGAAGGAGGAAGAAACCCGCGGAGCAGTTCGACAGACATTCAACGTCTGTCCCACGGCGTTTTCCCACGTGCGCCGGAATTTATGATCGGCGGGTTATCGATGATAGGCGGAAGGGGGGAGATGGGGGAGGGGGGACGGGATTGGCGCGAATGGAAAAATCGCACGAGGGTCGTGAGAAAATCGCCGGGCAGGAACACGTGCGAGAACGAATCGAGCGAAAATATCGCCGGCGAAACGATATAAATATTACAATAAAAGGAAAGCCGCCGGAAGCGCGGGACCTCGTAAAGTTCGAGGAAAATCGACGGCTTTTGCAGATACAGGCGAAAAGCTTAAAGATTACACGGTTTGCTACATCGGGACTGGCCAGTTTTAATTATCTGCTTAAATTTTTGTCCTGCTCCGCTTGTTCTCCCGCGCAGAAACGGGTTTGCCGAACAATGAGCGACGAGTGGAAGAGGGGGCAAGGACGGCCGAACAAATGGACGTACGTATAACGACGAAACAGTGGAGGCTGGTAGACAAATATGGCGCTGGTTTGCCAGGAGGAGAGCGTCGCTTTTGCCCGATGATAAAGCTGCGTTGCGTCGGCGACGAGTGTTCCGCGGACGGTTCAGCCGGATTCCAAACGATGCGGGTGGTGCGCCTGCTGCAGAAAGAAAAGAACAGGCTGCGCGGGGTGCAATGGAACGAGCGAAGGGGGAGGGGGCTAGCGTGAAAGGGAAAGAAGGGGGAAAAAGAGGGAAAACTAGGGAAAAAAGCTCTGCGACCCGTGCGCGCGCGAGAGAGAGAGGTGAAAAACCATGAAAGTGGGGAAAGGGGAAAATGCGAGAGATACGGAATTTCGCGAGGAACGGGGCAACACGCATCAGGACGAACGACCTGCAAACGGGCCGACGTAGGTGCGGAAAAGGCCACGCGAATGCCCGGGAGAAAATAGAAAACCGAGCAACGGGCACAAAGAGAGAAAAGAGACGGCGAATGATTGGAGCGAGAAACGCGCGCTACGGCTGGATGCCGACAATTCCACGGAACGGCGGGACGTAGGGCCGTGAAAACTCGGGAAAAAGTAGCAACGCTCGCACAGGAAATCCCGATCGATGGTCCTTAAGGAACGCCACTGAAGAGAACAAATTATACAACAATTATACATTGAATAAAAACGGATCGATCAAAATGTTCTTTGGAACAGTTACACATCTATATTTTACGTTTATTTGATCTTTCTATATTTATATCGATTTGTATTATCACCTGTGTCTTTGAATAAAGCCGACATTTTGCTTGCTTTTTTTTCAATTGAAGTAATTTATTAAATACTCCTTGGTCCTGACTGACCGATTTTCCTTGTTCAGGAGGGTTGCTTTTCGTCTTGTCCCAGCAGAAGGCCAAGAATTTCGCAACAATGGCCCGTCGAAGCCTTTACGGGCCGACCGGAGGAAGTCGATGAGTCTTCCATTGCCGGGGCATTACGCGGAACGACCGTCCTGACCCTCTGACTCCCGTGGAATCAATTATCCGCGACGAAAACCGCACGCAGCTTTTCGGCCGAACGTGTTCCGACCGCCGTGACCGTTTCGCGTAATTTACAGCGTGGCCAATCGCCATTTACATTCGTACCAAGCGAGCCGACCCCTCGTTCCCCGGGATTTAGGGACACTGAAAAACTCGTTCGTAGCAGGATAATCAGCGGGCTAACCGGCCACAGAACGTCGAATGACGCAACGATCGAGACGAAATGAGGGAAATTGATCTGCGTCGACTCCAACATTTTTACGACCCACCCGTCGGGATTTATATTCGCACAAATTACGCCGTTCGCTCGTGAACTCGGATTTAGAGACGCTAAAAGAACAGACTCTACGAGGATAATCAATAAGAATCACCAATCACCGTTTAATCCCGAAACCGTAGGAAGAAGGAAAAGAAAATCTCTCCATGAAGCCTGATATTTTTTACGTCCAAGTCATTGGTTTTTCTCTGGGTTTGTGTAAAAACCACGTGATTTAGCATTGCCCTTGCGCGTTGCTTCATAAATTCGACGGCGAATACTGGCGTATTATCGGCCGACTATCTCTCCGGTTTCTCCGTTGCTACAATTACACGTCGCTTTGTGGCTCCTTGCAACAATCAATTACGCAACGCTAAATACGGGCAGCTCGGTGGAGGACGCACGAGGGGTCTTGTTAGGCGAACGTGCAACGTGCCCTCAGTACACGATCATCGAGCATGACAGAACCGCCGACAAGGTATCCAATTTAGGCACTGACATATCTAACCCGTTGTCCAGCGCCTCGAGTCTCGATATCCCCCCGTGAAACGATGCAATAAGATTCTACGCTAACCCACAATGTGCCGTATCAAGGATACACGAAATACGTGTCCATGAGAATACGGAATAACCAGAAACAGGAAACATTATCTGCGATTATCTGTATTAATAACTGTGATTAACACATACGTAAGATTTTTATAGTAGTCTTTTATCTCAAAAGAAACTGTTAACAAATGGTTCGAAATGTAAAGGATTAAGACTCAATAACACGATGATTAGTCAATGAAAAGTAGTAAGAGGATGACTTAAGAAGGTTCAGGATAAAGTATGATTCGTTGTTCGTTTTTCAAAATGATTATTATTACTATTACTATCATTAAAATGATTCGAGGGTTTTGCTGGTAGAAATTAACAACTCATTGTGCCTGCAGGACACGGAAGGGTTTAATTCGTTACGATCGAATGGTACTGCAGCGATTACTAGGTTGAAATGCAATTCCGATCGTGTACGCGCCTTCTGCATTGACTTGACGTAAATTGACGTGACACGGCTGGCCAGAGTTGGACACGTTCGCCATTGACCAGGTGAGTAAACGTCATTGTAGACTTTCCGACGTGAAAGCCCATTGTTTATCTCACTTAATCGACGGAGTTTGCAAATGACTTGCGGGAACGGGTGAAATACCAAATACGTGTCTATTCAATTCTACCGTTACGTTATTTTCAGGCCAATTTCGAGATACGTATTAAATTTCACCATGTAACGTGTATTTCAGCTCGACGTAATTTAATACGTCACCCATTGTTCTAGCAGAATATTCGCCATTATGTTACATTGTTTGCTGTAATATTCTCGCTGGTGGCCCTAAAAAAGGAACCTGGGTCTGCTCTAAATTTCATCTGGATGTGTTCCATTCGGATCACGTCGGGGCGACGTCCTTTCACTTTAAAATCACCGCGATTCAACTCCGAGAAGAAGTCTGTAGAAGGACCAAGTGAATCTAGTGCATAGGACGTCCTAAAAATCACTTAGACCCCTTTGAAATTTTTCCTTTGATCTCGGACACAGTCTATCACCTTTTACATCCTCAAAGATGCCTCTATAAAGTGCTCGGGATAATAAAAAAAGGTCTTTCAAACGACTATAAAAATTCATAAAGTACCTACTTTATATTGACCTAAATTCATATAATTTTTTAATCGCACCTATCGTCAGATAAAGATAAATATTGCAATAATCGTTATTTGAACTTCCCATTTTCTCTTATAAATTCGTCAACTAACTATCCACCTCACTGCTGATAATGGCGGAAGCACCTGACAATTTAGGACGGCCGGGAAAGTTGAGACGAAAGATGCAAATACCTTAATTGCTGGTACGTAGTTGGGCCGAATATCGCCGACGATCCGGCTAGAATTTCAATTCGAAATTCGTTATCGTCTCGCGTAAACCTGCCCGCGATTATCCTCCGGTCGAGTATTTCCCGGGTTTAAAAGGAACGAAGGTTTGCGTTTATCTCGGTTAAGCGAGCGCGGGAGGAGGGAGGGGGTGGGGGAGGGGGGTGGACGAGCAATTAACCGAACTATCGGCTGGAATACCGTCGATGCCGGTGCCTTGCGGTCACCGTCAGATAGCGACGATGGAAGATGCAAATTCCTTAATCGTCGCTCGCCGAGTTTCCCGGCAACGGGAAACACGCCTACGCGGTAGATAGTTCGGGTTCTTAGCGAAGAAGGGCCTGATCCCAAGATGTTTACCGGTTAACGAAGACAGTTTACAGAACCCACGGTACACAAGTCGGTAATTTCATGACGCAATAAAAACCTTACGCAACGGAGATTCAGGAGTCGAACAGACGTTCACTGAGCGACGGAATATTGTACGATTTAACTGAGATAAAGCAAATTCTTGCGGTACCTTTTGGCTCTTGCAATTCCTTCGCTGTATGTAAAATTGTAGATTTTTAACGATCCAGCTCACTGTCCTAACATAATAAATGTAATGCTGTACAAGAAAAATTCTGACAAACATTACTGTAAATGATAAGGAATGATTATTAATACATTATGTGGTCTACCGTGTTGTGCAAATTGTTCTGGTTTCACGGGGATATCGTTGTATAGGACCTGTCGCTTGGCGTAATAGTCGTTTGAGGCACGTACCGGTGGTCTACGTGTTCGACAGGGGCGGAAAACGTGGGTCGGTTAAACGAAGCTGATCCGAGAAGACGCGGTTGACTGATGCGACTCGGCCACAAAGACGAGGACGTCGGGAATTCGTGGCCCTGGGGCGATATACAACACCACCTTCGCCGAGCTTCCAAAGTACACAGAACGAGGAGTCGGCGAACCGCCGTCGCAGTGTCAGACCTCTTCCCCTTCGTCGGTACTTGCCGGCGAGGTACAATGGATGGTCGGCCAACAAAGCGGAAACTTGGATGGTGTTTAACATACAAACCCGCGTTCGACTGGATTTTCCCGAGATATCGAGGACCCAAAACGTTGCGGCGTACATAATGATGTAAATATCGAGTGACTATACGTGGCCGCAGGATTTCTGCAAACGTAGACAACGGCAATCTCCGACGTAATAGCAAATCGACGGAGAATGATGGCTGTTAGAGTCGTAATAGTATTGTCCAGCGGGAATTCATTGTCACGATTACCCTCTTTATCAATGGGTTGTTTAACCGGTTTTAATAAATTCACGTAAGATGGATTAATGATGGCTCCTGGTCTCTCAACAAAGGACTTAACGGACCTGGCAATAAAGTATCCATTGTGTCGGCTTTTAATGACTTAAAAGGGAAGGATGGATTTTTCGCCCTGAGAATTACCTTCCAAGTTGTTCTCGTCGTTAGGTTCTCAGCTGCGTCTTCGCCGGGGAATGTCTTGGCGATCGATGGCGACGTGCCATTTCAACAAATCCATCAATGTCACTGTCGACCTGCAATCGATATCTCTCGTGTCGATTGAACGCCAGGGCGACTACTCCGCGGCATGAGAACACTTCCATTTCCATTTAAAATCCACCTGCACATGGCCCAGGAGGGAGAAAATGCTGCGAAGAAAAATTCACGAAAAATATCGCTAAAACATTTTCCAACGCAGCAAGCAGTTTGTTCATGTCATTATTAACTTCGTTGAAACTTAGTAAACTAAAAAATTAAGGAATTACTACGGAACAACTACATAATTACGGAAAACATCAAAATATAACATGCCTGAAACATTTTGCAATACACAAAGCTCTTTGCATTCGTTCAAGAGGGCAGAAATTTTTATTCTTCTTGTGTCTACGCTTTGTCGCCCTTTTTCCGGATGATCCTAATTTCTTTGACTTGTAGTGGGGGATGGGGCGGGGGGGAGAGTAAAAGCGAGGACTGGTCGAGTGTTACCGGACGGCCCGGTCCATGTTCGCGCATAACGCATAGCGTAGGGGGTTTCACGTGTCCGCCCTGCTGATTTATCAGCGCCACTAAAAACCGTGTAGAACGACGCTCCCCTCTTTGCGGATCTTTCCACGACTCCCTCTGACCCGGAAGCTTCCTTCGCGTCCGTATCGAAGTGACCCGTAACATTTCATTCCGCCGTGTTACCCCACGAGCACGCACCGTAATTCTTTCCCCTTCACCTTGCCAGCCGCTTTTTTATACACCCTGTAAACAGCACCGGAGGTCCTCCCCGTGTGCCAGTTAATGCTTTCACCGGGAATAATATCAACGTAACACGAAAGGGGTAAGTCATAAAAAAAAGAAACACCGGTTGTTCAACATAGAACACCTTAAGTAATCGTTAGGATAGGATTTTCTTATCTTTAAGTGTGAAGGTAACACGTTTCTGTTGTCCGGAAGGACTGAAAGAGGATTAAAACAGTATTCATTTAACTATGATAAATGCATAGTCGTGTAGAGAATGAATCGACAGGCTGTAAATAAGAGTAAAAATGGAAAGACACACGTAAGATGCACCTTAAGATGATTCCTAAATAAATAAAATTCCAAAAGAGAGGAAAGGAAACGAAGCGCATGAAAGGTTTGTCCTTGTTTAAGAATTTCCACTGGAATGTACGTACTTTTCGCGAAATGAACGTCGAAGTCTTTCACGAAAGGTGAAACCGTGGAACGAGAGTCGACGGGGAGTTTAGCTTTCGCGGCACGAACTTCCCTAATTCTTCTTTTAGATCCGATTTAGTACTCCGTGTAAGACGTATCGGACATTAAGGGCAAAGTAGAAAGACGGGCCGACGGGAAGTTTTCGGGCGGATCAGTCGCCGGAGTCTCAGTGCCGATGGATAAAGTCACAAGGTTTTCGTTCGGTTGGCCTTTTATATCACTTTCTTCCAGGTAAACCGAATAACACCTGCCCGCCGGCAAAAGTAACACCGCGAAATGCCGAGCCAGTCTCGGATGAACTCCCAGGAACTCCACGAGGGGGGCTCCTATCGTTCGTGAATTTCGATTCATTCGTGGAAAACTGAGAAACAAAGTAATTCAATGACACATTTTCTTCTGCGCTTCTACGAATGGAATATGGCGTTTCATTATTACTTCTTTTTATGGTTTCTATGGAAATCTGCGTTGGCCGGAAATGGTTCGTGCGGTTTGTTGCGGGGAAAGTCAGGGAAAGAGCATTGACTTGGCCGGAGAAAAGTGGAAAGAAGGGAAGTACGTAATCCGCAGAGCCGGCCCGAATGTAATACCCGAAGAATACGCGGCCTGTTTACCCGCGGAATATGTCAAACAATGGCGAGGGAGGATATTTCGCCGGGTCTTTGGACGTTGCCCAGCTTCCATCGGCCAAGAGGAAATTCGCCGCGATGACCCTACCACGCCACGCATAATATACCGGCCTAAATTGAAGCTTGCAGAATGTAAAGGAACCGTTCCCCGCGGAGGTCAACACGTCGGAGAAACCCAAGCAGAGGATCGTTTCACAAAAATCTCTGTAACAGTAATTACTGCGTCACACAAAACTACAATTAGAACATCACATAAGAATATAATTACCCCGTGTCTGTGATCATGGATAACCGTTCATAAAAACTATTAATCCGAAGAAACTGTGTATCTTAAGAATAAACGAATAATTAAAGACGAGTTCAACGATCTTATGAATGGTTCTTTTTACTTTAGCAAGTAAAAATGATTGTGAAAATGAGCCGTGGAAGGGTCTTATTGTTAAATACCTTTTATTCCGCGTCGGCGAGTAAGGAACTTTCTTCCAGATAGGCGGAATAAAGAGTTCTGCGGGGGAATAATACAGCGAAGTAAGTTGACTGTTGAGCTGACTTCCGGCGGGCGAGTTGACGGGTCGAGTGGCGTAATGTCGGGGCGTATGATAGGCTGGAAACGTGGACATCCCGACGGTCCGACAGGATGCGAGAAAGTCAGAGAATACCTAGTATTCTCCCCGAGGCACTTCTCAGCCGTCTCTCTCCATCTTCCCCATTTCCCTATCGCTCTCTCTCATTTGCCGTCTCCCTTTCTCCCCTGACCGTCGCCAGATTTCCCGTGGCGCTCGTACTTCATTCGAAATTACCTGCGAAGCACGTCCGGATGGTACGTCCCGACTCTCCTGGTCACTTCCCGCTAACAGGACTACGCTGGCATCCGAATTAGACCGGTTAAACGCTCCTGTCTTCGGCCACGCGATCCCCCGTGCCCGCGCACCACCGGAAATTAACGACACACAAATGAAACCCTGCGGCAAATCGATCATTCATAACAATGAGGCACGAAATTAAACGCACAAGAATTATGGTCACGTTTAAGTCGTTACATTTAATTAATATGGTTTTGATTAACGATTGGATCGATTAATCTTGATCGAAGTAATGTCATAAGGTATATATTATATACCTTATGACAGATATTATCTGTGTCCGGTATGGAAGGATCAAAGTTTGTCCGTTGAATGTTATTTGAAATTGAAAGAAAATCCTGCAAGCCACTGGCGGAAGTAGTGACTTTGCGACTTCCGAACGACTCCGGGGTGGCTTGGTCGGCATAGTAATTTATAAAAGTTTATCGCCCGGGACAGACATTCCGACGGTAAAAAACCACGGTGCACCGGCCGGCCCGAAATCCACGACGATTTCAGGGCTTTCCTGTTCCTTTCGGGCTCATGAAAATCGAGAGAAAAGGACGGCAAGAGTGAAAAGATGATCCCAGAAAAATCGCGTCGGGTCGCCGGCAAATGAAAATCGATGGAGGATTCCGCCTCGATTCTATTTTCCGCCGAATTTCGCCCGAAATAACCTAACTGACAAAAGTGGGGACCTCTTATTTACAACGAAACTCAAACAATTCGTCTGCAATGTTGAGAAACGTTTACGTAGCATTCTTAAAAGGTCAGCGATTGCAAATGTTCTGTTTCCAACAAATACTATCGTTTTCAAAGCATCGGGAAGTATTAAAAAAGGCGAAGGAAAATTCGAAACAGGTGTATCATTGTGAAATTTTCGACTGGCTGACTTTCAAAGCGTTATATATCGACGAAACGTTCACGGTTCTTCCGCTGGCCTTTCGGGAAGCTCGCGAATGTTTATCAAAAGCGACGAGAACGAAGAGCGAGCGGAATTCCGTGCGCAGCGACAACAGCGAGACAAGGAAGCCAAATCGGAATGCAAATGCACTGTGCAATTCCTTCGACGGGTACAGTCGGCGAGCATTTCGAAGATGAGTTCTGGATATCCAATATGTAAGAAGGGAAGAACCGTAGCGTGGGAGGGCGTATCGGGGGGGAAAAACATGGCGTTGGATGAAAAGCCGGTGAAGGGGAAGGGGGGGAGGGAAACGGCAAAATATCGCAGGAGGAGGGGGGACGGGGGGCGGGCCACTATATAAGCCACGGCGTAAGAAGAGTAAAATATTATACGGATCGAGAGATATAGATATAATATAGACAGAGAGGAAGTCACGCGAGAGATAGAAATAGATAGGTACAAACTTCGGGATCGGAGTAAGAGGGACAAGGAAATCGTGGAGGGGGACAGGTGCGTATCGAAAGGAGACGGAGAAAGGCACAGAGGGGGGGGAAGGAATGTGATACGGCAACGCTGGTTCCATATATCTCGCGTGGATGATGGGCAAGGGGGCGAGGGGGGGAGGGCAGAATAAGCACAGGCCAAACGAGAAAACGGAGTCCGTAGCACAGCAACTTAATCAAGGAGAAACGAAAGACCGAGCCACTCATCCCCCCCCCCCCTTCCGGCCCTTTCATCGTCCTTGCTCTTCTCCCCGTCGACGAATTCCACGTTCGCTCGGCGCATTGCGCTCCTTGAATCATGCCCCAGCCCTCCCGGAAGACAAATGCATCGGCCAAACTCGAAATGACTGGATACGGAAAAAGGTCGACGAGACTGCAGAATTTCTTCCAGTGCTAAACGTCTACAAGATAATCTGCACTCCGTGGATTGCCGAGAAAACTGTGAAGTTTCTACCGTTCTTAAATGGGACAGAGTATCAGGATGTACGGGATAATCAAGGTTCCTCGAACCGACGGGAAGTGTATTCCTCATTCGAAGCATTTAAGAAAATTAGTAAAGAAGACAACCGTGTAGTACCGATATCACCGTCCACTAATTTCTCCCGAGAAGCTTCGGTAATTCGCAAAGTCAGAAATCGCCATACGCCGGCGTTTAATTAAAATCAGCGTATTTGGGAAGAGCCCGAAGCCGGTTTTACGATAATTCGCCGGCGGGTCATCGTTAATTAGAATACCTCAGGGAGCTGGGTAATTCTATCCCCCGCGGTTCGTTAATTTTTATCGCGACCCACGGAATGCTCGCGGAGAAACTGCCGACGTTTCCCAGCGATGCGTTAACCGCAGGAACAGCGAGTAGGGCTGCAGAGTTGGCCGGGGGAGGGGCGAAGGGAGGGGAAACTATCTCGCGAGGATAAGCTCGCGTTTCGCGACGGACCGTGCAGAAATCCAGAACGGGCGACAGATTGTTCGCTCTTCCGAGCGGTTGCTGTCGTAAATTGGCGAACCGCGAGTTTGCCAACCGGTCCAACGTGGCCACCCGGAAAAAGGGAAAACCGTGGGAACGTCGATGGATTCTTCGCGGCAAACTTCCCCGAGTGACGGTTCGTAATTTCCAAACACCCGCGCCACGAAGACGATGGAAATCTCTGGGAAAAGCCTTGTCCGATTGAGCAAAGCCCCAGCCGAACTTAGCACGGCTCAGCTAATTAGGAACTAATTAGGAAATTTCCCGCAAAGGCAAAGGGGGGACGTGACAAATGTTCGTGGGAAAATCACTGAGAAAAATAGACAGTGCTAATCTTTCGTAAATATTGTTAAAAAGCAGGAATTCAGCAATGATCGACTCCTCCCTCAGATTGAATCCTACGAATTTCAGTGCTGCGAACAACATTCATCTCAAATAACTAAACAGCCTCAATGAAATTCCTTTACGTTGAAGTTTGGCCGGCAACCCTTTCTCTCTGGGAGACGGGGTCGTTTTTTTCAGATGATCAAAAGAATATTTTCCGGTCTCCGGGGGGAATTATGGCCTGCGGCTGGATATATCGTCGTCCGGAGTACACAAGCGGACTAATGACGTGACTGCGGACATTTGTACGTGTCAGGCGCAGCATCCGCGGGGAAACTATCGGCCCGTGAATTAATAATGCACCGTTGGCCACCGGCCGACGGGCATAAATTGGCCGACGGTCGTCGTAGGTGCCTCGTCGGCCGATACCCCCCGGCATATTTCATCCGTCCAATCGAAGAAGGGGGCGAAGGGGGGTATTGCAAAGGGGGTGGGGGAGGTTGAAGGAACGACGAGGTCCGGATAAGAAAAGCACCGTTGATACTCCGTAATCGATTATTTCTTATCTCCTGCGGACTTTCCGGTACTGGTGGTTTCTTCCGTCAATGACGAATTCCAAGTCTTCTTACAAATTACCGACAGCCGTCGTACGCAGCCTCTATATCACTCCGCCTACATAAACGTCCACGATATCTATAGATATTAATGTACCTACCACCCTGGCTGGAATATATCCGCGATATGTCTTCTCCGAATTGAGTTTCCTTTCCCTTCGCGAAGGGCCCGGTTATTGATCCGACTAAATATTTCTCTGGCAAGGGTAATAAATGGCCCAATAAATCTCAGTGTTAAATAATCATATTCTCCTGTGCTGCGGGATTAGCTTAGTGAATCTACAGAAATGTTTCACTCATTTAATGGGCTTGCAATTAATTTATCTAGACTTTACTGTGCGTTCAATAAATATCATTTATCGTACATAAATCGGGAAAACGACTCAAGGAAAAAAGGAAATAATGGTTTTGATACTTGGTAATGATGAATAATATTCACTCAGGATCGTTGATAAATGTCCCACTCCTTCGTGAATTTTTAAATCTACTTATAAATGCTTTCATCTACGCAGAAATCAGTCTTTTCGCTCGGCCGAGTATTTACGGCGATTGATCTTGTTAGTCGACGAACGCTAATTGACTTAATCTCATTACTATGTACGCCCTTTGAATTTCCTTGGCGATAGGAAAGGTGGGGCGGTAGACGCCTTTGAAATTACAAAGATCGAACGAGCGAAGAACGTAGCGAGGCACTGATTCCTTGCCGGAGATTCTGTTTCGCGGGGTGATTACGAAACCGGCGAGGCAGGTATAATCGGAATTGTAATGAAGACGTTGAGCGTGCGGGAATGAGGCGAGAAGGTGTGGCTCCGTGGGCCACGCGATCCTACGGGTTCGTCCATTCCCGACGGAATATCCGGAGAGAATATCCCACCCGAAGACAATGCCAAGGGCGCGGACAAAAGGACGAACCCAGCGGCAACGGGTGGAAAGGGAGTTGGCTAAGGAGAACCGTTTCACTGCATCCCGGATGCAATCTCAGATGCCAGTTCATGCACAAAATCAATGTACCTCAAGCCGCGAACGCGTAACGAGATTTCGATTGTGCACACCTATCAGTGTCGCAGTCCAATAGTTTAACCCGTAACAACAGACACGGTGTATCCTGAAATTAATTCATTCTCGAGATAATAAAAGGGGAACCGATAAAGTCTGATTAAAACGTTCCGTATCGATTTCTGTGAATTCATTGTTAAATCATCGATTTAAGAGGGATGAAAAGTGAAGGGAATTGGGGAATGAGGAAGCGTAGAATTTTTATTTCATATTAAGATTATTTTCTGAAACTTCTTATTATGCACCGATATCCTTGTTATTTGCCTGTATTCAACGACGATAAAGTAATGAAACCGATAAAGTGTGATTAAAATTATCGTCTTTCGAAGTGTTATCCGTCTGAAACCTTCCGTATCGATGTCTATGAATTCATTATTAAATTATTAATTTAGATGAAAAGAAAAGTGAAGGGTATCAAAGAATGAGGAGGAGTAGAATTTTTATTTCCTATTAGGATTATTTTCTGGAACTTCTTATTATGCAACGATATCCTTGTTATTTGCCTGCATTCAACGACGATGCGCGTGCACGTGTGAAATGGAGATGCAGTCGAGCGGATGCACCGCGCATAAACGCAGACGACGGCTCGAGGAGCATGCATTCGATACACTGTAAACGCCTGCATCTCAATGGACTTCATTGTCATGCGAGCAGACACCTGTTTGCCCACGACGCTCTACCGAGAGTCCTGAAAAATGGACCACCGAGAAATGTCTGCAGGTCGAGTCGAATCCAGTCAAACACATTCCGACATTTATGGATCAGTTCAAACAGAACTCCGCTCTCTCTTTTCATACCTCACCATTCATGTACACTGAAAAATCTACTAACTACTGTACATTAGAATTAAATGTGAAATTAAGAATTAAGTGAACAATAGTTCTAAACACTTATCAACGTTTAGTTTCCGGTCCTCTGAGAAGTCTTTTGTTAAAATTATAAGAAGCTGAGTTTTTATAGTTAAACCAGGATCCATTTATCTTGCGAGGACAAACAGTTCGGTCTGCTGAAATGTTAGTGGACCATCTGGCATAATTTCGCATTACAGGGCTACACGTTTATCGTAACAAACGGCAGTCGATAATACGCTTGGCAATCGATGAAGGCGAAGATAGGAGGAAAGCGGCGTTTCTACGGCTTCCCGTAAATTCCCGTATAATCGTCGGAGATAGGATAACGCATAAAGAGTACTCCGGGGTCCGTTCGCGAGGGGCGGGGACAAGGGGCCGGAGGACTACGACGAGCGCACAATATCAAGAACTCTACGAGCAGGCTTATTGTTAGCCGGTTGTTATTTACCAGCCATTGTCCCGCGGAGAAAGCCTCTCTAAACCCTGCACTGGCCTTAACTAGTGACCCGCTCAATCCCCCGAAGCTTCCATCTACCCGCATTTTTCCTTTTCTCAGCGTCGCCGACATGTGGCAAAAATGTTTGCTTCGCGTTTCGAGGAATTAACTGAAGAACCCGGCAATATGGCCCATGACGAATAAAGTGTTTATTGTTCATTCCTCGAAAATTACTTCACGGTCCTTAAGGTATTCTCTGACAATCGATTATGTATTGTGAATTGGATCTTCTGAGATCGATAGAAGAATTGGCAAATGTCCTTCGGACTGGAAATTGGCTTTTGAGTAGTCGGAACATGGCGACACTTAGCTCTCCGTCCGAATGGCTTTGACTCGGGTCCGGCAGTGGCCGGTAGACTATAGAACTGATTTCAATTATTCCGGAAGACGCGTCGCGGCTTAGCCCGTCGCTATTTATCAGCTATTGTCCGGGAAGCAGCGCCGTGTTAAGCCGTGCCTCTCTCCGCGACTGTACGGCCTTCCTCCAGGACCTTCCGCGCCCCAGGACTTCATTACAGGAAGCGACGGAGTGAAAGGATCCTCGCTGTGTATCGGCCGTTCCTGGATTTCCGCCGGCGACGAAACCGAGCGGTCAGGGGGAGACTGTTCTGCTTCGATCGGTCGCATCTGATAAGCCACAGGATTATTTCCAATCTGGGATTATTTCGGATGCTCGTCGAGGAACAGGAGACAGTATCTCCACCAATCGGCGACCTAATTCCTAATCGATTGTTCGGCAAATATCCATTTCCTTCGTGCTTCGATCCAAGGAACGGGAAAGAAATTCTTCGTGAAATTAAAGTAAACTCTTGTTAGAGAAACTAAAATGATCACATGTAGATACGCTAATGAATACTATTACTGCATTTTATGTCGTTATCGAAAGGCTTATTTTCTACTTTTAGAGATATTTTCATACCTACAGGTATAAGATACGTAGATTTTTGCTCCGATATCGCGGTAAATACCGATTGGACGATAGCCGAATTTTCTTCTCGAAAGCTTGGACATTGAGTCGCAGTAATTATACGTTCAATGGCTTTCCGCGTGTTGTCAACGATGACATAATCACGCGAGCCCGGTGACTAACGAGAGGGGGTTTTAAACGTCACGGGGAACTTCTTCCCTTCGAGGAACTTCGGGGAGCAAAAAAAAGACTACGGATAACGACTGGCCTGATTGCCAGCGATTAAGTCATTCTACCCGCACGTGAACAACCCCATAAATCACCGCGATTCCACGGAATGTCTCTGTCCCTAAGTGCAGTAATTACAAAGAAACGCAAATGGACCGCCGATACGTTTCCGCCAACTACACGTTTAAGCTACGACATTCTCTCTCGAACTTAATCGGTTTCAGTGAAATCCTCTTTTGTACAGAATCCATTTATTTACCGTACATTCTTTCCCACATAGGAAACTTTTCCCTTTCGATCGCCATCTAAAGTTTTACGAAAACTCTCTTCTATCGGTTAAATTTTCTCTATTTGTTGGTTTAGTTTCGCGATGCCGACACTCGGTAAAATGTGGGATTGCTCGGCAGGGGAAGGGGGTGAGGTCGCGCGGGTTATAATGAAGTCATTTGCGTGTTCTTCCGGGTGAATCCGGGCGAGTGGGTTGTCTTAGCGCGTACTAGAAGAGTCGTTGCACAGAACGACGACTAATTTCACCCTGTGCCTCTCGTGTAACAAACAACCGGACTACCGGATACCTTGTTCACGTCTTCTGCGTCCTTCTATTCCCTTCTTCCCCCCTCTAAGCATCGCCCGATACAGCGCAACTGGAAATAGGTCATTTGTCTACTCTGTAAGAAATACATATAAAACGAGATTCAACAAAAGACGCAAAGTGAAAGGTTAACAAAGATATTTCTAAATACAATTCATGAATATATGTATAGAATTAGATTATTTCGCGATTTGTGATTAGCCTAATTTCTTGATACTTCGCTTAAAATTACTTCGATGAACGATCGTCGCGGAATTTTTTATATCTTTTCGTGGGTTTTTGGAGTGCGAGGTTTCGCCGACCGTCAGTTTCTTCGCGGGGAATAATTCGAAAACGGTTCGAGCGACGGAGAAAGATAGGCGGTGGGTCGATGGGAAATTCCGTTCGCCCGGCTGGACGTCCTTTTCGCCCCATAAAAGTGCGGCCAAGGCCATTAACTTCCACAGTATTTTATCGCGTGTTCCTTCCATTTTTTTTGCTTCTCCCGACTGGCCGTTCCCGGCCAGCTTCTGGGGATAATTACAAATCTCTGGCTATTCTTGCTCGCCTGAATTCTATTCTCTCCACGTAAGAACCGCGGGAGGAATTCCCCCGACGAGGATGGGCAAACTATACACCGAGGAAAACACGTCTTCCGGTATGTTTACGAGGTTTAAACGAATACCTTAGCGAAGGAAAATGTGAAAACAATGCCGTATTGCATCGAATTCAGGACACATCTTTACTCACTTTTTTTTCAAAGCACAGGTACGGGGTCGACGTTATTCTTTCATAAATTTGTTCCAAACAAGTTTATGTCTAATCATTATCTATTTTTCTCCCCTGGTGAACCCTTCCTAAAATTGAGCCGGCTCTTAAATTCAAAATAAACTGACAAATGACTGAATATTCAAAAGTAGCTCAATATAATTTTCGCTTCCTTTCTTTTTTCTTTAGTTTCCTTATCAATGTATTTTCCCTGTTGTGTCCGTGCTATCGTAATGGGAAAAACGTCACTGTCATGGTACTTTAAAATGACGTACAAGGATTAATTGCACGCGAGCGAACAAGTCAATTCGAGGCTTGTCCCCGAGCCCGGTGTAGTTTTATCGCAAAATCCTCATAAAGTTCAGTCAGCCGATAGCCATCGGCCGTATAATTACAGGAAATTAAAAATACGTGGCAGTCGAGCGGGTATTTCCGCGTAACTTAGCAGCCAGTCACTTTCGGCCGTTCATCAATCCGGCTGATTAAGCCGAGATTAGTGGAGGACCTCGTCTGAAAATGCATCGCATGTCTGGCCCGTTGTTTTACGACAGATTATACGCATATATTACACCGACCGCGCCCTTTTATGATACATTTTTTTCTCGCGTGACGACCGGCCCAGCTGGGCTCTTTTGCTTTTTAATAACGAGCATTTTTACCGGCTCGTCCGAGTAGACGGACGTGTGTGGCTTGACACGTTCGTCTCATGCATAATCGCCCTATTTGCCAGCCGTATACCGAAAAACGGAGAACATCACGAACATGGTCTACCAGTTTCTCTTAATTCCCAAACCACAGACAATGCGCAACAAATAAGGAATTATCGTTGATGGAATTTCGAGAAGCAACAGGACGACGCTTTGGCTCTTCCTGTTTTGAAATTCCAAGACAAGGATATTCGTCGGGCTCCATCGGACGTGGACGATGGAGTCCTTTGCGGACAGGATAATCGGGGATCACGGGGGGCGTGACGATTACCGTCGGCGTGAAATTACACGATTACCGCGGTGGTCCGTGCCGCGCGCGGTTTCACCGCATAGCCGAGGAAACGCGACGACGAGCCGCCGGTTGGTAATTAGCGCGTAGGGCCGGCCAGACTTTAACGAGTCATCCAAGGGCCCGTCGAGTTAATGCGCCTCTCCCTGGCAAATGGGAGACCGTTAATTTGCCCGCACGCCATGGCGCCGTGAGCCTCGTCGTAGGCGTGGATTAGCGCGGAATTGCCGCAGTATCGGGCCAACCGTAAACGCAGCAAGATCCAACGCTAATAACGTCTTCCGAAAGGAAAACCCAAAAAACACGAAACAATTCATTAAACCCATTCTATACTTATTTTGCCTTATACTTTTTCATCATGCTTTATGTCACCTTTTCTTCCTTTTTTGTCCCTCTCTCTTTGTTTTGAAAGTCACTGACGATTTCTCCACAGAGCTGTTCGAATTGAGTTCGAAAACTTGCCAGGAAAATCCCCCGGAAAATTCGAGAAAGCGTAGAAGGAACGCACTTAAACCAACGGTTCAAACTTGACATTGCACACTGGCGCATAATTTTTGCTAGATTATTCCTCGGGATAAAGATATTACCGTTCGTTAAGCGGAGGGGGTTGGGAGAGAGAGGGGCTGCAGGTAAAGCATAACACGGGTTCGCGATCGTGGGAAGAAAGTAGGTCGGAAAACAAAGGACGGGGAGCGTCGTAGGAGAACAGAGTGGGTAAAGCGATTAAAGTGTTTCTCACCCGAAGGAAGTGGCGACGATCGGTCGGTTCCCAGCAAGTGGGTCAGCCCCCTGAAAAGGATGTGCCGAGCGGATAATATCCACAGCCCCCGGAGGTCGCCGGTGGGGACGGCCGGAAGACCTAGTGCTTCGCTTACGTACGAAGGAGAAAAAGAACGACTGACAGACACAGCTACGACGAGCGTGTAAAAGAACCCGGGGAAAGAATTACAAGGCCGCAAGGTACACGCCGAGGAAAATGCGGAGAGTAAAAAACACAGCGGCCCCAAAAGAAAGAAAAGAAGCCGAGATATCGAAAAAAAAAGAACGGTACGAAGAAATTCACTGCGCACGAGAAACGGGAAAACAGAAGACATCGGAAAAAGAGTGGCGAAGTGTCGGTTAATAAAAGTCCAGGGAAATTCAACGATCGCGTAATTTCTCGCGCTTTCGTGGACATTAAGAGAATGGGGAAATTTTGTAACGGATGTAGACCGCCGGGGGTCGTACGAAATGGGAGAAATCAAAGGAAGCACCGCGGGTGATGGGAGAAAGCAGTACGAAGAAGGGGAGGACAGTTGCGCAAGAAAAATGTACGGCCAACCGTGGAGGAAATAAGCAAAGGATCCCGCTGAATGACCGACTGTAAATCAGACGACAGTCAATGTCCCCGCGGGCATTTGCCCGCAAACGTTCTACGTTTCCCTTAGAGATTTTCTTTCGCGCGTATTTAGGTCCTCCAAGAGGAGAATAACATTAAGTTACAGAAATGACAATAATGGACGATAGGAAGAACATTAATTTTCAACGCAGAGATGTATGATAGCTGTGTGGATTTACAGGAATACTCAGGCGGTGAAACAGTTTGCATTGGCCGCGTTTCTGAAAAGAAACCTTTTACAGGAGGGGGTAGGAGGGGCGAAAGAGAGAAAGAGAGGACTGGCAGGAAGACGGCTGGATAGAGAAACCGTCGATATTCCGACGGGCGAGGAAAAGCGATGTAAAAAAAATCTGAAGAGGCCACATAAAGGGACGGCTGGCTGAAAGGAGCGCGAAGGAAAGGTCAAAGGCAGGAACCCAGTGGCAAAAGGGAAGAGGAAACCCCCCCCCCCCCCTGCCACACCGCCATTCCGTTCCTCTTATTCGATGAAACGCAAATTAGATCGCAAGAGACCGGGGGAAGACCGTTCAGAAGAGGGATCCTGACGAGGGGGGAGGGGGTGAGGGCTGGGGTTGAAGGGGAAAGTTTCGAGGGTCTCAGACGATGCGTCGTTCTGCCGTGCGATTTGGCACGTAAGTGGATACCCAGAGAGCTTCCCCGGGCATGTCGTTTCCGCCCGGCGATGGCGCAGAATTGCCGCGGAAAACCGCGCGAACCGTGCAGAAATGCCGCGACAATGGCGGGAGAAAAAAACGCGAGCGGGGAGGGGCTAGCACGGAGATGAGACGGAGAATCGCGGGGCGATGGTAAAGAAATTTCTTCCCAGAGAACGGACGGCCATGGCCCGGAAGTGTTACGAAGAAACTGTAAAGCCGACAGGAATATACCCGTAAAAGGGAATCGTAAAAGGACGCTAAAGAAAGGAATGGAAAAAATAATTGCAAAACTGTCAGGCGAAAAATGATGTTGTATCAGTGAAAATTCTTCTTAAAAATGGTTTTTACTATCAGGAAAAGTATGTATGAATGTAGCTTGTAAATGTTGTTAGGTTACGCTTTGCGTGGGTCAGGAGAAATTCGTTGACAGGAATTCTATCGACGGGGCATTAATATGTATTACATGTCGGTGGCAATTGGTATTACGGGATGACGCGAACTAAACGACTTGTTTTCTATCCCGCGGAGACCGTTAGGACCGAAACAACTCGGCTTTACGACTTTTCCTCCGCTAACACTTACGAGTCATTAAGCCTCGACCTTTTTCCCGTTCTGTCCTTGAACGGCTTTCGTGTTACGTCTTAATCCGGGTCGCCAGGAGTGGGGAGAAAAAGGACGATGAACAGGAACAGGGAAAGGAGCAGGACAAGGAGGACGGAAAACAGGAACCAAGGAGGAAGGGAGAAGGGGTGAACGATGCGAAGGATCGAGAGAGAGAGAAAGAATGAGAATACCGAGATTTACGGGCGAGCGAGGCATGAGGGATCAAAGAAATCAACGAGAGTGTATATCCCCATTTCCTAAATCCCGGGTCATCCTTTGCGCCGGCCCTCTAACGTGGAACGCGAACACACATTCTCCGGACGATAAATATTTTATCGCGGAAATAGACACGAGTGAGATACGACCGCACGAGATGGAAGCACGATTCTTCTGACTGCAGGCCAACACAGGCCGGTCTGTCTCTCTCTTTTCGACGACAACGACGACGAAAATAAAACTCGGCAAAATCGAGCCAACGTGCCGTCGCATATGGCCGAGGCGCAATTTTAAGGCTTAATCTGCTGACGTCATCGATTCAATTGTCTCGCACGTTGTACTCGTTTCGAGGGCCGCTGTATTAGCGTAATTAAACATTAGAGCTTCGCGTCATTGTTTCCCCCCCTCGCGTACCGAAGCGAGGATCGCGTGTTTTCCTTTTATTTGAGAAACTTTCTCGACGGTAGCGTGTAAACCGCTGGCTGCTTTTGAAATAACCGTGCGTGATGCACCGCCGTCAGAACAGTTCCGCACGGTAATCCCCGCGCGGGTAACGTCCTCCTCATTCTTTTTTACGGTGGGACATTCCGTCCTTTGGTATTTTCCAAAAGCGGCGCGAACAAAGCTTACGCAAGCCCCGCGCAACGAAACACGGAAATACCTGCCCTTTTGAACGGAACAACTATTTCGTGGAAATCTCAGAAAAAAAAGCAAATCCCAGGATGGTTACTTAAAATTCAATAATTCTCGAAGGAAGAGTACGGTTACGGTAGAGGAATTTGCAGAATGAGGGAATGAATATTGATTAAAATCGTATGGCTTGACACGGAATGCAAAGAATTTTTCGGCAGCTTCCTGTCGATACGATGAGACATAAATCTTCGTGTTTTCGACGGGTTATCCTGAAATTGCCGAAAAATCCGTCCTTCATGGCGTGGCCTAACGCAGACCCGTCGAACCAAGTGCCATAAACGATTTATGGGTACTTCGACTCTTAAGAGCTCGTAATTCTCCTTCTCCCCGCAGTGCCCACCGTGCAACGCTGATGCAAGGACGATCTATGAAGATTTTCTTGTAAGATCTAATGATAGCACGAATCCTGAGCAAATTATCAGACACGAATCATACATAGTCGTCAGTTTCATTCATTACTTTCACATTCAACTATCTTACCAGAAAATCAACCACATGCACTTCACTTCTTAGGCAAAGGTCAAATTCAACGAGACATTTTCTAAATCGACTATTAAGTCAAACGTAAACGTTCAAATTTAATACAATACAGTATACGATAACTTGTTAACCGACACACTCTTCGACTCGCCGAAATATCTTGCAATACTTATTTCTACGATAAAGTAAAATAGCTCATCGTAATATTGATTATTTTTAAACCAGGGAAACCTACACCGGGCGGTTTGGTGGGATAAAATTTTTGCGTTACACCGTAAAATCTTACGTTACGGTGGAAAAATCTATGGATATTGGATGAGGGATTGTCGGGTTAGAGGTCACAGCGTACCGACACGGTTCTGCTGGGAATTTCGCAGAAGAAGGCGATATTCTCGTCGCAGCGATGGTCGCTGAGTCCGCCGTCTTTGCCCATTGATCCACAGCGCTCGGGACTGCCGTTCGGCTCGTTCTTCTGCCAGCTGGTGTATCCCGTGGATATGAGGGAATCCCCGTGGATCGTCACGAAGTCCAGGGAATCGAAGAACCCGTGGAAACCGAGCCAAGCGTGCCCGTAGTCGTCCGTTCCGTTCACCGGTCTTATTTCCCGGAACATTCGGCTCAGTTTCAGGGCTTCTGCCTCGGAGTTGATGATCGCCAGATGAGCACCTTCCAAAGGTAAACACGAAAAAGGCTCAACAACTTAGGATACCACTGTAGCGAAAAAAGAAAAAAGGTATCGAATCTCAAGGGAGTGGTGCTGACGTAACTAAAATCGATACTCCGTAAATACGAAAGTTAATTAAATTTTTACACGTGTCACGAACGACCTTTCGAGCTTTAATATTTTACAATTTTTAGTCTTTTTCTGTCACTGTAACAATATCCTTTGCATTCCTTAAGTTCCTCCTTAATAAAATTCTAATACACATTACGAATAATTGTAATACGTTAATTCTTCTCTGTACTCGCAGATTTTTCCTCTCTACGAAATTACTCCTTATGCCCGTTAAACCCTCTTTATGATCTTCTCGAAGAGGATTTGGTTGTGGAATGATAGAAGCTGATAGCGTTAATAAAGGCATTTGTCTATCTATCTTCTGTCGTTCTTCGTCTTACCTTCGGTGGCGCAAATCTTCCTGGCGACGTTCCACGTGAGCGGCGCCTCGTGCAACTTGTGGGCCCCGAGTCCGGGCGTGTAAACATAGTCGTCTCTGCTTCGCACAACCATCGGCAAACTCGGGCAAACGAGGGTGATGGTCTCGATTCGCTGGCCCGACTGCGAGCAGCAAATTCCCAACAGCGTCGTAAACAACAGCGACGAGATCCTTCCTCGCCAATTCATTTTTACCGTCAAACTGCCCGGCGACGATCGGCAAGTTTCTCGCTACGATTTCCAATTGACTGACGCAAAATGCGCACAGGAAACCGATACCCGCACGACCGGTTTCTTGATCATCCTTTTAATTCGCCCAAAGTCGCAGTTTTATCCAGTTTTATCAGGAATTGACAGTTCGGTTTCCTCCTCGAGCTATTTTTGTCGAATAAAATAACACGAAGTTTCGATTCCCCCCGTCAGGATTTCTATGTGGTTTTCCTTATAATTTCTAGTCTTTTGTATATTCTTTCGCATTATTTTTTTTGAGGAATGCATTATTCTTATTGACGGTGCAGGGTATTATTTGTCCTTTATGCGCTGGGTCAGTGAGTAGCGATATTATTCGAGTCGTAAAAACGGATTGAGAGATATCGCCATGTACCCTAGGGGCGGGGAGGGGGAGGGGGGAGGAATCTCGGACCGCGGATATATTCTTCCGCTGACCGACGACGGTGATCAAAGTTTTATGCGATCGAGTCGATCAAACTTTTCTCCAACTCCGGCAGCAAAGACGTTCGCGGGGAAATTGAGGAGAAACTAAGAAAACAATGAAACAAACGGGGAAAGAAGCTGGCTTAGCGGCGGGATCTCGGTTTCGAATTTTCCGCGGTTACCGAGCTTCGAGCAAACGAATAATGTTGCTTATCTCCGAGGTTCCACCGACCCGCTGTTTTTAAGATCTCGCCAGGAGTATTCCCCAGCTCGCGGAAAAATCTAGATATCCTGAAAAATATCAGAGAGCACGGCGATAGGCACGAACATCCTCGTGAAATACGAGGCCACATTTTAGTTTCAGCCAGTGGTATTTTTGTACCTGTGTAATGCGGTTGCCGTTCCGGCGATCCTAATCGCAAAACGCGCATGAACGTCAAGAGCAAAGAAGGTGGAAAAGTACGCGAAGAAAAAAGAACGGAAAAAGAAAAATAAGCCGTACGGACGCATCGATCTAAGTTATTTCTTGTACAACTTCTCGGAGGGGAAGTTCCATTCCATTCTACCAAGTATAACGATGCTGCTGCAATTCTTCACATGCCAATGCACGCTGTAACTGCCTTACGTAATCCTCGTTTCAAAGACAGAGACTTCAAATCGCACAATCAGCATCGAAATACAGGATCTCACGTGGCGAGTGTTCGCTTTAAAATCCCCAATACTTTTCGTAAGGACTTTACGACAAAACAGGGTCACTTGTGGCAATTACGTTGAAATTCTCGTGGGTGCCATTGTGCCTAGGTAATCGTGTTAGACTATCTACTCGCTGGTTTGATAGCATTCATAGTTTAGAAGGAGCCTCCAGCGGAGGAGATAATCTTGAGGGAAGTTCGATCCGGCGGGGCGACGATGCGGCTGCGTTCTCCGTCTTCGATCTGCCCCCCTTCAGCCCTCCCCTCCCCTCCCCCACCTCGTTGCAGCACCGCCCCGGCGTGCATTTACGCCAACGCGGAATTCCGTGAAGGAGTTTCCACCCTCGGCCGATTGTTTGCGTTAAAAGCACAGACACGGGGAGGACATGCTTCCAGCAACTCTTCCCCCCCCGTCCCCGTCCCCGTCCCCCTCCCTTTATCTCTACCCGCAGTTCGCAGTTCTTCCCTTCGGCCGGTACTTTTCGAAGGTACGAGAATTCCCATATATCTGCTCGGTTCTTCTTTCTCGCACGATAAGTACACAGCTGCGAGCGGGGAATATCGAAAAACCATTGGAAGATGGAATAGTAGCGTAGTAGGGAATTCACTTCACTATAAATCAAAGCGATCTTCGGCTACGCCGGTCTTTCGGAGGGCACACGGGCAGTCCTTGCGGGCCAGCGGGGAAAAAAGATGAATCGGTCGAGTCGAGTGGTTTCCCCGTGAGGGAAAAATAAAAGGTACTCACGAGTACGAAGGACTGTTTCGTGTAACGTTCGTCCTTTGCAAACTATGCTATTAGCCCTCTGGATTAAACCCAGGGAAAGTAGTTGCAACGTTTGATCAATAATCGATCAATCAATAATCGTTAGACCGGTAATGTCAGAAGGACAAAGTGAATTTCTAAGTAACGTGAATCACTTGATTATGAATTACGTGGGACTTCATTGTTCCCTTCCGAGGGCACATTTTTTTCGTCGAAAACATCGGAACGTCTTCACCGAGCGTCTAAGACGTTTTGTCCTCATTGTCCGTGCGAATCGCGCGGCAAAGGGAGAAGTGGGAATAATAGAACGTTTCTACGCGGACTACGTGCGGAATTACAGACTACCCTTCGCAGTTTCTCGTCGTCCTCAAACGACCCCGACTGCCTCACGGTCTCGGAGGTACGCTCGAAGGTCGCTGGGACGTTAAAGCCGGTTAAAGTTCATTCAAATTGCGCGGAAGCTACTGAAGAAGCCGTAAGACACGCCCACGCAGGAAGCGCAAGTGAAAAATGGAAATACACGTATCGCGCGTAAACAGGAATACACACATACGTATATTCCCTACATTTTCTCCACGACCTCCATCTTCCGCCTGAATTTTTCATTCTCATCAAGGAGCCATCAAGTATGAATGAAATCAAAGCCGGTGAATTTCACGACTACGTAATCCTAAGTTATTAATGGCTAACAGCTGGTATGCACGTTTGCGAGGATGTTTCTCGTCGACGATCCTTGCTGAGATGTTCAAGATACACCAGCGCACCACGAGTCTGCTATTTCCCGCCGGCGGGGGGGAAGGTGGGGGAAGGTGAAGAGGAGGAGGAGGAGGAGAAGGACGAAAAGGAGAACCCCGAGCAAAGGACTAAAAGCCTACCGAGGCTTTTAGGAGCCGTATTATTACGTTACTCCGTATTATTCTTATCTGGCCGTGCAGTCACGAGGTGCACGTTGCCTCCCCTCCCCTTCCCCCGCGTCTAACGTACCCCATTGAGCGTCGCCTCTGGCAATTTACCCCCCGACGCTCGGTGCTTCTTCCATTTCCCCCTCCACTCCCCCCTGCTGCTCTCTGGCAACACCCGACAGGTCTTATCTTCTCCGAGAAATGAATCCTACCGTAACGTTTCAGCGGGGAGTTACAAGGTTACGCGGACGTCTACGTTTCAATGGACATCGAAGAAAAAGGGTGAGGGGATAGAGTGGAGACGGGGGGAGGGGGCGGTTGATAGAGAGGACGCGGACCTTTGGAAGGTTCTCTCGGATAAAAGGGAAGAGTGAACATTTCTGACGAGAAGTCTAAATTACAATGCAATCACTTTGACAAAGAAGACAGTAAGAATTTTAATGGACATTGTTTTCTTGCGCAAACACGAGTTTATTCGACATTTTAATCCGCATTAAATTCTGTTAATCATTTAACTAACGCACAGTGACTATATTAAAAACATGCTGTTCATTATTTCCCTATACTTCCTGCCTTGTCGAATGATCCCTTTGTTTCTCTCTGTGGTTAGGAAATTAATTTTCAGTTGCCGATAAAAACTTCCTGCGGGCGCTGCAATTTTATTTATTATCACTTCGTGAGGAAATCTTTTATTACACCGTCTGTTAAATTAAACGACCTAACACGTGTACGCCGGCCTGATTGGAGGGAATCGCGTTAACACCGAGCGTGTCGTACAATAAACCGACGGATATCGGTTTGCCCGGAGGGTTGAGCGTTCGGGCAGATTTTACTTGAAATCGCTCGCGCAACGGCCGGCTTCCGAGAGTGAATTATCATGCTGGAACTTTTGTCCCTCTCCCCCTGGCCACACCCCCGCACCCTCGCTTTCGTCTCTGCGGCCAAAGTGCCGAGAAACAGCTGAATTCAATTGCCGGCGTGTCTCACAGGATCACGCGGAATAATAAGGGAATAATGTCCTCACTTACGCTGCAAACTCTGCTCGTTGAGCAAGCTTCTACTCTACGATTTTCTTGTTACATCAACTTATCAGTTTTATCGGTGCTTCAGTTCACGTCCGATTCGGGTGTACGATGTGTCTAGGTTTACTATACGAACACGAATGAATGTATTCCTTCTGTCAATACCCAGGCGCTTAAAGCTTTCCGCGGACAATATCGATACCGAGCTTAATCGACGATGTCAAAGAACGATTTCCTGCAAATCCCCGAGACGTCAAGAGTCACTCGAGGGGGTAATATTCTTGTGGGCTTTTGCCCGGGTTTATGTTACGTACCCCGTGGATGTTCGGATCCTTAAAATGCGCCCGGCGCAGCCTGGGTTTCGCCGAACTTCCGAGCGGAAATAAAAATGTACACGTCCCGGCTCGAGGGAAAATTCTATCAAAGGCCCCTGCGACTCCTTTGTCGCGTGACGCCGGGGGTAAATGGGGGTGGGGGGTCGGGGGAGGGTAGACGAACGGTTCTGTTTGCCGTCTTCCCGCAAATCGTATTACATCGAGAAATGGCATAAAGGAGCCCCTAAGGCCAGCCCCGCTACGTATTTTATTCTCCGTCGAATGTTAATAAATCATAGAGGACCGACGTCGGGAGCAGAAGACACGAGCTGGCGCGTTTAAATTAGCGAGGGGTAATGCATTAGAAATGCCCGTCCTCGTGAAATCGAGCTCCTACGAGGGCCGGCTTAAGAAGGGGCCTGCATTAAAGGGATTTGCCCGAGAAAACGGAATTATGGAGCTTACGTATATCGTACACAGAACCCTCGAGCGACCCACTCGCTTATCAAACAACGTAATTAAGCGGAAAATCATTTTTCTCCCGTGGGAGTAAAGCCGCCGTGGATCGAATGATATTCATTTCCCCACCCTCCGTAAGCATATAAGTCTGCAATAAATAAGAAATATGATCCACACGGTCAACGGCGAAAAACTGCCTTTCCAATCATTAAAATCCTTGTCCACGTGGCTCTTAAGGAATGAATAAACTTCCCTTTTTTTACGGAAAATAACGAACGGCCAGCGCCAAGTACCTGCATAATTCTGAGCGACTCGTGGAGACCGGAAGTCTCAGCGTCGTCGTAATAAAAGTGCCGTAAGTCCACGGTAACGGGCAATCGCACTCTACCGACGAAGGATGGAGCGAATTCTCGTCGGAAGTGACTTTCGCGCGCGTTCCAACGACTGTCGTTGCATCGCGAGGCTGCACTTCCGCCGACGTGACGGAATTTACATCGCCAGCATATTCCCGGCCGGACGAACGACGTCACTCGTCGTCGTCGTCGTCGTCGTCGTCGTCGTCGTCGGAAACGTAAAGCCACGGCAATCGCGCGAACCGACGGAAAAACTTTCTTCCAGCGTGTCGCACTGGGACTCGGGCAATTATTTTCACCGAGTAAAACTCTCCAAAGCAACGGAATCGTCGAAGGTAAAGTGGACTAGTGAAAGAAGGAAAAACTCTTGCAAGTCAGCAGTTAATATTTATCATTTTAAGTATTAGTGTCTTTAACCGTGTCGCCGAAATTTTTCATAGCCAGTTTGTTCCTTTTGTACTATCTTTGCAGTTTCCTGTAATTTTGTTGAAACCAATGCTCGAGATTGCGGAAGGCTTGTATTAAAATTATTACATTTCCGGGTATGGCTTTCGGACTGTCGTAAAACTCGGACCGATTCGTCACGGATGGCGAATATTTTCACTCTCTGCGTAACTCTGAGTAGCCACATTTTTTGTCGATAAGTCGGAAACCATAGTCAGTAAATCCTTGTCGTAGCTTAGACTCTGGTGCGATCATCCGTCATAGAACTTTTCTATCGTGGAAGAACGTCGAATAGCGCGGTCCTAGTGCTCAGGGGATTTCGGGATTCATCTTTAAGAGCGCTGACTTTTCATTCTTCCGTCTCTCCGTTTCCGATTCGATCCCGAACGTCTTGTTCCTCCGCGACGCTCGACAAATCAGCCATTTGCCGTCCCGACGGCAACTTTTCGTTACAATTTTACGGTTGGTCAGCCGCGAAATATCGCGCGAGCATCGAAAAGACAGTCGTGGGATATTAAAAAATATCGCAGGACGAAAGCTCGGACGAAAAGTTTTTCCCGCTGATGTGGATCATTGCCTTAATTGTTAAAGTCGGCTTTGATAAAACGAGTGACATTCCATCCTGCTGAATAAGAAGCTTCTTCGGGCCGGGAGATTTGCCCTGCGAGTGTTTCGCAAGTTGAAGTATCTTTTTGCGAGTGGCCCGAGAATGGCCGAGTATAAATATACACGTCAGAAACAGATCGGAGGGTAAGGTTCTGGCCATCGAGGCAATTGCAGTCGATACTTGGGAGTATCGAAGTTATTCGATGCACCGCTTCCACCGTCTGTCTCTTCCGCCCCCTTCACGTTCACCCTTGGCCGAGCACTCTAGCCTTCGATTCCAGAATTCCAGGATTGCGTTACACTCGATATCGGAAGCCGTTCGCGCAAACCCTATCGACAGGATTATTTACGCTCGGCTCTGTTTCGATAAGTCATAGCCCGGCGAAAATTCCCTCGGCAACTCCGTTGGGCCAGTTCCAAATTACCAGATTCTCGTCGCGCGGCTAAGGCTAACGCCTCGCCAAGAATACAGCGAATTCGCCCGAATTAGAGGGGATTTAGCCAAACCGTTCGTTGCTTCAAATACCTCAGTCAATACCTCAACAACCCAGAGTTCCGCACAAACTTCGTTTCCCGTTATCCGCAAGAACTGTTGTACAAGTTTCGCCATTTTATTTATCGTCAATTCAATATCAAACGCAGAATGACTGAGTCCTTTATTACGCTTACTTCTTATGAATTTAATAGCCAGGGCAGAATGACGAATTACTCTATCTTTATAAGAATCCTGACAAATCGTTGGCGGACGATGTTCGAGGGACAAGGGTAGCTTTCTTCTCACGAAAATTCAGCGTGTTAAAAAAATATCTTGTCAAGACAGGAAAATGTTGGCGCGGGAACGTCTCTTCTCGGGCGAGAACGTAAGAAGGAAAGTGCAAAAGCCTTCTTTCTGAGCTTCGCCGTATCGCAGCGAGAAGATGCACTCCGGACTGATGCGTTTCGGCGAAATTTCCCCGCCGGTTCCCGGCGGAGACGGTGGAAAGCCATTTCCTCGGCTCCCGTTGCCCATCATTTTCGTAACTGCATAATTCTTCTTGTTTCCACTTATGCAATAGTAACGACGAGCGTGGGCGCGCTCGTAAAGATAAAAAATTGTCACCGGGCGGACCGAGATTGCCGGGCGCCACGGTAGTATTTCACTTTTACGGAGTCCCACGCTGCGTGAAAATTTTTCTCTCGCCCTTTCTCACCCCTCCTTCCCTTCCCAACCCTCACTGCAGACAAACCACCCTCCCCCTTTGCATCCCCGCTCGCGAGTTTTCGAGGATACCGGAAACGTGAGCTCCTGACGTCGTCCTGATTGAGATCTAAAGAGCTTTGCCATTCTTTTTGCACCCTTTCTGCATCCTTGCCACGTTCTCCCTGCATACCTTCCCTGCACAATCTCGGCATCCTCTTGCCGTCCGTCCTGTAATCTCTGTCCTTGCCCTCTCAATTCTTTTTACTTCTTCTAAACGTACTTTATCCCTGAAACCTGTACATTTCTTCCGTCGGTTTCTTCATTCGGTTTCTCCCCTTTTCCGGAAAATCATTTTTTCTTCTTCTTCCTTTTACTTCCGCTTCTGAGTCCCTTTAGCTTCCTTCGTGCTTAGTTTCCCTCGAAAACTACTGGTTTCCTCTTGCTCAGCTAGCACGACTTTTAGAAATCTCCGTCGAATTATTCTTCTCTGGAGAATTATTGGGATCTCCGTCGTTAGGGCCTCGTCGTTAGGTCGATCTTGCATTTAGGAGCTCCGATTTGCGGTGAAACGAACGCGGGACCCGTGAAGAAACTCTGCAATAACATGGACGTTGGTTGTAGGTTCAACGACGTTCTGTTCGTCGTTTGTTCGGCGTCAGTTGTACTTTAACCGTGGGCAGACTAGCGTGGCGAGAAACAACGTTTCCTCGTTTCGTGGCTCGTCCTCGTCGTTCGCCTCATTGTCGGCCATTCTCAAGTAGCCAAGAGGGGGTCACAGAGTCGACAGAGGGCGCTGAGAGGGGTAAGGTGCGAGGAGAAGGACCGAGAAAGGTAGCGGAAGGGTGCTTCGTTTCCAAGTTTCACGCAGTCTCGTTGTTTACGGTGTCGGCGTTATTCACGCACGACTTCCGGCGCTGCTTAACAAGCGCTGCTCCCTCCTCCCCTCGTCAAGACGAGGGTTTCGCTGTCTTAGGTCGCGATACAGCCATTCGACTTACGCCCCTGTAATTGGCAAACTTGCCGGCCGCAGGATAAACCAGCCGCGGGGAAATAATGGCCCCGACTAGACCCCCCTCCCCTTCTGTCCCTCCTATCAGAATCATTGCTATCATCTGCTATAAGAATCACAGCGATGAAGGATTCCTAAGTTCCATCCACCGCATTCTTTCGTGATCAAGTACACGTGAAACGTGAAATCAATTCTGAAACTTCATTCCTGGTATTTTGTTGCGTCGTCATGCTAATGTATTGAAGTTTCGAAATTGCTGTAAGCAATTCCCTGTCAGAATTGCCGTCCGGGCTGTTTGTACGAGCGTTTCCTTATTTCCTGTGCCATCAAGACGTTCCTTGTCGTTCACAAAGCCGGCCTTTTCCGCGCACGAAGCTCGATTTTCCTGCAAGCCAGGCGTTCCTGTTCCATGGCTGTTTGCGGAGCAGCGGGGAGGAGGGTGCCGGGGGTATCGTCTGTAATACAATAATCGCATTGCGCGGCACGTAGCTGACGTAATAAAGAAAACAACGGCATCTCCGTGGACGTTGGAAGATACCCAGGGAATATGGCAATTTCGATCGGTAGATTCACGGCAACGGCCAATTCTACCTAGAAAGGTAGAAGGCGAAAACGTTTTCCACGTGTTTCTTATTCAATTAGACAATCAGCAGGAAAGAGGATTGTCGTGCCGAACGATCCATTCCAAGAGAATCGAAACAGAACATCGAAACTAGAAGAATTTAAAGTAAAGAAATTAGAAAGCTACAAATAAAGAATAGTATAAACTTCGCGGTTGATGCTGGAGGTATTAAGAACAGTGCTTATGTACACTCAAATAAAGATAAAAAAATGACATAATATGCGTGAGAAATATAATACGCTATCGTACTTTTACAGGTGATTAGCTGATTTTACCTTGGGACGTTAAAATGGTGCTTAACGAGCTTCGAAATGGAATTAACACGGAGGGAACATGACATAGGCGCGAAGGACGATCAAGGGTGAAGGGGCAATTCCTTCCTGTCGGCGGTCGAAGCCGATGAAAAACAGACTCTGCACAGCGGCGATCGCCAATTAAACTTCGCTCGAGTTTCACCGCGGCGCGAATCGCTTGGCTACGCAGATCGCCAATGGCTGCCATTGTTAAACGTTTTCAGCTCCTCGCGGAGATCGAAGATTGTTCTTGGAAAGAGAAAATGTAATTACCTTTACGACTATCCGCTGAATTGCACGGAAAAGGAAGGCAAAAACGTACTTCCCCGAGCCGCCGGGCAAGTTCCTAATCATTTTACGGTATTTCCAGGGGCCTCTCAGGTCGATGAGATTTTCGCCAAAAGATTAGCGATTTCTCAAAAAAAAAAGGGCATAACGCAAAAGTGTACTGAGTTTAATGTGATGGTTTCAAAGAATGTTTTCTCCAGCGGTAATTGGGATGTCAGGAAATTAATAAAAGTCCAGAATTCTTCGCGAAAAATTTTATGGATTTCTCTGTGATTTGAACAAGTTTTGCCGATTTTACAGTTCTGTTGGGCGAGAAAAAATTCGGATAAACGCAGTGTTTAGTGGGCATTATTAGCCGATCGTAAAATTATAAAGGAAGAAGTTGGTCCTGGCGAGCGTGAAACGTACTTCCGGTGGACCGTAGCCGGCAAGAAATCTTTTCCTGCGGACGCGGCGATGCGTTTGAGATAATCAGCCGTTTCTATTGAGGTTTTCCCCGTCGTCGATTCCCGCTCGAGGTTGGCGCAAAAACGAAATTCGCGGCGTTCGGATCGTCAGCACGAAAGGAACGTTCGCGGTCCAATTAAACTTTCGCCTCTCCTCATCCTTCTTCCCCCGGGGTCCTGCCTCTTGCACCATCGACTAACTTCAACCGGCGCGGTAGACGTTATTATAGGTTTTCATGTCATAATTACCGGGGAAACTGCAACACTGTTCTAGCCATTCACTCCTCTAATTTATTTCAAAATTTTACTTAGATCGATTTCCCTAGCTGCCAGTCCAAATTCGAGTAACGTTTCAAATATACGGGCCATTTCCCGCGGACCATAGTAATTCGCTAACCGGATATATTCCGACCTCGACTATCCGCAGGGATCAAAAAGGATTTTCTCACATAGACTCCTTGTCACATGTCTCTCAAAATGGATCGAATAGTGATAATGTTAAGTCCTTCGAGCACCTTTCACACACTGCTAATCCTAAATTCATCTCTGCTTCGTAATTAACTAGCCTACTGACAATGAGTGTCAACTAACGATTAAATAAATAAGAACTGAAGACTGTAGTAAAAATGAGACAAGAAAACGATATTAAGAAAGAAATTGTACGACACTAATCAATACAAAATACTTCAGAGCAGTGTTAGTTCATGATGTATCGTGCTAAATCGGCAAACTGTGTGAATAAAGTTGCATTTACCGTCTATCTCGTTTGGTCGTCCAACGAAGGAACCCTCGGACGATCGTTCGAAGTTTCTTCGTCCTTCGTGCTTGCTTTTAATCGTCCCCGTGGCCGGCCTCCTTTCCTGCCACTCCTGTAAAATGTCAATAATTGTAGAAAAGAGTCGACAGCCGTCAAGATTTGCCGAGGGTGTTTTCATAATTTATTTCTCGTCGACTCGTTAAAGGGCCGCGAGGGAAAGATTCCGCCCTAGGGCGGACAGGAAGATCATACTTGACGAAGGTGAAATTACCAAGTCTACGGGATATAGAAGGGAAGTAGGGCGCTGAGAGGGGGAGGGGGGGAGGCACGTGCGTGAGAGGGATGAACCGTCGGGATCGGAAGTCTCCGGGGGTGATTCCCAGTTTCGAAACAACCGACCTTCCAGCGGAATACGTAATTCCCCGTCGCCCGTACTCTGCGCCGATATTCTGCAATGGTAGTTTCCCAAGGTCCTTGTAAGTACGCTCCTTCTTGAATAAAAAAAAAGACTCACCACCGGCACGTAAGAAGGTAATTAATATGCGACGGACACGGTGGGCGGAGAATTCGTAATTTTACCTGCCGTCGAAATATTACAAACCTACCGGGACGGTACCATCGTTCCGTGTTTGCGCGAAGCTTCCGGCAAACACGGATGAAAGGGGCAAGGGGGGGGGGAGGTCGCAAAGGGGTCTGTTGACGAGTAGCGAAAATTCCGGACTCGTGGAGTTCCCCCGGGACGATTTTCTGCGGGCCAAAAAGCTCAGCGAGACGGACGGGTGCTGCGTGAAATTGAATGCTAGAAGCCTACGGGCGCGGTTTTGCACTTAAATACCGCCTACAATATTGCGCGACATTGCCATATCCGGCCGCCCAAAGACAGGCTGTAATACCGACGCGTCGGCCAGGACGTCATTTCGCACGGCAGTCGGCCGGATTGCATTGGAAATTCCGTGCTGCAGCGTCGAAACGACGAAAATGAAGCGTCGAGCCGGGGAAAATGGAAAGGGGAGAGGGGGAAAAAAGGAGACGCCGATGAATATCCCGACGATGCTTCCCCGCGATTCACCGTTCGATAAAAATGCCCAATCTGTCTCACACGGGTTTCCTTTTTTATCTTTTTTCTTGTGTAGACTTTATTTGGAGGACTTGAAATTGCGAGAACGTACCCCGGAATAGCACTGTTTAACAGAACTCTGATAATTCCCCCGGGTCTGCGGGGAGGAACCCGACGGTGAAATTAATTGCCATGAGCTTTCGTGGGATCTTTAACGAAATCCGTTTTCCACGTTCGTGCATAAATGTCGGAGGGGAGGGGGGCTGGGGGTCGGACATTAATTCGAGGTAGCGTTTCCGCGGGCGAATTGAAAATTTACAGGGGGTGGGTGGGGGGGGGGGAAGGTTTGCTCGCGTCTGATGTATAATACGCGACGTGCGAGTGGTGCTTATCCCTTAGGTACCCCCTCGCGACAGGAATCCGGTTTTGCCGACAGGCCGTTTCGCGATTAATCTAAATTAATGCCAGTTGCGGCTGACCCGAGCCCCGCCAATCAGCGAACTACGCTTTGCCGCACGAACGCGCTGGTTTTCATATTCCCCTATCGTTCCTGCCCCCCCGGTCCGATCGATCGTTTTCTAACCGATACCCGTTTAACCCTCCCCCCCAGCCTTCCTCAAATTTACACAGTCAATCGGCACGGTAGCTGATTGCTAACGAATTCGTTACCGCGTTATGAGAATTTCAGACACGGTTTTAAATCGTCTTTCCGCAATTTCCCGAATAATGCGTAAAACGAAATCCACATTAATGACGAAATCGTATTAACAAACAACCGATGAATGTCTCGCCGGGGGTACTGTTTCTTTTTTTTCAATGCTCAGCTTTTCCCAATGCGCAAAGGAAAATTTTCAATTACCGCGCTACGCGCCAAAGGCAATGAAATATTGCTCCCGCTCGTGCGAGCATTTTTAATAAATTCAATACCACGATTAACCGTCCTGACGCGCAGGTGGTTTCTGTATCGAAACGTTTGAAATTCGTGCGGGCAACTGCGGGGGACTGATTATAAAACGGCGAATCCCCGTGTCACTTTGCCTATGCATTACCCGTCAGGCTCGCGATCGTGCCTATTATTCAAGGATCGACGAAAAACTTCCATCAGCGCGACGAGACGAGAACAGAACAGGACGAGACGAGGAGACACGGATAGAAAATGAGAGAAGTCGGTGAAGAAGAGGACGAGAAAGATAAGAAGGGAAAGAGAAGGGTAGTTGAGAGGGTTCATCTTTTTCCCGACGGTTCGTGCAAACGAGGAATGACAGGTACACCGCTGGCTTTCGGGTAATATTGACACGTGAGGCAGGAAGGTCCGGGGGAAGGAGGAATACGTGTGCATCCGTTGCGTGTGGTGGACAAACACGTTTCTCGTGCACATATTTCACGCAAGCGTGTTTACATCGCGCCCTGGGAACCTTCAACACCCCCCAAGCCCTTCCCTCCTGTCCGACTTTCAACCCCCACCTTGTCCATCCGTTAATACCGATCCGCTGACGCGCGAAATGTTCCGAGCCAGAATTAATAATTACCCCTGGCAACAAGTAATTCCCGTGGGAACCGAAGGAATTCGCCGAAACGAAATTATTTAGCCCACGCACAGAGAGCCTGGCTATTATTTATTGTGATAAATCGAATAATTGCTGTATTTACAATGAAAATTCGCCAGTGAGCATTATGTAGGGTTTTACATGAGATCCCAGGCACAAAGCCAGTGTATATAATTAATTAAGTATTAACACTGGGGAGGAATAAACTTGAGTGTTATTTAATTGATTTCGAAGAGAAATTTAACGTAAACGACGTTTCGACACATTTCTTATGAATTAGTTGCCTTTTGAGAAAATATGTTAATAACTAAATAACTGAATTGTTTCGTTCGAATTTTTATAAGGTATGAGAAAAAAGGGTGAACCTATTTGACCAAATATGTGTAAAATAATTGCTCCATTGGGATAAGGGGAAAATAATTACCGTGAGATCATTGTTTAACGATCCGGATATCCATGTTGCATTAACTATAAATCGTGTGTGATTTGTGTTTGATAGATAATTAATTGCGCGTTACGTGAACATAGTACAACATTAATTACTTGGCAAATCGAAATGCATGATGCAACGTCGATTGGAAACAACTTCGAGATTAATTTCCCGGATTTCATTGATTAATAGAAACATCTATACCAACGATTTCTCACTATTCAAAGCACGTTATTTTAGAAGTGTTACACGAAGATGGAATCGGGTCAATCATTTCCTTTCACAATCTTTATCGCGGTGTCACGAAAATCAAAGGGACGTGAATCGGTGATTTCTAGGAAAAATCGAGTAAAGAGTTGATAGCGGCGTAGAGGGTGATTGATTAAATATTTCCCTTTTCGAGAGGTGTGCAAAGACGTGCGATTTGTCGAAACAAAGGTTTTGTTGGTTTCCATGAGCAATCGAGTAGCCAGTTGACAGCGGGGTAGCGAGTCATAATTCATGGAGGGCCGCTGTTTACTACGGGATCGCGGGGCCGTCGCGCTAACGACGTTCGCACCGGCTTTAACAAGTCAAGGAATAATTCAGTGCTTTAATTACAACGTGGACCCGAGGGTCGCTTAATATTGCAGCAACGCCGAGAGCATCCGCCTCGGTCTCCTGCTTCTTCACTGTCGGTTAGGCACGCGCACCAATTTGTTATGCGATCCGGCCAAAGAGGATTGACATGGCCCCGAACCACGGGAAACGCTCAAACAACGCCCTACCCAACGGCCAAACCCTTACACGGTCAGTTTCTGTCCCGCTTCTCAACCACCCAAAACGGACAACTCACTCAGTAGAATTTTCAAAGTCGTCAGTAGTTACGTTCGTTCGTTAAATCCACGGTATTGCAATAAGAGTTTATTGGACTGATTACCGACAGAGCGTTAACATTGTTCCCTTAAGCAAAGATACACATTAGATGTTTAAACAATTCGTGTCCAATCGACGAGCAAGAAACAGACGTAAGGTTGAATATTAAATGTGTTCGTGGACATTAAAATCGAGCTAAAATTCATATTTCGTTGAGCTTGAGAAACGTTAGCTTTTAACACCGTCAATTTCCCGGCCTGTGTACGAAGATAAGTTTCCTCGGATGAAAGAGGGGCGGGCTGAGGACGGGTAGAACTGAGAATCCTGATCCTCCGGCCGGAGAAAGTCGTTGCTTTGGCGCGGCGAGACAAGTCTGGCAGATCCGGTTTATTCAATTGTTGTCCGCTGACGACGAGCCGCTGGCTTATCGCGACGAGTGCAAGCCCGACTTACGAGGGGAATTCCTCGAGAGGACGAGGAGGAAGTCGCGCGATCCGAGGATTATCCCGGCGCCTATCGCGCCGCGGTAGGGGAAACGGAAGGGGGGGGGGAATCCTGATTTGAATCTACACGGTCTGCGAAGTTCATTAGATTTAAATATTTATGAGGTCACGGTCCGCGTACCAAAGAGAGCGGGAGGAAACCGGCGAGGTAAGAAAAAAGTGAGGGGGGGAGGAGGAGAACAAAGTCCTCGGTAGCTTGGGTCAATTTGGTGACCCCGTGTAAAACGACTTTGGTTCTTTATTCCCCGCGGGGAAAAACTCCAAGAACGCATCCCCGCGACTCGGGGTTCCTGCGGGAAGTCGCGGGGGAGGGGAAACGGGAAGAAAATGCTCGAAAAGTTTGCCGTCGCGAGGCTTTCGAAACGGAACGACGAGGACGTGCCGGGACAAACAGCCTCTTTAATTGAACTAACGGTCCAGCGATTTCCCGCTGCACTGCGGAACCTAACCCGGGGAAATGTCGAAACAAAACACGACTTTCCCGGACAAATAATCGATCGGGAACGCTGGGCTTTCAGCGGGCGGTATAAATCGCGCTACAACTACACTTGTCGTTAAATAAAAGATTAAGTATAAACGCTTCTTGTACAGCAGAAACTGTACGTCTTGTTTCTGACGTTAATTATGAAAGCGCAGTCCCGATACTGTGAAGCTTTATTCCATACCCTTTTGTGCAAACAGAATTCTCTAACTCGTAAAAACCGTACAATGGAAGCTCCGTGGCTGAGGCAATGAAAAAGAATGACCCAGAGTCGTCCTTGAATCCTGAATAAATTGATGGATGCCCCGTGGGATACGAATGCATTTTCTCGCGTGACGTGTACCGATAAGAAAAAAAGGTCCCTTTTAATTCGCACGATTGGACGGGGACCTTAATCCGTTGGACAATGGTCGTGGGTGATAAAGAGGAATGCCCTGATGAATCAGTGGCCAATAAATCGGCCGATGTACCGTACGGCGGGCAAGTGATAAAGGATCCCTAAACGCTGGGAAACTTACGAACGACCCACGCGCCTGCACGAATCCTTTGCCGAGCGACACGAGGCGGGATCCTGTCTTCCCGCGGGATTCCCCCCTCGGTCCTGGGCAACGTCGCAGGGACGATAAATACGATGACCATCCGGTGCGAAGGACTGGCGATATGAATTTCGAGGACGGCAAGATTTAATGCGTACGGACCTAACGGTAGCCGGTGCGCCTTCGCACAAATCCGGCTTTCACCTTTTATGTCTTCTCGCCAGGGCTTCGAGGGGGTCGAAAAATCTTCCCTCAACATCTGCCACGTTTTCGCTCAGTTCACTTGTTCCCCATTTTCTTGAAAACCATCACCGCTTCATCGATTTCGCCTCAATACTTTTCGCAACGTGTCCCGATAACCGTTGGAACGAGACTTATATCGACGAAAAGATTTCTTTCAGATTCTTCCACAACCCGACTGTACCCTTCTGCGTGCACCGTAATCTTTTTAGATACGTAAATTATGAATTCACGTTTTTTATGCTTGCCGCGAGTAAACGTGAAGCCGACGATATTTAACGACCGGGGACATTGTTTTTCGCGCGAGATTGAGTCGTGAATACAGGTTGCGCAGGGGCGGCGGGGGAAGCGAGGGTACGGAAGGTCCCAGACGGGGAGCCTAATGCGAGGATTTCTCCGAGGGACGATAAATACGATGACCACCTGGCGTGAAGAAACATCCGACGTGAATATTTCATCGCGGCGAGTAAATAAAGCCGTGGCGGACCTTATAAAGCGCCCTTTTACGTCTGCCGAGGCCATCGGCGGCAACCAGTAAACATTCGCCCGCGAGTCCATAAAATTTACATACGTTAAACCCTCGCCACGGGGAAGGAAAGACGTCGAGGGGGCGAGGGGGCGAGGGGAACATCCGGCCTCTAATCCTGTTTCCGGACTATCTTAACGAGACCCTTCAAAGTTAAGGGCCAACTGTCGGGGAATTACCGATAAAAAGGTCGTTTGCCGGGGTCAGTAGAAAAACGGCGGCTCTGCACAGACACTTCTTCTCCGTGGCATTTGCATACGGGAATGGCACTGTGATGTTCCGGAAAAATGCGTGTAACGGATATTTGCATAATGTCAAGTACGCGCTGACAAATAAGACGTGATCCAGTTGAGGGGCTAACAAGAAACGAAAGAAAAAAGGGGTCCTTCTTCGAGGTGAAAGTAGAAAAGTGACGCGTCTGAGCGGACAACGTCGAAGGGAATTGAATTCATTTTAGACGTATAACGTTCTGTACCTGGGACGACGATTAAAAATGAAGAATGTCTCACTTATACCCTGCGCGGTTCTAAGATAAAACGTTCCTCGCCGGAGCCGTCGGCTAATATAATCGCCGGAATTTTTACGACGTGAAATTTAAAACGCAGATCGGCGCGATCGATCACTTTTATCGTCGAAACACACCGGCGAGGAGTATTCCTCGGCGAACATAGAATTACAAATGCCCATGCGAACGTGGAATTACAAGGTTTCCCCGGGTACTTCCATCCCGGCGGTATTAAAGGTGGCCCGAATCCTTAGACTCGTCCGTCCTGGAATCGTAGAATCCTGCAACGACGACGTCCTGCGGGATCCCCGGGGCTACGGCTGATGGACGGGCCGATAAAACTTTGCCGGGACGTAAATCAACGACCGGGGGAATTCCGCGAGGGCGGCTCCGCCGTGCGAGATAAAGGGAAACGGGGAATCAGGGGGGGAGGAGGGAGGCCAGGTACGAACGGGCAAATCGAGGGGAAAGGAAATAAAGAGGGAAGTACAATAAACCGAGGGACGCGGGACCAAAGTGTGCCGTGGTAATAAACAGAAACGACGGGAATGTTTGCTCCAAGTGACGGAATGTACCGTCCAATGGGGATCGGAAAAATTCGCCCGAGAATTCCCGGGGAATAAAGCCAAGACAGCCACAGGGGGGGACGGAAGTGCGAAAGGCATAAAAACTGGCCAACTTCGGGACTATCCAATTATAAGGAGGGATGAGAACGTTCACGTGAATACGTGCTTTGTCAATGTCAATGAAAGAATTGCGAGAGAACGATAGGAAACAATTAAGCAAAAAACAATGAAAATGCACTCACACACTGTAGTTGAATATATATATATGTATATTCTTCTCATGGAACACTGCAATGCAAAACGTGGAAACAAGCGAATTTCCGCTCTGGGGACTTGGCTTGCAATTTCCCGCCGAATTCGTACAAACCGTTTCGACTGTCTTCCCTCCCCCCCCCCCCCTAAAGGTTTTTGAATACCCCGCGCTTAATGAGAAAACTCTCGTTAAGTGCACCCCCCTACCCGTCCGTTGAATCACCAAGTTCGCAAATGCACTTCGTTTGCAACTCCATTACTACTTTTCAGATTAAAACGAAAGTAAGAACAACGACGGAGAAGGATAACCGGGGCTTTTACCGTCCGTGAAGTGAAATTTTTGCCTTCGACTAATTAAGATTATTCCCAGTTACTTCCGGGAAGGTTCCCGCAGGAACGTAGTTTACGGGGAGAACGGAAGGAGATACTTTTCTGACCATTTTTATTGGCATTACGCAGTTCCTGGACTTTCGTTTTCGCTCAATTACGAAAGAAATTCTCCGGGAACGGTAATGAGTAAATACTGCGGCTCGTTTTTTCACCACTTTGCTCTCGGGCCAGTAAATTTTCGAATTTCCGCGGATATCCGTCCACGGATGGCTGACTCGTTCCTCGTAAAATTCGCTCGAATAGCGATGCTCGAGTTGTCCAAACGACGCTGATTTCGTCACGGAAGTGACGCGGAATTTTGCAGGTCGACGTTCTTCCGAACGATTACCGTACGGTTCAGTAAATACACTTTTTAGCCCTGGTTCAATACCCCAGAAAGACAATTCCCCTTGCAAAGTAAGTAATAAAAAAAAGAGAAACCCGACTATCTTACACAACAATTCGAAAACCTTAAAATGATACTTAAATAATATTTCCTCCGGTTTAACGAAACGTAGGACGACGTTTGAAATATCCAAACAATACAATACCGTGTCCCACTTGCAAAAGCTGAGCAAAAAATGCCAACCGTTCGTCCTGCACGCGCGAGCCTTTTCCCACGCACGCGTGTCTTAATTGTTTCCCTCTGACCCAAGGATTTCAAAAGAATTTCATTAAGGTGCATCAGCCCCTTTTTAATTACCACGAGATAGCAAGGATAACCGCGACAGCGTCGAGCGTCGGCACGGGGGAAGGGGGGCAAAGGGAAAGAATGCCTTGCGAGTAGATGGAATTGGCTGTAATTTCCGGAAAGGGCTTTCCGGAAACGAGGGGGACAGCGGTGGGGGGGGGGGGGGTTATAACGATAACGATCACGTGCCTTTGCGGACGCGCACCGACTGTCGTGCTGGCCAATAAGCTCTTGCGTGGATTCGCCTTCCTGCAGTGAAACTTTCGCATTTCACGGTCAAATGGTTTATTTTGTTCTTCAAGCTTTTGCGTTCCCCCCTCCTCCTTTTCCGTTACTTCCGCCGATCGTCGCTTACCTTAACTACCTTTTTCTCTGTTTCTTTTCCGTTCCCACTTGGCCCCTTTTCACACCTGTTTTTCCTATTTGCTTCTACTTAATTCTTATTTTTTCTCTTACTCTACCGACCATTTCCTCGCCGCTTGATTCCCTACTTCTATTTTCTCGGTATTCCCGCCTTTCTGATATCTTCCCATTTTGTCCTACATCCCATTTCGCCTCTGCATTCCCCCCAGCGCGTTCACGGTAAACCTTGGAGAGGGGTTCAAGGAATTTCTCCTGCGAGCTGGGCTAATGGTTGTAAGGATTCTCATAATCGGTAGGAGCGTCGTTATCTCGTACGGTAATCGTGAAACATCGGCTTCGTTGCTTCTTTTCCGCTCGAATAAAAGCGAGAATAATGCTAAAGACAAGCCAGCTGCCACTGGAGATTGTCGACGATTCTTAACGCAGTCGGTGGGTGACATCGAAAATGAAACAAAGAGCATAATCAGCATGAATTCTAACGATGAATACACAACAAAAATACTCGTCCTCACAAATTCACAATTAACAGACGCACCTTAAACCCAGGTAATTTGCTTTAAAGCATTTTATCATTAATCATTTCAGAAAATTTGTCAATATCGATTACTCGTGAAACTTGTTAAACGAAGCTCTCGATAAATTTTGTCAAACTTCTCGAAACGACAGGAATAATTTGACAGGTGGGCGAAACTTTGAATGGTTACTGGCGAAGCACGTCAAAGCCCCGCAAAGTAGGTGTCGCGAAACGAGCCGGTTTGTTAGTCGGTATCTCCTTTGAAATGCAAATACCCCACGCGGGACAGACGGGGAAGAGGGCGAGGGGTGATTCAGAATGTTTCTTAATTCGGACAAAGGAGGTGAGGACAATGCGCACTAAAGTTCGGGCTTTCACTTTGCCCCGAAAGTGAAAAGACAAGGAGAGAAAGGAGAGGGTTGGGAGTTGAAAGGACAACGGAGTTGGAACGCGTCCCTTTAGCGGCAGTTATTTAATTAGGGCAGACGGGATCAGTAATTTAACGCCGTTCAAAAAGGAACATTATAATTGGGGAGCAGACAAACGCCTTGGCCATTATCAATTTATTTGTCCTTCCTTTTATTATCTCGTCTTTCGCACTTAATACTCCCCCCCACCACCACTTGTTTCACAGTCCGATTGCTTCGGCCCTTAACGCATTATACATCATACAATTATTTTTTACACGTCATACAAACAATCTAGCGAAAGATGTATTAATAAACACGATTTTTCAATGATTAATAATCTCATTTGCAACGTGATCAATGTCTACGCGTAATAGACTAACGCGTTCGAAAAATCGGGAGATGATCTTGGCGAGAGAAAAATCTGTGGGAGATTATACCGTTAATGTTAAGAGCGGGGTACAGGAGCGTCGCTGATGAAACCGTTTAATGCCGGCGAAATTAAAAAGCGGAGGAGTTCCGGCGTTAAAAGGACGTCGCCGGGGGGCAATAGGAGAAACAACGGTTGCCGAGGGTCGGCGAAATTAGAGCGAGTCTTTCGCCAGTCTGTCCGATAAAGCTCGGATTTCCCCTTTGACACGGAGGAACGAGGCCGTTTTCCCCTCGCCGGCCAAAGAACCGGCCCAACTGTAGACGTGGAAAACCTTGACGGTTTTTTTCCACGCTGGTTTGTTCCATCGCGAAAAGTCGTGCATCTCGACTCCATTTGTCCCGTTGGAAAGGACGCCTGTCCTTTTTCATCCAATTCTTCGGTCTCTCATCCTTTCCCAAACCTTCCCGTCGACCCACGTTGTAAACCGATAATGGCGAGCTATAAAACCTCTTCTCTCGGAAGTAATAATTAATTAAGCGGCAAGGAATGCCCCTCTCGCCCACGGAAAGTGAAAGAGACAATAAAACTGGGAGAGTGGATGATCCCAGGAACGTCAGACTTTTCCGTACAATAAAGCTGAGTTGTGCTAGTGACTGCGCTGTTCAATCGTGCGCAGTTAATAATTTCATTACGAACAATTAAGCGCATACATTTTTCATTAATATTTCATTAATTTTGTGCTTCTCGTTAAAAAATATTTGGCACAGAAAGGCAAATAAAACCTGCGACCTTTGCAATATCTTGTTATTTCGGTAAATTCCCTTCAGACGGCATAATTATTCTCTGCTTTACAAATTTCTTTGCGTAATCCCTCCGGCGGGTAAATTCCCCGGTGCGGAAAATAATAATGTACGAGGGTTAATACGCGTATGTAGCGGCGGAGAAGTTTGCTGGCTGGCGAAAAAAAAACAAACAAAAATGGCCATATACCTTGCGAACGTGAAACTAAAAACCTCACGAGCCTTCCGGCCAATATTCCCCGTGGTTGCTCGATTATTACTGACTTTTTTTCTCCCGTCGAATTACGAGAGCGGACCTTCTCGCCGCGACTTCCGCTCGGCTCGTTAGCAGGCTTCACGCCGGTTATAAGTAATTCCGCTTTCTTTTCACGACGAGCGGGCTCCTTCTTTCACTCCCTCAATTACTCGCGGGACGAGCTTTAATTGCGAATGACCCGTTACCAGAGCCTCCGAACACACCGTTCCTTAACTACGAATGCGCAGAAACGCGAGAAACCCGCGATTAGACAGTAAATCTGTTTATACGTATTTGCAATTTCGTTTAACAGAACGTTCCTCAATTACGAATAACACGAGAATTCATGAAAAACAACTACGTTTCGCATATAACATTCAAAGGAATCAGATACTTATTACTAACGTAATTACAATGTTTTACCGAAGGTCCTTATAATTAGTTTTCGTTGAAATTAACGATAATTATTGCAAGACCGTTGCAACAAGAATTCCTCATTGTTCCCTGCGCCGGCTGTTATTGCAAAGTTCTTTTAAATGAGATACGCTGGCGGAGATTTATGGACGCACTTTCTGGAAAAGGGTTTTTTTTTCCTTCCGATTTAAGATGTATAGAAGATACGTGCCTCGAAATGCACCTGCATTTCCTTAACGTCGTTCGGTCAGGCGATGCACCGGGGGAAAATTCATTTCTCCGCGGAACCGGCACGCGAACGTTCTATACTCGCAATCGACTATCAATCATTTCGTTTGAAAAAAATTGCAAATCGACGTTACTGCACGAAAAAAAAATCGTTCCACGGCCAACGGCTAAGCGTATCGCAATTTGCCTGTCCTTCTATTCGGCTAAACGAATAATTTTTCTACGTATAAACGTATTCCTCGCACAATATTCATTTGTACGCCGGGATGAGAGGTACGTGTATTAGAGTGAATTTAACGCAGCTGTTGCGAAATGTTTTCCAATTGAATTTCGGCTGAAAATGCACGAGTTTAAATTGATAAAATTTCATCAAAGTGCTTATTTACTATTTCGCCTGTGCACCGACAAGCGTATCGTGAAACTTTTATAACCGCCTAAACGAATAAACCATTACCCTTCATCACGTTGTACTCGGTCGGATTAATTTTTGTAATGCACACTCTATTAAATTTCCACTTTGCCTACCATTTATTCAGGACACTCCCGACAACGTCTCTATCGCGTCGAGTCACACATTTTTGGGGGGGGGGGGAGTAGGTGAAAATTGGATCGGTCGGAGTATCGGGAAAATTTCGCAAACAGCCGCGTACCGCGCGTTACACGTATCACCCGTGACGTATTACCGAAAAGGGGTGATGGGGGGGGGGGGCTTGATGAAGGAAGGGGTCAGGTGGGTAGGCGAAGGCGTTTGAAAAATTACTTCTGGAAAATACATGATGCATCGTAGCGGGGAAAACATGGAGATGAGCGTTGCTACAAGGTTTACGAGGGAAGCTTGCGCGGGGCTTGAAAGGTGGGTGGGGGGAGAAGGGGTGGAAGGGAAAAAATGGGGTAGAGTGGCTTAATAGTAGGAGGCAGTAACGTCGATAGGACGCGGATAGCCCGCGTGTACATAAACGACTGCTCTATTATCGCCGCGGGACGCTAATGTTTAAATCGATAACGACCCTCCCCTCTTGACAAATGTAACCCGCCAACAGGGGGGCCAGGGGGAGGGGTGGGGGAAGACGAGGAACGCTAGACTCGTCGCTGGATTAAGGCATCTACGCGTTTCTCGCCGACAACGCGGGCGCCCTGCTGGCCCTTATAACACGGCCCATGCATCATAATTTCTGCAGGGCGTTAATTTCACTTGGCTGCCGGCGAGCCGGATGCCACGGCGTTGTAAATTCCTTTCGCGATCACCCAGCGAAGGATTTTCCATCGAGATATCCTCGCGGATAGTATCCGCCCGAGCCAATGAAACAATTCACCAACTGAGCGAATCTTTTCATCATCGTTTAATCCTGCAATGATAATTTTCGCCCCAAAGGAACATCTTTTCGTGCATTTTGAGGGACTATTAATTTCAAACGGCAAGGCTAACGACTCAGCCTGCCTGTGTGCTTTTAATTCATTTTTTGTGCACAAGCAATTTGGCTGGTCGCAGTGCCTATTAGAGCTCTTGGTCTCTCTCCGTGAAATTCTATGCAGGGAAATATCGACGGGCAGGGACCGCGAGGACCCGAGTGACACGCCATCAGGGGGCAAGTTTGCGGGGGAAACTGTCATTTAACGTGCTATTATTAAGCGACAAAAAAGGCCGGAGCCGGGTGATTGATGGAAAATTGTTGTGCGATACAAGGTTATTGGGGGAAAATGTAGCTCCTGCCGGCGGGGCATTAATAACCGAGCGAACACGATGCGAAAGAAAATGACGTCGTAATAAATGTAATCCCGGTTATTACGAATTAATTTATGTTACTGCGTACGCTTACTGTCCTATAATCCGAGCGGCCCAAGTACATTCATCACGGTTGACGATTAATCGACGTGCCGAATTACCGCGGGACCGAACGTTCGATAAGTCGAGGATTAATTGAGCGAAATATGAAATTAGATTTACAGTTTTGGCGGGAAAACGATATTCCAGGTGTCTGCTGCTGCTCGAATCGCTCTGAGTTATAGAGGGGAAGGGAGGGGGGCGGCAGATGAAAACGAAAGAAAACATAGGACGGCCAGATGCCGAGCGAATAATATTTGCGTTCGATTAAAATCTCCCCGGATGCTCCTTTTTCCGCTGTCTACGAGGTTCCCGATCGATCCGAGACTGCGGATTGTTTGCCGAATTTCACGCGCGCTCACGGGGGCGTCGGGAAAATCGCGCGGAAATAATTACCAGTGCCGGTATTAATAGCAGGCCGCAAAACGTTAGAACGGAAACGCCCCGTGAACGAAACAGCGAGGGTGGCGGTGAAAGAGAGGGAAAAATTGGAGCGTTAGGGAAACAGAGAGTGAGAGAGGGAGGGAGAGAAAGAGGAACAAGATAGCGATTCGTGGAAAGGGAGAAACTCGGGTCTTCAAGGGTTCTCAGCGTAATAATGGTCCTCTTCCCTTCTTCCCCCTTGGCATCCCTTTCTGTCGTCGTCCTTGTCTTCCTCTCTCCCTTGGACCCACCCTCTTCGTTTTCATCCTTCTTCTCTCCTTCTACCTGATTCGCCCTTTACGCACCCTTTCTCTCAGCTTCTTCCCCCCCCCCCTTTTCCACTACTTTCGAGCCTCTCTCCACGTCCCAACGGCCATTCGCTACACTCGTCCTGCCGTTTGGAAGTCGCTATCTGCCTGCGCCCGGGCATTAAGCAAATATTACTACCACTAATCGGCCAAGTCCTGCGGCACTAAAAGCCCCCCGAAGTTACTCGTAAGTTACGTACTCGCTGTTACGGGCGCGTTAAGCGCTCGACGTGGCCCTTTATTTAATTTCGCTCGATTAATACGCTCGACGGGCCAAGTTCCACAGGAACCCCGGTACTCTAATAAAATCATCGTGTAAATGAGCATCTCGCGGGGAAGCAACGTGAATGTCATGCCAGATTTCCCGACTTCTCGAGCACCATTAAATGATAGCCAATGAGACGAGTAATGTCTCCAACTTACGACAAAGAAAAAACCAAAAAGACAGACAAATTTCAATAGCCACGGTTCACTGTCGATCACTAAAACCTAGACTCTATTGAAATCATCGTGTAAATGAGCATTTCACGTAAATGTCGTGGTAAATTTCCCGACTTCACTGTTAAATGACGGCCAATGAGACGCATAGACCTCAGCGGTCGGTCGAATAATATTCCAGGATCAGGGCGGACATAGAAAATAATGTCAAATGAGAGGAATTTCCAAGTTGACGGTTCACTGCCGAGCGGGATAATCGCGGACTCGTATCTGTCGTCGGTTTAACGACATAACGCACGACTTCATCCCCCGAGCGAGCATCGAGATTGACGTAATGTTTCGTGACCTGCCCTGTCACTGAATTTGTCGGCCTCTATCAACGCAGAAATGCTAACGATATCGGCAAATCCCTGCGCGAACATCCCCAATCCTCGCGGCAACATTCGTCGCGTGGGATTATAATTCGATATTTCAAGGGAATCGTGTATATCGTCGATAACAAAATGGAGAAAATGCAACTAAGGGGATATAACGTCAGCTTTTTTCTCAGTTCTTTTTTTATGCTACGTCGATGACGTTGCCGAAGAACGCGTCAACTTTCTGCTTACGGTTTGCGCGTGTAAACACATTTGGGCAAACGTACACACGTAAGCGGGGAATATAAATTCCACGGAGGGGTGGCACGTAAACGCGCAATAAAAGCAAACCACGCAAGTCCGTTTGCAGAATCTCCGTTGTGCAAGCTTCGTAGTCGTTTCCAGCGGGCAAGAATTTTCCCCCCAAATGAATCTCACCGCCTAACACTCGATTCCCAGTTTATTTCGCAACAAACCCCGGGCATTGCGCGGGGCAATAAAAATGCACAGTGTTCATAATGAACAACCGCGGAGAAGGAGATTTATTTTTCTCCTGGCAATTTTCCCGGCTGACCGATTCGATCCCGAAAAAATCGTTCCACTTTCGAGGAACGTCAATGCCCCTACAGTGGCTCGCGCGTTCTGTTTTGCTGATAGAACGTTCCATTAATACGTTTCGTTTGCCTTCCGTCAATTGAATTTCATAACGAGTCCCGGGGGAGCGAATTGATTGCGCGCCAATAGTTTCGTCCGCGGTTTAAGAAAATATTCATCGTCAGAGAGGGTAAAATTCCGCGCAAAAATTTCGAGAAAATTACGGATATTCCGAGATATGAAAATGGTCATTGTCGACAAGATTTTGTACGTTTTTGTGCGAAGACATTAAACCGGGGCGGAAGATCAGGGGATAAGGCTGGGCAATGGGAAACTATGAATAGCTAAGACGACGATGCGTGGAAATCGGGGAGGATAAGTATTTTACGAGGGAACTGCCGGGTATCGTGACCAACGATGGGCTCTGTGTGTACAGCTCGCGGTATTGCGGGACGTTTATCTTTATCGCCACTTCGTGAGGGACTTTCATCGCCATGTGAATGCGCGCAACGAGAATAGACGAAAGACAGAAGGGTGCAGATAAAGGGGCAAGCAGGGGGAATCGAACAAACCGGAAGGCAGCCAAGAAATCCCAGAGAAAAGACAAAGAAACGGTGGCCCACAAAAAAGCTTCCATCCAACGATAAAAAGAGCAGCGAGGAGAACGGGAAGGTACGAACAAAAGAAAAAGGGGAAGACTGAAAAAGTGCAGGGCATACGTAAAAAGAGACAAGAGTCAAGAGAAATAGCTAGAGAATAATGTTCCAAGTAAAGGATAAATGAAGAAAATTGCGGCGATACAGGGAGAAACAGAAAATATGAGGGAAAAGGGAAAGGTATAAAAAAACGTGATGATGGTTTTAGGAAAAGTGAAGAAGAATCTATCTTCTGAATCAGCCTGTATAATCGGTGCTACGTCTTAGAGTCGTAAACCCTGCACGGTGAACGTTCGTTACGACTTTCTCAGCCGCCCTCCCCCCTCCCCGGAAGGAAGGGATGAAGGGGCGAGAATCTGTACGTGGTTTCGCTGCTAAATTGTATCGACGATATCTCGGACGGTTCATCGAAGGCACGGGTACTAGCTAATCCGTGTACCGAATGGAAATCCTAAGTGGATCATGCAGAAACCTAAATTCCTAAGGGCAAAAGCATTAAAGGGTTGTAAAATCTGTCCGGGCTAACTCCCCGAAGACTTCTCCCTCGTAGATACATTCATGTACGATTTATCAATTCGATTAATCTTGCACGAGCACGGATAATAATACAGGCATCTATGTATTTCGAATAAATTAATTTCCGAGGTACAAAGTTACCAGGCGCTTTGTTCCGCGCGTAATTCATTGCTTCCACGAATATCCCGGCGGGTTTCCGGCGCAAGAAACGGGCGAACAGTTCGAAACCTCTCTTGATCTTTACTCAGGAGTAGAGCACGAGGTCTGCGAATCTCTCCGCGGCGAGAAACAATCTTTCTCGGAATCGGTTAGCCGTCTGTCGAGAGACCCGTGGAATGCGCGAGAATCGATAGCTTTTCGTCGCACCAAGGATCAAGGATCGTAGTTGCGGGCTCGATAATCGCCAGGTTCGTCGATTGGGCAGCACCGATGCGGTTCGACGGGCATTACGGCGACAATTAAAACATTAGCCAGCTCGTAAACGACGCCACTGCCGGGAAAGGCCGGAGGAAAGTCAGCCCAGACACGCTCAGTGCTCTCTATAAAAGTATCCCGCGCGGCACTTTTGACAACCAGTCGTTCGACAGCTCTACACCCCAACTCGCGGCGAGATGATTGCGTGGGTGAGTTTCGCATAATCTCCTACGAGCACCGTCAAATCAACGTCCCCGCTTCACTGACACGCACAAACGCAAATACATAGGCACGTTTCACCGAATTTCCTTGCATAGTTCAGTTTCAAACGACAACGTCGCTGATATGTTTCAATACTTTCTTTTTATTATCAATCAAATGGTGTACTGGAATTGCTACTAAATTCCCTAATTCAAATCTTACAAAGGCGCGAGATTTCATGGACAACCTATCATTTTTTTTATCACGTACAGCGGTTTCTAATCGACACTTTTAGCCTCAGTGAAGATTTATGGCGTACTTATTTACTGGGAAACCTTTTGCGGTGGATAACAGTTTCCATTGAGAAGTGTCGATGGCTTGTACTAAAAGTTTTATGCCCCTCAAACTGAATTATGGTCCATATGGTATTAAAGCATAAAGAAATAGATTAACCCTGAATAATATTCGCTTTTACCAAAAAAACGATAGCCCATTTTCCACTGGTACAACGCAAAAACATGATTTGATCCTCGTTTTTAAAGTACCTAATCAGCGTAAAATTCGGATGTTTCTCGTATACCTTCGGATTCAGGTTGAAATTTCCAAGAGCTTCGCGAGTGAAATTCTACGAGTGTTTGTTAGGAGTCCCAAATGGCCGCTGATTTCTCTCTTACGTTAAAACTTGAGGGACGTGGGGGAGGGGGTGTGGGGTCGGAGGGGGAGGAGACGCAGGAGAAGATCTGTACCGTGGCACGGTTCGTTCCATTAATCTCGTTTTAAACGGTTCCGAAGTTAGTAATGGCTGCGGAGCGGGAAGCGACACTCGCAAACAGGGACCTTCCTCCCCCCCTTTCTTCCTTCCTCCCGGTTTTCTCTGCGTCGGGGGAATCCTCGAGGGGGGTGGAAGGGAAGGGGAAAGTACGGCCGGCGCCCGAACGTCCGACAGCCGGCACCCGGGATCTTTTGTATAAATTGCTTTGTCGCTGATTAAATTCTAAGTTATTAAGAGGGTACATTTGCATTTGGAGATGAGTGTATATCGGGTTGCGCTCGCAGTCGCAGCTGCAGCTACGGCGTACCGGAGAATTAGCGGCGACGTCGAGATATCGCCGAGGGACGGAGGTGAAGGGTGGTGGGCGAAGGGAGATAAGAAAGGAACCTAGTTGCCGGGCTATTGAAAGCGGCTACCGAGAGACAGCGGGGCAAGGGGTGACCGGAGATGGAAATGCTGGAAAACTTGAGATCCTCTTTAACCTCCTTAATATTCGAACCGAGCTCCGGAGTAATGCGTGCACTATATTCAAAGTACACGAACGGCCAGTCTTCTGTGAGATTGTAGAGAAAGGGACCGAGCAAGGCCGTTGCGTAATTGCGGCAATAAAATCGCCAAGGACCTAACGATCGAACGAGATAAGAAGCTATAAACTGCGAATAAATAGAATGCAGCGGTGGTTGAGGGTTGGGGGGTTACGGAAGTACGAGGGGCAGGGGGGAGGGAGAAGGTCGGAAGGGATCCCCGACCATCGGGGAGTCGGTCGACTGTAATTTGACGTGCGGCATTAAGCGGCGGGGCTCGACAGTTAAAAATGTTAATTAACCCCGGGGCCCTTAAGTGACCGGGGCTGTAGGAATATTCAACGCGGCTCGCGGATCTTTCTTTTTGCTCGAAATGTTAATTGGCCGGGGACCCGGGCGCCCGTAGCCACGTAAACTTTTCGTATCCAGGGCAAACGACGCGCGGTGTATACGGATGGCCACTTCATTATACCTCCGCGTCGCGCCTTAAGGGCCGCCTTTACAATGTAAAGCAGCCACGAAATGACTGCCGAGTAAATCTTTATGTCATAAAGAACGAGGGTCGCGTGCCTAATGCACGGGGGATGAGGATTTACTCGGGGCTATGCGGCCCTCAACGTCCAAAATATCACCGGTCCAACGAGACAGAGAAAGAGAGAGTGCCTCAGCTGACGAATTTTCATTCCTCCTCCCCGCAGAAACCGGAAATAGATACCCCCGGTGCGTCGGCCTGGTGCCCACCCATGGGAGAAAAAAGTTTTCATCGAATTAAGGCAGACGTGCTCAAGTATATAAATTCTACCGACATTTGTACAGTTTTACAGTTTCACCTTCGGCGAAAAGATTGCTCGCCTTTGCGCAGAGGTGTTTGTGTTTGAATTTTTTTGGTTTTCCCGAAAAACGTGGACCTGTCTTACGTGGAGAGGAATGTAAATCACGGATAGGTGGAGTTTTGGGGCGACGGTCGATCGGCGATTGGGTTCCTCGTTCGCCGAGATAAACGAAGACGTGAATTATTTCCCCGGGGCCGGACGGGATAATGCGAAATCCAGGATCGTCGGCGGGGAATTGAAAAGGAAGGACTCCACTGTCGCGGATTCCCTTCCGCGTCGGCTGGCGGCAACCGATTTGCCGATATCGGCTCGGATTCCTCGCAGAAACTGCTGATAGTATGAATCATCGAGGACGGTCGACGTGATTAATTGTTTCCGCGGCGAAATGACGGTTGACCAGGCTTATTATCCTTACGAGTCCCGGAGACAGTCGATTTCGCTTTTCCTTCGTCATCCCCCTACCCCTTTTCCCGACCTCACGTGCTCCTCTCTTCTCGAGAAGCTGCCACGAAAAAACCGTGTAAGGGTAAAACGACCAGATGGACGATTCATCGCAGATTGATAAGGTTACCCCGTTATCGGAGATTCTTCCGCTTCAACGTGCACCACCACTAATGCACGATCAAGCACAGTGCCCTGCCATGTTCACCATTGTAAAAAATTTCGACAACCAGATGAAACAGTTGCTTCAAAGTTTTCTAAGCCATTAAGACTTGATTTCAATTACGTTATCAAATATTCATTAATACAACTTAATCTGTGAAATATTTGACAGTGTTTGGATCAGTTTAGTTCAAATTTATTTTCATAACTTTATGTAACTGTAAAACCTTTGTTTGGACTTAATACTTTGACTTGGTGGTTGTGGCTCTGAAGTTTGTGAGTTTGGCCGATTTATAAGTATTTTCGTCCTCCCTTAGGCGTGGGTCTGGGTGGTCGGTCTGCTGCTGGGGGTGGCGGTGGGCCAAGATCCGAGAACGCGAAACCAGATTAGACCACTGCCGTCTGTCGGCTTGGAATTGGCGGACGGGTTGAAGCTGCCGCGACGGTTGGACCAGCCGAAATTCGTGTCGGAGAACACACCGAGTGTACTGCCATTGCAAACCGAGGCAAGCCCGCAGAAACTGCTGGAATTCGGTTCCGGGAGTTTCCCAAGTCTGCCACTTCCGGGTCCGACTGCCTTGCCCCTGCTCGACAGCAGTCTCGGAAGTCTGAGCGGCAATCTGCTGACTTCCGTTAGCCCAAGGTCGCTGAAAGCCAGAGCCGAAGCGAGACTCAACGATGGAACAACTTCCGGTGTTTCGAGGATTTCCCTGGGTTCAACGCCAGTAGGGAAAACGAGGAGAAACAGCCTCAGGGACAGTCATCACTCGGCTTCGTTTCATCACGGCCATGGACATCATCATGGCCATCATCACGATCACAAACACGATCATAAATCTCACCATCATCATCACGGTCATCATTCTCATCATCACGGACACGACCACAAACACGGCCACGAGCATCACGAGGAACACAAACATCACCAGGAGCACAAGCATCATCACGGACACGATCATCATCATGGTCATGATCATCATGAGGATCACAAGCATCACGAGGACCATAAGCATCATCACGACGAACACCATAAGCACGAGCATGGACATAAACACGAACACAAACATGGCCACGAGCACAAACATCACGGTGATCATCATCATCATCACGGTCATGAACATCATTCGAAGCATGAACATCACGAGGAACATAAACATCACGCCGAGCATCATCATCATCACAAGCATCATCATCACAATGAGCATCATCATCATCATGACCATCATCATGTCAACGAACACCATCATCACCATTCTCACAAGGAAACGGAGAACCATCATCATCATCATGGGCATGAACACAAGGAACACCACAAGCACGAACACAAGGAGGATCATAAACATCATCATGGACATGAGCACAAACACGGACATCACGAGGAACACAAGCATGATCACCATGAAGATCATCACCATAAACACGGACACGAGCATAAACACGGACACCACGAGGACCATCATCATGGTCATCATGAGGATCATCATCATAAGCATGGACATGAACACAAGCATGGTCACCATGAGGATCATCATCACGGGCACCATGAGGATCACCATCATGGGCATCACGAGGACCATCACCATAAACACGATCATGATCACAAGCACGGGCACAAAGAGGATCACCATCATGGCCACCACGAGGACCACCATCATCATCACCATCAGGACCATAAGCATGATCATCACGAAGAACACAAACACGGACACGAGCACAAGGAAGACCATAAGCATGGACACGATCATAAACATCATCACCATCATCACGAGGACCACAAACATCACCAGGATCATCACCATAAACACGGGCATCATCATCACGAGGACCATAAGCATCACGAGGACCATCACCACAAGCACCACGAGGAACACCATCATTTCCAGCACGAGCATCACGGGCATTCGCACTTCAAGAATTTCGGACACGTTTTCGACGAGTCCCAGAAGCACGAGGAATTTACGTTACCTGACGAAGCCGTTCCCATCGAAGTTACTCCCCCCGCGGGGGGTGATTTCCTCAAGATCGCCGTCATACCGGAAGCTAACATCACCACGGATGCCTCGCTGGCGCAGGCCTGAACGATTTCAATCTGACGACACGAAGCACGACAGGGCCGTTTTCGAAGTATTCGGGGGAAAAAGTAGGAATAGAAGACGGCCGCAAACACCTCGGGATTCACTTGGACACGAGACAAGTAGACGTTGTTGTATATTATACCGGTAGTCATGTTACGCTATAGTGATACTATTATACAGAGACCTTATTGTTGTGATAAAATCCAAATAAATCCAACGACAAAAATTATTCCCTGCTCAACGGTTATCCCGAGTCAAAGATAATCCATCCACACGAAACTCCCGTCACACAAATTTCCACGGAACAAAGGCAGAAATTTATTTACCTATTTACCTAGTTTACCTAGTTCGCAAAGGCAAGTACTTTAGAATTCGCGTGCTACAGGACCAATACATTTCCGTTCATTATTCCTTCGTAGAGATTTATCAATGAGGGGAGGGAAAAACAGGAAGTTCATCACGACTTCTCCAAAGTCCTTGGTGTTTCGATACCTTTGAGGGTTGGTTGCCAATGCTCTCGCGACAGGGGAGAGGGGAGGAAGGGGAACGAACGTCGACAAATCCGCGAATCGTCGATCGTGCCGTTGAGATTTGCGGCCGATGATCGAGGAATCGTAGGATCGATGGTGCCGCTCTCGTGAGCCTCTCGCGAATTTCCACGCTCGTAAACCGAGACACAGGCTGCTTTATTTACGAGCCTTGCGAGCGGAAACTGAATCGACAGCCGAGTACCGATACCGCGAAAGCACCTTCCAACATCCTTCGGTCCTACTTGCATTTCCAAGCGTATTGTCCCCCTACCGATGCAAAATCGCCCTATTGTTCGTGTCCTTCCTCCTGGAAATTCACCCCCCCCCCCGTACGCGCGTAATTTACAGTGTCGTTCGAGGAAAAAATCCAGCAGGATACGTCGTTCGTTCGTCGTGGCTGATCGATCGAAATTTATTAAAAATTTACTACCCGCCTTGCATTTATTATAAACTATACTACTTGCTAATGCACGAATTAACAGCTTTGATCGTTTTCTCGTTTTTCATCATACGAAAATACGTTTTGGGAATGTTCTAAAGAACGTAAAACTGGACATTCTTAACATAAAAAATGAAGTTATCTACGGTGCTTATTTCCTGTGACTCAGTTTGTAGGATTTTTCGTATATACTCGTCAGTAAAGTCTAGGAAAAGGTCAGGACGAACTGTCAATTGTGTTTCGAGGGAACCCTTGCGGTTCTAACTGTACACCTTACTTAACCGTCCGATATATAATTCTTCGACGTAGCGAATACTCCGCGGGATCATAAATCTCTGATTTGGGGACGATTTATCTGCAGTCTAATCCGGCCTTATGACTCGCGACGGCCGTTCGAACTTTTCCGGAGGGGCGGAGGGGGGTTCTCGGTGGACGTTCGAATCTCGTCAGTCTCCGAGGATATCCAGGGCTCCACTCCTCCGATGAGACTCTCCGGACAATGGCGGTTCCGAAGAAACGTTCCCGGCGCGTCTGTGCGCGAAGAATGAGGGGCAAAAACCCGAGCGAGAATGAATGGGCAACCGACGAGGACGAGCGGCCCCGGGGGGGAGGGAAATTCGGGGAAACGTTTCGATGCTTCCTTCCGTCGAAGGATTATCTCTCAGTTGCCCGGAAAAGACGAAGGAATGTCGGCCAGGTGGTGCGGGGGTGGTCGACAAGAAGGATGAAAATCGCGTTTGCCCGTCGAATCGAGCGGACCTTTGCAACTTCCGGTCCAACGAGACCGACGTCTTTCCGCGACGGTAAACCGGTTAACGTAATGCGTTCGCGCCGTCGTCGATACGAAGAGTAAGTGACTAATAAAATTAAGCGTCAGTGGTCTCGGACCTTAGTTTGCCACGTGCATCGCGCCGAAATAGTGTTAGTTGCACAACGGCTAAAAGATGAGGCAAAAAACTCGGACGAGTACCGAGGACTAATTTGAGAGATTCGAAAAACTCGGTTTCAGAAGAAAACTTCAGTTCTAAACTTCAGTTGTAAAAAAAAAAGAAGCGAACAAGACATCTTTGATTGATCATCAAAATGAAGATAAATAAACGAAGGATTTTAATCCGAATTTCATTTCCTTCCGAGGAACTCTTGGTTTCGGTGTGTCGGTCAGCCGCGTTGAAAACAGTTAAATTGACTTTCACCTTCGGCGGGTAACATTGACCGAGCGCCCAAGAAATTCCAGTCTCATTTCCGTAATTACGGTCGATGTTCAGTTTTACGAGCGGATATCGAATGCTCGAACTTGAAATGACCCTCAAACTTCCGCCTTTCACGGGACTCTGCATTCGCCGAAGGAATTAAGTGGCCATCGCGTTGCCCCCGGGGAAAACGAAAAGACACTGTCGCCGCTGTCTCGCCAGTGGGAAAAACTTAATATCTTCCTGGGAAAAGCTGGGACGGTCAGTCGAGCGGAAAACGTGGCGCTTTACGACGGTAAAGGGCAATTTTACCGAGTTCCATGGCGATTAAAGGAATGCAAAGAGCCGGGATCTGTCGATACTCGCTTGTCTTCGTTGAAATTCCCGCGGAGAGTTAAAGAGCCGTACTTTCTTTGCAGCGGTAAATGGGCAGATCGACGGGAACCGTTTAAACGGCCCCGGAGAGAAAAGGTCAGGCGAAACGACGAAATCCGAAACGTCAGGAGACGGCGGAACGGGCTAATAAATCGTTCGGAGTAATAGATCCTCGCTCGTGGAAGGTACAGGATGAAAAGAACGGTGATAAAGGGAATGCAGAGGGAAGTCGAGCAAAAGGAGAAACACCAAAACCGAGGAAAAAGGCAAACAAAATGAGGACCAACGAACCAAGAGAAGCATGGAATAAAGAAACAAATAGAAACGATTGATTCAAGAAAACCATCAACACGTGTTAGGGAATACTAAATGGAAGACAAAGGTAAAACAGAAAATAGGAATAACACGGAAAAGCCATGGGATGTTAAAAGAAAAGTACTGACACGAAACAGTGGTAAGCGAGAAACAAGGGACGAAAACCGAGAATGGGAGGAAAGGAATGAGAAAAGAAAGAAAACGTTGCTCGGGGGGACATCTTGGGATTTGAATTCGTTCGGCGGGTTTATCAGCATGCATTGGCCCGCGCTCAGCTAAGACGCTTCGAAACGACTTCTCTCTCCCCTCGGCTTCTCGTTCCGCCGACCTTTTATAGACGTCAACGATAAGATTTAGGAAGAAAAGATACGGCACTGATAAAGCCGAATAATGAATGGAAAACGCCCGGCCAGGATATATGGGAAAACCAGCCGTGGAATTGCATTTCACCGAACTTTTCACTCACGGGTAATCATCCCTTCGTTAGGGTTCCGAATTAACATATGTTTTAATGAGCAGGCGACGGTCATAACGGTAACATTTCTTCGATAGGGGAGAATTTGTGAGTTTGCTGGGAAATTTCGTGAGTGTTTTTTTTTCCTCTTGCTGTAGAATCGATCGACGTAGATGTGCTATCGCGGGCTACTTATGCGCGAAACATCGACGACGCGGTACAAACCGGACCTTCCGTAGGGGCCGGTAATTCATTCAGAGGCTGAAATTTGCGATTTAAAGGATCTCCCGGCGGTTTGTGGAAAAGCACGCGCGTCGCGGTGGGTCCCGCTTAACACGGTTTCTCGCAATTTTCGCCTTTCCGGCGAGTTAAACGGGAGATAAGGCAGAGTTACGGGACGTCAGGGCCCGGGAAAAAAGCAGCCGAACGCGCGAAAACGGCAGAGCCGCCGGGTAAAACGGAATAAAATGGGCGGGGAAGCCGGGGAAGAGAGTGAAAGCGGGTTCCGTAAAGTCGGGAAAAACTGAGCCAAGTCTCGGTAATTTTGGCCACGTGAGAACCCACTGAATAATGCACGTTTAGTTTAAAATATGTTTTCAATTAGCCGACCTCCCTGGAATTTCCGCGTCGTCCTTTGCATTCAACCGGCGAAGGAACAAACTTCATCGAACATTCATTAGCGGGCCGAAAATTTTCAACCTCCCTCGCCCAGGAAAATACGCAAACTTTCCTCCGGTAATAGAAATGATAATGCGCCGATCTCTAATTATTTAAGTTTCATACGTGCCGTCCTTACGTACAAAAAAATCCCCTAAGAAGAATTGACCACAGGAAATAGTTAACGACAAAACCATAACTTTTAACCTTTTAGGACTTGTTTATCGGTTAGTAACATTTCCTACGACCATTAATTTCGGTAAGCGGCCAATTTTATGGTGCCTACTTTGTTAAGGTTGCACAATTTTTTCGAATTAGCCCATATAATCCGTACACGGGGGGCCCGTAGTGCACGCTAAACCGAAATTGCCGGTTTTGCGGGCGGCACCGCAAAAACCGAACTTCCTGTCGGCAGATGTGTTTCCGCGGGGCACACGTGCGCCGTTTCCTCGGAGTAGGAAGTGCGCGAGACTATTCACCAGCGGCGGTGTAGCTAACTAATTATGGAACCGAGGGACGGGATAAATCGTTACGTACGGGCCGGTACATTATTTTACGACATAATCGCCCGGCTAAATTTACGACGTCTACCCGCAAAACGATAAATCTCCGGACGATTTTGCCCCTCCCCTCTCCTTCTCCTCAATGCAATACGCAAATATTTCCCCAGAAGAATTCCTCTTTGAACGTGCGACGAACCGTCGGCCCGATAATCCGCGTTACTCCGGCAAACCGTAGGAAACGAAGGACGAGCGGGATAATGAAAGGGGAATAAGAGCAGAATGAAGAAGAAAAAGAGGCCAGGGGGATGACCCCTGATACCGTCGTCCAATCTAATTTCCCACGGCCACCTTCGCCGATATCCCGCCTTCGTCTAGCGGCGAATTTTCCTCGGCTAGGTGGGATAAGAAGAAGAGAACGAAGCCACGATTCCCCCGGGGGATGGGAAATAAAGCGGAAAGACAGAGAAAGAGAAAGAGGAAGAACCGGGAAAAACAGCGTCGAGGAGAATCGGGCCTTCCCCGGCCCGTCGAATAGAAACTTTCCCCCCAAAGTTTTGTCCGGGGGATTTCCATTCCCGCGAGAAGCACGGCAGAGGGAGGGTAAGAGGGTGAGCGGGGGGTTAAATTCGCTCGCGAATGCACAGCGCTTGATAAAGTCCGTCGCGGGGCGATTTGAATTTACGGGGATTCCAGGGGGGGGGAGGGGGGATCGTGTTACACGTGTGCAATTTCGATGCGCCGCAGGGGGCGGGGTAGTGGTCCACGACAAGGGGGGAGGGGGGGGGGGTTGAATTCCGCTCCCGGGGCTCAACTCTCGTCGTCGACGAAAGTCAGCTCGCCACGACAAATTCAATTAAGCCCAGTCACAGGGCTACGCCATTTTTTTGTAATCCTTTTTGCCCCCCCCCCCCCCCTCAAATAAGGCAACGGCGGTGAGACATGTGTTGCCGGTGTTTCGTTTCCGTTAAAAATAGTGCAACGTGGATGAAATATTTATAGACGTTTGAGCATTGTGCATGCCACTAAAATGGAACGTAATCAGTGCGTATAATGAATTTTATAAACCCCTTTACAACGACATTCCCGATAATGCGATAACATTACGGAATTGTATGAGAAATTAATGATGACGATAACCAAATTGTCGTGCACCATAATTTATTTATCTACTCATTTCATTTGATTTACCGTACAGTAAATATTGATACATACACATGTGCTTTATTTCAGTTACCTCGAAACGTTTGTGGATTTTGTGGGCTTTAATATTTCGAATAACCGAGTTTTAAAGATTATTTAAAGTCCGAGCGAGACATCTGGGCAAAATAGCCAGGCGTTTCATTAATAATGTCGACTATTAGCTTGATAACTCGGCAATGAAATTATCACTAGGCGTGGCGATACGTTAACGTTTCGTTGTCCGCATTTCGTGGCTGGGAGTTTCTCGTTGGCTAAAATAATCACGGTCTCTCGACGGGTTTGTTTAATACGCCTACGCATCTCCATTCCTCGTGTAAATCCCGCGTAAACCGGCAAAGCCGTACATTCGGCGCTCGGAATGTAATACCGGCTTGCCTTACGCAAGAAATAAAGAAACAACCTTCGCGAGGGTGCTGTAATTAATTACGAGCTTGGGGCTTTTAACTGCCAGACGCGAAATTATGATATTTACCGGATAGCGGGCTCGCGATTAAAGTATTTAATACATATTTCATAGGATAAAACTGTTAGAACTCCGCGGATTAAGTACTTTTTCGCAGTAGTTCTCTTCTCCATTTAAAACTTTCAACTCCCGTTCAAAACATATTAAAACATAATTTGAAATTATCGCACATAAAAAAAAGGGAAAACGTTTAGAAATGTCCCGCAATTATTTTTAAAGCTGTTAACGTCTTCGACTTCTTGTGAAATTCCAATGATAAAAGTACGGTGTCACGAATTACGAAGCTGAGAATTTCTGCAGTAGACGTTCCTTCGCATAGAGCAGAGAGGGGAGACATATCCGGAGAATATTTTTCTTCTGGTTTATTTGAAATCGACGATTGCGGGTTTCCTTCGGGGCTGAAAATTCTCGGCGGTTTGACGGGGAATTCGCCGCTCTGGCAGCCGGTTTCCGCGGGTTTCAGCGGGGCTTTGCGCGGATTCCCCGGCAAGCCCGGCCCCCCTGCATACGTGTATACAAACGCTAGAACGGAGAGGCAGGTGCTTGAGCAATGGTCCGCGTGCTTCGCTGTAATTTCTCATAGGTGCGACATGTCGGCCCTGCCGCCGACGCAATCTGGCACCTGCGCTGACGCACAGCCGTGAACTCGCAAACGTGCAAACTCCGCGAATTAAAATCATGCATGTCGACAGGATTTAAGACCCGGCAACAGTACGGTAAGAAACTGTTCTCGGGGATTAGAGGAAAATCTGCAACAACGTGGACTCAACAGCCGCGAAATTCGGAATTTTCGTCACGGATATCAAGTGATAACGTAAAGAAAGAAAGCGATAAAGACAAATAAACATACGGGAAGATATACAGATCGATCTAGTAATAATATTATTATTGCGATACAATTTCAGTGGTTTATGTATAGTATAAAAGTAGGAAATAGAGAAATTAATAGAGAAGCTCATGTTATCAAAATTTGTCCTACTCATATGATTGTTCCCCCATTTTTTACCTACTTTTCTTTATCGCTGCTTGTAAGTCTGTGTCACCTGAAACTGTCTGTTGCAGACGGGAGAATTCGTCGAGGGGGGTTCAGGCGTAGAAGATAACTCGCGAAAATGTGCAAATGCGCGTAATCTGCCGGTCGGTGTGGTTATGCTACGCAGGGAAGGGGGGGAAGGGGTTCGAAACTAAGCGCATAGTTCAGCATTATCCGGCGAGTGTTCCAGCCGCGGACTAGCCGTAATTAAAGTATTTGCCAGTGGAATTATTTATGAGAAAAGCAGGGGAAAAAAGGGAGGGGGAGAAGTTTCTGCCAGCGTTTCGCAGTCTTCCCCCCTCCCCTCCCCGGGTCCTAGAAGGACAAACCCTTTCCCTTTGCCCCTCTTTTTCTCTTTCCGAGCCTCTCCCCGAGCTTCCTCGTTCTGCCTGAGCTCGCTAAGTCTTCAAACCGCGGGCAACTTCTGATCGAATTAATTTTGCAATTTCAACTTCCCGGCGGACCCTTTCTTCCCGACCGCGTCGCGTGCTGGCAATGTCCAAATAGCTGCTGCTTAGTTACGAATACAGTTCCCGCGGAATACCAAGTTCATTGTGATATTTACGCGCTTGGAAATGCAGTGCGCGAACCTTCGTCAAGTCTTACCTGTCCGACGTAAAACGCGCCTTTCGACTTATTTTCTGCGGGACTCGAGACTCTCGTTACCCCAAAACTCGGTAGAACTGTGCCGAGAGTGCATGCGTATTCATTGAAACATAGCTTAGGAAAGCCATCGGGTAAAAAAGATGTTTCTAAAAACAAAATTGAAGTTAATGCACGATTTACTCGCTTACTCGCTGAGAAAGAAAGAAGGGATGAATAAGTAAGCAAGAGGATTAGGACTGACAGGAATTTCTCGCACGGTCGATCGATCTCTCGCACGATTTTTCTCGAAATCGCCGAAGGAAATTCCTGGGAAACGTAGCCGAGGAATTCCTCGTGAGTTTATTTATTCACCGTCGACGATCTCCTTGGAAATGGCCTTTCCGGGCGACAGGTTTGTCGCGTTTCGACGATTGACAACGGAACGTACTCTCCGCGGGCCGATAAGTCCTATCACTGATTTCAGACGAAGGAAAGGGGGTGAGGGATTTATTTTCATTCGAAACACTTCAGGCACGTGAACACTTCCGGCCTGCGTTGATGAATAATTCACGTGCGAGCATTTAAATGTCAGTGTTTTAAATCCTTCGCCGGCAAACTGTCGCGGCTCGTTTCCATTTTCCGCCCTTCTACTTATCGCCGCACTTTTCCAATTTTCCTGTCTTCCGCGAGGTAAAGGGCTTAATTTTAACCCCTATCCCCCACTTCTTATTATATCCTCTTATCGTTTCTGCGTAATTTTTCCAGGGACCGTTTTACCTCCGCTCTTACGGTTAGTGAATCCCCTTTTTTCTGTTGGAAATATGCACGGAAAGTATCTCGTATTAAACTTACGCACCCTTCAACTTCAGTGTCTCATCTGCTTATCTGCAATTTACAGACTTTATTTCACTTCCTTGACTTCGCACATGAGGAACTCGTGGTAAGTTTTTACTTCGTACGTTACTCTAGACTTAACTATCAGAGAAGATTACAATAAGAAAATAAAACTCAAACGAAAATCGCGTTAAGCGTTTAACGAAACACTTTTTGCCCATTCATAAACCTTGAGAAAATCGTACGCCACATATTACTGAATTAAAATTACACCTAAAACTCTACGACGTAATTAGCCGTATCTCCGCGAATTATTCGCACCTGGTATCGGTGTAGTGCGGCCTAAATAATTCGAAAAGTGTAAGAGATCGATCCTTCTCGGCTAATGCAGGCTTCCCTGGCCGGGAATTGAGTTTGCCCTGCTTAAGCATTTAGGAAACCCCTGCATCGAAAATTCCTTTGTAGCGGAGGGTCAACCCAGTCGATAACCGTACCGCTGCTGGCCAAGGGGAGAGGGGGAGGCGGAGAACGAGGGGAGGGTGGCAGGATGGGGGCTAATGGTAGGTATCGCTTAAAACAGGACTGATATCGTTATTACGCGCGAATCGCCACTTTGGGCGTAGCGGGGGTTCGAAGGAGGGGTGGGGTGGGGGGGACAATTTGCCGGGAAACTCCGGGCCGACACACCCCTTCGTCTCTGCCCGACCTGACGTCTAAATCTGGGCGTGACTCGGAGATTAAGAGGCGTGTGCCGGTCACGCGACTGTCCGCCGTAGAACGAAAAAAAGAAAAGAAAGAAAGAACAACCGAGCCGGGTGAAAGTGGAAAAACTAAGATCAACGCCGTGTCAATTTCCTCGTTTCCCGCGTCAGCCTAACGCGGCAAAGGGGAAGAAAAAAAAGGAGGACACCACCGGTCGGGAAAAAACAGGGAAAAGGGAACTGACGATGAGAAGAAATTCACGTCGGAGAATTTTCACCTGGAGGACAATGAAAAATTTTCATCTACGAAGGTATTCTCAAGTTCTGAAATATCAAACGCAAATGAAATAATGTACTTAAACATGAGAACGTTGATGCGTCTCGTGTTGTTTCCCTTCGTTTAATTAATTCATTTTTCATGAGACACCGCTGCAAGTGACTTTTTTCCTTGATTCTTTTGTTGCTCCTCGAAGCGTGAAAGCGGTTTGCGCGCGGTTTATTCGCGGCCTGAGCCACGGAGAAGTTAATACCGTGCCGCCGTACGGCATTGCGCGCTCTGTATTCCCGGGCTTTATTTATATTTCGCACGCTATTTCACCCAATAATGGAGTGTCGGGCGGCCGTTATCGCGGCCGGTTATGCCGCCATAAAGAATGTCGTTTGAATCGAACTCCCATATCTTATATTCCATTTGCCCGCTACGCCGTTCGTGTCCTAACGATACGTATACATTTACATCTACCGACGAAACGGTAAATCTACGCAAATCCCCAAAGGAATACGCAGCGGGACATCGCGTGCATAAATAACGAGTCGATCAAGATCGCGATGGCTTTGTAAAACATGGTATAAATCAATTAGGATAATTATCCACACACACACACACACACACACACACAGAAAAGTGGCTGTATCAAAGCCTTACGTCTATAAGTATTTAAGCAGAAATCAAACGAGTAAATTAGTACCGTAGAATATTTACTTGCTCGTGTGTCAAGAGTTTCACGTTTCTCATGATTATTCAAGAAAGCGAAGGCGTAAGAGTAGTCGATTTTCTGTCAACTGGTGCTTAGTGTATCGACGACAATTAGTGTTGGTGATCTCTTGAGGATAGGTACACAATTTGATTTGGCATAAAACGCGCGAGGACGAGTACGAATCCGACTTCCGGTCCTGGGTAAATCCCATCGGCGATATTACGCCTGGGGCCGGCGTTTATTTATACTTCTCACGCTATTCCGGCCAATAATCGAGTGTCGCCGGGTATCGGGGAACCGTTATTCTGGATCGGGGCCAGCACCGTTCGCCGTGAACCCCCGTGAACCTGGCTCGCCGGTGGAATATTGCCCTCCGATTCCCTCCCCTCCTCCCCCTCAACCCGTCAACCGGTGGATGCCAAATTCGTGCCGTCGCCGCAAAAAGGAAACCGGAAGGGAATCCTGCGTGCAGGGAAGAGCGGGGAGGGGTGAGGTGAGGCAGATGTCGAGCGCGTCTGCCCTACGTCAGTGGGATTTTTCCTACCGGAAAACGGAAGTGATGGAACAAAACCGCGGCAGAGTAACAAGGATTTACCAATTTGATTCGTCGCGAGGTTTCACCCCATACCGGGATTCGGCGAAAAAGGTCACAAAGGAGTTAAAGTAATTCAAGTGCGGACGATTATAAAGTTAATTATTAAATTCCAAGAGCCTTTGGCAAATAGCGCGGGCGATAATTTTGTTTAAAGTTGTCAAGCGCATTTAGCGGACTGTATGAGCTGTTGATAGAGATAACAATATTAATGAAATTTTGGCCGATGGTAAAATGTTGTTCATTATTTCGCGCGGCTCATGGGCGTAATGAAATAATGGACAAGATGATGGGCAAAATGCTCGCGGTGGAATTGCAAAATTCGGATCGAGCGGTTTGACTTGGCTAAAGTCAATTAATGTCAGCGAGAACGTTTAATCGGCCCCCGTCAGTGCGCATGGAATATAATACAGTCGATTTAAAGCCCCTCTTAACAGCGTGGATTTGAAATCAATAAAACGCAGCTTCGCTAATGGAAGTTTAGCTCGATGCACGCTCGCGGAACGACCCCGATCACATGGGTTTGCGCTCGCGTACGATGCATTGTGCATTTTTATGTGCATCAACGCGTTAACGTCATAGCCCGTCATTCGTTAGCCAACGATCGGCGCAGCATGATAATCATCACAAACCGCCGTGCATTAATTACTCCATTGAGCTGGGAAATTTGACCAACTTTGCTTCTCAATCATTCCTTCGTGTCTTTGCGAATCACCAATCTGCCAGGCGAAGAAGTCAAATGAAATATTTAAAGCGTGGATGTGTTTCGAGGTTTGCATTTTCCTGTACTGTTCTTAATATTTTGTATTGTGTAATTCTCTCAGTATGTTCTTCTATTATTTTCCTCCCATTTGTACGACTGAGTTTCCTGACATCTTAACACGTTACTTGGACCACGCGGCAAATTCAGAGCCGGAGGAAATGGGGAGAACTGCGGCCGGCAGCTTCCAATTGCATTGACCGAATGTAATTCAGGCAAACTCCGTAGAATCGTGACCGCGGCTAACGCTACATTACATCGAGGCCAAATTATCGATAATTACAACTTCCTGCGAGCCATTGTCGAGCGTTACAGTGGAAACCAACGCGTTCTACGACCTTATTCTATCTGTTTACGATGCTCCATTATTCCGGTTTCGATTTAATGCAACGAAGAATCCGCAATTCATAACGAATCGAATAAAAGCATATACAATTACAATACCATTCACATCGTTCTTATCGTCATACGAAATACACTTTTCTCTCACGCACTACATTTCCCGCATTATTTCTTACGAAGTTCAGTGAAAATTAGCACTGTGCACATATGGCTTTACAGTGGAAATTTCCGTGATAATCAGCCTTTAAGTGGGCAACGTTAGAGTACGAATTATGGTGTTTACCGAACCGGTCGTTACGACTGACCAGCCTCGAAACCCCGTAATTTCTGCGATTACCTCGTAATCAGGCGGACGGAAAGAGAGCAGCAGGAAGAATGAAGGAAACACGTGTTGGACAAGAACGCGCGTGACGTGCGCGAAATGCACGGCGAGACGGACGGCTGCGGATAACGTTGACTTGATTTATGGCGCGAGTCGAAGGCCTGCCGAAATTTACATTACGGAACCACAGGGCATAGAGGGAGAGGGAGGGGACCGGTTGAACGGAACATTAGGATAATAACCGGATGGCGGGCCAGGACGTGAGGAAAATGTATTTGACGTGTTAACTCAATGTTTCTCGATGCATTAAGATCTTCCCACGAATACCTTAACAATTATCTTGCCTCCCTTTCACACTCGTATCCTTTCTTAAACATTGTTTCACGTAAATATTTAACTGAAAATTAAATCACGGAGTTCCCGTTGATTCATGCAATTTAAACGCGTCTTTCTGAACGAAATTGTGAATTGCGAAACAACGTGGATACCGATGATAATTCCGTTGATATTTTTCTGTAGCGTAAGTGCGCGTTTAATTTTTGTGCCGTTCTTTGAGTCGGCTCGTTTATCTTCTCTGAGTTTCCAGCCGACGTGGTCCGGAATGTTCGACTCAAACTAACAGCGTTTATCACGGTACACGGGAAATTAGATCCATCCTCTGCAAACAGGCCGTTCGGTTCGTTTCGCGGATTTTCGAGCCGTCAGCCGGGTAATCCCGGACCCTGGCTGATCGTCGGCTCGAGGATTTCGCCCCGGAGAAGCAAATGTACAGTGTAAGACATCGTGACGGACAACCCGGGGGTTGCGACGGGAAGAAGGCTTATCCACGATCTTCCCAGAATTAAAGGGAAACTGACGGCTGACCAGCGGGACAATCCTAAAAATTAGTGGTAGATCCATTTGAAACGGTGAAAAAGTTAAAGCAAAAATAATGCCGAAAATTAGGGCACCATGCTCGTGAAAATTGGGAGACAGGTAAGTACACGAGAAAGAAATAACGTGCAAATCCTGACGGACAAATGTACGAGAAGGAAATGACGTACGACGGGTCTAAGGGGTGGACAGGATTTATCAGCGATCTTCCGGAATTAAAGAGAGATTGGGCCGGAACGTCCAGTGGGTTCCCGCGAAAATGGATGACAGTGAAGAAAAGTAAAGCACATTGGTCAAGAAACAGGGGAATACAAACGGCAAAATCTAAGCGGGTCAACTCAGATCACCGGGCCAAATGTCCCTCTGTCTCGACATCCAAAAATCCGGGAACACTGTGGAACACGAGGAAGAGGCAAATCACCGAAGAGCCGATTTTTACCGAGAGAAATCTTACGTTCGAAAGCCGAGTGCCCTGCGTTAATGAAATCTGAGAAGACGACGGAGGAAGAGGCGAAGAAAGGCGCGAAGGGGATAAAGAGGGATAAATAGGTATGGATGGTCGCGAGCGGGGCAAGGGTAGAAGGGGGGGGGGAGGAAAGACGGGGCGGAGGAGAAGATCGGCGAGAGAAGACGGGAACACGCATGCGCCCTCGGCCGTGGCGAGTTTCCGCCAGCGTTTTCGTCAGTCGGGTCTTCAACTCCGGGCCGCGAGCAGCGAGTCCGTCGCGTCGCGGATACTCAGCCGGAAAATCCCCTGGTAACACCCAATTTTACCCTGACCTACCCTCGGCGCCCCGAGGTGCGAGAAGATATCGGAGAAAAAATCGGGAAACCAAGCGTCAAAAATTTCGTCGACCTCCGCGCCGGACAATTTTCTTCAGGTTTCCTTTGTAATTCGCGGTTCTTCGCGAACTGTGCACATTCGGTAGCCGTGGGACGAGGTCGCGAGAGTTTTTTCCGCGGGAAAAATCGCCCGAGCGGAAGTTCCCGGGGTGCACAGGTGGACCGGGTGCAGCACTTTGCCGAGAACGGGGAAAAACTTGGGCAAACGACGGCGCACGTAGAATTCACGGGGCCCAAGTTTCGCGGAGAACCCATTGCCTTTTGACCGTCTTGCGGATTCATCGAAGCCATTAGCGATTTTTCGACGAAAGACGACCGGGATAAGACGACAATTTTAATCTCGTACAAATGGAATTGAACGAAACTGTTTGCAAGATGGGAATGAATTTACGTGCGGCTTACAATTTGATCTACAATTATTTCTATACTCGGGGGGGTCTTCAATTTGCAATTCGAAATTTCACGTCGTAAATTATACGATTTTTGTGGAGAAACGCGGCCAACTGCGCGAGGGGCGATTGATAAACAAATGTCGTGCAAATAGGATCAATTCGCGGAAGAACGATGCAAATGCAATGGGAAAGTTTCATGGGGTATAATCCGATACGGTTTCCGAGTGACTTTGCTCCTTTCTCCCGGATTATCGCGACTCTCGGCGAATGGAAATGTGCCGGTTTTCGAGGAGCTAACAAACCAAAAAAAAAAAAAGGATATCGATTGTCAGGAATCCAGGGAATCCGCCGGCGAGCGCGTAAAATGGGGCACAAGTTTTCCTCGGGCAAAGAGGGGACTCGAGCGCCGGAATTATATGAAAAATTCAGCCGGACAACTTTGAGCGGAGCGACGGTCGCGGCTTGAAATAGAGAAACACGTCGCTATTTTAACTCGTGCCCCGCCGGGAAGAAATACACCGACGAATAATACCGTGGGAATGCAAAAAGTCGGCCAATCATCGGGCTGATAAGGCTGGAAAACTTGCCGATTAGCTCGGACATATTCACCAGTGCGACGTATTTTTCTGTGCGAATTACCATACAAGCGCGAACGAAGGGGACGAATTGTCCATGACTAATTTCCGGGAAACTAATTACGAGGGATATAAATTTGAAGCGAATTAATGAGACTGATCCCTTCGATTCGAGGCAATTATCCTTTGACGGTGAAATTTTCCGATCTATCCTCTTTCCGAATTTTTCCATCCGATCTAAAGGGCTTATCCGGTCTAATAAAGCAATAACAATGATAATATATACCATTGTTACCTATTACCTAATTACCAGCGAGTTTATGGCTAAATATATCATTTCTTGATCGGCAAAATCGACAGGATAACCGTTACCAATTCGCACCTACTTACCCCTGGTGTAAAAATGAAAATCCTCTCACTATAATGCTACCGAATAGAATTCCGGCGAGTAATTTGACCGTAGAATCTGGTTGTTGAATCGAGGCTGAATCCGAAACGATTGTCTCGCCGTGCTTGATATCGAAGGGCAGAATCGTTAACGTCGTTAGCGCTAATTAATCATTGACGTGAGATAAATACGCGGTACGTGTGAACACGCTGGTGAGGGGGAAGAGAATGGAGGAGGGGGGAGGGGGCAGTTAGGGCCGATCGTAGGCTCGGCATAGGCGTCTGCCGATAATTATGAACAGGCCGACTCATTAGTCGGAGCCGACGTTAACGGCCGTTCTGCGTTAACTAACGATCCTCTCCCACGGGCCAAGACACGTGCACCTTGGCAAATATGTTGATTCGCACGTATCATTTGCCCGCTAACTAGAGGTCCCGTGCAATACGACTAATTACAATTATGCGCCGGGCAATTACACGGTCCGCGGCAAAGTCCATTACCAGCAATTACTTGCGGCGCTGTTTGGAATATCGGTCCGTCGACAAACTCCGGAAGGTTAACACGAAACCGAGATGCGTGCGTGTGTCGAATTCAATGAGCGACGGTCCTGCCTGTTAAACGACGGAAAATTCAATGGATTCGGCAAAGGCCTGTGCACCGCGGAATCCAAAGCGGATCCCCGTTTTTAAGGGAGTACTTCCTCGGAGTAGTTTCCATTAAAGAGAAGAGCGCGATTAAAAGGAGGTCAGAGGGCCAACAACCCGCGACGGTTTCCCGATGCTTTTTGAGAATCAATCTTCGAGCGACCCCTGTGAATTTTTGGAACTAAGGGGGACGGTTTTACCATTGCAGATCGAACGTCAAACTCACGGAAAAACGTTCGACTTGGCCGGAACTCGCGTGATTTGTTATTGTTGTTCGAAAGCGACGATTCCTTGTCGTACGAGTGCCGAAATTAATCCAAGGGACTTAACCGAGTGCCGAATTAACAGCGACAGCTTTACGACTGTGCACGGTGCGCGTCCGGCGATTCCCGAGGATCGGGAGAAACGACAGGAAGAAAAATGTTGCGGAACAAGATACGCAAGAATACCGCTCGTAATTCCTGGCATTCGCCTTGAAAAGCCACCGGCTGGCAAGAACGAAAGGGGAAGGCAGATAAGACAGGAAAAAGATAAATCCAAATACTATACGGCGAGATTAAGTTCTCTTGACTCGAGGAGACAGAAGAAACGTCCGACGAGGATTTATAGGAGTGAGATTTTCGAGCTCGAAGAAAATAAGCGAGATTAAAAAGTACCATCAAACATGAACTCGTGTTTCCCGCTGCGCAAATGACAAGGGGAAGCGGACGAAATGGACGTCGCTGGAAAAGTGTTCGCAAGATAAAGAAAATACAGCGACCGGAAGTTGTCGTGGAAGGGACACTTGGTTAGAAGGCAAGGGAGAAAAGGCCCAGTAAATTCGGAGGAGCCCCGAAGAATCGTGGCGAGTCATTTGAAAAGCAAAAGAGGGCCGGCGGGGGGGAGGGGGCAGGAGAGGCAACGAGAGGACCAAGCCCGGCCTGCATGGCTGATTCGCGAGGACGTCCGGGACCCTCCGGAGTTAATTAATCTCCGAGCTTTAACGAGCTCTGCACCGGGAATTCCCATCGAACGACGCCCCGAGGAGAGATCATCGAGGGGCGAAAGCACCGGACCGGAAGGGGGGAATAAAGCTTCGCGACGGGGGGATCCCTGCCAGCGGAAATCAGAGAGAAGAGGGCCAAGGGGACCATCGTTCCGCAAAAATCGTCGATGATCGTGAGAAGTGCTCGATCCTCCGAAAATACCTTCAATCGTACCTGCTCATATCGTCGTAAATAGTGCGCATTTATTCCAATGTTACGTTGGAAAGACGATTAACAAATAATGAGAATAAACGTGCCCGTTTCGAGAATTTAGGAATGAGTCGGGCACGAATTTCGGGAATATTGCTAATGGCAGTGTCAGTTTGGTGAATTTAGAAGGTTCGCGGTGGATCATAAGGAGCGGTTAGTTGAAAGGGCAACTGTGACGGGAGAAAGAATCGCGAATCTCGCGGGGAACGTGCGGCGACAAATGCTCCGGGAGATAAGAAGGACGTCGGGCCGGAAGGGTGGACGTTGACCCGCGGGAAGTCGTTACCCCGGAGCCGCGATATCCAGGCCAACCCCCGGGGAAGCTGTGCCCCACGAAGATACAGTGCTAGTTTTATCGAAAAAACCATCAGGACGAGAAACCAAGGAACGCGAAAATCCCAGTGCGGTGGATTTCGTTGAAACAAAAATTTTCGACAATTTCCATGTAAGAGAAGAACCCGTTGAGGAAAACAACGTGGCGACTTGACAAAGAGTGAAGTAAGAACCGGAAGTTTCGGCTACCAGTGAAAAAACTTAGTGGACGTATGAATTTCCGTAACGTTTCGCCATGAGAATTAACGCAAAACGTGCGAGCTTGTGAGGTAAAGCTTGTGACAAGTGCTACATGAGTGACGAGTAATCGCAAGTTCAGTGAGAACTTAGTAGCCGAGAAAAGTGTACGGCGAGAGAAGCATCGTGCGGAGGGGAGAGGGGGAAACTCGATTATCCTGTGTCTCGTGGAGTTGGATTCTTCGGCGGGGCGGAAGTGACGTATCGTCAGTAGCCCGCGGAAGTGCGGCTCGTAAGCTAATAGCAAACGACGGTCGTGGGTCGAGGGATAACCCAGGGGAGGAGGAGGAGGAGGAAGAGGAGGAGGAAGGTCCTCAAGCTGGCGGACACGGTGGTCGTTGGATTAGATGAACGATAGGATCGATGATAAGAACAACGTCCGGCCGATCGCTCGACTCTGCCCGTCGATCAGTCTCATCGTCCGGCTGAATTTATAGACGACCATCCTCGCCGGCGACGTGCCGATCGATCGACTCGAGACGAAGAGCGGGGAGAAAGCCCGAGGAAAAAATCCTTAACTCACGAGAAACGGCAAAGGAAATTCGGATTAACCCGAAACGTCACGTCACGTCCTGCCGGTCCAAAGTCGACCGGAAGGGAGAGGAGGGGCAGGCGGGGGTCCCGCGGGTGAGACGGTGTCGCTCCAAGGCGATGGCATGAGGACAGTAATAAAGACGAGCTGTGGGTCCAGCGAGGAGGAGGATGAGGATGGTGGTGGGCGTCATGGTCCTGGGTCAGCTTCTGACGAGGATCCTGCTCGCGGCACACGCCGGGGACAGACTCGCTGCTGCCCGCAGGATTCTCAGAGACGTTCCCCTCATAGACGGGTAAGTCAGGATCAATAGTTTTCCATCGCACGAGCCGTTCGTAGGGCACAATCTATTAACTCCACTTTTTCACAATGTACTGCTTTATCGTTAAGATTCGGCAATTTTGTAGATGTTCGAAAAGTCGAGTTATTTGATTTGACCTGCGAGAGACTCACATAGATGTCTTCGCAAATAGTTTCTCACGATTTCCAAGGATAACGCAATGACGATCGTTACACTGGACGATAAAATTCAATTACCGACGTAAACAAGACAATCCAGTAAACTTATCCAGTTGCGTTTTCGCCGGACGATAAAATTCAATTACTGACCTAATCAAGGCAATCCACTAAACTTTCCAAATTCTACATCCTACTTTAAAGACCAAAAACTACGGATAAAGGTTATTCTTTCTCGGGATTAACGGAGTTTACAAACTTAAATGAACAATTCCTAAGTTCGGAGATTAAATCGAGATGACAAAGATAAAGCTATCCCGTCAAATATTTCTTGCTTCGAACGATTTTATGGTTGCATTCTAACCCGACGATCGGCCCGTTAAAGTGAATATCCCGGAATAACAAGTGGAATAACGGTCCTTCCTCTTTACTGCAAACACAAGGCACTCTCTTGCGAGCGAAATTCAGGAAAGGTAATTTTTCGAGTGCCAGGGGAAGCGGAGATTTAAGGGCGGCCAGAGTAAAGGTACAAGCAACAGCGGCGTAACATCGCCGGGGAACGACGATGCCGGGTTAAAGGGTAGCTCTAATTACCTCGAGAATTAAGCTTCAAAGGGAACGGACGCTCGCTGCCGAATCGCGATAACGCGTTGCAGTACGGGGCGGAAACGTTTCGACGACGAACCAGACAGAAGCGGCCACTTTACGGCCCGTCATTTTCGCCCAATGCATCGGCCAATCTCAGCAAAGTACACATAAAAGGAAAACAGCAGTGTGCTTCCCTGCATGGCATTTCTCCCGTCCGCCCCTCCTCTCCCCGGGCCCTCTCACTAGACATTTCCAACGAGCTTTCGGAAATTCCGCCAATGTACCGTGCAAAGGAATTATAGAGAATTATAGAAATTTCCACGACTGACGGGAATACATTAATTCGACGACAAAAGAGGACAGAAATATCTCGCGGTATTTTTGAGAAACTAAATTGCGGGGAAAGAATTTCGTTGTATTGAGTAAATTAATGTGTACGTTTTTGTAATTATGAGGAGAAGACTGTAATGAATTATGGAGAATTATAGAAATTACCACGACTGACGCGAATACGTTAATTCGACGACAAAAGAGGACAGAAATATCTCGCGGTATTTTTGAGAAACTAAATTGCGGGGAAAGAATTTCGTTGTATTGAGCAAATTAATGTGTACGTTTTTGTAATCATGAGGAGAAGACTGTCGGCGAAACCACAAAAAATGGCGACGGTTGGCAAAAAGAAAAGCGGTCTGTCGGTGGCAAAGGGAATCTCATAGCTTCGAAAACTGTCAGAGCGAGGCGTATTTCCATTGGGATAATCAGAAAGTTTTAACAAGAGTGCAGCGCAGAAGACGTTAATGGCCGAGCAGAAAGGATAGGAGAAAGAAGCGTTTGCAGAACTTCTCGGAATTTCGCGGGGAAAACACAAATTCCACTACGACGTTTTCATGCTAATCAGAGCCCGCTGCACTTACCGGGATATTAAGGAATACACGGAAATTGAATTTCCCCTTTCGTTATACAATAAACGTAACGCAGTTAAGGAATAGTTAACGTCAAAGTTATCTTATTCTGACTTTTCTAAGAGCAATACTCCCTCGTGAATTCCTGCTTATTTATCTTCCCGATGAAAAGCGATTCCCTGCTGCGTGCCTCGAGTAATTCCTACTATTTATCTTTTCACGTACGTGTCGTTCGTTTCTACTCGTTCCTGAGAATACGTGCACCGTATGTACGCACGCGGAGAATTTACGTGCAACCGGCACGTGTCCAAGGTATACGTGTGCGTAATTGTGTTTCTAACACACATATTTGAGCGTAAACGTTGCTTCGTATCGATGCGAGACAGGCAAAAGGTTCGATGGAAAGGATAGGAAGTCCTTTGTCGTTGAAAATTGCAGGCCATTCTTCAGGATTGCACCTTCCGCGAGGTTTCATAGGATCCTTCGTAAAGGAAATGGATTAAAAGACAACTGTTTCCCCATTTAGAACCATCGATATTTCCCATCTATTCACGATACAGTTAGAAAAATTGAACAGTCCATGCAACGAAAATGCACAATGAATCTAATAGAAAAATAATGATCCAATTGATCTGTCTCCTTATTCCGTCACGACAATTATGTACGTAATAATTATCCTTCGCGTTACTTTTTAACAGTATCATTATGATTTATCGATTCCGCTCTACAAGACAGCCAAAGCATTCAGCGAAAGCATTTGTAAATTAAAATACGACGTTGCTTTTCCTCGAATGGCGGACGAGGGTCGAGAAGAAAGGGATAAAATCTTTACCGTCCGTTGTCATTATGAGCCGGGACTCGAGATGAACTTTTCCCCCGTGAAATTACACGTCGCCGGATATTTCTGCTTACGACGTGGCACTGCGGCCTCAAAGATATTTAATTACCGCGATGGAAGCCAAAAACGAGGAACCTCCGTGCCTCGGGCATTCCTCGTGGAAATAAAAGGATCCCGTTGATAAAAATTAACGCTGCGGCTAGCTTTCAAGATTCTACCGACCGACGAGGAGATTACTTTGTCAGGATTCAAATTTCCGGCCCTTTCGTGAAACCCGGCGTTGTCCATGCCAAACAATTAAGAGAGCATTTCTTCAAACATTTTTCAAAGTCCCGGCTCTTTCGTTGGTTTAATTAATGCTTGATTCCTTTGATTCTTCGAGCATTCCGTCTTGCCGCTTCTTGAATTTTCCATGGGAAATGAAACATACTTCCGTTGAAATTCCACGGCGTTACGGTCTTCATATAATTTCCGCTTCAATTTTCCCATTCCGTCCTTTTCACGCGCGTATAAACCTCGGCTTTTAACTCTCGAGATTCTTCAAGTGGCCGACTGCTTTGTTGCAATTAAAATTTCCACCTTTCCCGCGGGGTTCGTTGTACCGGCGGTCCTTCACAGGAGGAGTGGCATTCAATGAACGAAAAAAACGTCTTTACCGTGCCAACAAAAAGACGAAACCCCGATGCACCGGACAACCGTGAAAACGCTGAGAAAAGCAAATAAACAAATTCGTTTCTTCTTACGTACAATTAACAAATTACAACCTCCAAAACTAAAAATTATTCTAGTCATTCCGTTTTTCGATTCCTGATCATTTGAAGTTACTGTTTAGCTGAATTATTCTTTCGAATCATAGCAGTTAAAATATTTGTCGTTCCCGCGGAAACGACATCAAGTTCCGTTTAAATCCAGGTTTGCTTGAATAAATAATCTCGACTTTAGGAAGCTTCGGGAAATGCAAAGGGGGGGGGGGTACGAGTGAGTTGACCCGACTGGTAGGGTCTGGAGGATCCTTCCGAAGCAACAAGTCCTACGGTTTAATCGCGAACTAAGTTCATCGAGCTGTCTCGTTGGACCATTCGAGTTGAAGTTCGAATCGAGAATAAGGCAGCAGCAGGCCTGACGTCCTCGGGTTTCGCCGATTTCGTCTCCTAACGACGCTTGGTCGGTTGGCAAACTGAAAAAAAAGTTAAGAAGGAGCTAAGCCGGGGAAAACGGGCCGGAGAGTCGTTTGGAAAAACCTCGTCTCACCGGGGCGACAAGTGGTTGCCTCGAGACGGGGAGGAGTTTATCTTCGGGACGAAATGCCATACGTTTCTCACTTTATTTCGGTCTTTGAAATCCAAGAAAAGCCGGCAAGAAGTCCCGAGAATCGCTAGGACGAGCGGTACTCAACGTTAGTAACGATAATTCCTCCGATATCGTACGGTTAATCAAGCGTAAAGTCAGGTCAATGACACAGTAAATTCCAACTAACGGTTCACCAAATGCGTATCAACTGTCAAATATGAATAGCCATATTTACGGTGCATAAATTAACAACGTAGAATATAATGTAACGAAATTTATGGCCTTCGCATCAGTAAATCCATTATTAGTGAATCTGCCGACGTTAATGATATTCCGGAATTATTAATTATAATAATACATTATTCCGCGGATACATGAATAACAGGTTTTCGCTTTACAATGAATGCCATTCGAGTGTGTTTCGATACGAATGAAAGTGAAACGTGACGAGCCAACCGTAGAAACACGAGGATTGTACAATTTCCCGATATTTCCGGCGATAAGAAAGGCGTCTCGGCAATGGCTTTCGGAAGAATAGAAGCGTCGGGGAAATCGTTACTGCCTGCACGGCTCCCATAAAACAGTTATCGAAACGGCCGGAAAATCGTGCGATAACCGGTTGTCGGGACGTAATGGTCGGCGGGTGTTGGACCAAGAAACAAAAAAAAAACATGAAAGAAATGAAAGAAAATGAAAAAAAATGTAGCTGGCTCAGTGCTTTTAAATACGACGAGCCGAGAATTCCGGGGAAAATTCAGCCATCCCTCTGGGAAAGTAAAAATTCCGCGGGACCGACGTGTCAGCCGGGAAATTACGTACTTTAAGTATGGCAATAAAATCCACACGTACAAGAATTTCGCGGGAGAATGTAAGCCGCGGATAAAAAGGGGAGGCTCGAAGGTGCGCCAGTGAAGGGTGGAAAATGTTGTGGAAATATGTTGCCACGGTGAAAAATGTGAATATTCGAAGATCGCCAGGGATAGGGAGAATATTGCCGGGTGAATCTTTCCCGGTCCCGGCTCATCCTGATGCTCCTGTTTCCGGTACTTCCGCCGTCTCTATATGTACCTTGGCATTCTAAAGTACGTACTCGTGCATGACTTCAATTTACCCGAAACTCGTTTCGCGGGGGCTGCCGTTCGTATCGAGGCAATTTCCTCGAATCTGTTTCGAGCCCGTGTGTGTACGGTTAGCGAGCAGACAAGGGAATACTCTTCGATCCCCGTTTCCTCCCGGGGCCGGAGAGAGGGGAAACCAAAGGGGAAAAGAAACAGGGACAACGGTGGAAACGGAAAATAATGTAAGCGAAAGAAGATGGAGACTAACTGCGAAAAAAAGGTCGTTTGATTGCGCGGAAGGGAAGAGTTGAGAAAGGAAGGAAACGGTGAAAACGACGATGAAAAAGAAAATGCAGGATTAAACAGAGGAAAAGCTGTGATTGCAAGGCTCGCCAGGATAAGAAAGATAAAAAGGAGCAAGAAAAGCAGGCTCGTGGAAAAAATGGTAGAGTAAAACATCCTGGTAGAAACTGATACGGGGGGAAAGACGGGGAAAAACATTGCCGGTAAATGTTGCAAGTAAGACGAGGAAAACCCCTGCGATTCCGTCGCTTCGATTCGGGTTTTCCCTGCATGGGTGGCGATTGTTAGAATTGTTTTTCCGATGGAAAAGTCTGCGAAGTATCCACGGAGCTCTGCCAGAAACGGCCGAGGGCAAAGGGGGAATACTGCTTCCCTTGTCTCGTGTTTACCACCATACCCCCCCTCCCCCCGGCCCCGGGAGAGAATGTCCACTTAGAAAAGCGATGGCTTTTCTCCCCGGCCGTCTTCATTCGATAAACACTCGGCTGTTTACACGCGCGTCGATGTTTATGTCGTCTACCGTGCGATTTAGCAACGTCGATCGCAAGGATCGTAATTCATACTTCCGGGAAATCCGGATTTTCCGAAAGAAAGGTTGATCGATACTCGCCGAGAAATAACGGGACAAAGAATTTACCTTAGTCCTTATTATTATGCGCGAGATAATATACCTTTTGTAGCTGGGAATGACGGGAATGAAAGGATGGGAGAATAGAGGAGCAAGTAGCAGGGAAGCAGGGAAAAGCAGTGATCTCGGATAATTAATGGATGCAACGAATACCGAATTTCCATTCCCGCAAGCTCCGTCGTTACAAGGAAATTCGTAAATTAGGAACTGCCTGGGTTACGCTTCCATCACGGGCAATTTAGTTGAGCCCTGTAAACCGTTTGTTCGTCAGAAGGCATCATTCAAGGGAATCTCGTTCGCCCAAATAATTGTTTCGCAACTTTACTTCAAACCCGACGACTGCTGTTTTGGACGGATTTCTCGTTTTTCCATGGTAGATTAAACATTAGGCTCGCGTTACGAGGCATATTTATTTCACGTCGAAAAGTAACGAAACAGGCTCGAGCACTGTATTTCGACGGAGCTGGAAAATCATGTAATTTCTAGATATAGTGCTTTCGTGGGGCGAAAATATTCTTCTACCCAATTAACTTTAATTATGGCCGAAGATTCTTTCGGTCTACGGTTTCGCGCGCAGAATAAATCTTTTGCACGGCCGTAACGCCTGCTCTTTATGATCCCAGACGAGCGTAAGTGCGCGATTTCAGGGCCCGGCAAACTTGGCTCGTTACGGCGGAGGCGTATTCATTTGCGCGGAAAAAGTGAGATACAGCGAGCCATCGATTCCGACGTGACTCCCTTCGGCGCTGTTAATTAATTTTATCAGCATTGCCGGGAATCCCTCGAAACTTCCGAGGAATCGACGAGACGTTCGCCGTGGGATCTTCCTCGTTCTCTTAAGGGAGAGGGGGAAGGGGTTGTGTCAAACGAATGGAAAAGAAAACCGGTGGGATAACGATCGAAGTTTGAGAGGCCATAGTTTAAAGCCGTCATTGTACGAGCCGAGCTTTTTCTCGCGGAAGCGGGACAAAAAGACGACGAGGGGGTGAAGAGGAGGTCGGGTGCGGGGGGGGGGGGGTACGAAAGGGTTGGAAGAATGGAACGAATTATACTCGCCCCTGGCCGCTCAATCTATTTTGTAAGAAAAGAACTGCCAACGACGACGAGGAACTGAAAACCCGTCGAAATAGGCAATACCCTTCTTCCTTGCACTCCCCCCACCCACTCTCGCCACTCTTTCTCTCACCGAGTTTCGTAAAATTTTACACGCTCCTCGCTATATTCGTTATCCAGGATCTGTTTTCTATAGTGCCGTTTCGACGATATTTTTCCACGAACCGAGGGTCTCGTGATTTCATTTCTCGCCCAGCGTATCCAGCGATTTTCTCTGCCGTACTGCGAGCAAAAGGATTCTCGTTAATCCTTTGTCGTTCGTCAGCCTTTACTCGATTACGATACACTCGGAACGTCAGCTGCAAAGCTATTTACTAGCAGCAGAATCAACGTATTACACGGTCGCCAGTTACTCGTAATCAACTCGTCGTCTAAATTTCATCCAATTAATTATATCACTCACGTGCCATTCGGGTTTAAAGTTTCGTAATTAAAGCTCACATTGATCGACAAACTGACACATTCAGAAAATCATCAAGGAATATCCCATTGCTAAACATTGGTGTTATTTTCGTACTCTAAAGAGTAATAATTAATGTATATTAAGTATATAAATAAGTGTCTTTGTATGTAAATGAATCTCTGGCAAAACATACGTATTACGAATGACGTATTGCCGAAAAATTGACGGATTAATGGAACAATGTGCAGCGTGGCGATTTCAGGAAATTCCCTGGGAAAATAGTGAAAATCGCTGGACTCTTGTCTCGAGTTCACGGGCGTATAAAGACGGACAATTTGCAGGGCCGACGGTTTCCGCTTTTAAAGGAAACAGACGCTAATTGCCTTACACTCGACGCCGACATTACGGTAATTAACTCAGTGCGCGAGGATTAATCAACTCGTCCGAGATTACTCGACCGCGATTCGGTGATTAACCGTCCGGCGAAAGACGGAAACGAGGGACCACCGGAAACTCCAGTCCGATTCGCGCTAATCGTAATCAACATTATCTCCATCGAACTTAACATTCAAACCTCGCACTCAACATTGGTCAATGCTTTCGCGCGGAAATAACTGTGTATTCAGTATCTCTCTGCAAAAGCCACTTTCAGGAGGAAAAAGAATTGTAGCAAAGAATTACAACGTGACATTTTTATTATTTGCTACTACCGGCCAAGCAAGTTTCTGGTACGTAAAAAAACCAGAACCTTCTGCGCCCCGTTAGCCTTGCAATTTCTGCTTGCGTCTTGAAACTTGCGTCCGATTAACTGGCCAGTAAAATTGAATCGCTCGCGCGCTGCGAATAGTGACAGCGCAGTGAGATTGCCTAAGGCTAGTTAATAGCTGTATTAACGGAATAATTTCCGAGGTGTCCTTCCGCTTGTAATAGCCACGTCAAAGCCAGTCGGAATAGTACACTCCGTGCACCTGTTTAAGCGTACTTATACGTGTGTCTGTCTGTGTGTGCGTGTGTCTCTAGAGTCCTTGTAAGTACGCTTTTGAACGTGTACATTCGATCCGTGCTTGTCATTGTGCCATAAGTATCTCTACAGGGTTCTCGCGACGTATGCATATACGTCGGCTCGAATTATCCCTTGTGAATATGCGCAGGACGTTTATGGGACAAGAATGGATACACTTACAGGCGCATGCATGTAAATCCTTAGGCCGTCCTCTCTATAAATATGTATTATATATTTCGACGTTGTAAATACACGCGTCGCTGGCTATAAATATTCCTAGGTATATGCACGGCAATTGCACGTTCCTGCCGGCTGAATTTATATTCACACCTATTGCAAAGCGTGGCGGTGCTCGTGAGCCAATTGTGCGTACGTCATACGTTTTAATTATCTCTATTTACGTAAATCCGCCCGTGAAACCGTGAGTCGGGCTTTTAATGCATGTATGCACCTGCTGCGAAATGTGTCCATATAAAAACCATGTACGCAACCGTCGACATGTACGTATATCCTTGCATGTGCATTAGCTACATTTATGTACATCCTATATTTGTGTAACGGTGACGTTTGTATCGGTGTTCGTGTGAATCCGTGTCACGCGGAAGGACTAATTTTCGGCGTGCCATTTCCGATATATATACACGCGTACAAACGGGCCAGATAGATATACATGGCATTGCGGGAATCCAATGTACAGCAACTTCCGGCCAAGTTTGTACACGGAAAAGCGCCTAACTCGTTGTCGCGATTCTCGCAAAGACGTTAAACATGAAAACTTTGAACTTGACATCGAAGAAGTGAACTATCATGCACGAAAAAATATTTACCGAAAGGACGAACGTAATAAATCGTTAACAATGATTTTATTAGCACGATGATTGATAATGGTCATTGGAAAATTTAATGTTAATTTCATTTTACTGGCACTTTCAAGCTGCAGAACTGAATTTCAATACACAGGTAAATTAAATATTCAGGATAATGTATCATTATTGAAAATAGCTACGAAATAAATATTTCAATGTTTCTGATTGCGCGTCCAACATTGCCGTTCGCAATTTAATCAGAGTGCCAATTTGACTGACAGATCGACTGAGAAGGCATTTTCCTTTTTTTTAATCAGTGCATTGCATTCTCATACACGTAACGTACCTGTTAGCGCTGGTTATTCTACATAATCAATACGCGAACTCTGATCGCGAGGGTAGCGCACTTAGAGCTTGTTATTTATCGGTGGGAAGCACGCGCCGACGTCGGCACTTCTCGTCGCCGTGTAAATTTTATCGAATTCCAGCGGGATAAATCGTCAACGTCGCGAGACGCATGGGAATCGATGGGAAATGGGGGGACGGAAAAGCTTGGCACCGTTCGCCGTTCCCCGGCAGTAACTTAAGAAGATTCTAACAAAGTTTATCGGCTAATCCGACGACGTGGGGGGCAGATTAGATTTTATGAATCGAGCGCAGCCGGTTAAAAGCCGCCAAAATGGCTAATCCGCCGAGTTTATCGCGAAACAAATTAAAATGTAAAGGCCCGTTCGGGGGCTCGTAGCGGCGTGGTTCTCTCGTAAATCCCGACTAATGGCCGGCCTTGCTCGTTCGTGAAGAATGCCCAAGAAAATGGCAAATTGCTCGCCGAACGATTCTTTCAGCCGTAACAGTTTAGTAATACAACAAAAGAATATTCTCTCTCTTGATAGCGACATTCGAAAAGCCGGAATAGTGTCGGTAATCCCTTTAAATTTCACCAAGATTTATGACCGGTAAGAAAATAAAATGTACAGGGATATGAACTGTTTGTTTTCTCCTGTGAATGCCAAATGAAGGAATTAACGGGAAGACCGTTTCGCAATTCGCAGGAATAGGATAAGCGTAGTCTGGAAAGTTTGCTTTTCGCTGAACGAAACGTAGGACGGTGGACGATTAGTTTGGCGGAAATTTCCAGTGGGTATCTACTAATTGCAAAAGCATTCGCAGCCGGGAAACGTCGCGTGGCGGCCGAGGGCGGCCATATATTTGGTAAATTATTTTTAATGGTCGGTTTAGCCAGGGAGTCCCGTGCAGGCGTTCGCGTAAATCACCGGCAAACGACGATCGAGCCGTTAAATTTCTCTGCTTTCGTGGGGGAAGGCGATAGGAACGGCCGGTGCAGGCCGGAAGTCGCATTTGCATCATCAACTCTCACCGCCGGTATATCTAAATGCGATATTCTATCCCTCGCTCTTATCTTTGCCCCCCTCGCAAATCCTTCTGCAGTCTTTATTTTTCTCCCCCGCGATCCGTGTGCGTCGATCGTTCCGCCATTTCTCCCCCTTCCGCTCTAATTCTTGGCTGATTCTCCGCTATTTTCCATTTGCCCCTTGCGCGTCCCCGGCTTTTGGCCCGGCTACCGTGACGTTTGCAGGCGGCAAACGGAATGTTCGCCATTCATATGCATATCGTGAGCGAGCGCCTTATCGCGCTTTGCCAATTAGCCCGAGCGAGCTACGACCCTCTCCGCCCCTCGTCACCCCTCACCACGACCCCCCGACCACGGGAATTCACGACTTCGCGGATATATCGGCGTTAGACGATGTTTACCGTGACGCGCGCCGCCTCTCAGCCCGCATAATTGTCAACCATTAGCATAAAATCACACTGAATATCCCGAATCGACGGCTCTGCCTCGAGAACTCAACGACAACGGAACGGAAAATTCGCCCAATGAGAGATTCCTCCAAAATTCAACGCGGGTTACAACACCTCTCTGAGAAATCTTATCAACCATTCTGCGTTTCTGCACGTATTTTAGGGAACATTGTTGTACTATCTTTAATTAATTTTACACTTTTCTGTGCACCTCTAATAACATCCGAAGAATCTGTGGTGTTTTATTTTAAGAGCATTATACCTTGCGCGAATTTTCTTACCAAATGAAACTCACCATTTTCCTTATTAGAGTACTGCATTTACCGGAAAATTCGGCATTTGGGCGGGACCTTCGAGGGGGAAAGACTATTTCCCGATTACATGCATCTCGGTGGTGGGTATTAGGGGCCAGAAAGAAAGGAAGAGGGAAGTTTCACGGCCTTAACCAGTGTAAACGGAAGACTTTTTACGACGTTCCGTTATCGATGGGCCCTCGCGCGAGTCTGGCCGTCAGCCAAACGGGACGGACGGTTTTATGGATTGCTAAATGTTAAGGGCCGATAGTTATCGGCCGTTGCCAAACAATCCTACGGGCAATGGCAGCTACAAAACTCGGCGAATCCGTGCGCACGATAAATAATCTCCCGGGGAAATCCGTGCGGGGGACACGAAGGAACGTTTGATCGATCGAAAAAACACCGGGCGATTGATGAAATCGTGCCACACGACACGACACTGCCACTCGCTAATTTCCGGTCAATCGACATGCAAGACAACGAAAACATTCAACCGTCGTGAATTGATCTTCAGTTTCGAACAAAAGAAATGAAAGGAGCTCAAAAGAATGTTTTAAAGCCATTAAGAATTGTTACTCGACACTGATATTTGGTATTGTAAATGGCATTAAAAATACATTAAGATCTAGATACATTTAAGATCTAGATCTTTAGGCTAAATATTTATTCCATTATTTCTACACTTAGTTTTAGGATTTGTAATTTTCATCATTTCGTTTTCATTTTCATACATCTTTAATGGGAGTTTATATTTATATTCTATTTTATATTGCATTAAATAAGGATTAAATATATTTATTTTAATTTCTTATCTCCTCACCAGCGATGCTTCAAGTTCAGTGTTTTGCCTCTTTCGCTTTGCCCCTTTTTTCGGCGACACCTTTGTACCGTTATTTCGAGTACCGCCTCGTCGGTGTTTCGGCCACTGTCTCTTCGTTATCCATCGGTTTTTGCTCGGGACATATCTAAATTGGTTGATAGGCGGGCAACACAGAGGGTGAACGGGACGTCTCGAAGCCTGGCAGGGATCGTCGTGTCGGACAAAGCAGGAACACCGACGGCATTTGACCACGGACAAAAGCCCAACCTCTGCCTTCCGCAGTACCTCCCTCTCGTCCTCCCTTCGACCACCCGCAGTCTCATTGTGCCCATCTGGATGGCCGGTATACGTGCCGGGCGCGTAACAAGCGTACCGGAAATACCGGATATCGATTTTTCTCGCCGAGGCGTTCGAGCCGCAAAATTTATCTGCCCGACCGAACCACCAAACTGATGAAGATCCAGAGTCAACCGTTACGACGGGACGTCGTTGTCGTCACGACCAGTCAACGTCCACACCCCTCTCCCCCTCAACCCTTCCCCTAGCAAAACAACCAGCGAAGCGTACAAAGATTTTGACAATTTTTACGAATGGAAAAGGAACCATTGAAACGATAAGAAATCTGACGACCTGGGACGGTGAATTTTTTGAACGCGATCAACAAGAAAGTGTTTGTTGAAGAAGTAGGAGAAATTCTGGACACTTATTGTCCTTGGAGGAGTCTAACAGGGAATCGCAGTATGGCAAATCCCTGCGGTTTCGCCGCAAATCAAACCACTCTGCGACCGAATACACTTTCGACACAGCGGTGCGAGTTGAATTCAACTCCGACAGGAATTAGCTAACCAAACGAGCAGACAGGCCCGTTGCCCGTCTTTAATCCCTAACTCCCTTTATTACGTCCCCCCGAATACGCGAAATAACTGCTTCACGCTTTCCCACTGCTCAGAATTTGTTCATTCGAAAAATGAAACTAAATGACACGAACGAAAAATTCACTTATAAAACTAACAGGAAGGATATGAATCAAGTTTTTTCATCGCAGTTTTTAGCATTCTGGTTTTGAAGTTTATTAGTTTACAGATTTTTAAGAATATAAGAGTGAGAATGAAGACAAATGTGGAAAATAAGCCACGAAACTCGTGCGAAACTTTTTCCCCATTTAGATCCATTTACATTTGCTTAAAAAAAAAAACATTCCCAATGCAAATGAACGCCATTTGTGGAATTTTAGTGGAAATGGGTACGGTGTTACCATTAATGTATTCCAACAAATCCGGATTATTCGCGATCGCTGGCAAAATACAGGACGGGCAAAAAATGGCCGTCCATTAGGCGAAAAATGCTGATAATTAAAATAAAATGTGACCATCGGGCGAAGTTCGCTTCGAGCGAAATGTTAATAATAAAAAATGCAGCAGGTCCATCCTGGCCCATGTCAAGGGAATGGTTTAGCATTGAAGTTATACAAATTTATGTAAAACGTCGACAAACGTGTATCGCCGATTTTTCTCGTTGAACAAAAACCTTTGTATTCGAACGACAACGCATCTGTGCTGCACGTAAGGTCCAATATTACCGAGAAAACACTGACACTACGTGGACTTTGTCGACAAGGATCGCGGGGGTTGTTAAGCATTGCCCTTCGACGTTTGGCCAATGTAAAAAGTGTTCCTGCTCGCGGGAAGTCTGAGTCGTCGGGCGTAGGAAGCGATAAAAGATCAGGAACGTATTTCTCCGGGGAGCAGGCCGGCGTAACTCAGGGCGAAACAAGTTGGAACAGAGAGCGGAGTCCACCAACAGAACCTACGACAAGTTAGATGCCGTCTAATGCTGTCGTAAGAGGCAAAGTTTCCCTCGATTCCACCGTCCCTGGCCTTCCGCTGATATCGTCCTGTTTCCCGTCTGTCTATACGACGAACTTTCCTTTCCTTTCCTTCCAACAGTCCTTCGCTCGGCATTCACGTGCTTCTCGTTTCAGCGACGTTCACGTTTTCTCGTTCCTCCAAAATTTTTCTTCACGTTCGCGTTTAGCTTTTAATTTCATCTTTGTCTACGTGCTAAATGTATCTCTCCTTCTCTCTCTTTTCTTCTTCTCTATTTGCTTTCGCTCGCTCTATTTGCTACATCTTAATACCCATCTACATGTATTTCACTCATTGGAAATTTCTGTACTTTGTCCATATGGAGCTAAAAGCTCCTGGAATAAATATATTTTCTCTCTCTCTCTCTCCCTCATTTTCATTTACGTCTACGTTTAAGTTTAAATTTCATCTTTCCCCGTACTTGAGTTTCATCTCTATCTGCATTTTCATTTGCGTCTTCGTCTTCACGTCTGCCGCAATTCCCTATTCATCCTGGCGCTATCCATTTACGGTCTTCAGGTATCTGGCCCTTAGCTCTCGGTACTCTTGGGGGAACGGAAAGTGCCCTTCTGCGAACCGCCTTACCGCGTAGCTACGAATTGTCGGCATTTCTCCTCACGACTTGGGCGAACGTCACGGAGAGACGACAGGGAACTTCCGCCCCGTGAAATCCGCCGGGCAGGCTGCATTTGCCTCCCGTAAGATAGTTTCCAGGAGGTTACGAATACCCCGAGCACGATCCCAAGTCGATAGTTGGCCAACTTTTGACATGACACACGAGCCGCACAGTCGACGGACGTGTTTTCCCTTATGCAAATCGGACCGGAGACGTTTGTCTATGCAGAAAGGATCCCCGTCCAACAAGCGAAAGAATCTCCGGCGAGCGAGGAGTCCGAAGAAAACTAACGATAAAACGTTTCACGAGTGCTTAAGAGCACCCGCTGTGGATATTTATATCCCGGATTCCGGAACATTAGTGCCTTTAACAGGGCTGAAAATCTTCGCGGTTACACGTTAAATATTTCCCGCTGGAAACGACCTTCGCCCGAAAAGATCTGTCGTCCGCGAAACCGCAATACTTAATGTTGCCGAGAAAAAATGACCGGCCATTTATCTTCGAATAAACGACCCCCATAAAACCGGTCTATAATTCACGTCGGTCGCGATGCAAAAACCGATCTTTCAGCGATATATTATATATGTACGTACATAGTGTAACGGTACATAAGAGCTTTTTTTTGCGAAAGCCTGACGCCGCAGAAACACCTAACGTCCGGCCTGATTTTTGCTTCAGGCACAACGACCTACCGTGGAATATCCGCAAGTTTCTGAAGAATCAGCTAAGGGAGTTCAGGTTTGATGACCTGAGAGACGCCCATCCCTGGTCGCAGAGCGCTTGGAGCCACACGGATCTCAGGAGACTCAAGGAAGGCATGGTCGCTGCTCAGGTGAATCTCGTCTACATTGGCAATTCGTAAAAAAAGAACAAAACCCCTTGCAAACATCTATCACTAAATCCACCGTCGATTTTGTCCAAACTTACAGATTGATTCAAACTGGACACTGCGTCAAATTTCTTTGTTCCGTTAAGTTATTATGAATAGTATAAAAGTATTTTTAGAAACATTTTGAAATGTAAATTACTATTCTTTGACCTGTTGAATTTCTTTACACGTTGCTCAAAAACTGGCAACTATTCGGAAATAATGAAAAGCCAAGGTGAAAGGGACTTTTGAATAAGATTTATTATAACCCGTCATCAACAGCGTGTTGAAGAAAATAATGAATTACCTTGCCTCTAATAAACTACGAACAACGGGAGGTCATGTGAAATTTGCGTCACCGCTGGATACTTATTATCGGGAAAACAATGGAGAATATTTCCTCGGAGGAACGATTTCCTTTTCTTTATCCTTTAAACAACGTTCCTTGTCGCGAAATCACGATGATTCCGCAGAATCGGCGCCACGGGAAAGCGGGAAATTCGAGCTTTTATCGAACTAATGGGAAAACATACTACGGTGAATCGGCAACAATGGCTCCCCGCTCTTCCGCGCCCTTCGAAATAATAACAATGCTCTCCTGGTTTTTCTATATTTTCCACGGGCGATAATAACGTTCGAGCGGGATTGCCGTTCGGTTTTCCGCGATCTGCGCCAACGAGATGAGCTCGCCGGGGCTTCCCATTATTCCCTGACGACCGGGCTAAATCGAAGAAACGTAGGGGAACGGCGGAGAGGGAGAGAGGGGGAATCGCAGCGACAATAGCTCGCCGGGCGAATTAGTTGGGGAAAGTTGTGACGCGTCGGCAGCCAGAAAGGAGCCGATAATTAGTCGAGTTTCGCACGCGATTTCAGGGTACACGTCTTCTACGCCGGAACAACGGTTATGCCTTCCCTTCGACACTCAGTGCGGAAAATTGAGCCTTGTAAACGCGAGAATCGCGTGTCCTTCCTTTCCGCCGGAAGGAAAAGACCGGCTAATCGCCACCACGTGACTACACGTCTCCTCACTAATGAAACATACATCGATGATTTCCCATTGACGACAAAAGGATCCTCATCATTCGACTCGTGACATTAAAGATTTCATTCGGCATAGGAAGTACTTTGGCCCCGGAATATTTTTCTTTATTTTCAAACAGTTTCTCACGGAAATTCAACGACTTCTGTGCAATCGTGTATATTACGTAATGGATAAGTTAATGAATTAAGTCTATTTCAAAGCGCCGTATCCTTGGAACGTCGAAAAATTAGCCGAGCTGTTGAATGCGAAAGGACACTTTCCGTCTGGCCCGGACTGTGGATATTTTCACGCGTATTTCCCTCGGAGGACAAAGAGTGGCGGTATAAAGGAAGGCTGTGGATGGTCGCCCTATTGGCTTAATTAATGAGCGCGCAGAAGTGTCTTTAATAAGCGCGAGAGGCGGATTATCTCGAGTAATTAATTCCTCGCGAAAGGCCCTCACAGAGGCACTCGAAATGCCACTGTAAATTTAACTAGAAGCAGAGGCGATATCGGGCCGATTGGCTTTTCTCCGGATATCCCTTCGGTTAATCTCATCTCCTCTACCCCCCCTTTCCTCCTCATCGACCCTTCTCCTCCGGCCGACGGGCCAGCATCTTTTCGGTTTAACTTGGAGCGCAGCGCAAATAAATTCGCCCGGGCAAACTCAATGATCCCGATCGACCGTTACCGTGGAACCACGTTCGCAGCGTGAAAAACACGACGGGAAAAATCGGAATGAAAAGCTGCTCCTTGCCGACTCCCTTCCAAGTCAGCTTATAAAAAAGGACTCTCTTCGTATCCCTCGGCAGTGGTGCCCTAACATCGTTTCTTGTACTCTATAGAAATTTGCTCCCACCGCTGAAAGTGGGGAAAAAGCAAAAGAAGTCGAACCGTCCAAGGTAAATAAATTTGAAGAAAAGCACAGTGAGTCAGACATAAATCATGGTTCTTCTTACGTATCCTTTCAAGTGGTTAACGTTGGCATTGAAATAAAATTTTCGTATAATTCAGGGGCGTATTTAAACACTTCATTAAGCCATATAATCTGATGGTATTCCACAAAACTCGCTGTGAACGTAGCCAATGATTAATACGTTAAATTTCGTGGACATTTAACTCGGGAAATTTCTCTAGGCCGTAATGGCGACCGTTTCGAGGAGTACTCGTCCGCCATACGGACGGAACCGGAGTCCCGGAGTTGCTTTTAATTAATCCCTGTTTGCGTGTACGTCCCAGGGGAATTAACGATAAGACCGTCGATTTAATTCCGCCGGAATCGCTGTCCGTCCATCGGCGCGTGAAATACGACGTCGAAAACACGTATCCGACACGTTAGCCTCGTTCGTCTGTCTGTCCGTTCGCTTCTAAAAAAACAATCGCCTTAACGCGAAATTTAACGGTACAATCCATCAATTCCCTGAATCGTTCTTGTTGAAAATAAAAAAAAAACACAGAAATATTATCTGCCGAGCAAAGTACCGCTCAGGGCAGTGCTGTATTTTTCAATTTTTGCTTTCGAGCAACTTTCGGCCACGTTGCGCCGTCGATTTTCTCGCGAATAACTTCATCGCCGTGGCCATTTTTTTTTTCGCCACGCGAAAAATCCCCCGGTATCCCTCGTTTTACGGGAAATTCCATTTGCATTCGTTTAGTCGTCGCACGGGCGAACGCGCCGTACCCATCGCCGACCTTTTTCCCTGGCCAGGAAAAACGCCTCTCGATCGAAAACCACTCGGCGGCTATGACCACCCCTCCCCCCTCACCTCGCGAAACCCCGAAATCCTAGTGTAAATGCGAGCTGGCTGTTTACACGGCGACGTGGAATTAATCTGCGTTCGTACGTTAAATATTGACCAACGGCAAATTCGGCCCGGTCTTCGGATCCGTGCGTTCGCGTCGATGGACACTCTTCCCCAATTTTTTTTATCCTCCCCCCTCCCCCCTTCCCGCCGCCGTCGTTCGCCAGTCATCGACCCAATTTCGCGAGATTTATCAAGAGCCCTCCGGCGATTGTTCTTATCCGTCTTATGCTTAACTCCTGGGACCTGGTTTATCTCTCGCGACAGGTTTCCGTCTAAATAACGCTGAGTCAAACAGAATTTAGTCTGTATAGTTCCAATAAAAATCGCGATACCGTAAGACTAAGAATAGTGAATCAATCATTCTATCATTCTACGATTCTCATTCGACAGGTGTCTATTGTTGGTTCGAGTTGAGGGAGAGGGGGAGGCGGGGGGTGAAAATCTGAAACTGCGGGCATGGAACGCGTGTTGGCGAGCGAATGAAACGTGGATGAAAAAATCTGAACAACAGACGAAGGGGAACGTTTTCGCGTATACGTCTGGGATATCTCGAGTGATGTAACGTTCCTGCGCATGTATGGCTTGAGTTCCATTGAGAATCGCGCCGTTTCTGCCTGGCATTAAATAAGCAACGTGACTCAATGGGCGGGGCAATTTCGCGGCCGTGCGCTTCGCGAGGGTACAGACACGTGACTGAAGAAACGATATTTCACTGGCCCCACGGATGGGCCCAATAATTCCCCTGTAAATTATCTCCGTCCCGATCGGTTCCCAATGAAACTGTAGAAGAACAGCCCGCGGCCCGGCCGGTGCTTGATTTACTGGACTCTCTTCCATCCGGATTATGTTGTAAAATCTCGATCCCCGACGGCGGAATTGATAAACCGGCGCAGTCGCCAAGACTAATGGCCCTTTTCCCGTAAATGATTTATCGCGATCGACTTGCGCGGATGAGGGAAAAAAATCGTGGCGCTGAAAAAAAAAATTTGCCGCCAATTATCGGCGCGGTATTTCAAGGATTTTCGAAACGCCGTTCTGTCCGTTGAAACTTCCCCCCCCCCCCCCCCCGCGCAGAAAAGTCGGCAATTTCTCGCGCAAATTAACGTTACATTCGAAAACCGAACCTCGACAGTTTTCCCACTGAACGTAAAATCGTTGAATTTTATACATTCCAAAACTAATCCCGCTAATCTCGCGCTTCGCGTAAAATCTGGCCGTTGCGAAGAAAAGAAAGGGAGGAAGAAAAAGAAATGTCTCGTGACTAGAAAATCCTCCGTGCTTTTTTCCACGTCGGCCAATCCGAGGTTGATCCCGTCCATTAGGAATGGACCCGAAACGGGAAAGTCGTGAATCGTTGTAAACCGTCCCTCCTCGGGCTTTCTCATTTCCCGTAGGAAAATCCAGCACGACGGGGTAAAACGAGCTTTAAGGGTGCCGAGTGTCAGAACAGTGGAGGACGAGGGCAGGGGAAGGGGAGATGGAAAGGGGGGGGATTCGAAGGCCGATCCTACCCCACTGTTATCGACGTTGAAGCATATCCGGTCTGGCCGTCTCGGGACGTAAGAGTCTTTAACGATCGACGAGCACACACGGAGATTCGCGGCTCCAAAAGACCGGCAGACGAACTCAAGGGGGGGAGAGGCGGTGGGGGAGGGAAAGGGGGGAGAAGTTCGTGAGACTCGATTCATCACTGTCCCGGTTAATTCAGACGCGAGCGGCCCATCCGCCGTGAAAAGGTTACGAACCATTGATCACCGAGACATCGGCCAACTCAAAGGATCCAGTTCAGCACGGGACGCTAGGCGATTTACGATTCGCCGAGGCGAACCCCTCAGCCAGAAAGTCCTCGGGATCCTGCGCTTAGTCGCGCGTGCAAGGACGATTCGACGCCGCTGAGATTACGATAAAACCAAAATCGGGCGAATAGAACGTGGAAGAAATGAGTGAACGAAAGGCAGAAAATATTGTGTTCCATCGGAAAGGAGTAGGTGAATGAGAAAAGAGAGGAGTAGGAATTGTACAAGTGTAGGGGTTGAAGGACAAATTGTGTCAACGAAGTGCAGGGGGAATTACAAGAGTGAAACAAAGGGAAAATTATATCGATACCGCGAGGCATGGATTGCGCAAATGGAACAAAGGGAAAACTGTGTCACCGGGAAAGTGAAAAGAATTGATATACGAAAGAGAGGGAAAATTATATCGGCAAGCGGAGGAAAAATTACGTGAATGGGACAAAGGAAAAAATTGTACCGATCAAGCGGGGAAAGAATTACAAGCATGGAACAAAGGAAAAATCTTTTCAATGAAATAAAGCAAGAATTATACGAATCCAGCGCGGAAACAGTTGTGTCGATAATTTTCCCTGCAGCGAAGGAAGAGAAGGAAAACTAAAACAACTGCTCCAAGACTTTGTTATTCCGGACCTTGTAAATTAAGAATTCATTTGCCCTAAAAATACAATAGCACTCTGTAACTCAAGGTTTGAGTATCCCAAGGAACATTATAAATAATTCCCCTTGTTTGTCGTAACAAAAGGAACAGTATTCAGTTCTACATAAAAAAAACAAGAATCCAGTAGAGCTCGCACCAACGGAAATTCCATGTTTGGGTGGCTAAGCCCCTTTTCATTCCGGGACCTTCAATTTAGCCATCGGGAGGTAAATTTCCGCGGGGAGAAATGAGAGGCCGTGGGACGCGGAGGAAGTTGGCACCGTTGGCGGTCGATGGTTAGGAGGCCTCGCGGGGCGTGTTTATTTTTTAGCCCGTAGGAGGACAGGTAAAACGTCGGCAAGAGACAAGGGAGAAACGATCTCTAGCCCGTCTCCCTATCGACCATCCACTCTGGCGCTGCTTTTATCGTCGGCAGTTGCGAAGGAAAGTTTTCGGCCCTCCAGGAGAGCACTTTACGAGGACGTGTATATAACCAGCCGAGAGTATATAGCGTATTCGTCTATGTGTCTGTCTGTCCGTCTGTGTGTGTGTGTGTACATCGAAGATCCATAAGATTCTTCCGACAAGTATTTTCGCTCAAACCCGCGGGCCACCGGCCGGAAGCTGTTCGATGCGCTGCTTCCGGCGACGACATCGCGAGAGTGGATTTTAAGTTGAAAGAATCCTCTACATGTCTACATATGCTCGCGGCGTGCAAGCTTCGATCTACCCAGCAGATTCCCAGGAAATCAATCTCACGTCCCGTACCTACGAATCCCAAAGCATTCGAACGACCGCGATAAAAATCATGGAAATACATCACAAATGAATCATCGTACTCGTATAATGTCACTGGAAACTGAAACGATTGTCACTTCTTATCGTAAAGCTATAATTATTCATTGCTAGAGTATGTATCTTAATTAATTTGAGCGATGGAAAAGTAAGCCCTTATGAAATCGAGATTAAAAAAGAATCGAATTCAATAATTTTCCTGTATTCGTGTGACACTGTTTTTAACGGAATTATTTCGCACACGCTAACTTTGTCGTTGCTTCAAATTGCTGTACCTTCTTCTATTACGGTTCAATCAAACCTAAAGGAGCTGAAGGAGTGAACAATTTCCTTCGACTGCGAATATTGCGATGCTGAAATCTTTGCGCGTTTTAGCTTTTCCGTTAAGCGAGTGGCAATCTCTTGACGAACATTCCGGACAGTCGGAGGAAAACATTTACCGGCAAGGAACTCCTCGGGAATCTTTATGCTGCGATGCAATTGCTTTTCGTCTGATAAATGAGTGTCGCGCTTTGAATTTCCAAACGATTCTTGTAATTCGGCGCCATTTAAGTGGCTATCTAAATTCAATCACTGTGCCCGTACTTTAATTTTATTTCAAACGAGTCAATGTACCATAAAACATCACGACTTTACAGTGCATCATTCAAATTTTATACTATAATAGTATTGAATTTCGTGTACAGCATAGACTTAGTTTTATAGGTACAAACGCTTAGCCAAGTTTCGTACTAATTCGTTTGGGACACCATCACCCATTTGACCATTTCCGTAGTTCAATTTCTCGTTAAAGACATATATCATAATTTTGCGCAAACCCCCGGTAAAACGTATTTCGATATCGCGGGCAGGGAGTGGGCGTATCGGAATCAATTTGTCGGAACGGCGAAATTTACGTTCGGCTGGTTATTTTGCGGCTGGCCCTCGCACTCATCGAAGGAGAAACCCGAAACGCGCACGGAAATGCCGTATTGCCGACGTAGCTGCCGTGTCTTCCCCTCTCCCCCCTCCCCCCCAATCCCCTCCGTTGCCCGCCGGCAAAGCTATTTCGCCGGGTTAAATTGAATTTTCATTATTTCCGTTAGAATCCGCCGAGAGCGTTTTCCATATGAAACGTCCGGAGTAATTAAAACGCGCCAAACGCATGTCCCACTGATCCACCATATGCGATTTGCTTTCTTCCGAGATTAAAGGAAACGAAGAACTTCACAGACAGACCGGTACACCCCCCTCTACCGCTCCCTGTAGACGCACGATGAATTTGTCCGACGCAGTTCATAATAACCTCCGTGGCAAAGGAGAATTATTCCCCGTCGCAAGCACGATAGGAAATTGGAAATGTTCGCTTTGACGCAAAAGACGATCAAGTCGATGGCCATAAGCTGTTTCTCCATAGACACTGACGTGGGGTGCATTTACGAGGAGAAACACGTCTCGAAGTATTGCAAAAATTCAAGTGAACAAACGGGGCCATGAAAAATTCATTACATTTTCAACATTCGAGCATGTCATTTTTTATCGTTTCATTTGTACAATCGTTTAAGAAGAATTATACGATCGTTGAAAAGATGAGTAGGGATAATCTCGCGCGATCAACTGACGAGCAAAGGGCCGCACATTTCGCGTGCGACTGACCGTCTAGAAAGTTTCCCATTGCTGATTCTGTGCTTTTAAGATAACGTACATGCAGCTAGCTCGGCTTTAAGTGCGCACTCAGAGACGTCACGCTTTCACGAAGCACGCGAGACTACAGGAATGTCTTTACGGACGTGTCTGACCTGCAGCACGATGATAACTACTGCTCGTTTTTACAAAAAGGATCCGCGCTCCAAGTAGGTGAAACTGTCGCGGAAAAGAGACGAGAAAACAGTGAGGGAGAGAGAGGTGGAACAAGGTAAAAATAGAATAGAAAGTAGCAGTCCGGCAGAGAAAAGAGAGAATACAGAAAATAGGACAAAGAGGAAAAAGACAAGAAAAGACAAAAATAAAAAGATGTAAAGGAGTGATGAAATTTGAAAGAAAAGAAAGAAAGAAAGAAAACGGAAAGCTTAATGAACCTTAAATATGCAAAAGTCTAGCAAATAAATAAGAAATTTTGTGAAAGGCTAGAAGTAAAGCCCGGGGAAAAGGATCTCTTGACACGCAAAGAACACGAAGATGAAACAGTAATTAAAAACAAGAAAGATAAGTGGATGAATAATATTAATGCACGAGGAGAAAATAAAGTCAAAGGATAATGGAAAATGAGGGATGAGAAGGCGAAGAGCTGAAAGCGAAGGGAGCAAAGAACCACTTGTACCGTCGCATTACCATGAACGTCTGACCTAAAATAAGCCGTAACTACTGGCGCGTCTTCCCAAACAGAGTAGAGTAAACCGGCAGGCAAAGATAAACAGCTTCAACTTTAAACCCCGCGGTTGCTCAACGAGCGATGTGTTACTGACACTCCATTCAAGCAAACCATTTCTTTTTTGCACAAAAATTGCCATTCAGTAATATTTAAATGCCAATAGCGCACATGCAGCAACCGTTTATTTATGAAATTGATTACGAAATGGAGTGAGCTATGCGTTAGAAAATTCTTTACTGCGTGTAATTAAGGACATGAAGGAAATGAAGAATTGGGTGAGTGTTTTGCGTGGTCTTTTACGTGTTCTCCTTGACGTAAGAAAACCACCGTGGAAATTCGAGTAACGAGTCAGCGCGAGAATCGAGTTAAATAAATCTTTCGACGAGGGAGTAATCTCGATATAGAATGGGACGGAAACGAGTTCCCCCGCCATCCCTTCGATGTTGTCCAACGGGGAGAGGAGGGAACGAGGGGGGAGAAAAAATGTAAAAATGCGAATTCGCGCGACGTCACGCGCCGAACGTAAATCTCAGCGCGAAAACTCGCGTCCCCCGGCGAGCAATTCGTAAAAATTCGCGCGATGCCGGAGGCACTTTTGCCGGCCAGGAGAACGGACTTTCGGATTCATTAGCATAAGTAGGAGCCAGTTTAATTGCGGCAAAAGGGCAGACAGAATCAACCCTCCCCCCCTCTCCTAAAATGCACGGACCGTGCAACTTTGAATTCCCTTGTCACGGTTCAATTTACTAAATTTAAATAATTTTTTAAATCTACGGAATGATCCGCAACTAGAAACGTTCGCGTTATCCCAAAGGGTTAAAATTTTATAAAATGTTTTTAATGAACTTCAAATTGATATCACATGTCGATGACCCTAAATGAAGAAATAATCCCTCACCTAAGTAGAAGATAACGTAGGCCCTCAATTATAAGTTTTCCTTCAGTACAGACTGAAAATCCTTCTTCTACTTCGAATATTTGAAAATGAAACCCCTCGGGCTATGCTTTCATCGAGGAATAAAATTGTAATTAAGGAAAAGCTCAATGAAATTCTCCTCAATTGCAGTTTCTACTCGACGCATTTTCGTGCTTTATTAACCACATTTCCCATTATGGCTTTCCTGCTTACAGCAATTTCCGCGACATGAATGGACTGTATTAATGACATTAAAACGAATACACAGTTTATTCCTCAACGAAAGGGAAAAAGTATGATCAAAAAGTAGTCTGTACTTACATTCTTGCGATTCTGCAGCAAACTGGAAATCCGTCGATGGAGGTCTTCTCTCAGCTGAATTCCCAGCTCGTTGCACTGACTTTACTTTGAAAAACTATTCACGGTATGGCGAGCGGGCAAAGCTCGAGTACGCGGCGCGAAACAAACACTGACTCTACTTTCTGTGCGATGCGTGTGCTTGACGGACATACTCGGCACTTGAAAACGACAAACAAACACTGATTTTACCGTGCAAAAGAGTTCGACAGTAGCGGAAGAGCTGAGTCAAAGTACGTTCAACAACTGCGGAAAACACTGATTCTACGGTTAAATAATTCTCACTCGTAAAACAGCAGGACTGGGGCTCGTTAAACAGCGAATTAAGGATTCCATGTTAAATCACATTGACTGTATCGTCGGAGAATGTTTAGGATTCAATAAAGAAAGTTAATGGACTAATATTAGAAAACTAATATTAATGGGAAATCGAGACGTGAATACGTGTTACGTGCGCGACGATTAAAGACAAACTGACTGACCTTCTGGCAAGGTTTACCCCTTTCTGTGGACCTTCGACATTTCCAGGTATTCAAGAACGACGTAGTTGATTGGATGTAAACAATCCCCTACTCGATTCGATCGTGAAGGTCTCGTTCCCCTTCCACAAACATATTACGTATATATATTGAATTAAAAACCCAGGACAGTATCCAGTCGTCAATTTACGAAATAGCCTTTTCCAAATTAATATTAATCGTTATTAAAATAATTATTTAACGCAATTCCCAGCCTTCATAATCCAAGCAACATTTTGAAATGCTGAAAATTGTAATTAATTAATACCTCACATCATGTTTTAATGAGAAGATGATTATTCGAATCCGTGAAATATGTTTGAACGTTAAATACGTCTTTTAATGCCCATTAATCCGTTGAAACTGGAGTTTACATAGACGTTTGGTGGGACGATATTTTCTCGTTTTAACTTGAGCACACTTGGGGATTTTTGTTACAGTTCTGGTCGGCATATGTGCCCTGCTCCTCCCAGCATCTCGACTCGGTCCAGTTGGCGCTCGAACAAATTGACCTGATTCGCCGATTGGTCAATAAGCACCCTGAAAATATGGTTCTCGTTACAACGGCGGAAGGTACGTAAGTGGATTATGCATTTGAATTTTCTTCCGTCCATACTGCGCGCAGTTAATACCCCCATTGAATATTCAACGCACGTATGTTACACGTTTTTCATTTGAAAGTCATTACTTTCAAGCGGGTACCGAGCGATCGACATTTTACGCTCATGATTTATGCGAAAAATGGAAATTATAGGAAACGAATTAAGTCGATAGATTACTGTAGCTTCGTGTAGTTGATACTTTATTAAGAAAAAGGGAGGTGTTGAAAATTTTTGAATTTTTGTTTCGAACGTTTAAGGAAATTTTCTGGCAGAAATGTGGCAACTTCTGGTGCGATTGGAGAGCGACCAGGTTGTTCCTGTTCGTCAGTTTTATTCGGCAAACAGTGGACCGGCCGAGTGAAACAAAGCGTCGCTGGGAAAATAGCAAAGCCCAGCGATATTAAGTCAAACATCACGTGTCTTCCGGTCCATGACGATAAAATTTCCAAGCGGACCATTTGTCTGGCTTGCGTCCAAACCGTGCCGCCCTCGATCTCCAGTAAATTCGCATCCATTCATCGACCGTCTATCAAAAAAATTACTTCTGCAGAGAAACTCCTGCACGAAGTGACCGGGATCGTCGACCGTAAACGTTAAATCAACCTTCAATGGCCGAAATTTAAATCGAACTTCGCGAGGGCCGTCGCAAAAGTTTCTCACCAATGCGATATCATTCTTCGATTTTACCATTTTCCTACGAGAATTCCATTCTCCTTCGACGTTAATTATGGGTTTAATCCAATCCCTCTACTGCAACCATGATTAGACCTGTATTTAACACGCTTCTCACATTTACTTCTCTACGTTACTATTGTATCTTCGGTGGTTGAATTCGTTTCTCTGAAGAGTATGAAAAGATTACATTTCCCTCGCGATATATGAAACTGTCAGACAATGGGAATTGATGCGGAGTTTGCCAGCGTTCGCCGTGACAAATGTTAACGTGAGATCTGGAAAAAGGCTTTTGTCAACGGAATGAATCCGCGAAAATTCGAAAGCAATAGTCCCGTCAGACCGATATCAAGTATACCTATACGATTTCGATGACAGCTTTCCTCCATCGATGGTACAAAACCAAATTTTCTTATTGATTCGTGAACAAAGTATGATACTCCTCGAGTGTTCCGTTCATTTTTGCAGCTGTAAATTAAAACCTTTATTCCAAAGTTAACGGAAATAAAGGCATTTTCCATTCCGTCTGTCAAAGAAGCCGAGTTTTCTCGTTTTCCACGCCCCCGATGAGAAATTCACTGGCGTTTACAGGGAGACTCTTTGAAATTGTTCCCAATAAAGGCAATCGTTTCGCAAGATTCACCGGAGTCCTGGATTCTGAGGTTTTCTCTCCCCCGAACGACGTTCTCGCGAGCGGAATATAAAATCGCCCCCGTTGAATGCCCGGAATTGCCTCCTCGTGTTTGTTCCGGTGATCGCCCCGCCAGATTCCCTGGCTACAGGCCAATTTGAAAAAATATAATAGTGTTAGACGGAGCACGAGTACGGTGTTATTGTCGGCAATGCGTCAGAACGGGAACCGTCGAACCTGTTACCAGCCCGAAGTACAATAGAAACACAGGAAAAATTAAATAAGACTCACGGAAAACATTACTTCATTAATGAAATTCGCATTAAATTGGTATTAAATCCGTGAAATTCGGCTGTTATAATCCTTCACCGAACAGCAATGGGCCGGAATTAAATAGAACTTTTAATTAAACGAATTCCCTGTTGAAAATTTTGTATTTGGAAAAGCCGGTAATTATCACCGACGCCCTGCATATGCTTTTTAACGTGAGATTTTTAATCATATAAAATTACGCCCTGAAAAGCTTGATCTGGAAAAGGTCAAAAATAGCTGTTGTTGCATCGCGCAAAACGTAAGAAGAATTTTGCAAATCCGTGGAACGTCTTGGGGAAAATTCTTGGGTACTTTGCGCAGGATTTTTCTTATTTTTCACGGCGATACGTCGATGACGACGAACGAGGAACACGGCGTTCCCGCGGGACGTTTAACGACAAATTCAACGCGCCGAGGGGGGAGGGTTTACGAGCGGAGATTTTACGCGCAACGCCGGCCGTGCCGCCTATGAATTCAAACCGGTTCTTATCGAAAGACTCCGCGGCGGGTTCTTACCGGCGACGAGACGGCCGCGCGGAGAATACGAAATCGCCGGGATTACCTCCCTTGTATTCGTTACAACGCGGCCGGCACGACGCCGCGTGCGAGACACCCTGGCTAAGAGCCAGACAGGGGAATCACCGTGAGGGAGGAAAAAGACAAGGATACATGCGTCATGACGGAAGAAAAGGGCAGGGAGATGTACGGTAAGAAAGAATAAAAGGATAAGAAGACCTACGCCATAAAAGAAGAAAAGGATAAGGAGATGTACGGTGAGAAAGAAGAAAAAAATAAGAGGATGTACGTCATGGAAGAAGAAAAGGACAAGGAAACATGCGTCATAAAAGAAGAAAAGAACAAGGAAACGTATGACAAGCGAGAGAGGAAAAGATAAAGAAACATGCGCCATGAAAGAAGAAAAGGACAAGAAGACGTACGCTGAGAAAGAGAGGAAAAAGTCGAGGCAATCATGAAGGTAAACTTTCGAAAAAACGGAGACAGAAACGCGGTAAAGAAAAGAAGTAATAACGTTAAGCAAAGTCATGGAATAGCGGAAGGAATAATATAAAGCAAGACGAGGGAATTGTCACGAGAAATTTCGTGAAAAAATAGGAACAGAGTGGCGACAAAGGAAAGAAATGGTAACGAGAAGCGATATAAAGCAGCAAATTCAAGTACAGTAGATCCCTCCACATTTAGCAAAATTAAGGAAAATGGTCGTTGCGAGCTAAAACGATTGGCACGCACGTTTTCCCCGGAATGGCGGTGAACAATTTTTCGGCGGTTTCGGAAGAATTGGCAGAATCGCCGGCTGGCATTTCGGGGCGACGGAAATAGGTGGATCTGCGGCCGCGGAAACGTATCTGTCGTATCGCACGATGCCCGCCGGTGTCGAGCCAATTACCGCAGAAACAGAGGGACGGGAGGAATAAACGTACGTACGTACGCCGGGAATCGACACCCCCAGAGAAATTCAGTGAAACCTGAAAGAGGGGTGCACAGAGAGGGGGAATAGTAGTTTGGCTTTGATGTAACGAGCGTTTCCGGTTGTTCGATCGAAAGGCTCGAAGGACGAGGAGGAATGAAGAAAGAAGAAAAGGAAACGCGGAAAATCTGGAGAGGGGGAGGGGGGAATAGAGAGAAATCGAGGAAAACTCGAGGAGGCAGTTGTGAGCTGACGACGCGGCCGGAAACTGCAAGACGAACGAATACCTCCGCCTTCCCAGCAAATAATACAGCCCCCCACCTCCTCCTCACTCCTCCTTTGTTATGCCCCTGATTTGCGCAGAACGATACGTGACGTGCTTCCGGTCGTGCAATAAAAGGAACCTATGTTTCGAGTGGCTTTCGTGAAATTCTCTCAAACAAGCTCGCTTCGTAGAATCATAATAATAAATAAAGAACGACGAAATTGTACGATAAAAAAGAAACTATAATACTTCGGGTTCATCGATCGATTTCTTTGTCGTGAATTTCTTTTTTTTCTTCTTGGACTGGAATTTCTCAGGAGAATGTAGGGCTCTGCTGAATTCCTGGAACCGCGAGACAGAATAATTTTAGTTGGATATTAAAGTTCATCCTTCTTTGCATTTCATGTGTTTCCGCGGGGACATAAAGCGAAGCTGGTAAGAGAGGGTCGTTGGGTGAGAGTTCAACGGGGGAAGGGGGAGGAATTCCGTAGGGAATGAAAAAATCTCGTCGTAACACTCGTCGGTGTATTTAGAGCTCGAATTTATTAAACGTAGCCCTGACTCTTTAGTAAACCTAGTAACGAAATAAACGAATCAATAATTACCGTATAATCTGGTAGGAAATTTACGATCAAGTTATCGAACATAAATTCCGATTTTCAGACTTTATTAGTCCTGTCTCCGGAAAGGGATTGGCCATCGATGAAAAATGGTTTTTCAAAACCGTTCGAAAGAAAAGCGTGACTGTATACACAGCAGTACGTTTGCTCCTAGAAAAAGTCTTCGTAAACTACGGTTTTCCTCGTACAGTCGGTGAGATATCGCAAAAACCCAGGAAGAACCGCCACGTGTAGATATACACTTATGTGTGTGTATGTGTGTGTGTGTAGAACAGAAATAAAAGGATAATGTACATGAACGTACAAGTACGATCGTAGGAGCCGGCAGATGCAGTAAATCGAGGCCCATCGACGGCAAAGCTTCCTCCTTCTTTCCTTCTCTCATCTCCGGCCGTTCTTCTATTAGGAGCTTAATACTCGCAATCAGCACTCCCCCGTCAGGAACCTCTTATTGCGGCCAGCAAATATCGCCCGTGTCCGATGATAAGAAGACAGAAAAAGCAAAGAAGCTACGAGTCTTCGTTGCACGGGGCAAAAATTGCCACGCGTAATCGATGGCAGTACTTTAAAATCGACATTCACGGAATCGCCAGTAGGAAACATTTATTTCATCCCAACACTGAATATCTCTTTAAGCAATACTTCTGTAAAGTCGTTAAATTTTCTTACAAAACTAACGATAATGTAAGAAACGAAAATGAAGCTGAACATAAACATTTCCAATTAAAGTCCGCTAAATCCGTGAAACTGCGTTGATGGTTAATCATCAATTTCGTATTTATATAATTCTATAGAGAATAGCTATTCAGAATAATTGTCGGCGTTATTGAGATTTTCGTAATGTTGCTAATTAGGCATTTTGGTGATTAGGGGGGAAACGTTACAGGTTGAATGCCACTGACCAGAGAATTTGACGTATGATTTCAGGTATAGAGAGAGCGCACAAGGAGGGTAGATTAGCGAGCCTGATAGGGGTGGAGGGCGGGCACGCCGTTGGCACGAGTTTGGCGGTCCTGAGGATGCTCTACGAGCTCGGTGCTCGTTATCTCACCCTCACGCACACGTGCAACACGCCTTGGTGAGTGTCCGAGTCGAAATGACGGCCCTTAATTGCCGCCAAGACATCCGGCGCGACTATCTCCCGTGGAAATACCATTTCCACGGAATCCACAGCTCCGCAAGGACACGAAACGACTTCGAATACTGCATTCGGAAGAACTGTAATCTTCATTCTGGACAGGGCGAACGATGCTTAGAATATCACGTGAATATCGTAGAATTTTGTAAGAACTTGACGATGCTAAAAAGCTTGTTTTTAGAGCGTCGAGGAAACTGTGATCCTATGCCCTTTTGGGCAAAGAACGTGGAACACCTCCGCTATATGTTTCTTGGTGAAATATATTTTAGTGTGTATCTCGTTGGGGAAAGCTTAAATTAAAAGCTACTTCGTAGCGATTCAAATGGAACCGTAACGAGGAGATTAAACGGATCGTGTACGTTCGCATTTAATTACAGTTTATTTCCATTCCTCGCGAGTATCTGAGGCACGCGGGGATTACGGGGAGGTAGTGGGGGGTGGGAGGAGTTGTCGGAGGCAACAGTAAGTTCCCTCCCGGCGGGGAAAAAAATTGCGGGCGGATAATTAACGTAGCGGACATATGTGACGGACGGGCAGGGCGGAACAACGGGGAATTACGAAGACCGGTCATGCGCGACGGACGATTACATGCAGTTTCCGGTCTCGTCTGGCGGTAAAAACGTGACGCGAAGCGCGTAATAACGCGGATGCCAGCGAAACAAAGCCAGTTCTCGTTCAAACTCTCTTCAACGAACCTGCCATCGACGTTTCACAAAATTCACGCCGTAGTACGTAACCGGAACTATCCTAGCGGAAGTATCTAGCTAGCCAGCTGTAATTCCTTTCGCGAAACAACATCGTCAACGAGTCACTCCAGCGACAATTATACTTCTTAATTAACGTCGACCACGGATTACTCATCTATTATCGATAGAACGTTATTATTCGTAGAATTCTCAAGTACATAGAGTCATTCGTACGATGATTTAATGGGGAAATATCTGTGTGAATGAATTCTTTAGTTTTTCTGCAGACAGAAGCCGCGGAAAAGGTTGGATTCCGAGGTACATTTCCATTGATGGAAATTCGCGAAAATAAACGAGGGATGGCGGTTCGTTCACCGCGTAATTTTTCGATACTGAACCGGACATTATTTTCCACGCGGAGGAGAAAAAACGAGGGGGTTCGTGACATGCAGGTCGAAAGGATTGGATTTCCTCTCCTCCCTCGCCCCCCCGTCGATTTTCCTCCCCGCAGGACGGAAAACGACGCGTAAATCCCGGCTCATTTTGTTTATCCGCCGGCGCACAATAAAATCGCCCGTGACATGATAAATCCAGCATGGATTAATGCAAACGCAACGATGAACCGGTGCATACAGAGCGATAGTCATCGCACGCGCGGTTTCCTGCCACCTGATGTGCACGCGCCTGCGTTTTACGAGGGCAAGTTTGATTTCCGGCCACGACGAACCGAAACGATAAACGTTCCGATGGGCCGGACGTGTTTGCCCTGCAAACTTACTGCCAAACCACACACGTGCCAAATCCGACGGGCCTTTAGTCATTTCGGCAAAACCGCGAGCTTTTCCTTGAAAAATTACGTCACCTCGTATTCATGAGAAAATTAGAGTTCGTCGAAAGATTTTGCCGAATTTTACCTGTAACATTGTTTACCTAAACCGGGAAACACGGGTGAAGAAAACGGATTGGGATTTGAAGAGGAGGCGATTGGAAGATTGAAAGTATTGTTGAGTAATGATTAAGGGGAAGCGGAAACTCGGGAAGAATAATTATTACCGACTTATTATTAGCGGTAATGTATTCAACGAACGGGCAAAACGCGACGCATGCTTGTCATCTGTCAGGATCCACGCTGACGGGAGAATTCCCGCGGAAATTATGCTAATTAACGAGATCAAGTGCGAACGTACATGTACCAATTATTATTGCGAATGGGAAGACCTGTCCTGTCTCAGAATACAGCATGTGCCGATTATTGAACACACCGATATCGATTTCCATTGACTGCCTAACAATTTCCACTACATTCACCGTTCAACAAACAACTATGTATCTGTAGTACGAAGAATACCAAAAACTGTCAAACTACACGTTGCCCATTGTACAAGAACATTATCCGATAATTGCACTAAACTTACTGCATGCATTTTGTTAGAGAAAAATTAGTTTCCTGTATGCAGTTGTGAAAGTTAGACGTGTACATCAGAAACGAATGTACGAAAATGACGGTTAATTGTTAAACCACGTGGATTCCATGACACATTGCAATCCTCTGCGCTGGAAATAATGTTACCCACGTGAACATTGGGAGGTTGGGGGATTGGGCTTGTATCGCAATAACGCATACGATTGTAGCTATTGAGTTACTGACCTGTTGGTTCGTTAGGGCAGACTGCAGCACGGCGGATGAACCCGGTCAAGTGCCTCACATCGGTGGTCTATCGAACTTCGGCAAGGTGAGTACAGAAAAACACGATAAATCGATTGCTACGGCCACGATTAACGGCGAGCAAGCAAGAATTTTCACCGAGGCGCAGAGAAAAAGGATTTTCCGGATAAAAACAATTGAGTCTCAATCGGGCGGATTGGCCGCGGTTAAATATGGCCCGGATTACTTCTCATGGCTATTTGTTTTAATGGCTTTCAGTACGGTCGATAAAGAATACGAATATGTTGTTTCACTGATCCGGCGGTACAATAAACGCAAATTTAGATGGCGAAATTTCCGAAAGAATCGAGTATTCTGCTGATCCCTTTTTTCTACGCGACAGTGAAATTATTGTATTCCTGAGCCTTTGGTGTCTTTAGTTTTTTGTTGATTAATGACAAATGCTTTAAACACTTAGATAGAGTTTACGAAAATGGCACGGAGTATCTCGAACCCTTGTAAATCATCGTGGCTTATCGTTTACAGCGCTGGAGAATTTATTAATTAACGTTAATACCTCCGACGCGAAAGTAATTACATAAACAGCTGGCTTACTCGGCGAATGCCGTTGGAATAACGCCAGTAGGTTTCGCCTTGTAATTAGTCCGCGAAATCGGGATTCACGCGAGCAAAGTCAAACGTGTCGGAGAAAAGCGAACGAAAGGACAAAGGGGAAGATCAACGATTCTCGACGAATCTATCCAGAATAGGAAAGAACAATAGGACAATTTTCGGTACAAAAAGGAAAGTTCGGCTGAATAAGCAAGGAAAATCCTAAAGCGAATCGGCAAAAAATGTTTTCCAAAAGAAAACAAGACACATCTTACTTCATTCTTATTAAAGGTAAAACTTCGGCTAGGGTAAATGAGTTAGGATTTCTCCGAGGGGTCGATTATACGTTTTTTACCTGGTGAAAACCGCATTGGTATTTTTACCAAGGGTAACCAAAATGGACGGACCGTGTTTTAGAGTTCGTCGCTTCCATTAAGGTTCGACACGGAAGCCGAATATTGGTGAGCGGATTAAGCCGTCGTTTCGGAACTCTCGAAACTCTCGCGGAAAGCACTTCGCTCGGGACAAACTGGCCGTTCCTCAACCGCCCAACTTCCCCCCGCCCACGGTTCCCTCCTATCGCCATACAATCGAGATAAGTCGGAAACGCGACTTAGCGTTCGATCCCTAACACAGGACGTGATTTTGCGATTCGCACAATGAGAGACAAACGAAATTTAAGCGAACAACCTCACAACAAGATTAGAAGTAATAATTTTCGATTCACTAATCTCAATATAGAATTAATCATTGCAATTCGTGATTTCTATTCTCGGTATGACGTATTTCTTTCGAGCAGCGCAAGAAATTCGCTGGCGAGTTTATCTTCCTCTGCGTGGAGGGGAGAGAAGAGGGGGGTTAGGGGGAAAAGCCGAGGACGTGCGAATGTAGCGACGTTTGTCCTTAAGGATAATAAATGGGTGCTGGTGGACCCTGTCGGTTTATATCGCGAGACATTTTTCGATCCGCTCGTCACGAGAGAAAGAAAGGCCGACGAAAAGAGGAGAAGGAGGGGAGGGGAGGGGTGGAAAGCAGACAACAAACGATATCCCAGGGGTATTTTCGGCGACTGAAGACGCATGAGAAACGACTCGTGGGACACGATCCCGCGGTATAAGCCAATGGAGAGACCGGCAGAAGGGAAATGTTAAAATATTCAATGGATACAGCGCAAGCCGAACCATCACTCTTGTCGAGACAAGCGAGGATTTAACATACGTTATTCCGCCGATGGCTGTCACACCCGGGGAACCTCATCGAGTGAGCCACTCGCTCGGCAAGGTATTCGCGCCACGCGTTATACACATTTTCCACGATTACCCCCCGTGGAATTTCCCCGCAGAATTAACGGAATACGTAAGTAAGATTCTTTTATCCAACGATCGTTAAAAGAGATGGGACCAAAGAAAAGTATTTCATGAACGTGGGAGAAACATGAAAGTGTATTGAGTTAATTTTTGTTTAGGACATAAGAGGGGCTTTTAGTTTAGTCCCTGTAAGCTCGATAACTTCCTCCCGTAATTTAATTATTCGCTCTGTTTTCCCTCTGTCAGGCTTTTTTAGGGAATCATTTCAAGTTCTTGGAAGTTTCTGACTGGGCGGAAACACGGGGAGGGGGGAGGATATCGATCGAAGCGTATTCAGTGGAACGACTTTATTGTATCTCGTCGCATTAGCGGTATCAAACGGTTCCCGCCGGCGAATAAGCGGGCCACTTCTCAGCAGCATTTACGGACAGTCGGGAAAGCAGGAAATAATCCCCTGGGAATTTTGCGGGAGAAGGGGGAGAGGCAGGGGTGTGAGACAGGTATGAGAAATGGCGTTGGGGACTGTCGCGACGATATAAATCGGCAGAATATCCAATGGTAGCGGAGGGAAGAGGGGCCGGACGGTGAAATATCGTCTTCTGCCGAGGAAAATGTTTCTACTTTACGCGGATAATCTTCTCGTTTTTACGCGACGCTCATAATCTTACTGAGCTACCGTCTAATAGATAAAATTTAGACACAAAAACCTGCCTATGTACCAAATAAAGTACTAATATTGAAATACAGAGAGAACGTTAGCCGTAAGTTGGAAAACTTTGAGATTCACGATTTTCCAGGCCATCGTGAGAAAGGGAAAATCTGAATTCCCCGCAGCCGGGTACGCGGTGAAGATGGAAAATGAAACGAGAGCGGGGCTAACTAGTTGTGATAAATACTCGGTCCAACTGAAAGCTTTTAGTTCGCGCACGACGAGAACCGCCGAGTAATTTTCGGATTTCGCTTCGGTCGCCCGTACTTTCCGCTTCATTTTGCGTTCCCTTTGCCCCGCGTAGGATTAGCAATATTCCCGATCTCGTCAAATGAACTTTTCGTTTATTTCGTTTGCCGCGTTTATCAGCAACCACGATACGCACCGAAAACAAAGGAATTTCGTTTTAAACGTTTAACCAATGCAGGGAAGTACATATAATTCTTAGCCACGTACTTATAGGATACGATAAATAACTTGATCGTTAAAAACACTAAATAATTGTTAGAATATTCAAAATTCTAGACATTTACCGTCAAAATCTCCATATCATAAAATTCACGAAAAAAATTAATGTTCCTAGCTGAGAAACTTCTGAAACCATTTAACGATCGTTCCCGGTGGTAGTTAAGGGACATCGTATTAAGCAGTTGCGCAAAAAATTCCTCGAAATCCGAGAAGCTAGAAACTCAGGGCGTAACTCCACTTTATTAAGGCCACTCGGAGTTTGCCGTTGGTCTGGCCCATTATTGGGGAGCTTTATGCGGTTATATGAAATTCTTTCCCCCCGGGTTGAAGTTCGACAAAGCAACTTACATCCGGCGGGGTGCAACTGTGCCGGGGATATTGGCCTTGAAGAGAATCTCGCGGTAAGCCAGGGCTCAGCAGGGCAAAGGTACAAAGGGCTGCGACTCGCGATTCCAAGCATTTACTTGCCAACAACTTCCACAAGGACGAGAGGATTGTCTCTCTATTCCCCACCCTTCCCTTCCCCTCGTCCAGGGCGTTCCCGTAGCTTCTTATTTTCCTCATCCCCTCCCACCTCCCCATTCGGACGATACCCCTTTCGCCGGACAAATTTCATTTAATAAAGAACCTTTCGCTCCTACCCAGGGCAAGACTCATCCCTATCCTACGGACGTATCCCCCGCGATTAAATAGAACGACGAGCATTTTTCTCCGGGCAATATCCAAAATAAACCGATACCCCCGGGGGCTTCGGCAAAGCTTCGAATTAAGAGAAATCCCGAATTTCTCGGGCATCGGTATAACGTTACGTATTTCACGAAGAGGAAGGAAAAAGCTGATGTTGGGTAAACAAAAAGCAACGTGGGAAGCGGGTAACCTGTTCACAAATGAGATAAATACCGAATGAAATAGGTAAATACAGAAATAAACACTGAAAATGTTGCTCTAAAAAGGACGCATCGTATTTGCCGGACAAGTTTGTCCGTAGCACGGCCGTTACGTGGAATACATTAAGGGGAAACAGAATAGGTGTTTAACGGGATACGCCGTACGGAGGCCCGTAAATAATTCAGTGGACCATGACGCTGGCAGTATGGAGCGACGGGGAACGAGGCGATAACAAACGATAATCGGAATTGCGCGGCTGATCGCGTTACTCTCGGCCACCGTTATGTTTGCCCGTCGAACGTGATTTCATTAACGAAGCTCCGCTAATCAGCGAGGATACCCCGCGGTAAACAGCCGTCGGTATCACCGCGATCTGTCGCACGTGTGCGACCAAAAGTGTCGTAACTTCCGCTGAGAAATCGAGGTCTTTCCGGAAAACAGCGACGGTGCGCTCGTTCGCCCGGAAATTCCTGATTTTACCCTCCACGAGTACGAGTCTACTTAAACAAGTATCCGAAGAAGGTATATCTCCTTTGCTCCTGTACGTGTCTCTTTCAATGTCAAACAAACATTTTATCAAAACAAGCAATAGATACTTCTGTTTGTACGTGTATTTATTTCTCAATCTCGACTCGTTTTTATTTGTTAAACGACGCAGACGTATTGTCACTTGTCTCGTGTACTTTTCTACGTGAGTAACATAAACAGACCAAATAAATGTTTCTATTTGTTTCTAAAGATACTTTTCAGTGGGAATTGATAGAGATATTTTTATTTGCTCATCTACCTGCGTTTTTATGTGCCTCAAATATACACGTACGTACGTAAGGTTTACGTTTTCACATTTACACGAATAGGAACACACGGATACGCTTTTATTTACGTGTTTATCGACCATTTTATTCGCTCCAGTATTGTACATTTTACTCCCTACTCAAACCTTTTTATACGTAGAAGCGTACAAATTTTTATTCATTGTTTACGAATATGGGCATTTACCTTTACTCGCGTGTTCACGATTTTAGAACATCGTTTACCGTTGTCAGTTAAATCGTCTACATTTGACAGAATTCCCTCTACAAAGCATTTTCACGTGCAAAAAGCTGTAACTTTTTATTCACTGTCTATGAATATTAACTTTCATCACTGTTCGTTTAATCGAGTAGGTACAATATCACTACTTTTTGCGGTATCGCGTTTCCCAGCATGTGTACATTTTAGGCCGTTACTTTCACTCGTATTTTCATGGTTTTTATATTATTCATTTATCGCTGTTTATTAAATCGAGTACGTTGATGGCCATTTTCTTTGCGGACCGGCATTTTACCGAAAACGTGGTTAGTGACGCTCGGTCGTGTGATTATCTCCCTTCGCAGGTGTTTAGACACTCCGACCATGACGAGCACGCTTACCAGGCAAAAACGTGTACATGTCCTGCGCGAGAATGTGTGCGGAGAATTATCTTGACCGAAAATCTCGCGAACGTGGGCCCAAAAGTGGCGATATTCACGGATCGTTGGTCCTCGCCGAAACACACTCAGTTACAGTCCGATGCTCTCGCTTAATTGCTCCATTCCATCCATGGTGACTAAACATCATGCTAGCCGTATGAAGGACTGCTCAAGGACCTGAAAAAATTTCAAAGAACATCGACAAAGCTCAGCTAAATATCTCAAAAGAATTTTCAACTTTCGCGAATCAAACCAACCTGATATAACTTCCTGAAAACTTGCACAAAAGATTTTCCTAACTGCTTAATTTTAAGCTTAAATTAACGAGTTGTCCCACAGTCATTCTTTTCGGCAAAAACATTCCTATGGACATTATTTCTTTAGCACAGAATCAACGTGTCCTTCGAGTTTGTTAAAAACGTGATTAAGATCTCGGTTAACGGCTAACCGGTATTAAATGGTTGCGAGTAAATTAGGGACTTGGGGAACTCCGGCGAAATTGCATGGGGGGGGGGTGAATTCCACGGGGAAGCATTGTGGAAACCCTGCGCTGCTTTATCCGGCTATTTTCTTTTTTACTTTGATTAATTGCCACGCGGATTTCTGATAAAACGGGGCGGTGGGCCGCATGATTTATCGCTCCTCGCGCGGTACTCGGGGACAATAGGTCGATGTAATGCAGAGAAAAGTGCAGCGCCAGGAATGCGGGCTTCTCCGGAGTGCAGGACGGTATTTTTCCGTGGCACGACGATTCCGACGACAGCCCGTCGCCGGCCAACAATTCCGCGGGGAATTCGCCGGACCTGAATTCCCCGACTAATTGCAGATGCAACTGCGCTCCACGGATTTGTGTTACCTTCGCCGTCGCATTACTCCCCCTTCCCCCCCAATCGTCCCTCCGGGGCCAACGGGGAAGAGGGAAATCATAGCTTTCGACCCATCGTGATAATTAATAATAATACTAACGCGCCGTATAATTCTGCAATGGAAAATTCACGAGTCTATTATCACCATGAATTACAGTTCGAACAATTGTTTCTGCTCTCACGATTCAGTGGGATCGAAAAGAGTTATTATTCGATAGGATTGATGAATAGAATGTAGAGTAATTAACCAACAAATCACTCGGATAACTGATAATGTGGCAAGCTTTTTTCCCGGTCAATTTTTTTGCTTAACCAGATGCAATCGGGTTGTGCGCTATTGTTAATTAAAACTTTGAAATCAGGAAACGGGTGGGTTTTAACGATAGGTTAACGAAATCCGTCCGACTTTCCATGTTTTATTTCATCTCATTTAGAGGATTATTTTCTCTTGAATGCGGCGGGAACGATTGTCAGTGTGATCTATATGGCAGTAATAAATAGACTAGAATGGAATTGCAGTTGAGGCTGCACTTTGGCGGAGTGCATTGTGCATTGCGGAAGACCGTCGAGCCGTACGTTGCGTTAAGCAATAACCGACAACGAGCGGTAATGATGACCTACTAATTAGTAAACTAGAGCCGTAAGCATAACATTGTCCAAAGTATTTAATTAACGTTGAAACGCGTACGAATCGCGTGGCACACTTATACGAAAATAATTGCCAGTAATTATCCGGCCACGTCGGGCTAATAGTTTTATGAAAATGGAATTCGAGCGCAAAACACGGCCGTCCTGTTTATCAACCGTTCGCCAGGCAGAATGATTCGCGTAAATGCAATTAACGTTCTGACGTTTCGATACGCCGAGAATCACGATCGTGAAATATCAAACGCAGCGAAGAATTCAAATGAACCCCATTAAATTCAATGTACGCGAGTTGCAGTACGTTTTTCATGAGCATTTGTCAGTTGTTTAACATTTATCATTAAATATCAGGCATATCGGTGAAGCAATTTCACTTGATTAAAACTGTAATACCTCGTAATCGCTAATACGAAGTTTCATAATCGGAATTGATGACTTTTAGATTCGACATAAAAGACGTGTAACGCTTTGTTTAGCGATGGTTTTTAGGGGGAAAAAAGGGGGCCAGAATTGCCGTTATTTTTCGTTGTTTTCGGGAGAAGAAACTTCCGGGCGGCCTGTGTCGCCGGCGAAATGGAATTTTTTTCCGACTACGGAATTCGCCGGAAGTTGGCAATATGGCGCGGTAGTTGGCCGATAAGTTTTGCCAAAGCGTTTCCGCCGGCTGACCGTCGCCCTTTGAGACCATCTGCCGACCTGTTCGGCAAACTTCTCGACCAAATAGGTGCCGGGCAGTTTCGTGGGCGCTCTTGTTCGCGACGATAACGTCAGCCGGCGATATCGGGACCGGAAGTTCCGCCGGCGAAGAACGCGTCCGACCGGACATTAACCACCTCCTGCCGGGCTTCTATCAATCAGGACGGCTCGGACCAGAATCAAAGCCCGTCCTAACCCGTAAGAAGGATATCACAGGAACCTTGCGATAGCAACCTGTTCAACGTATACGATAAACAAAATTACAAAATTTGTCACTCAGAATGATAATGGTCCAAGGTAAATATAGCATTACGGCTTTTTTCGCTGATTTTATACCCGTTTTTCTACTCCAAGAAATAGACAGATACGAAAATTAAAAAATTTTAAATTCTTCCTAGCAATTTTGCTGAATAAACAGTAGAAAGTATTAAATCGTCCTTTTAATTATCGAACTTTATCCACTGTTCAAAATAAACAGCAGGTACGACTTGTTATATACCTTTGAGCAGTATCTTCAAATAAGCTCTGTAAAATATGGATACCGAGGATTCTAAGACGTTCACTGAGAAAAAGTAACACGATGATTTGGACGGACGGATAACAAGAATCCGACAATGTAGAGCCGAGTTTAATGATGTTTTACGCCCGGTGAAATATTATCCGAGGATCCTGGACACCGGCTGACGGACTACAAGTTGAAAATCGTTTTCCGGCTCATGGGAAGGGGGGAGGGAAGGGCTTTTTATCACCGGGCAAACCGACCGTCAGGAGCAAAATGCGCTGCTACGCGGGAGAGGTCATCCGCCGGGGTCAGACTTGTTCGTCATCCTGTCGATGGCCGAGGGGACTTCGCGGGATTTTTCCAATAACGACCACGAGCGGTAAGGGAGCAGGAGAGGGGGGGGGGAGGAGGAGAAATATAGCGGCAGAACCGAGACGCGGCGGAACGGTCGGTTTGCTCCTCCGAAAGCATCGACAATCGCCGCTCTTTTTAAAAGCGAACCAACCCCCCCTCCCTTTCCCTTCGTCCGACAGTTGCCCCCCGTCGTTTCTATTTCTCGTAGAAAGACTCCTGGCCGAAGCCATTAATCTTCGCCGAGTCCCCGACGGTTTATGAAACCAATGAACCCCCTGGCAAACGCGAGTCGTCCGTGAAAATCTTGTACAACATTTCCTAAGGTTCATTCGAGAATGAGCGTTGCTGAAGATCATGAAATCTTAAACACGTTCGATTTAATGGACACTTAGGAATGAATTTGCTGATAGGTTTACTGCGTCAACGTTTGTCTTTCTTTGCGCGCTAAGACTCTCCGCCGAAGAATAATTTATTAGGAACAGTATTTCCTCAGCTCGGGAAAGGAGGGCCGTGAAAACAAGCGATTCGTTTCAGTTAAACGAGTCGTAAAGCCCTGATCGTCGTACGTCTTTATTCCGTCGACGAGTTTCCCGCTAATTCACGATTTTCATCGAAATTCGCGGCCTCCGGCCGACGAATAAAGGGAATCACGACTTTTCTCGCCAAGCAATTCTCCTTGTCTCGAAGTCTGTTGGCATACAGAGGAATGGCAGGGAAAAGGGGGAGGGGGGGGGGAATTCCGTAAGTCGAAGTTTCTCGTGTCGCTGAGTTAAGCGAAACTTCCCCGTTTAAAAGACACGGCATGGCTTAATCCATGGAATTCGTACGACAGCGAGGTTCTTAACAAGAACTATCCAATTCTACCCCTCCACCGGAAATAACCCCCTAATCTCACCGGCAAGAGAAGAAAAATGGCATTCAACCGGTTAAAGTTTTTCGATTTTCTCCACATTTCAGAGCAAATAATTCTAACGATGCGAAACAGTCAATTAGAAGAACTACGAAGAATATGAACATAATTATCATGTTCCAGTTCTCGAATTTAACAAAGTACTGCGTATCTCCTTGGCCTTCGATCGCTGTTTGTTACGGATTATATTATATTACATTTAAAGTATCGCGCGGGCCCGGTTCTCGTTGTTTTTGCCGAGGCTGACGAAGAATACGTCGGAAATCGTAGGATGCACTAGAATTCCGGGCGAGAGTGAGGCGCAGAAATAACCGTCGAGAAATTCAATCTGACGGGACAGTCGGAGCAATAAGTGTCACTGACCTAACACGAGCGTGGCTTGCAGATTACCCTTTTCCGTTCTCCTTCGTCCCTGCACCCTTCACCCTCTCACCCCAGCCACTGTGAACGCATGAGGAATTTTATCCGCCTGTAAAGCTGAAAGTACAACGACAATAATACGTTAGCAATTTTCCTTTCACGATGAAACAGACACGTAGACATTTCTGTGCCTGCCGGTGAGAAAATTCGTTCAAGAGAAATGTAAGTACAAAAAGAAAATAATAATGCTTAACATTTCATTCAATTGCCATCAGATTAGAATTAATCTCTGTGACCTTGTACTTCGTCTTTGACAAATATTTTAAAAGGAAAATTCTGAAAACCGTGTGCTACGACAGGTGTTTTAAAGCTTCCGATGGAGCGGAAGAATTGATGGGCAGTTTGGTGGCTCACATTCCCCTCCGATTCCAATGCAAACACTCCAGAATCGTCCACTTAGACCGAAACGTCTGGAGACAGTTCGAGAAGATTACCTTGTTCTCCGTTCTGGCTCGTCGGTCCACGGTTGTTCTATCCCCTCGTAATCCTCCCTAAATCCAGATTACCGTGATTACGAGCTGAGCACGGGCCTCGTGCGAGTCGATGTCCGCTCACCTCACGGCCCAATATCATTAAAACGGTATTAGCCCACTCCGAGCGGTTGACAAATAATATTGTCCCCATAAACTCTCCGTCAAGCGATCTCGAGGAAACAAAAAAGGAATTCCTAACGAAAATTGTACTCCGTATTCTCCGAACTTACATTTCAAAGGAATTGTTTCAATAAAAAGTATAAAACGTAAGTTCTCCAGCATTAAATACAGGTTTTGTACAATGTTTGGCGGTTATTTATGCAGCTTGTGAAAATTTCATTATTTCTTCAGGAGTAATCCTAACCGTGTGTTTACCCTTTCAAGGACTTTGAAGTCTAATGGAACGAGTTGGAGCAAGCTTAACGTAGATGGCCGTAAAATTTGAGGTCAAAGTTGACCGGGGCCAGACTAACATTGGATTAGCGCAAAGGGCACGAAACGCAAAGCCCCCCTGATACTCGCTTTAATTCGCGTCTCGGTGCCATTATCGTCGACGGGGAATTTTCCAGCCGCGCAGAGGGGACGGGGAATTAAATCGGCGGGGTTTCTTTCAGAGCATCGTGCTGGAGATGAACCGGCTGGGGATGATGGTGGACCTATCGCACGTTTCCGTGCCGACGATGCTCGACGCGATGAGCACGTCGAGGGCGCCGGTAATTTTCAGCCACAGCAGCGCCCATGCCCTTTGCAATTCCTCGCGCAACGTGCCTGACCACGCTCTGCGACTTCTGGTAAGAGCCCTTCCAATTTATCGACCATTCTTCGCCGAAAAATTCACCACCGAAGTATCCGTATAAAATATAAAAGAATTAATCGAAAAAAGACCTGGGAAAGATGAAAGAAAGGTCGCAGGAGAACTTCCAGAGACTCAAATGAATTTCCTGTCTAAGTGTATCGTAACTCGAAAGATGTTAACAATTTTTACGCCTGGTAAATGTTTCTCGCGAATACACGGGAATCAATGAATCATGCGACTTTCTTCAACTTTTCTTTCGGATACTTTCAGGCCATATTTTAAGACACGTGAACGTTTTGCTTTCAGGCGCAGACTCGTGGTATAGTTATGGTATCCTTCTACCCACATTTCATTAGCTGCAGCGAGAGATCGACCCTGGAGGACGTGGCCGGTGAGTCGTCCTTAAATCTCAAGGATTCTTCCGTGATGACTCTTGATTACGAAGGAAAAACCAGCTGCCCGTTTTATCTGGACCGCGCGATCGCCGAGGGTCCTGTGTCGACTAGCCGTAATGGAGGGGCCATTACAATTATTAGAAGCGTTCCTTTGTCGGCGAGCATCATTGCGAGAATTAAGCGGCGCCCGTGCAATTTCGCGCTCGTTTACCGCGGCAATCTCCTCCTTTTTCCGTCATTTACCATGGCGGAATTTACTTTAAGGCGAAATTAGTTTGCTACACGGTGTAGGGAGGGGGGAGAGGGGGTAGGGAAAAAAATTCCTCGGCCAATTTCTACGGGCGCTGCGATGTAATCAGCATTACTCGCGCAAAACCACCAGGCCCTCCACTCGCTCTTATGTCCCTCAACTCCTCACCACTCCCCCCTTGTCCCTCCCTGCCCCTTTCTCCCCCCTCGTGTGCGGACACTTTGTCCAGGGTCATATCATCGTCGTCCCCCTTGGGCACACGGGAACCAGGGGTAATTGAGGAGAATGTGGATATCGCACCCACTTCCCTCCTGGCTTTTCTTTTCGTCGTGAAAGCTTTCATTCCGGCTCGCGCTTTACTCTTCGCCCGACTTCCGCTTTTCCTCGGCGTACACTCCTGCGTTTTACGTGCTCGGACTGTCCCCCGTAAGACCCGAAAAACGCCTGCAAAATATGCCCCCATGCCACCGTTGAATTACTTTCACCATACACGCGGTTCTTCGTAACATTACGAAAAATTAAGAATCCCGTTTATACGTCTGACGAAGAATTAAATACTAACACTTCTGGAACCTGAGTTACGTGATTCACAATGTCGAGATTGCCCGTAAACTGTGTAGGTATTTAATCCAGTTTTACCTAGACGAGCGCTTCGGAATTCCCTTTTCGGGACGGGGGAGGACGTACTTCCGGTCTGCAGTTGTCGTATACCGGAAATATTCTCAGTGAGGCCGGGGGCTGTGTTTCCAGAGAGTCGAGAACTTTAATCTCGACATTTTTACGCGACGGATCCTCCGACGTGGCAGTCCGTAATCGGCAGAATACAAAACCAGGTCTGCCGGTGATGCGTTTCTTCCTCCCCCCCCCTTCGCCTCTGTCTATCTTTCTCTGCCCCTCCCCGCGGGGCAATCCACCGGAGAGGTTGAGGAAAGAGAAACGGCCCCGTTGCAATTGCACTTCCCTATCTGCGCCTTTTACGATACGCAGAATGCACTAACTTTGGGATCCTAACGTGCGCGGACTGCCGAACGCCGGAAGTTTGTAACTTCTTTTCCCCGGTTCACTTCCCCCTCCCCCCCCCCCACACACACACACATATACCCTCTTTCTTATCGCAATATGTTACCGGTCATTCCTATGTTTACGTATTCCACGCGCTTCTTCTTTACTCCCCCTTACCGGCATTGTTCTTACCCATTGTTGTGATTATCTGTCGAGGAAATATTGAAGGGCATCAGTTTCATCTCGCGAAAGCACAGAAAGTGCTCCGTTATTTCATTAGTCCAACCCCGTACGATTTTCGTAAATCAGGGGAGAGGGGGGGAACCGTATGAATAAAAGTGCGTTGGTCGTGGTCCATTAATGAAATTACATTGCCGTAACAGGTTTCACGGATAATTGAGTTAGCACGATTGATTAAGTAAGTGTTTCGATGTAACAAAGGATAATTCATTCGTATTCATGAGAACGTTATTTGTTTCAGTGGATATTTCGCGACGATAAATAATTTCGAAATAATTTAATATCCTCGATATTTCACTGGGATTGATGGCAATGTAAAACTGGTTTCGCCACTGCTGTGCGTTATTACTCCTTTTCTCCCTCACCCCCCTTCCTCCTCTAATTCGACTAATTTAGCATAGCTCCCTATCTCGACTAATTCTTCGGCACGACGATGCTCCATAACTGCCATCGTCTAATGATAACCATTACGCGGAACCTGATTAATGAGTTACATTTGCAAAATCCAGCGATTCGCAGTGTAAATCACGTTTTCCCTTTTTACTCTGATTACAGCGCACATAAACCACATACGGAAAATCGCCGGGGTCGATCATGTCGGCATAGGCGCTGGATACGATGGGATCAATTTGTGAGTATTGTTGTTATTAATTTTAATATAATTTCTACGAAATCCATCGTCGGTTCCAAGAAATCTAATGAAATTCAATGAAAAACTTCACAATTTTTGTATAAATAATACCGAAGGAACTAAAATACGAGTATCTTTTTTAAGTGATAAAACGGTACAACGTAAAGAATGTCAAGAAAAGGAAACTCGTAAATCAAAATTGCTGAATTTCGTGTAAAATTGCCATTTCGACAGATCCACTGAACGACGCGTGCGAAGCTGAAATTGCGCCAAGTTTTCGCCCAAAAGACAGAGAAAGCTATACATTTTTACTGTCGAAGTAAGTTTCACGGGGCGATATGATGTTTCATAAAAAAAGAAAGAAAAAGAAGGAAATCAGTCTATCGGCTCTGGAGCCACGTAGGTAAATTCTATCGTGTAGAATTCTCGTCGCTCGTAAATCCCGTGAAATCGATCGCCCCTAAGACGGGAAGAATTCTATGTATTTCCCCTCTCCCTCCCCCCGTATCTTCGTCCGGGTATTCACTGTGAAAACAATGTAGGCCAGCCGGGGACCCTTGGAATTCCGTCGACGTCGAATTCGCGACGTACTGTTTGTCGTCGCCATGCCGACGTCTACTCCAGCCTGATTGCAAAACCGTCGGGGCCCTCTTATCCCCAACGCCCTGTACACTCCGTGACCGGCGAACGAATACCCTCCCTACCCCCCCCCCTTCGAGTCCCCTTCCCGTCCCCCTCCCTACGAAGACAAGTATCCGACATTTCGTCCACGTGCATTCGACTCGCTGCGAACCGACCAATCCGCTCTTGAATTCGAACCGGCAATTGAGAAATTTCCTAGCGAATTTTCGTGTTATTAAACTCGTTAGAGTAAACTTAAAAATTTAACGATGATTTTGATAAGTTTTCCTGTCCAGCGAATTTTTTTATCCGAGAATTTAGACAGTTATTTGGTATTTCTCTTGTTACAATATTGTGACGAAAAAGCTGACAATGTAAACCTTAATGCGAGTCCCAGACTTTTTGCTGTACGTGAGAGGTAAATTAGTGCATCAGTTTGGCGCGTCTGGGGAATTATTTCCGAGATTCTGTCGATAAAACAACCGTCCAGGACGATAGATTTTGCTGGTCGTAAGCGGAAAGAACGTAACGTCGAATATTTCTATGATGCAGACGGCCAGACGAATTACGAGCGAACGTTTTGACGTTTATTGACTCGCCCATCGGGACCAATCAAAAAGTAGCTACAAAACCGAGAACTAACTGCGTTACTGGCGGAGTTGCTGGTTCTCAGGGAAAATGTGGAAAACAGTCGACAGGGAAAATTCTGAGGATGGTAAACCCGATCAGTTCGAATAAACGGTTCCACTACTCGAATTGAGTCAATTATTTGATCAAACTATATCAATCGAACGGTTAGACTAAACTGATTTGACTAAACTGGCCGGCCAAATGATTTGCCGAAGCTCGTCGATTAAGCAGTTCGACTAACTAATTCTGCTCAACTGTTAGACATCTCCCTGAAATTCAGTGTGGCATAAAATTTCCCAATACATGCTCCCCCTAGCTACAATCTTAGATCACAAGATCGAATTAACGGGTTACGTATGCATTATCATAATTTTCTTCTGAACCGCGGAATCAGATTTTCGTCGGGTCTAAATTCACTTTCCGCGATATTCTGCCTACGTCTCTTCGTGTATTTTCCGCTTTGATATTATGATTCGCGTAATTTTATGGAAACAAAGCCCAGCTTTCGACGTAGCTCGGCGAGTAAGCAGAAGGAAATAATTTCACAAATGAATAGAACGGATTGGATTATTTCGCGGGTTCGAATGCAGTTAGCGCGGAATAAACGGCCGACTGTTTAGTAAATAAATGTCCTACCAAATACGTTTGAATAAATTATTAGGTTGTTCCGAGCAATGTTTCGGGCGAGCAGGTAAATTATAGCTTTATGCCAGCGGATATCGGATAAATGCAGTGTTGGACGCATTAAATGGGCTATTTGGCAATTGGAAATGAATCATAATCCAAAAGAAAGACGGACATCGAACAAGTCTCGATAAATCGAATTCGACGCGATCCAATGTCTCCGAGTGGATGGAAAAGTTATTGGAAAATTCTGTAATTTCTTCTTCCAGGGCCGAGAGATTTTTTTTGCCATAAAATATTGGACAGATTGACGAAGCGAGTTATAAGCGAGGTTTCAGAAAAGAAAGACGAAATGGGACGATCTTCGCAGTCGGCCCGCACGGATCCGTTGCTTATTTACGTCGGAAAAATTGAAAAACGGCCGTTCGACGTTCGACGAGTGCTTGGCAATTTCGCCGGGTCCCTTTGTTTTTTTTTTTTTATCGCCAGACTCCGTCATGCCGGCTTTAACGCTCGCTGACGTAGGAACACGATAAAGCGCGTGTGTCAGCGGAAAACGTTATTGACAGGCAAACGCGACCTCGGCGCACTGACATATCGACATTGTCGCCGAAGCCCGACGTGTATTTCGCAGAAGGAAAAAATTCCGTTAATACCGAGGGAAAAAAGAAGAAAATGGAAGAGCCGAGAACGCAACGGGGAAAGAGTGCAGGGTGCATCGATCGATCGGCACGTATTAATTTGCCGAAACTTTCGTTAGCGCTCGATTAATCTTCGTAATGACGCCAACCCCGCGCGAGGCAGGGTTCTCGATTCCGCGGCGAAGGGGACGAAAGACCCTCGGCTAAAAGGGCAGAAAAATTGACGCTCCGAAGAGGGGCAATTTTCGAGCCATCCAATCGGCTAATATTTTACATAAAATTAAGATACTGTCTCGGCAACGGAGGAACGATTTTGAGGAATTTCGCTGACGCGGGGTTCCTGATTTGTAGTCTATTTACGCCGAGGTCATTAAGTTCGTTTTATTTATCAGTTGAAAAATCGTTTCACGCAGGATTCTGTGCCGTCGATTCGAACGATCGATAGTCCTTCGAGGGCAGGGAATTTAACGACGGCTGCGTCCCATTTTCGGCGTGAGAATGCAGAATCCCGCGAAAAATGCGCCGGGACGTAGGAAAATCCGTTGACGCGTCGACGATAGCAGCGAGAACTACGAAAAAGATTTTGCATCGCGGGGAGGGCGGGGAGGGGGGGTTACAATGCTCGCACTTTCAGCAATGTTTCCCGGCGGCCCTCGAGAGTCTTCGCCCCGAGTTACGGAAGAAAGAAGGTTTAATATCAGCCATGACAGCTCCGAGCTTAAAGCTACACCCCACGAAATCTTCAGACCGGTCTGTCTTCCTCTCTCCCCCTTCTTTCTCCTCTCGCCCCTCGCCTCCGATCCCGCAGACTCCTCGTGGCCCGGTATATCGGGGAATTATGCTGGTAATGAAAAAAAATTCACCGACGGGAAGGCAACGGGACGTTCCGCCGAGATATGGCTCCTCGTTTAAGTAATTTCGAGAGAAGGAATAATACAAAAAATCGCTTGTTCCAGCAGACATACAATTTGTCAAGAAAATAACGCGGTTTCCTCCCCTTCGTTCGTTTTACTTATCCTATTATTAAATACGTTTCCCGGGAGTATCAGTTAAATTACCTTCGAAATATTCTAAAATTTCGCAAACACTGAAACTGGCGACGGTCCACGGTTTCTCGATTACTTCGAACAATTTCACTTTTGTCATGAGACTTCGGAGGGTATATCGTTTTTTATTCTTCCGGGGATGATCTTTCGACCGCCCACGCGAAGGAAGATTTTCCTGACCGCCCACGATTCTCCATGGTCGACGACGCCGAGAAACTAATCCCACGAAACCAGATTAAATTTTACGCCACTCTGGAGAATCGAGAACATCGTTACTCACTCTATGCCAGCCCTCCTCTGCTGTTTCCGTCGCTCTGTCCTTCTTTTTTCCCCTCAAACTCAGCCCCGTTGTATTATACTTCACTTTCTCTCTCGTCCGTTTGCCTCGATTTTTCGGGAAAACTCGCTTCACTTTCTCCCCTCACCTGTCCAATCTTCTTGGCTACTTCAGTTTTTTTTCGTTCCTTCAATTTCGCTCTTGTCAAATTATCCTTCACTCCTTGGACGTCAGTCTACTCTGACTCCTTAATTTCCGTCTAAGTTTCCTCGCTTTTAATCCTGCTCCCGAGCTTTCTATTTATCCCCCACTCTCTTTTTTTTCATTTCCCTTCGATTGCTGCACTGCTGTCACGCTGTTTCCGTCTGTTCTTTCATTTCCACGTCCTCGGGGTTCCTCGGTATTCCGAAGTTCGTCTATCTGCAAACTCCGCGGGTCTCGCTATCAAGCCGTTCCCCGGGCAGACGAGCTCGTTCGACGCAGATACGCCATGCCGTTAGTTCGCGATCGGAAACACACTCACCGCGTTATCCTATCGCGACGCGAGTAGCGCGAAATTCCAACGGCAATTTAACTCTTCCCCGCTACACCGTTACTCGCGTTATCGTAAAATGCTTTACGTTTATTCTCGGCGCGGGGGGAAAGTCGTCGTCGCGGCAGGTTTCCCGGTGCAAAGCGAATTTCCCGCTGGCAATTTGCAATAAAACGTCGCAACATTTACGGGCCGGCCCATAATTTCGAGGCAATTCCAAGGGCAAGGCGTTCCTTTAAATTCATCGTGACGCGCATCGATTTCACCGTCGAGCGAGATTCAATTAAGCTATTGAAAAGTCGCTGCGGCAACGGGATTTGCTGAAGTGAAACGAATCGAATTAAATACATCTTGCTGCCGGGTAATTTTGTGTTTCCTTTATTCCCCGCGGGACGGACAATCCCGCGCGCGGAAAAAATCGCGGCGAAAATATTCGCGGCTGGCAGGAAAGCCAGGGTCTGTATTTAATTATTTCTCAGCGGAAAGTAGGTCGGCCGGAAATAGGCTGCGGATCGACGAGAGAGCCGAAACGACGAGAGGTCAGGAATTTTCGGTAGCAGCAGTGCCAGACGAACGAGAAACCGCCGGGGAAATATTACACGGCTCAAAGATCGCCAGGGACTCGCCATTGAAAATGACAAAATCATTGCCAATCGTGCCATTTTATCCCCCATCAAATTATTTCGATCGTCGAAAAGTTAGAGTCATATTTTGTCGCTACGAGAATCCTCCTGCTTTAATAACAGGCCAATAGTTTTTACGAAATGAAACGCGCCGTTGAAAATTTCAAAAATTGTCACCGGTTTCATTCTGCCATGTATCAAAGTATTTCCAATATTGTAACGAGTATCCAATTCCAATAGTCGTAAAATTGACGTCGAAAAACCGACAGAAATATATCGCAGCGTGCGAGGGATTTTGTTTTAGCGATGCGAATATTTATCGACGAAACGGTAGATTTCGTAAGTGGCTCGGAAACCGAGGGAAGAGGAAGTTGAGCGTCGCTGTGAGTTCGCGTTTATTGGCCCGCCGGGCTAATGCAATAATTACCATTAATTGCGTCCCGCCCGACGATTTCGCCTTCGTTTCGCACAGCCGTCACGTTTCCGAAGTATCTCCGAGCGAAACAGACACGAAGGTACTTCGCCGTACTTGCTCGGAGGGTTTTTAAAGAATCACGCGTCCTTGCGTTCCCTCTGCCGTATCTTTTAATCTCCCCTTCACGTCCTACGGCGAATCTGCGAAATTTGAAAGCTGAAAAATCCCGTCCGAAAGTCGTTTGTAAAATTCCCTTAAACAACATTTCACGGTAAAGACGGTCTTTTCAAAGGAATTTCCGAGTTCCCAAGCGTACGCGGAATACGTCGTTGATTTAAGAAAATATTAAGACGCGTCTCGTTCCGTCAGTCCGGCGGAATGCAATTAAACGTAATGAAAACACTTTTGCCACGGTGCACGAAGGAAAGGTAGTCGACAAAGAGTTTTCCAAATTTAAAGAAACGACACCTCTCAAAGTTCTTTCAAAATTCTTTCGGGTTTTAACATCGCAAAAATACTCACGTCTAAGCAAAACAGAGGAAAAACAATTTTCCATTTTTCGGGAATGCACAGTTTCAAAGAGAATAAAAGCTCTATTGTGATTCCCGAATAGAATGTTCGTTCCGTTTCTCCGAGCCGATTTAATGGAGTTACGAAAATATTGTCATTCATTGAATGAGCCGTAGGCTTTGAAGGGGATTAGGAATCTTTACTCCCCGTCTGGCAAACCCGTTGATCTACGCCCGGCTCACGCAGCGAGTTTGTATTTACATGCGGCAACGTGCCGTTCGAGTCGGAGAATGCCGATGAAATAGACGGAGCGCCAAGCGGAATTGAAAATTCTAGCCATTCGCCGAGCTATTCGTGCCTGTGCGCTCCATCGACAAACCCCCAACGATCGCCTAATTGGTAGTTAGCGTCGTGACGCGCTACGAATAAATCTCGTCGAGCCGAAATCTCGCGCCATTACCACCCTGCCGTGCACTTCTGCGCTATTCCCATGGCCATTGCGCTTCCTGAGAAACAGCAAAACAGTGGAAATTTACTTTTCACCGAATGGGACAAGTAAACACCCCTTGTTAAGGCGAAAAATGTTGTTCCCTTCGTTCAAAGTGGAGTATATTCATTTCACTGTACAAAGACATAGTTGTATAGTGAATTTTGAATCGTGTATATTGGTAGCTTGAGGAACTAAAATTCATTGATCGTTCGAAGGATATCTGTAATCTCGACTTTCATTAGGACGTCAGGAGAAACACGTGGCGATCCTCGTGTACTTTTCTTTATTAGTGAAACACGCTGGGATCCGTGAATTTTGCCGGGGAACGAGGCACCTTTTTATCTTGCTTTTTATTAGAGCGTAAAAGGGTCCTCGTCGGTTGGAGAATCGCCCCGTGTCGGATGAGGTTCCTGCGTTTCGCGTGTGTGGCTGACGGTCGTTAATAAATACGTTGCAGCTCGCGCTCGTATTTCGAGACCCTCGAGCCGTTCGTGATGCGCCAGGTTCGCGCCTTAATTCAAGTATAGCCCTGTAAACAGGGCGTTTATGGCGGCCGCGTAACAACGGGGACAACTCGATATGTAAATTCCGGCGGGAATTGAAACAACGCTCGCGACCGCAGACCGGCCGACGAGAAGCCCTGCAGTTGCATAACTGCCAGTTACAGCCGCGACACGACACGCCATGAATAAGTCCGACAATCCACCCCCATCCCTCCCCAGCCCTTCCCCATTCACGATCTCCAATGGTTCCCCCGGCGATTTTCCACTTGGCAAATCGTCGTCGCTAAGATTTCGTATCAGTCGTTCAGTCCACGACAAACTTTCATGAACCATGTTTTTGCTAACGAAAGTGTGAAATCGGTGTAAGAAGAATTTCCTTGAAACACGATTGAAAATTGACAAAGATCTATAGGTGTATCAGTTACCTTTGACTCGGGCAAAACATTTTCTTTTACATTTTTAGCGAAATACCAGAACCTTAGTGAACATTTTTTCGCATTCTCCCAGTTTCGGTATTACTTCTCCGCGTCTACGGCATAAAACGTTCCTACAGATTTATGTGCATATAACTTTCATTTTACTCGTGCGAGGTACTTTCTGTTACGTTTATTATTTGACATCGTTGCTTCGCGCGTTTGGACGAAACGTTCCGACAATGTACCCCGGACCCTCGGTTCCATCAACAACCTGCTTTTTGTTAACTAACCGCCGTCGGGGGATTCGGGGTGCGACGGTGATAATCCGCGGTTTTACGGGACGAACGGTATTCGTACAATGGTGTAATTGAAAGCACTGTGCCAAGGGTCCATGGGAGGGGGGGGGAGGGCTGGTGGGGGCGTGTCGGGGATAAATCGCGGCTGGTTCTTGTCGGGGCAACATTGTCAGTGACGTTAAAGGGCCTCCACCCCTCCACTCGACCAAGGGGGGCGGGAGCGGGGGAATCGGGGGAAGGAGACGGTTGACCACCTTGCCGTACTTTTACCCCGGCGGACGATTCCGACCGTCCCGTCCCATTTTCACGCCGGATTATAAACGAGAACGAAAGAACGAGCGAAATGCTTTACACCCCCTCCCCCTCCCCCGGCCCCCCTTTGTCACTGCTGACGACAGAAGATCCTCGGGGCTGAATTTTTTTTTTAGGATCCAATTAACGAGCAACAGACGTCGGCTAAGCCACGTAATTTATTCCCGATATTTGCTCGTCATTGTGCGAAAGTTTCTTGCCGTGACCCGAGGAACGATCTGGCAATTTGAAAATTCTTTTCTGCCGTAGAGGGATGCGTTTACGTCTCGTAGTTGCGGTCGATTGAAGAACGAGGCGAATGAGTTTCTCAGGGGGAAAGACTTTTTAATGGACGGTCGGGGGGAAACTTTGGCAGGATTATTTCAACGGTTTACGTAAACCGCGAAACGCAGCGCGCTACACCGGGGAATGATTGATTTCCCGGGCAAAAAATGGACGAACATCTGAGCGGCAAACCGATGTTTTCGACTGAACACACATCCACCAGAGGTTTTCCTCGTTTTTACGAGAAATGAGGAAACAATCTGTACGCGGAGAAAAATGCCAGTAACGTAACTTACGATTCTACACCGAAGCAAGGCAATCATGAAGAACTTTATTATCGGCTCTAATAAACCGGTACAACTTCTTTAACTGTTCCCTCGGAACATTCAACGTATCCATCAACTAAGCGAAAGATTTTGAAAAGAAACAGACGTTAACGTCTTGATATACGAATTTTGACTGGCAGGTCTACGTTTATTATTTCCTTCAATCCTGTCGAACTTTTTACTGCACTTTGCTACAGTTTTCCATCGATCTTTTTCGCCCACGTGCTAGTCTTTTCCATGTAAATTAGGAAAAGCTTCGGAAGGCCGGGAGTTACACCGCCGACAAGTTTTCCCTTTACTCCTCTGCATTACCCTAATACGCGATTATCGCGTATACTTTATCAGAGAAATTTCCGAGCACTTGGCCGGGAAGTTCGTACACTGAATAATGAAGTAACGCGACGGAAAGTATTCGGCCGTGACCGGCACAGTAGACGAAACGACCCTCCAAGAATTAAGGGACGACGATATTACCCAAGAAGTGTGGAATACATTAGCCCAATGGAATATCCATGAAAGTTTTAAGCAGTTTTCTAATTTAGGACCTACTGCCTTCATTAAACCGTTACTTTTACGGGCCGTAATATTCTTATGAGTCGTAACGCAGGAAGAATAGTTCAATTTTCTACCCTACGAATTGAGCCTCGCTCTTTACCAACTAGACATTTCCATTTCAACGTTAATGTCAATCGTTACTGTCCGATTAGCGAGACAAACGACAACTATAAAAAACTCTAACAGGCATTAAAACTTCGCCAATAAGAGTTTCGTGTATCTTAATACAGAAGCATGAATTCCAATAAAATCTTTCCATTCAAAATTTTCGTAAATCTAGGTAAGAGTATCACTTTATCTCTTCGGGTTACGAATTTTTACCAAGTACTAGACGACCCAATTGAAGTTAGAATAATTTACGAAACATGATGGGCATATTTTGATTATTCTGTTCACGCAATGGCACAATTATTTCGTAAAAATTTTACGGGTATGATCGTTTTCGGTTGCAGAACGCCAACGGGTTTGGAGGATGTCAGCAAGTATCCTGCACTCTTCGCAGAATTGCTGGCACGTGGCTGGTCGGAAAGGGATGTACAGAAGCTAGCTGGCCTCAATCTCATTCGCGTCTTCAAGGAAGTCGAACAGGTGAGTCAAATCAGCAAGTGACACGTTCAAAACTTGCACATCGAAAGGGCCTCCTCCACTACATTTTTACCAGCTTTTCAAAGTCCCGCATGGCCATTTTTTTTATTGGGAACTATTTTTTACCCACTGACATCAAAATTTTTACGAGTCAATTAACAATATTTCAAGAGAACAATGTTAATGACACACGAAGCTCGGTAATAAATGTAAATTATTTCCCATAACTTTCCTTCGTGAGGCTCAACAGTTATTCGCAGCGACGTTCATTAGTTTCTTTCCCAATGGTTCACGATACTGGACATTACGTTGGTTAATTTGAATGCGAATGAATGTGGCCGGCGTTAACGAGATTTCCTCGGTTTGACGCGCGCGTACGGAAATGGCAAGAGTTCGTTCAACTTTAACGAGCCGATGTCTCGCTGTCGCGTCGGTTCGTTAGAATTATGATCGGAATCCCCCGAGTTTCTCTGGGAGAATTTTTCACCCGACGTGGGAGGAACGTGGGTGGGGAGGGGGGTTGGGGGTCTGACGGAACGGAAGGCAGATGAAATGGACTTCTTTTTAACGAGTTCAGCCGATAGTTCCCGTTATGAAATAACCGATTGCCACGACCGGTTAGCCGACTCGACCAATATCGGATTTAATAAAGCACACAAATCATGCACCCCGAAAGAGTGGCAGAGGGGCAGTGAAAGGGAAGAGAGGGAGGAGACAGAGGGAAGGAGTCGTTCAACTCTAACAGGACTGGCGATTTTTGGCCGCTTGGAGACCTGCCAATCCCAGGACCAGCTGGCTCCAATACCTACTCCACCTTCACCCTGTGTTATTCGCTTTTTCACCCCCCCCCCTCCTCTTCCCACCTATCATCTCCTCTACTCTGTCCGTCCTTGGGTTCCAACGATTCGTTTACGTTCGTTACGCTCATTCCTTCTTTCTCGATTCTCCGCACGAATCCCGTTCGTTCCGTCTAAAAGGGCCAGTCACGTTCCTTCCATTTCCTTCTCGAAACTGACTGCTCACTTTCCAAAACATTCGGTACATGCCCTCTGCGATCCGCCACTACTCCTCCTCTTCCTTTTTCTCGCCTATACGAATCGCACGGTTCACGATCCTCTTTGCACCTCTTTCAAAACGCTCGAAATATGCCACACGTGGGCTAAAATTTTCTGAATTTCCTGAATGCTTACTTCTTTATTTTCGCCCAGATATACAAGCCTTCTCCTGAGTACGTTTAAGTCGTAAGTGTACGTCGGGCAATTTGTGCGGCGAATTTAGACGTAAACGCGCGACCCTGGTAAATTGGTACAAGTTTTTCCAGCGTAAAGACGGGAGGATGGAGCTTACGCGTCTAATGCGAGCGTCGGCGCTTTGAGCAATTCCTCAACTACTCTCGCAGTGGGGGCGCAGGGGAGAAGGGGGGGGGGAAGAACCGAGAAACGCGGTAATTGCTGAAATAATGGCCCAGCCGCAGCGACACCGGCAAACCGCCGGCGATTACTCCCCCTGGCTCTTCTCTTCCCCTCACTTTCTCGAACTCCATTTCAAGATGTTCCAGTAGCACCGTATGAAATTCGTAGGCACTTTGATCCCACTGCGAGAAACTCTGCCCCCCCCCCCCCCCCACACATCCTGCCTTCCTCCTTTTCCGACCGAAATTCACGTGAAAATGTCGTCACGAGGCGAAACCCACGCATCGATAGGCGTCTGTCAAAGGGAAATCCGATTACAGATAAACGCGACGACCCGGCTCGTCAATTTCGTTAATTGCAGCAAAATTTCAAAGTTATCGCGCATCGGGGATTTTCCTCGGAGTCGGCGAATAATTAAGCCTCATCATCAGCAAAACAAATAATGCAAGGTAAAGGCAATCATCGATATCAGTCGCTAATTATTTATGGATCTTTCTCATTTCGCTTGAGTTTTGCCTGACAATCCGATGAATCGTGACGATAATTTCGTGGCTGTCTTTGTCCCCGTGAAAGCGTGACGAAACGCACGAGAGTAGATTGGTAGTGAGTATCGTTGAACCGGGGGAAAATGATGGCGCATAATAGGATATTAAGGAAGTCGTGTAGTCGGGCAGGATAAAATCCGGGGTATAATAATGTTCCAGCTATCGGGATATGTACCGAATAAACAGGGCCGCATCTATTAGCATTTTAATTTCCTACCCCGGAGTGTTGTTCTTGCCGGGAGTCACGAGACGCGTAAACATTTGCCGATGGAAAAAAAATCTCAATTTCCAGGTGCCAGTCGTTATAGCCCGCCCGGCGAACAATAACCGACGAGGGAAATTTTTCCGCGGGACTTTTGACGACGCGCGAGAAACGGCCGACGGGCACGAAATGCCACGATAAAAGCGGATTTTATTAAATCCATCCTCCCCCCTCCCCTCATCCCTTCCCCCCCATGCTGTGTACACCGTTTCCCTACGGCCGCTAAAAGGCACCGATGTCTCCTTATTTTCGCCGGCCCGTTTTAACGCGCTAAAAAGAATAATGTATTCGTCGGAGGCTTTCCATAACGTTCACCTGGACCTTTCAACGGAAAGTTTGCGCAACGTATTTAATAACGTACTAAGCTCACGTTATTCCTGCTCGTTAACGGACGAGATATAGCCGCGGTAATAAAGACACAGGAATATTAATTAAGATTTCAGCAGGAATTTACATAAGTAACGACAGTAAGAAAAGCAACGAAGCACTGTTCATTTTGCTGAAATGATCATTGAAATGAGTGAACGAAGATTGAAAAAGATATCTGATATTTTGAGGATTTCCATCACGTGTAGTTCTGTGAGATCTGAGACCGAGAAAATTGCGTTTTGAAAGGTTAAAGCAGAGACTTTTACGCCGGTTATTTTACAAGGAACAAAATGCCCAAGTATTGCGCTATTCGTAAGGAAGTTTTTATTTTATCGCTGCAACGAATTGCAGTGAGCTTTCCCGTAGGTTTTAATAGATCCCCCTTTTCCGTGCGGCGTTGGATAAAATTACGGCGCGACTGTGACAAATCAGGAAACAACGAGACGGACGTGCATGGGTTGCAGTAAAAGGTGGATTTGATTAAAGCGACGTGTTCGCGGCACTCGAATGCGAATGCGTCACTGTCTCATTTCGTTTCCGCGCGAATTAGACGGCGTATTGATGCCCGGCCATCGCTCTCTGTATTCGTTTAATTGGAAATTCGACCAAGACGAAATTTAGGCCGCGGCAATTTCGAGCGATGCCAAGTGTTCCTCGTCGATCAGCGACCAATGAGTTTCGTCCGGTTCGCACGCAACGGGAATGACGTCTTGATGAATCATTGAAAATCAGAACTACGGCGACCAAACCGATAGTCCTTGATTGGCGGCGAAAAAGTTTCTATGATTTACCGGCGGATATGGAAAAATCAAGTTTATTGTCTTTTATCGAGTATACCAATTTTATGAATTATTGAAAATTTAACAGACTGTCACGAGTACAGCGAGCATTTCTTTATGAGAGAAAAAGTTTTCCGATCAATCTGATATGTTCCACGGTGAGGAAGAAATTCTCGATAATGAGTGATTAAGGACCAATCCGGCAGTGGCGAACGCGGCATAAGTTTTACCCGCCTAAATGTAAATGGAAAAGAGATTCACGTTGATTATGTCACGGAGAGAGAAACGATCTCGCTGAACTCTCGGTAATTAAACGGCCCGTGATTAATTGCGTCGATAATAACATCAGTCGTTAAACTCGAGTGCGGAAGTAAAACTCGACGACACTTGTATTTTCGCGATTACCAAACCACCGCGCGCAATCAATTATCAAACTTTATCGAGAGTTGGAATTAATGACAAGTGGATATCCTGTCGTCGGGAAATAATTCACGGAGGTTCCCCGATGACGGGATAATCCGGCCGAGCGAAGGTAGGAAAAAGTTGTCGCACGAACAAAAAATCTCACCCTGCCCGGCGAATCTTTTCGGAATTCTTCATGGGCACACTTTGAAAACTGGGGTAAATTCCCGCGGGGTTCGCGCGGCAAATCTTTTCCCGGAAACTTGATTGATTCTCGAGCAATGAGTCGCGAGGGTCCGACCGGAAGGGCTCGACGACGGGGAAAAAGGAAGGAAGGAAGGAAGGAAGGAAAAAAAAGGGCGCAGAATCAAGAACGCGAGCATCGGTTACGTCGTTGCCGTGGGACCGTCGAGAAAGTCCGTGAACGTAATGCCCGTCGAGGGTTAATGGGCTTACCGAAAATTGATGGCCCACTGCGCAGGGCCGTATAAAATACGTGCGCAGAGCAGACTTTTTGCCAGCCCCCTGCCCCTCTTCCCTTCCCTTCCTCAGCTTCTTATCCGCTGAGAAACGTTTCTTTCGTCCCTCTCTCCTCCCTTTCCCCGCGGGTCAAACTCGTGATTTTTCCGCGATGTCACGTGCATCGTTCCCCGGCAAAATTTCCCCGATTTCCCCGTCGCTGAATTATTGTCCTTTACATGCCTAAATAATACCGAGCATTTGTCGTCTTTGCGTTACTCGCATCGGACCTTCCCCCTCGCGTGACAGTTATGGATCTCTTTTATTTAATAAACCAAAGAGGGACGATAAGGAAAGGTTTGACGGAGAAACCGAAATTCTATTTATTCGCGGAGAAACCCTCGCCCGGTTCTCGAATCCTTAATCGTAAGTCGTTGAATAGAGGACCGCCCGGATTGGGACGATTTTTCAGTGAGTCCTTTGACTTTTTCTTTGCAGGTCCGTGACAGGATGGCGGCGGACGGGGTGGAACCCTTCGAAGAGGAAATCCCGAGCGAGGATATAATCGGCCGCGATTATTGCCGTTACAAGGTGCAGCGATTGACCGCACCGTAAAGGACCCTCCGTCAAGGAAGCGGAAAGGAAGCTTCCCCTCGCAGAAGGAAGCGGAAGTCCGGGAACGACGGGCAAGAGGGAGAATCTATAACCATCGGGGAAGGAGCGGGGGAGGGCAAGGACTTGATGAACGCCTCGACTCACATTTCTCACGGACGATTCCACTTCTCGCGCTTCGTTCCTCTTGAAACCCTTAAACAAGATTCACGCGTGAGGAGAAACGGAAAAATCCCCAAAGCGTGGACGGAAAAAGGAAAACGATTGGGCAAAGAGAAGGCGGTAAAAGCCCGGGGATTAGCAAAGGATTCAAATAAACAAGTAACGAAAGACCAAACGGAAACAGAAAAAGATGTATTGTTTTTTCGAACTATGAGCGATTTCGGAGGGACGGCTTTATGGTGAAGCACTTCTCGAGTGAAAATCAAAAAGGTCGTTGAGGGAATGCGGAAGATAAAGTTGGGAAATGTAAGATAAATCGAATGAGGTCGTTCGACGATTTTGTTCCCTTGGAAAACTACTAAAGTTGTAAAAAGGAAAAAATCAGATCGAACCTCGAGCAATAAACGAAAGAAACTTTGGTCGGTAAATTAAGAGAAACTCGGTAACTCTCTTGGGATGAACTTGAATAGCGAAGAAGAATACCGGGAAAAGAGCTGATAGGAGAAGAAAAGTAACCTACGACCTGAAGAAGTGAATTATAAAGTAGTTTACAAATGGCCGAGAAATCGAGAAAAAACTTTCAGAGGAAGATATTAAAATGATCGTCCTGAAGACCCGAAAAATTTTTCAAGAAATCCATCCGTACACGGTGAAAGGAAGTGAGTTTGTATTCGATCGAGGATGAAGAGCGCGGTTAAAGGAATGCAGGAAACGGAGTTGAGGAATGAGAAAGAAGTCCAAGGAGTATACTCGAGGGGTCTGTTCGTCCGTGAAACTGGCGAAGTTAAAGAGCGCGGAAAATAGGGGGAAAGCCGTTGCAATCAATGGAATACGAGAACCCTCGTCGGAAGATAAAGCGGGATCCGTGAAATTTTTCGCGGGGAAGGCTGGGTTAAAGTGGAAGAAACGGGGTAAACGGTTACCCCGGGGTCATTTGATTCTCCCCGGCTCGTCGAACTATCCCAGAAGACTGTGTGCTTCCGTAGTGCCGCTTAGAAGAGAAGGGGAAAAGAAGGAAATGTGCACGCGACCTTGAACTTGTGTATGGTGAACCGCGAAGACAGGGTCGGCGTGCGGATCACTGCGATTCCGAGACCAAAAACGCGTTTGTATGAATGTTTAAGATTTAGCGTCGGCGTTATCGGTGTTTCATTTATACTCAGCGATCCTCGTGGCAAAAAAGATTGAAGAAGAACGGTGTTCCGGTCAATAATACGTGACTGCGCGCAGGGCGAAGGAATATCTAGTCTGTGAGGATTAACCGGGAACGAGAGATAAAATTGCGAGGAAATACACGCTGTTGTAAATAAAGGTACCTGAGGGAAGAGAATCCACTTTCGCCCCGGTTCGCTAAATCAGACGAGAAGATTTTTTTAACCTTTCTTTCGGACGTCGATGCTACGTTTTGACTTTCTAAACTTTTTTATCGGGGTAGAACAACGCCACGGCCATGCAGGGAGACCTGCTATCGATTGCCGTGGCTTTTTTAATCCCAACCTCGAAGAGATTCGCAAAGCGCGTGGCGAAGGTCGGGCAAGTTTGCGCGAAAATGTCGACACGTAATCGGGGACTTTGGAACTTCCAAGTAAATTGTCGAAAGGCCGAAAAAAGTTTCTAACGAAAAGTACAGTGCGTTTTTCATTACCAATCGTCAATTGGTTCCCCAAGAACTCCGTTATTATTTATAAATAAAGTTTATCTGTCGTACAATGAAAAAACAATTGCCAAGAAAACAATGGAAATCAGGTACTGAACTTGTGAACTTCCTCTAAAATCTGTTATTCACGACGAGAAAATCAATGACCAGTCGCTCGTTTTATCTGCGTTCAATTATTATCAAGATTCGACGAAATTTGCGGCAAGGCCAGGCGAGTTTTAAATAATGTCCTCAGGTTGTGAATTCGTGTATCGATGTATATAATCGCGTTGCGGAAACGTGACCGGCGGATTCGTTTGAATCAACGGTTAAGAATGTCGGCGAAATCATCAGTTACGTTCCTGCGAGTAATCGAGATCAACGAAACGTCAGCCACGCGATTAATATCCTACAACTTCAAGAGTTACTGATACCCGAAATAAATCAACGGCGGATCGATCCGTGTCGTTGTAAAATTAAACGAGACTTTCATTCTTTCACCCTTCCTGCAATCCTTCTGCATATTCAAATCGCAAGAACGAAAAAGAAAGTCTTCTCCTGAAAATTCTTTCGCAACAGAATTAATGCTAAATCAACCTCGGCTCTAAGTTATGCATCGACCGCAGACTAATTAATTCATCGACTTCGTCCCTCATAAAGTACCACGATCATTCGAGAATAGTTATTAAAAATGATTGAATCACGAGCTCTGAACAATTTTATCTTGTAGAATAATAGAAAAATACGGTCGAATTCGCGGGAATGCTTAGCACCGAAGGTTAGAAGGTATTTAAATAACGCTCTTTGTTGAAACTGCGCTGAAGGGTAGGCGTGGATTGATTGGCAAATTTCATTAAACGAATCGCTGACACTCGAAACGGCCTAATGCATTTTCGCCCGTGGATCTGGCGTACTCGACTTCGATTCCCGCGGGGTACGGAGAATAGTACGAATTGAAGTGCGATCGAAATCGATCGACCGTGCCGGCCGTTTTCCAGCGATCAAGTGCACTGATACTCTGATTATTAATTCAGGGGAATCGTGCGCGACGATCAAGCACCACGCGCCTCGATGAACGCCAGCGCCGATTGGTTTACGATCGTTCGAGGATATCGTACGTCGGGGATACTATTACATCATCGTTTGCGGGCCCGACGTATCCGATAACGACTATTTAATGGCCGCTAGTTCGATCTTCGTTCCACTCCCCCCCCCCTTCCTACGTTTGATGCCCCCGTTAATCGGCGGTTCGAAACGTCACTCACTTTCCCGATGGAAATATATCTTCGACGTTCTTCGCCCGAGGAGGATCAGCTCACTCGGAAAAACGAACGTGGCCGAGAAAGACGAGGGCTTCCGATGGTCCCCGGGAAAAAGTGGGAAATTTATCGAAGCCCTGATTAATCGGCGATTCAGCAGGAAAGCGGGGAATATCCGTATCCGCGTGCACAATTAATGTATCTCCAGCGTTAATTAGGGAACGTCTTGAGGGAAGTTGAAAAGTCGTAGACTGTTAAGGGAGAACGAGAAATAAATTCTAATGAGGTACATTATCTGGATAGAATAGCTCGGTATATTAAGGAAATAATAATGAAACTTTGAAGTGATTCAGCGATGTAATAGATGTAGCATTGCATCGAGATGACGGGTTCTGAATTGCTTCGGAAAATTCCATTGGGCATGTCTTAAAGAAGGGAAATAAAGTTTGAACGGCGCAAGGAATTCCCTGCTCGACGTGCGACTCGTTAATGTCGGTTCGATGGCCACTCGGAGACTCGATAAAGCCTTGCCAAGGGGAAGAAATATCCGCGGGGCGTGGAAGACGTCAGAGAGGAGATCCATCGGGAAGAGGGAAAGGCGAAACTGGACGTCTGCCTTTGAACGGTAATTAATTTCTCGCTATTCGCAAGTCCTAACGAGCTCGTTAAAAAGTTTCGACGCGTTTAAAGCAGACTCGACGGGGCAAAAGGCATTTAAGCCCGTTCCTTCGGCGATCCTTTTCCCCCTCCGCTTTCCCAAGACTTCCGGCAGATTCTTCCGCCCCGACGTTTGCCCCCCCTCGACACTCGGCGCCGGAAGTGGCGGACAAAAAAAAAAGGAGAAAGCCAGGCAGGACAGAAGAAAAGCCATCGACGGAGTAGAGGGGATGGGAGAAGGGGAAGTAGGAGGAAAGTCCGGAGAGCAAAACTCTTTGTTTCGCGGCGGGGCCCGGGCGTGATATCGGCCAAGTTTATGGTGGAAACTCGACCTATAAATTTCCACCCTTAATACGGCGCCGCCGCGTATAATATGAAACCGTCGGGCTGCACACACCGCGTTGCACATTTTAAGGAACCCCCCGGAACCGTTACTTCCCCGACGGCCACTCCTTGCGGGGCCACAATTTCAAGGCGATCCGTTCAAACTCCCCCCTCCCGCCTCCCACCCTCTTCGCCGTACTCCCTTCAACAGCCGAAAATACGCCCGGTTAAATATTACCCCGTGTTTTACGGTCGACGGTGAAAATTGCCCCGAGTCCTTTCCAAAGCCAGAAATTGTGAAACTCAAAGACAGTCACGAGCACTGCGCGAAGATATTACACGCTGGGGCATTGTTTCATTGGCGAAAAAATTGTAGGAATTTTCGCACGTACGGTGCAACGAGCCGTCGTTGTTAGACGCAACCCTGCGCGCTAGAAATTCGGCCAATAGCGCGAGATTCGAGGGAAAATCGTGTAAGTAAGGGGCGGGAAAAGCGTAGTCGGCAAAGCGACGGGCATTGGGGGAATTAACGTGGCAGTTAGGGGGAAACTCGTGGCAAATGGAGGCGATTTACGGGGCATCAAGCTGCGTGATCGTCGTCGTGGGGATCGCGTTGGCGGGCGTGTAAGAATGGCTTTTACCGTCCGGTCAATCGTAAAGGCCGATAGTTCGTAACCCGATTACCCCGGGAAGGCAGGAAACAAACGCCGAGATCGGCCGAGTGAATAATGTACACGAAACGGTTAGGATTCGTCGGCCAAATTCGATGCTTCAACAACAACGATCGATTACCGAAAGTATATACTTCGAATGAATGGTTCTACGAAAAAACTGCATAGATAGTATTCTTTGACGACACTTCAACGAGAAAAAAACCTGTTACCGAAGGACTTTAGTTCAATTAAATGGTTCTGTCAAAGATTGTTGAGAGAAATATTTAGATGAAGTAACGGTGAAGTTGACTAAAGCTTTTTTTGCCAAACTATTGCTAAAATTTTGCCGACTGTTGAAATGACCACCCTGTATATCAGCAACTCGATTGAATCTCTTCTAGCGGGGGGGAAGGGAGAGACGACGTTTAATTCATTGCGGTCGGACCGGCCGATTTCTTCTTTTTGTCCCCCTCGTTGATAAAAAATGTAGGCGATAGTCGACCCTCCGCGAATGATACCCACAAACGTTTCGCCGGTATATCGGGATAACTTGCTGTATAATTCAAGCGGCATGTGCATCATTCACGAGACGACAGCTTTCTCTCCTTTCGGTCGGCCGATCGTTAATTCATGGCCCGTTGAATCATTGAAAAATCTCCAGCGACTAAGAGCCCAGGTAAATACGGCCAGTGTGCTATTCAGCGAAGGTTTAGAGGGGCAAAGACTCGGGAAGAAAATTGGCCACGTTCGTTTAGCGTCTTTACGGCTGCTTTAGATAAATGTGTACTTCGAAAAACGACGGATAAATAAATCGTAAAGGCTCTGCGACCTTTTTCAAAGTTTATAAGCCAGCCGGAAATGTAGTTTCCGGCAAACTACGACGAGTTTGCTCCTCGGTCGCATGGTTTCTATCAATATTTACCTAAAATTAGCTTCCTACCATATTACCTAGAACTTTTGAATACGGACAACTGAGTCGCCACAAGGAATAAGAAAATTCCCCAAAAATTACATGAAGCAACGTTCAGTTGAATTTCCTGATTTATAAGCGAGAGTTTTTGGAGAACAGCTTCATACATGATTCTTCGTCCACTCAAAAACTCCCTGGACAGACAATATTTCGTGAGAAGGTTCAACAAAATTAAGAAGAATCGAGTTATTTGGCAAGGCGGACGTTTGTCCTCTGCAGTATACGTCGCTCCGGCTGCAGAGTTGGCTCTATATAAACTGGAGAGACAGTTCTCGAGTGTTTTCTCGTTAAGACGGTGAAAGCACCTCTCGCGGGAGCGATACCATCTTCCCCGGCGTTGCTGGCGTCGATATCGGCTGTCGGATCGAATGTCACGATCTGTTTACCTCATAAATCCGTGGACTTTGCCGAGGCGAGGAAGCTCACGTCTGCCTTCCGGGCCGACGTCCGTCGACTTCCGGAAGCCGCCCCGTGTCTACCCGATCGGACGGATATCGGAACTCACCTGTCGCGTCAAGATGTGTCCTTCTTCTTGGCTTCTTCCTTCTCCCTGTCCTTTTTTCCCGAAACCTTCGCCACGTTTACCTGTCATCTTGCCGCACTCGTTCGCTTTCCGGGTTGCTCTCTCACGGACCCTCGACGGTCTCAAAAGTTTGCTGAGAAACGACGTCGTTCCGGAAAACACCGGCTAGTCTATCCTACTTAGAAAAACAACAGGGCCACGTATTAACTTCCTTGCGGCAACTTCAATGCTACGCTCAAGCTCCTCGGCGAGAATTTTATTTATGAATTAACATTAATACACCGAGGCAAAGGAGATAACATTTATTTATCTGATGAAATGTACAAGTAAAAATTGTTATATAGGATGAAGTCTAAAAAATTCCATTTCTACGTTAAACCGTAAATTCCTTGGAGCGCGCATTATTTCTTAAATTTCGCTGAAAAGATATTACCGGCTTAATTCGCGTCGGTTCATTTAGCGGCAAAAGCATGGCGCTGCGCAGAGAAGGCAAACCGATTAAAAAATACCACAATTCCCAGCGATTCACGTCCATCGGGTAAGGCAGTCGTCGGCCCGTCGGGTAAATCATGAATGCAATTTTAAAACGAATTGGTGGCTGCATAACGAGGTCTTCACGCGCCTCGTATAGCAGCGATTACGATGAATTCCCACGTTACCTTCGTATTACCGTATTTCCTCTTCCGCTTTGCGCCTTTCTCGCCGAACTCTGGCTTGTTTTCCCGTCTGCCCTATTTTTCCGTCCTCGTTAGCCTTCTCCTATTCCCTTTACAAAGAATTTCCTATTCCTTTGTACGACAATTTAGCGCAGCGGCAACACGTCTGGGAATAAATAAATAAATTTGTATACATGACTGGCGCGAGTCAACGAGCCCATTCATAATACGTCGAATAATTACAAAGATTTTCCCTATTTGTCTTCCTCTACGCAGTTGTTTACGCATGGAAGTTCGGGGTACTTGAATTCCAAGTAAATTTTATCGTTTACGTTTCATTTCGAACGACGATTCGAGTGTTACGCTAAACTGCCTCGTTCGAGCGGATTTTTCCTCGCCCTCGGTAATTCTTCCCTTTACACGCCCGTCCCTTTATTCAGCGTTGTCCCTTTGTCAGGCGGTTTTTTTCCTGTTCCTTCGTCACTTGGAACGCGAATGCACTTTATGAAGATCCCTGGCGAGCGACTCGACGGGAACCGCTTTAGCACTCGAGCGAAATTGAATGCCCCAGCGGTTAATAGGACGCGGAATCGTGCGCACTGACCCACGTGTCCAACGGCAAAGTCCTATACCCGCGTGGTCACCTTTACAGACCCGGTAAATGCTTCTAATGCGCCAAGCCGCATCGTCCGTGCAAATCTGAGAATCGAGAACGAAGTTAGCGAGCGTACTGAACAAATTGCCATCCTCCAAAGTGGAACTTCATAAAAGTATATATGAAATGAATCGACGTATTTTTCCAATGGCCAAGAAAAATTTGTACATCTTGTTCCTCTAATTAGAATTGATAACCAGCAAATGATAGCGTTAAAACATTTAGCACGAACGACTAAGGTGTTTAAGTAATTACGAGAACCGTGCAGTTTTTATCGCGAAAGCTGCATAATTGCGTGGATTTTAATATTAATTCAATCGTGACCTGAATTTAGACCCGAACTGCCGGCAATCCTTGAAACTCGAACGACGTGCGTATAAATTCGTAAAATTTATGGACTCTCGTGATTCGATTTCGGGGATGAGGGCTTATTAAAACATTTACAACGGGCGACAGAATCTCCTCCGTGCGCTGCATTTTTTAGCACCGAGGAGCGATATCTCGCCGCTGGAAATTGGACCGAAATTTAGCCCCTTTATTTTTGCCGCTACACCGCTGAATCGGCTGTACATGTTGCCTACATAAATAGACTTTGCGGTATGTGTGCATGTATCACGCACACACACACACACACACACACACACACACAGGTACAAGCCTGTGGAAACGGCTGGCGCGTTTACAATCTGCGTAAATCGCAGCTGGGACTGTTCCGCCACTGTATTCCATGGCGAAATATGCAAATTCGAGTTTCCCGTTCGCGCCGTGTGTCAAAAACGCGATTTTCCCGCAACCGCGAGGGGCCGGGGCTTGGCCGAAAAAAATCGTCGATCGCGAAAGCCGGCTTTCGGCGGCAATTGCCGGGGGGCAAATTCCGTCGGAGATTTCCGCGGACATCTCAGCGCACTTTGCCACAAAAATATAGGATTTTTTAAAATATTCATAAAAGCAAACGCGGAGCGCACATGAAGATAAACGCATTTGCCGTTTAATTCATTTACCTGTCCTCCTTGCAATAAATTATTCACAGTGCCACACAAGCGTACATTTTGCTTCGCACACTGCTTTAATTTGTAGGGAAGTAGAGAAAGAGATTACAGTATCAATGAAGACAAGGTTTTCTAATAATTAAAGTTCATATTATTTCGAAATTGCTGGTAGGGAAGTCATTTAGTACACGTTGGAAGGTTATTTGTATAAAAACATTCATTTTATTCAGGTCTATATTTTCTCTGAACCTGTGAACAAATCTGTGCAGTAGCAGTATTTTGTACAAAACAACAGTTTTCTCCGTATAAAAATAATCTTTGCGAGAAGGTACTCCGTAGGTCTGAAGGCGCTATTACAAGCGTTTACGAGGGAATTGTTAATGCACCTTCAGGAATTTCATTTCCCAAAGTGAAAAAAACTCAAACTATGAATTCTCTCAACGAGTTCGTCTTTTTTACCCGTACGATGAAGAAAATATTTTTTTTTCGTCTCTTATGATACACAACGATACTTCGACGTTCGCCAACAACGATATATTTATACATCTATATAATTTATAACTTACAGCCTAACGATAATGTACGGCGGTACATCACGAGCGGATCGTCGTAAACTCTCTAAAACGCCGACGAGAAAGTAAAACACGGTAAAACGGATGAAATGCAACGCGTCGAGATACCCAACAAAACGGTACGCGAACAAAAATGGACGTTTCTACTGAGAAAAAAAGCTAACACGCTAGGGGAGGGGGGTAAAATTGCGGAACGAGAGCAGCGCCGAGAATCTCGTGGATGGAAAATCCGCGAAATTTCAGCGGTTTGCTCTCTAACCTGCCGCAAGAAAATAGAGACAAGGGTGGGAGGGAGGGGGGAGTGCGAGTGGAGTAAACGAGGACTAGACAACAAGCGATCGGAGAAAGAGGGGGAAACGATTGACTGTTAGGCGAAATTTTCGTAAGGAGCGCCGACCATTGGATATGGTCGAACGAAGGTCGATGACTCGATTTCGACGCGCCCTTTCCCCCTGGGTTTCTCGTGCCTCGATGATCCGTCGGTGGGGAGCGAGAAGAAGAGGGCCAAACGAACTACGAGCTAAGGAGGTAAGAGACAGTCGATCGCTAGTTGTCGTTCTTCTCTTGTTTCAGGGAACCCAGCTCCTCTAACATCGCCTGCAGGCCCTCCGGAACACGACCAGCGTCCAATTCCTGACCCCACTGACGATACTGCAAGACAATAAGCCACGGATAAAAGGTCTCCGTCCATCAAGCCATCGGCAAGGCCGGGAAATAATCTTTCAGCAAGGTACTTGGGAGTCTCAGGAAGTCGGCCAGGGTTTCGTTCGGGTTTTGGGACAGACGAGTCGGATTCTGGGACCAGCTTCTGTCTTTTGGAATAGCAAACTCAGGAGGTTTTACATCGCAGGAACATCCTACTGGATTGATTTAACATAAAATTACGCTTAGCCATCTAGCAATAACCAAGAAATCACGAAACCGCTCTGAACAATTCGATTCGCATGTAAGTAAATCGTAAATGCTAAGTATGTCAAACATCTGCAGAATAATACGTACAAAACACTTGCGATACACTTAAATATGAAGAGGGAAGGAGGATCTGATTTCCTAAAAATTCACTTTGTTCTGTCGCGTAAAAAAGTTTCGAAAGAGATTATCAATGTTCCTTGTGTTTGTGCACGAAAATTGGAAGGCGAGAAAATTGATTCAGGACAGAATGGTTTCTTGGGTGTACGAATGGAGCCGGGACGAATAGTTTTGGAGTGAAGGGAATAATATATACTGTGAAAGCGTACCATGTCGAGCTCTTTGCGAAGAGCCAGCACAGCCTTTTCCCGATCGGTAACGAGCTCTTCCAGGTACTGGTACCTCAGCTTCTTCCTGGCACGGCACTCCCTCGCACTCTGCCGGCTTCGTTCTGAAAGCCAAACAGGAGAAAGCTGTTACACAAAATGAAAGCAACCGTCGGGACTAAGTTTCACGATTTACCTTCGTTGACTAAGTTTTACGGTTTTTGCGCGACTAAATTCGATCAAAAAATCGACCACCAAAAACTTATGAACTCTACCTGTGGCACGGTCGTTCGGCAAAATAATTTCGCCGATAAGGCAGGTCTGATAAAAAATTCTGTAGGAAGTAACGTGCGTCGCGATGCGAGGAGGAAGGTTTCTTATCGGCAAGAATTTTCGGTGATAGGGGCTTGTTATAAATCGAGCAGTTAACGCCAGCCAGAAGGTTTGGGGAAGGTCGAAGAGCTCGCGATTGGAGAAAATTGCAAATTTCTCTTTCGCCGTTGACGTAATAAAGTTCTTTACGATCGAGGACTGCCGGCTATTATCGTCACCCTGCCCCTTCCCCCCACCTCGTCCCGTCTTTTACGTCTCCATAAACATGCGGCGCTGCCGGTTCATTTTAAAACTTTCCGGACGCGTCACCGGAGGGTTAAAAAAGGGGTTCTGACTCGTGGCTCCGGGGGGAAGGGGGATGAAACGTCGTCAGTTCCGCCGGAGGGATAACACCGAGGACTTTTCCCGACGGAGATACGTCGGCGTGGACATAAACTCAAGCGCCAGACGACACCTCTCGTCGTCCTGCGGGAAACTTGACGACCGTTTACACGCGACCAGCGAGGGGTGGTTCGTCCCGTCGACGAGGACGTACGTGCGATAGGACGTCCTAGACAAGCATCAGCTACTTGCCGAAAAACTTGCGGCAAACACAAGGAAGACGACACATCTTTTTCCCCGAATAAGGATCGCCCTAACCAGACTCTACGCGTGTAATGAAAATACGTGAGGGTCTCGAGACAGAGGTAGAAAAACAAGGAAAACAATGTAAACTGGTCACTGTTAAGGATAAGACGAAACAACGAGAAATTCCTTCCTCTAAAGCAGACGTTATTTGTAAGCGAAGAGAGGGAATCCATTAACCTTCGGGTTAAGTTCTTCGCTGTAATGAGAAGTAATCGTACCAAAGTGTCTCGTGAAGATGGAAAAAAATGTCGTCAGTGCCGACTCATGAATATGCATGTGAATCGTAATAAGGAACAACAGTGCACCCGTGAACCGCGGTGCAGGATCAAAGAGACGAGGAAAACGGCGAGGAGTATGACGGTGGGAAAGCGTGGTGGAAAAAGGAAAAGCTCGCACGAAACGGCTTCGGCACGATTACAAAGTTTTCCGCGGGAATAACAGCCTTACAGAATTTCGCCGACTGCCTGTAATCCCCCCCCCTGCGCTCTGTTTTCCGCATGTTTTTTCACCGTCCTTAGCCGGCGGTTTGGAAACCGGTCGCGGCGGAATTGCAAAACGCGGGACGAGAGAAGAGAGTGTCGGTGCCGTCGAGAACAAACGTTTCGCCGCTGCCAGCAACAGTGGGGCTGTCGGTGACCCGGCATAAATATTCATCCCGAAAAGAGATAAATATTCCTGCGGTGTCGGGCCGCGGCTTTCGCCCGCCGACTCCCAAAGCTCGCGGCAATCAACGCCGGATGTATATGCATTTCCTACAAACAACCAAACCTTCCCCCGCTTACACCGGAAATGCATTACATCTCCGCGTGAATGCTACCCGAGTTTATTAAGAAACGAAAGCCAGATTTTTCCACGCAAACGAAGCTGCGCAGGGACCGATGACAAAATCGTCATGGATGTAAAGGTATTCCCGAGAAAACGAACTGATTTTCTCACTGCTAAGATTTCTAGTGTAGAATATAAAGAGTTCAACGATCTAACTACAGCTTTTCGTCTAAAAATCTATTTACAGCGCTCTAAATTTTCATATCTGCCTTGTTGTACGCTTTTACTGTTCCTCAATTTTCTCATATACCAAAATTGCATTGCGCGTAAGCGTCTTTGAACTTGGCCGCTTTACCTTACCTTCTCCTGGCCTTTATTAAAATACTTATTTCTTTTTTCGTGTCGCAGAAAGGAAGGTACACATCGTAGGACGATCTCTGAAGAAGCTGTGTGTGCGTAATAAGCTTGTTTTCTTATCCTGCTTGGCTTTCATTTCAGAACCTTTTCTCTGCAACGTCATCGGCAATCGTATACAAGTGACCAACGTACACGCATTTCCGTTGACGACATAATGTCACGCGCGGGAAATGCATTACGTCGGAACGTCCGCGAATGTTCCTGACAGCCGACGATAAAGAGGGAAGCTTTCGTGGAAAACTGGTGGCTTTAATAAGCGTGTTTTCTTACCGAGCTTGGCTTTCATGTCCGCCTTGTCGGACGCCCTCCTTCCAGGCTTGCGTCCTCGCTTGCCCCCCTCTTTGCGATCTCCGCGAGATCCCTCCTGCAACAAACAAAGCAACCCCTTCGATACAAACCTAAGACAACGAGAGACATTTATGTGACACGTTCATGAAACAATTAACATCCACACGAATTCATCTCTTAGGCAACTCCTTCCATTCCGCATGTATTAAACGTAAAAGGGATTCGTGTATATTCTTCCTTCTGTCGAAATATGAAGAATTCTTTCTTCTTTCGGTACCGGCTGAAGGTTGACAATCTCCCGCGAGTTATCTCGCGCAAATGTTTTGTGCATTACGGCATTTATTCGCCGGCGACAAGGCGATAAAACACGACGGCAAACAAAACCGGGCGACGCGTTGGGATTTTCGTGTAAACGCGGCACAGGTTTTCGCGTTGCGATTAATATCGCCCTGGCCGAAACATCGGCCGCGGTATTCTGAGCGACGACAAAAGCTTATTTGACCCGGCGGATTGCCGTGGAAAAGCGGCGATCGCCGGCGGACCCAGTGAAAAGCCCGGAAAACGCGCTATTTAGCCAAGAGTTCGCGAGAAATGAGCAACGTTTAATATAGCGACGATCGCGGAAGAGCAATCCTCTCGCAGCAATCACTTGGTTAGCTTCAAATATCCCTTCATATCCCCGTGTAGGGAGGGGGGTGGGGAGTTGATGAAACATCCCGTCAACGACAGCCCCGTGGTCATTGGCGCGAATAGCCCCGGTCGACGGCGTTACCCCGCTTTTTCATCCTCTGCCGCAAAGTGCCGCGTATTTGCATAAACCTCCGCGCAATCGATCCTCCGAAAGTCTCGTCTTGCATACGGAAAATGGGCGATATCGTTTTCATGGCGACGCATCAATCCCATGGAGCAATCTTAATTCTTCTCAAAGGAAACTAAAGGCCTCTGTAAAGCGTATTCCTTAGACTTGTATTAGTCCTGTACTCAGAACGACGGGGAATAAATCTGATTTTTGTAAGACGCGAAGTTCGAGAGGAGATTCCGAAGTCTCGTTGAACGTTCCGACAGAGTTGACTTATTAATTGTAAAGATAAGTCGTAAAAGGCGACTGACTTGCGGGAAGTTGGACAGTTTTTCAGGAACCCGGGTAAATCCGGGAAGGAAGTTCCATATGGAGTTAGCGTGCGGGCTTTGCGTCTCGGTGGACGGGGAGAGGGAGAGGGGTGGTGGTCGCCGAGGGCGGTTAAAATTTACACATCCCTAGGGGGGTGCAGGGACGTGGGCACTGACATCGCGGGTTTAGGTATGCATACGCTCGGAGGGTGACAAAATACAAATTCCGTCCCTTTTAAGATAGCTGTTTACCTCCGGGCCGCTGCTGCCCTCTCAATCCTATCTGGTATTAAATCTCCTCGAATCCACCGACCAACCTCGGCCCGTCCTCCACTTCCGGTTTGTTTGCGGTCACCTCCCGCCCTCGTTCGTGCCACTTGTTCCTTTTCCTTTTCTTCGCGAACCCCTCCTTTGTGAATACGCTGACACCGTGGAGGGAATTGATTTCCCGCGGAGAGGAAGCTGCGGCCGCCGAGGGAAAGAATGGAAAAGATAACGGACAAATGAGACTGAAGGGAGATTCATCCGCGCGTCGGTAATGGAGATTACAGCCGGAGAAAACAGGGTTTTATGGAAAGCCCTCGACCGAGGAATTTATTCCACGACAGAGCCCGGCCACTCCGTGTCCTCTCGGCCTTCTTTTCTCGCTCGTTTTTTCTGCTTTTTCTTTTCTTTGCTTTTTTTTTAATAGATAGACGACGACACTTTGAGGACAGTCAAGCACCGTCCGGGTTTCACAATCAGAAACTCTCCTTCACCGCCTCCAGGAGTTCGGACAATCTCTTCCATTCAGTTTCTTCGTTTACCGTCTCGTCCGATGTTATACACGAGGCGTTTAGATTTGCCGGAAAAACGAGATTGAAACGAATGTCAATATCCGGCGCACGTAAGAATAATGCGTTGCTTTGATTGGTTCTTAAATCGCGGGAAATGACCGGGCAAATGACGAAAACGATAGTAGCAATGTGCACGGGGGCAACGTTCAAGTACCGTCGTTATTTTCCGCCGTTCTCGTTTATTCATTTGCGTTCACATTTACGTTCTCGGCCTGAGTAGCTCCCGGGATGGCAGTAAAATTTTACGATACTTCGTCAATGCCGTTCGAGACATTCGACAAGGGGCAGGCCCCTTCGCTCGTTACTTCCCGTTCTAATAATATCTTAACTTCCGATTATTTACCACCACGCCATACAAATTACTCCGCTAAAGTTTGAACTTTAAACTTCCGTAGGTTCGTAAATCATGACCGCTTTTCGTTATTCTCAAACAGAGAATACTGTCCCATTGTTCACCTAATAATTTTTCACTAACATCCCGTTCCTGCACGATTTCCTCAAAATTTATGCAATTGGACCAAGCTGCTTAACCGATAAATTCATTAACGCCATTCTTAGGCGACATTTCCTCGTTATTTCCCGAGGACAATATAAAATTCATTTTCACGAGAATAATGACGTGTGTGTGGCAGCGTGACACGGTGTAACAGTACAACGACGGCGTTTCGCAGTGCATCGACGCGCTTTGGCCGCGAGTCAACGGCCAGAACCGGAAGTCCGGTGCCCGTAAACCTGTCGTAAGCGCAGAGCGGCAAACTGGAGCGCACTACGCTTTGTAGTTTCGCGGCCTGTTCGAACGACTGCGTCTTACGCCCGTTTCGCAGCTGCAAAGGCCGTTTACGTGCGATTTAATAGGACGAGGCCCGATTTAATCCGACGTGCTATGAACGCGCGAGGCTTCAACGTCCCCCGCTAACAATGTGTTCCGTGAAACGAGCGACGTACAACGGTTACGCTCGTCGAACAACCTACAATTTATGGGGCCTAATCTGCGACCGCTGCGTCTCGGAAAGTGAAGGCCAACAAGGCGTTACGGAACTCTACTTCAAATTCTAACGTTACTCCTACGTGACAAAGAAAGCCCAATAACCGGGGGAAAAAAACAGAGACTTAGAGAGGAAAATATAACGACACAATGAGGGTAAAGGGGAGTTAATATATACCCCTACCAATTTTAACGAGTCTCTTGACGGTTTTTTTTTGCCAGCAACTAATTAACAAAATTATACGATGAACGAGTATCGTATTGAACTACGGTCCTAAAGGTATACTATCTTTTTTACTTGGCAGACTTACGCGAACGAGTACAATTGGACGAGGTGGACAAAGGGGAATTAAAAAGCAACGGCACCGTTTACTGATGTACAGCAATTTGTAGTTGCGTTACGTTATAAGTCAGTTCATTAGTGGATACCGTTGCTCGTGTTTCAGAGGACTTTCGGGTGATCGCTTCTCGAGAGAATACTCTTTTAATTACCCAAGGCTCGAAGCTGCCGTTTTTCCTCGTCTTTTCTTTCGCCCTATTTCACTCGATTCCTCTCGCTCGTGTCCTTTCGCTTTTATGCACGGTACACTCAAATTTCGTGGAGAGTACCCATCGTCGCGATTAATTTCCATTATTAACGAAATTACTCCCACGATCCCTTAGCGTGATGCTCTTAAATGCGTTAGCCGCGTTCCGCCGTCCCCCCCCCCTCGATTCTCTCACTTCTCCTCGAGTTTCCCTCAGTTTCCTCCCTCCAAGTACCCGCTCCTTACCGTGGATGGTTACGCTTTTCTATGCCCGTTCCCGTGCCCCCTTCGGGTCCTTTCTCCCCTGTCAACCTTTTCCCCTTTCCAAAATAGTAACCCCTATTGCCGCTCATCACGGAAGTCTACCTCTAATTTTCCCTCCACTTCATCCGCCAAGCTTCCGCTCTCCTCAGCAGCCATTTTCTTTTGAAATTCATGCTTATTGACGTCATTTCTTTTGACATCGCGTGCTTTCGCCTCTCCTGTAACGCGAGCTCGTCGGGAGATCGGACCTCATTAGTCCAATTAATTTTAATTGACTCCGAAGCTGAACGTTAGCGTCATTATTCTCTGCACGGATCCTCAACGACTCCGACCTTCTGGTCAATCAGATCCCGCGGTAACAGTTTTGCAGCGTCAATCTCGCAGAAAGTGGGTCAATGACGTTTTATCGGGTCATTGAAAAGAAAATTTCCCAAGGATTCCTTGAGAAACGGCAGCTCTTGGTGAATTTTGCCCGCGGACCATGTGGCCCCTGTAGTTTTAGTCGCTCCGAAATTCACGCTACCGTATTTCCTGTGGGTCATTCATAATAAGCTAGGTACTTGCAAGGTCATTATGTTCCAGGATGTGTACCGTCCTGCATACTGCAGCGAAGGAGCAGTGCGATTACCAGACACGCCGCGCTTATGACCTTTTCATTACCTGCATAGGAATATTAAACTCTCCTTCTCCGTATATCTCACGAAATATCCTGCTCTATTTTCCACTCTTTCCGCCAGACCTTACATAGGTAATTCCCTTCACCCACACGAACAGGACGATTAAGACGCGCTTTTACACGTTTCTTCGCGTACATTAAGACGATAATTTCGAGAAAATAAATACTCTTATTCCTGTCCGTACATTTTCACATCTGCAAAAGGTCCTTCGAGGGGAGAGTGAAAGTCGTTCCCATTATCCGAGTAATTCGTTGCGGTGATTGTTACGCTTCTTTCTGGTGCCTGTTGAAATTTTTTACTGTCTCACAAGGCTACACTGGAATCATTGACGAAGGGAAACGTTCATTTCGGTATGGAAATTCGTGGCTCTGCGGAAAAGTTCGGTGTTTAGAGCTCCCTTCGGTCTTTCCTTTCCCGTCGCTGAAGAACGCGCCGAGGGGAAAAGACGAGGCGCAGGGAAAGACGAAGAAAAGCGAAGCCGGTCGGGGGCAAATGTAGAGATGGCCAGAAGCGAAGAAAGGAGGTGAGACGGCGGGGGAGGGAGGGGGGCAGATGATATCCCGTAATTTTCCAGCGCTACGTAACAATGAACGGGGGACATTCTCGCGAACAATGGATCGTGCGCGCGCGACCGAATAATGTCATCCGTGCGCCCAAGAAAAATGCATAAATTTCTCTGCATGCGTCTGCGTTGATTTTGTTGGCCAGTAGCCGATGGAAGAAAGAATTGTAAAGTTTTCAGGGCATTTCGAACCCTCAAGCCAGGGCGAACTTCATATTTCACAGAACTTACGTACTTTTATAAATAAATATTGTAAATATACCGATTTATATAAATATTATATATTATATAAATAATTCTGTAATTCACTCGCCATTAGGTTTTTGCTAGTAAAAACACGTAAGTACTTGCGGTATCTGATAAACATCGCATGACATACTGTTTAAAAGTTCGAAACTTGTACAACTCAATTTTGCCTGTCATCCAATGTTTTTTCTTTATTTCTTGATAAAAAGTAACGACCTTAGCGAATTCTACGCGAAACTACGTGTTCTGCGAATGCGCAACTTACTCAGAATTACCATGGCGAGTATTTAGACGCAGCTACGAAAAATAAACTTTGCACTCTTGAGCAAGGCACGGTCTTAGGTAAATACACGCGCGGTGTTGATAGGATTTATAATTAATCTAAAACAATTGTACAATTGCGCTCAAGAGCGTAGGTCTCTACGTGTCTCGTGTTGATTCAGCGATGCAAACCCTTCTACGTGCAAACATTTCGTTTAATAACATTGATCGAGCAAAGAAAATTAACAGCAATAACGTAAACCTCGTACTAAGGAGCATCATAATCTTAAAGGAATTACCTAATAAAACAATTTCAACTGTAATAAACCTAGGAAAGAGAGTACATTATATCGCTGTCCTACGAAATGTAGTAAAACGGTAGGGAAATATGTGCGGCGCTATTAACTTCCGAAAACAGCCAACGTATCTACATTTCCTACATTTCGGTCGTAATAAAACTGCGCCACTGTGGCACTGCGGTAGGTTTGTACATTCGTTCCAGCGGCGGCATTAATTTAGCGAAACGACAATCTGCGAGGAACTGACGTTAGTGGTTTACTGCCGCACCCTTTACGGCACGGCCCTGCGCGGGAACCGTCGTCCTCGCGCAGAGAAGCCTGCCAGGAGATGGTAATGATAACGAGCGGCGATAACGCTAACAATACGGACAACTACGGCGGAACTCGGTGGCCGTGTGCACACACAACCTTCACATCTGCGTAGAACTTCCGAGACCCGGGAGAACTTTTCCGACCGCAGGCCACGCGCGAGACTCCGCTTTCGAAAACTTGGGGGAACTGATGGATTCATCGGAACCCGTCTTTCAAAGTCTGGCGATTTGCAAGAAATTATCAAATTACACGGGAGAGCATACAGCTCTCGTGTCGGATTACCCTGGCCATGTTGAGCGTAATCACTCTCTCTCTGCTTTCAAGCGAGTTTAGAAAGCTTAAAATAAAGTGCAACATTCGCGGGGATCGTAAAACACGTGGTTGGTGGTCTTGTAAAATTACTCGTTCCCCAGAGAGGGATTATCATAAAATTCTTAATGGAAAAGCTGTCTTGGTGTTGTATTACACATTGGTTTTTACGCGGTGTTCGGCTTTTTCCCGTGCTTTCGGCCAATCCGAAAAAGGTGGAAACTACGGCGATGCAAACTGCAACGAGCTGCACGCACCGTCGTTTTCACAGTCGGAGATTCATGCTCGGACGAGCCGGGCTGTACAGAGATTACGGGTCTCGTTTCCATGTAACCGAGACAAAGAAAACGTTTATTAAGCGACCCTGAATCACCGTCCGTTCCGTGCTTTTTCTCCCAACGTTAGTCAGCCCTGTTGGCCGTCGTAACAATTAACGATTACGTGCAGCTACGCACCCTCACCAACCCTGACAAGAATCTACGGGAAATGTCGACGCATAATTGTATTTCGTTCCTTTTTACAGGCGCTGGCGGAAGGTAGAATCGTAAACGTTAAAGACCCGGAACGTACAATGTTGCAACTGAGAATGGAACAAAGCTAAGAAACTTTAAATAAAGGGGCATTCAGGAGAAGTTGCAGTTCTGGTCAAAGGTGTGCCTTTAAAAAATAGCCGGGCGTAATTAAATGGCAAAAGTTCGGATGACTGTGTTAACTGAAGGGAGAAATAAACATTCTCCGAGGGGGCTCGAAAATTTCACCAGTGTTAATTGCCCGGGAACGATTATTAAAGCTGTCGCGCAGCGGGTACATACGACTGAATTGTGCAGTAACGTCACTTGCACGGGCGATAGAAGATTTGGGTCAGAGACCTACGGCATTAAACCGAGCCAGCATGCCTCGGCAATGAATGCTCAGAGGTTCAGAAAGTTTACGAGGAGCGGAGTATCGGCTCGGAGGTCGTTGCATTCGATCCGTGTGTCATTGGAAGATCACTGGCCGCACGTATGCACCCGGCCAACAACGGGCAGGGGGGGGAGGGGACGGGGGACCGGAGCAAACAAGAAAGACGTTCCTGGCGCGCAGTGCGTACATGAGTAAAGTTCGTTCTAAGATTCGTTCGTTCTAAGATTTGCAAAAGGTTACGCCGAATTTACGACGATGCGGAGGGAAGGCAAGAAGGTCGGGGACTCTGGCAAATCGCCGTACGACACGACTGCGTCGTTCGCGACGTAGACGATCGGAGAAAGCTGAGGATCGATCAGGAAAATCGACCGGCACCCTCGACGGCACTGGGCGACAGCTGACGGCCCGGAATTTCGCTAAGTAAAACGGCAGCGCAGTATCTGCGAATAGATCGTCGCTCGTTACTCCGGCAGGAAGGCACATAGCGATAATACACGTTGAGTTTCGTCGGAACATCGAGGGGGGGGAGTGACGGGGAGGACGTAGAATCCGGCAGAGACCCGGGCGGCGTGGGTCGCCGAATAAGCGAGGAAAATCGATGGACGAATGTCGGGGTCGTTCGCGCTGAGGGATGAGGGACCCCCTGAACCGCGGAGCTCGCAAAAAAAACCCGCTGAATACGAGGGAGAGAAACTTACCGGTGGTACGCGTCGTACGTGCTCCGTCAACTGCGCAGTTCACCGACTATAACGCTGCCTCAGGGACGGCTGGCATCGTGTCGGCCCCCGTCGTACGGCAACCGTTTATACAAAAAATTACGACCCCCGCGCCGTCTAGCGACAATCGTCCCAACATCACCGGGAAAATCACGAAGCGCCAGATCGAAAGGTCTATATATGGCCCGTGGAAAATACCAAAGACCTCTTGTCTATGAATTCTGTTGCAAAGGATAGACATGCACCCATGGAACAAGCCACTGATAGACCCATCATTACTTTATACGATCTTAAGTCGTTGCTCTGCGATTTTCTCGCTGCTAACGTACTTCTGTTTTTCGACGAATTGTACGCGAAGAAGAAATTTTTGCTTCAATGATTTTGTGGGCAAAAATGCAAAGTCATGAAGAATACATGAGGGGAACAAGATTTTATAAAAAAAGAAGCTATAAGTTTTGTTATACTGTACAGACTGATGTAGAATTTTGATTAACAAATGTCTTAATTTCAGATGGTTATATGTTATGCATATGGTGCATGAATTGAATATTAAAACCCGCCTAATGTTTTATAAATAAATATTTGACGTTCAGTACCGTTGAGAAAAATTAAACGGATAGATACAGTTTAAGAAATCAAAAGAACAAATAACTTTTTTCGAATAAGATTGAAACCGCTTATTTTAAGACACACCTGCAGAAATATTAGGAACTTCCCATCCTTACATTGTCTGATTACTGCATTTTAATGTTTCTCGTGGAAGTTTATATGTAATGACAAAATCGTCGTCCCTGAAAGTCACGTGGTTATCAGCAATCACGTGGGTTTATCGCAAAACGTTCATCACCTGGCGGTAAACGAAGGAAGCATGGAGGAGAATAGAGGCTCGATCTGTCGGGAAGAATTCGAAATGATAATGGGAAGCAGCGACATCGGGCGCCAAAACGACGTTACTGTCCCCAGGAAAACATCAGACGAGTAAACAGCTACCCTTCTCTCTGCCGACCCCCCGCCCCGCCAGTCTATGTCAGAGCCCACGACTCCGCGAGTCCTGACGTCAAACACGATCGAAACAACGCCCTTTGTCCTAAGACAAGAGGTAAGATATCGCGTTGGCAAGCGACTACGACCCGACGAACCGTTGACACTATCGGCAGTGGCTCATGGAAATGCATGACGAGTCCGCTCTATCCTGTTTGCATCACGCGGGCTCATTGTCAGTCGCGCGTTTCTCCCCCGAATCCTCGGACTCACCGTTTCGTTTTCCACGATGCACATGTGCTCCACCTCCATGATTCTGAGTGTCCCGTGTCCTCCTGGAGACGCGTTTTAGGTTCGTCGAAGCAACGTCAGGATCACCGTTCCCTCGCGATCGGGATGGCTTTTATCGTAACGCACTCGCGACGACAACGTGTGTCTGTTTACAAACACTACAAGGTCACATAGCAGGCCCCAGGCTCTCGACTGTCTCGCGTTACGTCACGAACTCTTCCGCGCATGCGTCGCGAGCCAACTGACAAACACTTTGAACGGCACCCGCGAGACAGATATGTCGCGAAAATACTCGGGCGATTCGATGCGTTCGTCGTTGGTAACCGTGTTTAGCGGAGATAATCGGCCTACAGAAACCACGAGAAGATTCACCGAGGAAAATATCACTCGTACTTTTTGTACTCACCACGTATCACGCCGCGAGATAAAGACCCTCACTCACAACAAGTACGTCCCTAATCACTGATTCTCGACCGATTATAAGCACTTCTCATACATGATATTTCAATACCAACAAATATTTATTAAATAATAGCAACGAACAAAGCTGAATCTTCAAACATTCCACACTATTTAGCTGTATAAAAAATGAAATGGCCGATAGCTTTGCAAAATTCTAATGACGAAAAAATGTAATTAATGCACGGAACTCACTGTCATTATCTATCATTACGTGTGCATATTTTCTTATCAACATTCACGTACAAAGCTAAGCGTATTATCTTAATTGAGACAAGATAATAAGTTTTCCTTTACCATACGGGAAAACAATTGATCACCGCCAGAAAATAGTACGCTAATAAGAATAACGGTTTTCGGTCCGCCATTTTGTGATTTTAAAACGCCTAAAAATTCCGTTAATAATCATATGGCATTTTAAAAGTTAAGCTGGAAAGTAATCTTTGGCAATGGATAATGATACTCAGTTAGATCCTGAATATCACTGGATTTTACGTACCTGCATAAATGCTTTTAACGTTTATTTAACCATGGTGCATTTAATTCTTTGCGATAGTACAGAAAGGTTACAGCCAGACGACCCTGGTAAGTGCACCGACATACAAAGAATGATTAATTATGATATACATTATTAAAAGATTACTGTAAAGAAAATCTAATTGCAGAATATCCGTGCTACCCGATATTTATGGCAGCTTTGGACTTTTTGGTGTATTGTAGTCTGTGATGCCTTTGAAAACTCTTCCAGCTTAATATTTTTAATAAACATTTAGTCGGGTTAGAATAACGAAACGTATTATAAATGCAAACATTTTGACTTTATTGCAATTCTTTTATATGAATTCATTATTTTAAATTTAAGTTTTTAATATCGTTGATGATTTTCATATGGCAAGTAGGTTTTTCTGTATCTGCTGGTATACCGAGAGTCGTAATAATCCCCATCGTACCGCCCTTTTTGCGGGTAATAAACCTGTCTTCTATGGTACCCTCGGTATGGCGGATAGTACCTGCAAAGATATTAATAAACTAATGCTGTTACAGATGGCTATCAATCTTCCTTAAGAAATGTCATATTGACAATGATAAATCGCTCTTCCAGACTGTTTTGACGTTAGTATCAATGAAGCGTAAACACTACGCAGCGTGCGTACTTCCGTTTTTCATGCATTGGGTCAGAACATCCGTTAAGAGTGTATTCTATACAGTAGTATTGAGATCGTAGTCCAAACAAATAACTCAACGATCACCAATCTCAGGAGTATACTACATACACCTGACTTTTTGTTTCTAGTGTGGCTGTTTGTATAGCTATATGAGTGTTATTTAGTGGCAATAAATCACCTGTTATTTCTCGAATATCCATTGACATACGGATCTTCTCGTTCGTAATATCTCGGGGCCAAATTTATGTAGTCGTGGGTATAAATCGGTCGAGAAATGTAGCCTCTGTATCCATATCCATCGTGTCCATACGGTTGTTCTCTGCGGTAATAAATCTCGTTTCCATTCCTGTCGTAGTACCGCCCTGCTTCATCCTGCAGATACTTCCTTTTGTCGTCGTAGTAACGATTATTGTCGTACCCCCGCGAATGATCACGTCGATCATCATACCTGCATTTAAAACCCAGGTATATCGCACCAGGCATACATACAACCGTTAAAAGCTTTTTCCAGGGAAAGAAATTTCCGTAAATTATTGAACTGTGTAAGGTATTAGGCACTTAGTTTACCAAACTTAATCCTTAGTGATCACGTGCTGTTTAGTATAAGAACACCGTTTCTCAAGGTGCCCATTAATGGAGTTTAGTTCAATTAAGGAATGTCACCTCTCTCCATTATCGTAAAGCCCATGTTGAGCTCTGTCCCTTCCACGATAGGAATTATCCTGCTGCCCATCTCGGAACGACCCTTGCGCGCTTTGCCCGTAATGTCCTCCTCTATTGTCGTAGGCCTTGTGTCCTTTCTCATCGTCGCTGTCCTCGTAGAAACTCGACTTATTGCCGGACTCGTCCTTATGGTAATTGTTAGTGAAACCGGCCCGGTGGTATCCCTTTTTGTACTGTCCAGTACCGTGTTCCTCGAATTCGTTTTTGCCCTGTTGAACAGCTTCGGACTGACCTACGTTGTGCGAACCCTTCTCGAACCCTTTCTGCTCGGTCACTTTGTCCTCGAATCTGGTGACGTCTTCCTTTCGTCCGTGGGATCCAGATTCCCCCTTTTCATGACCGACACTTTCCTCCCTGCTGCTCTCATTCTTGTCCACGGCTACGAAGTCGGATCCTTCCTTCTTTGCCGAAACGTCCGTCAACGACGAACCTGACTCGCTTTTACCTCCAAAGATGGGCATTTGTTTAAAAAATATGTATATTTCCAAAGTACATGAAAGACTCTTATTTAGTATTTCCTTTTAAGTCGTGTGATCGTTTATTTAAATGACTTGAATACAGAAATCGTGTTCTTTTTTTAATTTGGTTGATCAAATCCCATTTCTGCTTACCTCCGTGCACTCCTCCGTGCTCGAAAGCCGAGAGCCTATGTGCTGTGAGAAACAAAAGTAAAAGCACTGTCTTTCCATCGGTAATCTTCATTTTCAAAGGCACTCGCGTATTACGCGAATGAGGAATCGGTCGATCAAAGACTGACTGTTGCGGCAGGGACCCGGCTTGACTCTTATAGGTGATTCACGTCCTTGTCTGAACGACAGAACGAAACGCATCCTGTGTGTAGATCAAAGGATCGGCCGAAGGCAGAGCAATCAACCGGCAAGACCTTCGAGATCCACCGAGGCATAAATAGAGGATTCGGGAATCAACGAATCCCCTGATGATCAACCAGCCAAGACTTCTTCTAGGTCGATCCGCGGGAATGGAAAAGACTTTTGTTAAACATTCCACAGTGAGGTCTACCTAATGAGTCACTGGCTCTGCCTTATTTCAGCAGTAAAATGAAACGGACAATTTTCCGAGTCATTAACGGTTTACACGAGAAGAGATTCACAAGGGAAAGATACTTAGTTTCTCGTCATACTGTCTTTGTATTTGTAAATTCAAATATTCCGTCGTAAAAATTCTGTATATCATACTAAAAATACTATACACTTTTATAGTATATTTAGTTTTTATGATGGGTTCAGGAAGGAAGCAGACAGAGTGTGCATGTTGTAAAAAATATTCAAAACTTATATTTTAGGTCGTCTTAGTGAAATATTCTCGTTGAAGAATTGTACAAGACATTCGAACGCACGTGTAACTAAGTATAATGTTAAAATGGAAGGGGAGGGTAGAGCGTGCTACATATAATGCCGTCGCTAGCCGTTGAATCTACGTGTTTCAAAAATATTCTAGATCTTTCTAAGTATTATCTTTACGCACTTTCACTCTCGCATCCTTCATACTTAAGTCACCTGCAGAAACTGCATCGAACGGCAGTAGAACAGCTTTCCAATGGCAGACATGACCAAGTCGTAACTTACAAACTTAAATTAATGAACAACTCGGAAGGCAACCATTTATAATCGAAAGAGAAGACACAGTTGTTATTATAAAAATGACTTTTATGTCACACACTGCATCTTAACATTCACACGAGCAAGCATGAACGGCGGAAAAAGATTTCGTCCTCGCAGAGGTTGTAGGGTGGCTCATCACCCTTAGAAATGAAACAGAATCCTTAGAAAGCTCTACCCGCCCCTTTTCACATTGTGGCAGTACATAAAATTAAAAAATACGACGCACTTCTGGAAAACATATCATACAGGTATATTCGTAAACCGTGGTTTTACTCATTTTCAGAAGTACAGCAGAATTGCGAAAAAAACTTGTTTCCGAAACGATGGTTTGTTGGAATAATAGTACTTAACGAATACTTTTCGTCTACTGCTTCTACGTCGTTGTACCGAAACAGCTGAACGTAACAGACTATTTGTTGAACACTAACTGACCGCAAACGAAGTTAATCGGAAACAAATTTCATTCGTCCAACTGACGGTTCGCGGGTAAAATAAAACGTCGGACAATCACAATAAAATATATCAAGCGGGTAAACAAAAAGAGGGAATCTTTTCCGGACCATCCCATTCACGACGACGTTTTCGTTTCCTCAACTTATTTACACACTATCTAATCGATTACCGTTTTTATAATTTACTCTGTACACGATACCGACTACCTCTAATGAATTAATGTGTATATACAGTTTGGCGAATTTTTCCTTCTGAAATGCTCAAAAGTCATTACGCAACGTAATGTGATGCAAAGGCTACGAACGTTATTTTGTCGACGATAACCGTTGTTCGTTTTGATCGTCGGTGCTCACAGTAATGGAAGAACATTTTCCCGCTCGATCGTTTCGCTTGTACTATCACCTTCTCGGTTTCCTCCAAATGAAACCGACCAATACCCGTCGCTGTACGATTAAACGAAAGTCCTTAACGCGTGGCACTGCCAACTTTTACCATTGGGCTTCGTCTTTCGATCTGAGTTTGTCCTCCTTCTTCACGTAAAGCCGTTGGTATTCATCCTGATAAGATCCGTATTGTGTGCTGGACTTTATGGTTTTTTGTATGCCACCGCCAACCGGCGAATGACTCGGTGAGAACTTCATTTCCTGGAGTTCCTGAAGTTCCTTCAGCGACCTCATGACCATCTGAACGTCCTTTTCCTGATCGGTCGGTTGCATCATGTTCCCCATTCCGTCGTCAATTCCGAGCCCACCGTCCTTCCGTTTCTCCGTCCCACTCCTTGGTGAGACATCGTCGTTGATTATCTGGCTCAAGAAATTTGTAGCGGCCACGGTTTCCTCGATTTGTCTCTGCTCCTGTTCCTCTTTGGAAAGTGGCGTTGGTTGGGGTATAGGCACTATCTCCGAGGTAGCAGGCCCAATCTGCTGCTCCATTATCTTCTGTTCCTTCCTTCTTTTCTTCGGATCCTGCGTCGTCCTGTGCTTCCCTTCGACGCATCGTTCTCGTTTTTTCTCCTTCTTATCAGTCTTGTTGATCGCGTCGACGTCTTTCTCGTCTATCCTTTTGTCGCTCTTCGTTTCGGCGGTGTCTTGCAGCAGCCTGTGCTTCAAGGAAAGCGGCTTCGAATGGCTCGATGACTGATTCGACATCGAATAGTTTGAGTGCTGAAGCTGACCACCGGAAAACGTAACTTCTTGCCTATGTCCTGAAATGTGTACACTTTGGGAGAGTTCACTGAGGTTCGGATGCACGTTCGAAGATTCCGAATAAGCCGTGATCGAGACTACGTCCTTTTTTGTTTCGGGAGGCTTCAGCGTGGGTTTCTGGTAATCGTTTACCGGTGTAATGGAGAGCGAACTGTTCGTTAGATCCATCAAATTGAATTTGTCGATGTGATTTTTTATCGGCTTTTGAGCCATTAGCTGCGCAGTAGGAACGACGGATATTTTTCCGACGGTAGAATTGTTCACGATAGTTGCGAAATTTTCGTGACCATGACCCGTCATGGGGTTCTCTTTACTTTTATCTTTATGCTTGGATACTATTTGCGGCATTCTTTCGCCGGTCGGATCATTCGGTTTCATCATCCCTTGGCTGATAAAACCTTCAGTTACGCTCGAACTTTTCGATAAATTCGTCGTTGTCTTTTCTCTCTCCTGGAACGCAGCATTATTCGTGTTTATCACGTCGAATCGCATTCCAGAATTGCCAACTGCGGTTCCTGCCGTTGCGAGATTAATAGCACTGACCGTTTCCTTCGGCTTCTTAGACTTCTTTTTGGCACTAAAAACAAAAGACATAACTTTGATGTTTAGACGCTACTGTACACTAGCAGTACAGAGTTTCTTTTATATCACATATCTACATAGAGAAATGTACGTGCAATAAAAGATGCATTAACCAAAAGCAAGTAGGAAAAGAAAGGAAGACGTAGGCGCAGGTGTCGAGTAAGAAAAGAAAAATCCGCAGTCACCAAAACTTTAATAATAAATAAACTTCATAAATATGAGAAACGCACATATAGAACATAAACAGATCAAACGGTCATAAATCTATGTACAAAAAGAGTAGAAATCAGAAAGGAAATAATTTAGCGTCCGATACTGGACGTATCATTGTGTATCTACAAATGCAACAAATCAAATATTGAGCTTGTGTAAATTCGTGCGTGTTTTTTTACAAGGGGTCCATTACTGACTTCTATCCGAGAGGAAGAAACGCGATACTAATCCAATTCAATCACCTCCCTAAAACACACAACGACCAGAGGATAGAACCAACTAGTAGCCGATCTCATAATTTTATAAGAAAATGAGACTGTAGAGAAAAGTCTCGAAAAAGTGAACGACTTACAAAAGTTGTTTCAACTTAAAAATTTTGAATAGCGTGTTTTGAAAATTCAGAAGTCACACTCTCTTTTCACCTCAAAAACAGTGTAAAGTCATTCCATGCATCAAGCAAAGCATGAAAATTGAAACGTTCAGAGCCGGAAGGAATAATTAAAAGTAACACTACTACGTGAGTAACACTTACGCGGGTTCGGAGTTTGAGTACTTTAAGAGAGTTTCCAACCGAACGTAACCCGGTGGCCATAGTGGTAATACTTTTGTACTCAAAAAGGCCTTCACGAAACTCTCCATACTTTCTTTTCTGGGCCGTAGGATCTTGAAATACTGCCTTCTTGCGTTTGCGATATCGTAAACTAATTTTCTATGCAAATGAAAGAAATAACCATGTAATAGATGCAAATAGTTAATCCTATGTCGCAAACGCAATTTAAGGGTTAAACACTTACTTCGTTTCGTCGGTCCAGGGAAATCGTCTTCGTGGAATTTTCGATTTTTCACCGTTCTTCGGTGAACCCTCTTCATCGTCCGAACTTTCCGCATCGGCAGGTGACCCCTCGTAACCCCTGCAAGGGAAAGGGCCGTTAATTTTTGCAAAAATCGTATGATACAAGCTCGTAACGCCACGATGATGGAAAGTAGCGATCTGCATTTGTCGCGACAGAATTCCTTGGTATGGTTAGCCTGTGTTAAGTGTAAATTACATGCTCGTTTCACGTCAAATTCCTAGTTTATGAATTGTGTCTTCGGACAAATGCAAAGCTCTGTCGCTTGACACAAAAAATGATGCTGATGATGAACTAAACATTGATACTGATGATAAAAAGCCCCGCACCTTTCTCCGCTGCATCAAAGTGAAAACTACTAGTGTTAATGCGAATAATATAAGGAAAAAAGGGTTCCTGAAGATGTCAAAAAAAAAAAATTTCTCAACGTCGCTAAAATCAGATGACACAGAAAAATAAGTGACTGAATCACCTAAATCTGCTGTTAAATATTTTCGAAAGTGTCATTATTCAGGCGACATTATGATGAAATAAATAAAATAAGATTGACAGAATTGTCTGAATGAATTATATGAGCGGTTAAAGCGTCTACACCTTTTAACGAAATGTTACAGAAACTAAACACGTGTTCCTTCAAATGCACTTAACAGCACATTTATTGCAGTTCATTAACTGTTTCTATTAATAACGTAGCTTAAAAGCATTAAAATGTAAAAGATGATGGCAGAAGAAATAAAAGGGTAGACAAAGAGTAAGAGCGATCGGAAAGGTGAGAATAGAAAGGAGTTCCTCTTACGAGGGGCACCTTACCAACAGTACCGATATATCTCCCAGTATAATTGAGGACTGAGAAATAAAAAATTACAATGAGTTTCGTTTCATAAATAATTGTTATAAAATTGATATTCTACTTCGAGCAACTTTCATTTTTTAAGATGACTCACGACCGTACTTCACATAACGAACAGATGCAAAAACCATTAAGATCGTAATGTGAAGTTCGATCGATTCTAAACGACATAGAGTATGATTTTATACGTACTTTTCATCGGCGACCTTTTGACACTCTTTCATATGTTTCTCCATAACCGAAGGCATGACAATATCGATGATCGTTTTCAACCTGAAACATCAACAACCTTTGCCAAAATCGAAACTTCCGTAATTATGTAGTATCGCGCAGAATTGAAAAATTCCCAAGGTACACAAGGACGTTACTCAAGGGAATGAAATTTTATACCTTTGTAAGGGTTCCTTCACTTTATACTCGGCATCTTGTAAACATAATTTCTTCACCCTATTAACAAGAGTGACCTTACTGCATGGCAGGAAATGAGATAAATGGGCATACGTCTGTTGCCGTACACTCGGTTGGTTCAACATGCTTAGTTTCTTCTCTAAGCTGTAATGGGAACAACGTTCCATAAATAACTGCAAGAGAACATTAAAAGATAAAGTGTGACTAGTAAAATTTTCTTACCTGAAGAGCGCGTTGTTGACGGCTGTAGTGAAAAATTTATATTTCCCTTCTTTGCTGGTTTCTGCGTGGGCTTTTATCGTATTGATGAGTTCTTTGATGTCTTCGGGAAGAGGCTCGGGCAACGGTGCCTCTTCTTTATCGATTTCCTCGCCTTCCGATTCTGTACCGAGAATACCGCGAGACTTTCCAGAATCTGTAGTGTCTCTACTCGACTCGTCGTCCACTCTCGCGGCGTTCACAACACTTTCAATCGCATCGTCGATGTTATTATCCTTGCCGTCGAGCTTCTTCGAGTCTATTTGTTTTACGTCCAAGCCATTACTACTCGATTTTTTCACGAACTTCTTCATGTCAAACTTTTTTTCTAAACTCGGCTTGCTCCGCGCTGCTTCTGGTTTCTCAGTTTTCTTCTTTTCTTCCAAATCCTCGGATCCTAAAATAGAATTGCACTTGAGTACATTTGCAAGACATTCACGGAAACGTTTTGCAACGATCCTGACCTGTCCCACCTTCGGCGTCTGTTGCTTCATTCTTCTCTTTCCGTCTGTTCAAAATATCCGCCTCCTGTTGTCGCAAGTCCTGGTGATTCTGTTGTTTTTTCTTTTTCTTCATAATATTTTCATGGTTGGCTTTCTTTTCACTATTCTCGTCCATCCGTTGCTTCTGCGAGGAGTATAACAAATTCAGATACAAATTTCCTCGAAGGGAAAAAATTAAAAGACAACAAACAATCTTTAATTACTTTGGCAGGATTTTCGCGGGAAGCTTCTTCCGTTTCTTCATCATCCGACGAGCTAATCATTCTCTTCTCACTCCTTTTTGGGCTTTCAGCACCTTCCGTATCTTCTTCGCTACTTTCGCTGCTCTCATTTTTGTCGTTGTTGTTATTGTTGTTGTTGTTAACCAACGGATGGTTCTCGGAAGTTTTGAATTCAAGGGCTCCAGAATTAATATAAAAACCACCATGTGCAGTGGTCACCTCTTCGGGTACAATTTCGTCGTACTGTTTTCAACACCGAAAGTAAACGGTTTTAACATATTTCTAACACAATACTTTTGTTACGATTAATATGTTTTACATACGGCATCGGTATTATCGATAAAAGAATCGTTCTCATCATATCCAGCTCCCAAATCGACATAATCGTCGTATTTACGTTTCTTCTTTCCCAACGTGGCGGTACCCTAAAAGAATAATTTACTTTAAAAATAACAAGGATATTGCATAAGCGATCGGTAATGTAATAACATTTATTACATACATATTTGGCTTCAAACCGCCTTGCCATGTCTCTGAGTTTGTTCTCGTCATCATCGTCATCAAAAGGGTCCAGCCCATTGGTTGTATTTTCATCACCTCGCTTTTGTTCTTTTCTGCGTTTCTTCTGCAAAAAGTAATCGCGTCGATACAGTTAACATGGTAAAAGATTCGACACATTTGCAAAAGTAATATTCCACTGCGGATACCGTAGAAGAAAGAAATGCCAAAGCAAAGGATTGTTATCCTTTTGCACGTAACGCCTAGTTAGAATGACGTTGAGAACCGCTGATCGACGCGGGTCGTACGATCATCTCATTTGTAGATCCGCGTATTTAAGGGAGCGAACATACCGCCGATAAGGGAATGACGAAATAACTTTTGAAGGGTGCACAAAGCGTCTGGGAGTAACAGGAGCGCATGCACGCGACGAAACGATTCTCTTTCGTCTTTCCCGCTTTTCCTTCACGAGACGTGAACTCGCGACCTCCTCGTGCCTTCTACGCTCCTGATACTGGGACGCTGTGGCGAGTGACCGAGCCTGATAATAATGCCATTGACAACCAATAAACCGCCATACGATACGCCGGAAACACCTAACAATAAATACACAACGTGCAGCAACGTTAACCGCATTTACATCGAATTTATCATCGACCGATTAATTACCCTCTTTTGATCGTGCTCGCCGGCTACCTGTCAGGTCTTATCCACGTTTCGTTGTATCCAATGAACAACAAAGTATTAGGTAGCAAATGGTAATTTTGCGGAGGGTTCTAACGCTTTATGTAACGTTAAGGACAGACTGTGTACTGTAAATATGATAGAATACAGTTACCAAACAGAAATACAACCGATCGATAGCTATTTCAAAAGACGCTCATTGTTCCTTTTCGACTGTCGAGCATAAATACATCACCATTGTGCACGCACTATGCGGGTGTGGGTTTAAACAGGCGATATGAAAAAAAGAAGCGTCTGTTTTTCAAATTCAAATGCAATCGATTCAAACTCCCCATCGTATCAGATTAAAAATTCGTGATAACCGCGGAAAATGTTCTACTGCGTTTTATAAGAATCGTCTGCTTCACGTGATTAGGCATAGACGGTAATCTACGGTCAGGTGAAGCTAAATATAACCCATTGTGTGAAATAATTATTTTGACGGCAGAATGGCAAAAATAGTGGTAGAACTTGAAGATTACACCTGAGCAATATTATCGAGCATATCGAAAAATTTTGCCTGACATACTTCTTGAACTCTTGAGAATTGATGCGCAATGCCGATTGCATTAACTTCGCACGATGCAGATTAAAATGAATTGTAGGGCACGTATTTAAAAATGAATAAAAGAGCTAAATACAGAGTGTACGATCGTGTGGCATATGTCTCGAGTTGCGTGCAACGTGTTAAGTACGTGTCGGCGGTCACGAGTCTTTACTGCATCGATCTCGATTACAGAAAGCAAAGCCAGTGCACACGTAGAGGCGAGAAATGATTAAAATGGGACGAGTATCGTTAGATTTGCTCGTTGGCATTGGTTGGCGACGAAACGATTGGTCGCGACGAGAGGACAGTCCGCGAAAACTCGGCGAGATGAAAGAAAGCCAAGACACGGCGGGGAATTCCGTGGGGAATGGCAATGCCGGACGGTGTTGACGCTCAATGGCAATTCACCGATGGGTCTCATAGAGCCGCAGGGGACAAGGAAACAGCGGTCCGTGCAGTTGCATTTCGTCGAGACGCGTTAGAACGAGGAGTTGGCCGTGCATGACAGCAGGAAACGGCTCCGTACGCGATATGGCGCGTTGGAGGACGTGACAAGACCTCGACGCGAAAGTCCGGCAATTGATCGACTCTGGCCTTGCGTCCTCCTCGCCAGTCCGTAGCGACGATTTCGAGGGAAAATGCCTGGCCGTGTGCTCTTCCACTCGGCGAAACACGCGGCCGAGGGAGGACGACGTGCCAGGGGAATCCGTCCGACGGTTCGCGGGACGTGACAATCGCGACCAACTTGAGACGCGTGTCCCATGGCTCCTCGGGCCGAGAGAATTCCACTTGCGACTTGCACGAATCCTCGCGAAAATTCGCTCCTCGAGGGGAACCCGGAGAACGTGTAGATCCCGTCGACCGGCGACGACGGTACGGAGCACGCGGACACGGAGGAAGGTCGACGTTCTCAAAAGGCCTGAGGACGGGCCGGTTAGTTTGGTTTTTGCCAACGACTGACCTCCTCGGCTTTCAGCAGCTGTGCATAGTTGAACTCGGGACATGTCTTCTCGTTGGACTCCGGCAGGGTTAGCGTGAAGCGGAAGGAGGGCGCGAACTGCTTGCCCTTATCCCCCTTTTTATCCTTCTTGGCGGCGTGGCCGAGGGACTCCGGGAACTCCAGGGTCTGCAGGGGTACCCGTTTCGCTTCTGACATTCCTACATTCGCACCGGGTTCAACGCGATTCACCGAAACACTGCGGACACTGCGGCATAGCGTACGCCTTTCTCCGCTAAACACCGTGCCGACAACACTGCCGCTTACACGTCGCCATCTTCGGCTCGACTGTTTTTAGAGTGCGCTGCGGTTCTGCAATGTCGACGCCGACGCCGCCGTCACCTCCACTCTCCTCACAAATACTATTCTACGTCTGCGCTAGTCCACGATTTCATTTCCGCGCGCTTTTCAATCCAAATATCCATGCAAAATGCTCCTCACGGTTGTAACCAGGGGCAAACTTACAGTTTTACTACGTTTTTGCTCTTATGCGTCACTCTCTCCTCTTCATGCTTGTAACAATTTCGTTTAAGCTTTCTAATCTTAGTTCAGGCTTGCCCTGATGCAAAGGAAACAACAGAGGTTTTTATTGTATATGATCTCTTTATCAAATCATTCTTTTCACAAATTATGTATACAATAGTACGTAAATAACTAATACGATAAAATTCGTATGCGTCAGAATATATAGTATATACTTCTCACATTCCTAAAGGTGTTATAAAATGTTCTCACATTCCAATGCCTGCAATGGTAAGGTCTGTTACTAACAGTCTTCTAAAATATATGTACAATTGTGAAATGTGAATCGTCTTTTAAAATATTAAACTATATATTAAACTACAGTGTACAATAGGCAAAATATCCTAAAGGCGTATAACCTTTACAATAGCCTTTTCTATTTTATCCCTAAAACGGAGAGTCTGTATTGTTCTCATCAACGTTAATTTGTCTCTTGGCGATTTTTAGAGCTGAAAACTGCTGACCTAAAATTTTCATAATCTCGGCGTGTTTCACATTACGATCTTTCTTCACCGAACTATAATTTTCTTTTACAAAAAGCGCAAAACCAGACGCTTCCCTTTGCGGTGTTTGCATCTGCACAGTACCGGCTTTAGTTGTCTTGTTTATCAGTAGTTCGAATTTTCCATAACAATGACCGCACCTTTTGCGCTCAGTGTCCAAAGATTTCGAGTGTCTTCCAATGCTGTTCGGCAAATGAATATCAGTTAACGATGGTATATCGGTAGAATTTTTGTAAAACATATTGAGCTCCATCGAAATTGTTTCCTATGGTCTAAGAAATAGTTTGCATAAAATTCTATTCATATACCTGTAACCACAGCCTGTGCATTTGTATGTAAATTTGGTCTTGATTTTGTAATCGTGACAACGTCGTATCGGTGGCAAATCAGGGAATGTCCGCATAGCTTTCGAAGCCCTTGGAAATAACATTACGTGACAGTCTGAATAAGTGAAGTGTATTGAGAAATGGAGGAGTTATCATAAACCGAATTCTTACCATCCCTTCCAAAATGGCCCGTGACCATCAGATACGTCGTTAATTAGCCAAGCTGCTGCGTGACACATTTCGTGTACTAAAGTGTCTCTCAGTCGGTCTGGCGTATCGAGAATCTAAACCCAAGCGATGCATATTACTAAAGTTATGCGACGGAGCTATTCGCTGAAGAAAAAATATACCTTTGTCGCTAGGACTATTCTTGATGACCTCGTGATCCCGCTGAGCGTTTTCAGAGACCTTTTATTGTAACAAAAACCAGCGGTTCCCCTCATACGGACATTCCACTCAATGCTCATGTCTTCTGGTAATTTTTTATCGAATATCTTCTCATTGTAAAGCTTGAACAGTCGTTTGCATAGATCTTCTCTCGTGTTTTTGTAATCTACTCTGTATTTTTTTGCGTCAGGATGAGCTTCAGACAACGGTACACTTTCTGACAAGGAGGCTAAGAAACTTTTGTGCCTTTCAATCCTTTGATTATTTGTAGTAGGTCTTTCAATTCGAGCAGGAATTTGAAATGTCTCACGAGGTGCTCTTAGATGTTCTGAAAGAATGAATCATAGGAAGGTCATTCTCATTTATTAAAATCATACAGTGACTAGTACCTCTCTTACCTTCTTTGTTCTTTTTGGGCAGTATTTTTGGTGGCACCACATCTCCTGGATCAAATTCACTTGTAATTGATCCACGATCATCATCACTAAACGATAATCTCCTTCTACCCATATTTTTAGTGAATTTATTGTTCTCTTTCGGTGGTTCTTCGTCAGTATCGGAATCACATATTTCGATAACTCTGTAAATCAAATTTATACAATCCGCAACAACCTGTCCATTAACTATAATTGTATCTTGTTTCCGAATATCTCACCTTTTTGTTATAGCCGACACGGGTTTCGGTGTAGGTAGTCGTTTATCTCGGGGATTTGTTAGTGCACTATGATACAAGCTATCACTATCATTTTCTGAGGAAGATTCGTCATTAATAAAACTATCAGGCATCTTTCTTCTTGCTGTTTGCAGTTTTTTAGTTGAATTAAGATTTGGGTTTATATTCTTAACAACTGAAAAGTCAAATTCATTTAATTCAATTAATGCTATAGCAATAGTAAAATGCAAATCAGAAATAATATGGTGTTCTATCTTACATTGGTTAAAACATTCTTCCTCTGAATCTGTGGAATCGTCAACTTTCTTTGTAACCTTTTTCCTGAAAGGCATTAATTTTTAGTAAATATGTTATAATTTTGATTTGTGAAAGTGCAAAGCAATATACCTTTCTGTCTGAACAGCCCTATCTTTTGTCATAACATTTTGTCTTCTTGGTTCTGTTAGTGGCAATAATGCATCAGCTTTCTGTCTCCATTCATTCCCATACAGTTTATCTAAGATACTTGCACAATCCACAATATTGACATTCCTGGGGGTATTTACTGAAGGTGTTGCTGGGTTCCTCAATGTTCTGTCTGGTGTTGCTTCAGGCATTTTTTGTATAGTATTTTGCAAGAATTTATGTAATGTAACTTGTTTCAATGTAGAGTTACAAATGTCTTGATTACTCTTCTCCTTTCTAACTGTTTTCTCTGTAGCATTGGGTTTCATGATTTGCCCTCTATTGTTTGGTGTTTCATAATTCATCTCCAGTCTTTCCAAGCTACTATTTCCTGAACTTATACTATTTCTATTGCTTTCTGTTACATGGCTTAAAGAACTATCGCTTTTTGAGTCTGGAGAATTTGCCATAATCCAGTGTGAAATTTCCTTTTTCTTTCTCTCTGATAATACTACATCTCTGTTTTCTTTTACAATATTTGTAATCCTATTTACAGGTGTTTTCACTACTTGTGGAGATATCTCTGCTGAACATGGTATGACCTCATTGTCATTACCATCGTCAGAAATTGTTTCATTTATAATTCTAATCCCAGTATTAATTTTGGCTTTTATGTATTTGTCATTGTCAACCGCTGGGTGTATATCTTCATCAATGCTTTCATTAATGATTACATTTTCTTCCTTTCTTCTTACAGGTGATTCATAAACAAGTCTTGTTGATTTTATATTCTTAAAAATTTTATGAGCATCTTCTTTAGTGAGTCTACTTTTTAGACTGTTTAGTTTCTTTGAAGAAGATCTAACTGCATAATTGGGACCACTATCACTACTACAGTTTGAAGTTGATGAGCTTAGATAATTCAATTGTTCTTGATAATTCTTTGTAGGTTTATTAATACCATCAGACTTTTCAGAAACATGGCCAGAGACAACAGTGAATTGTTTAGTAGGATTTACACGAGTACTGCCAGATTTATTTGATGCATTTTTGTGACTATCGCTTTTGTCGCTATCAGACAAAGTATTGTCAGAAGACAATGAGACATTCCGATTGGCAAATGTACTTGTTTGTTTATATTTCACGTTATTAGAAATATTATCACACTTTCTATTTTGTATTGATCTACTAATTGCAAATAACAGATTTTCCTCATCTGGGCTAGATTCTCTGTCAGTATCAGAATATTCTAAATGGTATCTGTTTGGAATCTGTAATGGACTTTTGCAGTTATTTTTCCTACTTCTCCAAGAAGTAGATTCTAATTTCCTTTTACCACTGGACTCTGGACTTGACTCTGAACTAGAATCACTGATTACAATGACACTATCATCATGTTTTGTCGCTGTTTTCTTAACAGCGATACTTTCATGTGTATCATCTACATTAAAACTGTCTGAAATTCTTAATGAAAAATCTTGTGAACCCATCATAGAATAGAGTACACTTATTTCTGCGAAATAAAGGTCTTCTTTATAATCATTCTACCACGCTGTGATTGTCAAGTGTAAATTTTCTGAATTTAATCACAGCATTCAGTTTCGCTTAATCCTCCACAAAACCGCCGAACGTTAATGTATAAATTTCTATAATACACCACAATCTTAATCCTGCTATTTTTATCATTCATAAATTATTCCGAAACTGTTTGCAGACGAATACCTCGTGGTGAAGGGACGAACGATGTCAACAAAACTCAGGATCAACTGTAAAAAAGAAAACATCACTGAAAACACCCAGCATGTAATACGGAATAAACGTGTATATTATTAGCCGATGTGACGAATATTCAAGGAAATAAAAACAACGGATCGAACCTGGCGGGCGATTGTAGTATTTGAATATAAATAATCCCACACGACGGATGGTCACGTAGCATTCAAATGGAATATCCCTCCAACCGTTGGGCCATTCAAACAAGGCAAACATAGAGGAAAAACATGACCGGTGTAGAAGGCCAAGGTTGGCAGTGGGTCGGTACGTCTCGTAACGAAAACATAGTCAGTCTCGTTCGGGCTTCTGAAGATGGCAGTAGAATGCCGTACGCGTGCCTTTCATTTTCTCCGCGGGCCCGATAAATGTGTAATCAGTGTAACAGTGCTTACAAGACCGATTCAATAAACTTTACAAAGCGTAATAATAGAGAACGTACACGTGCGCGGCTAAAGTGTGTTAAATAATCATCAGTGAGTGTGGTGTACTTTGCAAAGGAATGTGTGTTATCTACTTCTGCATCATCTACTCTTGTACTTCTCAAAGGAATGTGGAGATATTTCCTGGACGACTTCCAGAGGAGAACACCCTGATGGTGAGTACATTTTTTTTACAATTATACGTTTTATTGATTCATGTACATCGTAATAATTTAAAGAACAAGGATTTTTCATGGGTTGTGATTTTATATGGTAATAATGCATTGAATGTGCGGTTAATCATTTTTACTAATTAATAATTAGTAAGAAAGATACTGAATTTGACAGATTTTAATTGTTTCGGAATAGGTTCCAAGCTATGATACATTCAGTATTAGTTACAGAGTTCTAACTTGCTAACTAACTAGTTAATCCCTGTAAACTTGCTCTGACATTCAATGATACTCCACGTAAAGCGTCTCAAAATTACATTGCAATGTGACTGAATAGCAGAGCTATGAATGGAATATAACGTGTATCAGTGATTTTGCGTTAATGAATATTTTAAAAGAAATCAAATTAACGACGTTTCTCGCAATGTATGATTGCCGAAATCGGGAAGACCCGGAAGGGAAGTCAGTTTTTAAAGTCCCCAGAATTATTAGAATTATTAGAATTATTAAATTCACAGTTCGGCTGCACTTTTTGCCAACTAATCGCACGAATACCCGCAAGGTCGCAATTTTCCAAAAGAAAAAAAAAGCCAACGACAAGCTGAAACTTCTCAGACCGACATTAATGCGCTTACCGAGACTTTGGGGAATAAAAGTTAAGTAACTTTACAACAACGTTCCGGCAAATGTCGAGGGATTTGTAATATTCATTCCTTTGTTATCAAGAAGTCTGGGAGAAACCGTCTCCGGTTAGCTATCAGATAAATATGCGCATTATATTGTGAAATATTTACGATCAGAAGGATTTTTCAGGAAGGAATACTTCAGGACTTTGAAAAGCAGGTTGTCTGTATTCGAAAACGTATCTAACGTTCAGCTTTTACAACGATTAGGATGTAGTGCGCTTAAATAACCAGTTAAATGCAAATGCTTTCGCGGCAACGTAATACCAATCTACGAGGGATTTGTAATATCGATCTCTTTATTAGCCAGAGCTTAGTGATAGCGAGTACCAGTTCTTGGAATAAACGCATTATACATCTGTTCTAGTAAAAAGAACTTCAAGAAAATAATGCTAACGAAAAAGTTTAGTTACACGTAAATGACTAAATACCTGCTCTAACGCAGGGGGAAAGTAGTATAACTGAATACTTCGTTAACGATAAATCGCTTAACAATAGCATAGTGGCAAACTTGGACGGTTTAACCCGTAGATAAGTGTATTGCGGTCATTTTTCGGTCATTTTTCGGTCCCCTTTACGAAGATGATATACATTATTCTGTTTTTTTATATTTGTTATTTTGTTAATGTTAGTAAACAACTGAACTAAAGTCGTACACCGAAACAGGGGGACAAGTAATGTAAGTGATTGCCAAATTAACTGCTATCTCGATACATGTTTTATCAGGAGGGATCGTTATTCCTAGTCACTGTCGAGGATTTTGTCTATAACCATATTCGCGCATGAACCAATAAGTATCGCTTTATTGAGAAAAGTTGGACGTAAATGTCGGGTGAAACAATGATACGTCCTACTTGTTTATAGTTTGACGGTTAAAAAGTTATCGTCCTTTTTGCGGGGAAATTTCAGGCGCAAAAAGGGAAATGCATGAGCCATCGATTGAGAGAGAGTTCTTGCTTCTGTAATTATTTTCTGCCGTCGGAAAAGGACGAGACGAACGTCAGAGGCAGAGTCCACGTGGAGATTAATAGTTAGCAGTGCCATTCACGACTATCCCACGCTTCTTTTTCAGTCTTCTCACAGGACTATACGTTTCCCCGATGCCCAAAGACCCTCATTTTTGCGTTCTTTCCATTCGACTGTCGATTCAATCGCCACGGACGACACGTAATTACTCGAGTTTCCTAGTTTTTCCGGGCAAAACGGATTAAGGAAATTTAACTGAAACTGACGAACAATTGGACAGTTTTAAAACATTCTCACAGAACAGAAAATGGAATTAAAAGCAGGAAAATTTCGTACAAATTCGCGATTCAGTTAATGAAAATATAACGTTATTTCCTCCGTAAATTATGTTACTGAAATGTTTGAGAGTATGAATAAATCTGCGTTAGAAGTTTCACGGCTTTTCCAATAGCACAGAGAAAAAGATTACAACTGAGGAATTCGATTTATTCAGCTTTGCGAGTAGACAGAAAGAGCGTTCCTGCGGTAATTTGAATGGAATTTTCTAGCTTTGGCTCCCGGGAGGATGCCTTTCTCTCTTGAATTTGTTTAAACTGATTTTTCGGCAGCTTTCTGTTCTGTGTTTTGATATAACATCGAGTGACGTTATCGTCTAAAACATCTTTCACCCCGCAATGTACGGAAAAGGAATAACACGACGCTTTTATAAACGGAATAAAGTACAGTGCACAAAACTACTGCGTATGAATAATGAAAAATGTGAACGACTTGGGCGAATTTGATGTAGGAATATAACGTTCAAGATAAAGCACTTTCCGTGGTGAATAGTGTTTTTCTCGAAGGAAGATTAATCGTACGTTCACGGAGCAGTTATAGAAAATTCTATATTGTGGCGATGTATTTATTTTGGCGATGCTTGTAAACTCGAGATAAAAGCACGAACGGTCAGTGGAAACAAATGATTCTTTAAATTAAAATTTCTTTAGAAGAAACTACTCTACACTTTATTCTAGAATAGATAATTAGGGTTTAGATAGCTGTAGTTCGAAATTTCTATGATATAAATAGAAAAAAAATTCGGAAACTCGTGGCTTTAACGAAATTTATTAAACGTTCGGAATATTAGGAGCAGTCTTTCCGGGTCGAGGGAATCTAATTTTAATTGCTCACAAAACCGCACGGTCGAGCACCCACTCGACATTTTCTTTAATAACATCTTAAGTCTAATAACGCGACGGTCTCATTGAATTTCCTTGATAACCTTGCCGACGTCTTCGCCGACGTTAACGACTCCACGAAGTTTTCCGGCTTCCCGAAAGGCATACTTTATACCTGAGAATCGTAAAGAAAAAGATTCATTCGGAATCGTAAAGAAAAAGGGGTGGACAACCCCGGCCATACGTTTACCCTGCCGTAAGAACCCGTCAGTCATCCACCCTGACGAATCGATATGTTAATTTAATGCTCGGCAATAAATCACAGCCTCGTTGCAGATGACAAGCCCGATTGTAAGGGCAACGTGAAACAAGGACTTTCTGAATCGCCTTTTTCCGCGTAAGTTAATGGTAAATTGCTCCTATTAACGTCATGATCCGCTGCCGGAAGGAAATGTTCTATACAAATAAAATGTTATACATCTGTATCATATACAACTAAAAACACGCATAATTATTGTGCCAAGTTTATTTTTAGTGTTCATTATTGTTTAGAGTATTCCTCTGATTGTCCTCGTGAACGAGTAGGCAAATATGAGTATACCCTGGAACAAAGTTCGTTTAGCGCGTGTAAATCCCACGGCGGGACGATAATGAACACTTTAGAACCGTTATAACTGCGACGGTAGTTGCTTTATAAGTGGATGAAACGAAACTGCAGCACTGTCGGCAAACGGCAACGGTTTAAATCCCCACTGGTGTGGAAAGTTATGTGTCTGGATGTTTCTCGCAGTATATATTTCGCGACATACGGTTGCACGGTTCGCGATCTCAGAGTTAATATTGTTAGCGACGTACTACGTGCACGGCATGGGTATCGAAAGATTTGTGTTCGGGGTAAACATCGAAAGATGTGTGCAACGAACGTCCCAATTCTTTTCGTGATTGCCAAAAAAAGAAACAAAACGCCATTCGTCGGTGAAAACAAATACGGTGAATACGCGAAGATTTTTCGCGAAGTGGGAGGTGAAATTTTACGAAATTAATGTGACGCGAGAGAAGGGCCGACCCCGAAGGCCGATAGACGTATGGCAAAGAGGGGAATGTATCGATTATAAGAAATAATACTTCCCCGGAGAATGAGCACGTCGACGGGCCCGAAATTCCGAGGATACTGCTAAAAGAATGTCGAGCGTGTTTCCCACAGCGACGTCGACGCGTGATTTAAAGCTCAACATTTTCAGCGCGAAAGCACGTGGAAAATCAAAGGGCGCGGTTCTTACGGTTGGACGTAAAGAAAAATTGACGGGATAAGTACTACTTATTCGCTCGAGAATTGCACCGTTTGAACGTGTATGAGAATTTTTCTTGCTATTTTAAAAAAAATCGATTACACCATATGACATGCTATGCAATATTGAGTGCATTTCAGTACCAAATCGTTTAACGATTCGATTAAACCAGAAACCGTTTGAAAATATTTTCTTTGCGTTATGCGCCAAGGAAGTATGGGAGGAAAATGTTTTTTCGCCGTTGGAAAACCGATGAATCGGGGATCGTAAAAGGTAGTCGACGACTGAGTAAATCGCCTAAATAGCCAAGTTTCGCGATAAAAACCTCAGGGATTGATTTAAAGGGAGTCTAAGGTGGGGAGTTTTCGTTTCTTACTGCGGCTTAAAGCGAGTTTAACGATTGGCAGACACGCAAGAGGGGTGCAACGCGATAATTTTGCACGGCGTTCACGACGATCGTTACTCGCCTGAGTTATCTTTTTCGACACCCCTGGATGCAGTTTAGCTGCCCTGCAATTGACTCAATCTTCCCGCTCGCTTATCCAACCGACGCGAATTTTCGCACCACAAATACAAGAGAAACTGTTGACTTTTCTTATTGAAAGGAAGAATAAACGTAACTCTTAAACGGCAATTCAGGGTAATGGGGTAATCGAGAAGAAATTTAACTTATCTCTCGCTTGCATCCATGGTTTTTGTATTTACGGTAGCGAAAACTTGTTCGGTGAAATGTATAGCCTGACGGAGAGATTATACTTGAGATGTTAAGAAGTTTTCCGGCTCGCCTGAAAATACCGAAGCGGATACTTACGTAGCGTGAAAAGTTCGGCGAAGTTGTCTCAATTAAATATAACGACTAGGAATTTTAGACGGACCTGCTGGATCGATATAATCAACGAGGATGATTTCAGGGTTGTCGACTTGTCTAGCATACGAAGGTACAAGCTAACAAGGCAGTCAAGAAATTTATGGTCCTTGCCTCGGGATACTTTAATAAGCAAAATTAATTGCCATTAGTATAATAAACTTAGTAAATCATTGAAACGTTATTAAGGAATTCTACTAAATCAGCAAGCAAGGCGGTACTCGAGAAATTGCTTTAAAACCCCTTCGTCTAATCTTCGCAATAATTTTCCAACCAAATTTCCCGTGGAAATACAGCCGCGACGAAATTGAAAGGTATTGGCCAAGCTGAAGGTTTTGGCGTGTTTTTGAAAATGCGTAGCATAATGGTCCGATTATAAATATGTATAACCGCAGTAACTTGTGTTATTATTCAAGCGGAATGAATGAGTTTGCATCCGTTTGCGCGATTTAATCGTCGATTCGAAGGAAAAATATATCTGTGCTTTGGGCTAACGCCAAAACAAAGCTAGCAGGAGTCTTTTATCAGTTTCGGTCAAAACATATTATTTCCTTGAATTATTCATGACGCGCAGCCAGTCGTTTAACTAGCGTGCAGTCAATCACGTACCAACATGAAAAGTTGTCATCGTCCCCTAAACTTCACGTGCCAAGTACTGTATTTCTGTTAAAACGATTAAATATGCATATTCATACCGAGTGACGTGTAAAGATTAATTTATGACTGAACGCGTAATAACGTGCTTATACGTGAGAAAGACCCGGCAGTTTGATAATTAATATCAATAAATCCAGTTTACTTTTCTCCAACATGAATTGATCACAGTTGTGTATCGAAAACCCGCACGAATGAGAAAATAATGATATTAAGCATACACGTATGATAAATTAGCATCTTTTTTACCGGATTTAAAACGTATAAGAACCTCTAATTGGTATTCCCCTGATTGTTATTGACTTAACGAAGAACGTATTTCGGTGAATCTTGACGGACACAGAATTCTCGCGAGCGATAACATTGTGTTGCACGGAAATGACTAAAACTCACGGCGGGCTTTGTTCCTTTAGGTATACCTGCGTATTACTTGAACTTAATGGCACGGCATGTCCGTTAATTAATGCCGGATCTTCCGCCAGGAGATCCATCAGGCGTATTCGAATAACATGCAAGTGATACGGACAAAGATTCTCCTCGGAATCAACAATGGCGGGGATACGCGTTGCCAAACACGTAACAGCAGTTGAGGATTGATGAAGATCCGTCGAAAGTGCTCACCATCCAGCCCCATTGTGGTTATGCGTCAACAGTTTTTCTCCTTTTCTAACATCGGCCCAGTAGAACGGGATTTGCAGTACCGCAATGCAGAGTAGCCACAGAAAGCATTGGACCATTTGTCGATGCAATCAATGAGAAAATCTCTTCATGATGATTACAAGCCCGTTCCAGTAGTCTCCTTTCGTTTAATAATGAACTGGATTAATTTTTCAAGTAATAATGTATCTCTGTAGGGCGTACGGAACGGATTTGTTGTTATCTACCGATTACTGAATGTTTGCCAACGGGGATTGCGCTGCAAAGCAGAGGAACGTTGTGATAAACGCGCAGACGAGTGGGTATTTCAGCTTTGTCGTTCGTAAATTACAGTCAACTCTCAGCGACTGCAATTTGTATTCGAGATAACTTGCACGCGCGTGCAAGGACAAAAGCTTGGTGTCCTATTGCAACAAGCAGCGATATATGTATGTACCTGTAGATAGCGGTTTGCGAGGCCTTAACTTCAAAAGACCTGTTGATCCAGCAACCAGCAGTCTAACGACAAGCAGCCTGATACACACTTTTCCGCTCTGGGGTTTATTGAAATTTTAGCAAAATAATTCCTGCTCTAAAATGAATACCTTTGTTTAGATGATGCATGGTGTTTAACAATTAGAGTATTATTCAAACTTATTTCTGCAAGTGATTAAATTCTATCGTACAACTATCTACAAAAACCAATTGATTCAATTCAAGTGAGTTCCTTCTGTTGGAACAAAGAAAGGTCATGAATATTTCTGCCACAAATTAGGCTTTCCCAACAATTTTCATCGCTGTCATTCATATAAATTTAAGCAATTAGTGTTCGTGTTCGCTGTTCTGTGAATCTTTTGATTGAAATTCATCCCTCAAACCGAGCGGTACAGATTTAACGTTAAAGCTTTTGTCAAAGGTTTTTCGTTGAAACGGAAATTGGAGACACACGGGTTAAACCGTTGTGCGACGTGTTAACGAGAAACGAAGGCTTTTTAGTCTGACACAATGATCGATAGCGAACGTCTAGTCGTTTGAGTGACATAACGTAGGCGAACTTCACCGGCCCGACAGTTTGCTAAACTAGCCGGTTTCTCCTACGACGTTTGATCCGATACAAAACACTTCAGCCTCGGCGTTATTTTAAAAAATATACTCTCCTTGGTAAGTCTATTTTTACACGAGTTTGCACGACGGCATATCGCTGTTATCAGCAACGTCCAGCCGTCAACTCCTTATCTTGCCTTTAACGTAACGAATTCAATTTCGTTCTTATTCCTCCCGGCGATGCTTATTTTCTATCTTATCGAAGCACGATGCATCGGTAAATGTGTTAGCCGTGCAGTGACGGTTCGTCGCTTGCTAATGCAAATGCGATGTAAACCCCCCGGCAAACAGGAACCGTCCGGATAATTAGCCAGCGAAAACCGCCTGGAATTTGTCTGCCGTCCGTTTTCTCATGAAAAATGCGGGCCTCGAAAGTGCATCTCCCCCCACTTCATTCTCGCCCGTGCATATACCTGTCAGGGCTTTATGCACCGACAAACCCCGCTATTTATCTCGCGTAATAATTCGCGGCATATAAGCCCCGTGGCGTTTTCCCCACGAGAAACAAGCCTCGTCGATTGGGAGCTTCGTTGCTTCATTGTTTGCTGCGCCAGTGTGTGGCTTTTTGCCAATATCCGATGAACATGCAACTCTATGCATCCCGTTGTATTTTCCACTGGAAAACGACCCGACTTCGCGAAATAAGTAACATTGTAGAATTTTTCTTCACGGTAGAATAACCGTGGGAAATGCGTTGAATAATATAAGAAAGGCTTAATTTTTAATGAATTTTCGTATTATTATTCATCACTTCCGTAGCGAGACTTCTTAAAAATTCGTGGTACTTTAGTTTTCATCAGAGAATAAAAAGGAAATGAAGGGAAGTGAGTTTTTAAAAATTTCAAGATCTCAAATGAGATGTTAAAGTGCAAAACCTTGGTAAAAATGTCGTGACGAAGGGTTTTAATTTCTGCCTGGGGTCATAATGATTATTATTTTTCTTCCCTTGGCCGCGTTTCCCTCGGTGGAAGATGTTGATGAGTTTGTCGAGATGAGCTTTTCCATTTCTACGCTGAATCCATTATACACACCACCAATTCTCTGTCCTCCACGGTCAGGATGGTTCATTCGAAACTTTTATCGTACTAACCTTTCACTGTTTATTTACTTACTTCACAAGTAATATCCATTGATCTGCATCGAAGTTAATGCTCTGTTATCAAACACTGGGCAAAGGGAACTGAAGTAAACCAATTCTTGTATGAACCGAAAAAGAATTGAGAAAGGGTCAGTAATAAACGTGACAGCGGGCAGTCTTGTAGAAAGCAACATTTAATTTATCAGAATATATCTATTACATACACAAATGTACACGTTATGTATCACTGATGTGCGCTTTGATGCTCAAGAAAAACGCATTACCGCGGGCCGCGTACGTTATTCTAAGCGACGATACTTGGGGCGAGGGGTAACAAAGCGACGAGCCATTTTTCCGCTCCGCGCGGATTTCAATGAAACAAATGAAAAATCTCTGCGTGTGGCATACGTCGGCGCGTAACGCTTCGATAAATTAAAAATACATATGTCCACGGCCGTGCGTGCAATTCCGGCAGAAAAATGTCCAGCTTTTTGAGGGATTGGGAAAATGGGAATATTCATTGGAACGGAAATATTAACAGCCGGAAATGCACGATATCGGTCGACAGGTGTTATACTCCACAACGTAAAAACAAACATACGGGCCGCCGACTCTTTAAGTTAATAACAAAATGTCCATGGGCTTTCGAATTGTCATCGATGAATTGAAACGTTTATTGGAATGGCGGAAAAATGTGTCGCGCCGATGTGTTTGTGCGTCGGTTTATGTCAATACCAAACTGGCCATCGATTTCACAATATTTAAAAGTGAACCAGTGCGTTCGTTTGGTTTACATATTGCGTAGCCATCTTTCGTTTTAATTAACAAAATTCGGTGCATTATTTATGTTGGCTATTTGATGGGTAAACTGATACTTCTGGACACTCAATAATCACGGAGTTTGGTCAAAAAGGAATTGCATTACCGAATGTAGGAAAGAATTGTTTGTGGAATTAATCCGTTTTCCGGGCGATTACTGTACTTTCTTCCGTGAAAGCATTAATTAGGCGGGATGACAGTCATCGCGATTACGGTTGAATTCGGACGTAACTCTCCATTAAGGGAAATTGCACGGGAAGGCAAGCTTCGGTCGAAATATCATTAAAACGAACTGGTTCGATGAGATCGATAGCCGTTTGGGAAATTCCTGTCACTGGCGATCGTAAATTTCCTGCACGGTCGCAGTGCTTTCCCTTGCTGTACTGTGCGCGAAAGCTCAAAATAGCCTCAACGATAGTCTTCGCGTTAAGAAAGGAATCGAAATGTCTCTCCTGCCGAAAGGAAATTGCACGCGCTTCAGTTAATAATCATTTATTTTACCACTGGCATGCCGTTTTCTCTTTGCACACCGTTTTAAAGCTCAGAACAGTCGAAAGGACAGTTTGTCGCGAGCGCAAATGAATTCGAGCTTGACTGCCGGCGAAATGAAACTCCGCGGATTTTCCGCCCCCGCGTCAATCCTTTTACGCAACTGACATCCTCCCCGTGAGCAATGCGTTCAAACTGAGAATCGTCGAAAGGGCGTTTTTCGCGAGGGGTAAAATGGATCGAAACATTACTCCCGTTGCAACGAAACCGACGTAACCTTTATTGGTCAACGGTTTACCGTACGGTCGCAATATGTTTCCCGGCGTGCAGTGTATTGAAGCTCGAAATATCGAAACCGGCGATACGTCCTCGACGAAAACGAATTCCTGTCGGGCTCTTCCCGTTAGTCGGTGAACGTTCGACACGTTCGCAGTCCCGTTTCCGCGTGCAGTGTTATTAAAGCTCTAGGATAGTCGGGACGGGAGTGATTGCGCCTGAGGGATCATTTCAAACGTGACTCTCGTCGAGGAGAAAATGCACAGAAACGCATCGGTGTTGATGATCGGCTGCGAGTCCGGAAAATCCTGGAAAACGTCGATCGTCCTCGCCGAGACAGGGTCGATCGCAGGATACGGGGGAAGGGGGGAACCGTCCTCGTCGATCCTTCCGGGCGACAGGATAAGCCGAGGATCAGATGCGAGTTTCTGTCGAGGCTGATCCGTTCTTACCCTCGGCCGTGCGGCACTTGGCCCGTCCGTTGCTCGACTGCACGACCAAGGAAAACTTTTTCTCCCGCAGAAGCGGCTCCACGATCGTCGTCGTGCTCGTCGCCTTCCTCATCGGCGACGTGGCCCGTGTATCCCCGGAGCAGTGGTTCTCATCCGCTTCCGATTCTGAGCGCAGCCATCTCGACGGCCGCAAAAAGTCGTTCGTACAGTCCGTCGAACCCCGTCTAAACTCAAAGAAGACTAACATTCCTATTTCGTATCGCTGTAATTTCCCATTACAATAACTTGTATAATTTTCCTTCGATCATATCGCACGGCAAAGCGCTGTACACACAGTTAAATGTCTGCTTTGAGCAATATTCATTTTTCGTTTCCTGATTCGTGCCAAATTAAGTGCCCGAATTAAAAGACGAATTTAAGCACGTTTAATTCTGGTCGGTGTTAGATGCAATCATTTTATTCTTGCGGCAGACGATCAATGGGAAATAAACGCGAGGAAAAGTAATCCCAAGGGAAAGAATTCTACGGTACTAGGAAGCCCTTGAGATATGTCCTCCCGTTTAATTTTCCCTCGTAGAACAGGCTCGCCGGCATTTGAACAAATAAAATCGGCTTAGCCAGGACCCCCATCATCGACCGAAACGAAAGAAAAGGGGAAAAAAGTCTCTATTTTTCTTCGGCCTTATCACTGCCCTGTTTGCTGATTGCTTATGGGATAAATACATCTTGGAGCCCGTAGTGGTTCGCTCTAATTAGTAATCACGAAAGCACGCTGCTTTTGGATCACCAAGTACTTAATTACTTTTACGAAAAACCGGCAGGGTTGTCTCAATATTTTTCAACAAATACACATTCGATTAACCGATCTTCTTGTAACCAATTAATTCTAGGAATTTTTTTAGACCCTCCCGATTACATTCTTTTTCGGAAATTCGGCATGGTCATTGCTCGAATATTGTTCCACTGATACGATAATGCTTTACAAAATACCTGTTCAGTGCCCGTCCGAACGAATGAAATATTCATCGACGTTCCACGCGTGTTCTCGTCTAACGATGAAACATCGAAAATCCAATTGATTTGACAAGCTGAACCGTTTAACAAGAATTCAGTGGGCGCGATACGCAACGGTGATTTCGCGGAAACATGATTTTATCTGCTTACAAACATAGGCACTAACCGAACCATTGTCGTTTCATCCTTTTCGAAAAAAGTAATCCCCTTTTTCTCGTTTCAATAATACCGTTGCGCAAATTTATTTGTGCTGTATGCATTTAAAAAGTTGTACAAAACTTATTCATTTACGCAGAATCCATATTTGCTTTGAAATACAAAAAATGCTTTGATGTAACTCGATAATCGGCTACTCCACAAATGGAGTTAGATATTCAAAAAGTCGTGTTTGATAACAGAAAAACGCAATTTTAACATCCAGTCGAAACTTGAGATGATCTTACCGAAGGAATGTACATATATTAAGCATTTCGTTTACTTTACGAGAAACTGCAGTTTTCGCAAATGTCAGAAACACATCCTGAATCGATAGTTGGCCATACACTCAGCCGGGAATTAACTCAGTAGATGTGTGTTTACCCGATTTCTGTGTATACGGGCAGTCACTTGACACGATATCGATAGTATATGCGGGTTCCCTAGTTTGGTTAGGACTAATTGCGGTTTGCTTGAAAACTTGAGACAGGTAACTAGAAAGACACCTGCACTGCGATAAGCTAATTACGCAAAATTCTATATTCTAGCCAGATTGAAATTTATGCCAGATTGTCATCCCTTTTTCATTATTCAAGCCTGATTAATATTCGATTGAAGGCTGTCCAAATGCACCCCTAACATAAATCGATATTTCGTATTGCACCTGCGTGGGTGTTTGTCAATTACGCCTACGTCTGGTATGTACATGCAATATGTCATCACTTCTCCGGGAGCACCAGCGGGTATTTGAGATTTGCCCATATTTCAATTAAGTCATCACTCTTTTTATAATAAACCAAATTGCAGGAATTGGAATTAAAGTGGCCATAGAGACAGAAATGGTATGGAATCAAGATTAAATAATAGAATAACACAGAATAATACAGGATAATAACAGATTGTACATGGTTTAAGAGAAATTAACAATGTATTATCGGTAATATTAAATGGTTAAGTTGGACCGTAGGTGAAAGTGTTACGTAGTCGTGGTAATACGTACTTGACGCTACAGCGATAATGAACGCTCCTGCGGCTATGTTTCTGCGACCATCTGCGAGATGCGTAGTCTACGGTGTCCCTGACGCTGCTGAGATCGTCCCGGGTGATGGAGGGGCTGCTGGGCGAGCAGTAGAGGGTTTTCTTGAAAGCCCCCCTGTACTTGGCGCTCATCATGTTGTAGAGGATCGGATTGACGGTCGTGCTGAAGTAGTAAAGGCACCCGCCGATCGGATAAAGCCAATCGTTTATCACGTCGAACGACGAGACCTCGTACACGTAGAGCAGCCGTTGCGCGTGAAAAGGCGCCCAGCATATGAAGAACATTATCACGACCGCACCTGAGGGCATCACAGAGGAAGAGTCCTTTTTCGCGCACCTGTCGATACCCCGCACGGAGAAAAATTGTCAAAGGAACACACCACCTAAGGTTTTTACCAAGACGATCCTACGGATAAATCCCCCCTTCCTCTCTCTCTCTCTCTCTCTCTCTCTCTCTCTCTCTCTCTCTCTCTCTCTCTCTCTCTCTCTCTCTCTCTCTCTCTCTCTCCCCACCTGCCGCCAGCTCCGCAGATATTTCACGCTAGCTGGATCGCGAGATCAATAGTAGTCTTCGCGGGGCAAAATTCGTCGGTGAACGTCTTACGCGGGGGGAAATGGGTCATGAGTGATTTTTCTGATTAAGTGCAATTTCGAGTCGTTAAACTTGGACTTCCTTCAGCAGCGGCTGGTAATTGAAACTGAAGGTAATTATGTTTATTAAGGGCCAGCGGTGCGCGAGCTCTAGGGACTTGTCTGGGAACGCTTGAATTTTCTTGCCTCGATAAAAATACGTAGGGAAGTGTAATTGTTTCGCGACGGAATGAGCTCGGTCGTTGGATAATTAAAACTTATCTCGGCGGCGGATGAAGTCTTACCGTTCGGACGGATAAAGTGGAATACTTGGCAACTCTTACTACGTGAGAAGATATGGCTAGCTTTCCCGCAGATCCGAGCTTTATCTCGGACGCCACATATTTAACCCGGGAAAGAGTAATTTCTCCCATAAATTCCCGGAGTCGTCACGCGCCGCGAATTCGAGATTTACGCTTCATTGAAAATCTTGGCGGCGGCATAACAATGGCCGGAATACGAAATGCCAGATATACGTTGTATTAAATTCGTCGGACGGTTCCTCGTCGAGCCGGGGAGACGGATGAAAGAGAGAATTAAGGCGGAACGATACTTTGGCAAAGTAAGTCATCCTAACAGCCGCCACTAGGGCCGTTGATGGATCGACGGGCCAGAACAAAAAGTCAGCCATTAAAATTGATTGTGAGCCTGAAATTCCTCGTGTTTACTTCCACGGCCCTACGGACTATCAATAATGATGCATGGTTCCCGTTATTCGAAAGAAACCGTCGGAAAGATCCATTAAAATCCATCAAAATTCCGTTCACTGTCGTATCGGTATTAACAAGCGATTAATCCGACTGGCAATGAGCCGACTTTTCAACGACCGTAAATCACAGCGAGAGAATGGTAAAGAAAGTTGGCAGACCATGGACGATTCTGAAACACGAAACTGAAGGTTGTCCACTGCAAAACGTATTGCCCCGTTCTTGCGGTGAATCTTGTCGCGAAACGGGTTGTTATAATTCGGGATTTGGAAGTGATCTCTCTCGAGTGCAATTAGCGCTGGAATTGCAAATCGCCCGCAGTATCGAGCTTCCTAAGGCCGTGATAATTGATTTCCGATACGTTGAAGAAAGCGACATAAATCACTCCGGACTGTTTCGAAATTGTCAGGTTTTTCGTCAGGCTAGCAGCGGGAAAATATGATGACCGTAGGTCCGATACAGAAACGCGAGGCACCTTCCGTGAAAAATAAGCTTCCATCGCGACTATAAACTCTACGGGTAATATGTTTTACGAACACGGCAAAGTGTGAGCACTTTAAAGCCACGGCGAAAAAAGATATGCCTCGCGAATTGTTGGCTCGCAATAATGTTCGCACGGGAATGCACTTTCGAAGCGAGCGAGAACAGTAAAGGGATATGCAGAGAATTTTATGGCGGAATTTCAGTGTTTGCCTCCATTATGGTATTTGTACACGGAAACATTCGATTTTACGACTATGGCTAAAAGCGAGCATTTTAAAGTTTGTAATCCCGCAAAAACGTTTATGGACAGATGCACTTTTACAGCACAGAGAATTGTATATTTTTTTCACTACGGTACGTTACTTATCGTAAAGTATTTATTTCCGAAGTCACAACTATCGTAGGCACATATATCGGCACGTATAACGTTTTCATCGGTGTATCTCAGAATGATCAACAACGTGGCAGACATTGAATTCTCCGGAGTTTCCGAACGAGGAAAAACAAAGTGTCGACGTGTTTCGAACTTCTCGAACTCGATATGAGAACGACGAGAAATTATCCGCGACCCAGTTGCCAAAATGTTGAGAGTATACTTGGTGGAATTTTCCCTCGTTAATTTCTTCCGCGTGTATAATTTTGCCAGATAGAATAAGGTGAAAAGTCGCGGTGGGTAAAAATAGACGAAGCAAACGAATACCGTCCGATCCATTCGCGTCAAGAATTCTTGCAGCGCGTTTTCCCGGGAAATGCATAAATCTTAGGCACGGAAACATCTATCGCACGTGCATTGAAAAACTCTATACCGCGTGGGTACAATCATTTTTCACGGACCGTCAGTAGATTGAAAATGGCGCGTCTTATCCTGCTTCACTTTAAAAGAAAAAGTATTCTCTAAATAATTTTCTTCGCGAAATAAACCAGTTTCATCGAACGAACTTCATGAAATCGGAGTCCTTGTTGATTTGTCGTAAAACTGAACACAACTTTCTGGCAATTAATTAACGTTTGTGTGGGAAGACCGAAACACAAATCTACTTGGTCCGACGATCGTTTTACTTCCCCTCCTTGGAAGGGGCTTATCTAACCGCGGGGACAGGGTGCAGTGCTCCTTAATCCAGTGGGAATTCGTTAGATCCTCGTCTACAAATCCCCCCGGGCAGCCTGTTTTTCGTTCACTTGAATCCCAGATCCCGTGGCATCCGGGGGAATGGCAAATTCCAGCCTGGCATTGCTTGGTGTAATTTGGAAATTCGAAGTACGACCATTTGCTAGCCATTCGCGGCCGTCCTCGCTATCTCGAAGGTGTATCCGACTATGTGGCGCGGGGATAATTACTATGGGGGGTCGTAACGAAGGTAAGCAATGCCGCGAACTTGCCTGGCAAATCGGACAGACGTGGAATAATGTTACCCGCATCACAAGCAGCTAAAACCGTTAGCTTCTTCTGGCCATCCCGCGTTTCCTGCATCGCCGGAAACCCGTCAGTACCGATGAAATTCCCCTCGGGATCGTCGGGCAAAGTTGATCCCCAAAATCGATTATTTGCCGAACCCGAAAAAAGCGCTTATTTAACGGTGACGCGAATTTCGTCATGGGATTTGGCAAATGTTAGAATGTCTACATTTTTGTGGGCGGTGAAAATGTCGAAGTGTGACAGGGAAATCTTTCGATACCGGAAACAAAATCTTGGCGGATTTAAGGGGATTTTTCCTTGCCTCGATTCTACTGAGAGTTTTACACGACTCGTGGGAAAAGAGCTGTCTGCTTGTCTGTCAAATAAATCAATAATCCGTTCAATCCTCCATTACTACGGATTTTTCGGCTCTTCTATGTTTCCAGATTTTTTTCCAATAATTAAATACGAAGTTAACCAGAGTAACAAAATCTCCTGAATTTTTCACGTGGTACTTCGAAGTCCGATAATTGCTCGGAAAACTCTGAATGGGATATTCAAATCCCTTTCAGAAGTAACAGCACTGCGCGTAAAAACTGTTGGCGTGAACTAAAAACAGGCAAATAAAATTTCTAAAATATAATTGAGAGGAAAAAAGTCAAGTAGGGATATATACACGGGGTGATTTAAATTTCATCACGAACTAAACCAAACTGTTAGCATTTCCTATTAGTTTTAAAATGACAGCAATTTTTTAAAACGATATTTCTCCACCCTAAAAAATAGTTATAAACTAAAACGAATCTCCTGAAACATTTATCCACTAATTTCCAATAAACAGCCTCGTTTCCCAAATATTCGACTTTTTTATAGAGTTTATCCTCAAATAAATATTAAAATTTTTTTTCGCTTTTGGAAATTGATCAAAAGCATAAAAATTTGCAAAGAAGCAAGCGTTGTTCCTAAAAGCTGGCGATTCGGTCGCCTCGCTGAATTTCGTGTTTTGCTTTGCTCCTTGGGAAAGTGGGAACGACTCGTGGGAATTTTCCAACTCACTGAGCATCCTGATAATGGCTTTCCTCGACTGGGCCTGCCTGGTTTCCCCGTGGACGCAGCCGTCGATCGTCCTGCCGAGGGTTTTGCTTTGAATCTGCAAGCCCATCCTCACGTAGAGAACGGCTATCAGCATCATCGGCACCAGGAAGAAAATGAGGCAACTCATCTCGTAAAGCGGAAATGCCGGCATGTTTCGACGAAGCATCGCGCAGAAAGCCGAATCCTCCGAGTTCCGGCCGGATTCTAGGGAAAAACGGGGTTAAAGTATGTAATGTATTTACGCACAAGTCACGGTACATGGAGAAACACGAATACAACAAATGACGAATATCGATAGACGAATACACATTGATCAGCAGTACCTTAAGCTAATTTTCCCGATGAGTTTCACACTTTTAAACAGTCTCCTACGATTACTTTGAGGTAAATTTTTGCGATATTCGCAGACAACTGTTGGAGGAATTGCAAATAATTTCTTCTCTTTCTTTCGGGCTATATGTTAGTGTGTTTACAGTACAGTGTATGCAATTAATTCCAACTGAAAATAAGACAAGAATTTTTGCATGCTGCATAATTCATTTTTAACAGTACACCATGAATTCTAGGGTGCGAATGGTTGCGGTGGAGAATAACGTAGTTAAACGTAGTGCATGCATATTTGAAATTCGGAATATTATTTACATATTTCCTGATAAATAGGGCAAGGAGTCTAGGCGTCTAGGAGTCTAGTGTATCATCGAGTTTCTTCCGGTTTTCAATACTGACGTAGTTTTATTCGGGGCCAATGAAAGCAGCTTATTGTGAGTTTTGGAAGTGCATATGGAAAATTCCTAGCTGCATGGCAAAGTTCATCCATCTTCCGTAGGTCGAATTCTCGTATAGTAAATAGCACCTTATTGACAGACGAAAGAGCGAACTCTCCTCCATAGACTTTTCTCCGCGTTTCAACCTCGGAGTTGGCCAGTTAAAGTCAGAGGAAATTGACAGAGCTGTATATGTATACTACCCTCCGTACGATAAGCCAGCTGTACAAAGTGAATAACACTGCATCGACGTACTAGACAATACACCTTTTACCATGTACTCCTCACTGGTCCTAAAAATGAAACCCATTCAAAGCACATGCAGCACAATAACGACATCTTGCCCACGAAAAGCGTGCAGTGTTCATTAATGCAGATTGAAGTCACTCAGGTACACTCTACAAATGCCGTGAAATCGTTGGCGCTTTGCAAAAACGTGCAATGGAATGACGGAGTAATTTGCCAGGTTGTTTAACGCGCACTGGCGAGTTGGCAGTACGGTTTCCACTTGGCCATTTACTTGCCTAGGGGCTTAACCCGCGAGCTAGCATAATTACACTCACTCGGAGGGTACTCGACGTAATTGACAGTGGTGTAAACGGCGAATGGCGCAGCGCAGAGCAGCGCGACCAGCCAGGCGCCAAGGATGAAGCGTATGGGTCGTTTTAGTCCGCTCATCGCGTACAGGTGCAGGGGGTGGCATATCGCCAGATACCGCTCCAGGGAGAACGCCACTATCGTTAATACTGATACGTAAGAAGACCTTGAAAAGATGCGTCAACGAGCAACCCTTTACAGCCGGAACGTACACTAATGATGAATTTTTAAACCCTCAACTGCTCCAATGCCTCCCCCTCCCCCTCCTTAGGCCCAAGAAGGTATTTCGTGATAACAATAGTATTTTTTACATGAATCAATAGATGATTACAACGTGAAGAACATGAAGCAACAATGTATTGATTGCAGGGTTTGACTTTTAACTACGTTCGTAAGGCCCCCTGGGCCCGAGGAAGTGTTTTATAGTAACATTAGTATTCTTTTTATTTTGCTAGAACAATAGAGGGTCAAGGAAATCCTACCGTCTGTGAGAAAATGGCAATCTTTATTACCATACGAATAATTCGAATTTTGCGATACTATTTCTAGGGGATATTAAATTTGTCTTGAGTGTATTATCGCAAGATGCTGACGTTTCCTGGTCGGACTGGTGTAAGCTAATTTATGCCTGTCAGAGGATATTGATTTAATATTCGACGATGACGGTAGAACTTCCCCGAAAACTGACTGAATCAGATTATCGAGCGTCATATGCTTTTCCGTAGATTCTCATCATTTTCTTCGGTCGACCTTCGCGTCGGCAATACGTCATGCGTGACACGTATAGCGAAAAGCACTTCCCCCGGGGGACTTTTTCTAACGCACATTCTTGCCGGTATTCCGAAATAACTGATAGAAATGTGCCCGGTGAAATATCGTCGCGATACGTCGGTCCTCTTTACTCGCCTAACGAGGGTAATTTTTCAAGGAAATTTCCCGACGAATCGTCGACGTTCCGCCGACGACGTTTACGTAACACGTGTAATATGGAAAAAAAGAAGAGAGAAAGGCTTTTGCACGAAGGATGTTCCTTGCAAGGCGAAGACCGAGCAAAGGGTTCTCACGAAAAATGAACAATTTCGATGATGATGAAAAATCGATTCTGAAGGAAGTAACCCTTCCTCGGTCTTTAAGTCTGTTAATCCTCCGTAAGGACTTTTTCGCCTCGAGTATTCCGTGCGAAAGGCGGGAAGTTGGAGGGCCGGTAAAGGAATTACCCGTCAGCTTTAACCGAACCGTGAGAGGAAGGTTCTGCTTTAATCGCGCGAGATTGCCCATTGCCATTGTAAACTGCCTACGGGCAATTCCGTTTACGTTACGCAGTAATTCAGGCGCGTATCTCTTGTTATTTCGGCGCTCGGATTGACGTTCCGTGCGATCCGGCTTTGTTTTGCCGAGGGATCGAAGGGACCGGTGGGCGCGACTTATCGCGTCAAAAGCGTCGTTGGTCGAAACGCTTTTGTCCTGTCAGGAAGCCTGCCATCACTTACATTTCAGACACGTAAGCTCGTATTTTGCACATCCCCAGGCCGAGTTTCCACGGGTACTGCTGCCAGAATACGCTGAGCTCGTTCGGCAGACCTGCAACACCGATAGCACCCTCATTATTTGCGCCTTAATGAAAGGAAAACAATTTCTAATTAGCCGAGGCCCGAGTTATGCCGCGTTTCAAACGCATTAGCGTCCCCCCAGATAATTAACGTAACGACGATGTAATACGCCTGATGAGTTGTATTTAACGAGACGAATAGAAGCTTTCGCCCTACGACCTTTTGCACCGACGTAATTCCAATGATGTCGACCCAATATAGCCCTGGGAAATTATCGACAAGGTCAGACGAATGAATTTGTCAAGGCTCGGTTCTAACGATTTTTCCTAAAATAATTGCCACAGCAGAGTTGCCGACTTAACTTACGGGAACGTTTAGGGTTACAGCACGAAAACGTCTTCTTTGGCGATTATCCGGCGTTGTTTTATGGGGGGAAACCTTCTCGAAGGAGTAATGGGGATGGGTTATTAATTTTCATGCCGCTGCTCCTCGAGAAATTTGCCAACGGAAATGCCTGGCCGGTCGATTTCGATAAAAATTGACGAAGATGGCCTGGTATTATGAACCGTGAGACTGCAAGTTCGGTAAAAGCTGAAAGAGCTGGCAAAAAAGTAGATAGCTTCCCCGAAACCACCGGTCGATAAGCACATTGACTCAATTTTTTCCACGTGTTTTTATCTGCCATTGTTGTAGGACTATTAATCAGTTTCTGCAACAATGTATGACGGTACAATAATGATAGACATTTGGTACTTGAATATCCTCCTACTATGTATTATTGTGTCGACTTGTAATGACCAATACTATTGTACTGTGCTCGTCAAGTTAATCATTGCTACAGCTATAAACTGTAGTTAAGGTAAATACAAGTCAGTTAGAAAGGAAGGCTAATTGAAATGAACTGAACGTTTGTCCAATAACGTAGAACGAGTTGCTACTGCTGTGAAATAATTTCTTCTCGAGAAATATCTCTCCTCAAACGGCAGAGGATTTTATCGGAGAAGGAAGCGATGCGTTCCGATCTTTTTGACGTTAAGCGAACGTGATTCCTCATGCTTTTCTGAGGGGGGCGGAAATTGTGGCAACGTCATTGAGATTTTCTGGTCGGCCTGTGCGATCGATATAGGGCTCGGTTGACCTATTAAGAAACTCTCTTTCTCAATCTTCCCCTCGCGGGATAATTATGTGTGATAAAGACAGGGCCGATCCTCGAGCCTTGGCTCCGATAAATTTCCGCCAGTGCTATTTATCGCGGAATATGCGTCAGTCGGTTATCTTGCACCGGATGTCACGAAATTTGTTCCACAAGAAACCCCGTGGACGATCGTACCCCCCCCCCCCTGTCCCCTCTGTCCGGGGAAATACGAACGATCGTGAGAAATCCCACTGGTAAAAAATCGTTCCCGCGGGAACGTGAGCGTCGTAACTGCTATTAAATTGCAAAACTTGTTTTATCGCAACCCTCTCTGTGCGCCCTTGGTATTACATGCAATATTATTGTAGCGTGTCTCGTGAATTTATCTAACTCACAAATACATAGAGAGGGCGGTGCATACATACACCGCGATTGTCGAAGGCATTAAACTCTCCGTAACACGAGACCTGCGGTAATTATCCCGTTATTATCCGAAATTTCATGGCGGGCTTGCAACTCCGTGGTCAGCGGAAGTGCGATCGACTCATAAGATTTTCACGCTCGGTTAGAAATCGATTTAAAGTAATGCAGCGTTTAAACGGTCAAATCCTGTTGAGGTCTAAAACAAAATTGCACGTTAATGCACCTTTCAAAGTCCTAAAAATACCGTCTATTGTGTATTTATGCGAATTTATCAAGTCAAATTTCAAAGCTGATTTCAAACACTTTGTAATCCTTACAACCCTTTAAACCTTGCGTTATTGTAATTGCATGTTTCGACCGTTTGAAGAAAGGATTAATAGCTTTGGAGATACTCTAGATCCTTTTATCATTTATTCCGAAGACGCGGGTCATTCATTAGCGACTGAAACCGCGGTAGTTTGCAGTAGGGGAATTTCATTTACGGCATTAATTACAAGACTTGATATTAACCGAATGGGGATGTTTATCATCAATCAAGTTGTAGCGCGGGGGTAAATTTAATAGGCGATGGAAAAATGTAGGGTCTCGAGTGTGATAATTCAAGATTCAGCTGAGTAGATCGTTTGTTACGGCCTAAAGCGGGGAACCCGTCGCAGTATTTCCGGGGAAAAAGGATAACGCAGGGCGACTTGATTTTCGGCTGGAATCGCCCACGGAGGAGTTTGCTGAGTACGGGGAAACCGGAAAAACAGAGAAGGAAGCGGCGCTGTCGGCAACAGGCTCGGATTATAAAGATATCAAGCGTGAAATGTGCATGCGGCTTGAAATTGAAATTTCCTCTGGGATGTTCGGGCGTAAAAAGACGTTGCATTATAGAAAAGCACGGCGACCGCGTAGGACGTATCCCCCCGCATGAGTTCACATCCCACGTGTAATTCTGCAACTTGTATGGGAAACTCGGGCCATCCATTTCTCGCGTGGGAAACACGGGCAGCCAGCGTTTTCCCAGGCCCGGGGAAACTTTGTTTAACGCAATTAAATATATCGTCGCGACAAATCTTTCTCGGCCGATCCATCGGCCCCGACACCCACGCCAATGCCTCCCCTGTCGTGCAATTAATCGTCGAGTCATTTGTAAACTTACCGATCGTCCAATTCGAAGCGAGCGATACATTTTCCCCTGGTATAATGGAATTGTGTTGGTTTCGCTTTTGCAAAGTACCTCACGCGCGTTTATTTTGTCTCGCTTTTCAGCGGGAACGCAAATGGACCGGAAGAACTTTTATTAGAATTGCCAGCGGGTTAGATAAAGGAGAGAAAAAAGATTCGAAGGAAAAACTATTATCCGTCGGAGCGATAACGATTTTCTTCACTGCGTATGTTCGAGCGTTGATTTTGAAAGTCTGTATTAATGGTCCTACTTCGTACAAGGCGCACGGGGGATTCGAATTTCATTTCGGGAACGATGAAAGCGTTAAAGAGCCAGAACTCACGTGGGAAATTCTCAGCGTTTCCCCGGGAAATCTCGTTTAACGTCTCGTCCATAGGTAAACGCTGTTAACTTGTGTCATTCGTCATACAATATCGTATGGACCAAATTCTTGGGCAGTTTCAAAGGCCGAAGTCGCTGGCAAGCTGCTACAATTGCATTGAAACAAACGGAGCTGCATATTCATGACGGCAATATTCGCAAAATGTATATCGGGAAATTTATGGAGCGGCATCGATTTTATTTAACACACGGACACAGTATATATTCGCCTTTGTCAGAAACGTTATTCTTTCGTGAACTCTGGCGCGTCACGTTATTATTGAAATATCAATAACAAAACCCGGGAATTTGATTTACGAGTTGCAAGCCCATCGAACGGCCATTTTCACTGAATTGTGGCGCGCTTATACGTTTGGAAATTAATTGACTGGCCGCTGGCGTGAAGCTAACTCATTTGTAGATCGACATAAAATGTGCCAGCCCACGAGCAAAACTCAGAGTGCAATTTTCCCGATATTTCTAAGCTCGGAATGTTAATCTTTACCCTGGGAGAGAGTTGTGAATTTTCGGTGCGAGCAAAACCGAAGACGGTATAACTTATTCCGTATTTTAAAGGGATAGAACCCTTTCTCGCTTCGAGTGGAATGCAAATGGAAAAGGAAAATTCCTCTCTTCCGGCATGAGATTTTTGCGAGCTACCGCCGAGACGAAGGCTTCGGAATTTCCCGAATCTTCCCCCGAGGATGGTCCATTGACGCTTGATTTCGTTTCAGTGGATATCGGCGCGTGACATTAAAACGTTGAAGTGGCTCATCGCGCGCAGTTGGCGTCGTGTTAAATTTGCATTTTACGGGTCGTCACCGACGCAGGAGCCGTTAAACGCGCGTACGCGTTTCGAAAAGATGCTGAGGATTCCCGGACGAAGGCAACAAGCCTGTATTATCATTCAGAGGGGCATTATTCAAAGACCCTCCTCTCCCCCCACCTCTGGAGTCGCACTTGCTGAAACCGGCATTTTCCGCCCTCCCGCGCGAGCTTCCCATTATTTCCGAGTAGCTATTTTAATGAGATGCCACGTCGTTATGACGTTCGCTGTTCTGTTTCTCCGGGTAATACATTAAAATCATTGTCGCTGCCGGCGCGAGAGGTCCCCGGGAAATTCTTTGCCCCCGTGCAATAAAACGCGGTTGGCTGGTGCGTCGACGGTTCAAATATTTTCCGTGAGGAAAGACGAAGTTCGCCGAGGAAAAATCAGCCAAGACGGTTCTTGAATAATTCCGGCAAAAAAAATGATGGCACTCGGGGGAAATGAAGTGTACTTTTGCTGGCGACCAGTACGAATACGAGTGAAGAAATGTTAATAAAATGTTAATGCAACGTAAAGAAATATTCGTCAAAACTCTTTTTACGATCTATCTAACGATCTGCCGCAAGAAATTTTGCCCGAGGCCCCGTCGGGGCCTTTACTGTTTGAGAAATCCTGTAATCTCGTAATTACGGCTCTCACCCGTTAAGCGTGTTTCGCGAAATCGTAATTCTGCCGTGAGAACGGGATGTAAACGGAAGTTGCGAAGTTTCTTCCGGGGAAATTGGATGCCGTCGTTAGGGAATTCGAAGGGAGAACCTACTGGTTAGTGATTATTCCCGAGGGCTTTTCACCGGCCCTGCGCTATTATCGTGTCTTTCTGCCTTGTGTAAAACGAGCATCGTCTTCCGAGTAAACGTCAAAGACGTAAATCTCAAGGGCAGACAGGTAGTTCTCTTTCTATCCGCCTTCACGGCTTTATGAACATTCCAGTACACGTACATTCACCATGTACATACATTTCTATACGCGCGCATTGGCAAATGTAACCCGTAGCCGGTATTATTCGCGCGCACGTTCGGCATCCTTTTCGCAAACTTGCCCCGAATATTTGTCTGAAATTCACAAAGTATCGGAAAAGCTCGAGGAAAAACCTGAGCTGATGCAACACAGCTGGCCAGGATTCCTGAAAATCTTCCCCAGAAACGGAATAATTCGGGATTCTATAACGAAAAGAATTTTGTGCAAATGCTTCTTCGCTCGATACTTGGTTAATTTTACCGACTTAATTTTTTGTTAAGAATGGGAAGAATATTTTTGTTCATTACCGAAAGAAGGAAACATTGATTGTTCGACTTGGAGTGGAAAATCGAAACATAATCCTAATCTTTCTTACGTCGGACTATTTCGAGGGCTTAAGTTTTTCTCGACGTGAGATATCGGAGTCGATGAAACTTTAGCTCACTTGGTAAAGCTGATCACGAACTTTGAACGGGCTACCTTGCCCTTGCGTAACGAAAGTTTGCCCATAATTCCACTCGCTTCGTTAAGGACAGTGTGGCCAATAGTGCTGTATGCAGAATTTCGGCCATATCGTCGGGCGAGAATGCATCTTATGGAAAATTCTTATGAAATCCGCCGAAAATGCAGATAAGATGACCGTAAGGGGCTAAACTCAGGCTTGAGAACTTTTTATTACCTCAGAATGATTAACAAGTTGCTACGTAGAAACTTAAAGCAACTGTTTACCTATAATCGGCTCATTTTCTTTATGTTTGTACACTTTTCGGTTTTTTCCAACATATTTCATTAACCTCGGGTTCTATATTTTCATACAATTGTTTTTTCGCAATTCTTCTCATGGTTACGTAGCGTCAATATAGTATGATGGAAATGAAGGGAAATTTTGGAATCCTTTTTCGCGATCCAAAATGATGTAGCGGTATGAGGTCTTCTGAAGTCCTTTCGGTCGATATAAAATTTCAACGAGCGTTTGAACAAGGGATTTTGAGCGGCCTCAATCGAAGGCCGAAGCACGTGGGTGTACTCAACGCGGGATTTTATTACACCGCAAAAATCGCACGGCCGTTATCTGTATTTGCACATATACACTGTGAGTCCTACGTAAACACAATGTGCACGCGTGAAAAATAGTCGTGTGCAGGCGACGCCCGAATGCAGCGCGGACGAATAGCCCGGCGTTATTTCCGTTTTTCAAGGGCCGAATAGGCTACTCTCTGCGCCCGTTAAATTATGTCGAGGAAATTCAGCACGAAAATTGACCCCTATACGATCCCATTCCGCCGGCAATCAAAGTCAACGATCAAAATCCACGACGATCCTGTTATCCTCTCGACACCGATCCACCAGCCAATTATTTCCCCCGTTCTTCGTCGCAAAGTACCGCAAAAAGTGAACCCCCCCGGAATCGTTAAAAGTGTCACTCTTTTCATCGGCAACAGGAAGTTCCTGGCTGCGATTGCATTGCGTAAATTCACGGACCAATTAGCTCTGCTAAACTCCTACGGGCGCGAGAAAAATTGGACAATCGTCCCTAAGATATTAATCCAAGTAAATACATTTTAGCATTTTCTCGAAGCAGTGCCAGTGGATTTCGCTCATTTCATAACCCTCGTTGAAGATTACGCAAGATTATCCATGTCTGATAAATATGCTTTCTAAATAGACCTTGGTATTTTCCCGAGGATCTTAAGGGCACGAGCTGGCCCTCGGCTAAGATTATGTACGTCTAATTAGTGTGCCCTAGGGAATTGGGTTTCTCGCGAAAGGCGGAAATCTGTGTCGGCGTCGAGATCGACCGTATTGGCTGGACCGCCGTATAATGGGATAGTCCTGAATTTCCGCTCTACCCCGGAAGATAATTCCGGCGATTCCAAAGGTATATACGTATATATATGTATATATATTGGTCAGGGTACATTGCGATCTATCAATGAGGAAAACGGCGGGCAATGGTTTCGCGCGAAATCTTCTTCCTTTCGCCATCCACGGGGCAAGTTCTTTTTCTCATTTACCCATGCTTTATCCCCACCCCTTCTACCCTCCCTCCATTCGACAGGTAAAAACCAATCCCCGTTCTAGCCGGCGGGTAAGATAATGAAAGCTCTCGTGTTATACGGCGGAACTTAAATTGTCAGCGTCCCAAAGCTTCACGATTCTTAAACCAATTATAAAGTAAATTCGACATTTATTCCAATAGCACACGGATTCCAGTAGTGAAGATCACGGCATTTGTTAAAAGTACGAGGACGAAGTATACGGTGAAATTAATCAACTTTTTCTCATTAGTCTAAAATTTCGTTAAAACGGTGACAACGTAGCAGGAATTGCGATTGTTTGAAATGCAGATTTGATGAATAATTGTAGATTCTCAAGTGCATGGTACGCAGGTGAGAATCAACGTATTTTCTTATTGATGAAAAATTTGCCAAGACCTTGGGCGCCGTATCGAGTTTTCTCGTATTGACAATTACGCAAGTTTCCTACTGCGAAATCCCGCCGCCGCTGGGTCTACGTTTTCTCCTGGAATTTAGCGGACATGAATACTGCACTACACTTGCACGGGGCGGTTCCCGCTGGGTACAGTTTAAGGGTCTTGCGCCGTAATTACGCGATACTCACACGGCAAAATCTCGTCGCGAAAGAGAGAGAAACATATGGGGAAAGGGGGGGGGGGTGTACCGTGACGTCAGGGACGATGGGATTACGTTCTCCTTAGCCTTTCCCTCTCTCTCTCTATTTTTTTTATGTTCTCAGCGTCGAGTCCCCGACGGTGCCTTTTGATCCTGCCCCGCAGGGGTTTATCCCCGGCTGTCCCGACAGGCAGTTAAGGTAAATCGCACGGAAGGACGTGTAAAGGTTTAACGACGATTAACTCCTGGCATCGGCCTGGATATAACCGTCTCGGGATTTGCTCGGATCGACAAGGCTCTTCCCGAGACGCGAATGAATCTCGATTGAGAGGAATCGCCGGTGCGTGCTAACCTGCGATGAATCGCTAATCGGAAATGCTCGACTGCAGAATCCTCGGTAATACGGTACGTCGTGGAAGATTTATTAACACACGAACCGCTAACCCTTTCATTATCCGCGTCCTCGTCTCTTTTTTTCGTCGCTCTAATTTGTTCCTAGCCGGGTTAGCCCTGTTTCTTTCGTTCTCTATGAACACCTCGTTAGTCGTTAATTAATGTCAACCACACGAGAGCCGTACAAACGACACGGCGCGGTTTGTTGTCGACAAGACCGATCGAAACGGCCACGCGAACAAATGGTCCCGCGGGGAAAAAGAGCGGTAAATCGTGGGAGAGCAAGGTCGTCTGACCGGAAACGATTTCTTGCCAAGCCGAGAGACAAGTTTGAGAGACGAGCTTGGCTCTCGCTCGTCTCCTTTTGTTTTCCCGCCTTTCAAAAGCCAACGGCGGAGAATCGAAGCCGCCATATCTATCGGCTTTAATACCGCCTTCGTTTTAACCGGGTCAACCGTTACGTCCTTACAATCGGCCAACGAAACTTACGCTCCTAATAAATTGCGCATTTTTCTGCCAAGCGCAACGCAAGAAAATCGCTTCTAGTTTCCATTGTCCTCGGGTTAGAGAAAATTCGTCTATCATATATGCTTACTTGATTCTCAGCGAAATTAATCTCCGGGCTCTGGGAAAACTGAGGAAACCAATTCATGAATTCTCAACAACACTTCGAGCGCGATTTGCTTTCATCGCGGCTCAGCAAAACGGTGAAAAAAATCTGGCCAGTCGCCATTAACGAATTACTTGAGCTACGCCAGGACTGCGCATTAATTGGGATAATGAGTTCCTAGCCGAAGAGTGCAGCTTAACATGTTGCAGCAAACCTTGGCGCCGTGAAGCTTTTGCCAATGCCGGATTTAACCTTTGAACGATTCCGCCGTTATGAGGCGATTTTCCTGGGCGACGTTAATTGGACACGCGAATTAGGATCGACTGCGTGGCATATACCTGCGTCAAATTCCGTCGTCAAAGGAAAATCAGCGACACGATTAGACGGTGATACGTAATGAATGGTTTTGGAAGTGCACCAACGATAACGAGATCCTGCAAGATCCTCCGTCTATATATTCAGTCTCCGAGAATTCACTGAAAACACACGTAGGAAAACGCTGGTTAGATTTCATGGCGGCGACGGACGAAGTCGTGGAGTTGCGATTTTTCCCTGTGCTTTTGGCGTATCGGTCTTTTCGTCGGCCTATGTCGGGACACGTAAAAGCTTCCATAGGGCTTTTCAAATGCGACGAATCAAGTCGCTGGCCCGTCGGAATACAGAAACACCGGCGTTATAAAACACTGGAGGCCGAACGACAACTGGCCGGACGTAAATCAGAATTTATAGGATCCCGGGTAATCCGTAACCCCTGGGCTTTTTGCTCGATACGCCGTTTGGCCGATCTCGTTGCAACGGTTGTTTGTTAATCCACGTGCTCATTTGTTCGTCGCTTAATGAAAATTCCCGGAGGGGTATACCGCCGGGCTGTTTGCCCGACATCGCCGGCCATCATTATCGTCCGAAACCCTTCTCTAATTGTCACTTCACCGCACGATTTTCCTCCATTTCGCCCGTTATTCAAATTAGGACGTTTGTTCAAATAATACAGCATACGGGTCCTTAGGTAAGCGGCAAACGTAGAACACGAAATTGGAATGCCCGGAAGTTTGCGATAAGAAATCAAGTGATCCTATGAAAAATAAGAATATAGTTCGTTAAGTGAAAGCCTCATTTAATGCCCTACCAATGTCTATTCTCCCCTCGAAAAAAATATCTTATCGAATCAGGAGTATTTTATTTAACTTACTTCCTTATTCGGCCACTCATTTGGACTACTTCCCCGCTATTTTTTTGCCCGAATCGTGTCTTCCTCATTTCGTGAAAATTCCAAATACGTAACCAGCGAGCTGTGTTTAGTCGCCGGGGGGAAACGGAATTCGCGCTGGATGCCATTATGTGGCAATCAGGGTATTCGTTTCCATCACTCTGCCTGTTTCCGCTTCCGGAAGTTGAGCCACGAGCCAATGCCGAACTCGCGCGAACAATCCAACGGCCCTTCCCGCGCTCGTTTTCGACAACGTGCGAATTTGTCGGCTAACAGATGCGTCGACGGGGAATACAGTTGGATTCGCCGGCGAACGAGACGGTTCCGTTTTCAAGACGACAGTCAGGAACAACCCGACAGCTCATTCGTTACGGATTCGCTAAATCGACGCGGAATACAGATGAGAGGATGAAATATCGACGGTAACAGACGGAAACGTCGCAAATTGAAACGCTACACTTGCCTAAAAATGTCGTTCGCAGCATCATTGAAAGAAAGGTCCCACGAATTTCAGGATTTTGCGACGATCACAAAAGTAGATAAAAAAAGGACTAACTTAGAATCACTGATCCGTGCGAAATAAAAAGACAGTTTGTTCACTTGGAACATTGATTTATAGAGAATATTTTTTATTCGTTATTGCACGGTCGGTTAAAGAGTTTGAACATTTGTGAAGTACGATAAAGGTACTTTTTCCCTGTTATAACTCGCAATTCGATAGCATCGTTGAATTACATTCAGTTTTTTACCGAAGCTTCGTTACCGATTACAATTACTCGCCGTCGGTGTACAGTTACGTGGTACGGGAAATTAATTCGCAATTTGCCAACGATTAATCGTCGGCCACTTGTTTGCGCTGTGGGAAGTTTCAAAGCGACGAACCGACGGAAGGCGAAAGTATTTGAGGGGATTGGAAAGACCTATCAATCCGCGGCTGTTCGGAAAAATCGAAGAGATTGCGCGTCATAGAGGTTTGCGGGTAAAGAGGGGGAGGGGAGGAATCTTGTTGGAAGTTGGTGGAAGTGAGGAAATTTGCCTCACCGTTCATGCGCGACGTTTCCATTCCCCCCGCCCCTCACCCCACCCACATGGCCCACGTTTTTCCTTGCCCTTCGAGCATTCTTTTGGCATTGCATTTATTTTTCGCGGTACTGTCGCCGCGCGAATTCTCCGCGAGACCGGAAGATGCGAAGGTAAAAACGAAGGAAACGTAAAAGCCCCGCGCACAGCTGCCACCGCTCTTTTATATCGGATTATTTCAAATCCTGGGAAAAGTACAGCCGCGAAGCAGTATTTTTTCCGCTGTTATTCCCTTTCTTTACGGCCGACAGAATCGCCGGGAAACAGGGGGCAAGGCATTACGGATAACGTTGTATTCGGTGAATTGGTTATTACGAATTGAAATTTACATTTTTATGACAGGAAGAACCGCGGAGTTGAAAGGGCAGTTAGTTTGTAACTGCTTCTCGGTGCGACTTGGAATTTCGAAAGTACGATCCTTGGTAATTAGTCGATGATTTTCTCATTAAGACGCATTTAATCGACATTCCCTGTTTTACGCAAGAATTGTCATAACGCCGAGTCGTGAAAATGTTTGTCGGTTCATTAAAATCGCACGGTTCTTTAAGACGAGAAATATATCTAGTTAAGTAAATAACTGTGTCGAGATACAGCCAATTAAAGTCCTGTTATTTCCAGCAGTAATCATTCGAAGAACGACGTACAGTGTAAAACTCTTTGCGAAACGTTAATTAGTGATTTTTCCGTTGCGCAAAACAATCAGGTTCCTTAGAATCATGATATTGCTGTCGGCAAGGAAGTATCCTTCCCATTCGATGTCTGAGCAGGTTGAGGATTTAACTTCCGGTGCTTATAAATTTATTTTACCGCATAAACGTCAGGCACAGCCGTGAATCGTCGGCCGTTTATCAAAGGCCAATACCCGCCCCTCGCCGATTTTATGATAAATCCTGGATAAAACCGCGCGATAAACCTTGAAATGCGAAAGGGACAGAAACGGAAGTACGAGTCTCGCAAAACACGTCCACAGTTTTGTTGGGTATCAATTGACTCGGCACGTTTTTTTACGTCGCCAATTTATTTTTTCCAAACGGAAATTTAACCTTTGCTACACACTTAGAGGAAATGCATCACTGTTGGCGATATATCAATATCATTACCACGATTCATGTTTAATGTTTGATTTGTTTTCAAATAATGATTCATGTTTAATTAAATAATAATGAAATAAGCAGCCGATAAAATGACATCAAAACAAGTGACACCAAATTGCACGAATCACGTAATAATTCTCATCTCTCATCAGGTATTGTTCGTTATAATTGGACTAATAATTGACACACGTTGCACAAATATTCCGGTATAATTCGCGCGAAAGGGAATCCAAGAGTAATATACGTGAAATCAAATATTATAATTATGTTGATAACGTAAAATTATTGATGATCGTCAGAGAGAATTGAATATTACATAAACGATTAATACATAGTGCAGAATTGTCATAGATATCTGTTTGCAAAGGGTTTTTAGGAAATTTCTTTCGATATCCTATCGACAATTCGACCCTGACGAAAACCGTTCGGATCTTCCTTCGATATTACTACGACTCCTGAATAAGTCTCTTACTGTTTTTTTCGAGCCACTTTCCGTTTCCCCGGGAAAACTCTGCAAATAAATAACTCACGACCGTTCTGGTCTTATTGGAAATTTTCTAATTCGGATGGGAAATTTCCCACGAGTCCTCAATTACATTATCGGAGGGGTAGGTTAATTTCTCTTAAGAATATCGAAGGGCAAAAGACGAGGGCATTAAGCCCACCTGTGTCAGAATAAATTTAATTCTAGACGTCACTATGATCGCGTAAATCTTCTACCCCGTGTCGATATCGTAGAATTGAGGGTTCGGGAATTACAAGGGGGTTAACGACCAAAGAAATAGATGTTGAGTCGATCGACCTCAGTTACAGATCTTTCCTGTAGTATTGAAGAAATTTCTTCTAATCCAACAACCAAGGAAAATTGTTCATACTTGGCTATTAATTTTCATAATTTCTGTGATTCGCAGTTTAAAAGGGTCTCCGAGTATATCTTTTCTCACAATCAGACTAGCATTATTCTCTTGCTCGAGCAATTCCTTTACTTTCTTTCTGGTGTCCATTGTGTTGTCCCCGACGATGGAAGAGAAACAAGACCGCGAGAGAAATAGAAAGGACGCGACGGGAATGGTCAGGCAAGCTGTCGTAATCGCGTATCTCCGGGGAGAATAAAAAAGGATCACGTCGTGTTGGGAATTTTAGGCGGGGATGGAATTCAAAAGGACAACGGGCTAAGGAAAACGTCGGTTTAATGTCCCACGGAGTACGTGTCCGGTCATAACGGTATTCACAAGGATTTTCAATGGCCGACGGAGCTTTGACGTTTGAAGTTTCTCACTTATTTCACGACGCGTCACGTCCGTCGCTCATCAATATTAAATACGAATGCGAAGACCGACGACGAGGGCCCGTCCTGCATCGCGCCAGGAAATTTATAACCGCGATTCTCGGGTAATGTCGCTGGTTTTTATCTCGGCCGATTTTCCCGGTATTTTCCTTTAAATCGCCGAAATTTACAAGCGGGCAGATGCAGCGACGATATCTCACGTTGGACGGCTAAAGTATTTCCACATTGTTCGTACACAATTGCCCAACGAAAGTTCCTCGGTTAATTATTGGCTTCATGAGTGTCCCATAGCAAAGACCCTTTGCCCCGAGTCTTTCTCGTTCATTCAAATAAGCCGACAAATTTGCCAATGTACTTTGGCCGCTTACTTTCCCTTTCGCAATTTTCTCCCTTCCCTCCTAAGACGTTGCCGCTTGAATAAAATCTCTGTTCCTCAAGGACCCCTTTCTTGCGCCCGCCAAACAATTTATCGGTCTTACGTAGGCCTACGAACACGGGACTGTTCGGGACGATATCTCAACTGAGTCGAGAAAAAATAAGCGCGTTATAAAAGCACCTCAGTCAAGATTACCTGCAGATTTATTTACTCGACTACCGAGACAGTGACTGATTTTTATTCGCCCCGAAGTTGCGAAAAAAGGGGTTAACGTAGTAGGTAATTTAAAACAAACGCCGCGGTTACCTAAGTAATGCCTTACGTAAATGATTTAAAGAAGTGTCCTGTATATTTTTTTTTCTTTCCTTAATCGAACCTACACTATTCTGTTTATTTTCTTAGGACAAGCAAATTTGCTTGTCAAATTTACTGATATTTTACTGATATTCCATGAATTTTAATATAATTGTGAAATATATTTCATATCATGAATAGGGATTCCAGTTTAGTCTTTAACTGCTGCTGGTTTTCTACTTTCTGTCGTTTATACGCAATTATAAGTTTATGGTCGGAACAATGTATGCGAAAAGCTAATGAAGGACTGTACACTTCCCGACACACGGGACTACGTAATCTAGTGAAGTTTATAATATGCGACAGTCACACTTGGTAATATACACACGGTTAAAAATAATTTTATGAAAATGTTAGAAGTATGAAGTATTGCAAAACAGTGTAAAATACCTAAGGCTTAAATTTCGTGCATGCTTGCAAAGCTTTGTAAAAGAAGTTATGTTGTAAATTCACTACCCAGGAATTAAGTGAGTCCGTTATTGTTTACTTTGAGACCTGAAGGTTTAAACCCTTTGTATATACGTCCCTCCAAGAAAATGGCCCTAGGGCAACGTCGACCGCTGAATATGTGTTTTTCTTTCTCACAGTCGCACTGTTTTCGTCCCAATTAAATGACGTTCAATTACAACACAGAACATGCACCTCGGGTAATTCGGAGAGTGACGTACTGACTTGATTACATTCTTGAACAGTTTTAGATGTGTAATACAAAGATTCCTCTAACGAAATTGATTGAGGAATTTTTGAAAGAGGAAGTTTTTCATTTGTAAAAAGAGTTGCGCAAAGACTGACTGCATAATATTTTTTCCCTGTTTCAGTAAAGTGCAGGCATTATTGGCGCAACGTTTCAACTACCTGCGCGGTAAGTGCATCATTTGTCATTTGTAAAAGGGTTCCCGCAACGGCCCAGTATAATACAGGAATGCTGGAATATACAACTGGTGAAATTTAGAGTACATTTTGAACTAAGTAAACGATCAGTTCAATTTAAAAACCAATAAAATTACTGCCCAAATTTACGATCTTCGGGATGAACTTTCTAGGTTGAATAACTTTTCGTCTAATTCCTGCCTGTTTGTAAACTGTTTTTCATATATTGTCCGTGTATAAGAGCTCTGTGTAAAATCTATTTCCACGCGTGTTGGTAGTTTTATTTAGTTTCTGTCCAAGTCCTGCCAGCAGACGTGCACCACGCTGAAGTATTGGCCGACGTAATTTACACCTACAACCCAGCCCGTGGGCCGATAGCTCGTTTTTTCCCAACTAAATGCGTGTTTCGCAACGGTATTACCGTTGCAACATTTCCCTCTCCCACCGGATAAATGCACATTTTATAATTCGTACAGCCTTATAAACCAGAATTATTATACCGTATGGATTTTCCCGTGGGTCTTACAAATTTCATTTTACTATGGAGCATTTTGCGTTAGGTGAATTTTGCAAATGAATTTCATTTTAATACAGGTCCCTCAGTACCAAGATATTACTCCGTTATAAAAGAAAACGATAAATTATCGAATTATTAATAATCGAATAAAATGGACAATTAACACATTGGTTAAAACTCACACGACAGCACAATTAGTTGAAACTCCAATAGGGCCAATGAAAGTATCTCTTTAAAAATTGCAATTGAATTCCAACCGAATAATCGTTGCGGCACAGACAAATTTCCATTTCACGATTGGCCGCATTGCTCAGTCGCGTTTAAGGAAACTGTGGACCTCCGATGAAGTGAATAACATTCAAATAGGAGCTTAGGCAACGGTATTACGACTGAGATCACATAAAGAAGTTTTTACCGGAAGTGCCGCGGGACAGGGCTTAGTGAACGGGTCAGAACAGCTGCGTGTTTCTGAATGGTTACTTGCCAAGAGACGAAGGGCGACGGAAAAACAAAAAGAATAAGAACATTTATGCCCTCCGAACAAATCCGTAGAGCCCAGTACAAGTAAAGTAAGAGGATGTAAAGCCCGAATACGGTAGCAAGATTACGGTAGGAGCAGTTAATCTTAAAAGCAAAAGTAACCAAGAACGATGAAATAGAAACGAAAATCCACAAGGGATAAGACAGAGGGGAAGGGCAAGGGAGCGAAGGTAACTGATAAACGTTTTCGCGGAAATATATTTTTGCAGAAACTCGTCCACGGGGTAGAATCGAATTTAGCTGCATAAGAATTAAAGCCGGTTCGTAATTGGAGTAGCCCCACGAATATTTGCCTACCAAGTATTTATAAGCTGTTCGCACATCTGCCGACTGGCGAAATCGTGCGATCGCACAATTTACTTGCTTTGCCGGGGCGCTTTTTTTTTTGTCCGGTTCAATTAAACAGCCATGAGTTATTTGCGGATTCGGTATCTGAAATGAATTTTCCGTTTGTAAGTGAAACTGCGTTTCTGCGGGAAAAAAGGATTTCACGTGCACGCGATGGGAGTATAAGTTGCAGTTATTGCTTGGTTATTCGCGTGTTTGTAAACTTATTTTCACGGACCGTGACTTAGTTGCAGTTATTTCATTTGGCCATTCAGACAACATTTCCTGTTCCCCCGTGGTTGTATTTGCGCTTTGACTCAATATTAAGAAACTTTCATCGTATCCTTTGTTCAGTTAAGATTCTCCTTGCGAATTTTCTGTCGATATTTTCCATTTTCCTCGGCAGTAATACACTTGCCATTAAACAGTCTACCCCTGGAAAGTCACGGGGGAGCTATTTACGCGGGCGACAATGTCGTCGTGCCGCTAAATATCGCGTTTACTAAGACGGAACGGTAGGAAATGGAGACGGGAGTTATTAGAAGTGCCAGATAGGAGGGAAGGTTGATGATAATGGATAGGCCTGAAATCCGCTTATTGGCGCGATGATCAACGAACGGGAAGCTCGGGGCCAGCGTCGCTGGCCCATAAACAGCCAATTATCCACGACAATCGCAGATTTCATCGGACCCGAAGCTTTTAGAAGCCTCAATGCAGTCCACTCAATCGACCAAACGTGACTAAAGCCCAGAGGGTGAACCTTTTCGACGCAATGCCCCCTCCCCCCCTTCATTGTCATTCCCGTGGTATCCCATGACGGCAGGGAAATTATTCTCAACGTGCCACGCTTCACGGTAATTCCAGCCATTGACAGTGCCGGAAATTCCGGCAATGTCGTTGACTCGTGACAAATGAAAAAACACGTCAATCCTGTCGATTCGTTCCAGGATAGAAAAGAATTTTCCGCACCCACGTTTGCAACGGAACCAACCTTTCGGAGGGACGATTTGTGTTTTGTGGTTTTGGTAAAGTCGTCGGTGAAAGTTTTGTCGAGATGTAAAAAGTTAAATAGAATTGAATTTCCTGTCTGACATGAACGGGACATTTCTACGGGCAAGTAGAAACGTGAGAATTTCGTCAGACGCCAGTAAATTGTCTCGTGTTCCTTACGTGGACCTGCGTAGCATTAATCTGCGAGTAACTGGAAGATATCTGGGATAAAACGTGCATTAATCCTCAATTCCCAATTCCAGCCGGTAGTAATTTTCGCCAGTTAGACTGAAATTAACGTTACTCGCCTGTTCAACCGCTGTGTAAAAAATTCTATTGATTATCAGTAGAGTTATTAATACTGTAAAACAGTGCGCATATTCCGTTGATACTAAATATAATTCCATAGATATTTAATGTATACATTTAGTATTCCGTTTTCGAAAAAGACGTTGCGGAAAATTTGTAGATTAATAATTTCTTGGAGGTGCGGTATAGGGCATGTGAAATGTCGGTCGGTGAAAAACGACTGGCAGGGAAATACGTTGGCAAGGATTCCTTTTCCCGTCTGATGGAGGACATTTTTGAATATATTATTTTTAATGTTGAAACGCGGAAACACGTCGACTGGCGCCGAAACGGCGCTTACGAGTTTTCTTCATGGTCGCGAAGGTTCCATTACGAGAAAACGAAATGTCAAGAAAGAATTTCACTCACGGAAATGCGTTATAAAAATTCTTACGTAATCCAATAACCAATTTGAGGAATTTCAGTGTCGATTACAATGAAATCAAATACGTAAATCAGCGAATGGTAGAATTTCGCGAATGTTTATGGATTCCTTTTTCGAATTGTCCGTTATTTATGAAAATGCCGGGCGACGAGAAAATGAGATTATAGCTCTATCAGCATCTGAAAGCCATAAATAATAAATCCCCGGTCGGAAGAATAATGTGGATATTCCCTGGCAAAAACGACGGTCCATGTGGTGGGACATAAAAAAAAAACAGTGCTGGTATCACGAAGAATCCGTTTTGATGTTTTCGCGTGATTCCGCTATACGTATATCGGCATTGGACATCGGCGAATAATAAATCCGGCGCGAGTAAAAGTAACCGGCGGTACCGCTCGAAAGGGGATTGGAGGAAAAGAAGGATGACCGTTTCCGAAAATCTTGCGAACAATTCAGCCGCGTGAAAATTTTGATCGATCGATCCTTCGTAATAAATGACCCGCATTTCCCGTTTCACAATAATCGTCGGTCAGAATAGAACATCGTTATACTTTAAGACGGGCGAGATTGACGAGAAAATTCTCCTGGCGGTGGAAAAAGCTGTTTGATAATCGACGATTCGTTTGCGCGGATAAAATGAGAAAAATTACAGACAAGCTTTTTTCACCTTCAGCGAGCGTTCGTCTGTTTGCTTGTTGGAGGTCGAGGGTAAGTTTGCTTTGTTACGCTTCTGTTTGAAATTGCCTGTGTGTTTCACTGGCCATCGAAATCCGCAAGCAGGAAAATTGCACAATCGCGCAATAGTCCCGGGCGGGGTTCGGGAATCACCATACCCTGTTTCCTTTGGTTATAAAAGCAGATGGCGGGGGAGTGGCGGGGGGTTTCGGCTCACCTAGGCAAAGGAGCGAGAGATCGGAGATGGCTAGATTGAAGAGGTAATAATTCGTAGCAGTCTGCATGTGCGTGTTCCTCCAGATGACGATGCATGTGACGACGTTGCCGAAGATGCCGGTGACGAAGATGACGACGTAGGCGAAGGTAACAGGCAAGACGAGCTTGAGCGACAGATACTTGGGTCCCATGATGATGTTCAAATATTCTGACTCGTTCATGTCCAGCCACTCGCTGGCGTTATCCGCGTGCTCCGGCAACCTCGACGAGCTCTCGTTCCCCGAGTCCAGCAGCATGACAATAAAAAGTCGACAACTAGCGTTTCCCAGGTCAAGTCATCCTACGGGAATCTATCGAGCCAACAACGACAACATCAAGAACCAACGCGGTGGTGCTCTGTTGGTCGAACTGCGCCTGGAGAACGTCTGTTTGAAAGCTTTCATTTCCGCTGGCCACTCGCACTCGATTCATCCGCGTGACACTTGAACCAACGTCATTGTCGTAACAATAAAAAACAATCCAGTGGCTGAGGGTTTGACCGTTCAACACTTGACACACTTTGCACAGGGTAACCGATTCCCGGAGATTTACGCGCCGGCGGAGCTGCACTTCCGGCGGGGGGTACGGGGGCTTTGTCGTGCGGGCCAAGGGAACCCGACACGTCTGACGATCGGTCCTTGCATTCTTCGGGCAACGTTAGCAATCCCAAGGGCAAGGATCTTTGACGATCGATTCGCTCCTCGACAGTCCGATTAATTTTCCAACGGCCAAAAAAATGTCGCATCCGTCGGTGCTACGGCGAGTTTTTTTTTCTTTGTTAGGCGGGGGATAACTAGGAGGGAGGGTAGGGGGATGGTGAGAAACGGCTCGGAGGAAGGACGGGGGACGGTGCTCGCGACTCGGCCGACCGTTGAGAAGTGACGGGCTCCTGGAATGCTCTGCTTTTCAGCCGCGAACCACGCGCTCCGTCCGCCACGCATATCCAACCCTTAGCTCTCTGCCACCGACTCCCGCGCTCACCCCCGCGATCCACCACTCCCCCTCCGCCTCTGCCGACCATCCCCCGATCCTCGACGAACCGTCCACGTCCGCCGAAGGAATATCCTCGCTTACCGCGAAACGGAATAATCCGCCTTGTCCTTAGTAACAAATCACCGTCGCCAAGAGGAATTGGTTAAACGATGGACGAAGTGGTTAAAGAAAGTGGTGTTTTATTGGCCACACTATCTTATTCGTGGTTAAGTTGAAGAAGGAAGAGGGAAACGTTATCACCTTTCGACGACTACCCTTGAAAAGCCGACGGCTTTCGGGTAAAGAAATATCCATATCGATGCTTATCCAGAATAATCTGTGCTATCTTAATAGAAATCCTATCGGCGAAAGGAATCAGCCGATAAAAAATGACAGAAAAATGGCATTAAGAGGAGTATGAAGAAAGTGGTATAAAGAGAATTGTGATTAACTGGAAAAAGGAAAGAAGAATCGTTATCGCCCATCCCTTGGCCATCTTTTCTTCTCGCCAAAGAAATATTTTTGCTGATCGGGAGAGGAAATCTACGCCATCTTAATAGAAATTCTGTCGGCCAAAGGAATAGGTTTTTGAGAAAATTGCCATAAAAACCTTATCAGTAAGAGTGGATGATTGAGCGTATAAAAAAATTCCTGATCAACTGGAAAAAGAGGAGAAGAATCGTTATTTTCTAATAACGACTGATTTTTCGTAATCACTAACCGAAAACCGTATTTTCTCTCTTGTTGCCCATCGAACCGTATCCTGTTTTGATGAAAATCTCGCACTGGAGAGGAATTGTTTTTGAAGAAAAATTGCACTGAAATCCTATAAAGGAGAATAGATGGATCGAGCAGTAGAAAAAAGTTGTTGATTAGAAAGGACAGGAGGATGGATCGAAGGAGATGGACAGCGTCGTTGTCTAATAGGGAATTATATTTTTGTATTCCTTCGTGCACCCTATTTTTTCGCCCCTAATAACACCGGGTCACCCTCAGTGTCGTAGAATCGCATCGGACCTTCCGCCCTTTCCGAGGACGGAATGTCCTGACTTATTGAGAGAGCAAATAATCTATGCCGTCGTGATAAAAGTTGTAACGCGGGCCGTTTGTTGAGACAAATTTGTGACCCATGCACGTTTCGTAAAAGTCGTATCGCGGGGACGAATGATGGAACAGACGCGCACGAATAATTTTCCGAATCGTCCGTGCGTTTGATCCTTCTCGAAATCAATTTCTACATGGCCCACTGCTTTTCGTATTTTTTCCAGGAATTTATCTCCCCTTCCCGTTCACTCGACATCTTAGAAATACAATACTTTTGCCTATTAAAACTTCGGGAATAATCGTGCTCGTACAATTTTTCATACAAATTCTACTGTAAAAGAAGAAAAACCATATTCATTTCATGCACCTTTCAACATTGTACAAGAATGTTTGCCATGGAAAAAACATGGAAGAATATAAATCTAAGAATATAGGTCTATAAGCAAATTTCATTTAAAAAGCGAGATCAAATGTAAGGGTAAATGTTTGACTGTAAATCCATTGAATACACTGAAGTAAATTGCGTTAATCCGTATCCGTCCGTATTGGATTTCAAGTGGATCGAAGTGCATTTTATTCGACACAAATTCGGAATCTCACTTGCTCTGCCATTGTTTTCCACTGAAACGTGACTACAAGCGAGCGGATTATATAACCGACGAGATTATTTCGCGACTTCTCCACGAAATTAACTTCTTTTTTCCGACGTAATATTCATCGCCAGAGGTGGAAACGTACAACTTTCTTGGCCACGTTTAATACAATGCCGCAATAATCTGCTTCTACCGGCGCGGACATTTAATACACGTCCGACTTTAATTTCAACCCCCGAGACCTTCGCCCGTTTCCATGTTAAATGACACTCAAACCGATCGTCTTACGTCAAGGCTCGAAAGCACTTCGGTGCATCTCGACGGGCAGCAATTGTGTAGGATTGCTTCGCGCAAAATCGGATTTGCAATTAACAACGCGTTTGTTGTACAGTTTCAATTGAACGAAATTTATCAGATTTCAACGACATGAAAAATAATGAAAATAAACACATTCCCATTGAACGCTTATTTCCGTTAGAATTAAAAGCTAATTGCGAACATTTTATATCACTTTAGCGTAGTAAATGATACTCCTGTTTCGTACTTTCATTAACAATGCTGCCTTTTAATTCAACAGAATTGAATTATGTTCCCCGAGGAAAAAGTTTATTTTGCCTTATTTTTCACTACTGCAATTGTTAATTGACAACTTTAGTGATTCGTAGACTGCTTTTGATGCGATAATTAATTTCAGCTTATTACGAAACGGTCCGATTCATTCTAATTAGTGAGGGTTTACTAGAAGCTTGGGGAGATTAAGTAAATCGCTACATTATGTCAATATTTCTGACCGAAGAGCACTTTCTTGTACGAAAATATTTACATTCCTAACAAACCGTCCATCGTGACAAAACAGGAAGTGAATTCTCCGTCACCTTTTTCTACGTTTTCGCGGACAAAAGATGACGTTACGTGACATGCCGTTTCATGTATTCTATCAAAGTAATATTTTCCCGTACAAAAACATTTGCACTACAAACAGGTAGTTGATTAGACAGAATCGTCTTTGTATTGTATTAAAACCTTCGACCATGTGTTTGCCCGAGGTGCAAATGCTTCCCGAGCGACGTGTCATTAATGAGGACGAGAATTTTCGGAATTCCATATTTCCGGTTGTCCGTCGCCCGGAATTCGGTGATTCCGACGATCTCTCGTGCCTCGCGATGGCCTTTTAAATGTCGACGGGTATGCTCCGCAACGCTAAACTATTCGCGTTGGGTGATTCAATTCTTGTTTTCGCCGAGGGGTTGAATTTTAAGCGGAAAATCCGAAGCTCAACGAGCAATCAACGTCGGGAACATCGGGAATTCCCTCTTCCGTTCGTCTCCCACTCTTGTCCCCCCTCCCTCTGCCGGTGGGGAGGGGGGCAAGATTATAATTCGAGCGAGACCTACGCGAGAAAAATAATTATCGTCGTGGCGCGCTAAGATGCGAGCGTTTAAGATAAATCGGTTTAATTAATGCACCGTCACGTTCCCGGGACAGGAGGAACGGAACGAGAGAGGAGGAGGAGGAGGAGTAGGGGGAGGGAGAAAAGTCCCCGCGATTCGGCCAGGAAGTCGGCCGTTTCTCCCCCGGGACGCAAACGCAGCTACCCCAACGGCAACCGGGGGAAAGGCAAAAGGAAAATCGGAAACGTCAGTGGTTTATGGCATGAGTATCCAAAGGAAACTAGTTTCTTGAAGTGAGTAGCGCGTTTCCGTCAACCCACTTTCGGCAAGGACGACTATATATGCGCTCGTCCATAAATGTGCCTGTAATTCTCATGCCGATAGCAGCCATACTCATAAATTAATTCTATATACGTTCTCAGTGAATTTATACAGGATATGAAGGATCTTACAACCTTAATTTCACACGTAATCGTATAAATGTCAAAAGTAAAGAACAAGTAAATTCGTATAAATTTCTGTCGTGTCACGCAATGAGATTTTTAGTGTCATTCAGAATTTCGTAATATGCGAATGTTTTTTACAGCTGTGTAAAATGCCACTGCAGTCGTTACTTCCTTTACTTCCTTTCTCCGAATTTTCTTAACCGCGTACCCTCGTCGCGACGGCGATTTTCTCGACGTCTTGAGAAGAAAACATTATGCTCCTACGAAACTTCCTTGCGCAGGGAAGAGCTGATGCTTCGGCGAAAGTATTTCTCCTCGAACAATGAGCACATGGCAGCATGAGAAGGTTTTCAACGGTTCATTTTTTATTATATCGAGCTTACCCACACACTTCGCTTTCATCAGATTCGCGGAACTTGAAACACATAATAATGGCCAATTTACGGTACACGAGCAGCACTTCCACTAGCTGAATTTTCAAGTGCAGTACTCAATAATGTGCATTCGTAATGATTATGGTAAGAATGAAATTCGACGCAGATTTGACTAATGAAGCAAGGATTAAATTGATAATAAATTGTTCGTACACTCCATTCCGTATTAGCGAGATTATTATAGCCACTCGATAGACGGGAAAAGTTGACATTGGAAATCGGTAGAGTCCTGGAACTTCTGGAAAAACGGTTATAAAAGTGGCCATTGCGTGTAAGGGGGACGGATAAACAACACTATTGCGTGACGCACTTAGGACCTGCTTTTCCGGGGATTTCGAAGTTTGTCGGGAAAACAGAGACGGGGAGGGGGTTGGGGGAGGGGACTTCGTGTTTTCGGCGAATTACATCTCTGACCAGCTGTCAAGCCGAGTAACCCACTTTACACGTGCACCAATACTCCACACTTCCCTTCCCGGCGTCTTTGATATATCGACGCACGTTTTGCCCCGGACGAGAACAAAAGACTCTTCTTTCCGTCGACTTCGGCCGGAGACACGTCTTTTCTTCTCCGCCGCGGAAATACAGGTGACTCGATTTACGTCACACACGCGATCCTCAGCTTTCCCACCGGAAAAACTTTCGATACAAACAAAACATTTCCGCGAATCCGGTAATTTCTCGAAAATTCCATCAACCATCCAGCGAATGTTTCGAGGATTATTAGTGTCGTGGAGTAATTCCCGTCGAAAGGTTTGAGCAAAAGGTTTACTTTTCAGCAATTCATTTATTTCCAGTTTGACAGAAATCGAAAACTACGGTTCTCTTCGTCAATGGCATTCACCATAGACCGGTCGATCTTATTTCTGCCCTGTTTTTTTTGCTAAACCCATCGACACGCACACGATTTTTCGGTCCTCGGCAAAAAAGGCAATTGTTCCCCCGAAAGATAATTCGTTTCGCCGAACCATGGAGTTCAGGCCGTTAAAAACCTTATTAAGACGACGTAACCGTGTTTTTTCGAAGAATAAGAAACCTATTCGAAGCGAAGTAGAACATAAATTTAGGAAGAAAGCCTTGTTACCAATTGATTAACTTAATTACCATTAACCTTCTATACACATTGTCCTCCAATTAATGACACTTTACTTGTGTTGTATTTATTATTTAAGATTTATCCCCATTCTACCCTCAAATTCGAGAATCGACTGGGGAGCGACAAAAATTAGGTCCATCTGAATTGGCGGCTAAAGGGAAAACCCTTCGGAAAAGTGCGGAAAGCACGAGAAAACGACAGAGGTCTCGTCCGATTATATTCCGAGTGGCTTTCTTTTTTCCTTATCGCATCGCGGGGCGTTGTTCCGCGAACACTGGGGAATTGCGAAGAAAAAAATGGCAGCGGGAAAACAGGGAGGAGGGAGGCGCGTTTGTTTATCCGGCCGTTAGGATTTCACGAGGCGCACTTATCTCTGACCTCCTTTTCCGTTCTTATTCGCGCGGAACGAATCCATCTTCGGGCGCGCGAACGAAGCATAAACGGCCCCGCGCAAAGGGCATTATCGTCGATGGGGCTTCATCCGGCGGAAACGAAGAAGTCTTTTGCCATTCCCCGCCCCCCCAGCACCCATTACCCGCTTAGCTTTCCGACCTCAACAATCGCCGACAATGCCAACCACTTTCCGCGTCAACCGTCAAACACCGCCGCTCATTATACCGTTTTTTCAATCTTCGCGGTGATCCTTTACCCCCGGAGAATTTGACAAAACGATTCCGAGGATAAGCTTTATTAGGATTATCAGGAACCTCAGTGGGCTTCAAACGTGGACAATGGAATGGTTTTGTAGGCTCTTGACTTTGTCGGAATTCAATTGAAAAGGTCATTCTTGATTGGAGTTTTTCTTGGTTGGAGTTTTTCGCAGAATTTCTAACACTTTTCCGGCAATAATAACATTTTCTCCGTTTATTTATCAAACCGATGCTAATGATAAATAAAGCTCGTGGCTTTATACATGATTTTCATCGTCAATACCTGCTGACATTTAATATGATTCTCTCGCTGGCCGGTAATAGGTTTTCCCCGAATTTCGCGAATCAATTTAAAAGCAAGAGAAGAACATAGCCTTGGCATTTCACGATATTCATTTGTATCCTTCGCGATTGATCTCGGGCAGAGTTGAAACTTCCGGCAGTTATTTGTTCATAATTTACCAGCGACAATATTAACCACCCACACATTCTTGCCGGTTCTTGCCGGGTTCGGGAAGTATTTCGATTTAGAAGTTGTACTTCAGCTCGTTGATCATGTCGCCGTCAATCGCGCCCCGGGAAAACACGTCGTGCGAAATTCCAGCCGATCTTTATGAAACTCGGGCACATCTTATCCCGACGTTGACAGTGGATTAGACTTTCTCAGACTTTCTCCTCCCCCCTTCCTCAGGAATAATTCTCCCTCACCGAATTTTCGAAGGACCGTCCTTTCGGTATTTCATTTTTTTCCTCGCGATGTGGATAAACGAGGAACGCGATTCCACCGTGCAACAGTTTCTCCCGCTCAAATTTGCCCCCGTTTCTCCGCTGTCGTTCGAATTCCGCTCGCGGCAAGTTTGCGGCGAGCGGCAAAGCTATCCCGCGTTTTCGGGCTGTCGAAGCAATTAATCAATTACTCAGAACCCCGACATAATTGCTTCAATCGTGGCGGGTCTCAGGTGAATCAGTTAATTGCCATAAAAATATTCTCCGGGCAATCACTGACGTATTTATTTGATAATACGAGAATTATATCGCTCGGTAGAATTAATTAAATAAATGGCTAATTACTAATTATGTTTCTAGAACGAATTGGATAAACGTTTCCGCCAATCAAGAATAGACGTGATAAGTCAATACGAATGCAAATATCAATTTCCGAAATATCTGTACTATTTAGATTTTATTCATTTCTAATCCGGTTTTTATCGAAATCAAGGAACACATCTTAAAGGAAACGGTTATTGTATTATTCCATGGGCAAGGAATGAATCTTTCTTAAATCTTAATTTGGTTTGCAAATAGCTCTACAGCGATATACATATTTCCTTCACGGAAATTGGACTTTTAATAAGTCGAAAACGTTTCATCTCGAGTCCTTTGAAAGCCTTTGGTAAGCGTATTGCTATCTACGGATAAACATTTGTCGAGAACGGCGATATCGTTTTTCTCGTCGGTCGATCATAAATCGTGGACTTGTAAGAGAGATAGAGATAGAGAGAAAGAGAGAGGGGGGGGCGAGCTGGATTGTGTCTCGAATTCAATATCGTCTTTATTAGTTCCGGCCGATGGTTTCGTCGAAATTCCTGGCAATCATTGGCCTTCAACGACGTTCTCGTCTGGCCCGTTGATTTCCCGTTTTCCCCCTGACTCCTGGTCCAGGAGGAAATGCAGCACGTGTTTCCGGGAATCCGTGACGTCCTCGCCCCGGGCGATACGCGCGATTTCCGCAGCGCCGATTGGCAAGTGCGTCTGAAAATGACAGACGTCGAATTGGCCGGGTTTCCGCTCGACCTCTGCATCCCGATAGAAGGATTCCACGTACAGGATTACCGTGCCGCAAATGAGCACGTAGAGGAAAACCTGAAAAGGGCAAAGGACGAGGGGTCAGAAGGGAAACTCCCGACGGGAAGCTTTCCACGTGTCGATCTCGACCCGCGGGAAAACTCCTCCTATCCCAGCCGTTCAGCCGGAAAACCACTTTCACGCGTATCGCTTTCCCGGCCGTCCAGGATCCCGCGGAAATTTTCACGGAATAATCGAATTAACGAAGGACCTGGAACAGCCGTTCCGCAGGAAAATTTCGTTGTCCATTGTTCTTGGAAGAAACCGTATGGTCTTTTAATCTTCATTCCTCTTTCCTGCGTATCTCATTATGAATACATCTCATACTTTGCTTTAGCGAGTTGCACCGAAAATTTTAGACCCTATATTTTTGTTTATCCTTCTTACGCTGTACTTGTTATCGAAATTTTTGTATCTCATGGTAGTTTCCTTTGGAAAACTTAAAACTCCCCCTTAGATTTCCTTCATCTACCCCATTGCGCGCGCTGATCGGGATTTAAGGTTTCAAAAACCTAAGGGGGGCCTTGATTAATGGAAAAAGGTGTCGTTGCTCGATCGGTCGAACGGAATGGCGATTTCGCGGTCAAGAAGTCCACACTTTTGTCCGGAAGAGCGAGTGCAAGCCGCCGTGCCGGCGAGTCAGCGAAATAGAAATTGACTTTGGAAAGTCGAAACGCGACGGCTGCAAAAGGGCTACCATCTCCCTCCCCTCCCCTCCACGTTTCAGCGATGAAAAGTAATTTATATCGGACTGTCCGTAACAGCTATCGATATACTGCCTACCACTTCGACGAGTGCCGGGGCCAAACTTTGCACCGGCTGTGCCAAAAACAAGCGACCTTCTTTCCTCGCCCTTCTTCCCCCCTTGCCTTCGACATTCACCGCCCCTTCCCCTTCCTTCGAGACAGAAAACAGTATTCCTGTGGTGCATCAGCGACACTCTAAGAACGTAATCCTCTTAAACTTGTTGCAGGGAAGCCCATATCCAGTTTTACGTAAACAGGTCTCTGAGCAAATGCTGCAGAGGTGAATTTGTTTAATTTCATTTGCGCAGACCTTCAGAAAATTCTAGACCGGGAACCGAGGCTTAACGCATCCGTTGGCCGTAATGAAAATTGCTTATAGCCAGCGGGGCTATATTTCGTTCCTTCCTTTTAGCCGTAGATTCATTTCATTCCGATAAACTTTTCTCTCGGCGGGGCTGTGATTATCGCCCGAACGGGGCAGACGGAGTTCCATCGACGCCAACGTCTCCCGCGAGTCCCGTAAGTGGCCCTCGCGCGAAAAAACGAAAAACGGCAGTTTATTGAACGGGGACCGGCCAGGCTGGATCGTATCTCACTTAAAACTTGGTGTTTCAGCAGACACTCTTCCACGGCTTAATTAACTTCGCCAGAGTAAAATCACTCGCCCGTGGAATCTCGTAACGGCCGGAAATAATGACGCGCCATTGGCCACGCAAGGGAAATTATCTGCTGATTGTCATTGCAATAACATTTGCCGTTTAATTAGTTTACCGAGCAATCCGACAATGAGGTTTCCCCCGTACAAGCAAATGCCGAAATACGTGTACAGAAATTCTAAGGTTTGGCAAACGCTCTACTTGAATTTTGACGGGAAATACCGTTGAAATAAAGCTGAAAACTATACAGATTACGTAATGCAAAGTCCAATTTCATGCAATGCTAATTACATTACCGCCAATGTATCTCACTTTCACAGATTTTCGTAAAACGGTTAAATGTGCCAATGAAATTAAGCTAATCCAATCGGAATTTGGTCTCGTAAACGATTAACTGAGCGTGTAAATTTTGCACTCAGACAATGCTCGAAAGTCGAGAGTCATGAATGAAGGTGAGATTTTTTCCCTTTTCTACATGTTTGACAGGGGTTAATCGACGCTCAAGGCGACACCAAGGGGCGGTTATTTCCTTACGTTGGTGCTTGAAGGGACGAGAGTAGGGGGGTTAGAAATCGGATAGGGGAAAGGCGAGCCGTTGTTGAAACTGATAAGGCGAGTAAGGGGTCATTAATAGCAGTCGTTATTACCCATAATAACGGCCTCCTGCCTTTGAGTCCTTTGAGAAATGCCGGTAAAACGCAGTCGACGGCCATGGATACCGGCTCGAGCAGTATCAGAACCGTCTGCACGAGCTGGCAATAGAGAAATTCCAGGATAGCCGGGATATTCATCTTCCGCCTCGACCTGACTTGTCTGTGTCCGGCATGTCCTTTGCCCGGAAAGCCAGGACACTTCGATCTCCACTTGGGTTACCTCGTCAATTCCATTGTCAATTTATCCGATTATCCAAAACCCTCGGAGAATCGTTGATTACGTGCATTTTTCTTCCGATGCCTCTTGTGTCATCTTGAAAAACATGCCGAATTATGCATGGGCCAAGGAACTTCTGTATTTTCTAATTTTCGGCAGAATTTCGCAGGGAAGGGTTATGAAAATACTTGACGATTGATGATGTCATTATTTTTATTAATTGACAGTCTGTATTGGGCGGCTTTTATTCTGTCCATTCCATTACCAGTACATAGTACCTTTGATTAATCCTTAATGTTTGCAAATCGTTGGGGAAGATGAGGGATAGGGAATTTGCGGGATAGGCATGATATCCATCTTGTGCGGTGGACGGACAATCAACAGTTTCTGCCTGTCGTCTGGAGATATTGGAAAAGGAGACGATGTGGCGTGTTGACATCAATCTAGTTAGGTTACAGGCTGAATTGCATCGAATCGTCACGGTTGTCTTGTCTGCCGGGCGTCTTTTGTTCCAACTCGTCACTGTAAATGCATCAGTAAACCAGAGATACGAAAACTTGCGGACAGCCATTGTCAATATATACTTTGCAGAATTCTCTCATTGACGAATCTGAGTCCCTAATTTCATTCTATCCCTGTATTTTGATCTCTTTTAGAAGAAACGATGTTTTCACGAAGCAATTTCCCGAGATAATTTCAAATAATTCCATCTGTTTTACCCGTGAACGCGAAAACATTTCACCGGCGGTAATAGTGTTGTAATCGTTTTACGCGGTGCAACGAATAAATCCGGCGAGTGTGGCTTTTTGCCGTTGATTCGGCCGTTACACGTAAATCACGTTTGAATGATAATGGCCGGTGAGGTGCGAAGTGGTTGTCACGAGTAATTTGTCAAAATGCGACCGGAAACTCACGGTTCACCGTGTACCGTCGAAACTAGCGAAACGACGGTCAACCACAGTCAACGAAGATAAATGCGTTGAGGTTCACGGGGTTAACTGTCGATTACGAATCAGCAGTTAAAGTCATTAGAAATGAGGTCGCGCGTGCGCGCCACGAATATTTTTTACAAAAGACAAAACGGGAATTTCAAAACGAGGCAGTAATCGTTCGTTCGTCCGGAAAACAAATTTTTATCGAGCTTCAATTTTAATACTAGGCCAACTCATGTAAAGATGTTTTTCAAAAACTGACTGTGGGAGTTTTTGAAGAATGAAATGTTTTCTAAATAATTAGTACGAAATTATGAGACTGAATATGACACTTTTTTCCGCTCGAACAGTTCCCTGAGCACTGAGGTCTCTGTTTTCTGCAAACGTGACTTTGTTGAGTTGGTCCTTTATCGAAAAAGACAGAATTGAAAAGAGAGTTTTCTGCATGCCTGTCGTCCGCCTTTGTTTGTACTTCCTGTTTACTGAGGGGGTTAAACGTAAATACAAATTGCAACTCTTCTGATGACGTTGCGCCGACTTTTCCGTCTGCCGTATTAATTACGGCCTTTTATTCCTTTCAAACTGTCCCTCCATTAACTCGTACGTTCCTTCCTCGGCAATGACGTTAATTAAATTATACTTTTCTCCGCGCGGACGTAAACACTTTGGCTTAAAAGCAACATTCCACGGGGCCCTTAATAAAGCCCGGAAATTTCGCGAACAATCCCAGCGACCTTTTTGAGACCCCGCTATTATTGCATTACCAAAAAAAAAACATAAACGCGGTAATCACTGCAACGCCGGCAATGCTAACGTCAATTAGCGGAATTCACGAGAAATTTCGCTGTTCTCGACGGGAAACGATTTTATTAAAACCACGGTACCATCTGTTACGTTTAATTATTGCTAGTGAAATATATGTATATATATATATACATATCAGGCTGGCCTGGTTGGTTCTTTGAAGCGAAGATGATCATAAGCCGGTTCCTCTGGCAAACTTTTCCTTCGAAATTTCCTCCTCTACGAATTTCTCGTCTCGCCGACCACCCTGCCCCCTCCCCCCTCTGGCTGGCATTAATATCACGAGATCCCAACTCTCCGCGACTCGATACTGCCATCCGTCTTGTCCGCCCGAGAGGTCGATACTTTTGACTGGATAAAACGCACCGGGGAAACAAATGGACGGGCGGATCAAAAAAAAAAAGTCGCCGAGAAAATAAGGGTGCACGGACCCCGTGAAAACGGTGGAAAATTTGTGCGTGACGTGACGGACGGGAAGGAGTAATACACGAAGAAATCTAGACGGATGTTGTCGTCAATTTTTTTTTCTCGAAGCCGAATTTTACGCGATGTACCTCGTGAAAGATGGTCCGACGAATTTTGCAAAGTTATTCCACGGATTTCTCTTCGCAGAAGAAATCATTAGGAAGATAGTAATTAGGTGAACGAAGGAAGGAGTCAGGAGAAAAAGTTGGAAAGAGCAAGTAAAGAATTGTACGTAACGACCGTGACTTGATTCCCGGTAAAGAGTTCAGAATAGTTCTTATATTCCTAAACTAGGCCAATGTTCACTAAAAACAATTTCCTTAATTGCTTTCTCTAGTCTCACCCAGCCAATGAATACAGGAGCATCGAAAAGTGCTTAAAAACGAGTTAAAAAACGAGAATCATCGAAGTTTTCACGAAGGAATGAATCCGAAAGCACCTATTGCCTGTCAAATCGTTTCGTTCCAATGCAAAAACTGCAAGGGTCCCGGAAGCTCTTAAATATTGATAAATGGCCGGGCGAAACTGTCAAAGGCCCACATTGATAAAATCTCACGGGGATTCGCCGTTGCCATTAGTTCAGTAAATCCTTTTCGCCGAGAGAATACCAAAAGGAGTAATGTTTTTGAATTACAACTCAAACCGCCTTTTCCCCATTCCCTCGGACGCAGTGAAAATGAGAAAAATAGAATTTCGTGAACGGGAAATGCCCGATCTCTGGGCACGTAAGCGAAAACCGACGGCGATGTGTACGTCGAGTAAACTTGCCGTCAGTATACAGTTTAATGTCGCCTGTGAACTCAAACAAGCTTGCCAGTCCAGTTTGGCGGATCCTTATAACGTGTGCACTCGCGTTCCGAACAGCTCAGGTCGGATGAAACGGAGATTTACCGCAGGTGAACTTACGCTAATCGTAGGAATCATGATAAATGACTCAATCTTTATTCAAGCCCCGATGCCTCGGAAGATTACCGATTTATAGGGAAATTTAGCCCCTCGCCAATTTTTGCCTGAATTTCCTTGCAATTGTAACACTATTAATATCATTCATAAAAACCTTTATTATCCAATATAAAACCCAGAATGCTATTTACATATTTTACAACGTACTTGGAAATATTTAAATATTCATTTCGAACGTCCGGAAAGGTATTTGGTGCAATTAGCTTAGCATCTGATACGGTTATCCATTTCCATACAAAATACGATATTTTATTCATGCGAGCCGTGTTCGCAAGTGAGTCTCGCAGAAACATACAAGTCCATTGGACGACAATTAGGTCAGCGTTGTTGTAATTGTCGTTGTATATTGCATCGCGTACGTGCATAGAAAAGCCGCACGTGAACGTATTCGGGATTATCCGGCGGTGAGGGGGGCGGACAGGGCGGCATCAATTCTAATATCGGGCATCGATCTTCTACGTGTTCTGTATAATGTTCGCGTGAAACCAGAAACGTCGGCCGCGCGCACCTTACGTGCACATGGAAAATATATCGCGATTGACCGGCGTAATTAATAACGAGCCGGGCCCCGGCCGATAGGAATCGACGCCGTTGGCTCTACGCGACTCCGTTTAAACCACTACCCCCCCCCCCCTCTCTCTCTCTCTCTCTTTCTCTCTGCCGACATTTCATTGCCGAGGGACAGCGAAATGTTTCCTTCCGATAAACGCCGAGGAAGTGCATCCCCGGAAGTACGTGGAATTGAACGATTCTACGCAGTAACGACTTTGAAACTTTAAATGAATTCTTAATTCGTCGAGTTAAGCGCCGGCTAATTGCATTGGCGAAGCTTGCGAGCCGCAGAAGTAAAAAATGATGTTTTCTGAATTATGTTCTTTGTTTCGTTTGTTCGATCAATGGCCTGGACGGTGCGATACCTTAAACGTTTGATTTATGGAGAACGTAGACGCTAAAGCAACCACGGAGGAGCAGTACTCCTTGAATTCGGTATTCCCCGGAGCTTTTCCACCCCTCGTCTCTCCTCTAAGCTCTTTTGTTCCCTTCCGTGCATATTAACCGTAGAACGTGACTGTACGAACGGATATTCTATGCGAAAAAGTTTCGCTAACGAAGCTAAGACGATTTCCTATTAACGAAAGGATGCATATTTTTCCCGTCTGAAAAACCCACGGCAATTCCCCGGGGGAACCCACTACGAGGAAAAATAGCGTAAAGCGCAAAAGAGACAAAAAATCTGCGGGAAAATAATGCTTAATGACTCAAGAAAGTCGTTTGTTAAGCCGAAGAAAATGAATATCATTCCCTGGGACAAAGAAACTGAAACTTGGTCCTTCGAAAAAACCCCCGAAAAAACGGATCGTTTGTAATTCGGTATGGAATGAAATATTTTTACAATTAACGAAGGGCCGTAAATACACGGGTTCCCCCGCTGCTAATGAATCTTTCGACCGCGGCAACGTGCCGTGAAAAATCTGCTTACGACGCGTCCGCCGAATTTAATCCAATTAGCAAAACGGGCCGTTGAGTCGCAGTTAAAACTATGCGCAAACTTGGAATTGAATTTACGCGGGGCGTGCATTATCGGCCGATAACGCGCCACGATTGTCCGGAGTTGAAGGCTGTCTGAAATTCGCGACCGTGGGGAGAGGGGGGCGGGGGGTAATTAGGTACAGCCGTGAAACATTTCTTACGTTGAGAAATTGTCGGAGAATTTACTTTTGCCGAATGCTTTCGAGCGCTTGAGCGAGTACAATCGTCACGTAAAACTTTCTCCACGCTTTTCGCAGAGACTTGCCGAGCTTTTGCGTTTTCCGTTAAACACCTGCCAATGTTAATTGCAAGTCGTGGCGATAGAAGAACTTGTGACTCAATTCCCTAATGCGTGCAAGTTCAAAAGCTTTAGCGGGCTAACGAAGTGTTGGCTCGGGAGTAAGATGGACATTTTAACTGGGTCAATTGGAGTAAGTGCAACGGATGAGAGACTGCTGAAAGCTTCCCTGTTTTTCCTCGGATACTGCTGAATTTATTTCAATAATTAACAGTTTCCCGCGAGTTCTGCGTAGGAGGAAAATTAAGTAATTCTATCAAATTTAAATAGGGCCCTAACTCTCGCTTTTCGATAAATATATCTCTTTCAGAAACCGTGCTTTCCGAACAAAATTACTATCCTCGTTATTTATGAAATTTCTATTTCTATTTCACTTGTCGTTTATTAATATTAACATCGACACTGACCGTTAATACTGACGTTTAATTGAACCAAACGTGGTTGTTCAACATTTTTTAATTGCTCTATAGATTCCGAATGGGACGTTGCTCAGTGAAGCTCATCGTTTCTTTCGACGTATTTACCCGAGCATTTAGACAGTTCGATCAGTTTTTCCAGCGACGACGCCCCGAATAGCATTAAATCTGCAATAATTCGCTGGAAATTTTCGACCCTGGAGAAATAACGACATCCATAAAATTTGTCGAAGGAAGGTATGTGTAGTGGCGGAAGGGGGAGGGTCTATTTAAAATTCAAAGGATGCAAAGCTGGTGTCGAGACGAGGATTGGCAAATATCAATCGAATGACCTGTCATCGCTTCTTCAGCGACTCGATGGAATTCTTCCTTCAAATATGAATATTGAATCGTTGTAAAAAATTTGTGAAAAACGGAAAGGACGTCACGAGCTACGGCGAAATTGCGATCGTGTAATGAATTCACGGTGACACGTGTGCGTACAAAACAAATCTTGTGAAACGGGTATTCATTTTTGGATATAGATTTTCATCGAATTCGCCAATATCGTCTCGGATTGGAAAAAGATAAAACGCCAGATGGATCATTCGCACTTCTCTATATTCCTCATCGATACTGTAACATCATAAAATTAACATCATCATATAACAATGAATAAATTATGGTAACTCGTTAAAATATACATGGTAACCCGCTAGGAGCAAAAAAACTATGCTCGTATATTCTCGCACTTATTTCTACGTTTATTTACAGTCCTTTTGGAAATTTTACGGCGCTTAATGGCCGAAAAATTATTCGATAACTAATTGCACCGAAACAGAAGCCTCAAAACCGCTCGCCAGTATTTGTAAACCATTAATGATTTAACAAAAAAATAAAAACGTTGCGAACACTTGAACAAAACTCAAAACTAAAAGAATAGGAAATTTAAAAGACATGATCACCTTTAATCACGAGCCGCAGTTTCGCTTAAAATGTAATTAGATGAATTATCATTGGATAAATAAATGTCAGTGACGAGTATGATCGTTAAAAATGGTTCACATTTTTCGAAGGGACATCCCGTCTTACCGACTAGCAGTTTGAGCTTTCGTAAAAATTGGCGCTTGAGTAAAGAGAAATCACAGGATGCTGCTGGCCAGGGACAGAGATTCTTGGAGTTTGCTCCGCGGGGCTGTACTTTCGTTGCTGCTCTGTTCACTGGCATTCGGATGGCCGTCGTTCAACAACGGCCTCGACGTCGAGTCCATTTTCTTGAGCGTGTAATTCTTTCGTTGAACCCCGACTGTCCTGTCCTTTTCGCCGTCCTCGCGGACACCGGCCGATCGGATCATTTCCTTCGCCCGATCCATGCGGTACCTGAGGACAAAAAGTCCTATCGATCATCCGTGAAATTTACCCGAAGAGTGCCGAAACGAAAATCCTTTGATCACAAAAGGGGATCCGTTTAATAAACATCTGCAATTCTTCAGTGAAATTCCTTTGTAAAAAAATTATTTAACGCTACACCGTAGTCTCAGCACATTAAATCTTGATTTTACGTACCTAACGGATCCCCTGAAATTGCGTGAAAAGCGCGTGTCGGTCGGGGAATCGGGTTTCCCAGTGAAAATGGACCTGGTGCTCCAAACTCGGCTGTTTCTCGCGGCACAGCAGACGGTTCGTTTGAAAGCCGCCCTGTACTTGATGCTCATGAGATTGTAAAGGATCGGATTAACCGTCGTGCTGAAATAGTAGAGGCAGCCGCTCAGGATGTAGAGCCACTCGTTGAGATCGGGGTAATAGTCCGAGTCCTGGGCGTAAACGTAAAGCAAACGCTGAGCGTGGAAAGGCGCCCAGCAGATGAAAAACATTATCACGACGGCGCCTAAAACGTCAGAAAAGCTTCCTTATCACGGCGCCCAGGGCAATGGAATTGATTTACTCGGTAACCCAAAGCCCCCGCCAAATTATACGGGAATCTGATAAAGGTCACTTTCAAAAGTCTTTTCCCCTGATTATCCCCTTATTATAGCATTCGGGAAATGTTGTTCATTTTTCTCAAATGTCAAGCATTTTTACCAGCTCTATGCCGTTATGATGAAACTGTGATTCTGGAAAATTCCTTTAAAGGACAAGGTATTTGAGCGCAATGCCTACTTAACATCCTGATGATGGATTTTTTCGATTGCACGTGTCGAGGTTCCCCATGAACGGCACCCGACATCATCGGCCCGAGGCTGCTTTTCGAGGCTCGCCTGATTGTCAGTCCCATTCTCACGTAAACCACGAGAATCGCCAGCATAGGCGCAATGAAGAAAACCACGCTGCTAAGCTCGTAAAGCGGAAACTGTGGCATGTGGGGCAACAGCATGGCACAGATTGCAGAATCCGTCGAGTAATTACCGGACCCTAAAAGGTCATTCTCGAGTAAATTCTAAAGCACACAAATTCATTATCCAAAGTCCTTTTAATATGAATTTAGATGGTTTTTCTCTTTGATCGGGTAGCAATCCTCGTGCGAGAAAAACTGAACTTTTGAGCATGTTTTCCCATTGTAACCAATTCTAACCCACTCTAACCCACTTTTGAGCGTATTGGCTGGCAAACCTGGTGGATATTCGACGTAATTGACGGTCGTGTAATAGCCGAAGGGGATCGCGCAGACGAGTGCGATCGACCAGGCTGCGAGGATGAAACGAATCGGCCTTTTCAGGCCACTCATCGCGTAAACACGAAGCGGGTGACAAATGGCGAGATATCTCTCCATAGAGAATGCCACTATCGTGAGGACCGACACGTACGAGGACCTGCGACAAAGAGAACGCTACTGCCTCGGCAAGAGAAAACAGGAGAGGGGTGGGAAAGGGTAGGGGCCAGGGCAGAGGATTTTGCAGTTGGAAATTCGTGACAAAGAGGATCGGTCGAGCGTGTTTGTTCCCTTACATCTCGGACACGTATGCTCTGATTTTGCAGAGGGCAACGCCCAGGGCCCACGGATACTGTTGCCAGAAGACGCTCAGCTCGTTCGGCAGACCTGAAATCAATGGCAAAAAATTTCACTCACGTTACGATGCCAAGGAAAATACTGGCGAAACGCTTGACGGTCCGCGCCAAAAGTTTCTTGCGCATATCGCTTAAATCTGGAAAGATTTCCTCGGTTTTAACGTTTGCCTATCGACTAGCCATTTATGAGTTGTTTGAAAGGCCAAGGTCCTTACATTGTTCACCCCCTCCCCTTTGACCTATTTTCACGACTTCCTACCGTGGTTACTTTTTCGGACAAACCACATTTGATGCGAAAGAAGCATGGCGACTACTTGTTCTTCTTTACTCAGGTTTTTGTGATATCCACATAAAAATACTTCTTAGATGATTTTGCATAAAGTGCAAGAAATCATTCTCGTACTATTATATTCTTATCGGCAAAAATACAATCTTAACTTTGCCCTTTTTATTGGCAATACAAATGCACCGATTGGAAATATAAAAATTCGGCCGAGGTTTTCCCGGGTTTCCCGTTGACTGCTGAATTCTCCGTGGTTTTTTCCCCCGAGTAGCTTACGGGCGCATGAAAAGCGAGGTGTCGTCACCTGGTCACCGCGACGGGGAAAAAAGGGGACGTTCGAAAAAAGAAAGTAATGGACGTGGCCGGAAAGCCACGAGCGCAACGACGTCTTCAAAGTTCTTTTCGTTCTCGCAGCCTGCCTGTCCGTCGCCATTAGCTCGTGCATGGCGTTTTATGGGTACCCCCGCGGTCTCAGCTTGCCATTTTTCCGGATCGATATTCAGTCCGACGTCGCGCGAGATTTATCGCGAGCAACGAACCATCCCCGCCGCGGAAATAGTCAACGCGTACCGCAAATACCTTCGCAATCCTGTGCTTCGTCGATGGACGATATCGATAACGATAACCACTCGTCGATCTGACTTGTTCCTCGAATGAAAGATTGATATTTCCTATAAAAATATCTCCTTATCGCGCCTTTTACTTTTGACGTCATACACTCGTAATCCACTTAATTCCTAATTGCGAAATAACCACTGCTTTATCGAGGAACTTTGAAAAAGTTTGGACTCGCAGCGATGAATTTCGATTGAAGTAATTACTAGATTAATAGAAGTGTCTCTTTTTAAATAAAATCGAATGAATGAGTACGTTAATGGCTTTAAGAAAGTTTCTATATGTTAGATTTTTGTAACAGTATTAAACTAAAGATTTTTCGGGGCTCTTTGAAATGCTTAACGACGCGACAGGGAAATGATTTTGCATGGTTCTTAAAAACTTTGTACAGCGCAGCCAGTGCAAATACGAGACGCATTATCTCCTTGACGGTCGTATATTCCCCTTGTATCTCGCGCGATCTTGAAACGCGAATAGATACGGCCATTGTACGTCAGACAGACGCATTCGAGTCTGTTCTGCCGCACGAACATCGACATTAAAGCCCCTTTACAACACCCAACATGTCCGTAGAAGAGAAAATTTCTTCGTCTCATAGCGATGCACGGAAGGACAGGAAAAACGGCTTATCAGAGGAACAAGACAAATATTTCAGGCTAATAAAATGTTTCGCGTCTCGTCACGTGATGACTGATGTAAATTAATAGGCCTTTAATTAGGCTCTACCAGGTGTGACAATTCATTCATTTAATCATCATTCTTGAAATGTTTGAGAAAAACTCGGGCGGAATTTTTTATTGCACAGACTGTAAATATTGCTCGTGAAAAAGGAGCGAAACAAATTGTAATTACCAGGGGCATGTATTACAATTTACAAAAGATAATTATTGTTAACAATAACAACACTGCGTCGCCCTGGTGGGAAAAAATTTACTCTTCTTTCGTCCCGTTTTCCTTGCTTTGCCATTGTTTCGTTACTTTATTTATTCTCGAACCGTCAGTATGGGAAATTTTACACGTGAGCCAGGAAAATTCATTTCCCCGAAGAGCAGATTTATGGGCGGCTTAAGTTCATCGGGGTAATTGCCACGTTGACGGGACTCGTCTCCTTCGCGATATTTATGAGGATGCACCGTTGTGCAATATGCACTTCGAAGTGCATCTCCATCATTGCCTCCACGAGTGCGTCTGATAGCGAAGACGAATTTACGAAATTTCCAACACCTACCCATAGCGAAACAGACAAACGTCTTGCGCGTTAAATCAGTTCGATGAATCGAAATGTGTAACAATAATTAAGAGTAATCCTATTTATGCAAATATTAATTAATTGATTAGGCACATTAATGTTTGACTTATCCTTCACCTGTTGCTCTAAATTTAAACGATTCATGGTATAAAAGACTTAGAAATGATTTGGTGAGCGAAAAATGAACTATTTTAAGACGTAAAGAAATAGTTTTTGACTTGAATACGTTGGGAAAGTTAATACTTCATCGATGATGTTATTTTTAACCGCGGGTCATGTAGTTGGAAAGTTGACTGTCGAACAAGTGGGCCTTGAAAAGGGAGTTGATTTCCCTAATCCATCCCATAAAACCACTGACGCACTCTACGTAAGCCGATTAAAGCAAGTTACGCTCCACTTTTCTCTTTGGCCACCTCGCCCTGGGAATACTTTTTCTTTGTGGATTTGTTCGCACACGGTTTCCGAGATTGCATAATTACTGCGCTTGATGATTAACTGCTCCTTAAGCTCCTTGAAAAACTTCTCGTCTTAAGTTCCACTCGGAGCGTTTTAATGTTGAGTTTTGCTTTAACCGAAAGAATATCATGTCGAGGATTTATGTTGAAACACGAAAAACGTTGTTCCTTCTGCAGTTTTTCCTTTCACTCGGCCGAAGAACGTTTGTCCCGCGCAATTGAATAGTTCAACAAGCGCTTCATTCAAAAGGACAAACTTGGCTTGGAAGAAGCTCAACAGGACCAAGCAGGCATCAAAGAAAATGAGTATATTCGTCTGCATTAAAAATACAACTGACAACTCAAAAGAGAAAAAAGTATCCCACATGCAGGAACCGGCTTTCGACTGTTTAATCCCGAAATGCATTATAACGTAAATGTAAGAAGAGATACGAAAACGAAAAAACATTATCATCGTAATGGTATAGTACAGTAAAGCTTTAACATTAATCCCCCGGGAACATTTCGCAGAAACATGCAGACGAAAGAAAATTGTTATTGTTCGATAATTACGCCATGTTGGCGGTTTAAATTCTGCGAAAATGGCGATGATATATTTTTTCGTGGGCGGCCGTATGAAAGGCAATACCTTTTTGAAAAGCTTTATTGCAGCTGGCCGAACGGCTATGTATTCCATTGTTATTGTAGCCGTTGGAGCCGTCATTGTACCGAAGGTCCGTGTACGCGAGATACACGCGGCTTTATACGAATATTTCACCGGCGGTACGAAGTCATAACGGATAAGAATTTCACGCGAGAGGTGGGGCGCCGGGGAGGGTGAAGTCGTTAACAATTATGTAGCAGCGAGGTAGAAGCGCGGTAAAAGGAAACCATTGGACGGTATTGCCATTGGAAGGGCTCTGCAGAAAATGGCCGTTAGGTAATCGCATTCACGGTTCACCGCACGAAGCCTTCGACATTCCTCCTCTCTCAAACGAACTCCGCGTTTCCTCCATTCCACCCCTTCGCTCGCATCCGGCATTCACTTTGTCCCGAAGTACACGCATCACTCATAAGGAAATGTACTTGAGGAAGCTCAGTCGTCTGCGAACGACTCCCGTCGACGTCGCAATAAATCTATTGTAGTACAATTTCATTAACCTAGCGACAAATTGCTACAGTTTATGACGGTAAAATTAAACCTCCGGGCACTAATGAAACACTCCCTTTCTGAAGATAGAAAAATGTCTTAAAAAATAGCAGTGAAATTTAGCTGATAAATTGATTAACATCGCGTCAATATATTCGAGAGAACAGCAAAGTCCGATTTGATTCTTTCCGATTTTTCGATGGGCAATCTGAACACCTTGTCTTCGTTATCACATAAATCTCGGATTTAATCTCGCGCGTCTCGTGTTTGATCCTGGCAAGTCCTTTGTGCGGCCAGCGGAAAAAAGTACGACAGTCGCGGCGAATGCCGTCGATTTCTTCTGGCCAGTGCATCGACGGTCCTTTTCCCCTTTGGAAATGGGCGCGAAGGTCGGCGATCCGATGAAAAATCTACGGTCCCGTGACCACGTCGGAAGGAAGACGCGGGAGGAGGGGGGGCAAGGACTTGTCTTTTGATCCGGGCAAATCCGTTTGTACACTGACACACGTGTCTTCCGCGCGGAGATCTCTCACGGTGACGCAAATTCAGAGACATATTTCGATCGACAAACAGCCAACCGGAAAGATAGCAATCTCGAGCGCACACAAAACAGAGATTAATTCCAGGCCCTTATCTTTATCTCGCCGAACGGGGATGGGAGGTAAGGAAGGGGGAGGGGAGGAAGAGGTAGGAGAAAGCCAGTGGAACGAAACCGAGTAGCAGCATCTTAAATTTCAGCGAAGTATTACTTCTCCTTTCCTTTCGTCTTTCCTTCCTCACCCTCGCGATTAAAACTCTCGCTCTTTACCCACTCCTCCGTCTATCTTCTCGTATTATCGTAAACACTGGTTATTAACAATTTCTTAATTAATTCGAGCAGTTTGAAAAAGTGTAGATTACAAGCGTCTCGTTGAAACGATGAACATTGTATTTAATTCCGTTTACGAACGTAATCTTCTCAAGTACGTACATTTATCAAATCCTCTGACAGTCTTCATGAATAGATTTGACAGGTCTTGTTGCCATAATTTAGTAAAAAAGATGGGCCAAGGTCAATCGTCAAGTAGCACATACTAGAATTTGACTTCAGAATTTCATATCTCAAGATTTCAAACGGTTCTACATCGTCGAAAAATTAATTAACATTTAACGTTTGACGCCGTACCTCGTGGGTCGAGTGAACATTATCGGTTTACTACTCATTTGTTCTTTTATTTCGAGCATCGCGATTATCCGTGTGACATCTGAGATTGAACGACTGAATTGAATGAAATTTCTCGGTTCGTTCGTAGATTCGTTGGCCGGGACGTGGCCTGTGAGGCTGGGAAAATCTTTGGGGGTTTCTAGTTAGGTAAAGCTCGCGTGAATGGCGAGTAAGAAGGGCCGAGCCCGATGATCCGGGTTAAAGCCGACAGAGTCGGGGAACTTAAGGGCGTTTTATCCGCTCCTCGCGACGATCGCAGAATCGCATTATACGACGTTAGACTTGCTCTTAGCTGGCGTCTCGACCGCGTTTTACTTGTCCTACTGTCAAGGAATATTGATTCTCCGTGTCGACACCGCGCGAATACCGAGCATCGCCGGGACGAAAGACAAACCGACGTGAAGAAAGGCAGAATTTTCCCCGGGATAAAAGAGAGCAAGCGGGGAAACGACCGCGACTTGATAATTCCATAGCCCGAGTTTTCATAAACTTATCGCGCTGGCTACCGTTTCCGATAATACCACGAGTCTACCTCGGAGTTGTGCTTTAAAATACACGCGGGGAAAACCTTACGCCGGCCGGGAAGATTATTGGAGGATCGTCTTGCACGTCGATTTGCCCGAGACTCTCATAGGAAAATTTGTTTTTCATCTTTATTTCTTCGGCGTTTCTTATCGCGAAAAGTCCCAAGACTGCCGGCTGTGCATTATCGTGACAACGACGTTTTACACGTCGGTCATTATCGGCTTCGTTATCGATTATCGAAGAATCATCGTCAGCCGATGAATTAAACGTGTCAGCTGGTCGTTGTCTCCAAACAAAAAGAACATCACGAAAACTAATTGACTATTTTTATCGAATTTCCATCGCAACATTTTATTGCGATCTTCTTCGTCAGTTTCATGAAAAAACATGAGTAAGTCTGAATCTGCTTATCGGTAATCGCCTTGAGCATCGAAAGTTCTCAGTGATTCACGCTATTATTACATCCACGTAATATTCTGTAATCGGTGTTGAAGATACAATAAAATTTGAAAATCATAGGCATTTTTGTTTGCAAGAAACATTTCATGTAAGTCTTTCGGTACAAATCCCTTGATATAAATCTTTTTAACATTAACCCAGTTTTGCTCTTGGTTAGGCATTCAGCATTGATCGTAGCAACCGCTGTGAAGCGAAGGAAATTTTGGGGAAGGACTAATTCCTTTTAAATCCTTTACCGATAACTCGGTCGAATGATACTCCAAAAGTTTGGTTTGGGAATTAAACAATCACTTCAGTTAACACTGGTGAAGTGAAAGAGATTTTTGAATCGACTAATTCTTTGGATTGTTGCGTCCACGTTGTCATTAATCATCAATTCTCATCAACAAAACTTGTAATTACTTGATGAATTTCAAAAGAAAAAAGGGACGGAAGGTCTGTTAGTCTTGTATTTAGTCAAAGCACACTGTAATCTTGTCTTACTTTGTCACTTGAAGTCTTAGCTTGCAATTAGGCTGAAAATACATTCACTACCGTACACAAACATCTTCTTCCGCCTGTGCGTACCCGGAAGTACAATGGCGCAAGAATTATTACGCTCATAAAAAGGGTAGTTTCATAGCTAAAAAATGACGTTCAGTATTTCACCTTCCTCTGTCGAAAGTGACATTTAACGTGTGAATGCATTTGCCGTTATACATAAAACGAGTCCTTGCACTTACCCAACAGGAGTAGCGTGAGGTCGGATATGGCGAGATTAAAAAGATAGTAGTTTGTGGCGGTGTGCATGGAAGTATTTTTTATGACGACCGTGCAGGTAGCGACATTCCCGAAGACCCCGGTGACGAAGATGGCGAGATAGGCGAGGGTCAAGGGCACGACCAGTTGCATTGGCAAGAATTTCGGCCCGAGAACCATGGCGAGGTATTCCTCCTCCGTGAGGATCTCCTGTTCTTCCTTATCGACCGTTTCCATACCTTCCCCCTACGCTTTTCCTCTTATTTCCACGATTTCCCCCTCAAAGTTCACTCGTCTTAACCCCCTGTGTTCTCCGGCTCACTGTATTTGCTGTGCACTTTTGCCGCCCGAAGCACCCGAGTTTGCCTTAATTGACTTGTTACTTCCCCTCGCTTGATTATCCTCTGCTTAGCGAATGAAGTCCTGAAGGCGGAATCCTTGCTCGCCTCTTTCTCATGTTAATCGAATAGAACGGCCGGACGATTATTCTATTTAAGTCCGGAGAACTCTTTCCGTGGACCTGTGGTTCCGCCGTTTAATTGACCAACTTTTCGTTGGCTTAATTTTCTCTCCTTCCCGTTGGATTTGTCTTCCCTGCGGACGACGCTGAAATACAAACACCGCTGCTTGTCTTCACTCGCGACGATTCCCGCGTCAGCCAGCCGGTTGACGTGGAATCGCGCGGTTTGATTCCAATTTATCGGGATCTACAAAGGGACGGGTAAATGACGGGATTTGCACGAAGGGTCCGACCGTCGACGTGATTCACCGACCGGAAGGACCGACGGTGAATCTTCAGGTTGTCGAACGTTAAACTCTCGCCGCTCGTAAATAGATCCACCTTTTCCTACCACCTCAACAATTCCTCGCAACGTGTTAAGAGCCTGCGCGTCTATATAAAAACATTTCTCGTTACGAAACACCACAGACGGCAAGCGCATGAGCTAAGTGGGAAAAGACGGACGAAAATAAAGCAAGCTTTCCTAACGTATTCACTAGATTCGGCAAAAGAACGTTCTTAAAGGGACATAATTTCCTTTACTTACAAGGTATTTTCGACACTCTTAGATTTTTACGTATTTAGCTAATTATCCTTCAAATCTTTTTGAAAATTATTTAATATTTCAGAAGAGATAAGTACATAATTTCGTTAATCCGACAGCTAGAATCACAATTTTAGAATTATTCGAGAAAGAAGAAAAGACTTGCCTTCATGAATTGTGTAAAAGAAATGCTATGAAACCTTGAAAATCTGCCAGAAATAAAAACTGTTGGCAGAATATCTGGAATCTTTAGCTACTTTTAGACACTTTTCGGAAATTGTTTGCGAGTTCCGCAATTTCATTAGGCAGATTGAATTCGTCCGAGCAATGAGAAGGCAGGTGTCTTTATGAAACATGGATCTGAAGGATTTAGCAAATCTCTTGAGCTTCGAATCTGTCCAGAAGTTTGTCATTCTCCGTCACGATTAATCCATCGGGCAAACTTGCGGTCCCCAACCGTCAGATGTACGTTAAACTCGAGAATAGTTCGCCCGGAAACACATACTAGTCGGTTGTTTATGTTTTGATAATGGGAATACCACAAGACAGAGTAATACCGACGCTGAGAACACGGGTCCTTCTAATCGAAGAAACGAAGGATTCGGAAGGGGAAGCAATCAAGCGCTGGGAAAGAAAACACTTTAAAAAATTGAGCGTAGTGTCTACAGAGCGAAGGGCAGACCCTTTGGATGAGAAGCAACGGGAAAACCCGGTGTATTTTCTCGCTGTTGACTCGACGGCAATCAATTTCACCATTTGCACCGCGACGTTCCGTTCCATCGGGAAAATTAAGTTCGATAACAAAGTATTGGCGGGATCAACGAGTTTTTGTTCGCGAAGACGGTCGACTGATTTGACAGCGAGCGATGGGAAGCAGGAGGGGCGGGGGGGGGGGGCTGGACAGGTGGGACCGGGAGAAAAGTTTAACGACACCTTCTTCCTTCTGGCGGAAATCTTTGCCGAGGATTTTCGTTTGACGGGGCAAAACACATCGCCTCGGTTTCTCCCGTCAGCGGGGCTTATCGTCCCCGCGTTTCCCGGGCATTCCCGGGCGAACAGCGCGGAAAAACCCGTACGAAATGGACGACGACGACACGCCGGTACCGGCGAGCTGACGAACACTGACTGAGCATTCCCGACGATACGATCGGCCACCCGTCGTCGCGACGACCCTGCAGATTTCACCGATAACAACGGCCATCTAAAGTTCCATTTTGATCGAGTTGCCGATACGCAACAGAAAATTTCCCGATCGCTCGAAACCCAAACGTCTTCCCTCGCGCGATATGATTAATTTCCCCCCGGGGAAGACTCGTTGTGATTCGTCCCTCGGAATTCCTGCAGTTTTCTTTGATGAAAAAGAACCACCACCGAGCAATCGTCGTTATCATATCAGAGAAACGTAAGAATCTTTTATTGAGAGGTCGATTTACTCTGGTTCACAGTTTTCCTACGGCTTCGCGCTAATTCTCGTTTCGCAGAATTTCCCTAGGCAACATGATTAATTCCACCGCGAGAAAACCGACAGCGCTAGCTGAGATTTCAGGTAAATTTTAAAAATCATGATAAAAGATGTGGCTTCTGAAGTAATATGGAATCGCTCATTTATAATTTCCTTCTCGGTCTAGATTTTTCCATAAAAAGCAGGCCAGCGTTTATAAAACAATCGGCGTTAATTTACTGGAAAACATAAATATTTTTTTAAGGCATTGATTTTTTTTATCGGCGCTGATTGTTTTATCTTTCTGTTGACAGATGTCTATCTAATAGAAGTCGGAACGTAATAATCTTATTACAATCAATTTCTGGTATATCATACGTGACAATTAGTCACGTACACAAGTACAAAATTCTTCCCAGAGATTTAGCATCTAATTTCGGATTTTCGTCGTTGCTCCGACATATTTCTGGCCTTGCTAAGGTCTTCCTTTCGCGGACCTAGGAGGTCGATAAGACGGGTCAGAGACTTAATCTTCACGTCGGAACAAAAGTGTAATCGACACTGCCATACGGTGTACAGTCGTGCCGAGACATATCTAATCCTCAAGGAAATTTTACGTATGGCACGATAAATATTGATAGTGTAACGGCGAAACGGGTTCCTTTCGTTGAGACGATCCCTCGGGATTGGCCGGATCGTTTCAAAGGGAACGTACAATTCAGCCGATAGTGCAGCAACATTTTTTACAGGGAAAATGTCCCGCCGTCGCCGGCCAGAAATCGCAGACCTTTTCCACGCCGAGACGTTTCTCCGGGGATTATGAGGATCGTTTCAAAGGATCGCAAAAAACGTTTGACCGCCTACGAAGGACTCGTCTCAATCCACGTCCGAATTCCCTTCTCTCGGGAAAATCCTGCCAACCCTTTTCCGCCCACTTGTTTCGCCCTTTCCTTACGGAGCATATGTGTTTCCGTATCTTGCATGTCCTTTACGTCTACCGTAATTTCACGGAGAAAAATCTTGGACGGGGAGTCGTCAAAGGATTCGAAGAACGCTATTATGAAAATCCTGTTCTACAATATCATTTTCTTCTTCGTTCTATGCCGGAATATTCTGAGTTCAGATTGAGAATTTTGTGAGCGCTGTGTATCGATTTTAACGTCTATTTTAGTGAAACAATTTTCAGAGTTCTTCGCAAATGACATTATCTGAGATTTTTTAATTTCGGTCTACATTCTTTCTTGACATGTTACATGTGAAAATCTGCGAATCATTTTAAAAGTCCATCAAGATTATATTATCCAGTAAATTTCTTGCCATATACCTAAATGCATTATTAAAGAGTATATTACCTACTCTCTTCTGGGAAAGATATTAAAGTATGAAAAATTTCTCGTAAAATGCATGTATGTCGTATGTAGAATTTTTTAATTGTAATAATTATTTGTGCTTGCGAATATTAGTCTGCATTCTTAAAAAAATACGATCGTCCCATGAAAATACGCTTATGTAACAGTGGACTTTAATAAGTTGGCTCGTCTTCATGCCCGACGGCACGGACCTGGAAATTGAAGATTGCTGATGACGGTTCACGTAACGTGTGGGAGTATCCACAAAAAAAGTTTTAAAAGAAATCCAAGGAAAGTCACGTCACAGGCGCCTTGTATCTGATTTAACAGCAGGGCGGAGTTTCTTAAGGGACAAAGCTTTATTTGCAAATTACTCTCCTACTGGCCATTTTTTCAAAACATGCTATTAAATTTCTTCTCCTCTCCGGCGTTCAACGTTAGATCGTCTTCGCTGTTTTACATATAAATGTAAATTTCAGCGTGCACACGGCAAGTCTTTACGCAAATGGTAAGAATTTGCTGTTGGTATTCCAAGAAAGCGGGAAACTGACCTATACAAGACAATCGGCTGTCTGCGACGAGCTTATCGTCGCTGCGAAAACACTCTGCCGGATAATTAGGGTCGACGGCAATTGTAAATACGCGAAATGCTACGGAGATACAATTATTCCGGCAGCATCTCCCAAGGATTTCGTTGTTACCGTAGAAATAGAGAACGAAGTCCACAGATGAGGGAAAATTGGACGACGTAGACAACGCAATGCTATTCACAATACGGTAAATTGCATTCGGAATATAAAAGACATTTTATGTGCTCTGATAGCAAGGAAACGGAGAGGGAACGATTGTACAGATATCGAGACTATCAATGTCTACTCAACGTATCGAAAGAGATAATATGCATTTAAATCATTCGTCAAATCTACCTCTGAATTTATGAACCATCGGCTGAGAAAAATGGGAATATTGCAATGGTGGTTCTCGGGAATTTTCCATTAATCAAATAATCAATAACACTGTGGTTTAAACTTTTAAATCCTTTTTCCGATCACTTCAGTAACATTTTGCACACCCATAGAAGATAAACTGTATATCCTCTGCTGGAGTGTTACACTTTAACCTTTAGTTTGAATTTCGAAATTTCAGGAAATTATTTTCTTAGACATTGTGAGAGTTTATTTTCTTTTTGCGTGTCGGTAATACACAAAGTACATATTTTCCATTAAACCTGGACGTTTCCGCTATTCCGCGGAAGTGGGAATTGTGAGAATCCTTTTCCCAATATTCTCGCATTCTCGGCCGCGATGTCATTGGTAACGTGTATTAAGGATTTAGAATACGTGGCTTTCTCAGAGGAAACTAAATTTTATGAATATTGCATGTGAAAATCATGGCAATGCTGACAGTCGGTAAAAACTGCTGGGTTGGAGGAATAATAAGACTTATAGCAACACTTCATAGACATTTATTTGAGAATAAATTCATATCAAAAACATTCTATATGTGGATAATGGGACGTATTACAATGAAGTACGTTGTACATTGAACGTACAAAGAGCTATTATGAGCGTAAATCGTAATGTAACAATAAAAGGAAAGTGCTCGGTTTCTCAAACTAAATGAATATGGCGAAATTTTGCATTCGCAGTTTTTCATGCAATGAAATGCAAAACTTAAACGAGGGAAAAAACGTTTTCTTTTGTGTTTCAATCTTGAGAATTATCATATTTATTCATTTTTTATTCGACGAATAACACGCAAAATATCAAAATATTCAACGGCGCAAGAAGCTAACAATATTTTACAAAAATATGCACGCATACATGTACATTTTCATTTGATTTACTCCGCCACGGAGTTTCATTCGATCGTAGAATTCATTTACGAATCTACGCTTTATTAAATATAATTGATTTCAACTAGAATCCGACGAATCGGAATTTGTATCACTCTCGCTGTCACTACTATCACGAATTTGAGGTTGTCTGTTCGTATTTACAAAAAGATCATCTTCATTTTCGGATTCCTTACTTTGATCGTCTTTTAACGTATTTCCAGCCAGCTGGGAGGTGTCGAATTCTTTCGGCCAACAGTTTTGATTGCGGTACCACTTAATGTGTTCCTTGAAGGGTAGAAGGGCGAAAAACTCGGTAACATTGGTTTCGATAATTCCATCACAAATGTTCGCATAAATCGCAAAGGTAATTACTGTTACTGGTTGTTCAAAGAACGGGGTACAAGCCAGTTTTCTCCCAAACGAAAGAAATAGAAGGCGATCGTAATTAAATGGAGTGAAAATAATTCCACATGATCTTTACTTACCCGTCGCAGTATTCTCACGATTTCGGCCTTAACTTTATCGCCTTCCGGAATGGGTTCGACCAGAACGAAGTCACCCCTCTTTACCCAAATGTTCCTCCGAAACTTGACGGGCATTGATACCAAATACTGCTTTCCGTCGACGTCCTCAACTTCATGAAGATTATTTCCCCGACCTTCGAGTACTCGAACGATAGATTGAGACTCGGTGGGCACACTCAAATCTTCGACTTCCTTAACAACGTGTTTCCGCTTCGTTGCCTTAGACATTTTGATATCTGTAAATCTGAATTTTTCGTACCAACTCCCCCTTTATTACATGTATATACAAATACGCAATATCAATACTATGGTAAAAAACTTAGGGTCGCTATATACTTTACATGGACACACTTATCGATTAACAAACATACTTTGACATGATAGCAATAAAAATAAGAGCTTGGCACAGATTCTGCATTACACAAATATGAGATTAGATTGTCTGTACATTTAAATGCCGCAATGGAGGTAACAGAAAAGGCTTTTTCGAAACCGAACGGTGGAGTGTGCGCGTTTTTATTCTGCCTTAGGTTTTGACATTTTTTGTCTTCGTAATGTGCCAAGGGCCTAATGATCCCCCGGACTTTTCCAACGTCGCCCACACGTCCAGGCTTTCCCCAGGAGGTATGCCATAACCCGCTTCAAGCCCGTGTGGATTCGAGGGGGTTTTACAGTCGTAGCTGGATTCTTTTCGGAGCACAGTGTCTACTTCTACAGCGGCGAAGAAGGCAACGGACATAGGCAGGTCCTTCATACCGAGTCTAGAGGCGCAAAAGGATCTCGTCATGAGATTCGTAAGGTGCATGGCCAACGCTGCGTTGTACTTATATCGGGTAGGGACTATATATCGAACTTCGTCGTGGAAGGACAGACAAAATCTAGCGTTGTCACGCATTAACCATCTCATACAAACAAGCATCAAATGAAGGAAATCAACTGCTCCGCTCTGAACGACCCAGTTGACTTTAGTCGGCAGGTACTTTTCGTCGTCTATCCCACAACCCTCTAAGGCTCTGCTGAGCCTGGACCCTAAAAACGGAGTGACAGGCTCAGGACTACCGGCGATTTCTTCCAGGCGGTTGAACATAGCCGATTCGGAACCGTCAATCCATTCCTTCTTCAGGAACATCTCGCCGATCGATTTGCCATGTACCTTAGCCATCTTGTAGGCCTCTGATGAGGAGTAATAATGGTCATCCATGTCGTTATTCACGAACTTGGGGTTCAACTTGTAAACTTTCTTTCCCTTGGTCAGTGCGAACATTTTGCTTGCCTTCGTAGAGGCTTCGCTCTCCGTCATCGAAGGATTGAATTGCTTCAATAGCCTCGTAGCGAACTTTTGTCCAGCTCCATAAATTCTGGCGTAATTAATGACCTTAGCGTGATCCCGGGAAATCCCTACTGCCTTAGCAGTGACGCTGTGCATGTCGGTTGCGTTCGATTTCGTCCCAACGAGAGTCATCCATCCGAAAGGTGTGGCACCGTGAATTTTCGCGTAATGGGCGTCACCGATGACCGAAGCAATCCACAGTTCCTGACTGTCAACGTCGGCGCCGACGATGCTGTAGCCCGGTGGTGCCTGAATCATTGAACGTAACTCAGAACCAACGCGTTCAGGATGTGCATTCGATGCAGTCATCCACGTTGGCTCAACAGCACGACGAGTTAATGTGCCGGACACGACCACCTGAGGAATTATAGCTCCGTATCGAGTTTCGTCCTTCTTTTTCCTACTGCCGCTTGTGAAGGACGATTCGTCCCACCAGGCTACTAATTGGGCTTTTATCCTATCCCGATTGTTTCGCCAGTATGACACCATCCGGGCGAGTTTCAGTACCTAACAAATGGATGTGAATAATATAGTCTAGACGGGTGTTTCGAATTATCTCTTTCTAGATTAGTAAGAAGTGAATGATTTTAACACTTGTTTCATACCTGTGTTGCGCTGGCGTCCAACCCGGCGAGTACATTTTCGGAGAATTTGTTGAGGAAATCTTTGGCTAGCGGATTACCAACGTTACGATTCATGCCGTCCTTGTGAGGTAATTTGAAGAAATAACAGCAATTATCAATGTCGACGTTGCACCAGATCCCAGTACCCTTGTAAAAAGAATATGCGTCTGTATTATTCTTATCCTTCTTTGTTCTGTATCGCCAGAATTCCGTTCTTGCCAAATTATCCTGCACGTCTGTGCGTAACGTCGACATCGCATAATCTACTTCATCGCCCGTTTTGCTCTCGGATTTTGGCAATGGGCATTGCGCTATCAGTTGTTTCAGTGGAATGTTGGTCTGAATTTCGGGGTCGTTTGTATGAGGGACTAAAATACCCCAACCATGTTCTCTGATGTAATGTAGAGGATAATTTTCCCACGTTAGATTCAAGAGTTTTGGAACGACCTGCATAGACGTACTTATATTCTGTGGGCCAGGTACCCAGTCCTCCTCGTTTTCTTTCATACAGAGTTTTCTATACCAAGCTGGATAGCCAGGCATATGCGGGGGCTTAGCAGGCAGAAAATACTTTGTTTCCTCTAAATGACCGAATTCTTTCTCGAGAGGATCCTCTTCGTCTTCGCCGTCAGTTAAATATTTCGCGAAGTCTGACTCTTCCTTCGACTTTTGCTCCCTCTCCTTCTTCATTTTTTCAGCCATAACTTTCGAAATGGTCGATTTCATTTTTATATCTTGGGTACTCCAATCTTGATCCCACATCCACAGATCATCCTTGTACTTTTCATTGTGCATTAACTGACAGACTTCGTCCGCACGTTTGGCTAAAGTAAATTTAGCTTCGTAATTTAAATCCTCAAAAGTGGACTCCGATTCTTCTAAATATCTCGTCCAGTTAGAATTTACCGGCAAATACGCCGTACTAAGTTCCAGCATGCCCGCTAACGTGACCGGGTGGGGAAATCTCTCTTGGAAAATGGGAAATAATGTACGCAGCACGTCGTGTGTAGCTTTTACGTCAAATGCACAGTATGTCATTAGATCATTGAAATTTTCTTTAACATCTGACAAACTGCCTTCTATAAATATGTCCCTGGATTTCTTATCGATTGTGTTGTTACAGTATAGCTTGTATACTTCAGTTAAGCTATTGAGTGATGTACGGGATTGCCAATATTCATCTTCCACATCATATTTATCAGATTTTAAGAGAGCTTTCTGATAGCTGTTGACTCCACTTACACATATGTGCATAGACATTGTGTCTATAAACCGTGTTCCTGTAGAGTTTAGCCAATACTGTTCCTTTATTCTACTTCGATCAAATGAGACATTGTGCCCTACTATAATCTTTGGCTTCTTTTGATGATTATTTAACTTCTTTCCATGTTCTGTACTAGAACTTTCTATAGGTATCATCATATCTGTTGTGATAGATTTCATGTCTGATAATTCTGATGGTCCTTCTATCACAGAATTTGAAACCCAACCATACCAAGCTTTACTGCTTACAGCTGTAGCTAATGTTGGCAATGGTCCTTCTTTTATGCAAACTTCAATATCAAAAATTAATCCTTCTTCTAATGGGAAGTCTACTTTCTCTGAACCATTTTCAGTGTACCGTGTCCATCCTTCTTGGAGTAACCATTTCTTTGGCATAGTAGGAAATTCTTGTAGCATTCCATTAATGATTTTTAAGTATGGTTTTATTTGTGTAGTAGCAATGTTATGAAAATGTTCTTCCAAATCTTTTCCCTCTAATGGAGGAATTTGGATATTCGCATTTGGTAATCTTGGAGCATCTCCTAAATTTATTTGAAACTTTTTGAAGTTCTCCTTAATTGACTTTATTGTCTCATTAGGTACAGTCTTATCATCAATATTTTTAAATAATTGCTTATGTAATTCTTGAGGAAGCATCTGCATGTTAATCTGATTAACTCTTGTTTCTTTGTCGACATTTCTTTCACTGTTGTTATGCTCTGTTCCAGACTCCTCTGTATGAATATCTTTTAGTCCTTCTACTCTTGTGTTTTCACTGGACGATATGTTATTAGCGTTTTCCTGTGCTTTTATAGAAGAATCTACTTTAGACTTATGTTTTGTACGCTTAATAATTTTTACATTTGGGTTTTTGTAACCTGTATTGTTAAGGTTATCGTTTGGTAACGCATATCCAGCACTATACCTTACAGTTGTATTTTTTTGTGTTTTTTCAAAGTACGGTATATTGTACTCAGTAGAAGTTTTATTTCTTTCAGAAGGCTCCATTTTCGGTAACAAATTCCCAATGACAGGTGCATTCTTTGAGGTTAGATTTGTTTGTATATTTTCCGAATTATATTCGGGTTTGGTGCGTATTACTTTCTTACAAGAATAATTAAGTAACATATCATCCGCCTTTGCGCGGCTACATTTGTGCCTTATACAGATGTTGACGAGCCGTATTTTCGATTGCATTTCTGTTTATGAAAATTCAAAACATCACGGCATGCAAGCAATACGAGCACGTGGGTAAACACTAAACCTATCATAATTTGCGCGTAATTCAAAGCAAAGAAAAGCAACTTACCTGTAAATATAGATAGGAAACTTGTGTTAGGCTTTTTCAGGAGACCTTAAAGAAATAAATAACAAGATAAGACTCTAAACAAACTACTATAATACATTCAAGGTGTTTGAATAAGGTGTCAAAAGCTCAAGCAGTTTTCGTCGCCATTTTGCCTTCTCGATCATGCGATTTAAAAATCAATACTGTGCATACCGTATAAATACCTGCAGTTTTGTATTCTTACATAAATGACAATATATATAAAGTTAGAAGAAGACCTAATAAAATATCCTATACTTACATTGATGTTAGAGCTATCAAAATTTGTAATACGGAAGGTTTTTTTAATCATCTAAACGTGCTTGTAACTAACAAATAAGTTGTTAAACCAGTAATATTGTAAACTATAAAAACAAGAGTTTTTCGTTGAATTACTGCAATTCTGAATGTATCTAACAAATTATAATAGAATTTTGAGACAGCAACGACATCTTCACTGATGGTCAGGACAGTTCGCGGCGTCTGCCCAATATTGTGTTCATCATGGCATCGACGGGTTAGTAATTAGCAAATGTTTGCGTTGCGATATATGAATTTCTATATGTACTTTCCTCTAAACTTTCGTAGGCTCACAGAGCAAACATAGTTTTCTATGGGTTTATGAATTTCCAATCACTCATGCCATAAACCCAACCTAGTTTTGATACGTACGAACTATACGTCAATTTTGACGTTTTCCGTCACTTTCTCTAATTTCTCACAAAACTGGATTTCTTTTCAGAGTCATTGGAGTCTGAAACACTCGATTTGAGCGGGCAAGGGCTAAAAAAACTCAGCCGATTACCGTCTGATTCTGACATTAGCACGTTAATAGTAGATGACAACGAACTTCAACGTCTCGATAATATCGACTCGTATGATAGAATTACTAAGGTAATTTCTGTTAATTAATGCGAAATCCTTACAGAAATAAAATATATGGTTATCACCTCCTGTTTCAACTACAGTAATATTCCACAAACTTAGTAAATATTTATTGTCTACTATTTTTAGCTTTCAGTAGCTCGAAATCAGCTACTCCGGATGTATACTTTGTCAAAGTTACACAATCTCGTGACACTTAATTTAGCCAACAATGCTATATTGACAATAGAAGGTATCAAGGATATGAAGAATTTACAAACTTTATGTTTAGCTGGTAATAACATAAAGGTAAGTTATGGCTTGACTTCTTTCAGGTCAATTGATTTGACTAAAATGTATATGCCTGAGGTCAAGACCCATATATTCTTATATGTTAAATCTAATTCAAAACATTTTTGTGTACAGTCCATTGAGCATCTTCATACAAATACTAAACTACAGCATTTGGATTTGTCTGAAAATAGTATCAGTCACATTTCAGATATATCATACCTGCAAAATTTGAAGGTATATTTGGTGTTTCCCAAATTCAAGTTTTTATTTTTGCATGTACAACATTTTGTGCTTTGCTGTCATTCTGGTTACTACAATTCTAACAACTTTTTAGGAACTTTTTTTGCATAATAACAGAATAATAACATTGAGACAGTGCGAGCGCTACTTACCTACTTCCATAGAAACATTCACACTGGCAAATAATAACATTACTGATTTAAATGAAATGTCACATTTAGTAAATTTGAAGAATTTGGAAAATTTTTCAATTGCAAACAACCCATGTGTGAACATGACAGGTAACAGCATGTATCCTTTTTGTGCATACTTTTCACATATTTGTTAGTGATGAGTGGAAAAACCTTTAACATTTCTCTACATCATTTCTCATCACTTCTTCAACATTATTCACATGTAATTCAACCAACTGTATGTGTTTATTTAGTGGGTCATAATATTTTTACAAAGTTATAAGACACAATTAGTGAACCTTTTTACTGCTTAAGAAGTGTTCTGTTTTTAAGTTGCTAGGTATAAGCGCAATAGATCAAAATCACTAATGTTAGTTCAATGCCACTAGACTTTTTTTCTTAACAATTAGTATATAGTGGATTTGACTACCGTCCTTTTGTTATCAATTGGTGTATGAGTCTGAAATCCATCGACGGGTATGCAGTTGATCCTCTAGAAAGGTGGGTCTTCAAAATATTTACATTCTTCGGTATAATATAATGTAGCATGCAAACTCGTATTTCGAGACGGAGGAAAACACAATTCACAGTTAATAATACTTATATAGCTTAAGAGCAGAGTGGCTCTATTCGCAAGGACGTGGTAGACAATTTCGAGTTGGAGAACATGCACTGCTTGCTCAGTATTTAGCTTCGGCCTGCCCACTTTCGGGCGAATCATTAGGAAATGAGGCTAATAAAAAGCTTAGGCTCATTCTGAGTAAAGCCCAACATCATCAACAGCAGTTGAGCCAAGAAAGCGACGCTGGAAGCGTACACAGCTTTGGTAGCGCTGGTATGAGCCCGTCTCCGGCTGCTAGGCGTAGACTTAGCCATAAACGGACAAATTCGCCAAGGCGTCCCAGTGAGTTCATAGAATATTCCCAGTTTAGCCTCTTCTCGTAAGAAGAACTACGAAAAAAAATGATTAGTTCTGATATCAAATGATTCACTTCAACTTTTTTTTTGGTGCTCAAAAAAATCTGTTGCACTAGCGCTTTATACTATTTCTTTACATTGTACACAACACTCGCACTAGTTTTAATATTTTTCATGTTGCAACTATAATGATCCGATGCAGCGACAGTTTTTCTAACTCGCGCAAATTGTTGAATCAGTGTTTACTGTTCCACTTATAAAGGTATTTAATGGTTGCAACAGAATTGTGGCACATGGCTGAGACTCTTTGGTACTTAATTAAGTAGGCAGATGCTCCTTAAAATTTGCAGATAATTTCGGTAGGAAACAATTCGCACAGGTATTGGCACCTGTATTGTTATAATGTATCCTCAAGTAATGTATTCCACGCTTGGTTGCACGATACATCCTTGCTAACGGTGGTAGTTTCAATTAACATTTTATGCATTTTCCGACTTACGAAATGTTGAGATACTCCATAACGTGAACACTATTCATTTAGGCTCATCGCATGGTCTGTTGAAAAACAAATCTCCGGATAGAATGGTCTCTAGTTGTCACACAGATGCGATGGTCTCATCTTGTCATACCTTGTTAACCGATGATCACGAACCGCTAATGACGCAGAGTTTAGATCCAAATATGCTTTGCAATACGTTAAGTAATAAATCACTAAATAATTCGATTCTGCACAATATGGAGGGTATGCAAGGTAAAGTGATTGATTGAATCGACTCTTGCAGTTTTAATATGTTTAGAAGAAGGTTTGTCGTATTGTTTTCATCGTATCCTTTTAGAAACTTCAAGTCCTCTACAAACTGCAACGAAATTAGTGCCGGTGCCAGAGTCCTTGATGAGCCCTGATTTTCGGCCACCTTCTGGATTGTCACGAATTTTGCCAAAAACACCACCGAGTAAATTAAATTCACCTTGTCAGATTACTATCCCCGCGAAGATACCTTCTGATAGCGACGGAAAAGCTATTCCGATAATAAATACTGCTAATCCAATGGCGAAAACAAATTTAAGCACCATCAAGACAAATGCACTCGTGAAGAGTAGTTCTTCAACTAACTGTAATGTAGGAAAAGCTAATATAGCTAAGCCTGTTATAACAAACACGAACGGAAAATGCTCGCAAACAGTGAAAATTAATCATCACGTTCAATGTAAAACGTTACCCATGAAAAAGAATTTAAAGAATTCCCCTAATCTGGGAAGGAGTATTCCGCGACCTAAGAGCGGTGCGGAAAAAATAAAACTCACTAAAAAAAGCGGTGAAGGAGATGGCGACAATACTGCTGCACTAAGCAGTGACGAGGACAGTGAAGTATGTCAAGCCAAATTGGATGGTATCCGACACAGAGCTATTCAAAGACAACAGGAAGATAATAAAGGTATGAAAGGTAAAAACTGACTCCATACTGCATTGTCAACAGAAAATAACTCTCTGTCTTACTTTAATAGATGAAGATCGAACAGAGAAAGCTGCGATCTGTATTCAAAGAATGTGGCGGGGCTATCACACTAGGAATCTTAATAGGAAAGCTACTAACATTTTAAAGACAATTGAAATGATGAGGACAAACAAATACATACAGTAAGTTTCCATGTGTATTTCTAGTTTTAATCATTTGATTGACATAATTTTGTGCATCTTTTAGGAAACTATCCAGCGACATGGAAGCTACAAGAACCGCATTAGAAAGTGAGCATAAACTACAGTTACTACAAATGCAAGCTATAAATGCTTTGTGGAAGAAAGTTGTTAGTCTCCAACCCGGTGGTGTACGTGACGGTGTAAATGCTGATGGTGAAAATACGCACGCAAAAGTAGACGTAGTAACAAATTTAGCACAAACATGTAATATGTTACACACACAGGTAATCCATTTAGAAGACAAGTTCAATCGATTTTCAAAACTCTTACGTCAGTAATATTTGTCCTTGACCGTTACAACTTTGAACCCTATTTTCAATAGGTTCAGCAATTACAAGACTCTATGATTGAAATTAGGCGCTGTATGTCAAATATTCAACCGAAATCGACTCTTGTGGATAACGGTGTAGCAACACAGACTGAAATATCAGCTGTTCATACACCGGCAGGCGAGGAAAATACGTTTCCTTACGGACGGCCGAACAGGCCACAATCTTTAGCGATTCATCAAACCATCCATGAAGGACACGAAAATAAGAGTTTTGCGTCAAATTTGGTAGATAGTGTAATGAAAAAAGTCTCTCAATCCACTGACACAACGGACGACGAAATCAATACGGACATTTTAAATTCTAACGAAAATCCCGAATTACTCAATTCAAACGAACATCCCGAAATGTTTAAAAGCTGCGAGGAAATTATGGAATCTGAGTTTAAACAAGTTGCCAACAATGAACAAACTAAAGAGTATGCAGATATTATTGAAAATGCTGTGATAGATAGCGAAGTTTGCGAAGAAGCATTGTGCAAAGAATTGCACAATCTGATACTCACCGAAAATAGTGCAGAACACGTTGAAAGCGAAGAAAAAGAAGATACTTTAGATGATAAGGAAGCCGAAGAAACTGAAGATGCGTAATGTGGTTGGTATGAACTAGCCAAATCATATGCCTTGTTCGGTTAGCGTAGAAACCAACTTAGCAAAAGCTAAAATTCTACACCCGAATGATTTGGATAAATATTTATTCTGAAACGCTCACTGTACATACGTTAAAAACGATAGCACTAATCATAAGAAAATGACGCAATTAGTGTTGTTTAAGCTGCATAACATTTTTTTATCAATTGTTAAGAAACAACGGATAGGTTCCACAGACATTAAGAAATTGCCTTAAAGATCTGCATAAACTATTAAATGTACGGTTTTAATCAAAGAAAACTAGATGCTAGCGAATTGATTAATCAGTTCTAATGGGACGGTTAACAGTTATGTCCAAAATTAACAATCATTCTCTGCAACTTTGGAAATTGTCCGTCCACTTACCTGGCTACGAAAGATTTTACGAATGTACAAAGTGTATATCATTAATATGTAATAACGAAATACTTAACACTCTCGCCGTTAGCACACTTTGTCACAACATTGTATGGTGCACGAGGCCTTCTATGGTTCCATAACTGTTAACGTCACACGTCAATTGTTTATCCCAAGTAATGGCATACACGTGTAAAAACAACTTGTATCCTATTCTCCGAATGTTTCTTAGAACATTTTTTTTGTGAATAGTCTTCTATATTTACTTCAATGCACTTTAACCTTAGGAAAAAGTATCGCAGTACTACTTACGGTAATCATAAACTCTATTCTAGTCACTGAAGTAGTGTATATTTGTAACCGTATTGTTATTATACCTATCAGTTTTAAATTTGTTATTAATGTAGATGTTAGCCGTTATTTGCAGTATTATTAAGGACAGGAAGCACACGAATATCTTTCAAAATAAATATCCATTCTCAATACACAATATAATGCTTTATATTTCAGGCTTTAGAGCGAACTTTAACTTCTTGAATGGCACTTTTTTTATAATACTTTTTAAGATAACTGTGCGAATCCATTACATATTATACAACAACGACACATTTTGAATGTGACCAATTAGAAAAGTTGAAAAGTTACTCTTACAAAGTTATAAGATGTAGCTTGTTACCACTTCCCCGATTTACCAAGGTGTGGGTAAATAGTAACTAAGTACGCAAATCAAAGCTCGCAGAATTTGGACTGTCGAAATTTTTTTAATAATAATGCATTGAATGTAATCATAATGTTTATTTCATGCCGTTGACATACAATAAATTTCTATAAACATGGCAGTGCTTGTAAATATGTCCTCCTTCAGACAGATGTTTACAAAAATATATGTGTACACCTGATTTGCAAATGTCTTACTGATGTTACGTTACAGAATATTATGCTTGCTATAGAAACTTGTTGACATATACATAATTAAAAAAGTAAACATAGTTTTAGCTTTGCTCTTTAATTATGGTATGTTTGTGAAATACAGTTATTTACCAATTTTTAAGAATCGTTATAGTGCACTGACTTAAGTGGAAAGCGTTAAGACACACGTAAAAAAATGATTTAATCAAAATCTTTGGGAGAATAGTAAAGTACATGGAAAAACTATTATTATAAGTTCACAAATATACAATCCTATCATCATTTAAACATCCTCGCGCACGCTGCTCTTTCGACTGCCAGATAAGTATTCATAGTCTTTTTTACTTTTTCAATCTCCTGCAAAATATCTTTGTTGTTAGGACACAATTGCAAAGCTTGTTTCAAATCATTAAGACCCAAACTATATTCGTGTAAACCTATATGTGCTTGTGCTCTTCTAAAAAAGGCTTTGCCATTGGCATTACTGAATTGCAAAACCTGCAAAATATCTGTGGTTATTAAAATTTATCGTAATTTCGCAAAGACGCCTGATTGTTTACGAAACTTACCTCATTACACAGTTTCATTGACTCACGATACTCACGGTCTTTCAATTTAACAGCTGCTAAGTTAAGTAAAATAGTAACTTTCAGGTCTGCAGCTGATGGATCTAATTTATCTGGAATATCATTTAGTTTCGTCATCCAGTCGTAATAACGTAAGGCTTTTTTGTATTTTCTGCCGGCATCTACGTAATTTTTCTTCACAAAATAATGATTTCCAGAATCTTTGATTTTTCTAATTACATCCATTACATGCTTGTACTACAAGAAATTGTTGAAATGTAACTGCATAATAATATTCATTTAATAGTGTCTGCTTATGGAATGTATTTACAGTAAGTTGTTTGATATTGGAGTCATATTTCCAGTCTTCTGGAAAAGCTGTAAATACATCTTCTGTGCCATCATCTTCTTCCAATCCCCATTTCTCACCTCTTTTAAACTCTCCACAGTCTATTATATGAACTTTCTGCAAAAAGGAAACACATATGTGCTACATGTTTGTCAACTCTTTGAAAAGGTTAGTACTTAAAAGGTGTAAATCTAGGAAAAACAAGTATTATTGTGCCCTTTACCTTAGCTGGTACATCCTTTACTGTTGGTACATTATTCACTTCAATTATCACACCAAGGCCGTTTAAAACTTTTCCAAAGACTACATTGGTATTGTCAAGATGTGTACATCTTACAGTAGTGATAATAAACTGAGAACTATTGCTGTTTGGTTGCCCTTCATTTACCATACTTAGTAAGCCAGGACCTGTATGTGAAAGCTGGAAAGACTCATCCTCAAAAGTTTTCCCATATATGCTTTCCCCACTAGTTCCGTCAAAGTTTATTATATCACCACCTTGTATCATGAATTGAGGTACAACTGTAATATCAGTGAAAACACATACGTAATACAAATTCTACCTATATGCAGATCATGTTACAACATCAAGAAAACTTAATTTAAACAATTCATGAGTTGATTGTGCTTCATAGTTTGAAATAAAATAATAATTTATATACTTCTACTGAGATCTTTTTTACCGTGACTATTAATATCTCAACTCATACTTTTATGAAAAATTGTTCCTTTGTAGTGTAAGTTTTTCTTATGGATTCCAACACCCTTTTCTCCAGTGCACAGTGCTCTAAAATTTTCTGCTGTTCGTGGTACAACATCTTTAAATAATTCTATAACCACTCTTCCAACTAAAACATAAAATATAACATAGGATCCTAATGTGAAGACTACGAACTGTCTGAAATATATACAATTATTTCAACAAGATTATAGAAACATACCTTTTTCTTTTTCTACAGCAATGTCCAGAAAGACAATTGGGTTTTTTTCAATATCGGTTTGATCCTCCAAAGGTCGTTTCATACTTTATTCATGATATACGTAAAATCCCTTTTAAAAAAAGTATTTCGAATCTAAAAAATTCACATATTTTACAAAATGGTCATATTTCGTCGTGATTAAACGCTTTTGGACATGCTTGAAACAATTTTGTTATAAACAAATGTTTACTCGTATTATCACAACGTATGAACATTTGATCGAATGAATTCTGTGTAGCCGGAAAATTTGCTGTACATCAGCGACATCTCTATACCTTTTGCTTTGCGGCAAAATAAGCACTGCTCCAAAAATAGCAGAGTAAACGGTACATCATTGCCGATTGAGGACGAGTGGAATAAGATCACTGGGATCACCGACGAGGTATAGGAATAGACCTTTCACCTTATGGGCCTTCGTGTCACCAGGTATGAATTACCGACATTGTCAAAAAAGAGTACTGATCGAGCGCACTCTACGTTTCATGACGGTAATATTTGGAACTGTAAACGCTTTCCTCTTGCTTTACTGATCAAATTTAGCGATGTCTCCAAATGTAACCATTGTGATGCATGATTTCCACATTGATTATTTTCGCACGATCGCAACTCTGGCCACTTTCGTCTCGGATCGGGCTAGATGGGCCATCCGACAAGCAGAAGTCGTCAAATTCGGGTGTACGATTTTTGACAAATTTTTTTGTATGTAGTACTTCCCCTATAAAATAAATTTGCAAAGCTACTCGATCCAGCTCTAAACAATTTTTAAGAAAAACATAATCATAATGAGATCATTGTGATCTCATTCTGATCTCATTATGATCTCATTATGATCTCATTATGATCTCATTCTGATCTCATTCTGATCTCAATCTGATCTCATTATGATCTCATTATGATCTCATTATGATCTCATTATGATCTCATTATGGTCCTAATATGGTCCCAATGTGGTCCCTGGGACCATTTTCTGACGTCCCACGGACGTCCCAAAATGACCATTTGACGTCTCAAAAATCCATTAAAATGCGTTGAAATGCGATAAAATACGTTAAAATGACGTCTCAGGGACGTCAGAAAAAGACGTCCCACGGACGAAAAAGTTTCGGGCATTTTTCGGGCATTTTTCGGGCATTTTTCGGGCATTTTTCGGGCATTTTTCGGGCATTTTTCGGGCATTTTTCGGGCATTTTTCGGGCATTTTTCGGGCATTTTTCGGGCATTTTTCGGGCATTTTTCGGGCATTTTTCGGGCATTTTTCGGGCATTTTTCGGGCATTTTTCGGGCATTTTTCGGGCATTTTTCGGGCATTTTTCGGGCATTTTTCGGGCATTTTTCGGGCATTTTTCGGGCATTTTTCGGGCATTTTTCGGGCATTTTTCGGGCATTTTTCGGGCATTTTTCGGGCATTTTTCGGGCATTTTTCGGGCATTTTTCGGGCATTTTTCGGGCATTTTTCGGGCATTTTTCGGGCATTTTTCGGGCATTTTTCGGGCATTTTTCGGGCATTTTTCGGGCATTTTTCGGGCATTTTTCGGGCATTTTTCGGGCATTTTTCGGGCATTTTTCGGGCATTTTTCGGGCATTTTTCGGGCATTTTTCGGGCATTTTTCGGGCATTTTTCGGGCATTTTTCGGGCATTTTTCGGGCATTTTTCGGGCATTTTTCGGGCATTTTTCGGGCATTTTTCGGGCATTTTTCGGGCATTTTTCGGGCATTTTTCGGGCATTTTTCGGGCATTTTTCGGGCATTTTTCGGGCATTTTTCGGGCATTTTTCGGGCATTTTTCGGGCATTTTTCGGGCATTTTTCGGGCATTTTTCGGGCATTTTTCGGGCATTTTTCGGGCATTTTTCGGGCATTTTTCGGGCATTTTTCGGGCATTTTTCGGGCATTTTTCGGGCATTTTTCGGGCATTTTTCGGGCATTTTTCGGGCATTTTTCGGGCATTTTTCGGGCATTTTTCGGGCATTTTTCGGGCATTTTTCGGGCATTTTTCGGGCATTTTTCGGGCATTTTTCGGGCATTTTTCGGGCATTTTTCGGGCATTTTTCGGGCATTTTTCGGGCATTTTTCGGGCATTTTTCGGGCATTTTTCGGGCATTTTTCGGGCATTTTTCGGGCATTTTTCGGGCATTTTTCGGGCATTTTTCGGGCATTTTTCGGGCATTTTTCGGGCATTTTTCGGGCATTTTTCGGGCATTTTTCGGGCATTTTTCGGGCATTTTTCGGGCATTTTTCGGGCATTTTTCGGGCATTTTTCGGGCATTTTTCGGGCATTTTTCGGGCATTTTTCGGGCATTTTTCGGGCATTTTTCGGGCATTTTTCGGGCATTTTTCGGGCATTTTTCGGGCATTTTTCGGGCATTTTTCGGGCATTTTTCGGGCATTTTTCGGGCATTTTTCGGGCATTTTTCGGGCATTTTTCGGGCATTTTTCGGGCATTTTTCGGGCATTTTTCGGGCATTTTTCGGGCATTTTTCGGGCATTTTTCGGGCATTTTTCGGGCATTTTTCGGGCATTTTTCGGGCATTTTTCGGGCATTTTTCGGGCATTTTTCGGGCATTTTTCGGGCATTTTTCGGGCATTTTTCGGGCATTTTTCGGGCATTTTTCGGGCATTTTTCGGGCATTTTTCGGGCATTTTTCGGGCATTTTTCGGGCATTTTTCGGGCATTTTTCGGGCATTTTTCGGGCATTTTTCGGGCATTTTTCGGGCATTTTTCGGGCATTTTTCGGGCATTTTTCGGGCATTTTTCGGGCATTTTTCGGGCATTTTTCGGGCATTTTTCGGGCATTTTTCGGGCATTTTTCGGGCATTTTTCGGGCATTTTTCGGGCATTTTTCGGGCATTTTTCGGGCATTTTTCGGGCATTTTTCGGGCATTTTTCGGGCATTTTTCGGGCATTTTTCGGGCATTTTTCGGGCATTTTTCGGGCATTTTTCGGGCATTTTTCGGGCATTTTTCGGGCATTTTTCGGGCATTTTTCGGGCATTTTTCGGGCATTTTTCGGGCATTTTTCGGGCATTTTTCGGGCATTTTTCGGGCATTTTTCGGGCATTTTTCGGGCATTTTTCGGGCATTTTTCGGGCATTTTTCGGGCATTTTTCGGGCATTTTTCGGGCATTTTTCGGGCATTTTTCGGGCATTTTTCGGGCATTTTTCGGGCATTTTTCGGGCATTTTTCGGGCATTTTTCGGGCATTTTTCGGGCATTTTTCGGGCATTTTTCGGGCATTTTTCGGGCATTTTTCGGGCATTTTTCGGGCATTTTTCGGGCATTTTTCGGGCATTTTTCGGGCATTTTTCGGGCATTTTTCGGGCATTTTTCGGGCATTTTTCGGGCATTTTTCGGGCATTTTTCGGGCATTTTTCGGGCATTTTTCGGGCATTTTTCGGGCATTTTTCGGGCATTTTTCGGGCATTTTTCGGGCATTTTTCGGGCATTTTTCGGGCATTTTTCGGGCATTTTTCGGGCATTTTTCGGGCATTTTTCGGGCATTTTTCGGGCATTTTTCGGGCATTTTTCGGGCATTTTTCGGGCATTTTTCGGGCATTTTTCGGGCATTTTTCGGGCATTTTTCGGGCATTTTTCGGGCATTTTTCGGGCATTTTTCGGGCATTTTTCGGGCATTTTTCGGGCATTTTTCGGGCATTTTTCGGGCATTTTTCGGGCATTTTTCGGGCATTTTTCGGGCATTTTTCGGGCATTTTTCGGGCATTTTTCGGGCATTTTTCTATCTTCTACTATAGGTCTGCTACCTGTACTATTCAAACTATTTAATGACTTCTATGTATTACATACCTAAATGTAGATGCAATAAAGACGTATTATTATTATTATTATTATTATTATTATTATTATATATATCATATACGTACTATATATGTAACATACGTACTATATACCTATTATATATACTATATACGTACTATATATGTGACATACGTACTATATACCTATTATATATACTATATACGTACTATATATGTGACATACGTACTATATACCTATTATATATACGATATACGTACTATATATGTAACATACGTACTATATACCTATTATATATACCATATACGTACTATATATGTGACATACGTACTATATACCTATTATATATACCATATACGTACTATATATGTAACATACGTACTATGTACCTATTATATATACCATACACGTACTATATATGTGACATACGTACTATATACCTATTATATACACTATATACGTACTATATATGTAACATACGTACTATATACCTATTATATATACCATATATGTACTATATATGTAACATACGTACTATATACCTATTATATATACTATATACGTACTATATATGTAACTTACGTACTATATACCTATTATATATACTATATACGTACTATATATGTGACATACGTACTATATACCTATTATATATACGATATACGTACTATATATGTAACATACGTACTATATACCTATTATATATACCATATACGTACTATATATGTGACATACGTACTATATACCTATTATATATACCATATACGTACTATATATGTAACATACGTACTATGTACCTATTATATATACCATACACGTACTATATATGTGACATACGTACTATATACCTATTATATACACTATATACGTACTATATATGTAACATACGTACTATATACCTATTATATATACCATATATGTACTATATATGTAACATACGTACTATATACCTATTATATATACTATATACGTACTATATATGTAACTTACGTACTATATACCTATTATATATGCTGTATACGTAATATATATATTATATACGTACTATATACCTATTATATATACTATATACGTACTATATATGTGACATACGTACTATATACCTATTATATATACCATACACGTACTATATATGTGACATACGTACTATATACCTATTATATACACTATATACGTACTATATATGTAACATACGTACTATATACCTATTATATATACCATACACGTACTATATATGTGACATACGTACTATATACCTATTATATACACTATATACGTACTATATATGTAACATACGTACTATATACCTATTATATATACCATATACGTACTATATATGTGACATACGTACTATATACCTATTATATATACTATATACGTACTATATATGTAACATACGTACTATATACCTATTATATATACTATATACGTACTATATATGTGACATACGTACTATATACCTATTATATATACTATATACGTACTATATGTGTGACATACGTACTATATACCTATTATATATACTGTATACGTACTATATATGTAACTTACGTACTATATACCTATTATATATGCTGTATACGTAATATATATATTATATACGTACTATATACCTATTATATATACTATATACGTACTATATATGTAACTTACGTACTATATACCTATTATGTATACTATATACGTACTATATATATTATATACGTATTATATACTCGTATTATCGTATTTCAACGCATTTTAATGGATTTTAATGCATTTTTAACGCATTTCATCGTATTTCATCGCGTTTTAATGGATTTTAATGCATTTTTAACGCATTTTATCGTATTTCAACGCATTTTAATGGATTTTAATGCATTTTTAACGCATTTTATCGTATTTCAACGCATTTTAATGGATTTTAATGCATTTTTAACGCATTTTATCGTATTTCAACGCATTTTAATGGATTTTAATGCATTTTTAACGCATTTTATCGTATTTCAACGCATTTTAATGGATTTTAATGCATTTTTCACGTATTTTATCGTATTTCAACGCATTTTAATGCATTTTTAACGCATTTTATCGTATTTCAACGCATTTTAATGGATTTTAATGCATTTTTAACGTACTTTATCGAATTTCAACTCATTATTAGGGATTTTAATGCTAATTTCACAGTTTCTTTAATTTTTCCGGCTAGTATAGTAGTTTTTCCGGCTAGTATAGTAGTTTCTTTCGGCTAGTATAGTAGTTTTTTGGCTAGTATAGTAGTTTTTTCCGACTAGTATAGTAGTTTTTTCCGGCTAGTATAGTAGTTTTTTCGGCTAGTATAGTAGTTTTTCGGCTAGTATAGTAGTTTTTTCTGCTAGTATAGTTGTTTTTTTTCGACTAGCATAGTAGTATAGTAGTATATAAGTATAGTATAGTAAATATATACTAACAAGTATAGTAGTATGAAAAACTACTATACTACTATACTAGCCGAAAAAAACAACTATACTAGCCGAAAAAACTACTATACTAGCCGGAAAAACTACTATACTAGCCGAAAAAAACTACTATACTAGCCGAAAAAACTACTATACTAGTCGGAAAAAACTACTATACTAGTCGGAAAAAACTACTATACTAGCCAAAAAACTACTATACTAGCCGAAAGAAACTACTATACTAGCCGGAAAAACTACTATACTAGCCGGAAAAATTAAAGAAACTGTGAAATTAGCATTAAAATCCCTAATAATGAGTTGAAATTCGATAAAGTACGTTAAAAATGCATTAAAATCCATTAAAATGCGTTGAAATACGATAAAATGGGTTAAAAATGCATTAAAATGCGTTGAAATAGATAAAATTCGTTAAAAATGCGTTAAAATCCATTAAAATGCGTTGAAATACGATAAAATTCGTTAAAAATGCGTTAAAATCCATTAAAATGCGTTGAAATACGATAAAATACGTGAAAAATGCATTAAAATCCATTAAAATGCGTTGAAATGCGATAAAATACGTGAAAAATGCATTAAAATCCATTAAAATGCGTTGAAATACGATAAAATACGTGAAAAATGCATTAAAATGCGTTGAAATAGATAAAATACGTGAAAAATGCATTAAAATGCGTTTAAATACGATAAAATGCGTTAAAAATGCGTTAAAATCCATTAAAATGCGTTGAAATACGATAAAATTCGTTAAAAATGCGTTAAAATCCATTAAAATGCGTTGAAATACGATAAAATACGTGAAAAATGCATTAAAATCCATTAAAATGCGTTGAAATGCGATAAAATACGTGAAAAATGCATTAAAATCCATTAAAATGCGTTGAAATACGATAAAATACGTGAAAAATGCATTAAAATGCGTTGAAATACGATAAAATGCGTTAAAAATGCATTAAAATGCGTTGAAATAGATAAAATTCGTTAAAAATGCGTTAAAATAGATAAAATTCTTTAAAAATGCGTTAAAATCCATTAAAATGCGTTGAAATACGATAAAATGCGTTAAAAATGCATTAAAATCCATTAAAATGCGTTGAAATACGATAAAATACGTGAAAAATGAATTAAAATGCGTTGAAATACGATAAAATGCGTTAAAAATGCATTAAAATGCGTTGAAATAGATAAAATTCGTTAAAAATGCGTTAAAATAGATAAAATTCTTTAAAAATGCGTTAAAATCCATTAAAATGCGTTGAAATACGATAAAATGCGTTAAAAATGCATTAAAATGCGTTGAAATAGATAAAATACGTGAAAAATGCATTAAAATGCGTTTAAATACGATAAAATGCGTTAAAAATGCATTAAATCCATTAAAATGCGTTGAAATACGATAAAATGCGTGAAAAATGCATTAAAATCCATTAAAATGCGTTGAAATACGATAAAATACGTGAAAAATGCATTAAATCCATTAAAATGCCTTGAAATACGATAAAATACGTGAAAAATGCATTAAAATGCGTTGAAATACGATAAAATGCGTTAAAAATGCATTAAAATGCGTTGAAATAGATAAAATTCGTTAAAAATGCGTTAAAATAGATAAAATTCTTTAAAAATGCGTTAAAATCCATTAAAATGCGTTGAAATACGATAAAATGCGTTAAAAATGCATTAAAATCCATTAAAATGCGTTGAAATACGATAAAATACGTGAAAAATGAATTAAAATGCGTTGAAATACGATAAAATGCGTTAAAAATGCATTAAAATGCGTTGAAATAGATAAAATTCGTTAAAAATGCGTTAAAATAGATAAAATTCTTTAAAAATGCGTTAAAATCCATTAAAATGCGTTGAAATACGATAAAATGCGTTAAAAATGCATTAAAATGCGTTTAAATACGATAAAATACGTGAAAAATGCATTAAAATGCGTTTAAATACGATAAAATGCGTTAAAAATGCATTAAATCCATTAAAATGCGTTGAAATACGATAAAATGCGTGAAAAATGCATTAAAATCCATTAAAATGCGTTGAAATACGATAAAATGCGTGAAAAATGCATTAAAATCCATTAAAATGCGTTGAAATACGATAAAATACGTGAAAAATGCATTAAATCCATTAAAATGCCTTGAAATACGATAAAATACGTGAAAAATGCATTAAAATCCATTAAAATGCGTTGAAATACGATAAAATGCGTTAAAAATGCATTAAAATGCATTAAAATGCGTTGAAATACGATAAAATGCGTTAAAAATGCATTAAAATGCGTTGAAATACGATAAAATGCGTTAAAAATCCATTAAAATGGGTTGAAATACGATAAAATGCGTTAAAAATGCATTAAAATCCATTAAAATGCGTTGAAATACGATAAAATGCGTTAAAAATGTATTACAATCCATAAAATGCGTTGAAATACGATAAAATGCGTGAAAAATGCGTTAAAATCCATTAAAATGCGTTGAAAATCCATTAAAATGGGTTGAAATACGATAAAATACGTGAAACATGCATTAAAATGCGTTGAAATACGATAAAATGCGTTAAAAATGCATTAAAATGCGTTGAAATGCGATAAAATACGTGAAAAATGCATTAAAATCCATTAAAATGCGTTGAAATACGATAAAATACGTGAAAAATGCATTAAAATGCGTTGAAATAGATAAAATACGTGAAAAATGCATTAAAATGCGAAATTAAAATTCGTGTATTCAACGCAACAGTACGTACGTTATACAGCTCCGCAGTTACATCGAAATTATCGCTTATTTGAGGACTCGACAAGTGCAGTTCTGTGACAATCTTTATACTAATCTCTTGTGCTACTGGTGATATAATAATTGTAAGTGTTCGTTGCCTGCACTAGCTGTTACAAGCCGTTTCTTTTTTCCGATTTGACTGCATATTCATTTCGGTTCATATCGGTGTGACGCTTCACATGTGTGCTCTTCAACCGTTATTGACATTTGGTGTTATTTGACATTTGACATTTGACAGCTGACAGACAAATAGTAACATTTGCTGCTTCAGACAAATAGTGTTATTCGACAGTTGACAATTGGTATAACTGTCGGACAAATAGTGACATTAGCTGCATAATTAATCATCGCTGTCCACCACTAATAATTGCAAACATGACACAATGCAAAAATTGTGCAAGGTTTCTACCTTCGTCTCTCATTTGCACTCGCTGTGGGGCGGATAATAATATCCTGCCACCAGCTTCTCCTGTACAGGTCGGAGTGACTCATGCTGATGTGAGCAGGGCATCTTCCTCCCAGGTCACTGACCATATAAGAGATCTAACCTCTACATTAGCGTCCATTAGGCTTAAACTAGATGACTTTGACCTCATTAAGGATAGGCTCAACTCATGTCTGAATAAGGTAGAGGCCTTACAAACTGACGTCACAGCCCTTACGAGACAAGTTGAGGTAATCTCATCAAAACAGAAAGGCACGGAAGCACGCTGTGTGGCACTTTCAACAAAACAGAAAAGCACTGAAGCACGCTGTGCGGCAATTGAAAAAAGGCAGGCTGCCTTAGAGTTACAGCTCTCGGGAAGGACGCAGGCAGCTGGCAACAACAATTCGTTGTCTGGTACTACAAGTAATGTTCCAAAACACGATAACGAATCAGCTATTCGAGATCTGCAGATAGTTATAACAGGACTACCTCCAGTAAAGAACGAATCCATCCTGCATACCATTACCTCCACTGCTGCTGCTTTGAGTATACAAGTCACACCGTCGGAAATAGTGACGGCATACAGGATTCGGAATAAGCTACAAACACCATCTACCACTGTTCCGCTTGTAGTCCATTTCACATCAAAATTTTCAAGGAACGCCTGGTTAATCGCTAAAAGGGCCAAAAAAGAACTATTAGCCTCTCATATCAACGAGTCCTGGCCAGCATCCCGGATTTTTATCAACGAACGGTCAACAAGGGAAGAGAGACGATTCCTAGCACAGGCCAAACAGTTAGCGAGAGCTCACGGCATCCAGCGCATATGGATGAGGCGCGGCAGGGTGTACTGTAAGATCACTGATAACTCCCGTCCTTACCGTGTTACATCTCTGGATGACTTATTAAGCGTAATAAGAAACAAAGGAGGCTCATCGTCAACTCAGGAACAATCCCCTTGTCAAACTACAATGCAGCAGCAGCATGAATCAGGCTTTTCAACTCCGAGATCCTCACCCATCAGGCAGCATCAGAATCAATGACGCTATCCGTATTCATTTAACAAATCCTCAAATCTTCGTCTTACTTCAAATCTTCTTGTCTATTTTCAAAATGTTAGAGGATTGCGTACTAAAATACATCTTTTATACGAAAATCTATCGTTCTCTCATTATGATATAATAATCTTAAACGAGACCTGGTTAACAAGAGAAATAAATAGTGCGGAGCTCCAGATGTTCGACTATAACATATACAGAAAGGACAGATCTTCTGACACAAGTATCTTTTCGCGCGGAGGAGGAGTGTTAATCGCCGTCCGCAAGACCATATCCAGTATGGCTTTACCTGTGAGCAACAACCTAGAATACTTATCTGTTAAAGTCATTACTAGTAGTAGCAAGTTGATTATATCCACTGTATACTTTCCACCCAAAAGCGCACCAGCTGATTATGAAGAGTTCATAACCACAGTTGAAGATATTTCTAATAATTACCCCGGGTACAAAATATATATCGCAGGAGACTTTAATCTTCCACATTGTCAGTGGATCACTGATAGGATGTCATCAGTCGCCATCTCATCGACAGGAGCAACGCCCAATGAAACAGCATCAGTGCGAACTCTTTCATATTGGTGCACTTTTCTCAACCTGTTTCAAATAAATTCAGTTGCAAATTCTAGTGCCAAACTACTGGATTTGGTCTTTGCTCAAGATAAGGGAGCGAACGTGTCAATGGCAGAGATTGCTCTGCTCCCTGAGGATGCTCACCACCCACCACTGTGCATCACTTTAAGATGCAATTCTGGTGATAGCAGTTCAGATCTCATTTGTAATGGCTTTTACAGAGATTACCGATCTACAAACATGCGAGAGGTAATAGATTTTCTATCCCAGTTCAATTGGGACGATTTACTTAAAGACAAAGCATTGGATGATATGGTCAACATCTTTTATGACATTCTGTACCTAACGATAGATATGTTTGTTCCTATTAAGAAGTTCTCTATGAAGAAATTTCCATACTGGTTCTCCCCAGAACTAAAACATACTATCATTAGGAAAAAGAAAGCACATAAAAGATACATCTTATCTAAATCTTTAAGTCATTATAATGAATTTAATGTTCTGCGAGCTCAGTGTAAACACCTAAAAAGACAATGCTACAGAGATCATGTTTACACAACTGAATCCTCACTCAGGGATAATGTCAAGAACTTTTGGAGGTTTGTAAATAGTAAATTGGGAGAAAATAACATGCCTAATATTATGAGTTATAATAATATAACTTGTTCCTCTGGTAGGGAAATTGTCAATTTATTCGCAGATTATTTTGCTGAATCATATGGGGATAAAAGATGTAATACTAGCGATTCTATCACGTCAACCAGTAACATCAAAATTTCATACCTGCAGTTATCGATTTCTTCAATCTATCAGAAATTGGCTGAACTTGACATCAACAAAGGGCCAGGCCCGGATGGTATTCCACCGGTGTTTTTAAAACATTGTAGCTTTCTGTTCTCTAGACCATTATTCCACATCTTTAACAAATCTTTACAACAAGGACAGTTTCCAGCTCGTTGGAAGATTAGCTTCATCACTCCTATATTCAAATCTGGAGATAACTCATTGATTAAAAACTACAGGCCTATCAGCATTTTGAATTGTATTCCTAAAGTTTTCGAGAGCCTTGTACATGAACATCTGTCAAAAAATCTACACGGCAGCTTTATTGACCAGCAATACGGCTTCCTCCCTCGGCGTTCTACTGAATTAAATCTTCTCATTTACACCGACTATATTCTTGAAGCATTTGAAAAGGGTTATGAAGTTCACGCGATATATACCGATTTCGCAAAAGCCTTTGACCGTGTCAACCATGATATGCTACTACAGAGAGTAAGAGAACATGGAATCCATGGGCAACTATTGGAGTGGCTACGTTCCTATTTAAAGGACAGAACCCAGATAGTTCGTATTCAGGGATACCACTCTAAGGAAATTAAGGTTCCATCAGGAGTACCACAGGGTTCTCATTTAGGCCCGCTCCTTTTTAATATATATGTTAATAACATAGCCTCCTGCATAAAAAATGCTAACTTTTTAATGTATGCGGATGACCTGAAGCTATATAAACTCATCAGAAACAATAACGACTGCCACACACTTCAATCTGACTTGGATAGATTATGTCTCTGGTGTGAAAATAACGGTATGGAACTCAATGTTAAAAAGTGCCAATTTATGTCCTTCAGGCGTCGCAGGTATCCCATTGAATACTCTTATACAATCAATGGTTGCCCATTGGAAGCTGTTTCACATATTAAGGACCTAGGTGTGATCCTAGATTCCACATTATCATTCTCAGAACATATCTCATCTGCTGTCTCGAAGGCATTGCAAATTTTAGGTTTTGTCAGGAGATGCTCTATAGACTTCTCAGGAACTCCCTCTATTAAACTTCTCTATTGCGCGCTAGTAAGACCACATCTGGAATACTGTTCGTGTGTGTGGTCCCCATGTTACAATATACATATTCAATCAATAGATAGAGTACAGCATAAATTTTTGAGACTAATAGCCTTCAAACAACGTCGCTCAATCCAGGAAATGACCTACTCTGCGATTGAAAGATCGATTAATGTCTCATCACTTCAAGTTCGACGAATACATAGAGATCTCAATATGCTGTATAATATCTTGCATTGCTACTGGTCTTGCCCAGAATTGTTAGGAAAGATTAATATCCTGGTTCCCTCAAGACCGTTTAGAACACACCAGCCGTTCCTCCAACATTCACACCGCACCAACTACGGCCTTAACTCTTTTCTATCCAGGTCAACCAGACTTGCTAATCATTACTCGGACAGGCTTGATTGCTTTGCGAGCCAGAATGTTTTTCTCTCGCAAATCAAATCATGTGTATAACTTTGATGTTGCTGGTTCAGTGATTTGGACATGTCTTAGTTTTAAATTGTAATTCTTAAGCTTATTAATAAGTTCATTATAAACGTACATAAAGTGCTGTTGATTAAACATAACTTTGTATACTCTGTATCTGCAATTGGGCTACGGCCCGTTGATAAATAAAAAAAAAAAAAAAAAAAAAAAATGCGTTAAAAATGCGTTGAAATACGATGAAATTCGTTAAAAATGCATTAAAATCCATTAAAATGCGTTGAAATACGATAAAATACGTGAAAAATGCATTAAATCCATTAAAATGCCTTGAAATACGATAAAATACGTGAAAAATGCATTAAAATCCATTAAAATGCGTTGAAATACGATAAAATGCGTTAAAAATGCATTAAAATGCATTAAAATGCGTTGAAATACGATAAAATGCGTTAAAAATGCATTAAAATGCGTTGAAATACGATAAAATGCGTTAAAAATCCATTAAAATGGGTTGAAATACGATAAAATACGTGAAACATGCATTAAAATGCGTTGAAATACGATAAAATGCGTTAAAAATGCATTAAAATGCGTTGAAATGCGATAAAATACGTGAAAAATGCATTAAAATCCATTAAAATGCGTTGAAATACGATAAAATACGTGAAAAATGCATTAAAATCCATTAAAATGCGTTGAAATGCGATAAAATACGTGAAAAATGCATTAAAATCCATTAAAATGCGTTGAAATACGATAAAATACGTGAACAATGCATTAAAATGCGTTGAAATAGATAAAATACGTGAAAAATGCATTAAAATGCGTTTAAATACGATAAAATGCGTTAAAAATGCGTTAAAATCCATTAAAATGCGTTGAAATACGATAAAATTCGTTAAAAATGCGTTAAAATCCATTAAAATGCGTTGAAATACGATAAAATACGTGAAAAATGCGTTAAAATCCATTAAAATGCGTTGAAATACGATAAAATACGTGAAAAATGCATTAAAATCCATTAAAATGCGTTGAAATGCGATAAAATACGTGAAAAATGCATTAAAATCCATTAAAATGCGTTGAAATACGATAAAATACGTGAAAAATGCATTAAAATGCGTTGAAATACGATAAAATGCGTTAAAAATGCATTAAAATGCGTTGAAATAGATAAAATTCGTTAAAAATGCGTTAAAATAGATAAAATTCGTTAAAAATGCGTTAAAATAGATAAAATTCGTTAAAAATGCGTTAAAATCCATTAAAATGCGTTGAAATACGATAAAATGCGTTAAAAATGCATTAAAATGCGTTGAAATACGATAAAATGCGTTAAAAATGCATTAAAATGCGTTGAAATGCGATAAAATACGTGAAAAATGCATTAAAATCCATTAAAATGCGTTGAAATACGATAAAATGCGTTAAAAATGCATTAAAATGCATTAAAATGCGTTGAAATACGATAAAATGCGTTAAAAATGCATTAAAATGCGTTGAAATACGATAAAATGCGTTAAAAATGCATTAAAATGCGTTGAAATACGATAAAATGCGTTAAAAATGCATTAAAATGCATTAAAATGCGTTGAAATACGATAAAATGCGTTGAAATACGATAAAATGCGTTAAAAATGCATTAAAATCCATTAAAATGCGTTGAAATACGATAAAATGCGTTAAAAATGCATTAAAATGCGTTGAAATACGATAAAATACGTGAAAAATGCATTAAAATGCGTTGAAATACGATAAAATGCGTTAAAAATGCATTAAACTGCGTTGAAATACGATAAAATTCGTTAAAAATGCGTTAAAATCCATTAAAATGCGTTGAAATACGATAAAATTCGTTAAAAATGCGTTAAAATCCATTAAAATGCGTTGAAAATCCATTAAAATGGGTTGAAATACGATAAAATGCCCGTAAAATGCCCGAAAAATGCCCTTTTCGATCGAGTTTGCGATCGTACATAATCTGTGCAACGCTAATGCTATTAAGCACGTGTGTACAGTATACGCGGCTGTAAAAAGCTTTAAAATTTAGCTTTAATTCCTGCCATGCGTAGCGTTCACTTCTTATACTGCGCCCGGACGATAACGTTGAGCGTGACACGAAGATGGTAATGGGGCTCTAGAGCCCTTCAATGAGGTGACACGAAAATACATTGCATGAGTGGTCTATCACTATACCTGGTCTGTGATAATATACAGGTTTTCGCAATCTGTTTTTCCACAGCCGGTAATATAGAACACTGTATTAAATATCATGAATATTATATAACTTATGTTCGCATACAACAGCTAAATGAAACTAAAGATCACTCAAAGATACCTGGAAGTTATCAAGGGTGAAATAATATTTTGCAAAATTTTTGGTCGTTATAGTAGAATTCTGTTTTATCGATCTGTTTTTCCACGGCCGGTAATATATAACACTGTATTAAATATCATGAATATTATATAACTTATGTTCGCATACAACAGCTAAATGAAACTAAAGATCACTCAAAGATACCTGGAAGTTATCAAGGGTGAAATAATATTTTGCAAAATTTTTGGTCGTTATAGTAGAATTCTGTTTTATCGATCTGTTTTTCCACGGCCGGTAATATATAACACTGTTTTACCATTGTAAGTAAAAGCGAAAGCTGTAACTTGGACAATACATGGCAAGTTAAATTTCTAGGAAAATGTGTTAAGGATTATTTTCTTTTCTTTGCCGCCAAATGTGGTTGCGGATGCATTTCTGGCTGAAATTTATAGTGGAACTGATACGATTTTTTAATAATGGGTGCGCTGAAATGCGTTAAGACGCGTTAAAATACGTCAAAAATGAGTTAAAATACGTTAAAAATGCTTCATAGAGCGTTAAATTATACTAATAATGCATTACAGTGCGTTAAAATGGATTAGAACATGTTAAAATACGTTAAGAATGCATTAAAATCCATTAAAATGCGTTGAAATGCGATAAAATACGTTAAAGATGCATTAAAATCCGTTAAAATGCGTTCAAATACAATAAAATACGTTAAAATGACGTCTCAGGGACGTCAGAAAAAGACGTCCCACGGACGTCCCAAAATGACGTCGCAGGGACCACATTGGGAAAGTACTACATACACAAAAATTTGTCAAAAATCGTACACCCGAATTTGACGACTTCTGCTTGTCGGATGGCCCATCTAGCCCGATCCGAGACGAAAGTGGCCAGAGTTGCGATCGTGCGAAAATAATCAATGTGGAAATCATGCATCACAATGGTTACATTTGGTGACATCGCTAAATTTGATCAGTAAAGCAAGAGGAAAGCGTTTACAGTTCCAAATATTACCGTCATGAAACGTAGAGTGCGCTTCGTCAGTACTCTCTTTTGACGATGTCGGTATTTCAGACTTGGTGATACGAACACAAAGCATACGAAGTCCCATAAGGTGAAAGGTCTATCCGGATACCTCGTCAGTACCGATGTGCTGTACTGATTTCAAATATTACACTTACAGCACTTAAGGAAATACCCGTTGCTTATTTTTTAGTGTGTGTTTCCAAAGAGCAGTCATGGTCTCTACTCTGTTTCACACATTCAATAGTCAGAAACTGACAGGTACTTTTGTTATTTTTCTTTAACCTTACATCAAATTGACAATCCATAGACTGTTACTTACATTTGCTATTAAAAGTATATTTATTTCATAATGTAATTAATAATCTTGTGCCGATTATTTGACATTTTTTGTCATTAATTGACGTCATTTGACAACAAGTATTTCTATTAAAATATGTTACTGTATTGAACGTAATCGAAGATAATTGAACTTTGACCTCAGCAAACAAGGTCGGTCTATCCGAGTCAACGAAGACTTTTTTATTATTGTCACAAGTAATGTATAATAATTATGAAATATTGTGAAAAAAGTTAAGAATTTTTTATTTTTAATCTGGACATAGTGTCGTTGAGGTTAAAGGTATCGTAACCGTCGATAATAACCTGATGTTGGTAAACTGCAGAGTACACGTGACCGGATAAATCATTGTAAATATTTTCTGCAATAAATTTTTATAACATGAAAATGTTAGTGTCCTATTTTGTACCACTTGCCCTTCTCAATTTTAAAACACATTGCATTGTAGTAATTGAAACAACTAAGCCAGGTGGAATTTTTTTAATTTATGTTATTGTTTTATTTGGTAGTTGCACAGAGGTTACAATGGGTATTCCGGAGAAGTATGTCAGATACAAAATTTCCGAAAATTACAACACACTATACAGTAATTCCAAGAGAAACAGATCCAAGATGGAAAGGTACATTAAATTATTATTTAATCCTGACCAAATTCAAGTATGATTATATGGCTGGCTATATATCTTATATATTTATTTTTAGATGTAAACATGGAAAGGTTTGCAGATGAAACAGACATTTTAATAATTGGTGGAGGTCCAGCAGGAATGTCAGCTGCAATACAAGCGCGTAGACTAGCTGAGAAGCATGGAAAAGACCTGAAGGTGACAGTCATAGAAAAGGCATCTACAGTTGGTGGCCATATCCTTAGTGGTGCCTGTTTGGATCCAATTGCTTTGAATGAATTATTTCCCAACTGGAAAGAATTGGGTGCACCTTTAAACACACCGGTCAATGAGGATAAATTTGCATTTCTCACAGAGACGGGCAGAATCCCGATACCAATAATTAAGGGGATGCCAATGTACAATCATGGGAATTATGTTGTAAGGTAATGTGTATTTAATTGAAAAGATAGTGTGAAGTACATTGGATGCTAAATAATTGTTTGGGTTCTAGACTGGGACATGTTGTTGCCTGGTTAGGTGAACAGGCTGAGGCAGCAGGTGTTGAGATTTACCCAGGATATGCTGCGTCAGAAATCCTCTACCACGAAGATGGATCAGTGAAAGGTGTTGCAACAAATGATGTGGGAATAGCTAAAGATGGTTCTCCAAAGGATACGTTTGAACGGGGCATGGAACTTCACGCAAAATGTACGATATTTGCGGAAGGCTGCCACGGTCATTTGACGAAGCAAATTTCAAAAAAATTGCATCTCAGAAAGGATTGCGAACCACAGACTTATGGTATAGGCTTGAAAGAGGTAACTGTTTTACGCATCGTGCTGAAGTCTGCTGATTTTCAGTTTATTTGGATTATATAGTATAAGTCCCGGTACGTGTTTCTTTACAGATCTGGGAGATTGACGCAAATAAACATCGACCGGGTGCAGTAGAGCACACAGTCGGATGGCCGTTGGATAAAAACACTTACGGTGGATCATTCCTGTACCATCTTAATGAAGATAGTCCATTGATCGCGGTTGGTTTTGTGGTAGGTTTAGATTACACCAATCCATACTTGCACCCGTTCAAGGAATTCCAGAGATTCAAACAGCATCCTAGCATTAGACCAATTTTTGAAGGTGGCAAGAGGTAAGAGGTGCTGCCAATACGTAACATTCTTTAACTATATTTACATATTTTATCGGAACGAAATATCATAGGATAGCATATGGCGCTCGAGCTTTGGTCGAAGGAGGATTCCAGTCCATTCCTAAATTGCAGTTCCCAGGTGGGTGTCTAGTTGGCTGTACAGCAGGGTTCTTGAACGTTCCAAAAATTAAGGGAACCCATAACGCCATGAAAAGCGGAATGTTAGCTGCTGAAAGTGCTGTTGAGGCCATTATCGAGACAGAAACAAATCCACAGGCAACGCAGGGTATTGAACCTAAATCTTACACGGATAAGATAAAGAACAGTTGGATTTATAAAGAACTGAAGGCAGTCAGGAACATACGTCCCAGTTTCCACACGAGTCTCGGTCTTTATGGAGGGATGATGTACTCTGGATTTTCGATTCTACTCGGTGGAAAGGAACCGTGGACTTTGTCTCACGGAGGTAAGTTAATGAGTACCTGATAAGGTGACTATTTCAATTAAACATTCTTCATAAATTTGATGTCTTCAGGTCCAGACTACAAAAGGTTGAAACCCGCTGCCGAGTGTACACCGATTGAGTACCCAAAACCAGACAACGAAGTTTCCTTTGACCTTCTATCGTCTGTTGCTTTAACTGGTACAAATCACGAAGCCGATCAACCGCCACATTTGACCTTAATGGACGACACAATTCCGGTTAAAAGGAATTTGCAGATTTTCGACGGACCGGAAGGCCGATTTTGTCCTGCCGGTAAGTCACTGAAAAAGCCTCGCAAAAAGTTGACTATTCGTCGCTTGAAATTCATCAGTCTTTCTCTAAATCCTGAGAGTTTTCGCGGAACCTTGATGCGGTTGATCCACTTTAATCCAAGGGCGAAAAGTCCTGGGGGAGTCACGTTCTACGAGGAAAGATAGATGAGGGACCCCATACGGCTTTCTCGGCCTTTCCATTAATCACTTTGTACTCGTTTCGCTAGTGTAATACCCTGCTGCATTTTTCTCCATCCATGTGTTATCCGCGCCAGCAAGCGCCATCGAATCACGTCTCGTTGTCCTAGCTAGACAAGTTTCTACCCGATTCGTCTTACTAACACTAGATCGTTTTCTTTTACCTTCAACCTTCCTCGGGTACTTTGTTTTCCTCTTTTGATCGCTACTAAAAAGATTCTTCATCTTCCTTAACGAGACGTTGTGAATGTTCCTACAATCCGCAGATATTAATCAAACATTCCATACCTATCTTTCCATTTATGTCGTTATCAATGAATACAGACGATCGTGTTTGTTAAGTGCTGAGTTGTCCATTTACCTCGTCGTCTCGGAATAAATAATAAGGTGACGAAAGGGTAGTAATGAATGCGGCAATCTCTTCCTGTTCCGGTGGCATCGGTATTCCTCCTACTCCTTTGTCCGCGTCGCATCGCGACTTTATTGATCGTCTCCCATTGAAAGGACTGCATCTGTATCAACAGCATTCTGTGGGTCCAGCTTTGCGCATAGTCTGGCGAAACACAACTGCTTTTTCCCTGAACAGCAGCGTCATGCCGAAGCTTCGAATGGCATTATCTCCTGGCAAATTGGACGTCTGAGCGTAACGGGGGATGGCGGCAGTCTTCTTCCTCTTCCGGTGGCGCCGACATGCCTGTTTCTCCTTTTTCCTGGCTTCGGCCGGGAGGTTTATCGACCGGTGTGTCCTTGAACCTGAGCGCCAAACGGGCCACCCCGCACGGCTAGACGACCCCGGACCATGCTCAACCCCCAAAACCGTGCCCGCTCGGGCCAACAACCTTATCCGACTCTCCCCGCGCAGCTTCGTCCCCTCTCGTCGTCCTTCTCGGTACGCCAATATGCGCATAGCGCCAACCCCCGGGACCGGCCCGTTCAATCCCCTCCTCCATCCTCCCCCATTTCCACGAAGAAACTCATACCCCTCTCCGTCGCGACGAGACGATGAGTCTTCGGAATCGCTGGCTGATCGACCGGGAATCTCTTATGGCCGATAAAGTCTAGCGGACCATCTCGTTTCATCGGAAAATGCCTTACATCCGACTAAACTCATCTGCGCAAAAAACATCCCAACGAATATCGCCGAGAATAAAAATGCCTCTTTCGTTATTTATTGTATAGTCGCGAATCGACAGGGGGAATACTTTCTATTTTTTATTGAACACCATTTTAGCCCCTTCATCCAGGCAGACGTATAAGTGTAAAGTTTTGATGTGATTAAGGTTTTAACGCGATGGAGAGTCCTGATGGATATGGGAATGGGGAACCCATTGTTACGGTATTAGCTCGTTTCCGTTGCCTTTCGAGTTCTCCGCTGCATCGTTCCTCGCGATTATTGCAGGCGAGTGCGCTCGGGAAAATCCGACAAATTTATATGTCTAGACCGGGCGCACCAGCCGTCTGCCGCCCGACTCTTCACTTCTCTCGATCTTTCCTCTTCTCCCCTCTCCTTGCTCCTCCCGTCTCTACGTCGCGCTGCAGGGGTAGAACGTCGTGGGGGTTTGTTTGCCTACGAGATAACTCCCTTGTCTGCACGGCTGGTCCATTCGCGGTAGACACGATTATCGACTGTCTCACTGAGGGCACGGCTTGACCTTCCAAACGAAAACCATCTTCTTCACCGTCCCGAGAAAACGAATCGTTCAGGCAACTATTGAAGAAACATACTCTTCGTCTCAACCGACAACAATTTCATGAGCTTGACGTGAAATAAACTTGCTTCATGTTGTAAAGTTTATTGAAAATTGAGATTTTGTACCGACTTCATCGATCCACGTTCCGAATTTGTGTACGAGCTTTGTGAGGAACCTGACAGAGGGTGTTTCGAGTCGAATTTTCTCACAATGGGTTCACGAATACAACCCCTGTACTTGGGGAAGAAATACAGGCGGCTAATAACTACGACAGCCATAGAATTTCAATTTTTATCTACGGATGTCTTTGTGTTTCAGGTGTTTACGAATTCGTTCCTCTAGAAGCCGGCGACGGACAGCGACTGCAGATCAACGCACAAAATTGCATCCATTGCAAAACCTGTGACATCAAGGATCCAAGCCAGAACATAAATTGGGTCGTCCCGGAGGGTGGTGGCGGTCCGGCTTACAATGGAATGTAAAACATCCCCTGTTTCACCGCGGAAGTCGATTCAAATTTTCGCCCCACAAGAATCTGAGTCGAAGCCGTACGAGGAGGGATAATTTTCTAAAGGGGGGAGACGTATATCTTGGCAAATTATGCTTTTCTTCCCTCTTTTCTCTCTATTGCTTTCCATTAGCCCATTGGTTGGTCCTTCCCTCCCTTTGTCTCGTATTTTCTTTTTTCCTCTATTTCTCCCTCCGCTCAGCACCCTCGCGTACATACATTACATTCGCGCTGGGATTTCCGCGTCGGACCGACGCGTGGCTGCTGTGTGCGCTGGGATAGTCCACAAGATTTATCGTCCGGCAGGATAATGGTTATTGGGCGATTCGTACCGCGAAACGGATTGGAAAGACCCAAACGAGGGACGAAAGCAGGCTGAATTTGGCCGACAAGAACCGTTCTTGCATATACCACGAAAAGACTATTTCACCCTTACAACGGGGGAGTTCCGTCGCTGAGATTTCTGTCAAGATCATCCTAATATTTCCCTATTGGGCCTGTCCTATCATCTTAAATAATCACGGACTTACCAGAATATATTTTTTACAATTTTCAAGGCGATCATGCTTCTCCATGTCGAAGCGTTTCCATTTGTCGGGAATGACTGCCATGTATATGTCCATATTTTTTAGAACCATGTATAAATGTAAAAATGATGAAATATATTTTAAAGCGTGTTTTTACGTAAAACAGCAAGCCTTGTGAATTTGATACCTTAAAAGACCGTACGAGAATTTTGTTATCGCGGGGCACTCGGCTGCTGAAATTTTAGTACTTCTTCGCATCGACCGTTTAATGCGTTTATTAAATGCGAAAGCCTGACGTCGAAAAGCAGCCCTCGTTCTGGTTTCACGTTGCCCAGCGAAATGCGAATTTCCGCGGGCCGACCAGTCGTGTGTTTCCTTTATTTTCCGTTGGTGAAGGCGAGCGGACGGGAACTAGCCGGGGGGCTCATTCAGAATGGGAAACGCGGCCGGTTTTCGTCGAGCGTGAACCACTGCACATCGTCGGCAATGCGAAATTAAACGAGGCCAACGGCGAGTCCGCAATTACCCGCCGGCCTAACTTTTTATCAAAGCGACGCGTTGCACGATTTGCGTCGTCGGCCACGATTCTTTTCCCCGTCATTCCTCATTATCAGATGCTCTGGCGAACAATGAAACTCTGTATAGCCTCGAGCGGAGAGAATCTATCAACATTTCCGGCCAAGCAAAATAAGAAATATCTTTATCCTCCTACTGGCCAGTTGCGATGCATTCAACTCAAAGGTTTCTCTCACGATTTTCAAGGACTCGCGTATTTCCCACTTCTTTTTTATGGTAGTTTGCGAGGAAGGAAAACACAACAGAGTGAGGCGCCGGCGGAAAGCTCGATGCATTTTTAAAGTAAATTACTGTCTATTGCACCCTCGCTTCGTGCTTTTTTCCACAGATATTTACAATCTACGTACGGCCGTCGTAACTTCTTTCTGAGTTCCGTGGGTGGGGAAGAGAATAAAGAATGAAGGAATAATAGGAAAATAAAAGAATGGGGAGAGCGATCGACGTCAACGCAGAAAGCTGACGGTGGGGTCAGTCTTCACCGATGATTCACCGACCACAGCTGGAGGAATCTTATATATATTGTTGATAGTATAGTGAAACTTGTAAGCAATATTGATACTGAGTTAACATCGCGGTACAAACATTGAACGCAGGATACCGAGTAGTTAATGAAACACTGATTATCGTGTTATTTAAATACGAATTACCCCGATTCATGATCAAACTTTTAACTGCTCAGACGAGTTCCAAACACCCAATTTCAAAGCACTATAGTCTCCCCATTTATTACAGTTAATCTTGTTCATTCGAATTGAGATTTATGCCAGTCTTGTTCTCGTAAAATTTCACGGATGGCCCGTGTGGCTGTTGTAAGTTCCATCGTGGAAGTGGGTCTTCGCACGATGGGAGTCTGGCCAGGGGAACGATACACGATTCTTCGGCGATTTATATGCGCGATGATCATAGGGATCGTGGAGACCTTTCAAATTCAATACTTACTTACCCACGTGAGCAGCGATTCCCTTTCGGACCTCACGGAGAACATCGCCGTCGCGTTAACGGACGTCCTGATATTCTGCAAGATTATAATTCTCTGGTTAAATTCCCGGTAAGTCTGCGACAGGTGCTGGGCGTTAATGGGATTAACTTACGATCATTCAGGTCCATTTGCGAGCTGATCGGGGCGATGACGGAGGACTGGAGGGAATGCCTTTCCAGCCAGCTGCACGTCGACGCGATGACCAGTAAGGCCGAACTGTCGGATCGTATCTCCAAAGCCATCGTCCTTTCGTATGGCATAGCCGTGATGCTCGTCGGCTCGGGTGTCTTCACTTCCCAATCCTCCGACGACTTTCACCCAAGGCACGAGGGTTTTCTCCTCAAAATGGAACTACCCTTCGATTCTGACTCCTCGCCGAACTTCGAGATCATCATGATCGGCCAATTCATCTGGCAAATCGCACTGGCCGCTGCTGGAGGCATTACTATCTCTCTAATGATTACATCGGTACGCATTCATTACCTTCAACGGTTTCACGTGTTCCGAAGACCTTCACCGTCCGTTGACGAGTCGTGCGAATCTATTTCTGCAATACGCGTAGGGTCGTTCTTTTCAGGTGCTTCACGTGGACGGTCAAATCGAGATAATACATCGTTCCTTGAAGGAAATTTCCGAGGAAAAACGGCGTTGCGGTGGTATGGATGATCTTTTGAAAATGCTCATCGCCCGGCACGAGAATGTCATCGACTTTTCCAAGACCATCGAGAAACTCTTCAGCTACGTCAATTTCATGGAATTTCTCGTGACCACCATGATAACTGCCTGCGTCGGATTCGTAATCGTGATCGTGGGTATATAAGATTCTGAAATTCAAAGACCATTCATACTATCCTATTATAGAGTTTAATATAAATCCTCATAACATCGTAGTCCGATAAGGACGGCAGATTCCTCCTGAAATTCCTCAGTTATTACATCGCTGCGAACGTAGACATTTTCGCCCATTGTTTCATCGGCGAATACCTTGGCGAAAAGGTAAGCTTCCAGTATTATTATTCCGGGTCCATTATAACCCCCTTTCCTCGCATTTTAATACGACAATTCCTCAACTGCTCGTTTCCCTGGATTTCACATTAATTTCCCTGCACAAACGTTCTCGTAAATGGAATTTAATCGATTTGGTCTCTGGCGTCGAGCGACTAAAATAATACAGTTTAATCCGTGCTTATCAGAATAATTCCATTGGCGATGCAGCTTACAAAGCTCGGTGGTACGAGTTGAAACCGAACGAGTGTCGATACCTTCTGCTTTTAATCCTGAGGTCACAGCGAAAATTAACAATGACTATCGGAAAATTTATGGATTTGTCGTTGGAATGTTTCACCACTGTAAGGAACCTTTTCTTCATCCGCCTTCAGTTCGTCCATGTGATTCATTTCCAAGCGATTTACCTTGCTTCCAGATGGTGAAGACCTCCATGTCCTACATTTCTCTCTTAAACGCCATATATTAAAAGAGTAGGCTTAGAATCTTTGCGTAGTTGGGCATTCTACTGGAACATCATATTCAACGATAAAGCTTTTTTTAAAGACGTGTATTTATAAGTACTCACGACGGTGAATTTAATCGCATTTCTCATTTCCGCTGTAATAAAAATCACGTCATGCTCTCAATTGCATTACGTTCGTGACAGTCCTTATTTTCCGTGTGATTGCATCCGGGGAAATTTCGTTCGTCTATAGTCCCCTTTGTTTGTTGGAAATTGAACGCTCCGAGGGACGTGAAAGGAAAAAAAAGTCGTGTCGTCGGTTCGTTGCATTTTTAATATAAGTAACATACGGTCGTACCACTCGATCATGTTCGCTATAATCTTGACATTTCTCCTGCCGCGAACCTGTAATCATCGATCGATTGACGCGCGTTTCCCGAAAGTTTGCGCCTCGCAACGGCCTCGTAGATACAGAGTGCTAAGATTGAGAAACTGCTGGCCGATGGAAGGTCAGTTTGCGACGAGTGACCCTTCCTGACAGGACTTGAAAGATTGGCACGGGGGAAACCGAGCGTCTCGCAGAAATTACGTTCAACGGGGAAAAGACAATTTTTTACGAACTAACGGAGAACAGGGAAATCGTCGATGCCATTCACTGCGCTCATGTACAATCATGGAAGAGCAGCGTGACAATAGCGTTAATTCTATCGGGTCGCGACGCAAGAACGTCGTAAATTACCCCGTTAAAATTGGTTTCCGAATTTTCGGCGCCTGGCCAGATACGCGGTACGGATCGTGCTGGAGATTTCTCTGGTTGCTTTTCATGTCGGTTTCCCAACTTTTCCATTACCGATACATCATGTTGGTCGCCTCGAAGAACTTGCTGTGCTTCGTGGAGAGCTTCACCATCGCCATAGGTTTTACCCTGACCTTCATACGAACCATTCTCATTTGGCTGAACATGGGGTAAGAATTTCGCTGTCGACCCCCGTTGATTTTTCCTTGGCTGACCTTCCTGCAGTTTACTTAAGGAAATCCTGAACGCGATGGCGGAAGATTGGCAGTCGAGTTGTTTCGCTGCTCGCTGGCAGGTGGATACGATGAGCAGCAAGGCCTTATTGTCGAGCAAATTGTCTACCAGTGTAATCGGTATTTACGCAGGCAGCATGGTGATCTTCGATTGTGGTCTTCTGATACCTCATTACATGCGCTTCAACGCCAACAGCAATGTCACCGAAGGAATCACTCTTGTACGGAAAATTCTAATTCCTTTCGAGAGTGACACTCTGTCGACGGACCTCGTCCTCACCTTTCTCCAAATATTTCAGCACGTGACGACGGTCATTCCGACGGCAGCGACGAATGGCCTGCTCATAACTTCGGTAAGATTTTCACGAGATACTCGGTGGTAACGACCTGCCGTCGTCACGGAAGGGATTTCAGGTACTCCACGTGGCCGGGCAGATCGACATCATTTGCCGAGCTTTGCTGGAATATACCGCCGACAATGGGAAACTCGGGACAAGTAATGCCGGCCTGAAAACCTTGATATACCGGCATAATAGAGTCATCGTCGTTTCGGATAACATCGCGAATCTCTTTACTTACGTCACCCTTATGGCGTTCCTCATCGTCACGGTGATCATGGCCTGTGCAGGCTTCGTGGTAACAGTGGTGGGTACAATCACCTCGTTTGCAGCTCCTTTCTTTGAAATTTTCACGACAAAACTTCCACGGCAGAGTCTCTGCAGATTTTTCTTACCTACGAGCAAACTTATCATTTTACTTTTCAGTCTACGCAAGATGCTCTCACGCAAACGATATTCGTTGTGTATTATGTTTGCATTTCCACGGATATATTCGTATACTGCTGCATCGGAGAGTATCTCAAAGAAAAGGTAGCTCGGAACAAAGACAATGGTTCATAATCCTCGCGAGTAAAGAAGGTTATTATTTAACTTATTGTCCGTAGAGTATGTCCATCGGCTATGCTGTTTACGACTCAGTTTGGTACGAGCGAAAACCCGCCGAGTGTCGATTGTTACTCATCATGATGATGAGAGCTCAGAGACGGTTGACTCTTACGGTCGGCAAATTCAATGACCTCACGCTCGAACAATTTGCAATCGTAAAAATTTTCAAACCTTATCGCAATGTGTACCACGTGACGCAAGTTGCGGGAGCTCCAACTTTTTTTGCAGATGATCAAGGTTTCTGTGTCGTACGTGTCGGTGTTCTACGCACTCTACGGATAGCTCAGGATTGGCGAGCGCACGCTCCCGTGGTGAATGGTTGTTGAAACGTAATCGGAGGAGTTGTCGTGCCTGCCGGCAATTTCCATCGTCGGCGAGCAGGTGTCCCGGAGCCTGGAATTACGCGCCCCGAAGGAGAATTATTTCTTTTGCTCTTGGACGATTCTTGAAAAGTTTCTTGCCGTGCTTTTCCCCGTTTTCACGAGGCGCTCAGAGACGCACGCATGCTCGGCCAGAGGGGCAAATCGTGAGGGTCGTGGGTGTGCATTATTCAAGCAAATAACGCGTTCGACCACGAGGGTTGCTCATGATTACCGTACGATACGTGACGGTGCGAACCGATACCCATTTGCCCCTATTTTCTTATGTCACCGCATTAATAAGTAAAATCGTATCGGGACAGAAGAAGATTCAGTCCTCGCGTGAAATCGCCCCGGACCAGTCCGTTTTGTTCAATTAATTTCACTCTACACTCTCGCTAATCTCATCGAATTTTACTGAACGTAAAAACACCCGCTCTAATTAGGAGTGTTACGTCTTTCCATTGTTGAACATCCAGGAGACATTATTATCGTTGACATTCTCGGAAAATTTGCTAGCTACGGGGGCTTTGCGATGACAGAAATCAAGGTCGTGAGTTACCCCGTTGAAATGGGTCTGCGCGTTATCGGCGTTTGGCCCGACGCACAGAACCCGATTCTTTGCCGAATTCTCTGGACTACGTTGATGATGACCACGCAAAGTCTCCAATACTGGCACGTGGTGAGTCATATCGATACGGATGACATGCCGGGCCTATTGGAAAGCTGCGCTCTAACCATGACATACAGCATAGTTTTAAGTAGAATGGTCATTCTGTGGATGAACGAACGGTAAGATATCGCAATATTCGTGCCGTTGCAATGCTCAGATCATTCATCACTATTACCCACGGGACGCTGGTGTACATCTAATCAATGCAAAAAATGTAAAACCACCAATTGCTTACAGACTCTAATAAATGTCCAAAAGGCGAGTATCTTTGAATTTCTTCTTTTCGTACGATTCATAGCACTGTTCTTAAAATTATCAATACGATGACGGAGGACTGGGGGCACAGCCTTTCGGTGAAGTGGCAAGTGGAGACGTTGACGACGAAAGCCAAGCTATCCGCTCGTGTTGCCAAGTGGATAGTCATTGTTTACGGTGCGTGCGCGTTCATTTTCAACGGGGCTCTCATGTTAATGCTCATGCTGAAACCGTACAGCAGCGACGACGACAAGCAGCTCCTCGCCAGGACGATGTACCCCGTCGACTGCGGAATTTCGGTGGTCAGAGAAATCTTGCTTCTCGAGCAATTCTGTCACCAGTCCACCGGAGTCCTCGTGGCTGGTGCTTCAACCGGTCTGCTTATGTCATGCGTACGTAAAATGAATGCGTAACATGCGTAATCGCGCAAACTTGGGTAACTTTTAGGTGCTTCACGTGGACGGGCAGATCGATATAATCAGGCAATCCTTGTACGAAATAACTTCGAACGCGCACTTCGACTCTACTGTCAGTCATCTGAGGTACCTCATTAAGAAACATCAGAAACTCATCGCCACTTCGGACGACATCGAAACGATTTTCACGTACATGGCCTTCCTGATGTTCCTCACGATTGCTCTGATTTTTGGCTGCGTCGGCTTCATTATTTTTGTTGTAGGTAACCACTTAACTCTGATTTTCTGTCATCCTTTCTCACGCTAATTCCTCTCACAGTCCATCGACGACGTTTTAACGCAGCTAATGTTCTTGGTATATTACGTGTGCACCATCGCGGACGTCTACGTGTACTGCAGCATCGGCGAATATCTTCGACAAAAGGTAGGCTCCATTACATCGCGAGTAATGCTTCGTGTGGACGTTAATTTCGTCGTGTGATTAGAGCATGTCCATCGCCCACACCGTTTACGATATCCCCTGGTACGAACTGAAGCACAACGAGTGTCAGATTCTCATGGTGCTGATGCTGAGGTCTCAAAAATGGCTGACCATCACCGCCGGCAAGTTTTTCGACGTATCCTTGGAAGTGTTCGCCACCGTAAGAATCTTTTACAAGCTTATCGACATCGGAAAGGGATAGTTTTAAAGCAACTTTCCGCCCAATCCTCTTTCTTTTGAGCGACACCGGTAAAGCTATGTCTCTGTACTTGTTGCAGATTGTCAAAACTTCGGTTTCGTACGTATCGTTGTTCTACGCTCTCTACTAACGCTAAACCACGAGAATACGTTCCGTCTTGCGATACTAAAGTAGAAACATAGCATATTTTTCGAAGGAGTTCTATTTGCAGTTGCGTCGTTTTTCTCGTTGCTGAGTAATGATTCTGATTAGCATTGTAGGCGAGGAAGGTGAATAAAGCAGAGAGGGAGAATAGAACTGAGCCTCGTCGTAAATCGCGTCGATAAGAACGCAGTATACAGATTACTCAGTACATTAAATCGCAGATGGTCCATTACACCTCTGGCGCGTTTCTTCACGGTTTCCATGCGACCTCCCGCGTATCGTTCCGGCCCCGTTTTGCTCGTAAGCCAGGGGACTTGACAGGAATCTACGAGCGGACATTTACGAGAATTGCTTCATTAGATACGTGAGACCATGCCGGATACGTTCGGCAGCCCTGCCTGCCGTGCACCCTCCTCTTATTGCTTCCTAAACAAGAACTCGCGTCAGCCACTGTGAAAACCATGCGAACGATCCTCACCTCGGAAGATCTTTTTCCACCTCTCGTACGGAGAGCGTAAAGAGGCTCGTGAAAGCTCGTAAAAACCTTCGGTCCCGAGTAATCGTAATTTCCGGCTTCCCCGTGGGTGGGGATGAGGTATGATTTTTTTAAGCGTGTTCTTTGTTCGTCGCGAAGACGGCGACGTCGGTAGCAGCGCCGGCAGGAGCGAGGACTTCCCCGGGCCGAGCGAATTGGTCGCCATGGAAACCGCCCCAAAGCCAATCCGGGGTGCATTTGTACGTACATTTACCCCTGTCGAGCCGCGTCTGCAGCTCCCTCCCTGCCTTCGTTTTCCCCTGTCTCCTCAATTTCGCCCGACCGACGATCCTCATAGCGCTGCCGTTGCCATCGAACAACCTGCCAGACGCAACAGCGTCTGTCCTTCCTTCCCGTTAGCGGTTCATGGATTTTACAAAACACCCATTCCTATCCTGAATTCTTCTAACGCAAGGAATTATCATCGGTGACAGTCTACGACTTAACCCGTTATCCTGGGGACTAATTTTTAACGACCACCGGTACATGAGTATCGAATGATTCGTCTAAAGGTCCTTTCGCTTTATTCCCGTCCGCTTTGAACGGTTACATTGTCCCCTGATCGTGAGGGGAAATGCCGAGGGAAAAGAGATTTTTTCGCCGACGTTTTGCATCGTTACCGCCCGTTTCCACCCGGGGTTCATAAAAAATTGCCGAGTTCCTCGGCTTCTCGGAGTCGACTGCGGCGGATGGGGGGGATGGAGGGAGGGAAGGTTGGAGGGGGAGATTGGCACGGCGGACGTGTATCGAGGATCCGAGAGGTTCTTATTTCCTCGGCGGTCGGTCTAAGCCCCTTCCACGGTTTATTCTCTCTTCCATGCTGCGGGGAAGGAAGGGGTTTGCGCGGCTTCGCGAAAACTTCGTTAATTAAATCGCGACCAGGGGGGTGGGGGGTGGGGGCGGGACCCGCGTCACGGTCTCTTTGTTTCAGGGGAAAGAAGACGACGTGGCACAGCGTTTCCACGTTAAAGGGCCTTCTTTGCCGAAAACATCGAGGGATCCCTTTAGCGGCGAGCTTCAATGGATCGCGTGCCTTGGCGTGAGGAAAGAAAATAAAGCCGGACGCGGAAATAATCGAAAGAATTCCCTTTGTTCCGGTGGGTCATAGTTTGCCCTGGCGTTCACGTGTACGATACCGATGAACCGTGCCTCCAAGGTAGATTAAACAAGGCGTATTTCGAGGCCCGTGTTGCTGGACGGCTTCTCGTCATTGTTGCTTTTCGCGTGGTTTCGCCAAGGCGGAGGCTGAACAAGTTTCCCGGCAGCTCAGAGGAAAGAGGGCAAATAACGTGTAGCGCGGTAGACACGACTTCGGGCGTTATCCGTAACGCTTAGACCTTTGTATTCCTCTTCGAAGCTTCGTGGGAACTAACAATCTGGCCGGCCCCTTTGGCTTCGGATCCCCGGATGACCGTCCGCGCATCACTCACTTCCTCCGCTCAATGGCCGGATATAGAAGCGAGTCACGTATGCGGCTAACTGCATTCGCCACAATCCATTTTCCCTGGAACACCGCGAAATTTCCATTCCTTCGAGTAGCTCAAACGTCAATGGACTCTGCTCTATCTGGTCTAACATAAAGGTGGTCTTGGCACGGCAGGCTAAATTGTTTCCTTGACGTGCGGGAGTGGTCGTCGCGAAGCTCGTCTCGCCTTGGGGAACCGCCCTGCTAATTCCGATGCAATTTACGTTGGAATCACAGCCCGTTCGTCCGAACGGCCAATAGGCGAGAGTCCATTAGACGGAGGAGTCGATCCTCCGGGCTGTCGCAACTGTAACGAGCTTTCGGTGCGCTTTGTCCGTCGATCCGTGGAAAGACGTTTAATCGAGGCCAGCTCGAACGTCTTCCAAGAATCGTCAATGGGTGCAGATCAAAGGTTCGATCGTCAATGCCAGCCATGGGCGAATTTGCCGTTCGATTATCCCCACTATTCAGTTACCCCAATCAAGTACTAAGAATCGATAGGGATTTGCCCCATTGGTGCCGTAGGAAAAAACTTTGACACTTAATTAGTACGACGATATTGGTATTGCTCATGAATATTTTCTCATGAGCAATTTCTCGAGCCCTCGTCTATATGCTTTTTTTTGTCTATTTCGCGTCCCTCTTTTAGGTGTCTTATCTCTACCCTGCCACTCTCCCTTTTCTCTTTGTCCCGATCTCGCTAGCATCCACCCTCCGAATCTCCATCCCCCCCTCTGGCAACCCTCGTTTTCTCGTTCTCGCTCGTGCCCTTAGTACTTATATCGATTGCTCGTCACGGCCGGCGCGTAAACGCAATGGCCGACAGATCGGAAAGTGTGCAGAGGGGTCTCCTCCGGGATCTACATCTGCCGATTATCCACGAGCTCGCTCGAGTAATCTGCGTCGTCATTATTGTCAGGGGTCGCCCATAGGCCTATGATTAATGCTCGGGCAAAAGTGAATGCTGCGAAAATACTGCACTTATACGGGACGTGGCTGATTCCGGCCCTCGCGCGAACAATGTTCGACTCGTAAAGTATCGGCGAATTAACGCCCCGCGGTATGCCAGAAATGTTCCGCACTTCCATCCAAGGAGGGTTAATTTTCCTAGGGGACGTCTGACCTCGAAACGAGCCTGCCATTTTCCACGCTAAATCCCGTTTACGTATGTACAACGCCACCGTACATTTACGAGAGGAATACGCGTACCATGGAATATTTAACGGCTGACGGTTAGTTCTTGCGTGCTTTTACGCGGGCAGCGCTACGATCTCGCAAAATACGTTATTCCACGGGAAACCCGGGGCCCTGAGAATTCTCACGAGAGCTCCCTTTTGACAAGGACATAAAACATGTAGGGAGACGTTATCCTTTACCCGCGGAAAATGCTATTCTCCTTTGGATATCACGCACCATATTTTCTTACCTTATTATCTCGGGGATGCAAACAATAATTTGCCCAGATTCTTTATCAAGTGCCGCTAGAGTTTAAAATCGAGAACCACTTGATAAAACGCAGATCTGCGAAGTGTAAAGTAAACTTAGCTTCGATAATAGAAATTGGATTGCCCCTGAGCAGTTACTTTGGCAATCTCGCCGGTTAATTTCGGCATGAACCTCCGACGCTAAGCGAATCAAGTATACAGCTAACACAAAGCAAAGACAGCTCGCCGTGGGGTGCAGCATTTATTTCGCATAGCTTGCCAAACTGCGCGCGGATGTCGAGGACTGGATAGCGGATCGATCGTCGCACGCACACACGCATCGTTGTATTTGCAAATTGATGGATTCATATTTAACGTCCTCGATGAGTCGCCGGAGCGAAGGGCTAACGGGGAAGGGGGTGGGGAATCAAGCGTGTAACTTTTTCGATAGGTTAATGCATGGTCAGACACGAAGTAGTAAAGCCCAATATGTGAGCAGACAATAAGTACGGTCAACGCGTTATTTACGCATTGAGTAGTATAGGCCAACGTAGGGAACTTTTCTTAAGTAGTGTAAGTCAATAGATGATCAGGCATTTGAATATTTTTTTTCGTGAGTCCGTGGAACACCGTGTATATTCCAGTCGGTGCGCACTGTTGCCGGTTCAACGATCCTTTCGAGCGTGGAGAATTTTTCCCCCCCGTCTAGAGGGTCGGAAGGTTGGCAAAATGTCGCCAAACGTTTAGAACGAAATTGGGATTCGCCGGAAATTTTTGCGAAGGTCGACGATATTACCGCGGTGGGGTGTATCGAAAATTTCGACGTAATTGGCAACAGCGATGATCGATCTGGCCTCGGCCATTGTCCTGGCCCCCCCAAGATTCAGAATGTCGCGTGCCGGCTGCGTGTCTCGTCAACATCTGACAGCCGCTCGGCCCAATCTCCACGCTTCCTCGCCCTCGTTATGCTAATTCCAATGCAACGCATCGAGCGGCCCTTTGGACCCTCGCGAAATTGCGTTTGAAACGCAAGAAGGGCGCTCGACAGGACACTGCAGGCTGCCTTTGTATCCGATAGCCCCTCCTAGAGCGGGGAATCTATTGCGAGGCTCGAATGAATAAGAAATCCGTGCCTCTATGGTGTATTAAAATAGGGACAATAATCCGCGAACTTGTTCGTCAGTACATATTCGGCTTTATATTTTTATTTACCAAATGCCGACGTCTACTCTTTGTTCCACAGTTATTAGGAAGAATTCCGGATAACTCGATTTCGCTTGCATTAGGAGGCGGGATGAAGTGTGATATTACCGGCTGTACGTGAGAATAGAGGGACGGACACGAGCGAGACAAATATCGCGAGCCACGGGAACTTCTGCATCACCCTGTATTGTCGTGAGGCCATTACAGACCCAGGGGACTCGGCGGTGGCGCGTGCACATGTGTGGCCTCTAATGACAGATGGCATGGGGCCCGTGTGCCGAGCAGCTGCAGCTGAAAGAGAAACGTGCCGAATGCAGGGGAGAGAGAAAGCGATATCCAGCTGGAGGGAAAGAGAGGGCGAGGCAGATCGAAATCAAGAAAGGGAGAAAACCCGGGGAACGGCCAGGGGAAAGAGTGAAGAACGACCACGAAACAGAGAGACATGTATGCATGTGTGTGTGTGTGTGTCTTTGTGGCAGAAGGGGAGGACGAACCCCCGTGATGATCGTGCACGGCCCCATGGCCAGCTTTCGCTCTATGAAACCCCATGACGGGAACCTGCCAGTGGTTCGGCCCGTGTCGGCACCTTAATGAGAAACTCTGCCCTTCAGTGAGCTCCGAAAAAAACCGGAAATGAGAGGCTCGCGTGAAACGCAACCCGAGTACCGATACCTTCGGCTCGTCCGATCGCCATTCGTCTTAATCGTCCTGGAAGAATTCACACGTTCCGGGGAATACCGGGCAATTATTTACGGGCCTAGCTAACGGTACGATGAACGTCGACAAGGGGAAAAATCTATCGGAAATGGGTAATTTTCGACGTGGAGTGACGATATTCGCTGGTGATCGTTGGATAACAATGTTTTAACGGGTCGAATGATTCGGTGCGATATTTCGCCGACGATAAGAGCTTTCAGCGAGCACTTGTTGGGCTTTCGATCGTTATCGTAGCGACAGTGTCGAGTTGACCCGCTGGGCGAAAAGCGAAAAGGAGGGGAAAACGAGGAGAACGAAGGTCCACGGGATGAGGTGTATGTCGAAGGCAAAGCGATACACGGCGATGCAGGCCAATTGCGAATAACGCGGATATCACTCCGGCATGCGTCATCCGTGTACGCGTTTATGCAACGTTCCGTGCCATTTCGATCAAATTCGGAGGTTTATGGATCGTAAAATATCGGCAGTTTCGTGACGCGCCGTCGGCCAGTTACGACGGCACCGATAAACCCGGTTTATCATTCGCGCTGCTGTTGCATCGGATCCTGTCAGCCGCAGTTGGACAATTTCGACTGCAGTGAACCATCGAGGAAACCTCTAGGAGGTAACTGCAAGGCGAATACTCGCTCCATCTTCTTTTCCCTTCGAATCATTTCTTTCCTTCATTCTCCCCTCCATTCTCCTCTTATCACGATATCAGCTTACTTGTCTATTCTATTACCCCCCTTGTGCTTCCGTTCCTTTTATCGACGCGTCTCGGTTCCTCACCTTCTCTGTTTCTTTCTCCTTCTCTGTCGGTGTCTGGCCGTCTCCCGGATCGATGCAGCTGTTCCCTCCTGTCCCCCGGATCTGGACGATCCTGATTCTCCGGTTCTGCTTTCCGTGTCTCCCGCGCCATATGGACGCGCGCGGCCATCCGACAAGCTCGCCGGATTCCAGGAAGCCTGCGGTGCCCCGAAATAAATTGCCCGCCGCCGGAGACCGCGTTGTCTCTCTTCTTCCTAGCCAGTTCCCCCGGAACGTCATTTTTCGGCTCACATTCGACGGACCAACGGGAATCACCCGATCGACCGTGCCGCGTCATCGCTGCTTTCCATGCCACCAATGAATTTCAAGGACAACGCAGAAATTACACACGCCGTGGAAACAGATGGAGAGATAAAACCAAAGGACGGGCGTGCTAAGAAATGATTAGTTCCCGCGCATTATCGGGAACGATCGTTTTATTTCTCCTATCGTGAGAATATCGAGTAACCCATCGCCATCGCGGCGGAGATTACCTCCGACGGAATTCGCGCGTGACTCATTTAACATAACGAATCTCTTCGCTCGGAGGCAATTTGGAAACGAAATGAAAACCGACGCAGCGTATTCCTCATCCGATCCCATTACTATAGAAAGCGCTTTGCATAAATTTCAGAGCTACACGGCTTGGGGTTTATAAGACCCCCGCGAGTTTTCACCTTCTCTCTCTCTCACTCTTTGAATCTTTCTCTCTTTGTCTTCCTTGCATCACCCCCTTCTTGGGGGAGCTATTAACAATAACCATCCGGAGTGTGCGATATTACGAGAGAGGCGGGTCTGATTTGCCGGTCTGTACGAGTTGATCGAAACTTGCCTACCACTCTCCCCCCACGACCCCCGTCATCCTGGAAAAAAACCGTGCGGGTCGTCAGAGGGGTGCTTTCACCCTCTGCCCAGTCGGGGAACACGAAATCGAGGTTGCATTGTCCGCCAGCGATTCTCGTCTCGGTGCCAGCTGTTGCCATTTTTACCAAGTCCCTACTGCCTTCTTTTTTACTTGTCCTTTCCTTCTCCCTCTGTCTCACTTTGTAATTCACTTACCGCGATTAACATTTCTCGTTTACTTTTTCCGTACTTTTGCTACTGGAGAACCGAGGGGTTTTCGCAGTTTCGTCGATGTCCGTGGCGAGGTTTTCGAGATGAAATTAATCGAAAGAGAAGCGAGGTCGCACGTGAACAGACCCCCTCTCATCTATGTAGCCGCTTGAACCGGCTCGGACGATCAAAATATTAAATAGCAGTGCCGAACCCCCTGGAGGTACGGCGAAAGCAAAGGGCAGCACAGGGAGGTGGGGCCAGAAGAAAAGAAAGACCGCGCGACGACGAGGGTGAGGCCCTCCGAACTTCCAATCGAACAGGAGGAAGGGGAAGGGAGATGTTACCCCGGGCCAAGGGGAGAAAGCGAGAGGGAGAAGACAAGGTAGCGGCTAACAATGGAGGAAACAGCCAGCCGTACGGCCACGTGTCAGCCATGGGAATATAATGCGGCAACGGCCACGTGCCCTGCTCTAATGCATAACGGGTGTGCCAGAAAACGGCCACCGGTTGCACGTTAGCCGCCTGTCCATTTCAACCTTTGCCCAAACTCGAGAATCCACTCTTATCCCGAGACAAGAACGAGACGTAGTCGATGACTGTTTCATCTTTAATCTCCTGCACGTCTGTGAAGAACACCACACCTGTCCTTTTTTTAATAACGCGGAGAAACGACCACCGGTTGCTCGGTGAAATTTATTAAAATTGTCATTCTTCGTCTATAATGCCGCTTGGCTAGGAAAAAAAGGCTTCCGATGATGGCTCGTTAGTGAAGCAACTGACAGAACTTAAGTGAATCTTCCGTGTCGATCTATACGTGCGGAGTATACGAATCTGACCTCGTTTCCAGCATCTTCGATTGGAAAACGCTTTAGGATAATCTTCGACGGGCGATCGCCTCGGCGATTGGCAAATTCATTTCCTTTCCGGTGGATAACAGTCGAATAAGCTTTCATAAAATTCGTGACGGCCCGAGGCAGCGCTGATTTTCTTAAATGATTTGCGAAAAATATTTTCATACCCAGCCTACTGTGAAAACGTGTTGACGTAATTACCTGCCGATGGTGACAGAAGGCCATTTACCATTTCCTGATTATTTCGCAATTTCGTCGTGATAAAATGTTCCCTGAGAAAGCGCGTTTTAGCAGGGACGTAATTCTACTCGATTATCACGGAAGTAGAGCTCCTTTTACAAAGCATTGCAGACGAGTTTCCAAGGGGTTTTAATCCGCTGTAAGCCTCTTTGGAATTCATGTTCGTTGATTAAATGTAATCCGTAATTAGTCAAGCTTGGAAGTTTACGCGCCGTGGAAATTGCCGGCTGTAAATATTAACATACGCGAATCGCCCGGGTATATAAATGTCGTGAGGGCTATGTAAATACATATTTACGTATGTGTCGAAGGGTGTATTACTAGGGAGGGTGGTTCATGCAGGATTCGCCGGAGAGATGTGGAGAAGCGTGACGGATCGAAACGACGTAGCCATCGAGTGGAGATAAAAGGAATATCCCGCTGGTTGACCTCCGATAAAATTTCCTCAAGGTCTCCCTTCGTCCTGTAATTCCCAGTACGATTGCCGTCGATAAAACTCCCCGACACGTTTCGTGAGTCGACCGTCGAATATTCCCGCAAGGTTCGCGTTACCGCCATTACCGGGGAATATACGAGGATCGTGTTTAAGTACCTACCCACGGCACCTTTTAGCTGTTTAAATATTTCCGAGGGCCCGAAGGGAGGGGCAGGCTTCGTCCTTGGATAATGATGTGACACTTCGTAGCCATTGAGCCGTTTCGCGGGACGTGTTTAACCGGCGCCAAGCAAATAAGTCGGCGGAAAGCCAACGACGATACGTGGGGTGGTTTTAAGCTCGACGAGGGTGCTTTAATGGGCCCGCTAAGGCGAGTACTGTCTACTGGATCTACGTTCTCCCCTTTTGCCAATACTCTCGCCCCGCCCCACTCCGCCCGGCCAGTCGCGACTTTCCCACCCTCTTTTTATGTCCTTCCCGCGACGTGTCATTAAGTTCTACCGACTTAATGCGCGGGGGTGACGGCTATAATTTTAGTTTGATCGGCCGTTTAACGCAGCGGGAGTCACGCAACCAAACTCGGGCATCCATTCGCCCGAGCCAACCGAATCGTCATTACTTTTCGTTGCACATTTTACAGACTTTCGATGAAATTTCTCGGCAAACCTGAAACTGCTCCGCGGCACGGTGGGTTTGATAAATTGCCGATATCCGATTAACAGCGGAGAAAGGTAATTATTGCGAGAAGTACGAGGCAATTGACTCGTGACCCGGCAAACCAAGTCTCGACAGATCTTTCTCACGAAAAAGAATTTTCCCTGTTGAACGGAGAGCTCGGAACAAAGGCGGAAACGAGTCCTGTTTGGCGTTGGGCAGGATGATGGGCCTCGTTTGTTGGCTATCGAGGGCCGACAAGTTGACCGATCGATTAATCGCGGAAAACCAGCACTTGCGCGCCAACAAAACGGCTACAGAGAGAGAGAGAGAGAGAGAGAGAGAGTCTCTTTTACCGGCGGTCAGACTCTGTGAAAGCTCTCGACGGTTATCCATTGGCGGGTTTTGTCGGCCGAAACGGCCGCGATGACGACGCTCGAACAAAAGTCCTCGCTACTCGGAGTAATTAACGGCCGGACAAGTGGCAGCTATTGTTGAGCGCTGATTCTTCCAAGCACGAAAAGGGAAAACAACGGAAGGCAACGTTGGATAATCAATCTCGATGCTACAACTCGAAGAAAGGCAAATTTCCGAGCTGCTTCGATCGTTATTTCGTCTCTCTTATTTTTAATGCTAGGTTGATTGTAGCATCGACGCAAGAAACGATAGGCAGGGGCAGTAATCGCGAGCGCGGATGACGATAAGGGACTCATCGTTGTTCCCCCTTTTCGAAGGGCTGTCACGTGACGATTCGGTGGCGGAGGTCGCGTCGGGGTCGACATCGTCGTCGGCGAGGAGGAAACCCGAACAAAGAACCTGGGGATCCCAGGGTGCTTTGTCGGCATTGCCATTCCTTTGTTCCCTCGTACGAGCAGCCAAGACTTTCTGCTCTCTTTTCATTTTCCTTTTCCTCTTTCTATTTCTCCGATTCTTTCTTTCGTTTCTGCGTCCCTTCCCACTGCACCGCGCCATCTTTGCCAACTACATCCACGACTATTTTATCCCGTCATCAGCCCTTTTCTCTTGCGTCGCGCTTACGTCTTACGCCTGGCTCTACGTCTTTCTGCTTGTTCCTCTGGTAAGTTCCTTTGTCCTGTCGGCCTTGCTTCTCGCTCGTTTTTGGCCTTTTCTTTTATTTCCCGTCTACCATCGTCCTCCTTTGTTTCACGTTCCTTCCGAGACGTTTTCGTCTTGCTTTTCATTTCCCCTTCCTCTTCCTTGGGGTCCCTTCGATGCTGGTCCTTTGCCCTCTTCCTCTTTCTCTCCCTCTCTGCGTTCATTACTCTCTCCCCCGTCGAGGGGTGGCGAGTTCGTGGCGCGGGGGTTGCTGGGGAGGGGTTCCGGCATTGCGGATCGATAGAGCACAGCAAGGGTAGTGTTATGGGGGCGGCTCGGCTCGTAATACATGGGGTTGCTGGCATTGCGCGATGGCGGAGAGTACGTGCACCCCCGGAGAGTCGGCTGGTAGCACCCTATTCGTCAATCCTCGTCCCAAAGGCTCCGCTCGCGGTCCCTTTTCTCTTTGTTTGAGTTCGTTAAACTTCCAGCCGGTCGATATCCCTTCCCCTCTACGTATCAAACGAATCTTCGACTCGCCCTTTGTCTTTAGACCCTACCTCCGCGTCGGCCTCTTCTAATTAGGATTTCCCGATTAAGTCACTTATCCCTTCCCCGGAATCCTCCGCAGTGACCTTCGACCCAGAGCGACGATATTTGTGTAACTGTGAATTCAAGGTCGCTTCCTACTCGTCTCCATCTTTATTAACGTCTGACGCTTACGTCGAGCACTAATTGAAGCGTCAGTCGGCCGTAACCACGAAGCTCATTCCTCGATTATATATCTATCAGCCTGGTTAACCATTGTGCTATCTACGACCATGACTCCAGAGACTCAGCAAGGCCGTGCAAATAAAACTGCCGTCTGTTAATCACCGTTCAGTGCTCGACGTTGCTTTAATATTCTGTCTTTATAAATTTACATTTTCCTCTTCATCATTGCCACCACGTTATAACTTTATCTCCATTTTTACGATTCCCTCTTATAATCTTCTTACCTCCGGTGCGTCGTTTCAGTTAAAACTCTCCATCGGGAAGTGGTGGCTCTGACCGGTCTGATAAATTTAAAGAACTAACTACTTAACCGGCGTAACACTACTGCCGGTGGACTGTAACCTGTATCTCTACTTCTTCTCGTTGCGATAGCTTCAGGATCGATTGTTCCCGAGACCGTTTCGCTGTCCGTTTTCTCGTTTCGCTGTCGCAGTTTCGCCGGACTTCCTTTCGCTCTCGGACACTCTGTCGGTTCTTATCCGGCCGTCCAGTGAGGGTGAGCGCAACCCACTTTCCGGTCTGACGTCACGCGGCCGTCAGGATTATTTTGAAAAGCTCCGGCGGGAGGTCTCGCGTTACGAGCTTGCAGTGGCCTCCAACTGACGACGCATAAAAGCCCAGCGGAGAAGCACCAAATCCTACGAGCTTAATTATCGCCAGGATCGTCTTTCGCGGCGCTTTAACCGCTCGGCTATTTGCGAAAATTCAAGCTCAAAGGCTTCTCGCGTATCTTCCTTTTTGCTTGGATTTTTCGTTACGTTAGAGCTCCTGCGAAGTCGTTCGTCTTCCACGCCGATAACGAGCGGACCAGCGGACAAGTTGGATAACCGTTGGATAATCGCACGGAGGCCTTGCGTTGCGCAATGCCTAAGGAAATTACACATTTCGTCGTGGACGGGCCGAGAATAGTCCATTAAAACTTTCCCCTCTGATGCAGGTCCTTCGAGTCTCCGCTCGGTCCTTTCTCTAAACCGTTACGAACAAAATTCTTCCAAGACAATCGCCATGGAAAGCGAGAAAAGTTTAATATCATTCCTTTTCAGCTGTCTGTCTTTTTCGCTCGTACAATTCCCGTGGACTCGTTCGTCCTTTCGGAGACGGTCTAATAAGCGCTTAATGCGTTACGTAAATGGCAATAACCGACGCTTATGGTAAAAGCCGACGGAGGGAGAGGGGGAATGAGGGTCGCACTGGGCCATGCAATATGCCATCGACGCGTTCTGACCGTTCTTGCCGGCTCTTCAGATTTCCGGTATTTCGCATCGTCGAGCTCGAATGCCCACTTAGGCGAGATTATTCCGGTCGTTTGCCGAGTGGATGGGCTCGTTCTGGGCCCGGCGGCCTCGAGGAGAGCCCTCGCGTGACTTCCCCGTTGGTGCTCGACGATCACGACGTCGTCGAGGATAAGCGTAATATCGAGAGTGTCCCGCGAGCGACGTTGTCGCCAACAGATGCAGGTCGTCGGCGATTATCAATCCTTCCAATCCTCGAAACAAAGATTTCCTTCCATCTCGTGAAACACGTTCCTGTTTCCGTCTGTTACCGACCCCATTTCCTTCGTTACAGCCCATTTTCTTTTATAATTCATCCTTCAATTTTGCTCCTCTGTACCGTACGTTTATTCGGCTGTACGTTTCAATTGGATTTCGCTGCGCGGACCAATTTATGGCGGACACGCTAGAGAAACGCCGCGCAAATTGGTGCTCGACACACGGGCTCGCGACAAATACCGGATTTACGTTTATATAAATGTATAGCGAGGGTATGGGGCACGTAGCGTATGGCGGAAAATCAGACATGAAACTGCCCTGACCACCGTGATTTCGGCGATTCTCAAATAATTATTAGCATCGCAGCGCTGCAGAATTTACGCTCCATTTCCCGCGAAACGAGGAGCAGTGATGCTCGCATATTTGTCGACAAAGCGGTCGGGGAAATACCAAATCGAATTATGATTGAACAAGTAATTATGCTGTAACGAAGGCCGTGGATTCCCCGCGCGTTCGTCGTTCGAGCGAAAACCTCAAATAATCCCCCGGGCGAATTTTCAAAACCGACGTGACGGACCAGCGCGAAACATCGCAGTTTCCACGCGGCCCATTGCGATGCAACTTGCGCGCCAGTGCAACCGCGATCGGCCGCTATTAATTTAGCTCGAGAGACGTGCCTTCTATGCCCCATGAATCTTCGCCGTTTTGCGCAACGACGGTTAATAACATCGCCGTGGCAGTCGGTTGCGCAAGCCAGGCTGAACCAGTTCCGAGATCGACAATGCTGGAACCCGGTGATATCTTCTTTCTCTCCTTTCGCGATCCTTTCCTTCGGCGCGATGCCTTGAGAAAGACCGTTTCCCAATCGCGAGTTTCTCCCCACGTCGGCGAATCTCTAAAGTTCAGCCAGGTCCGAGCGACGTTTACAGGCGCCGTCAGGTCGCTTCGGATTCGTCGTCGATCGAATAGCAAACCATTGATTATACATGCTGTACTGTGACCCATCTAGCCGATGGAAATCGCAATTCACATTAGAGTATTGAAGGTCATACGGTATTTCAGACGATATTAGTCTTTGAAATCATGTTTGATTTTCCAAAATTCATATCATTTTAGAAGACTCTCGATTGATTAAATTAACGATACATTAAACGTCTTTTGGCTGCAGCTGGACTTTCGGTTTATTCGCTCCTTGAAGTACATTTTTCAATATACGTCTCTGGAGAGTGCTCGGTTATTCGGTAAATAATTTCAGATATCCCTCTCGCGGAGTAAAGTCTCAAAGGAACTTAAGCGCTTTTCATCGGGGGAAGCTCGCGAGTAGATCGGCGAATTAGAATCATTGCAATTTCCTTTCAGGAGATATCCCGGGCCGTCTTTGCGTGGAATAACGGCCGCTCGTGGTAAATGTATTTCGAAAAGAAAAGTAATTCCACTGGCAGGGTCATACGAACGTCTGTCCTTTCCGGCAACGTTACAGCGACGTTTCGACTTTTGCTCGCTCGTAATTTCCATGAAAATAATATTCCAGCGAATTCGCCGAAAAGCAAATGTTCCGGCCGGAAATGGGAAATGACGATTTGCATTGTCCGTCGAGCGTCAGTGGACCGTTTAAAAATCCGGATTTTCATTACGACCATTTATGAATGGTATTGGATTTTTCAGCCGGCTAAATTTTCATCGTTTTCGCGCACGGCAGCTTTCGTGTATTCGCTCGCGTCACGGTTTATCTACGCCGGAAGTGGAAATCCCCGTGATATAGCGTATATTCATTTTCGGGATCTATTCGACGGGCGTATTGCTGAATTCCAATTAAATTGCGGCGTCGGATGGGAGGATAATTAAATCACGGACAATGGACCTAGCTGACGTCCCTCTGCGAAATGCAACCATCATAATAACATCCTCGTTCGAGTTTACCGCTGATGATTCCTCACTTAGTCCGTAAATTACGGCAACGAGAAAATTGCCCCGTGGTTTTCGAGTTTGAAACTCTTAATATCACCGGTGGAATTTCCTTGATGGCCCATATGTTCCGGTAAAATCGAGAAGCTAGGCAGCCGCTGCGGGGGCAGGGTTCGTCGTTTTCGCTCGGTCGCTGAGCAAGGCGAACCAATTAAAACTTAGCTGTTGCTCGTGCGGCCGGTTAGGGGGACAAGCGCACTCGCATTAAACAATAACTTTAACACTGCCGACGCGGGGGATCGTTCGCCTTGCGGAAGCTCATCGGCGGAGGAACTTTCCGCTCGAGTAATTACCGAGCAGAACGGCCCGAAAAAGAAGCGTCCGGGGTTCACTGTCGGCTGTGTTGGCCAATCAATTAATTCCTTGATCGACGCGTGTCGACCGCTTCAAACTCGTTGACGTAACCAGCGAGTCCGGAGTCTACTGTCCTATCCTGTTCAGCATTTCGTCAAAATTATCCTGATTCTTCGAGGGACATGAAATCCTCATTACCTAAGACTTCTTTGTAAATTTTCGCTGCTAGAGGGTCCATTGACTCTGGCACGAGTGGCGCTCGCATGTTGCCGGACAACGACGTCTAAGCGGCACGCCAAGGGAGAGGAACGAACAGGAGGAAGAAAGGGGAGAGTAGAAGTGGGGGAGGGGAGGATATGACTCTGGTGAACGCCCTCGCCGCCTTGACCTCGGTGACCGTTGGTTGCACCGGCCGGACCCGGGACCAGATTCCATCGAGGCTTCCACGCGAGGCTCCGCGGAGTTCTACCTGCCTCGCCGGCAACGCAGCAAAGCCATCCGCTTTGTCTTCGATCCCGCTTCCACAAAGTGCTCTAATAAGATTGCCGAGGACTCGCTTCTTTCGCATTTCCAATGCTTTAGCGAAACACGCATTTTATGCGCCACGAAATCTGGATTACGAGCCGGCATTTCGGCCACCGTATTACGTAAAATTCCTCCTCGCTGATTCTGCCGCGAAGAGCGGGTAATCGTGGGAAATTTTCGAGGGGCGGATTAGCGCGCTGCATTATGGGAAACGGGTTCGCGGGAGGATGGTAAGGAAAGGCACGGCGAATGCTTGGAGCGAAAATCGCGGTAGTCGGTTTGCCCGTCTTTGTGGGCTTTCCATGCCCTCATCCCTCCCTCCCCCTCTCATCTCGGTTCTTCAGCTATCATTAGAAGACTACTCCGCCTCTGTCAGTTTACAACGGCAAACTGTTCCTCCGTTTCTTGACTCGCCAGTCACGCGCGTAAACGCCCCTTGCTCCGTAAAGTGTATTCGCGCGGGTCAGAGAATTCAAAGATTTCCTCGCTGCACCCACGACTGTTCGTTCATTCGCCAGATTTTCCTCCAGTCACTATCGAACTCTCAGTAAACGAGGAAAATAGCAAAGAGCGATAGTAGAAGCGGCCAATGAATACAGGTCGATTAAAAGGATGTCGGAAACATATCAGATCGTAGAAATCTTCCTATCGACTACGGAAAGCGAAGCAATCAATCGACCTGCTAGAGTTTCCTAAAACCACTATCTCCCGGTGTAATTTACGGAAGTATTTATTGACGATCGTATTACGTATTAGCGTGGGCAAAGGCGGGAAATGATTTACGTTTCCTTCGCACTCGTAACACTCGGGCCAATTGCATCTGGCTATGATGCATGATTCAGTGACCGCGATTGGATCATTCCTCACGGGGAATCCCGTAATCCTATGAGCCGGCGGTTCCTGTGACGGGGCAGGATATTACGTCAGTGTCGCCATCCCCGTGGCTCGTGTGCTTAAAGAGCGAACGATCCTTCCGCTCGGGCGCAAGGGAAATGTAGTACCGATGAACTTTCGCGTCGTGAGTTAATGATCCGTTTCGCCGAGCGATAAATCATCGCGCACACGCGCGTTTAATATGTATAACCCGAGGACCGGTTCCTTCGTAAGGCCGGGTAAATGGGTTTCTCGGCTCGGTGGAAGTTAAACGAAACAATTATTTCGCTAGGACGTAACGGCGATCGTTTAATAATACTTATTCGAGGGTCCCGCTTGTCAGGAAAACGTTTTCCCCAAAGAGGGAGGAACTTTATTTGCCATTCTTCTCGCTTTTCCACAGGGAACCTCCGTAGCTATTAATCTCGCTGCGTCCCGCGAATTCCAAAGGAAAGGGAATCTCTGTTGGTCCAGATGCTCTCTGCACGACGACACGTTTTCCCGGTTAACCCAGATCCCCGGCTCATGAGTGTTATCGAGTCGCTTCATTAATCCAATTAATACGCCTTTGTTCCGACTCCCCGGGTTTCTCGCCACGGTTGATCATCCTACAAAGTTCGCAAGGTTGAAACGTCATTACGATGGCCGAGGGAATCGCCGAAAATACCCAGTGAATTCCCTGTTTCGTTAATTACGTCATTATTTGATATCACTGCCAATAATTGGTCGAGCGCGAAATAAATAACTGAAACCCAACTGGTTTCGACTGAGGCATTTTGCGCAATAGAAAAGGCCGAAAGTCGACCGTTTAAAATTGCATGCTTTTTTCGGCTATCGAGGGTCGATTCCTGTCGGTGAGGGTAAGGATCGATGGTCCTTCGAGTGTGGCAGTATTTTCTATATTCGCGGGATTAGTTGGTCCTTTTCGAGGATGATCGAGGATCGAGGATTCTCCGCGGAAGGGTCCAGAATACTCGACTTCTCCCCACGTCGTCGGCGCACGACCTCAAAAGGGTCGACCCGATTTCCTCCGACTACTCGTGCTGGGGTCCCGGGCTTTATTATTCCGCGGGATAGAATTTGAATAAAAAACGAAACGTGAGGCGGGGGAAAAAGCACGCAGCCCGAGAAGACATCTGTCGTGCGTAGAGAGCGACATGGAAATTAGTTGACGGAGGATGAAATATTCGCTTCGGGCTTGACGTGTTTCCTCAAGCATCGCGTTGCCTGTTCTTCATTAAAAAAGATCACGCCCCGTCACGTTGCGCTGAATCCCAAGAGTTTCGATACCCTAACCATCCAGGCCATTGGAGTTATTCTCTTCCCTTCCGTCCCCACGTATTTCACGACACACTGGTCCCTCATGGCAGACCCGTCGATCGGTTTACGACAAAGCAGTTTCCGTTTTCCAGCGAATCCACATCTCCCCGAGCCGCGCCATTTTCGTTCACCCCTAATGAATATTTTTTACGCCAAGCCCGCGATGCTCGCCGGGTCAATATGACCCCGGAGAATTTTTCCCCGCTCGTTCCCGTCGCGATTTTACGATTTCCGATGGACGGGCCACGGGCTTTCGAGGGCGATAAATCCATTTTGCGAGGAATATCGCTCGACGAGCGTCATTGGCGACCTCGAAGGGAAGGAGGGGTGGCGCGCACCGAGGTAGAAGGTTCGTTGCAAAAACGGCGGAGGTTGAACCGTGACCCGTAAAATTCGCGTCCAAGTCATCCCACCTTTACGGTGGCCCATAAACATAGGGAAACGTCGTTACGTTCGTCGTTGCTGCCTGAGGGATTTTATGATACACTTGTGCCTCTCTGCTTCTCTCTTCCCTTCCCCCTCGTTTTTCTCCTTCGTCCTTCGCCCTACTCCTTTATTCCATTTTCCTTCAGCGGCCTGGCTTTTATTTCCTTGTTCTTCATTCGCTTCAGTTCCTCCCTCCTTCTCCGCTGTCGCGATACATACCCTTGTCCATGCTGGCTTCGTTTTCTTCCCACTCTTTTGAGCTCTCCCAGTCTCTCGGCTAGTCCTTCCTGTTCTTTTCTTTTCCCCCTTTAGCCAGCTCGTTGCTACTGTCCTTGTTCCACACGAACCCGGGCATTTTCCACTCTCGTTCTTCCCGGCATTGGCTGTTCTGCCACGAGCGCTTCGCTAGATCCTATCGCAAATAATTTCCGCCTCTTGCCGAGGTATACGAGGTCGGAGGAGTCTTTCCTTCGTAGTATCGTCCGCCTTGAGTTCATTATTAGCCGCAGAGTTCAGGAGGAAGCGCGTCTCTGCGGGAACCTTCCCCCACTCTTCCCCGTTGGCCCCGCTCACACCACGGTTTCCTGGTTGGCCTATCTCGCGACGGAATTAACCGGCAAATCCTGCGAAACTGGCGACGCTAAGGCGAAGGTTCAGCGCGATCGACGTTTTACGAAAGCCACCGTTACACATCGCGGTCGGCCCGCTCTTACGTTATTGCGGAACGCCAACTTTCCAATACCTAATGGCGCTATTGCAAGAGCACTGGAGATTCTAACGATTTCATAGCCAGTCTGCCGATCCTCCGATCGTCGTGCAATTTTGCGCTCATCCACCGCGAGGCCTTTTCACTTTCGAATTAATGAATACGAGCTCCCGGCGATTTCCAAATATTTCATATCCGAATGCGAATCCGAATTGATGAAATTACTCGTGTAAGCTCGAATTTCCGTTACGCCCGACTGTTCGTCGATGTTGGCATCTGTTGTTGACGTATTTCGAGCAACTACGAGCTACTCTCGATCCATTATTCCAACTTTTGTTCGTTTCAATTTCTACTCAACTCTGCGTCAACACGGGGAACAAAGCGACGAAACAAGGCACGTGCACGGAAACGTGGCAAAATCGACACTCCGAAGCCTGCGGGGTACATGCCGAGTTCAGTAACATCGCGTCTCGATAAGCAGGACATGCCGAGTGTAGAAAATAAGGACGACGAGTGCGCAAGGCATCGGCCGGCGTAAGCCGTTCTAATCCGGGTAAGGTGGAAAGTCGAAGAAGAGATTAAAACGTCAAGCCCCGTCGAGGCTTAAATTATCTTTCACCTAGTTTCCCCGGCGAAATGTAAACCGGTTGGATGACCGGCCGCCGGGAAGGGCATAAATAACCAATCGTAATTAGCCGTTGGTCTAGGATGGCAGGACCAAGTGGCCGTGGCGAGTGTCTAGCAACAAGTGGTCTAGCTTTGTCGGCAACTAAAGAGCCTTAAAGCAGCCACGTGTGTGCGCCTATAAGCCACGCGCGAGTGTTCCGCACTGAGCGGGCCGGCGGGGATGCAGGTCGATGCATTCGCGGCGCTGCATAAGTGCAGCACGACCGAGCGGGAAAGGGTTGGCAAAGTTAACCGCTCGTCAGCGGGCACACCTCGAGCCTCTTACGAGGATGCATACTTAAGCGCCGGGACTATGTATTCCCTCGGCCGTCGTGTCTATAGAGCCGACCGACCTGCACGAGTGCACACCGCTTGATGGACGGTTAACGCTAACAACGTGTCTTACGTTCCCCAGGAAAATTCCCTCGTCAATGGCCAGCCGACTATTTCCTCGCGATGTACATTTACCGGCAAGACGAAACCCTTGGGTTCATTAAACGTAAAACGTCGCACCGCGAGGGCTAGGTTTATTTCAAAATCGAACCTTTTCCTACTCGCGGAACCGTAATCGCTGGAAATTCGTCTCCTCGCCGGGACAGGGTGATTAGGGGATTTCAAAGGTACGGGCAATCGTCGAATACGTGGCAAATAACCACGAGCTCGGCATCGCTGAACGCGCCAACGTTCGCGTAATGAGCAGTAATTCGAAGGATATTATACACGCGCCCTCCGACGAGCACTTTGCCTACGGATTAATGGACGATTCGAGCGGTCGATGACTCCCCACGAGCGAACGTTATGTGTACCGTCGAAGAACTCTCCTTCCCCGGGAACTCGCGTATGCACGTTTACCCGTTTTCTACAGAGTTGCGTATTCCTCGGAACACGGTCATTAGCCGATACACTTAGGAGGGGTTGAAAACGGCTGTACTTTACTCGAGGGATTTGCCCTCCGCGCTTCTCCGTCGTTTTCTCTCGGAACATTACTTACAGTGATTCGCATAGCTTGTCCCTTCCTTACTGAAGAACGCAAAGATATCGACCGGACAGTGCCGTTATCGTAAAACTAAGTACCACATTCCGGTCGTTTGTTCTGGAAATCTCAGCTGCCGGGGGATGAATGAGATATTTTTCGACAGAAATATGTCGGACGAAAGTCCAGTTGCTCCGGGAATCCCCGAGGAATCTTATGTTTGACGCGAAAAAGCCAGTGTGGAGGGCTCAATCTACTCGGCGCGGGGTTCTTAGCTGCGAGAGATTAAGGAAGCTACTGTACGGGTCCGTTGGAGAACCGACAGATACGACTGAGCGCGAGTATGGGCGTTCCTTCGACGATTAATCATGCGTCGTTGTCACGCCTTCGCAGCTAATTCATGATTCGCCGGACGATGGTAATTCCAAGGAGGGGAAGGAGGGGCAGGTGTTAATTGAGACTTATTATTCGAGCGCATTCGCAGAACGGAAAACACGTTCCTCGGAAGGAGGGAATTGTCGGGCCGTCGTCGGTAATCCTCGGAGAGCTGAGTTTTTCCATGAAACGCAGACTTATTGACCCGGCTGGACCGACTTCCGGAATAACAGAGACCCGCGCATTCGCCGGGAATTTTAGTAGGAAAGTCGTTAATGTTTGAACGAGGTCGGTACGCGCGTTCGTGAGTCGGAAGCGAAATTCCAACGGGAATCTTTTATCGCGGAATGGGGTATTATTTCTCGGGATGAGTTCGACGCACGGGGAAGTGCGCCCGGCCGAGGAGGTACGTTGAAGATAACGGCCCGGGCTCGTATGATAATGTAATTAAAAACTGCGTTCGCCTTCTCGCACGTTTTAGCCAGGATTTTCCCGGAACGCTGGTCACACTTTATCGCTCGCTTCATTCTTTTGGCCATTTTCTAACGGCGCCTCGGTCTCTCTTGTTTCTGGCCTCACAGCTTTGTAGTCGGCAACGAGAAAAAGCTGAAACGAGTCAAACGGAGCCCACGATCGACCTGCCTTGTGAAAACCATCGTGTAAAATCAATTGAAAATAATGCCCGGTCGTTTTGAAAGCTCGTCAAACGATACCTCCGAGGCGGCAATTATTCGCCGGCCTCAACGAGAACGCGGCAACGATTTCTCGGGCAATATCATTTTTTCCCGGTGAATTTCTCAGCCTGGAAAATAGGGAGATGGAGAATCCTGGAGGAGGATCGTCGATAAAGGCCTTATCGGCGACCCCGAGACGGCGTCGGTGCTATCCTGAAAATAGAATTTCCCTTGGCTCGCCGGAGAGGAGCGTAACATGTGCTGATGTTTACGTCAGTGAGAAACAGTTTAGTGTTCGCCTCGTGGGTGGCTCAGATAAGAGGCCTTAAGGACCGTCCTCGGCTTGGCACACCGGCTGTGGGAAAATGCGACCGTTATCCTTCCAGCGCCGTTTCTCAACCGAAGGACAACGAGCAGCTAACTCTTAGCCGGCTGACTCAGACCACTCCACGCAATTTTCCCAAAGCTCCCCGCTAAGTCACTAACCACGCCGAAAAAGCTCTGACCTTCTTCGCAATAAAATGTAATACATAAAACACCCCCGAATAAATACACTTTACGACCAATAAACTTTCCCTGTTTTGTAACGTTTTTCTACGTCAAATCCACGCAGCTGGGTAAAAGTCTGGCCGGTGATTTTCGATGGAACGTTCGACGTTGCTTTCAGGCCGAACTGCCAGGCAACGTTCGACGAGGAATATTACCGGCGACAACGAAATTCGTTTTGCCCTACGATTTTCCGAGGCACCGAAAATCGTCAAAATCGTCGTCTACATAGTCTGGCCTGTGAGAACAGCCAATGGAATATTTCAATGAATATACTTTAATATCCTGGTTAACCGCCCCTTGGGAATCAACAACTGTAATTCTGATAATAATTATCATGAAAATAAATTCCACCGTCTGTGCTTTACTTTCTTTCGCTTTTTTTTTGTTTCCTCAGTTCCATCGTTTCCTCTTGGTATGTGGCAAGGTGGTTCTGTCTCGTCCTTCCTCGTTTTATCTCCCTTCTTCGTTGGCCGTTACTTCCCCTGTCCTCATCCCACGTAGTGCCATTGTGTCGTGGTCTCATGGCGAGTCCAAGAGAATATGCTCTTAAAGATAATGGCACCGCAGTGTCCCCCGGACGTTATTAAGTCTTCCGCCCTCCTGTCCTCTCCAGGTTTCCGGCCGAGACGTGCTCTCCTTCTCTTCGGAGTAGCAACAGATTGATCGTATTACCAGGAAATTCTACCTTCGGGGATAATAAGTTCACGTAAATACACGGCACGGTAGAAAGAGAACTAGTGAGAATTCACGTCTAAAACCTCTGGTGTAATTTTTGTAATTCCGATCGATTGCTTCTCGGGCGGACACGTGTACCGTTGGTGAATTACAATACGGCAATTTTCTCGGCGCCGCGTGGATTTATGGGCCGAGGAAACGAATTCGCAGTGGAAGAAGCTTTTACGGATGCGCCCGGCTGACAAAGGGGGTCCCGGTAATGGCCGATAAAGGCCCAGCGGCGGAATTATGGACGTGTCTCCTTTTTTTCCCCGGCGCGAGGGTAAAACGTCCGTTTTTTCCCTTATTATTACCCTTGACGCGACGGCATCTGTTGGAGGCGAGCGGTTGTTAAGCCGGAGCACGGGAGATCCCTCCTCGTCAGCGTGGATCCGACGTCGAAATTCTATTTCCTTCTTCCGCGTCGATAAATCCTTGTGTCTTTGTCCCCGGCGCGGCTTCCTCCCGAGCCCCGTCGAGGCCCCGAGGCCATGAATTTCCCCCGTTGTCTCGCGCCGGATCAAGACGCCTACCGTTTATATATTTACGTCCCCGAAGATCTCGTGAAAGTGATTCCGCAGGTGTTCCCTGTCCTCCGACCGCTTAATGTTCCTTTTTACGTCGAACCGGACGAAATCGGCCGAAAGGTTCGCGCAAAAACCAGGGAATACTCGTGCTTCCAGCGAAATTAATATCGCCGCTCGGAGTGGCTGATTCACAGGAGACCAATCCGAACCCTACTCCAAGCCGGGCCAACATCTGCGACTCTCCCGGGGGTCGATACAACTTTTTCTACGGCTCCTACAACGCTCATTCTCTCGATTCTGATTTCGCCGACGGACTTTTTTTACGGGGAAATCCCGTGACTCGTAGCCGATGGAAATGGCCGTCTGATCGGATCGATTTCGGCCTCTGGAAAACTTCTCGCGATATGCATATCGCCGACGAACGACGCAATCTAGCGAACTTTCGGCATAATTCAACAAGAATCGCGGCTCGAGAAGTTTGGGGGGGGGGTGGGCAAAACTTTGGGGCTGTTGCACCGGAGTTTCCCCGACACGCGACCGATCGATTAAATTCAACTTACGGGACGATCGATAACGCCGCGAAATAAAGTTCGCCCGTGAATTAGCAATGGGAAACAGTTCGCCGAGATCCTCTCCCACCCCTTTCCCCGAACGCTACGAAAATTTACCCAACTTTTTCGACGAATCCAAATGCATATTTCATGCAGCTGCAAACGTGCCAGGAAACATTCTCCGGGATGCAACACATTTTTCTGTACAACCTACAACTCGTAAAACGATATTCTCTGGCGCCTTACACAAGTGATTACATTGGAATTATTTACTCTTGCCACTTGCATAATATGTTGCTGTAAAAATTCTAATGTTATTTCACCGATGATTATGCGTTTAATAATATATCTCCTGCGCCGGCTGCACTCTGCAAATACGATAAGATAATAATAATAATCGGGAGCTTCCGGTCGGAAGACAATTAGCAATAGCACAAATGAGAAGAGATTTATCGAATGAGGAAGCAGATTTTCGCGTATATCGGTCGAAGGAAATGGCCAAGGGCTCTTCTTATGCGCTTCATAAACGTGGAGAATCTCTCAGGAGCATCGAGTATCCGACAGAATCCTGCGGAGCTCGTTTCAGGCTTCCTGTCTGCCATTCTATTTCGCCGGCCAGCCAGAATAATCATCCACGATGTTCCGCTGCTTCCTACTGTACGTATCAATTTATCTCGAAATTCTGGAATACCTATTCTTTCGGAATTTAGATTCCAATGAAATTCGTAGACTGTGCTGCGTGTGCCTCCTGGACGCGAGGCACGTTAATCGACAATCTCACGGTCACCATGTTCGCCCCTCGAAAGTACTCACCGCGGAAAAACCAGCGGGAGACTGCGATGAAGGAAAAAATGAGGCAAGGATCTGTGACACCGAAGCCTGCATGGAAACTGGTAAATTCATCAACTTTCACATTAAATCCATTAAATGAAGCCTTCGTTGATTTCATCCAAGACTTCGTTTTATAGCTCTGTTTATTAAAAAGAGCATGGACGAGTCGGCAGATCCCTGCCAAGATTTCCACAAGTATGCCTGTGGAAAGTGGAAGGAAAATACGGAAATCCCGCCTTACATGGCCAGGTGGAGCGCATGGGACATTCTCTCAACTACCGTCAATAATCAACTGAAAAGTAATTTCATAAAATAATCCCCGAATCCGTAGCTACGATTTTACGAATTCATGACATTTTTATTCGACGATTTAGACATGCTGGAGGAGGAAACTCGCGAAGGAGAAAAATTGCCGGTCAAACTGTCGAAGAAATGGTACAAATCCTGCTTGGACACAAGTATGAATTTTCGAGACCGATTTTCCAAGCTTGTAAAATTCGTTAGAGATGTAGATGATAATTTGTGAATTCAGGTGCGATCGACAGGAGAGGCGTTCGGCCGTTGATGACCGTTTTGGCGAGAATTGGTGGCTGGCCGATGACCATGGCTCAGAACGAGTGGGACGAAGATGCCTTCACTTGGCAGAGGGTTGACAAATTTTACGCAGTGCTCACAGGGTCCCCGACTTTCGTAGATATCTCGGTCGAACTGAATATGTTCCTTATAATGCTGTTGGGATTAGACCGCGCTGCTCCTATGTTGAGGGTAATCATAAACAACGCAGAGTAGTGTAAAACAAAGAAATGAACATCATGTAGAATTTCCATTAAATCGTATTAACATGTGTGTAATTTTTGCTATTAAAGGTCACTAGCGCGCAGTTGCCGATCACCAATGAAGGAGACAGTAACCGTGACAAATTTTACGAAGAGGAAGATTATAAACATCTTATACAAGAGACTGCGGAGGCAATCGCGAGAGAAAGGGGAGTCGAGGTATCCCGAGAACAGATTAGAACAGATGTCACTGATATGCTGAATTTCGAGAGAAAAATATATAGGGTAATTAGCTCGTACCCAGTTTACGGTTGACTAACTTGCTGCAAAGTGCGGGAGATAAGAAAATGATAACCCTTTCCAGATATTCGAGTTCAGTGATTATGGCGAGGATGAAAGTAGCGGCGAAGATAGTGATAGCAGTAATGACAGTGATGATGATAGCGATAATGAAAGCGAAAATGAGAGCGACAATGATAGTGACAATGATAGCAAAAGTGAAAGCAAAAATGACAGTGACGATGAGAACGATGATGAGAGCGACAGTGAGAGCGACAATGACAGTGACAATGACACTGACAATGAGAGCGATGATGAGAGCGACAATGAGAGCAATAATGATAGCAAAAATGAGAGCAACAATGACAGCAATAATGACAGTGACAATAACAGCGAAAATGACAGTGACAATGACAGCAATGATGTGAGCGGCAATGACAGCGACAATGACAGCGACAATGACAGCGACAATGACAGCGACAATGACAGTGACAATGACAGCGACAACGAAATCAGCGATGATGACAGCGATGACAGTACACTTGATTCTAATGAAGACGAGAGCGAAGAAGACCGGTTAAAGATTCGCAAAGGCGCGAAGAAAACGTTAAGAAAACGAGCGAAGAAATTGAGACACAGGATCAAGCGCAGCGATAACTTTTTCTCCGACGAAGAGGAGGAGGAAGAGGAAGATGAAATTGAAATGGTGAGTATCAGCAGTAAGAAGTTTTCGGATTATCTTGTTCTTTGGAACAACATTTTTTTCTAGGCCATATATGGAAATTCGTTAAGTGCGATGCTGAAGGAAGCGAACATCGACAAAGACGACGCAAATATACTAGACATGGTGTTTTCCAGAGACATGAAAGCTCTGTATTCTCTCATGCAGAAAACTCCGAAAAGAGTTATCGGTAATGTATTATCCTCGACCAGAGGGAATTCGTCAATATCGCACGTTAGCGAAACGTATGACGATGTAACGGCGGAAACGTTCGGCGAAATGTAACGACATGGAACTGATTGCAGTAAATTACATTCACTGGAAATTCGTTAGCGGCATGGTGCAGCACACGACCGACGAGCTGCGGGCATTGCATTTCAATGTGAATGACAGGAAATTCGGCGTAAAGGAGGGAAAACCGAGGTTCGAAAATTCAGCCGCAAACCGGAGATTTTCTGAAGATGAGTTTCCAAACAGGCATTACGGTTTGTTGCAGGTGGTTATGGTGCATCGACCAAATAGGAATGAAGGAAGTTGTAGCCTACGAATACGTGAAAAGATATTTCCCCGACGACACTAAAGAAGTCGTACGTTTGTAGACGATCATTCCTTGCGACTTTGTCGATGAGTAATTTACTTAAACGGTGCTTTCCATTTAAAGGCCAACGATATCATCAAGAGGATTCGCACCGTGATGGGGGAAGAGATTGAGAACTCGACGTGGATGAGCGAGAAATTGAAGGTAGCTGCTAAGGAAAAACTGTTATCCATGAAAGCCAAGATTGGATATCCCAGCTGGTACGAGAACACCACGGCGATCGAACATTATTACAAGGGGGTAAATATTATTAACGTAAAATACAGCGAAAATTTCCAATGCCCCTTTAATTTGTTCCTAATTTTCCGTTCTTCTCAGCTGGTCATTAATCGTCAATATTTCGACAACGTGCTGAGTTTCAAGAAATATGATTACCTCAAGAACTTGCGGAAACTCAAGACAGAAATGGAGTTATCCGAGTGAGTAAATTTAATCGCACACTGCAATTTGCCGTTTAATCAGTTGCTGAAAATTTAGCACCGAGTTTCTAGGTGGAATTTCATGACGCCGTTGACGGTGAACGCGATGTACGTGCCACTGAAGAACAGTCTGAGTAAGTATGATAATTTCGTGCAATCGCTCAGCAGAGATTATCTTGGAAATTTTTTTCTTCACAGCTCTCAGCGCTGTGGACTTCCAACGACCCTTCTTCGATTTGTCCCAACCGGCGTAAGTACCACATAATTTAGCTTAACTTGCCTATCATTTCAATCATCCATAATTTCAGGGCTGTTAATTTTGGCATCATTGGCTACGTTATCGGTCACGAAGTGTCGCACGGATTTGACCCTAACGGTGAGTCTTCGAAAATGATCAAGACAAAACTCTTCGAAAAAAAAGGGGCATTGCGCAATGTTTGTTGACAGGGCGACGGTTCGACAAAAATGGTAACATAAAGTCATGGAAAAAGCGCGACAATAAGATGTACGAGAAGCGAGAAAAATGTTTTGTCGACAAGTACAATCGTTACACAATAGATGTGGGAGAGAACAAAACCATTCACGTACGTTATTTCGATCCTTCTATCAATGATCCTCATCATGTAACTTCGTAAAACTGGTGCATGTATGCGCGCAGGTGAACGGGTTAGCGACTGTGGGTGACAACGTGGCGGATTGCACGGGTTTGCAAGCCGTTCACAAAGCTTACCATCAGTGGGAGAAGGAGATGAAGGGCAAACCCGACCTGAAGCTCCCTGGTCTCGAGAAATTGTCCGGGGATCAGCTCTTCTTCCTCTCCTCCGCGGCCGTAAGTCACAGAATCACCGTCCCAAAAATTCACAAGGTATTTTCCAACGCGAAAATTCAACGTTCTTTGCCTATTGCAGCTCTGGTGTGACACGACGACCCCGGAATACGCCAAGTACATGTCCAAGAAGGACGAGCATAGTCCGATGAGGGTCAGAATCCTTGGTGCCATCTCCAACGTTGAAGAATTCGGCCACGCTTACGATTGCCCAAAAGGATCCCCCATGAACCCCGAAGAGAAGTGCAATATCTGGAAATGAGGAACCCGCCGACATTCCTTAACGATATTCCTGTGTTCAACATGTAACTCTGTTTATAAGGTTACGAAAAAAAGTCAAATAAAAAATCAACTTTATCCCAACAGAATGTCTTGACAGATGTGATTTATTATAAGCTTTTCCTTGCAACTTCCATATTTTTCGATGACAGTAGCAATATACGGGGAACAAAGTCGATAAACGTTCATAAGAAAACATACGAATCCATTGTATTTGTTGTGAAGTATCTGTATAAGGTATTATGGGTGTGAGTTAACTTTTAATAACCAAGCGACTCTTGACCTTCTAATCCACTTCATGTTTTTGATAAGCGTAGTTCGTGCTATTTGCAGTTGCACCAACTGATAATCGCAAAAGGACTGACAGAGCATCCGTCGATACCAAACATTTCACGAACCAATTAAAACTTTACAAGGACGCGGATTATGGAATTATAAAGACCGTTAATGACCGTTAAACCTCGAGTGCGTGAATGAATTTCATGCCAGCCGTTGCTAGTATTAATTCTGTACTGCTAAAATTAACAATTTTCGTACACTGATCCACGATGTTTCGATGGATTATACTGTGCGTAGATCTTTCTATTTCCCTACTCACGTCTAATATTGATTAGTACTTTGAAAAATATATCTTGCTTTAAGGGTTTGCTGCCTGAGTTTTATCGACGCGAGGTACTTCGATTCCGTAAAATCTTTACAAAGGAGAGACACTGAGAAAGTTGCTGAAAATGTTTGCAATACCGAGGAATGTCAAACGACAGGTATTTCTATTATTAGAAAATATTCAAACAAAAGGAATTGTGATATATGTGATTTTCTTGTAGTACTTCCTAGCGTGATTTCCTTCCAGCTAATCTGATCAAGACCAGCATAGACGAAACCGTGAATCCTTGCGACAATTTCTACATGTACGCGTGCGGGAAATACGCGGAGAATCACCCGATCCCGCCGTCCTCAAACAGCTGGGATTGCTGGAGCGATATGAGAAGCAACGTGGACCAACGTCTTCGAGGTAAGGAGATGATAAGAGTTTCCGCCAAGCATTTACATGGAAGCACGACAGTGCACAAAATATCAGAGATTGCCAGGGGAAATAGAAGAATCTTTTTTGCTTCCTTACGAACTTTTGACATTTCTTCTTTTGAATTTAGCTATCTTAGAATCGGAGGAAAAGGAAACGGATCTGGAATCACTGAAGAAGGCAAAGAGATTGTACAAAATGTGCATGGACACAGGTATTTCGTAAGTCAGTTACTTACTCTGTTTTGTAAATGACAATGCTGAAAATTTGATCTTTCAGAAACGGTGGACAGTAATGGAATGAAATCCTTAATGAAGGTTTTGGACGAAACTGGAGGTTGGCCGATGACGATGAAGTCAGACGAATGGAAAGAAAACGATCATGCATGGAATACCGTTGACATGTATTACGCTAATCAAACCGGTACATTTACTTTCATCGTGATGGACGTCGAAGAAAATCAGCTCTACGGAATCAACGAACCAGGTTTCATGTTGGTGGTGAGTGACAAATGGGCAAAAAAATCGGTGACCCTGTTCATTAAATATTTCAATGTTTTCTTCCGAAGCTCAAGCAAAAGATAGTGACGGGAAAGCGTATGTTCAATAACAGTGACTACAGAAAGCTCATGGAGAAGGTCGCAACGGAGGTTATCAAAGAAAGAAACGTCGATATACCAGCTGAGACCCTCGCTAAGGACATCGATGACGTATTGGACTTGGAGAAGAAAATCTTCGAGGTGATTGCAATTCGATATCTAAAATCGTTCTGTCTTAGCCCCAGAGTAATGGTGGTAAATGGTTTTCCAGGCGTACGATGCTGCGGAAGCAGAAGAGGCTAATAAACCGAAGGAAACAGCTGAGACGAAAACAATCCTCCGAAAGGAAAAGCTGAGAGAAAAACGTGACGATGACCCCGATGAGCCAACATCTCCTGAAGAAATAGCCAACGAGGTTACAAGCCACGTTAATTCGTAATATGGATTATTATTTATAACAATAAATTGTGTTCATTTGTAGAACATATGGGCATCGACGCTGGACAAACTGGTATCGGAAGTAATCGAGGGTAACTTGACGTCGTTGAGAGTAAATCCAATGTTGAACAGTGGTTACATCATTAAACTTGATGAGCTTCTGAAAAACACACCTGCGAGAGTCGTTGGTAATGCTGATTATCATTTACACATCAACGTGATTAAATAATTAACGGAAAGTCTTAATGAATAAATATATATCGGTTGCAGTTAACTTTGTACAATGGCGGTTTCTCTTGAGTGTACTCAAGTATACGAGCACTGAGCTGTATAGTATGCAGGTCCAGATGCATTTGAAGAAATATGGTGCGCAAGAGATGGAGCCAAGGTTCGTCGTCTTATTGGTCATTATTCTGACAGATTCTTACTTCGCTGATAAAACGTTATCTTGTAAAAATTTTCACAGATGGCAAGTTTGCATCGACGATGTGTCAATGCCAGAGGTCACGTCTTACGAGTACGTGAAAACATATTTCCCCGAGGAAAGCAAAGCTGCTGTGAGTGATGACTTTGTTTTTGTCCAGCAAATCAAAACATAGGGTAACTAATTATGGAATGTTACGTTCGAAGGTCGCTGATTTAATTGAGAAGATTCAAAAGGGAGTGAACAAAGAGATTGCCAATTCGCCATGGATGAGCGAAGGACTGAAACAAAAGGCCAAGGAAAAAGTGGATTCTCTACGAAAAAATATTGCTTATCCGGAATGGTATAAAAATGCCACAGCTGTCGATAACCGTTACAAAGACGTGAGTGAATCATAATTGTTGTAATTGTACAACTGACGCAATTCATGGAACAATTAATTTGCAGTTTGAGCTAGCAGCAACTTACTTCGAATCATCTTTGAACTTCTACAAATTTTTATTCAAACAAAAGATAATGAACTTGGTTGATCAACACGAACTGGACGAGTGAGAACTGTTATTTGAATATCTCCGACGTAATTGAACGATTTCTTTTATGTATTAATAACAATTCTAGGTTCAAGGCAGTGTCACCTACCGCGTTAAATGCTTTGTACATACCGACGAAAAATTCCTTGAGTGAGTTGTCTCCTGACTAATATTTATACTCCCTCAATTCTCAAACTGTTAAACAATCTATTCACATTTTATAGCCATCACTGCTGGCGATTTACAAGCACCAATATTCGCTCCTTCTCAACCCGCGTAAGTTTTGCCATTTATACCCTTGCCATTTGCTGTAGACTTTTTAATAACCTTGACTTTCCTCCCAAGTGCGGTCAATTACGGATTCCTCGCCTACTTGCTGGGCCACGAAATTTCTCACGGATTTGATAACACCGGTAACTCATTCGCATTGATTCCGCAGGATAGTTGTAAATTTCGGGGGTCAAGTCCTCTGACGCAACGTGATTGATTTCAGGTCGAGAGTACGATATGAACGGTAATAAAGTCGAATGGCCGTCGGATATGGACCAAGAGTACAATAAGCGAAAGAAATGTTTCATCGATCAGTACAACAATTACAACGTCACGTTCGGCGATCAAGTGTTTACCGTATGAGTTGAAATTTCAAATCAATACCCCATGGTGAATGATTAAGATTACGTCGTGACTCTGTTTCTTGTTTTACCAGGTTAACGGTACACGAACGCTGGACGATAATATTGCTGATTGCACGGGTATGCGTGCTGCGTATGGTGCTTTTAAGGAACACATGGAAGACACAGTCGATAAACCGTCGGTAAAATTGCCTGGTCTGGAAAAATTCGACGACGAGGAACTCTTTTTCCTATCGTCCGCCGCGGTAAGTCGAAATTTCGTTCACCAAAAGAAAACTGATATCTGTGGATTCCGTGCGCCATATGAATCAAGAACTTGACGCAGATTTGGTGCCAACATGCCGGACTGGAAGAATTGAAGTCAACCTTGGAGGACGAGCACAGTCCGCAGAGCACACGCGTGATCGGAGCTTTGTCGAATATGCCGGAATTCGCCGAAGCCTACGAATGTCCTGAAGGATCACCCATGAATCCTGTGAAGAAGTGTAACATCTGGAAATAGGGACCACCGCTCAACAATAGCATTTTTGCAATTGTAATTTTAACGAGTGACGATTCAATAAACGCTCAATTGGCTTTTTCACAAATTTTGAGTTTCGAGGATTTACCCTGTGGCCTCCTTTAAATGATTAATTATGCAAAACGGTGGGATGACGTGCGAAGTATTTTCCGGGATGAGTAGTGTCGCGGGGATAGTTATTCGGGAAGTTAATAGGATTTATTAATGGCCCTCGAATGTCGGTTGAGGACGGAGTTTGAGAATGTGCCTCGAAGAGACGAGATCGATGACTACTGTCGAGGAGCTGATATACGCCCAGCACTCCCCACTGGCTCGTAAACTCCCCAAACAATTGCGTTATGAAGATACGCGGAAATCCAATTCGTCGGTAGCCGTTGCTGAACTCGCGGAAAAACCTGCAGATATTTCATGTTTAGTATTCAGTTACTATAAATCGTTGTGGGGGTGAGGGCGAGAGGGAATGGGGAGAAAGGTCTGCCTCGATTGGATGCAATTTTTCTATTAGACAGATTCGCCGGCCCAGTGGGACGTAATCCCCTGGGAATTTGGCCGAGCAAATCAGCGAATCGATGGAAAGGAAATTACCGCGAATTCATTGCGAAGAACCGAATGTAAATAGGAACGAAGTTAATTAGCGGTGATTGAGAATAGGACAAGGTGAGAACGCGATGATCGGAAGATTCTTTCGGGGAAAATGAGCCCTGGAAAAAAAGGTGAAGGAGAAAAATTCCGAGCTTGCGTCGGGCCATTAGCGAAGCCAGAGGCTCTTTGGGCTCATTAACTCGATGAGCTTCGGCGGTTGGTCGGAGGTCGTGCCTGCGTGTCGACCTTCTTTTATTCGGGGGAACAGCCAGTGGGACGGAACGAAAGGGATATGGTTAGCTTTTTTATCCGCGGACTTAGTCGTCGACGACTTCCGCGTACGTGGCGAACGCTCGTCCTTCGCCTACCTTTATTTGCCTCCGGGGACGAAATTAACCGTCCCCTTAAGAGCCCCACCGCTCGTTTCGACGAAACGATCCTCGCGACCAAACCGGCCCATGAATTCTTCAGATTTCCTGGATTTTGCGCCAACGACGCGCCACTCTTCCTCAAGAACGTTGCAGGAAATTTCGTTTTGTAGACGGTTATCCTCGGTTTCCTCATGTGCCTCGCGGGTGAAATTGCGACTCTTGAAACGGGGTCAGCCGATTTCGCGGCAACCCAGAGCGGCGTTGATGAGGCGGAAACACGAAACTTAAGCTTAAGTATTGACGAACAGCCAAACACGTTTGCCGGATAAGGCGAAAAATAATCCGTTGAATTTTCAGGAAATCCCGGGGCAAATTTGCCTGGATTTCTCGTAGACGAGGGCGAATCATTAGCCGGAGGAGGAAGTAAACGGTAAGACGGAGCTCGGATAAATTTCTTTGGCGCTCGGACTAAACAGAACGTCGGTTAATGAGGTTCTCAGAAAGGGACAAACGTTTCGTGGGCGGAATGCAAAAACTGCCGGGCATAAAACGTTATCTTTCATGCGCGATGTAACGAAGGTTCTTTGGGAGTCGCGGCACGAGGGGAAAACTCAGCTCCGCCCTCGGGGATATGTCTTCGGAAACTCGATTCCACTTGGCTCGGGGAGAAACCGTGTTTCCCGGGGCCGCGGGGCCAACCCTTCGGCATTAAAGCCCGACTTTTGGCAAAGTGAATACCCCCGCGCACGTCCTGGCCTCCCCTTGTTTGGATACGCCGTTCCCATACATATTTCTACGGCAGGATCGAGCGATATTTGAAAACTACTCTCGCGAGATTCATACAGAGCCGCGGGAACTCCGTCACGCCGTTAAAAGACATCTGGATTCCCCTCAGATCATCCGGAAAACCTGAATAAAACGCTCCTTTATACGGAAAGAAAAACGTAGGTGTTACACGTGGATCCGCCGTACGAAAAAGTCAATAATAATCCATCCTGTTCGATGAATACTTACGATGAGATTTTCACTCTGCGAGTAAGGAGATTAGCATCGCAATGACCTTCGTTGAGTGAGCAGTAACGACGAGACGTTGGTTCTCTAAATATTGCCTTTCGTCGGAAAACAAGAGTGATTTCCGGCGGGTTTGAAATTCCAACTAAAAGGTAACGCTTTGTTAGAGTAAAACGATGCATTTGTGCAGTGTGTCGTTACGGTATATTAAACGGCGGGTCGATGGAGCCGCGTCGTCCGGCGATAAAGCGCGCGCCGACGGGGAATTTGATAATGGTCATCGGCGCCGAGCCGATAATAGAGCGGTGTGCACGCAACAGCGGTCGGATTATCCTAATTGGATGATTTACAATCAGAGTAGTCTCGCGTGACACACGCTCCAACGTCGTATTCGCGGCAAAATATTCGCGGTCCGCCGACGTCATCGAAACCCACGTCTGTTTGCGTCAGAAATTGCCCGAGTATTCCTATTAGAGTTGGAAAAGTGAATCGCCAAGAGCCGTGCCGAAAACCTTCGACCGCAGAGAGGAAGCGGAAAAAGGTAGACGACACCCTGGCTCGCGAGAAATCGAACCAAATCGGATTTCCGTGCACGCCGTACAACTGCACACCGGATGTCCGGCTCAGTGGGGACGACTAAACCTCTCGCTCAACTGCAGTTTGCCAATAAGGAATTCCCACATTGATCCGCCAATCCCCTTGACAAACGGCCAATCATTCCTTTATCCGAGATAATGTAGATTGAGGAACACACGTCTGCGTGAATCTCTTAGGACATTTCGTTTGACATTCTGGCCCGCGCATCGCTAAATCTCGTCTATGATGATTGCACGAGTTTCCTGATATACGTCGGCTCGTAACTTCCGTTTCTGAAGACGCCTTCGGCCCTCGAAACATTGCTTTTGAGTTAAAGACGCACCGACAAGGTTAATTAAACTCTTGCACGATGAATCTCTTGCATGTATGCATGCCTGTTGGCGCATCGGGCCGTTTAGTACGTAACAACTGGAAACGTTCCTCAACTGCAGTCGAGTTTGAATTATCTACGACGGTTTACGGGAACCTCGACGTTGGTCGACCTTGCCAATTACACAGGCACGTGGCACCCTCGGTTTCCCTCTGCTGCCAATCCAATCCGTAATTTCCACCCCTTCCGGCTCAGCTCCCACGGAAGCGTCTTTAACATCAAAAGAAAGCGATTCATTTGCCCCTCTCTTGGCCGCTCTTCCGAGAGGGATCAGGTCCTCTTTTCGAATTTTTCATCATTCTTCCCGGCAACGAGGGGAAACTCGACACATTTTCCTGGACTCTCGCGATATTTCTCACCAGGCTTTAAACATGAAAATGGCTTTTGTCAGATTTTCAAAGAGGTCGAAACGTGCTCTAAACGATTTCGTCGTAGGAAACTCGTTTTCGGAAGGCGATCAACAGAGTTTGAGCTAAAAAATCTCTTGTGGTGAGCTTTAAAAAATGAGTAAAAAGCGAAGATGAGCCGATGCGGGTGTGACAATTCTGCGGAAGGGAAACTGACCCGTATCGCTGGTTAAATGAGCCCGTGGGACGTTCGTCAAGCCATGTACGTGGGAAATACATGTAAATGCCGTGTTTCAAGCGTGTACCGCTTGTCGCGGAGAGGGTGGTTCGTCGAAACGCAGGCGAATGGGTTAGCGGCACAACTGTGACCCATTATCGTGTCCATGCTAGCTGCAAATAAGTACACACAACATCTGTGTACGTACCTGCAGGGCACTGTGTACTCCAGTAGGTACCCTCTACTCATGCGTCATGTACCTTGCGCACTGACGTTGATATACACATACGTACACACAGAAGGGGAACACGCACTCACGCAGACACGTACGATCGTATGATTGCGGGACCCGTCGTTATTCCAATCGAGAATTTCGGGGGAAGAAACGCATCGTAATCGCCGGTGGGAAAAGTTTAACGTAGGCTCAATATTTTCCGCTTGCCTCGGAAAGCTTAGATTTTTTTTCCTCTTCAATGAACACTAACTCGCGGCAACCCTTTGTGATATAATTAACGAATGAAACGCGATTAATCATGCTGCGAAATAGAATGTGGAACCAGGAATTGACCCAGAGGAACCGAGTGGACGGTAATAGGATATCCACGGGCGAATGCGAGGCTCAATAGCATCGATGTTAACATTGTCTCACACAATGCAGCACAGTAATCACCGAGACATGCTCCAAGGGCTTCCGGGGGATTGCGGCAACCTGTGACCAACTCCTAAGCCGTTACAAGAGCGATGTAATATCCAAAATGTGTAGCAGTAGCCGGGCAAATACGCGACAACAGAATTCCAGACGCAGGCACAATCCGGAGATATCTTATAACGACCTTAAAGCTTGGCTAAGCGAGAATTTTCTCGGACAATGGCCAGCAACGATGTCCAATTCCCAACGAGCCAACAGTTCCGGCAAGTTTGACGGTTAAATGGTTCATTAGTGAGCGAACTTGATGTATGATTAATCGGGCTGTGTGCAAACCCGTAACCGGAAGAAACGAATTGTCAGGTCGGTTGATTGCTACGTTTGTGCGCTTGAAGGAAATTGTGTTCGGGGGGTGAGGGTCCATTCTATTTGCGGCGGACGATATGAAAAATGACGGCCATAGTCGATGATTTGGGCAGCATGAGAGAAACCGGAAGACGCCGAGTGTCTTTGCGTCGTGTTCAGGATCGATGGAGGAACGAAGCGGGGGATAGGTTGGGTGATTTCGAGGGCTCGTCGAATTCGTCGTCGTCGTCGCTTTCTCCTCCGGAAAGGAATTTAATCAGGCCACCCCTCTAGTCGCGTCGGCCGAAATCGAATCGGCTCGAATGATTCGAGGGCGGATCTTGGTCGCGCCCCCTTCTCTCTCTCTTCCTGGAAATTCTCGCTAAATATTTGACTAAGCCTGCGCGGGCCGCGTTGCACGTGGAAAATAAAGGATAAATAATAAAAAGCGAGATGCAACATCGGTTGTTTAACCGACGCTGAATAAATCATCCACCACGATCGACTGATTCTTCCCGGGAACGAAGACTTTGTCGAGAATTATTCATGCCGAGGAAACGACCGTCTTTCGAACGACACTTTGCCCGGAGACATTTTTCCGCGTCGACATGCACATATTTACATTCTCCGATGTGAACTACCGCAGTACAGAAAAATAAGGATTGTATCGGGCCGTCTGACGTTCTTATTAAATGTGTAAAGAGACTGAAAGTGCGGAAGGTATGCGGGCAGTGGAATCGTAATGCCGAGCTCTGGATATTTTCCGTATCGAACGATCTCTGGATGCCCGCAGTTCCGGGCTCTTAAATCATCGTTGTACGACTGCAATGGCCCGCTCCCTTCAGCCCTCCCGTCGCCAATTCCCCACGGGGTATGCTACAAAAATAGCACACTGTTTCACGTAATTATATCAGAGCTTTATCCGCAAACGGTCGGCTTGTATAAGATTCATTTGGGAGTTGGAAAGAAAATACGCTGGGACGTTTGGACGAATGTCTGACGCACACGCGAGAATCGTTGCCAAGGGGGCTGGTAATGTCTAACCGTTGGGGGGTGCTAGGCCTTGTAATTTTGCGGGTAAACGCGACCCACAACCAACTCGGCCCGGCGTCTGTGGTGTTCGTCCAATGACACGCAATTACCGTTCCATTCCACGCTCGATTTTGCGGTTGTCGCTTTATCCGGTCCTCGTGAAATTATGCGTTACATCTTACCATTCGTCCCACGGGATTACGCAACGTACACCCGCCTCGACGCAGGGAATATCAAAAATATTATCCGAACAGGACAGCGGAAAATATCGTTTTCCAACCACTTGATATTTCCATTAAAACCCACGTTTGTGTTTATAATTACATAATCTTTTTACGTTCGTGTATGCCATTGCGTAAAACGTACGAGACAGATCCGGGAAAAGCTGAGCCTCCATTTTTCTCCGGTCAGGCGCGACGCGGAAATAATCTCGTTCGTGTTCGCGCAAACAAACCCCTCTTCCCCTGGCAGCTATCGCCAGTGAGATCCACGGAGGATTCACGTCCGGACGGCTAAGTACACGTCAGTTCAGTTGCAGGTGGTAAGCACGTAAGCCAGGTGCGTAGCTCTTCCAAAGGAAATCATCGAAAATATCCAAATTTCTCAAAAACCCCCAACTGTGGCTGAACGATGTTCTTCACTTACAATTACTACTATAGACTTTTAATTATCTGTGTTTTGAAGTATTATCGGTATCTTTAAGAAGTGGAAAAGGTGCAGAAATATTATAAAAATTGTCAAGGTTGTTTCGGGTGAATGCGAAAACAGGGAGAAATGAAGGGATAACGAGGAGGGTTGTATTAATATCGAAAGGGATTATGTGAATCGGTATTCACGTGTAGCGACGGGCCAGGCGGGGTGCAGTCGCCGGCACTGCGGCAGATAGGTCGGGTCACTTAACCGTGGTGCAGTCTCATGCTTGGAAAATTGCATTTCTGTTTGCGCAATAAATCTCGAGGCGCGCGTCTCCGGTTCCTCCGGTTTTTCCCTTTTCCTCGAGATCCTCCTTACCTCCCGAGCCACGTCCCTGCGAGTCCTGGCAGCGTCTTCCTCGTCCTTCGTATCCCCTTGGAGACATAATCCACTTACGCCTTTGCCCTCTCCCCCCCCCCAACCCCCCTGGACCCCTAGGGCCACCGTCGATTCTCCTCGAGTCCGTGAGATTTTCTCCCTCTCGCACGATGGTTTTGCCCTATTTGCTTCTTCGTCATCGAGCTTCTACGGCGAGTCGTTCTCTCGACGGTAATGCGAGGAAAAGTCGACCTTTCGCGGCGGATCCCCCGTCCCGTATTATAAGCCCCGCGCCGACGATTCGTCGTATGTATATATACGGCCGAGTGTACGCCATTTCTGCTGTGTGCGAATATCGAAAGGAACACCACGCGTCCCACCCCCGCTCCGACCGAACCAATTCGCCCGCGTGTTCTCCCATTTACACGCACACGCTCGGCCCACCGAGGTGGAAGGGGAGATACACGTACGTGTAAATATACGAGGGAGAATTCGATCTCGCTGCCGAGTATCCCGAGGGTATGGTCCTCGAAATTCGATAAAGTTACCCCTCCTGGAAGAACCGGCCGCCTTTGCCTTCGACTTCCGCGTCTTTTCTTCTCCCCCTCGCCGGCTTGTTATTTCCTATATTCCACGTAATTGTCCCGCCTTCGGATTTCGAACGTCACACGAGCGAAAGGAGATTTCGCCCTTTTTCTTTTCCGGAATATAAATCACGACGCGCGCGTAGAATACGAATTCTCGCCTAGGAATATTCGTAATGCTCTTTGAGCATGAACTCGGTGCTACAAAATACATAAGAGCTGTATTCGTGTACGGAACGTACGAGGCAAAAGCATATTTCCTGCGAATTTCTACTGAGCGATACACGTGTTCGCGTTTTCCACGGTAGGAGATATGCGTGAAGTTTGCGCGATAAGATCGAAAGTATCGGCGGAGAAGGGGTGTTCGAGGATGAAATCCGTGAAGGACTAGGAGGTCCTTGGGCGTGGGGCTCCGGTATATTTCCCACGATTTTACTTATTCACTTTTCAATCGCGCCGTCGGAGAGAGGCTCGTCCTCCTTTCAAAACCAACCCCCGGTGGTCTCCACGGGGAGCTAAATCCATTAGTTCGTCGTTTCCTTTTTCAAGCGAAAAGGAACCAAGAAACGAATGGAATCAGCGCTGAGCACGAAGAAGACCGCTATATAAATACACTGTACTCCACGAGTATGTATTCCTCGAGACGGAAGGGAAGAAACGGAGCTACAGACATAGGAAATACCTTCCAGACGGCCACGGACGACGTTCAGGCTTGACTGTAGGAGTGCAGAAAAATCCAGACCGCACGACTCGCTATCGTCGCAACTGTTACCCGTAAGGAAATCACGCGGTCGAAGGAAAAGCCGAGGTTGGCCATTCTCATCTGGTCGGACGGTCGAGAGGAATACCCAAGACGATTCCAAAGGAATTTTTCCACTTTCGCAAAGTCCCACATTTGCCAGATTAGGAGCACCGTCCTAAGAAAGGGGAATTGTCCGGGCTTTCTAGCGTTGTATAGGCAGGTTGCGTATATTCGCGCGACGATGATCGCCGGGCTTAATTAGCGTGTTAAAGCGAGACTAATTGCCGGGCAAGAGAAACAGGGCCAACCGCGTTAGACGTAGGTCAGGGATGGAGGACGACGAACCTGACGTGCATGCCGTTGCAAGGTCGTCGGATCTCGGTGTAACGATCTCCAGGAGTCGACGACCCTGACACTCCTCCTCGGGGCCGGAATTATCGGCTCCCCATCCTCCTGCCCCTCTCCTCTTTACTCTCTTATCGGCGCACGAGAGTCAGGGTTGCCGGTGGTGCACAGAACCGCGGGAGTCGTGCCAAATTCCTCGACAAAATAGCCGAGTTTCGGTACGAAAAGAGGTTTCCTATCGTCGTAGGATCCCTACTTTTCCCTGTCCTTAGATCCGAACGATTCTTTGCCACGAAGAAACTTGATTTGCCATTGACCAAGGGGAAATCGTCGGCTCTGGCGTACTGCTCGATTAGCCGGCAGATAAGGTAATCTGTCCGGTAATATCCGGCGGATAGAACTCGTGTGCGGTTTACGACATTCCCTCCGCCATCGTCCGGCCATTGACCAGCCCTTGCGTGCGACGTTCGCTATTTACCCCCTCGGTTTCGTGAAGTCGCGTATGCTTACGAGATTCCCAATCATCGTTATTAAGTCCCTAGATTGAAGAACTTTCTCGATAAACCGTCCCTCAGTGAGGAGGGTGGGGGGACATTATTAGCCGAGTGTACACGAGACGCGAAACTTTACGACGAAGGTCGACGAGGGAGATAAAACAAAACGCAAACAAAGGAACGCCGGGAATTCCCTTACAGTCCCCCTTCTGCCCTAACTGTCACCGTTTCAGCATTTTTATTCCTTCTTCTGGCTCTTGCCCGGAGGACCTACTTAAAAATGAGCCGCGTAATAAGCCACCCGCGCGGGCCGATTATCGGGGAAAAAGCTGGCGTGATTACTCGTACTTTCTTTTGCCGAGGGCCAAAGGGGGCAAGGAAGCGATACAGGAAATGGCGGTGGCCGGCAAAAAGCACGCTTGATGTGGGTCATACGAGTTGCCATGGGTTCCAGCTGGACAAAGAAAACGCGTTCTATTTGTCACGGTCGGCGGTCGATTTGACCCTGCTGGCTTCTCTGTCGGCGCTGCAACGACCGTCTGTTCCCTCCTTCGTGTCCTGCGGATGACAAGTCCTTCGAGAAATCCTCGGCCCAACGGAGCCACTACCCTATCGATCCATCCGTAATACAGCTGACGTTTTTTTCAACCGCTTTTTCTCGGCCCCAGCGTATCGAGCATTATTTAAAAAATTCATCACCGGCTCCCAGGTAACTCCCCATTTTTTTTGTTGCGCTGACTTCCGGTGACTCTTTCCCCAGAATCGTCGGTAAATTTTCGAAAACTTCGGTGGCTGGTTCATCGACCCTCCAGGTATCGCGGGATTTTTTTGTCAGAAGCCTCAGATGTTGGGGGGTTCGAGGAAAAAGGTCATCGGGAATATGGAAAAAAATCACCGGCCCAGGAACCCTGGGTCAGTTTCATTGGATCCTAAGAAAACACCGTGGCCCTATCTTTCGTGAGAATCCCTTTCCATCGGGGAGTGAAAAATCACGGAGCTGCCAGTGGGTTCAAGCGTGATTTATAGGATCGTTGGAAATCATTCGGGGGAATCTCGTTGCGTCAGTTTCTCCGGAAATTTTCCCACATCCGCCCTCCGATCAATTAGGTCCTTGGAATCTTTTAAGGATACTTCATTTACTCGTCATATTTTTACGAATTCAGGGGTCCTGGTTTAATGCTATCTTCAGCAGAATATAGAAAGCGAGCGAAAAGAGGATAACAGAAATTGCAGTTCATCGGAGCCCATCGATTTAACTTTACATTTGAATTCGATGAAGTCATTCATAAGATTACTGTCCTTTTTCATGACCGTCCGGTAGTTCCGTGTGGCTTTCTTGCCGGACGTAAGTCGTCCACCGATCGGGTTTCAATTTCTTAGCTTAGTTTCCACACGTGCGCGAGGCCATTGAAAAGTTCCTGACTCTGTCGAGCTTCGTGCGGGTTTCCGGCCATACGAGACTTCGCTGCACGACCATCGAATGAAAATGAAAATAGATCCACGCCAGAAAAGGCGTACGAGTGTTGAGCGCCGATGATATTCGTCGAAATTGATTAAAACATTCCCCCGAGAAATTACGAAACTGGCGAATTGTTTGGCCAGGGAGTTAAAGAAACGCGTGGAAAGCAGCGAGAGATGTTGAGATTGGAGCACCTCTGAGATAATCGCATCGGCGGGTAATTAACGGCGCTATTAACTCACCGACGGAAAAGCTCCTTCGGGAAATCTTATCCCTCGGTGGGCAGGACGCTCGAATTACTCCGGGAATAATTCGCTGCCCCGGCCTGGATGTTTAGAATGAATTTTGTTAAAGCCCCAGCGATTCGCCACGGAATCGTCAACGTAGCCGCTATTCGTTTAGAGTTAAGCATTGGGAGGAGGGGGGTGGAGCAAGAACAAGCGAGCAAGTACGAGTACCCGGAACGAAACGAACGGGAGATTCTGTTGCGCGAATCTAGTTGCACGGCTGTTTAAGTTGCAACTGCGAAACTCCGTGAAACAGCCCGGCGCCTAGTTCAAATTTGAACTCTCGCCTTAAGCACTTAACCAACAGGCTCGCGATGAAATTCGCGGCAATGCTCGTAGACCGACGATTTCTCGCTCCCCTGAGACGTGGCCTATTTCGATCTCGCCAAGGAACAAGGTGTTTCCCTCTCCCTTAGGTCCCCGATTTCGTATTGTCGCCTACCTGGATCGTTCGACGGGCCTAAATAAAGCTGTCGAGATGTTCGCGACGTTTCCCCGGAGATACAGCGCTACGTGAGAAATTCCCGATTCGCCATTGGAAAATAGTCAAGGACCAGCATCGACGACCGAGCGCACTCAAAACATGAATTTTCGCAACTCGTATCCAAGGTCGCGCTGTTCCTACGTGACTTTTCGGTAAACCGAATTATTTTAGACGTTACGTAGAAGCAGTTGCGCCATAATGTTAGTTGGAGGAAAAATTGATACTTGAAAATCGGAACGTAGCACATTTGAAGAGAAGATATTGGCAGAACATCGAGCAGGAAATGAAAAAGAAGCTTTCGCGATATTTATCGTTGAAATTTATTTGGTCAGTCATCCTCGAATTTCCGTTTAGGGCCGTCGGCAACGTGTTCCCCCCACCCCCCTCGCGCTTCTCTGAGGCCTGAGGAGCCCTTGGCCTCGCCGCCGAAGCTCTCCTGCCACCTGCTAACCCCTGGCTCGCCTGCGACACGTCAATATTCGCCATCCACCACCCGGAAACGACCCCAGCCGACGCTCCGTGCCCAAAAGAGCGCGTGCGTCTCACCGGCGGAGGTCGGCTCGTAGGAAACAGGCGGGGGTGAGTTACGGAGGATTCGAGTCGAACGACAGACTCGCGCCGAGAGGCTACAAGGAACAAAGCATCGACGTTTCCCGGGTTTCGGACTTCCGGCCAGTCCCTCTTCCGGCCCGGAAGGACATAAGGAAAGTCGAGAAACGATCAAATCCTTCCGCAAACTTTACAGATTTAACGATCGTCCAACTAATCGGCATACACTGCACTCTTATCCATGTGAGTTTAAGGAAACGAATGATACGTTTTCCTATTTCCCGGTCTGGGGAGACGAGGGTTGCGCAATGCGTCTTTTTCAATCCGTCAGGTGCAGGCGAATAGGAATAAGCGAGCGCAGGGGAATGGGACCTGCGCCCAGGTGACTATCCCCCCTCGCACTTCCCCTCGTCCTCATCCCCGCCACGTCGGTATTGTCGGGGGTGACGCGGGACACGTCGTGGACGTCCCCTCAGCGTCGTCGTGCTCGTCGGCGACGTGCTACCGACGGTTCCGTGAAAATTCACGCCGGCTCGGAGGGCCTTTCCGGGATTGTCGTTGGCCCCCCGAAAATTCGCGCGTGCCAATTCCCCCCCCCCACCCTCGTCTCTCTACGAGAGGAGAAAACTGGCGGCCGACGATCGTCTCCCGCTGAAAGTGTCGAGGGAACGACGTCGCATGGCTACTTCAAGGTAATACATGTCTTTCGGGAAAACGAAGGAAGCTTCAAAATCGACCGAACTCTTAACTCTTATTATGCTCGGGCATGAAAAGGTCGGCCGAGAAGTCTATCGCGAAGCACTTTAGGCAGGTGAATTGTTAATCCTCCAGCGACTACGTAGCTGTATTATACAAACCTGACCCTCTCGTGCTGGAAGAGAGAATTTTTGAGAAGCTACCTCCTCGTGTTTCGAGCTTCCGTCGAGTCGTCCTTCCTCAAAGTGCTCGTTGAACTTCCCTGTCAGACTGTCAATCACTCAGAGACAATTTGTAACCGCGGAAAAGTCTTCTCTACTCGACCACGTCGTAGAGGGACGTTTTCTACATGCTTGTATCTTACCCTCTTCACTCGACAGTTCCATCCCCACTTTCTTCCGAATTTTCCCTACCCTCGCGTTCCTCCTCGTAGTTTCTTTTTGTCATCCTTCTCTACTTTCTCGTATCAGGAACGCTTGATTTGATTTTCGATTCGCTTTCCGTCAATTTTGCCCATCAACCCTCTTCTTTCAAGCAATCACTCTCTCCCTTCCCTGCGCATTGGCTCGCCAGTGTCTTCATTCTCCTTTTCTGTCTTCGTCTTACTCTCCTCCGTTCTCTGCCAGTAGAATCGTGCCTCTTTCGCCCAGATGCCACTCATGATGAGCTATTAATATGCAGACTCTATTTTGGGCACTCGTGGCGTGTTTACAAGTTTGGGCCCAATGTGCAGTTAACAGAAGCGCGGTGAATCACCGACCCAGACGATGCACTCCGGGAGACTTGCGTCGCTCGAGTACAGCCCATTCCGCCCCTCTCCTTCGAGGCCTCGGTATAATCTTGTTTCAGTAATTATTTAGCGATCATAATCCAAGCCGGATAACCAAGCGCCGTTGGCAGATTTCGCGAACACTTAATCTCCGTAAAACGTCTAAATCCTTTCCCCTGAATAATGAAGTCCACAGTCGTAAAATGTGTACGATTTAACGGTATTTCGTGTGACGGTATTATGCAGGCCATCGAACTACTTAAAATCTATGACTTCCCGGCTGGCCAGCTTGACGAACGACTTCCGGCCTGACACCTGTTACTTTTGCCGCGGTTACACGGTTGCGGGCTTCGACGATCTCCCGAGGAATAGAGTTACTCGTTAGTGATATCTCTGTGGAGAACCTGTGAACGACGGGAAGACCGTTTGTCGAGGACAAACGTTCAAGTTAATTATAGAAATATTTCGTCAGGGCCGATTAGAATATCGGCGTTCGGACATTCGTCCCTTGCGAAAATCGGCGAAGGGAAAGTCGGCGAAGCTGAACGACGTGGAGATTTTCGCGCGAGCGTTGAGCGATAATAACGAGGAGAAGTCTGACCAACGACCCAATAACGCGAACGGTTCGCGAGCCGTTGCGGCCGGGCATTGCGCAACGCAGTTTGCCGACCGGAGGAGAAAGTCGGCCTTATACGCGAGGGGGCCCCGACACACCCACACACACGTTCTCACGGGCCCCTTCACCCACGCGCCGTCGGCGAACACACTCGGCGAATCGTCAAGAGGGGGGGGGGGGGGGGGGGACGCAATGTTACGTTCTGCAACCGGCGAGCGTTACGCGAACGATATTTCCATCCTGCGCCGACTTTCCATGGAAGTCAGAAGCCGGCAAGATAAGACTTGGCGATTCGCCGTTTCCTTCCTTCACCCACGCTCAGAAGAATTTGCGGTGGAAAGTCGGGCAGAGAGAGGTTGACGGCGGGAGGGGCGAGTTCGCGTCCGTCAATTCCAGGCGTGGATCGTCGGAGAATTCGCGAAACTCCTTTAAAATCTCGCGGAAGAACTTTCTCGGCAAGTTCCCGGGTTATCCGTGTGCACGTGGATCAGCGTTGCTGACGTAACAGCAGTTGCTCCACTTAGCCATCGGCGCACCGTCTTGCCAATTAATCAAACGTTCCGCGTGTAAATGTCGTCAGTCGCTCGGTGTTCGCCGACTTCGAACCGTTTCTTATTTGCCGCACGATCTTAAAGATAAACGCTAATCGTGCCGGGAGAATATAACTCGAGCTCAGGGGGCCGATCGTCGAAAGAAACCGAAGTGGAAAGCCAGGGAATACGGCTGAAACGGCCGGAGATACGAGGAAATTCGACTTCCACGGGAAGTACCGGTAACTACGTTTCTCCGGTTATCGCGAAAAACTCGGGCGTTTTCTTCCACGCGTTCGAACAAAGGAACCGCTCGGAGCGCTCCGCCATGCTTCGAGGAAGTTCAGCGGAGGACGTTTTAAAAGTGTAATAGGAAAAATGCAACGTGAACGCCGTTAAAGGAATGTTAATCGAGTCCCCCGGGAAATGGACCCGTTAAACGGTCCTCGCTGATACGGTCAGGATTTTTTTGCCTTTTCCACGATTTAACGGATTCTAATTCCCCATGGCGCTCTGTGGCTGCCGCATAATAAAGGGTGAAATGGCTCTAGGGATGGGGCAAAACGATGTTGCCGGAGCCGTTCTAGTCTTTGTCTCAGTCTCGTCTGCCGGCTTGCTTGGTAATAGCGGCGTTATGGTGCATGACATAAGGCCGCGCCTGGCCCTCGCCGTAAAAATTGCATTTTCTCATGAAAGCCTGGGATGAATCATGCCGCTGCACCGAGTACGTCGTTTCCTTCCCTCCTTACGTCTCCGTCGAAGGAAGACGTAATGAGGTTTCGCTTGGCGCGCGTGAAGAACGCCGCCTTTCTTCGTCCGTCGTGAAATTCATGTTTCTTTATTTCCATGGGGCGAGAAAATTTCATTTCGATCTTGCTTGAGTCCACGAGGGCACGTTTAGCGAAACGTTCTATTTCCGAACGATACGCGACAACGGTGAATGGCTGTCCAAATAGCCGGGCCGGCCATGAATAGACTAGTCGTGTAATATAAACTTTCGAAAGAACCCCCCTCGAAAAGCGAAAGCAAATTCCCCGCTGGAAACGATTCGGTATGGCGAAATGCATTTTTCATGGAACCAGCAATTTTGCGAAAAACGTTTGCTTTTATTGCTCCTCCCCGGCGCGATCGTAAAATACTGGCAGGTGGTATTTTCGTCGAAGATATACGAGGACGTGTGACTTTCCTCGCCCTTACGTCGGCAAATCGAATGAAAAGTTGTAGAGATCGGTTCTCAGAGCTCTGCTCGATATCCCCGAGAGTTATAAGTCGATCTCTGCCTTTCTCCTCGTGGCTTCACCTTTGATTCGGGCCTGCTAGGCGCCGTTGCGAATTATAATCTGATTTTTCCGGGTTCGCGAGTTCCCATCGGTTCCCGGTGTCTCTCGATAGCCGTCGCTTTTGTCGTCTTCCGATCGCATTCCGTTTTATGTGCCGGCGAATCTGGGTTATCGCCAAGGCAGCTGCTCTCGCGGTACACACGCGTGTCTATACATATATGCAACGCCGACGAGAGGGTCACCGCGAATCGATTTGATTTTCAAGCGAGAGAAATTGCCCGGCAGGAAGGGAAAGGACACCAAGGAAGAATGAGAGAGTGTCACGAATGTCAATCGGATTGCCGCATTCTCTTAAGCGCCCATTCTTTCAGCCGAGTGGAGAATTTCTCGTGGAACAAAAAAATATTCTATCGAGCGAACGATAATTCAACGATATTCCACTGGCTGCAATTACTTTCGTTCTCCGGGTAAGGCGAATTATGCAAGATTATCTTTCCTACGACGCTCGGCGATTTGCTTTTCAAATAAAAGAGAAATTGTCCGAGGAAAAGTGACAGAACTGGTCCGCAGGGAATTCGTTGGGATCGTGAAAACGATCTCATTTTGCGAGTCGAGCAATAGACAAACTCGTCGGGCTTTGTGGAAAGCGAGAAACCCAGCACGATCGGCCTTCCTGCGTACGCGCCTGAGCGAGAGAGAATTCTGGAATCCTCGGAATTCTCAGCGACGCAGTGACGTCAGTCTGCAAAACTCATCAGAAATTCCTCGTCTCCGTTCCTCCGTCCTTCTCCACCACGGCATTCTCCCGCTCTCTCTTTCTCCGTCGCTCATCTCAACGTCGTTTCTCTCTCCCCCCCTCTTCGAATTTCTCGACGTCTCCTGGTTTCCTCGTTTTTCTCCAATTTCCTCTGGCCTCCCCCTCCGGCAATTTCCAGCCCCGACATTGACCCACGTACGATGAATTCCACGTCGTATCGTCTTAACGCCATCTTTACGAGGTTTTTCTCTTAATTTCCTCGGCCGAGGCACAATTGAGTGGCACCCAATTTTTCTTCGGTTTTCTCCTGGGGACTTAGGATCTGGCATTGCGTGTTCCACCGGCCGTATCAGCGGCTCTCTTGGCAACCTCGCTGAGAACACTCGACAGAACCGTATTTCACGGCGAGCCCCGTTTCTCACGATGCGCATCGATTTCGCGTTCGCACGGGGAAAAGGCCGAGCTGCAATCGCCGGGGAATGCGGAAAATTCGCCATCGCCGTGGAAATGCTCGACTTGCCGTTCGTAAAAGTATATTTAGACCGGCGCCGATTACATCTTTCCTTAATGTCTTTATTCTACGAGCTCGGCTTTAATCGCTCGTCGTGCAGCGATAACGAATTGCTTCGGGAAACGCTCCTGGCTATGTTAACTCGTTACTTCCGTCCGCTCATATTCGCCGGTTAATTGTGCAACTCGAGCGTGCCGTTGCGCCGTATTATCGCCTATTTGTGGATCGTCCGTTTGTTTCTGCGCTCTTATGACCACCTCGCAATCCACTCGCTGACGTTCCTCGTAAATTTAGCATGGACTCTCGCGTTCGTGACTTCGCCCGGAGGAAATTCGCTTTAATGAACCGACACTTATGACCGCGGACAGGCGACTAGTATATTTATATATCGCCTTCATCCGCGTCTCTTTCCAATATGCCGACGTCAACGCACAACGCACTCTTGACGTTCGAGCGATTTAAACTGGGAAACTCCGATAAGCGGAGTATTGTAACCGCCTTATTCTCCGCGCCGACAAATCGTGTCTGAGTTTATGCGATGACGGGTATCCTATTGAGGATTGGATGTCGCTTGTTTGCGCGGGCAGACGTGTCATTCCGCGAGGTGTAATGGCTGGAATGATCGACCGATTAATAGACCGAGTGTGCGGTGAACGGTCAAGCAAAGCCCGACGGGCCATCGTGATAATTCGGCGGTCGAGGTTTACCCTTCTACGGATGATTCTTCAGGTTTTCTCGTTTCTCGTGTGGTAATTAAGAGGGGCCCATGGAGGAGGGGGGGGGGCAGTGCGGTCAAATGCACTTGGCGTGAGCCGATAGCGGCCGGAGAAAAAGCAGTTGAGCGGTATGTTCATCGGCCTGTGTAGAGTAGCTGCTGCCAGTCGCGTAGTTGTCGGTACTCAAACTATCTACTCTTCAGACTCTCGAGTCGGACGGTCGAGCGGTCTGCATCGTGCAGGGGAACTGGCGGCACCGCTGGAAAAGAGAAGGAAACTCGGAGAATCGACGAACCGGGAAGACCGAGTCTAAGGGGGCCAAAAAAATAAACCGACCGATCTGTTCTATTCGAGGAAATGCCGGCGGAGAGAAGCAAACGCTCAAGACGGATTCTCCTTAATTCTGCTGATCGTCACGGGAGTATCCAGCGGAGTGTCGTTCCGGAGAAATTCATTTTTTCACCACCGGAGGCAGACGAATAGAGTGGGTGTACTTTATCTCGATAGGATGGCTAAGCTTCCTCGGAGAATTAGAGAGAGGGCAAAGGAGACGGCGGAAAGCTGGAATGTGCCGGAGCGACGTAACGCTTCATTCTGTTATTCCTCTTCTTCCTACTCCCTCCCCATCCCCCCTTCTTAGCATCGTCTCTGTCGGACATGCCCCCACGTTTACCCCCGGAATCCGTACGGAAGGAGGATGGGAGAGATACCCCGGGAGAACGCAGCGACAGGACCGGAGAGGGAGCTAGACTGAGTGGATGATTAATGTCAGACAAACTTAACTAACCGCCTCGCCGCCGCTGACGTTCATACATTATGCACCAGAACATGGCTGGTGCCGTGGTTGAATCTTTGCGCTATGTTCCGACTACGACGGAAGTCAGGCAAGTTCCGAGTGATATGGCCCCGACCAGCCGGAGAAGACAAGGAATTTCATTATAAATTTTACGTCCCTTTGATTAGCTCCAAACACCCCGGATTTTAACGGGAAATGAGACCGCGGGAATCGCTTTCCCACAGAAAAATTCTAGAAATATTTTCAGTTCTTCTGTTCCCTGGCCAGGAATGTCAGAATTTTCATGAGCAAATTGTCTCATTTACATACATTCTCTCGTGTGTGTTTACAGTACAGGCTGTGTTGAACACTCGTCATTAACGTGCATATACTGTTTAAATGCTCATCTTGCTTTCCACTGACAATGATACGCGCATAAATGACGTCAAGTACACTGAACTAATATTTCTGACCACTCTTGGAATATTTTACGATTCAGCGAACGAATATATTAACGTACACGTAGCATTGAGTATAAAAATAGGTAGAAATTTCTGACCCACTTTCCATTATCGTTTAATTCCATTCTATTCCAATAACATTCACAAATGGTAATTTATATTTGGCGAGGTAAATATATTTCTGGATTCAGTTGACTTTCCCAATTGGTCTAACAAGCTTGTAAAAAACAGGGCGAGAGGAAATTCGAAAAAATTTGCCTTGGGACGTAGATGGGGGGAAAATGCAATTAACTGAAGGTAACCGTGAAAATCCGAGAAAAGTGATTGCTGGAAGAAGAGAAGCGGCTGGCATTGGCAGGCAGGAACCGTCGGCGAGAAATTTCTCAAAGAATCTCGTGTGAAAAGGAACTGAACGACGGCGGGAAAAGGTTCGGCTTAGCTAGAACCGGGAGAAAACGCCCGCATATGGGGAAGTGGCTCTTATATCAACAGACTCGATGTAATTCGATGCCTTCCTTTTGCTTCTCGAGCACGTCGTCTACAGAGCTGGCCAAGACGATCGATACGACTCGCCAACTGCATCGCAATGCTCCTAAACTCTCATCGATCCTTAATCTTCTAATTCGGCTGAGCCGTAATCGTTCCTTCCCGTTCCCCGTGGAATCCACTCGGCCAGTTTTGCCGGCCGCATAGGAGCGTAGAGAAAATGTCGAATGAAAACTACGAGATCTTTAGCTGAGCGGGCCCTGTTTCGCTGCGTTGTCTTACAAGTTCCGAACGTGACGAAATAAGCTGGAGGAGCGACGTAAGCAATGGTGTCAAATGCAGCGCCGACGAAGCGTGTAAGCAATGTTTGCGATGTTGGTCGTGACTAATACGCACCGCAAGCCTCATGTACGTACCAACACTCAGACGGATTGCCGTGCATGCACGTGGCTAGCTAAGTGCGAGTCGCGGTCGCGCCGTAAACAGAGTGCAGCAAGTGCAGCGAGTGCTGAGTGGCGCAGGTGCATGGCAGATGTTGCACGTGCGCCGGCGAATGATGTCATTGCTGTCGGTTACTTCTTCTCGAGTGATCGTGCCATGTTAGGTGTTTTGCAACGGATCACGTCGCCACGCTCCCCCCGATGTCCAGGTTCCTCCTTCATCGGACCATTCGACCTAATCATCGACCTTATTAGAGTCGCTGATATACCTACTTACAGATCTCAAATACCGGGCTAAGAATATTCGTAGCAGTTCTCCGATATCTGGGAAAGCTTCGCCTGGAATCTACGAGGAACGTCAGCGGTGTAACGTATGACCCCCATAAAGTTTCGGATCCTTTCACGATTTTATTAAAGCACTAAATTTAATGCGGCACAACGGTTTTATTCGCCATCGATTACTCAAAGCTGTTCGTCTCGCCTCTCCCTGATCAGCCTGAATTTCTGGCCACATTGGAAAGGCGAAGTCATAAGGATAGCCCGATGTAACCACCTGAATCAATTTAAAAATCACGAAAGTTGAGTGATAAAATCGATCTTTATCGATATGCCCTGGAAAATGATATGAACTCTTGTACATTTTAAAGGTAATTCATGGGTTTCCAGTATATTTGCATCGACGGTGTACGCGTATTTGTGTAGAAAGGATTCGCGTGGACCTCGTGTAAGGCTCTGTTGATCGGTATGGCGGCACGATAGGAATGCAAATCGGCCCGGCGAGGAAAGAAGGAACGGCCATTTAATCGCGCGAAAGCACAGTCTGCACGGAGCCGCCTTTCTCACGGGCGAGGCAGCATTGCACAAACTTCATTACACTGCACGCCCCGTACGGAACTTACACGTGCACCGCGAAAACTCGGTGATAAGACGGGGGGAAATAAATAATTGGTCGTTTAAAAACTTAAACCGACCGAAGGACGGAACGGCCCCTCTTTCCCCGTACTTTTCCAAACTTCTCACACCCCGATAACGTTAGAACGGTTTTGTTCGCTGAAAGCCTTGTACCCTCGTGCGGGCCATTTCCCGGGGAAAATGGAATTTTCGCGCGCGCACGTTACGTCCTGTCGCTGTCGTATTGTTCCCGGCAGTGTTTCCAGTTCCGCGTAAATTGTTAGCATTGCGGGTTCAAGAAGACGATAAAAGCGAGTTCAGCGAGCCGTGAAATCGACTCGTCTTTCGCGGGCCGTGGGACGCGGTTGATTCTATCGGTGTTCGGCCATCGGCCAGTTTTATCGATACACCACAGCGCACTGTTCAACGATGAACCGTGAACCATGATACACAAGAATGGTCACCTACATGACAATCGAAAACCAGATCCAAAGTGTGACATTCTTTTAGCAAACATTCGACACCTCGAGTGTCGTGTCCTGTCGTATACTGAAATTCTCATGACCCGCAATGCAGTGTATTTCGAGTGCATGGAGTTGCATTTATTGCGACCGCAGATGCGAACCCGCGGCGCAGGTGAATTTACGAGGTCGCTTCCCGGCTGTATAACATTTTTTCGGCATACCTCGATATTCCTGGGAGTGGCGCATTACGCGGAGAGTGCAGCAGACGGGGGGGTCTCCGATGAAACGGCTGGGTCCGTTGCGGCCAGGGTCAACCACTTGTAGGATCCTGGCAACTGCGGTGCTGCTCGACGGCCGCGAAACACTGGGTTCTATGGTCACGCGTAAGGGCCAGCCGACCCGTGACCGACGTACTTTGCAGCCTCGTCCCTGGGACCCTTCTGCCGGAAGTGCACCGGAAACGAAGGTCCACGGAACCTGGCAGAAAATTCGAAACCGAGGATGTAGCAACGAAAACGTTAGCCTTCACTCCTCAACTCTATGTACTGTTGATTGACAATCTCAGAAGAAGAGAAAATTATCGAAAACAAATTGGTAGATAGGGCTGAAATTTTGGACAACTTCGAGCTCGAGAATGCAAAGTGCCAGGTGGCAAAAGTTAGTGAAAAGTACCCAAGTTCTGGCTATTCTCTTGGCGCAGGTTTTCTTCAACGGCCGGCAAAGATTTTCCCGGAGTCGCGAGGGACACTGCAGTGCGCTGCTGGCATACGTTTCGGTGGAACGTCGGGGCCAGGGTCAACCACTTGTAGGATCCTGGCAGCTGCAGCGACGATACACGACCGCGAAACGTCGTTACCGAGTCTCTCGTTGTAAATACGTGGACGTCCAAGCTTGGGATTCGTGCGACCGAGATTCCGAGTAGCTAGGAGTCTGCAGGGTCGTCGTTTCTTTCTGCGCTCGTATTTCTCCCCTACGGATGGCTGAGCTCTTGGACGACATGGCCTGGCTTGCCCTGAGCTTCATCGATCTCGTTGCTGCGCCAGTCGAATCCTCGCTGTATTTCCACCTCAACGGCTTTCTGCTCGATGGATTTCAACGGATTCTCACTTGTCTCGGGCCGAGCAGTGGCCTCTTCATTCGGGAAAGTTGCGTTAGAAGGCAAGTTACGTGTCCGGTGCTCAAGGCCGCTTAGAATGCTCGGAAATAGACTCGTCCTCGAGTCGCTTACCTTTTAGGACTTTGACGCGCGCGTGATACACGTCAGCAGGAGCGTGAACACAGCTGCGATACGTGCGACTCGCACACACATTCACACACGAGAGACAGAACACCGGCTTCGGGCGGCGCTCGGGCCGCATTGCGGAAATTTCAGAAGCGCATAAATTACCGATGCTAATTCGTTCACGTTCTGTTTACGTAGATCGCGCGAGACACGCAGGCAAGTACCGCCGCCAAAAACGGTCGAAAGTTCCTGCGTGAGCACGTGTACCGACGATCCGTAAACCTCGAGCAGGTGCAGCCGTTCGGGGAGATGAAAGGAAGCCAAAGGAGGACAAAAGGGAACAAGAGGAAGGACAGAGATATTGCTCGCCGCTGTCTATACATGCCAAAGTGTTTGGACAACAGAACGAGAGGAAGAGAGAACGAAACGGGAAGCCAGTGGAAGAAAAGAGAGGTACAAAGTGATGTTTCATAACGAGAAACAGGTGAATAAGGAAGACGACATTTGCGGATCAGAGTAGAATGGCCAACGAAATTAATGGTATTCATGCCGTGACCTATGAGACAGCGAGTAGGTCGGTACACAACCCAGTTTCTTGCCGGGAAATTCGACTACTGATCGTCATTGTGCGGCACATCAGCTTTCCATTGGGACAAAACGAGCACACGATGCCATTGAACGGACCGGGGCCAATTTTAGAACGAACCACATAAATATGCCCGCATACACGATCGTATTTACCAGAACCTCGTTCCTTTGTATTCTGCATTTCCAAAGACATCGATGTGGATCTGAAAAGGTCGACTCGATTGATCGACCCAGGTGCGAATCCTTCGCAAAAAACGTAATGACACGGCGAAATATACTTCAGTTATTAAGTCATCCTCAATGACAAAGCGGTGTATAATTTTTCTTAATAACTTTCGAACATCGTAAGTAGCGGGAAATCGAGCGAAACGTTGTATAACAATATCATTGTCTGCCATATTTCGCATTACACATAAATCGACGGCCGTGGACCGTGGTGAGTTTAACACGCGGAAATGTCCGCCCAGACAAATAAATATCACCATGTGCACAACCAGGGTATGTATATATATATATATATATATTTATACACGGCTATGTAGAGTCGAGAGTCGGCGATGCATATAAACATGAGATGCATTTTACGGGCAAGGATATCAGCATATGCAACGTGCAGAGTACGTGATGGGCTTGCGATGGTATTCGTAGACGGACACTGCGGAACGAGCTCAGTTTTCGCGGTTTTCGATTTTTGTCGATAAGTAAGGGACGCAAGTCAGACACGAAATTCGCTTAGATCTGTCGGGAAATCCTCATGATTCCTCGGAGTCACGTGATTCGTCAGTTTTGCCTGCTTTATTTGTGATGGACGGTAATCAATCGGAAGACGGGGCGTTGTGTCATTTGGCACTGCGTTGGCCGTCTTCCGGTGAGGGTATGGGGTCGGATTACTCGGAAATTTGAGAGGCAAAAGCGCCGTGCTGGACCGACTGGCTCATTGATCGAAGTATGCCGGGCTCAATGAAAGAGGAGAATTCAAGTACACGCGTGATTACACGCGCGCCGCACAGCTGACATTTCAAGCGGGAGCCAACGCGCGCTAATTCACCTACGGTTTAATTAGCGAGCCGGAATTGAAATGTCGAAAAACAGCGGCCAGTAAACTTGGTGACGTGTTGTTACAATAATCCCTGGCTTTTCGCCGAGTTTCCGTGGGCCTCGGGAGTCGAATGGGAACGTTATTCCCCAACGTTTACGATGCAATTTGCGCTTCGGAGAGCCCGGTGATAGTAATTAGAACGCGCTAAAAGTGGATTATTGAGCTTATCCGCGCGGCATAATGGCGCAGTCCTTTACGACGGTCTTAATGCAGGCTCAACCGTGAAAACGCCTTACCAGCTTTTAGTCTACCGTTACGTCGCGAAGAATAATTAGTCGAGCGCAGTTCAGCCGGAAAGCGGTGAATTATAGCGAATTTCGCCGGGTAATCGGTGGTTACGATGGGACATAACAATTGTCAAGAACAATACTATTTGTGCGACAACTACTGGCAATTCCTTCGATAAATCAGTGGGGTTGTTTGTTGATTTTACGAGCTACGTCGTTCGTCGGACGAACGTGAAAGTCGCGACGAGAGAAACACCTTACGGACGGTCGTATGGGCATTTTGCGCTATTTGGGCCGTTCGTCCGGTCCCGTCGAAGAAATACGAGCATCGTCGATGCTCTCGCGAGTGTGGGTTCTCTCGGTTTTTGCCCCGTCCGCCGTTCTCTGCGGCGGAACCCCCAGGCGGCAAAGAAAAAGATAGAGAAGAAGAAAGCGGAGAAGAACGTAGTTCGAAGCGAACAGTGTTGCCGGCTTGGCATTCCTCCCTGAATTTCGCCGCTTTTTTCCCTGGCCGCTGAGGAAAATTCGGAAGGACGTAGAAATATTACGGAAGCATCCTCGCCCGTCCGTATTTTCCACATGGTCCCGGGACATTCCCTGGTCGAGGGGACAAAGGTCACCGAGGGCCGAGAAAACCGCGAGAACGTCAACGCTGGAAGGGAGCCAGGTAAACCAGTTTCCCGTCAGTGGCTGGGATCTTCTTGGATCTTCGCACCCTCCTCCAGGGATTCCCATACCGGCCCTGGACCCTTCCACGTCCCGTTTAACGGTTCACATTGTTCCTTCGGGTACCGCGATCAGGCCCTCCTCCGTGTTCCTTCGTTTCGCCCCGAAATGCCAGCTCCGAGGGCCCGAACCACCGCTGCCCCTCGCCGCCTGCTTCTACCTCTTCCCCTAACCGCGCCAACCTTGGGGAGGGGGGGACGAAGGTAACACTCGAAGAAACTGCCATCGGGAAGCGGATAATACGATCTCACCGGGCTGATTGATCGACTCCGACAATCTCTATATAGATCCGTCTCCCTCTCTCTCACCGCAGGGAAAATAAAACTAATGGCTTTCTTTGTGACGGTGATCCTGCGCCGGGGTAGATTTGTATTTCGCTGTAGCTTTCCGGGGAAGAATCGATTACGTCGAAGGCCCTCCACGACGTTTCCAGCATATTTCTTCGTTTACTCGCTCACGTTCCACGCAACAAAATGGAAAGTTTATCGTTTTAACGAACCACCCTGACTCGTCATCGTCGCTGGGAAATCAGTCACTTTTCTTCCCTGCTACTCGTCGATTTGCTTCGCGAGAAATAATTAAGTGACGTTCGTCACAGGCCATTGGCACAATAGACAGCCCTGAAAAAAGAGTAAAAATGTGAATATTCGAAAAATAGTTAATTGTTTGAAGTCTTTTGAAGTGTCTATACGGGCCGTTGAAGCGTCGTACAAACGAGCCGTTCGTCGCCTCGCGCGTACCAAAGGAATCGGCACGTCGGGGAGGCTGGTTTTGCTGATTCCCTCGAGTTGTAATAGCCGGCTTCCCCGAAAGGATGTTCTGCCTGTGCATTCGTCGTACTCGGTCCGAGAGGAATGCAGCCCCCTGTCGTCTCCGAAGAAAACAAATCCGTCAGCCCGTGACGAGATGCAACGCAACGAAGAAGTGCGAGAAAATGAAATTCATCCGTGAGAAAGCGGCGAGAAAATGAAATTTGCGAGCATCGATCGGGCGGAGGTAAAAAAGGATCCGGGGAGGAGCGCGAATGGCAAAAATTCCTATGAAATCCTCGTAAATATCGTGGGAATTCCTCGCGCAATATCGACGAGGAGGGGGATATTGCAGTACTTTATGGTGATTGTCGCCGAATGGAATAGAGAAATTTGCATAAACAAGCAAAGTCAGTAGGCGAGTCTCCGCGGGGAGACCGTTCTGCTAAACGAAAAGAACTCGGGGAAGAAACAAGGAACACAGCAGTCGTACCTAGGGAATAAACCGTTTCACTCTATTTTCAAAAGCCCATAACACCGATTGACCTAAATCTGAGAAATCGAATTATAATCGGAGGTAAATTGTTTTCTCCTCATTGAGACGGTCTTATAAGGTTTCTGCGATGTAAAGGACTTCCCTGGCTATGTCCTCGGTTTTATACGGGCGATCAGGAGAACTGTGCCCGCGCGGCAGGCGATATTATGGCCTAACTTCATATTATTGTTCCCCTTATATGGAGTCTTCTTGTATATCATGGGCCCGGCCGTTGAGTCGCTCTCCAAGCCAGTTCAGCTGGCTCCTTCGGGACCTGCCTTGGCCCTCTGTTCTTCCCCAGGATTCCTCTTCCTCCCGTTTACGCATTGTTCTCTCATTGTTTCAACTTCTAAAAACGCCAGCGAATCATTTTCGTACGGTTCATATTGTCCCTTAAACCAAACTTTTATATCACTCCGAAGACAGCTAACTCAATCGACGACAGCATAGGATGTTAAAAAAGAGACTACCCATTTCTTATCTATACTAAAGTCATGTTTCTTTATTCTTTGCGAAGAACCAGTTTTTTAAATCTACCTAACAACTGTGGAACTATAGTGAGCAAAAAAGTTCTGCTTTTCCGCCGTTTAAGTCATTGGAATTGCCTTATAACCATGCAGTAGGATATCGCCGTTTGCACAACCTAAGAGAAAGCATTTTTTAAGACCTACTTGGATATTAGACAAATTTGTCGAGCCGTTATTCTCACCCCTCCCATGTTCTTCAATGAAAGCACATATATATTTTTACAACTCATGGAAAAAGGGTCGTTCGCTCTTAATATCGTTAATGAAAATAATTTCTGCAAATATGGTGGATAATCGTACCATCGTGCATTATATCTGCAAATTGTTACTGTAAACTATAACGCCATGGAAAGATATGATCTTGTCATACTTACATTTTTTTTGGCAAATTTGTACTGGTGTCCATTACGTATTGCCCGAGGATACTCAAGATACAAAACTGCCCGATCTGCCCACTCGTAAACAACACGGTCTTTATGTCGATTAGCTACAGTATACAATAAATCCTTCAGTGACGTTAGAGGAATAGACTGCGTCGAGGAATCAAAAATTTATTCACCTGTGGATTGGTGACTTGTACCATCGATAGGGTGAACGAAAAGAAGGTAACGACAAGGGCGACAAATAAAATCATATCGCCACAACTGTTGACAATGGTCCCCATCCTTTTACACGAAGAGTATCAATGACATATTGTAGGTAATCAAATTTTCAGAATAGTATGTTTTTATACGAACTCCAGAGTTTGTTGATGTTTCTTGAGACAATTGATGATGCTCTGTTCCAATAATTTCTTCTTACCACTCCTGTGTTCCATGTAAATTTTTGTTGGCTCTAAACTTTTGAATTCGTACCTGAATTTTGTTAATCTTTAGTGGGTGTCTTTATGATCAAAGAAAGTTCAGGTGGAAGTAACTTCGACCTCTTACCCGACTTGTCTGAACATTGCAGAAATCTGCACGAGAATAATAACGGTAACATTCAAAATGGAACATACGACGACTACCACTATTAAACATCCTAAACATTGAAAGAAATGAAGGGCGTGAAAATATTTCTGTTGGTCAATGAAGTATTCGCCGTAAAATAAAAGCACCATTGGACGAGTCTCATTGGTGGCATCAAATATGTCGAGTAAACGTGTAAAGTAGGGCGTTATAGCCATCATAAAAATAGCTACAGATGACATCACTGCACAAAATACGTATTGTGTAAGAAAATAGGTGTAATTGAAAATATAATCGTCATTTTGCCTAATTCTGGATGTAGTCATAAAAAGCTTTTCTTACACGTAGTAAATCTAATTATCAATTTTGTATAATATTGACACTGTTGATTAATACGAGTTGATCCTTCGAATTTCTTTTCACAGAAATTAGTTATCATTTTTGCAAATAGTAATACATGCTGCAATGAAACCGTTAGAAAATTGTTGACCTTTCAATATTTGTACAGCACATGATCGATGACGTCTTACCTGTTCTTTTTGGATAAAGAGAATAGGAAAGAGTATGAAGCACGTTAGCAACACGATTATTGGTGGTAGGGCACTTATTACAATATGTACTCCAGGACGTCTTTTCACGACATATATTATCTAAAATGATCCACTTTAATTGCACAAACTTTTCCGTTGAGAAAGGGTGAGATTATATGTAAAAAAGTTATATTACCTGTAAGATCGCAGATGAGACTACGACTGCACTGCAAAATAATGTAACTATAATGCTGGACAAGATATTGCTATAGGGCATAAATCCAAACACACAGAACAGATGAATGCTTATATAGCAACAACGGTCTTTTATAAAGAACAGTTCTGGCGGAAAGGATAATACTGACTGACGCTGCATTTTTCCTTATACCTGTTCTCATCTCTGTTTTAAATCTACTTAGATATTCCATCGACATAATTGCCCTTCTTACGATGAGTGTATAATTCAGTAGGAGATCGGACACTGGGAGAGTAATTTAACAAATTTCTTAAGTTCTAACGGCCAATCGATCGAATCCTATTCATACATTATCTTATGACACTCACGATGGATACATCTACAGGTGGCTTTAAGCGAACAAGTAAAATACAGTGTCTGTAATGATCATCTGTTCGTACTCAAGGTCCTCGTAATTTCCAATAATATTGTGCCATAATGAACAGTTCTGAAACCCCATTATTTCGAAGTTTCTCGCATATCTCGCCGGACACTTGGCAAAGTGTAATTGTAGGTGTATGAATTGTTAAATCGAGGGAATGGAATGAAATGTCGCCCTTCGCACATGCGCCACGGTCGAAGGGACTGTGCGTACTTCTCATTAGTTATGCAGTCAGCCGCGGGAACTCAACGAATACGAATGTGCAAAATCTGGAAAACTATACGAGAGATTAAGACTTGTTGCGAAGGAATTCACAGGCAATTTAAAGTTGAATCACCAAACGAAAGTTGCCGAAGAACTTGGAAAGCGTTGGATTCTGTCCCCACTACGAGATGCAGGTCGAAGCCGTTAGCAGGACGTATGGGTTTCTATTTCGCTTTGCCCATGGCTTCCGGACTGAGAAAATTTTATGCACAGCTCTGTGTCTTCCGCCCTCTTAGGCAGCCTGTACGCTCCAACACACTTCCGCAGAGGAAATTATTAAACCGGTATGCGAACCGAGCTCTTACCAACGCACTCAAGAGGAAAGTACATATAAGTGTACGATCGTACGTAACGACTCAGCTCGACTACCCATAGAAAAATATGTGTGAGTAAAGTTGTATTTCCGACACTGTAACATAAAGTTTTCAAACGACATTGATTTTATGAACCATCGATTACAGGAAGTGCTATTTTAGAATAGCATTATAATTTATAATTCAACGTCTCAAGTGGAGACTAATAATTTCAATACATTTTCAACCTTTCACACACTGATATTAGTTTTTACAACGATATGTGAAATGTTTCCGATATTACAATATTGTACCGCAAAGGAAATATTAAGGTCATTCGTGAATGTCGTTACGCCACGTGAATGAAAAGGGTATAATTTCCAGAAGGACGGTCTTCCGCTTGAATTTCACGGACAATTTCAGAGCCGAAGGATTCTTCGAGAACGATGTCATTATTACATGAAAAAAACAAGGAATATACTGTGGGACATATGGAACCTGAAAACCGTTAGGAAAAGAATTATACAGCTGTTGATTCAGCTATGATTTAGCGTTATGGCATGAACAACGCTGCGCCAGTGTTAATTTTCATCATGGCGGAAGGATAGTACTGTTTTTATGTTACTGAATGTTGGCCACATCAGAATCAACGCGATAGGCGTTTATTGGCGTTTCTCGTACGGCGTTAACCTCTTTTCGCGATCGGAAACCTTTCACCATGAGAACGTTGGTTCGTATTACGATACTGGGTTATATTTATGACATCATGAGGCTGAACGAGAATAATGAAAGTTGTAAGGTTACTCTTACTCTCGCCGAGCGCGAAAGGGAAACCCGTTTGTTATGTGCCGCGCTATACCGCGCGAGGCCCGTACTTGCAATTGAAATGCCTCTGCACTTTTAAGAATCAACGGAAATTCTATCTGTCCTAGCTCTCGCCGTTTTTAGTGTCACTCTAGATATTCTTTGTATATATATGGTTTCACCTTAACATCCCGATTAATGAAAAGCGAGTTTTCCGCTTAACGGCAGAATAGAACAAAATGGTTTCCGGCCATTTTTACTGTAAAGGATAAACGTGAGATAGGGGGAAAGGACTGGGAGAATTATTTTCTCGATTTCATTCGTAAATGGAAGGGAGGAATTCTATAGTCATTGTTTCTGTACACGCGGTGCATATTTGTCTCGATTAAATGCCAATTTAAACAATGGCTAGTGGAACGGCACACTAATGTATAAATTAGTGAGAGTGCCTTCGTGGAAAGTTAATGCAAAGAGTTAAGCCCCTTTTGGACAAAATGGGTCAGGTTAAGTACTTGAGTAGTTAGCATGCTCACTATACCGAGAGTTCTCGGATGTAGTGCATGACGGATTTTGCAACATCCAACGTTTAACTTCGTTTGTTTTCGAAATGCCTGTGTAACAAATATTGAATCATTCATATTTGATTACAATTTTCGAGCACTTGTACAAAGTGTGCCGTTCGATATTGCTAGAGCAGTTCCCTAGAATATGATGGTTAGCATCTTTCAATGATATCATCTGAATTGATCTGAACTGTTAACGAACTTTTGGAGCATGGAAGGGTTGGAAAACTTGTTGATAACGATAAAATGGCGGGTGGGTCGAAAGTCCAATCGTACGTCGCTGAGGCGGAAACGAACGACAAGAGACGAACGTATACGAATTTCCGCGAGGGCGCGTTCAGACTTGTCGGGCTAAGAAGGACGCGGGCGATATTGTTGAAGGAAAAGTGCTTCCGTGAACGAAGTCAGAGCGAGTAACAATCTTACGCGTATCCCATACATTTCTACCGGGTAGTATTTCATCGGTGAGTCTAAGCTTTTCTCCATTACCCGCCTTACGAAAAATTCAAGCCCTGCCGAAGGGCACGTGACCGGCAAAATCCTAACCTACAAATAACAAAGCCCGTGAATTGACTGATTGTTTGAAAAGCCGAAAAGGACGACGTAAACAAGTAGACACGTCGGGAAATCAGGATTCCGGCACTGCTTTCACCGGGAAATGTAACGCCTATTAACTCGTATACCGATAACGTATTACGTGAAGCGGATGAAATTGAAAGGAAATTTTCGAAATTACTTATTCCTTCTTGACGTTCGGTGTAACTTTCCGTTCGCCTAATGATATAAGCATTGTATGCAACGTCAATAATAACAAAGATCGATCTGTTTGTGTTTACAGGTACGTCCTTCTCGGTGATTAAATATTTGGACTGTTATTCCTGCGTTGAAAGTGATAGAATTCTTGTCCTCCAGCTGAGAAATCCTGCTGAATTGTCGGTGAGTACGATGACCATTCATTGATGAATTCTCAAATTACGGCATGACGAAATCTCCGCTCTCCTGTTTGCCATCGTGTTGTAGTTTTTTTTCCTTGTGGCTCAGCGGAGTCCCACGAGGCTAGAGTCGCCGGTTAACTGGAGAAAACCGGCAAAAAATGATAATTTCTTCAGCATGTGCAGAGGAGGTGACGGATCGGGCCGATAAACGTTCTCTCCGTCTCCTCTTCTTTCGCTCCTGGCTTACGCTAGCAGACAAAATCCCCTCGGTTTCTCGATTCCAAGGCTCCTACAAAACTTTACCTCGTGCTTTTATTGCCTGTTCTCATTTATTGAGCGATCGTAGCTTTGAAAATTTATTTTGAGAAACCTTTGTTCAAAGCTCTTTTGTGACCTTAGTAAACGAATAAATATAGACGTAATTTCAATGGCCCGTGTAGCACGTAGAAAGGTACATAATCTGGAGGATCGTAGCACCGCTTACGTAAACCCTTTTCGTATCGCGATTTGGCAAAGGAAATTGCATAAGAATCCGGAGGGGTCTCGTGTGAACGTAACAAAAGACTGTAACCTTGGTGCGGTTTTCACCGCAAGAAAAATCCTCAAAGCTACATGGCCACTCTCGCCGCCGACAGAACGACCAACTGCGTTTTTATTCCTTCTTGCGCCTCTTCTTCGCCATCGTGACGGCCTTGGCACCAGAAGAACGGGGTACCCACTTGGCCGTTCATACGGAACGCTCGCTCGCCCTGAAAACCGGAACGGTAATAATTAGCGAGCGGTTAGACTCGAATTACGCGCCGACGATTAATCTTACGAACGACGCTCGAAATGTCCCGGATGACTAGAGGGACGTTTCTTTACGTTCACCATTTTCAACCGTCGTAATTCTGGTCTAACGAGAAAGCTGTCTCAAAAGCGGTATTATGCAATGACTTATTGAAAGAGATTTTCGTCCGACAGTTTTACGCTATTTTGCTTTATTGGAGGAAGATTATAGTGCTCGCTACAATGACCTCACGCCATTAAATTCCACTAAAATTCGACGGAAGTGGCATTCACCATTTTTTGCACTTCAAGAGCACGCTAGTAGTTTCATAATTTAGTGGAGCTGGTAATAGAGCGTTTACGGACATGCAAACAAGATCGCACCATTGGATAACAAATGATTTGCACCGTAAAAGTTGAATACCAAGGTGAGGGTGAGGGCAACGAAGAAACAATTACCTACGATTTTCGAAGTTGAATCAGATATCAATAATTAAACCGACACGCTTAATCAAGTAATTCATGGGCCGTGGGGTACATGTGAGCCTTGTCCATTGGCAGACGGGTAAAGGTAGAACATCGAGTTCGCAGCGAGAAAGTTATCTTAGGAGCTAAGTCGTTATATAAACGCGTCGCGTTACTGTCTAGGACTTTCTCAAAAATTTGAATTTATACTCGACTCGGTAATTGCTCGACAAGGAAGGTTTTGCTTCGTAGGAACGACGCCCGCGCTCACCCACGCGCCAACAATGTTTTTCAAGCGAGAGAATTACCGCCAACTGGCTCCCGTAGCATTCTGTATTGCTATCACTGTTCTCTCGTTGCCCGGCCGATTTGCGAGCAAGTGAAAGAGACCACGCTAGCGCAGGAGACAGAACCGGTAATCATCTTGAATGAACGTGAAATTAGAAAGGCGGCCACGCTGAAGATTAATTAATAGACACGTCGACGGTATACCAAGCTCATGGATTTTGATATTTTTAGCGGTGTTACGTCGATGGTGACTCGTGAAACTTGGAAAGACGCAAAGGGTATTGCTAATTTCTTTGCTTAAACATGTACATAATAAACCCGCCTACGTATGCTTCTTTCCTGCACTCTCGTTCACTGTCAGATTACGGGGTATATATAGGCCCGGCAACTATACAAGATGCTCGTGAATGCCAGGGAGAACCATTTTGGGACTCATCTTAACCCGCCGGAAACTTGCTTCTCACGTCTGCAACGAAAGTCTCTTTGTCGCCGGCCTAAGAACCGCCCGTCCTGGCCGACCTTCAGGGTCCTATTCTGCAACTAGCCTACGTCTCTGTCGGCAGCTCCTCCACGCGGTTACCCATCAGAGACTTCCGTTTTAACTGTCCTGCAACTTCTCCTTAGCAATCCTTGCCCATCTTTCGGCCTTTGACTGCTAACCGACAGAATTATCACCTCGTGCAAGAATTCCTTGAATTAATAGAGTCAAGCTTCAATAAGGTTTTATATCGTGCTGAAAGTTACTCATTGAGAAGTGTTGATTACGTGATACGTTAATCATCTGTTTCTGAAAAATTGTCCAGAAGATCGTAAATTCCAAGCGTTCATTCATCGATTTTACCTGGCTATTTTGAGCGCCTGAAATCGCCTTAATGCGACATATTTAGGCCTAGCGACGTGCGCTGCCCATAACTTTGTAATGCTCCGTTCCCTCTTTCAGGCACGTTTTTTCGTCGATGCTGAAAATTCCTCGAAGAAATTTCTTTGCCACCTCGGCTTAAAAATGTTCTATCACCCCATTGTAATACTTGTGTATGCATAATTATTTCCCATTATACGAGACCGTGTTGGCTTCGCTTTTGATGTCGCTGACAAACTGCTCCATTAAGCCGAACATTTGCCAGAAAATTGAGAGAAAAAGATTTTCAATAAAAGCCACGGATCGTTGGCGCAGCAGCGATTAGGTCTCACTATCGGATTTCCATTACCGTAAAATCGACATGGCTTGTTTGCCGACCGGGCAAATAAAGTAGATGTGTCGAAGCAAAATCTGCGGATTGTATTGTATAATGGAGTATCGATGTCCCTGCATCGCGAGAAACTGGACAGGAAGACACAATGATAAATACGTATTAATTCATTTGATCCGTATTTTACGTACTCCGAGGAACGCGTAGATTTATTTCGAATGATTGAAAAAGCAGTCGTGACTCCATGAAGATGGACGATTTCCGTTGATTTTCGTTGATACAACGTTTCAACGTCTCGTTGCTGAAGAGTAGAAGAGGACAGATTAACTGAACTCGAGGAAGAAACAAGGAACACAGCAGTCATACCTAGGGAATAAACCGTTCCACTGTATTTTCAAAAGCCCATAACACCGATTGACCTAAATCTGAGAGATCGAATTATAATCGGAGGGAAATTGTTTTCTCCTCGTTGAGACGGTCTTATAAGGTTTCTGCGACGTAAAGGACTTCCTTGGCTATGTCCTCGGTTCTGTACGGGCGATCAGGAGAACTGTGCCCGCGCGACAGAGGATATTATGGCCTAACTTCATATTATTGTTCCCCTTATATGGAGTCTCGTCGTATATCATGGGCCCGGTCGTTGAGTCGCTCTCCAAGCCTGTTCAGCTGGCTCCTTCGGGACCTGCCTTTGCCCGCTGCTCTTCCCCAGGATTCCTTTTCCTCCCGTTTACGCATTGTTCGCGTATTTCAACTTCTACAAATGTCGGCGTATCATTTTCGTACAGTTCATATTGTCCCTTCAACCAAACTTTTATTTTATTCCGAAAACAGCTAACTCAATCGACGACAGCATAGGATGTTAAAAAAGAGACTACCCATTTCTTGTCTATACTAAGGTCATGTTTCTTTATTCTTTGCGAAGAACTAGTTTTTTAAATCTACCTAACAACTGTGGAACTATCGTGAGCAAAAAAATTTTGCTTTTCCGCCGTTTAAGTCATTGGAATTGCCTTATAACCATGCAGTAGGATATCGCCGTTTGCACAACCTAAGAGAAAGCATTTTTTAAGACCTACTTGGATATTACACAAATTCGTCGAGTCTTTATTCTCACCCCTCCCATGTTCTTCAATGAAAACACATATATATTTTTGCATTTGATGGAAAAAGGGTCGTTCGCTCTTAATATCGTTAATGAAAATAATTTCTGCAAATATGGTGGATAATCGTACCATCGTGTATTATATCTGCAAATTGTTCCTGTAAACTATAACGTCATAGAAAGTTATGATCTTGTCATACTCACATTTTCTCTGGCAAATTTGAACTGGTGTCCATTACGTATTGTCCGAGGATACTCAAGATACAAAATTGCAAAATCTGCCCGAACGTAAACAAGACGGACTTTATGTCGATTAGCTGCAGTACACAATAAATCCTGTGACGTTAGAGGAATATACTGCGTCGTGAAATAAAAAATTTATTCACCTGTGGATTGGTGATTTGTACCATCGATAGGGTGAACGAAGAGAAAGTAACGACGAGGCTGACAAATAAAATCAAATCGCCACAACTGTTGGCAAGCGTCGCCATCCTTTTACACGAAAAGTAACAATGACATATTGTAGGTAATCAAATTTTTAGGATAATATATTTTTATACGAACTTCAAAGTTTGTTGATGTTTCTTGAGACAATTGATGACGCTCTGTTCCAATAATTTCTTATTACTACTCCTGTGTTCCATGTAAGTTTTTTGTTGCTCTAAACTTGTGAATTCGTACCTGAATTTTGTTAATCTTTAGTGGGTGTCTTTATGATCAAAGAAAGTTCAGGTGGAAGTAACTTCGACCTCTTACCCGACATGTTTGAACATTGCAGAAATGTGCAGCAGAATAATAACGAAAGCATTCAAGATGGAACATACGACGACCACTACTATTAAACATCCTAAACATTGAAAGAAATGAAGGGCGTGAAAATATTTCTGTTGGTCAATGAAATATTCGCCGTAAAATAAAAGCACCATTGGACGAGTCTCATTGGTGGCATCAAATATGTCGAGTAAACGTGTAAAGTAGGGCGTTATAGCCATCATAAAAATAGCTACAGGTGACATCACTGCACAAAATACGTATTGTGTAAGAAAATAGGTGTAATTGAAAATACAATCGTCATTTTGCCTAATTCTGGATGTAGTCACAGAAAGTTTTTCTTACACGTAGTAAATCTAATGATCAATTTTGTATAATATTGACTCTGTTGATTAATACGAGTTGCTTCCTCGAATTTCTTTTCACAGAAATTACTTATCATTTTTGCAAATAGTAATACATGCTGCAATGAAACCGTTAGAAAATTGTTGACCTTTGGATATTTGTACAGCACATGATCGACGACGTCTTACCTGTTCTTTTTGGATAAAGAGGATAAGAAAGAGTATGAAGCACGTTAGCAACACGATTATTGGTGGTATGGCACTTATCAGAATGTGTACTCCAGGACGTCGTTTCACGATATATATTATCTAAAATGATCCACTTTAATTGTATAAATTTTTCCGTTGAGAAAGGGTGAGATTATATGTAAAAAAGCTATATTACTTGTAAGATCGCAGATGAGACTACGACTGCACTGCAAAAGAATGTAGCTATAATGCTAGACAAGATGTTGCTATAGGGCATAAATCCAAACACACAGAACAGACGAATGCTTATATAGCAACAACGATCTTTTATAAAAAACAGTTCTGGAGGAAAGGATAATACTGACTGACGCTGCATTTTTCCTTATACCTGTTTTCATCTCCGTTTTAAATCTACTCAGATATTCCATCGACATAATTGCCCTTCTTACGATGAGTGTATAATTCAGTAGGAGATCGGACACTGGAAGAGTAATTTAACAAATTTCTTAAGTTCTAACGGCGAATCGATCAGATCCTATTCATACATTATTTTATGACACTCACGATGGATACATCCACAGGTGGCTTTAAGCGAACAAGTAAAATACAGTGTCTGTAATGATCATCTGTTCATACTCAAGGCCTTCGTAATTTCCAATAATATTGTGCTATAATGAACAGTTCTGAAACCCCATTATTCCGAAGTTTCTCCCGTATCTCGCCGGACACTTGGCAAAGTGTAATTGTAGGTGGATGAATTGTTAAATCGAGGGGATGGAATGAAATGTCGCCCTTCGCACATGCGCCACGGTCGAAGGGATCGTGCGTACTTCTCATTAGTTATGCAGTCAGCCGCGGGAACTCAGCGAATACAAACGTGCAAAATCTGGACAACTATACGAGAGACTAAGACTTGTTGCGCAGGAATTCACAGGCAATGTAAAGTTGAATCACCAATCGAAAGTTGCCGAAGAACTTGGAAAGCGTTGGATTCTGTCCCCGCTACGAGATGCAGGTCGAAGCCGTTAACAGGACGTATGGGGTAATAAATCGTCCTGTAGGGTAGCGTTACCACCTTTTCCGGGTGTGAGGCCTTTCCTCGTCCTAGCAATTGTGAAAATGGATCTAATGATTCCGGCGTTCACCGAAACTTTCGCTGTTCCGGCAGCGCAGGAATCCCCGAGAAATGGTCCAACTACGACGATCTATTTTCTGGATTTGACGCACGCGAGAACTTCTGTCGCGTGATCAGTAAAGTCATCGATTTGTGATTATATTTCAAGCATCAGAGGCGCCTCGTTACCATAGCCTCGATGAATAATAGCTTCCGTGAATTGAGACTGTAAATTTTCCTAAATTATATCGCGGGCCTTGTAGCCATATAATATGCAAACTCGATTAACGCCACGTATCTACCCTTCAAGGCGTGAAAGGGTGGGAAATGCCTGCTGGGCGTCGGAGTAAGTGCGATATTAATTACACCGAAGGATATACGCGTGGGAGGTCCGTTCGTTATTGACCCAGATTTTTTTATTGGCGCACTGTGAACGCACAAACACGTTTCACGCACGCGAGGATCTACGCGCTAATCTAGCGCGTTTACACAACGGCTGATAAGACGCACGTAAACGTCCCTTTTATGTCCGGCGAGCGACAAAGACGGAAAAAATGTTACGACGGTGGCAAACAGACCTCGATCTTATTTCCGCCTTGAAGAAGGAGAAATAAACTGATCGAATGGAAAGCAAGGGAACGTCGAATTTTTACGATTTCTTTACTGCCAATTTCCCAAAAGCAGGCACCGTAGTACGAATGATCTCTCGGTTGAAACCTGGGTTTCACTTTGTTAGCAGCTTCGCAAGTTCCGAGGACATGTGACGTTCGGAGAGCGTTCTGGTTTCGGCAAATTGCTTGAATTCAGTGACACGCGTGGCAGCTAGGTAATTCAGTGTCCTGACAGTTGGCCGGTTCGTGGATAGCAACGATAAAGCCATGCCCGTTTCGAGGATTTGTGAATTCATTAAACACGCGCCTACCGTTGACGACCATGAAAATAAAATCCACGTACTCGGTTTTGCCTTGGAGCGGTGGTAAATGATTTTTTGCGCGCTACAGATCTGAATATACAGATACACACGTACAATATCGAGCCGTGTTATAACAGATTAAGGGTAGAAGGAGGAGAATTTAATAAAGGCGAAAGCACTGGCTGGTAGAACCGAGGACTAACAGTAAACCACGTCCCTCGTTGCACGTCCATGTATATGTGCATATATATATATATACATACATATTACGCGGTGAGGTCGAACGCTAAGGAGAACGTTCAACTTTTTTTTATGGTTACGGGCCTTCCCCCATTCGCGACTACTCTCCATTATCCGTAATGCTGGCGAAGGTAATGGACCGCCGGTAAGTTCTGCACGGGGTCTTTTCTTTCACAGTTAAATGGAACCCCGTGGAACGGACCGAAGGGTGACGCGCCAGCATGAAAAGTGCGAAACTTTTGTAATTGCCGCGCCGAGCCGGCCATCTCATTGCCTATCTCCTCATTTCCATTCCAACCGCGAGCTTGATTTGCTGCCTCACGGACGGCCATAAACGTGCAGCTGCCTCCCACGATTTACAACACAATTTGCAAATACGCCAAGTCAAACGAAAGACATTTTTACCACGGAGTCGTTGTTGGCAAGTATCGGAACAAACCGCGATCGGATATAAAGATTTATCTAACCGTCAGTCTGTAGAATTTATTGTCAACGTCCTCTTTGGAATTAAGACTCCGATCGGAAAATTACACCGATGAGAAAATTTGAAGGTAGATCGAATTTTCAGCTGGTTGGGTGATGGAACACCCGGTATAAGGAACGCAGACTGCTTCTGGCCCGCGGGCCGGTAAGCCAGCTGCTCCTTTAACGAAAAAGTACAAGTCAGCTGTTTTCCGGTGTGGCACACGCCGCTCATGATTGCCCGTCCCGAACGTCCCTCTGGATATGGTAGGGAAAAACCGGTGGAAAGGATAAAGATTAAATACGCCAGCAGGTAAAAAATGCGGCGAGGGAATCACCGAGTTTTCATCATCTTCCGAAAGTATTTTAAAAAATCTTCCGTACGATAAATCATAAAGCAAAACTGACACTTTTTGTCAATGCTTCGTCGTTACCTTACAATGGCGACTAACTTTCAATATCCGGCAGGATGATTATGTTGAAACAAAGAGATCTTAAGGTTCAGCGACAGGAATTGTGTTAGGGGATAAATTTTCCCTCGGAGACATCTGCTTGCCGGTGAAGTTCGGTTAAAAACAGCGAGATTGCGGAGAGCATCGTAACTGCTGTTGCGCAACTTTCCCATGCCACGATAAATCGTACGTATAAAGTGTAAGGCATAAAATTTGGAAGTTTATGGCGCTTGGAGCGTCCACATGGCAGCGGTGAACAAACATACAAGCCCCCGCAGCTGCTCCCACAGCGCGGAGAGTCAGCTGTTTTCGGAAGTGGCACATGCCACGCCGATTATCCGATTCACAGACACTCTGCTCAATAGGACGACGAATCGTGGAAACGAAAGGTATAACCGCCCGACCGAAGGGTGTGGGGAATGACTGATGCGGGGATGTCGGGCAAATATCATTCGCCGAGGATCTTACTGGCGGGACGATCGATAGGCGGGCAACTGCTGGATCCTCTGAGAGAGAGAGAGAGAGAGAGAGAGACCATTCTTCGTCGTTTTCCTCTGCAGCCGGACAAATGGCTATGATGGACGTGCATATGATTCTGCGCGATATCGGAGTCTTCTGACAAGGGAGAATCTTCTGCCGAAGTCTCGAAAGCAAATTGCTGAGGATTGCTCGTCGAAAGTCCGAGGATCCGAGACTCCGGAATTTTCGTGGGATTTCGAAGATTCGCCTTGGCCGCCGGGCAAAATTGAGAACCACTGGCCTTTGTAGCCGCTTGCCCGGAACGAAACGGAACGTAACCGACCAGAGAAAATGCATGGGGTACGTTCGTTGTGTGTAACGTCTCTTGGGCCCGGAGCAGGTGCCCCTCGTTCGTCGGTTGTGCCACCATCCAGGGACGTATTTCACTCGGCGCAGAGTCCTTAGTAACTCGAAAAGTTCCACTCATAAAGATGATTGCCGAGGATACCGTGGGGACCTGGTTAATTGGGCCAACCCCCGTTGCCCACCGAAAAATTACAAACCGTACCCGTCAGCCGTCCGACAGAATGCGTATTGACATGTAATAAAACTTGCTCTACTGGGACACGAATTTTTTTAACAAGGAAAGGTGTTGCTTGTGCCTGATAATCGTGGAAGGTATTTTTCAAAGTGGGGCCTGTTATTATTATGGTTTACCCAGAGGATAGTATAATGGATCCCCCCCTCATCTCTTGATTATGTTTGATAGACTCCAATTTGTCTATATTTCTCCGCAGTGTCTTTTCGAGATTGATACCGCGCGGACTGGAGGAGATTTAAGAGAGATTTACCGTACACGGAAGTTTCAGGGAGAATCATTTATCAAGAGCGGTTTAACGAGTATTTCACCCTCGGGTTAGACGTACCCCCTCGTTGAATTATCCTAATTTAACTCGACAGAGTGTAGTCCTGCGATACCAAGGAACCCATCCCTTTCAACGGAAAACTGAATATTAATAGGAAATTTAGCCGTTAGCTTTGCCGACTCGTAGCGAGTATGTTTTTTAATGGACTTTTCAGAAGTGAAGTTCAGAAATGTAGGTACGTCCCTGAATTTACCAACGGTGTCGCGTCAGCCCCGTACGACCCGCCCGGTAAATATTGATATACATCGCTGCTACTATGACGTCAATAGAATTTATAAGTCCTCTGCGTATCCGCGAAATATCGGAAAAGTCCGGTAAGATCAGGCAAGCCCGAGGGTTAGGGAAAACCTGACCTCCGGCAAGCTTTGCATATAAAAAAGTGCCGGAGATTCGTTAAGAGTCCTCTCATTATACTTCGAGATGGCTTTACGAAGTAGTTTCAATGTTTGGCGTATCGATCGTCTTGGAAGCATTTGCCTGCGAGCAAAACGAAGGCGAGAAATGTTTGCCACAGAGGAACCATTGAATACGCCCGGATGTGGTCTGACGGAGGACTGGTCCATTTTTTACCCCTTAGAAATCAGTGTGAATCTTAAAAGGAAGTTGCTGGGAAGGCTTCAAAATCCAAAGTTTCGAAAACTCGACCTGGTCCTTTCTACAGTGCCGTCCATGCTCCCATATTATGCCGTCTTGAACGAAGAATCGGGGAGGAAGGTTTGCCGCAGGTAAAAAGCCGGGAAAAGGTGAAGGTAGAAAGTGAAAAATACCGAGGTGTGATAACTCCGTGTAAAAGAAAGTGAAACGAATAATGTATTACGAAAGTACTTGGACATTTCGCTAGATTTATCCCTCGCTGCCTGTCTTCTCGTGTATTTACGAGTCACTCGTAATTGCCCGCGACTAATACTTTCATTAGCAGGAGATAATTTTGCAGAGGCACTTTTACGCTGAGAGAGCGATTAAGTGAACCAAGTATTGCAAAAGTACGAGGCATCCTGGTAAACGAGGCAGGTAATTAATTTTTCATGACGATTGTCACGGTACCCGAACGGTTTAATTCATCGATAATAACTATGACACTTTTATCTGGCCCCGCGCGGCACCACCGACGCTTAAGTATTCGTTTAACCGCGTTAATAACATTAATCCGCGAGTTTTAATAGCGGCTGGAAGCTTCATTGTTTTTCAACGAGATGTAATTAAGAAGAGTGGACCGTGTATTTCGCGCAATTAAATCCAGAGACACGCGTTAGTGCGGACTTGAGAAAATAGGAGCTCGTTAGAGCGACGCTCGCGTCTCATTTTCGACGTGCGATAAAGCGACGACGATACGTCGGCTTTCAGCAACCCCCGACTTTTCATTTCTTTTCCCTCTTACCCGCCACTTTCGCTGGCTGCATGTCGTCTTTGTGCGGCCCTCCCGGCCGCGAGGAGACGATTTTTTATTCGCGCCTCTGCCGGCCGCCCTTTCACCCCGGATGAGCCGATTCGCCTCATTTCGAGGAAAACGACACTCCTCGTGCACGCGTCAGCCGGAATGGCAAGATAAGCTACCCTTGAAATCCGCAGAAAAAGCCGCACTATTTGTTCTCCTCCCCCCCCCCCCTCCGTCCCTCTCCGCCTTTGTCCTCGGCGACCATCCTCGTGAAATATATTCTGCCTACCGGAGTAATATACGAGATTTCAAAGCATTTTCCGCCCTCGTGTAACGGCGCGCCGCAATTCTACCTACCCTGGCCGACGGGCTTTTGTGCGCCCTGCAAAATGTATTCCAATAAAGTCATTAATTTGCAATTGCCCGATTTTCGTACAAAGATAAATAACAGGTCAACTTGAACGACTGTGCCGTTAAAAATGGCTAAATAAATGATTCAGCTGTTTCCGACAATGTTTCATTGAAAACGAGGAATCGATAGAAAAAGCACGCAAATGATCGTGCTCCTTTTTGTAGGGAAAAATAGAGATGGTCGAACGTTTGGTGCAACAATTCGAATGTATTCAACGACACAATCGTTCGACACGACCAATTATTTAAACCCAACCGTGGGCGAAGCCCGTTTGTGGCTGGAAATTAAACAGTCCTATCCACGTGCAATTTTAGCTAATGCTCATAACACGGAAAACACTGTGCTTTTTATTTCGCACGCAGCAGTTGAGGTGAAAAATGAGGGGGATGCTTCCACAGTGCGGGAATTAATGTTAAAGTGAAATTAGTTGCTTTTCCTCTCAGGGGGTCATGCACGTACTATCATTGTTTGCCGTGATAAAACGAGGGGGAGAGAGAGGGCGTAGGTATCTAAATATAAAACTGTGTGTAATTTTGCTGGGAATTTTCTCACGTGTGTCAAAGTTTAATTATTTACCGCTAGTTTACGCTATTCACCCTGCCCTTCCATAGCTAGCACTTTTAATTTAGTTTCCGTTAGCCCCCGGGCCCTCCTATTGTACGTCATGGGATTCTTGATACCCTGCTCGGTTTCCCGCCGTTATGTAGTGTGTCCCCCCTCTTTGTCGCACAGTACCGAATAATTTGAAAAATAATTTCGGAGCTGTGAATTTCTTTCATTTCGACAATAACAAAGAGGCAAAGGAACACGAGCACCGAGCGTTTAACGAGATCTTCCTTTGAAAGCAATCCGGTAAGGTAAGGTAAATGATATTTGTCGAGCGACAACGAGGAGAGCCTTGCCGATGACCGGTGGGGATTTCCTCAAGAAGCAATAATGCGATAGAACATCAGAACCTCCGACAAGAGATAAGGGAGGCTTTATTGATCCATGGAAAACTACAGTGTACCGCAACCCTCTGCTTTTCTATGAACTTTGTCCGAGCGTAATTGGGTACGTTTTTATGATCGTGAATTGCACTGAAATGAGCATTTTCGGCACGATCATCGACTAAAGTGTTTTATTATACAACTTCCTATTGCTCATAGCCGAGGAACCCCTTGCTGCGCTCCGCGAGGAGGTAAGGGGATAAAAATCTGTCAGTTTGACTCGTACCCGTGAAAAATCAGTTGGGTACCGAATACGGAGAAGAAAAAAAAGAAACAATTTTCTCGGAGTTTCGAATCGGACACCCGTTGTCGTCGTCGGGTGCCGGGGGGGATCGAGTCGGCGGGGTGGAGAGCGACCGGGGGTAGGCACACAAGGGGAGGAAAGTGGTAGAGAGAGAGTCGAATGGTGGTGGTGGTGGTGGTGGTGGTTGCGTTGGTTGGACCTCCCCACTTTGCTGGTTTAGCAACGAGTAGGGACGCCTGGCTCCGTCGTCTCGGCGACTCAGTTACCAACAGACTGCGCGATCGTTCGCATCGGAGTCTCGTGAAGCGAGAGAGAGGGAACGTGCGAGAGCGAGCGAGAAAGGGTGTATGAGTGTGCGTGTGCTAGAGGGAGAGAAAGGGAGAAAAGCCAGCGAAAGAGCGTAGAGGGAAAAGGCAAGGAAACGATGTTGCGAGTCGTGCCGCTCAGTCTCGCCTGAACAAAGGAAGGCTCCCTTGGCGAGTCGAGGGTCGTTTCCGATCGACGAACCGTCAGCGGCTCTCTTCGTTCATCTTCGGCGCACCTCGTGTGCCGCGAGCGCGCACGAAGCGGTCAGTCACGTACCAGCGGCCGAGCCGTCAAGAACAAAGGACGAGAGAAAAGGAGGACCGGAATAGAAGGCGTGCAACGCACCATACTCGCGTGTACCGCCGACCGGAGAAGCCCTGGACCAGACGGAAAAGGAGGAGCAAAAAATTGCGTCTGCGCTGAAGAACCGGCGAGAAAAGCTCACTGCATTCGCACTGAGATCCTTCCGACCTACCGGCACGACGCATTTGTCAAAGCCAAAGGTTGGCCCTGTGCATTTTTCACAGCGAGTCGAGGAAAAGCTCGAACGTTAAGAGGAACGCGCTTTATCCTGTGCTTTCGGCAGGCTTTAATCCTCGCAAGCCGGCCTCGCTGCTCCAAACGGACAGTGTCGGTGGGACGAAGAGAGAAAGAGGAGAGACAGAGACGAAGAGTTGGATTTTCCATTGGTTAGCCGTGTGTAGTGCGTGCGCGACAGACCGGCGACCTAACCTAACCCCGGTGCGTCAGCCACACAGAGAGACCACTGAGAATCGACACATCGTCGAGGAAGGAGAGTTACGCCGAGATATCCTTCGCGACGAACCGCCGGTCCTTTCAGTGTGTTCCGCGCTGCATTGCCAAGCACAGGGAACATCGACACATAGAGAGAAAGAGTGAAACGTTTCCGCGACGCCGCCAGTTTTGTGTGACATGTGCCACGAGAACAGGGTGCACGGTTAATATACGAAAGGATCTCGTCCCCGAGAAAGCAGTGCGCTTCCGTTCTACAACGCACGGATTATCCTCGTGTTTACGGTAAGCCCTCATCCATTGTGTTTCTTACTCGGGGTGCAACGGTTACGTTGCTCGATATTGTGTACGTCGAAAACCCTCGGGGTTTCCCAAGGATTCTATTAATACGTCGGAGGAATTTCGTCCCTTGGGGAATGACGATCCACGTTGAGGAAACCGTCGAGTGTTCCCCTTTTTTCGTTCATCATCTCATTATCTATATACATTGGTCAAAGTGTGACATTCCTGAGGTCCATTTTTGTACTCCGTTGTGCGCTTCCTTCCATCGCACACGTGTGTCAATGATTTTCAATGCTTGACATTCCGCCTGAAAATGATGAGAAATTATCATTTGCTTAAAATGGAAATTGTCGATTGTACACGTAGAAATGTACGAATGTTGAGAATTCGCCAAAATCATCACGGAGAAATGTCACTATATATAAACGTCGATAGAACGTATTTTTTGCGCGTGTGATTGAACGAAGGTTTCCGTGTGATCAGTGCATTCGCACTTTGCACAGTTAGAAAAGTTGCGTCATTATTAGAATCCTCGTAGGCCTGGTTGCCGAGGAATATACCTGATTGGCAATTCCCCTCGCGCACGGGTACTTCTAAGAAATCTGGAAATACACTTCCGTTACGGCAGGTTTAATGGCCGTGATTCTGAACAAAACATACGATGTCGAGTAATACGCGAGTTCTCTCGTCACGGTTCCCGGCGTGTCAATACGGTTGACCTTCGACTGGATCTTACACACGGCGATCGACCATTGTTGACGATTCTATGAACGGCCACGCGTAGTCAGGGAATCTCGCGGAAACCGTTCCCCGTTGACGGCGATTATTTAAAGCCACGAGAAGTCGCGCGTGGCGTTAGATTTGGCGACTACCGAGGACCTCACGATCCTCTGTTCCACGCTTAGCCGAAATTCCCATCGTTATTTGTTTGTTTTCGACTTTGAAGCGCGTCGGCGGATTCTTGCACGAGTATTTTGGCGTGTGTCATTTTTTTCCGCTCTCGTAGCCTTGGTAAAACTTCGGAAATCGTGCTCGTGTAAACGACACGTGCCTCGTTCTCACGATTGGGAAACACTTCGGCGTGGGGCATTCCCTCGCGCTGTAATTCCGCCGGTCGGCGAACTTTCCTAACGAACGCGCCTCGCACGTCCGCTCTTTACGGGCCTTTACGATTCCGCTTTTATGTACGCTTCTCCCGGGCGAGGTGAGGGGCAAATGGTGAGCCGCGAACCGAGACACTCTTCGCGCCAGTTTAACGCGAAAACCTCCGCTATCTTCTCCGTCGAGCACGCCATATGGTAGAACAGATACGCGTGGCTAAGGTACACAGGTTTCAATAACAATCTGCGATTATCAGCAGCCTTTTTCCCCCTGCAGTAATGTAACACCTGACGAAGCGTTTTCAGTAACACTACGAGGCAGTTCTGCATAATTACATTTCTTGCGCGAGTTCTGCGACGTTAACACGCCGAGCGATTCGCGTACGCTTTGAAAGATTATTCTGAGTTTTGAGAACGTTGTCGTAGACAAAAATTGTTTGCCCTATATGCCCAGTTGGTTCCCATCGGTTTCTCACGACCAGCCAGACCCTCGGCAGAGACAATAGTGGAAAAAGCAGGAAATAGGGAAAACGTTGAAGAGAGTCGATCGACGTCCGCTTTTCCACGATGAGCCCTTAATTAAAGTCCTGTCCCGCGGGAGATGGCTCTCGAAATTAAATAGAGCCGCCATTCACGCTCTTCCCAGCTTTATGCTCGCATCCCTTGCTACCCTTTGTCTGCGATGCCATTCTCGTCGAGATTGGAGTATGGGCTCCAAACCGCAGGGTGTAAATTCCCTCAATCGTGTGGCCATTAACGAAAGAAAATTCGGCAACGTTGCCTAACTTCGGGTCCTTCGATATCGAAAGTCTCGCGAGAATAGAATACACACTGTTTATTTTTGGTCGAGCTACTCTCTCGAGAAAGAGTTCGTGGAACCGACGGCGCGAGCTGTAAAAACAATTTCATTCATGTCAGCCGAGGAATCCCCACGTGTCACCGGGGCGTTTACTCATCTTTCCGTACGTGTGGCTTCGGCCAAAATCTGTTTCGTAACGTGTCGTTTATCTCGGCCGCGGGTTTACGAGCAACAAAAGCCGTCCCGGCCGTATCTAATCTACCGCTTATAAATATGCAGAAACGAGGCATACGTTAAAACCGAAAGTCGCTACAGGAACAACGCAAATCCAAGGCCGAGCGGGGGTAGGAATTACTTTAAAAAGATGGCTAATGGACAGAACGTTCCGCATGGAGCTGTTTTGTGTTAACGCGTCGTCGCGATTAATGCGTCATCGCTCATGCACGCTTTTCGCAATCGCGTTTAATTGGTTTCACTTGCACGAGGTATTCGGCGAATCTTCCCCGCAGATCCCGAGCTTCTATGTCGATGATGGATATACAACGGCGGAAGTGTCGGCCTCTCCGCTATCACCGTAAATCAATCTCGAAATAGACTGGACGTGGACGAAGCGGAAAAAATACGCAATAACGACCCTCCACAACCAGCCTGTGGGCAGCGTTTATGCAATTACGAGAACAACAAAATCTTGTAACCCGCAAGGTAGATCGATGCCAACGTAATTGCTTTGTCAGAATGATACGTGCGTAATTGCGTATGGACAAGCACGTATCCTTCGCGATTGACGGTTAATGAAATGGTCGAGAAACTAGGCCATTAGATTCGTTTTTATTGAAATTTCTTACAATCACTTGGGGAAGTGTTTTTTATTTGCCTGCGATTCCACAATGACGAAACCGATAGTTATTTTGACTTGGCTTTGTCGTTTCAATGACACCTTTTTCCAGTCGTATCAAAGCGCAACGTTTCGGAGGTCGTTGGTTTAATTACACGCAACTCGCGTCCTGTCGACAGTCAAGGACTTTGCCGGGAAGAAGGATCGACCTGTCCTTCGTTTTTCCTTGTACTTGTCGTCAGGGTGATTCGTTCACAACGAAAGGTCAAAGGGGGATGGTTTCATTGGCCTCTCGGCGATTTTTATTTATACGCCCTGCGCTCCTCTAATCTCGTTGGAGGTGTCGTACAATGGAGCGATTTATTTGCCCGGCACTACCGCCACCGATTGGTTTTCCAGCCATGAAAAGTTTTCCCAGCTGCCTCGACGTCCTCGATGTGCGTTTCTCCGCTCTAAATTAACCGGTCGATTCTGTTTTCGACGCAAGGATTCCTGATATTGCAGGATCTTCTAATCTTAGGTCGAGCTATTCAGGGTAAACCATTCCCCCCCCTCCCCGGTCGACAAGGCGTATTCCGATTAATTCCAGCTCGGAGAAGAGGTCTTTGGATCTTCGACAGATCATCGGGCAATCATCGATCTCCGCGTTGGTGCGCTGTTCCTGTTCGCAGAGTCATCGATCGCCTTCAGCTCGTTGATCTCAGCTCGGTCGATTAAATTAACTAGTTATACATCCGGCGTATGAGCTTCGCCCTAGCCATGTTTTTTGAACTCGACTATAACAGAGTCTCTTAACCCTAATCTCCGAGGTCAAATGCCCCTGTTAATTGCTTGACGCAAATCGAATTGGAATTTCTTTGTACACAGATATATCCTCGTCCCTCTAGAACCTCGTACGTTTTTATACACTCCTTTTCAATTCAAGTTGCCCACAATGTCAGATCGCATTGGACGATTGCTCTGATGTTTTCTGCTCGACTGCTTTCGTTTTTCTTTGCAAGGAAGGAAGACGTAAAATTTTGAAAACCGTCCTCAGACCCTTGGCGTCTATACAAAGTCCCTTTGGAGGATGAAGATCCGTCATTATGGTGCTGTACCGATCTCCCTCGAGACCTTCGGCCCTCACGAAGGGATGCATTCCACAGTGACGCGCAGAATATCCAGGTCCGAATTCCAGGCTTCTTTTTGTCCGGACGAAAAACCGGTTTTCTCGGAAGCGTGCATTCGGTTTCTATGGAACCACCTCGGGTGCAGGCCTCGCTGCAATAAATAAATTACATCACCTTTACCTCTCGCGCTTATCGTCGTTCAGGTCTCTGCGTTTTCCCTGAAATAAAATACCTCGGCCGATCGGCGTGGCTGGCCGAGCAAATTGGAGCGCGGCAAGTGGACATTTTCCAAGAATCTATGGCCGGCGGTACGTCTAATTAACAAGATTACCTTGTTCGAAATTTCATCGACGTCTAGCGTACCTTATTTAGCTGCGTGACGCGTGCACGGGCCTTAAGCAGCGAAAGTAAACGCTCGTCGACGAGAGTGGCTGTAAGCATGGCAGAAAGTGTCTCTCGCGTTTCAGACTCCATGTGTGCGTGTCTTCTCTCTCTCACACACTCACTCTTCGTAGCTTACATAATAATACTGTAAGAAGACCAATTACATCCGTTGGGCGGTATCAACGAGCGATCGCAGTCTCGTTATTGTACGGTAGGCACGTTTTACCGAAGTCACTTGGAGCCTTTCTTAATCGTCTGGACTTTCGCAGAAGGTTTGCTCCGAAATAGCACGTAAATGACGTATTATAGCAGATATTAAAGTTGGATATCCTATTTTTATACAACGCCTACGACGTAGTGGGATAAATGGTATTCAAATTTGACAGAAACAGCGTCTGTGATGCTTCCTGCGGCCTGAATATTCACGTGATGGGTTTAATGACGTGTCAGTAATTAGCGTGGGTCGTTTGACCTTAGGAAGTTTATAACCGTTTCGGTCAAGTCTTGACAAAGCCCGGTTCTCGCGTTACTCGGTTCCCTCGATTGCCTTTCCGAGTCTTTGTATTGCCTTTCTAGCGCAGTACTGTCGTAAGACAGCCTTGTCCCCCTACGTGCCGTATGATACAATCCGGATATCGGAGCCCGCGCCTTCGAGTGGCTTTTCCTCCTGGCGATCGGCAAGGATTTAACGCATGACCGACGATCGCCGCGCGTTCCTGCTGATAGCATTCGTACCTACGTGTCCTTTGCAAGAAGATAAAAGCCGCGGCTCGTGTTGCCCGCGCGGCGTTCGATTTCAGACTTCTTTCTCTTTAGATTGCGCGAAATTAACGCCTCGTCGCCGTGGGTTTTATCCCTTCTCCGCGAGAACGATCTCTACCTCGCTCGGTTTCTTTATCGAACGTAGACGCGTATTTCAGTGGTAATTTACGGACCGTACCGGCCCGTTTCCACACACGGCTGGATAGTACAGAAATATTTACGAAATACCGCCTCTTTCCACGTCGTAATTTAAGAGCTTTCGGCCCGAGTGTCCTTTTTCTTTCACCAGGCTATGCCTTTTTTTGACACTTTCACTGTGTTCCTCGGGTCGCGGTGTTTCATCTCGGCGAATCTCTCGGCATCTCGCGAGAGTGAAATGCCAAAGTGAAAGGGTATGTCTTCCCGTGCGTGCCGTTACCTCACAAGTTGTCGTGCCAGTCGTAACTCGGTTTCAGGTCGAGATAAATACGCGTTCACACCGAGCGGACCGTTTAAATAATAATTTCGACACGTGCGGGACGATCGGAAGATCCTATCGACGTTTCGTCTCATTTTCGTCGGCCACCAGAGCTTTCGAGAAGGCAATTAAGGGCGAATGACGGAATGTCAGACGACGAGAGACTTGATGAACGTCTCGCGAGAGAATGTTCGATCGAAGCAGACGGCGAACGGTGGATAAGCGTGTGTTGGAGGATCGTGACGAGGTCGACGTCGTGTTCCACGCATGTTCCACATACGATACGTGACGTGTGCCCAGACAATTCGCCCGGGCCGAGATCGATAATCACGCGTGACTCGCTTCTGCACGACGGTCTTTAACTCCCTCACCGCACCCGTCCATCCTCAACGCGGTTTCCCGTCAAATGCAACCGGTCCATTTCTCCTAACCGTCCGAACGCCACTGCCAAGTAATTCGTCAATTAGCAGCAATCGTCGAACCAACAGCTTCGCGATTAGATCGACGAATTTCTCTTCTCGGTGTTCCTAACGTTTACGCAAAAAGCCCCAGCGTTGCTAGCTGCCAATTTTTACCGCCGTGCTGGAAATTTATGTGCGGTCCACGGTAGCTTTCTGTTCCGGTACGGCAGAAAACTTGTCAATGTGAATATTGACTCGAGCGGATTCTGCGCGGAGAAACGGGAATTTTAAAAGGATAGTGAAAGTTGCGACATTTCTGCCCACTTATCAAAACTTCCGGCGAAATGCAAAATTCTTGTGAACTCTCGGAGTTCGTTTTGCGATAATTAAGATAAGATATAGCAACCATTATACTATGTTCGGAACTATAGAAATCAGTGATAATTAGGAGAATTAATAGGAATTGCCGTTATTGCCTTTCCTCGGCGAGCAAACGGCGAGTATAGTAATCGTCTTAATGCAGAAACATCGCTTGTAAAATGATGGACTAAACGTTTATCGAGCGTGAGAGCGGGCAAGATTTTTAATAAATAAACGGGCACCCCGATGGGACCGACCGGTTTATAAGCACGTTTCGCCCGCGCCATTAAAATCTTTATACGGTACCCCGATGAATAGCGCGATTTAATTGCTAATCCCTTCGCGCCGATTAAAAGTTTTTCTAATTAAGACGGACGTTACGACGACGGGCGTGTTCTCGCCCCGGTGATAAGGGGGAAAATAACGATCGGTCGAACATTATATAAAAGTTTGGCATGAATGAATGATGATTAGCACACGTACGAGGCTAAAATGCGCCTGTACGTGCGACTTGAGGCCTCGTTCGGCTGACATGGCCCTCGTGTGGAAACTGCAAACTTTTCTCGATATGCGTAAGTAGGTAGGTATGGAACTCCGTCGTTAGAAAAGTTGAAGTTTCTGCGCGAATCGATAGCAGTGATACATTTAAAATTGCTAGAAAATGCTAGACCAAGCAACTACGTGTCGACGTAATTTTGAAACTGGAAAACGGATTTCGTAAAAATGGACCGTAATGCCGGACGGACCGACAAGGTCTTATGAGTCACGTTTGTTTGTCGAAGAACTTTTCCAAACGAAATAACGGACAAACAAGCGAGAAGTTTGGATCCTCGGGCCACGGAGAGTTGGTCCCTTCGGCATTGAAAAGTGAAAGTCTGGCGGGGGTCATTCCTGCGAAAAGTTTTCCGTTGTCTGCCAGGCGCGCCTAATCTCCGTCTCTGTCTTTTCGCCCGGGTGGCTTTGATCCTCTGGCGAAAGATGCAACGCCGCTCGAATCGCCGTAATTTTACGGGCATAACGGTGACGGAAAGTGGGTTAAGGCCGGTCCCCGGTGCACGGCGAGCGAGGCGATCGATTAATTGCGAACCGGTCTTTTTTAATCGGGTACAACTCACGAGTCACGCGCAATGCTTTCTACGTGCGCGCGCGTAATCAACACGCACGAAAACACAGGCGAGCTGTGCGACTCGGCCGATAATTCGCCTGCGTCGAAGCTGCTCGAATTTCAGCCGTCGATGCGCCACGCTGATTAGGGATAATCGCGTAATCCGGTAATTCTCCGGGGCTTTTCACGGGACGTATTTTTCGCGAAGCCTTGGGCGTGAGTGCTGGAAGCTCGTTGAAGTTGCTTTCCCTTTTCGTGGGACGAGCGAGCCAGACGCTGTCGAGTGCTGCGTTCCACAAACGTTCCACAAACATCGACGCGTGTGCGGCCGACGTCGTAATCGTCGTCGTGCACTCGCGTTCCACAGCCGGAGTGCATCTGGCGCTCAGCTTCTCGGCATTCTTCCCAGCCAACCTCGTTCGTCCCATCTTCAAACTTGTTCTCAGCCCTGCAGCACTCTCTTGAGGCTTTACTTCAGTCCTCGGTTCCCCACCACCCCCTCTGCTCTTGATAACGTATGACCGGGCGACCAGTGTGTATGTTTTCCGACTGCGACAAACAACAAACAACGCATAGGTCCTTGTCACAATGTCGTGGAATTTCTTTCCATCGTGTTCGTTCTATAATTAGACCTGACGGGGCACGTGACAAGTCGTGTTTTACTTATCGTCAACCACGTTCCAAAATAGAACCGTTGCTGATTAGCGCTCTCTGCTCGAGTTTCTTTTGACTCCACTTGGAAGGAAATAATGATTGTTAGAATGTCCCTGCTTTTACGGGGACTCGAGATCGTCTGTGGCGTTGATTTTGGCTTGGGCAAAAAAAGCAAAAGAGGCGAACTAGCATGCCGGAGATACTCGGTAATGGGACATAGAGCTTATGAAGACTGAGAATCAGTGGCGCTCTTTGTGCAGTTTTAATGGAACGCGGGACGGAGATCGAGTCGAGGAAGCGGACGAGATACGCCAGCTTCCGGCTTTGTCCGATCTTCCTCTTTGCATCGCCGACGTTGCGCAAGAATGAATTACGCTTAGTCCTTTATCTCCGGCCATGTCGTTGGACGAGAAATGCATACACGTCACGTATAAAAGCGGCTCCGCGTTGTGTTCGCAACGTTGACGGTGATTTCGTCGTCTGGATGATCGGTAGAGGTTTGTACTCGTTGATCAGCCGGTCGTTCGATGAGGACTGATCCGTGACGCGTCGTTGGCCTTGGCGGGGCCCAATCCGCAACCTTGACACGCTTTCTCTTCTTTTCATTGTCTCCAGTGGACCCCTTGGTCGAGCTTTCATCGGCCAGCACGTTCGCTTCCCTTTCCCCCTCGTTCACCGGTCGAAACGTTTCAAAATTTCAACAGAATTTACATCACACTTGACAATTCTTAGACGAATTTTCTGCACGTTTCCGCGGAATTCCAGGGATCGATCGGGTCGATTCTCTCTCGCGCAACCTTCGGAAACGAGAGACGCGTGTCGAACGGATCTATCCGTTGCTCAACGATCCATCGCCGTGGGCGATCCGAGACTTTCGCGGCATGAATTGGCGCTTGCGTAAAGCTGCATACCAGGACGGAACGGTAGCGCGAATAACGGAGGAACGCGATAATAATGCCCCGCAATCGCAAACGACTATCGATGAGGAGCTATTTTTCCAAACGGTGATTGCCTATAGCGTGCGCTTTTCAACTGTTGTATTTACCGAACTGTCACGACAGTTTGCAAATGCCCAGCTGGCCGGCAAAAAAATGAAAGGTTGCCGCGTATTTACGAGCATTTTTCGCTTCTATCCCAATAAAAGCGGGAGACAGAGAAACACTTTGAATAGCTATTATTAGGACCGTAAGGTCTACCGCGAGTGGTACGCAAAGGACGGGCCGATTTAATTATCGCTAATAGAAGAATGTCGTTCTATCGGACTGCCGGCTCGACTTCCGGGCGACTTTCTTAAGCGGAAATTTGTATTAAACCAATTAAATGGCTACGATAATTATTCTCCGACGTTGTTCTGGCCGTGACGTTTTTGAGAAGAGAACGAAATGACGGATAAAATGAAGTCAGGCCGAAGCTTCACATCGAAGCTCCTTCCTTAATGACGCATCGAATTTCGACGGAATAACAGCGCAGATACTCTGGGCGACGTTCTCGCGAGCACGTTGCCCATTTATTATCTTGATAAAGTAAATACGAGGAGTAAATATTTTCCAGGCACGGCAATTTCATTAAGCCAACTGGCTGCGCTGCGATTAATTATGCGCTGCTATTAAGTTCTGGCCAAGGCAGTTTTCTGCAGAGAAAATTCCCGTCCTTGGAACAACGTGCCGAGGAGAAGCAAATCGATTCGAGAAAAATCTTTAAAAACGACAACCCGTGCGGAAATTCATCAACATTTTATTCGACAGAGAAAAATCATATCCATTAGTGGTACTGATCGTAAAATGGTAAATACAGAATTTCGCTTGTCGCTTAATTATATCTCTTCCATCGTGCTTGGTGAATTTTCAATTTCTCTCCGACGAAAATGGCCATTTCAGCTGAGCACTCAGGACGGGAAAAATGTCGTTTTATCGACAGAAACGTCGATTTAATGCTTCTCTGGCACGGTCGCACTTGGTCTATCGCACGCGAAGAATGACTCCGTCTGGTCAATGCGATAAGAGTGATTCTTTCGCACTGCTCTCCAGCGATAACACGCGACATAGGAATGCAAGTCCTGCCTGCTGGATTTAATATCGAACTCTAATGGACAATGGTAGAAAATTTGAAGGACTTGAGGACGAATACGATCAAGCAAATAGCGAGACAAATTTGTATTGCCTTTCTCCACATACACGCTGGTTAAGGTTAGCCGCTCGGTTTCGGTAAGCAAATTAAGTAGAATCGAGAAACTTGTCGGGGCGGATGGAAGGGCAAATACCGAGCGACAGGTGTACGCGTCGACTCGAAACGACGTGCAATAAATATCCTCTGTTTGCTTTAACGTCGTCGAGTTTGACGTCTGCCGAGGACTTGTGCGATCAGCCGTCCTTATCAGCGGCGAGCTATCGCGGTTCGACCAAAAAGGAATTTGATAGAGCCGTTTGTCCAGTGGCTCGTTCTGTCGATTGCCCTCGAGCCGGCGCGGCGAGCATTATCGCCGGAAATGGCCTGTGCCGTTTCCCCGAGCCCTTGGTTTATTATTATCGTTTGGCCCGTGCCTACCCGAGCGTTTCTCATTACCATGTCGAGCGTCCTGCCTCCATTTTCCCACTGAATGCTCCGAAAAAAAATTCTCCGCGTGTTCTTTCCATGAATATCGGGAGCCGCCGAGTTCCGTTTGCTCGGCGACGATGAATTCACCGGCTCGGCATTCGTTTCGTGACGTTAACAAGCCGCCGAGATTCTGACTCACTCGCATGATTTCGGCATTACCGACGGTTTCCGCTCCCCGGCCGAGCTACTCGCCGCTGTGTGAATGACGCTTTACGATTCGGCCAACGCTCGCACGCTTCCTGCTTACTTAAACCGCCGACGACAAATGACTCTTTCAACGGCCCTGTTTGTCTTTTCTACGTATAATAACGCGTCAGCAGAAAGAACCACGAAAACCGTCATACTTAAAGTACTTTGACCTTTTTTTTTGTTCCCGCGGAATATCTGTTTTGTCATTTTAATGGCTAAGTCGTTGAACTCGTGGTCTTGAAAAAAAAACTTGGGAGAATCTGATTAGACGCGAAAGGCCCTACCGTTCTTTGATTGTTTTCGCGAAAGATCATCAATATTCCCCTCGCTATTTAAAAGTCAAAGCAATAAAGGACTGTCGGAGTCTTCTCCGATGTGCGTTCCTTTCGATTTTAACGCGAATAATTTCTCATCAACTGGCCGCTCTGTGTTACGACCGTTTGCGAATCGTCTCGCCGATGGAATTCGACAATGGCGGCTGGTGTGACGTCATCTGCCTCTTTGGAATCATCATTAAGCCCGTCCCAGGCGATGTAATTGCAGTCTTAAAGTAGCCTCGAGCTCGTGAATGTTGATTGTCGTGCCGTCGCCGTTTGCCTGCTTTCCAAGACAATTTTGCCATCGAAAGTTGTACTCCAGGAGAAAGAATGTCATCAGGCCAAGTCGGACAAATCAGAAAGTTGCTATTGACAGCGTCAGCTGTGCAGGTAAATGAAGAAGTTCATCGCGGCTGGCTGTAACAACAGCTTCCACAAGGCAGACCAGCATCGTTACGACTCGAGCGCGCTCGATTACACTTAGAATCGGAGTTCCGATTCCGGCTTTGATCGGCATCCTCGATGGCGACGATCCAACTTAGCCGGCCAGAGTCTAATCGAATTTTGATAGAGGCAAACGCGGCGGGCATGAGATCCCAGCAGTACGTTAACGCTTGCTCACAGAGCGAATAATGCCTACGATTCCTTGCCCCCTGAGTTTCGTATCGCGCACGTATAGCTACGTGCACGGGATTCCTAACACTCGGCAGAGCGGGGATAGCTGTGTACGCATTAATCGCTGCCACCGCGAACCTCTGGTGATTAGAGGGACCTTGACGAAGCGATTGTTCTGGCCAGATCCTCTCGAGACTCATTCAGGTCGAGGAACATATCGGATCGGGGAGAAATGCCATCCGGAATGCCAGACCCGCTCGATAACGACCACCGCTAACCCGTACATACGTCGATCCCGTGGTGCACTCCAATCGAGTGGACTCGTACGGTCTTGTCGCTATGGCAGAAGTGTCGATGAGTCACTTTCGATCGGCCGACTCAACGGTAAATACAATTTCGCGAAGAGTAGTCGTAGGACATGTGTATCCAGCCAAGTAGGTTGAAGCCAGATGAGCAGCGGGGACCCTTTTCCCCGCTGGAAAGTCGTCGCCGGAGCTGGGGAAGAAGGGGAAGCTTGCTACTAGGGTCGAATGGCTTCTAATTTGCGACCGCTGGGTTAATCGTCAAATGCAAAACTCCTCGTGCGGTCGGAGAAACACGCGATCGTGACCGCACGAGCGTACATGGACTCACGCACGCACGTATACGCGTGGAAACGAATGACTCGACAGGCCATAGAGCTAGAGAACTCGAGACCCACCTGCCCCTCTTCCTCGGCGGGAGTTAACGGCCGGAGGAAAGTTAATTCCGTACTCACTTCCGCTTTCCTCTGCCAGCTGCGAATTTTCGGGCTCCGTTGAACTCGCCGTTGGAATAAGGCAGCAACGATGCCTTAATGGCCCGCGAAGAATGAAAATAACAGGCCCGAAATCGCCTAATCTGCCAGTTCATAAAGTGGACCCGCTTATAATGGCGTATAAATTAGCCGGCTAATGGCCTTCATTAAGGGCACCGCTGATAAGGGTCGACATGGCGTCTTTCCGTGCAATGTTGAACTGGTTCTCTTTTTCTGGACGATGGCTGAAAAGTTTGCCGATGTTCCGGCGGGGAACGAACCGATCCCTTCGGCCCGTAGCGAAAACCGAGCCATCAAGGGGTCCTGATAAAAAGTAATCGAGTCGTGAGCGACGGGAATTCCGGATGACCCGACTCGTCGGTAGATTACTTCCTGGTAAAGCGAGGTGGGTTCGCGTGGGCGGAGAAGTCGGGGATCACAGCGTGATATCTCTTCCACGAATCCCGAGCGACGTTGACGTACAAGTCAGGGGGGGCCCAAGTGAAAAACGAAGTGCCATCCAGAAGGGTAGCCGGAAATCAGTAAGAACACTCGCTGAATACGTGTATATATGTACCACGCCTGAGTGTATATATGAACCGAACGAGAAGGTCGGATATTTATCGTGAGGCTCCCTCGAGATCCTTCGTCATGCTATCCAAAACAGGAAATCGTCCTGACTTACCCCTCATAAACGACATAGTCGACAGATTGAAAACTCGGAAACGATCCGTAGATTACTAAAAAGTAATAACGCCATCCATGGGCGTGAGTTTAATCATGGCGAGGGCAATAAACATTTGGGAAAATATTTGTTCAGGAAGACATTGTAGCTCAAAAAAAGGTCGGCATTGCATCCGACGTTCGTGCATATTTGTGTAGACCGTAAAGCAAATACCAGCGATAGGAGAGAGAGGAGAGAACCGTGGGAATTTACGGGAAATTGTAGAACGAGCGTTGGAAGATCGGGATGCAGGAGCCAGCGGGCAAATGGACGATCAGCAACCACCAGAAAGAACGTTACGACGCTCGTAAAATAAACACACTCGAGTGACCGCGCTGGCGGGAACGCTGGGATGTTTTCGCGGGAGAAAAAAATGCTGGCTTGGTCTCATCGGAGTTGGCTTTTCCACGGTTGGAATCCACTTTTGGGATTTCGAAGAAAACACCCCCCCTCGATAGCCGTCGTATCGCGAAAGCCAATACGGTTCCATCATCGCGATGGGTCTTCCCGTGGCCGTGATAAAAGACGAAAGACGATAAGAGGGGGATTTACGCGACGCCCGTCTTTTCGGAGGAAAGTTTACATTGGTCCGTTAAGATGATATCGTCGGGGTTTAGAGCGTATCGCGGCTCGTCCCTTTTTCATCCCACAGATAAAATTCCCGTGGCTCAACTCGCCCGAGGAATATGCCTGTTTGCGTGCGTGTGCGTGTAAAATAGTGAACTCGCGCCCTATCATTCTCTTTTCCTCGCCATTTTTCTCCCTCGCCGGTGATGATTAACGATTAATCATCTACCTGATGCGATAAAAAAAAAGAATGTTTCGTAAGGCCTGTTTATCATTTATAATGTGCCTGAGGCGGCGCCCTGGCATTTCTCACGGCCGTTTGAATATTGCACTTTGTTTCTCGCGGTTCGTCGTGACACGCGGAAGCTCGTTGAAAATAAGTCAATATCTTGGTGGGAAATCCAGGGTGACATGGGATTTACGCGCATACACGGGAACGTTCGCCGCGACTTTGCGGACACGCGAGTGAATCCCTCGTCCGTCGTGCATACATGGTTATCAGCGCAGAAAGGTGCGGCCAGTCGGATCGAACAGCGAAAGCAAAGTCCTTGGGCCGATAAGAGCGTCGAGTGACGTCTGAAACGATATTAAAGGCTTCGCCCGCGGCGGGTCAAGGGGTCAGCGACACCGCAGAGAGTCCTCGGGCCTTCCTGCCGTGCCGATCGGCATAATCGACGACGGGACTTAATGAAATTGCAGCAGAGACTTTCCCTCCCCCCGCCCCGCCCCGCCGCTGGGAAACCGCAAACTACCGTTCGCCCCTGGGCGTCGGTAACGCGACGGTGCTCGGCCGAGGCGAACCATTCCCCGGCGAATTAAAAGCTCAACTTTTCCCTCAGTATTTTGCATATAGCCAGGCGCGAAAACGACGACCCACGAGAATCACGTGGGATTAATTAATCGCCTATCTGCCGCCCCTATCTCAGCTTCCACGATTGAGAGATTAAAAGAATTAGCATGAACGGCGCACAAAGGCCCCGGTTGGCCGATGTGCGCGGCAAATACGAATCCCCGGATTATCTCCCGACGCGTATCACGTCGCGATGATTCGCGGTACGACGCGTCTGAGACTCGGCAAAAGGCGAATCCTAGCGTTAGGGACGTGTTTTGTATTTGCCCGGCGGACCTTTGTCTTCCTGCCAAGGTCCAGTGCGTTTCGTCGCTGCCATTTCCTCATCAGACAAATGAAAAACCCAGCGCACCACTCACGTCCCCCTCTAAAAGGATAATCCATGAAAAGCCCGAAATTATAATGGCGATTTGAGGGAGCTTTTGCCGGTTAGACGCGCGCCCCAATTTTGTGTATTTCTCGGGTGTCGTATTTCGGCGGTGGAATCTCGTTAGAGGCCTCTCATTACGCGCGACATTGACGCGCATTATCGCCTCGTAACGACGCGCTCGGCACGCTGGAAATTGGAAATTTCGCGTAAAATGGTAATGTGCGGTCGGCGCCGAGTGGGTCGTGCCTTTCGGCGACCGCCGTGTATTCCCCTGCACGTATCAGGGGAAGTAGTGTGAGCAGTGGTTGAGGAAGGAACGACGTGCTCAACTCGAGCATGTACTTTGCCACGCTCGTACCACCCCGTGAAAATGGTTGGGTGCTTTACCCACGAGGGCTAACAAACACACTTGGTGCACACACAGACGCGCACACATCGTCCCGATCGTCCCTGTCCCCCGCCTCTCACCTTCTCCCGCTTTCCTCTCGTTAATCACTCCCCGAAGAAGTGCAGCAGCGAAATTCTGGCTCCCATCGTCGGTCCATCGTTGCGAGTGGTTTTGCAATTTTTATGAAGCCTCCGCCAGCGGTCGGAAAATAAAACACGAGCTTTCCCGGAAGACGGCGGACCGTTTGCTCTTGCTCGTTTCTTCCCCCCTCCCCCTCACCTTTCCCCTTTATGGAACGCGATAAACGACGCGTCTCTGCGGGGATTTGTTAGTGGGCAAGAACGTTGCAAACCGGCCATTTTCTAGCCTCGGCAAACAGATCGCCGTTACGCCAATCCATGAATATTCAGCACGTGGGTCGCGCGGTTGCACCGATTAAATGAAGTTAAAACGGTCCCGGTAATCGACGTCCATCCGTCACGCTATTTTAATTATGACCGTAATAGTCTGGCATTACTGACCCGTCGTCCGTAAATTAGCAACCGAGTGGTCACCGGTTAGGCGTGATTTTCCTATGCTGCATAATGGGTAACCGCAACCACCTGATTTTCGATTAATCCGATTTCTCCTTGGACCGAGGAAATCTTGTGCCCCACGTGATCGACAGTCCACGCGAGACATTGACCCAAAAAGAATAAAAGAACCTGCCCGCCTATTGCGACACGTAGGAAACGAGGGAGAGAGTTACAAATTCAACGCGACGTCTGTAATTTTCTCGCGATACACCTTGACGACTGTCAAGGCCACACGTTCGCTTTCCTCCCTGCCTGCAACGTGCAATTTCGCCGTGTAATTACAATAAAGAGACGCGCGGGCCGGGGGGGATGGGGGGCGAGGCAAATAAGGATGGAACGGATGGTAGGGACGTGAAGCGATGAGGAACGATAAAGCTTGGACCTTGAGAACCTTTCCACCGGTTTTCCCCTCCCGCCCTTTTTCTGCCGGTCGAACCATCTGCTTCCGCGCATTCCGTGTCCGCAATGGACACCCTACCGACGATTTAGGGTGGTCGTTAGGCGACGGAAGTAATAGACAGAAGGCCTCGTCCAGTCCTTTGCTCGAGAACTTTCTTTCGTTTCTCCCCCTCTTTACCGGGACGTGACGGTGACGTTTCGATCGACATTCCGTCAGGCTTCGTCTCCGTTTCCTGACGATTCCTCGAAATTCCACGGCGGCGAAGAGGCACCTGCTCCCTTTGTACCGTCCTGTCCTTGACTCAGATCTCGAGGCGCGTCCTAACACGATTACCAATTTCCCGGCAATCGGCGACGTTTCTCGATGGTATCTCGCCGAGGGTCGACCTCGAGACCCGTCCATAATTGACGGTCTTTCTGCGCCGTGGACAAAGTAACGCGACATACGTTGATGCAGATTACGAGCCTTGCATGAACCTCGATGGGTTCGCTAGACTCCTTTGTTACGCAGAGTACTTGTCCTCGCGGACGAGTGGCCATTCTCAGGCGATCCAGCCGGGGATTATTAGCAGCTCCTCCGGTCTTTGTTGGCCGCGGTTTAACTCGTTGTCATTTCCTCGCCGAGTACACGGGCGATTACCTCCAAGTTGATGTTTCACGGTCCGCAGGGTTCCGCGTCGGCGGAATCTCGCTACACAAACGGATCGCACGCGAGATGGAGCCGTTATAGAGGGCGGGGAGATTGCCATCGGTTCGCTCATATTCTTTCCGCAGGCCGAGAAAACGATTCCCGTGGCGAACGGGTTCGCAATATCAACCGTCGTAAAGCTCGTGCGGTTTCGTCCGGTTGCCGCAGTCGGCACATGGGTGTCGGTTTCGCCGGAAGTTTCGCTTGGCTGCGCGCTTCCGGCTGGCCAAAGGGATATAAAACAACGAATGCGTATATCCACGCGCACGGAACGTCGTGCCTCGGTTTTCTCGTAACAAAGGCCAGCTCGAATGGGCCAGAAACCCTGGCAAATTGCGCCCGACAACGATTACATGGTACTGGGGAGGTGTGTCTTAAAGCGAACACCTCGAGGAAAAGGCAGGATTTGAGCAGCGATTTACGAACCGATTTACGAGCGGTATTATGGCTAATAAATTGGACGCGGGACTTAATTACGACTCCGAGTGAAAGTTTAAGGCCCCTTTACTGCGTGCAAATAGATCAGCAGTAAATATACCGCGAGGATTTTCATAATCTCCCTTTCGTGCGGAGTATGAGATCCGAGAAATATTTGCGACACTCCGCACGTAGTAGGTGTTATCTCGAGTCGAGCATCTCATGTTCACGAGTTGTGCGGAGAAGCCTCTCAGGCGAGCTACGGTCTTCTCTTTCTCTCCGAGTCCGATGATTTGCTCTCTCGTGGAAAATCCTCCTCGACTGCAGCTTCCTCTTTTCCATCTACTCGGAAGTCAGGGGGGTAGTGGGCGGGGGTTACGGACACGCGGCTGTCAGCGTGTTAAATGGGAAACTGTTATCTCTTTTCACGGCGTTGCGAAGAGCCCATTTCGCGCATTGAAGTCGAGGGCCATCAATCCAGGCACCATTGTGACGTTGTCCGTGGGCCATCGGCATCGATTATCCCCGCCCTTCCGTCCCCCCTTCGCCGTCTTCCATCGTTCGCCACCTTCCCACGTCCAGCCAGACACCCCTTTCTACGTTCCACCTCACCACCTCGTCCACCTACGCTTTTTGTCCCGTCCCCTGACCTCGTCTATCTCCCCCTTCCCCTCGGCCGTAAAACTACGGTACGACGGCTGGAGAAAGATTGGCCCTAAAATCCTGGCGAGGGGCCAACAGCCGACCGACGAAATTTCACGAAAAACCCAAAGGTGCTCTCGTACTGATCGAACTTACTTTTTCTGCTTTCAGGTGAGTCCACTGCTATTCTCGAGAAGCGACGACCGAGATCAAAAACGACCGTTGCCAGGTTCACGAAGGTTGCCTTTAGAGGGTAAGGCACAGGCTTTTTTTTTATTATTTCCATATTATTTCATTTGGTCCGCTGCTCGGGCGTTGTCATTCGAGTGCCATTCGGGGAACCGATATGCTCGCGCGATCAAACGATTTCCCCCAAAGTCATGGAACGTGTGCCGGGAAATTCCTGATAAATGACACTCTTGTGGAGCACGTAATTTCGCGTACGAGACAATTTCACGCGATACGTAGAGCCGGCCCCGTGTCTCGTTGCCGCGATAGATCTACGCGCAATCGCTCGGTTTCATCGGAGGCACTCGTTGATAGCGCATACACACACACACACACACACACATACAGACACCCGCGCGTAGATGGCAGGAGACACGGATATTCGCATACATGCACGCGAGGTCCGCTGCTTTACCGAGCGTTGCCATCGATTATTCCACGCAAGAGAACCGCCTGCATTTCTCGCCATCCGCGATGGCTCTCTTACTCTCTTTAACTACCGTAGGGCAGGTCAGTGCACCTGGTAGAGATTTTACTGCCTTCCTTGACACGCCGTTTAATCGCCTCCGGTGTGTGCATATGCATACACGCACGCGCACTTACACACAGGTACGTAGGTAGAGATACGCGACCCTCGTCGCGCATACGTTTATTCCTACACGTCCATGCATGTATAATAGCGGGCTCGGTGAGACGAAGAGAAAGAGAGGGAGATAAACCGGCGAGGAATGAGAGAACGACCGACACCAATTAATCTCGCAATTAACGCCGACCCTTATCGCCCGGGGTCAGGTAAGAATTCTAGAAAATTAATCGTCCTCCAGACTGTCGTCGTGCGGGACGAGTTTATAGCCGGGCAATTTGTCGCGATGAACCGTCAACCTCTTGGAGAATCCTCGTAACCCCTTTCGAACGTTCGGCAATAATCGTTCAACCGATAACCGAGACGATTTGGCGTTCCGTCGAGGCGTTCGTCTCTGAAAAATCATTGCCGTTTTTCCGAGGACATGTGGTAGGTTGATAGGTGCGTCCAGGGTATCGGTAAGCCATTAGCGGGAAGATTGAGCTCGGTTTACGTGAAACGACCATAGGTACCGCTCGACATTTCGTTGGAAGACCTTCGTAAGGACGGTTGCTGGTAGCGCGGGCATCGATGCTGAAAATGTTGGCGCGAACGAATTGGAGTGGAAGAAATTTCCCCGTGGGAGGGAAGCCAGGCCCTATCACCCCTTCCAAGGCGAGAGGGCAAGTCCTTTTCGCGCGTTATTTCCCGCTCGATCGACGGGTCAGTCGTGAAGGGAATTTTCCCGCGCCGCTAGTTATTCGCTGTCCGGGGGAATTCCCGTCCAATTCCGACAAGTAGGAAACTATCGGATATACGAGTATTAAGGAGAACCAGTTCCGACGTGGCGCGGGGAATTCTTGCTCCTATTATTTCGTTGAACCAACGAGTCATTGTACAGCTGGACGTTGTTTAAACAGGTTTCCGGCGTAAAAGCGTCGAGATTGCCGGCGAGCGGGGCCAAATATTTCCCGAATCAATATTTCCTTTAATCGTCGCACGTGTGTTGGTAGCCACCTGCTCGAGTTTCGATTAAATTCAATCGCTTTTGACTGTCACTCGTCGATTTGAGCCTCGTGTAAGCCGGCAATCGATGACCATTATGTTGTGCCAAGTCGGTTGACTGTTCCTACGCTCCTGGCGGAACAAAGGGAACTTGCCTTGATACGAGAACGGACCGTGGAATACGTAGAACGGATGCTGAGCTGCATTGCTCGCAGACCACCGGGGAACCCACGGCCGCCAGGGCACAACCGCAAACTACCGGAGCCCTGAGAACGAAACTTTCCATCTTCCGGTCCCTCGGTAAAACCACAGCCCACTGGGATATTTCGGGAAAATTTTGAGGATGCACGGGTAATGCCGGTATCCTACTTAAAATCAAATATCCTGTCATCGATAAAGACCGATAAACGCGGCAACGACGTTACACAAAAATGAAACGAAAGTTAGGGGTTTGTTTGAAATTTCCGTGCGTGGTCCCACCGGTGTTCGGCGAGGAGGGATTTCATGGTTGAAATTCGACCGAAGCAAAGTGTGAGTGGAAAAGTTGTTTGGAGGGTTCTCGAAATCTTGTCGTCGTCCCTGACTCGGCAGTACCACGGCGCGGTCTTCCTCTTCGTCTTCTCCTTCCTCCTCTTCGCCTCACGGCAAGTTGGCTGTTGCCCTGCGAACCCTCCGCCGTTTCCTTTTTCAGCCTTTTGCATTCCCCGAGCCCTGAGAACGCGCGGAGAGCCGGCGCACCTACACGTTCATCCTCTTTCGAGGTTGCGGCCTGCTCGTTTTCCTCTCGAGGCGGTTAACCCGTCGTCCACCTCGCGGGAACACCACTCGCGCCATAAAGTAGCCGAGAATCGTCCGAAACAGTTGGCCAGACGTAATCAAACGACCGGCGACCTTCTATTTCGCCCCGTTGGCCATTCTTCCACAGTTCCTATCAGCGGCTTGACTCACTCGATTTTATCATCGCGCACAGCGCGGCTGACGCAATGGGGATATTTAATAGTCACGGATAAATCCACTGACTAATTGTAAGAGAACGCTCGATACACACGTCTACGTGGTCGGATTAATCCCTTCGGCAACGTCTCAAGCCCGAGAACTTGGCCAAAGAAAATCACGAAAAAGCCTCCAGGCACCAGGACAACTCTTCGGTAAATCGTTATTAACGCAATGACGTCATTACTGGAGGCGATTCGTTATCGCGGTCGAGATCCTTCGGAGCGAGTTTCATTGCCGGAAGCCGAATACCTGTACACGTCTGTGCGCTTTTCTGCCGAGTGACTGCATAAATCGCTGTCGGGGGAGGGAACTGCGGGGTATTAACGCCAGCCGGATAAATCTCGCCGTTGGCGGTTAACACGCTGCTCACCTTCCTATCTCTTCTACCCTGCCTATCCGTCTATCCTGCCTGGCAGACCATAGTCCATTATGCCGTGAGAAGACCGCGATACTTGGGTAGCCTACTCCTGTTCCACCGTCATTTTTCTCGCCTGGCAAAGCATCCGCATTCTCGGAAATCGTCGTATTTTCCCGACGATTGAAATTTCACGCGGACTAGGACAAGGGAAAGCACGTGGGAAGGAATCTTCCCCGTGTTGAACTTCTGGCCAGGGACAAGTTTGGGCACGTCGATAATAGCGCGGTGCTTGGCGAGGTTGGGGGGAGGGGAGGGTCGAAGGTCGAAGGGAGGTTAACACACATATGCGTGCCGTGTGACCGATGGAAGAAGAAAACAACGCCGACAGGCGCGCCTACGCTATGTGTGCCGACTCTCTAAAAATACGTACTTATTTTAGCAGCGACGCCCGATCCCGCGAAAACGTTTTACGCTCGCCACGGAGAAATGCGCAGATTATCTTCGTCGCGTGCCTTCGTCGACAGAAATTGCCGACTGCCGCGCGATATCGCCGCCCGGCGGTTTCCAGCCGCAATTTCCTCGCAATTCCAGCGCGACCCGCGGATTCTTAGCAATTATCGCAATACTTTCTCGGTTTTTCGTTGAAACCAGGAACGTCTGAGTTCACGGCTTTCCGGAAACGCGTGACGCGCCGTGTGGTCTGCCGACCTGCAGACTAGACGCATGAGCGTGGCAAAAAAGCGAGGGTAGACGATGGGTTACTATCTCTGATAAATCCGCCAAAGTGTGGGAGGGGGGGGGGTCGGTAAACGCGATCCGGGAGGTATACTTAGCCATCGCGTGCGAGGATTCATCGAGCGATCTGAGGGGAAAAGCTGTCGTTTGCACGTATGCCCAACGACAATGCTACGCGTACATGGACAATTCCCCGGGCTCTTCATCAGCCGAGAAAATACCCTTTCTATTTTTATCCCCCACGTCGTCATTCTTTTACGAAGCGTCATTCGTACGAACCCAAATTGTCCTTAAAGGCGGACTCGGTTGAGAGTCGAAGATTGCGCAATCGAAAAATTCCCAGTTACGGAATATTCGTGAGCGAATGAAATTTCGCGAAATTCGTTCTTCACCCCTGGCCATTCGGGCTTGCCGTAAAATCCGCACGGAACGACATGATTTTCCGCCCTTACGTACGTACGTACTATCGATCGGGGCAAACACTTTCCACGGTTCTCTCGGCGTTACACGCGTCCGTCGGCTTCGTTTATATCCGTTCTGCGTGCGCGCGTCTCTCCGTGTTTGCCGGCCCCGCGACGCCCGTCGTCGTCAGAGGACAGTAGAAAAAAAAGAAAGGTCGGCCGTCGTTTAATTATTTCCATGGCGGGAAGGTCGACGCATGGAAGGTGACCCCTCGCTCAGCGTCCCTTCCTTCCTTCCTTCTTTTCCCCTTCCCAAGTTTTCTTGCTCGACCGCGAGGATCGGAGCACGAAACGCAGCGGCAGCTTTCATTGGCCGTTATTTATTAATGAAATCGTGTCGCGAAATATCGGCTCTCCACGACGATCGCGTGTGCCTTGCTCCCGGAATTACACCCTTGAAAGCGGGCCAATTAACTGAATCGACGACGTCCGCCTATGCTTTACTCCCACGTCGTAATTGTCGGTTGTATTTTTAACGACAATAGACCGGCCCGAAAACTCCACGGCGAATGTTTGCGAAACGATCGTCATTTATCGACCGTCGGCCGTTTATCTTCCTCCGCATAATGACGGCTAAAGATAGACCCTAGCGGGGGTGAGGGGCAAGGGTTGCATGAGGGCCATCTGCCGAGAAGCCACGTCGGAAGTGGAGGCTGAGGCCTCCTTCTGATCGAAAAGAAGGGTCGCCCTTTAACATCGGCAAAGCACTCACACGCACGCACGTGCACTACCACGGCAGAACCATGAAAATTTATGAGCCGCTACGAATTTTCCCTGCGAAACGACCGCGCAGCCACTGCCGTATCGTTGAATACATTTTCCCTTTTCCCCAAAAAATTTCACGAAGAAAGAGCTGTACGAAAAGTTTGGATAAGAAAAGCCTGATAAGCGGAATAATCTGCATGGAATCGCCGGGATGCAGGAATTTGTGAGTTTTAAGTACGGTGCAGCTCGAGTTGATGGAGATACTCCTATCGCTGTTTCACTCTCCCATTCTCGATGAATCCTCGAGAACTCTCGAGTGTCGAGTCGTCACTCGCGACAAGTTGATCCAAAGTCGCGATCGCGCGCTACAGATTCCACGGAAAATACCCTTCTTACCCTTTCCAAGGGCATGCCGCGTGTACTTAGCCTTCTTCGGCTAAAATCCACGACAGCTGCTTTTGACGTCCGATGCTTAAAATGCAAATCGCTTCTAAATTGAAAAACGTGGGGCAAGGACGATTCGCGGCGGTGAGAAAAATTAGCATGGCGGAAAGATTAGCGGGAAACTCGCGATAAGAGCAAGCTGCGGCGCCGAGGGTAAGAGATTTTTCGTGGGAAAAAAGCATAACCGCGAACAAATGAAGGAGAATTGAATTGAGCGCGGTTCTCCGGTAGGGAATTTCGTGGGAATCGAATGAAGCCAGTCGGCCGCGAACCGCCTTTAATTACCGCGCGAAATTACGGGACCTTCTCGTTTTTACCGTCGTTGTCGCCCGTCCTCGAGGCCTCGGGAAATTTATTCCTCGGCCGCCCGTTTTCCACCGGGGTTTATTTGCAGTCATTTCAAAACTCCGCAGACCAGGAGAGAAAGAGAGAGAGAGAGAGAACCCGTCGGCAAAAAAGACCGGTGATTTGAGAATTCCTCGGCAAAAAAAGGAAGGAGAAAAGTTTACTGCTTTCGTTCCGACGCGAACGCGCGCCCACATGAGTGCTTTCTTTTCGTTCTTACTCAGTTGCCGGGCTAAACGAACTCGCAGAACCGTGATTACTTCGTTAAGAGACTAGCTCGACCGTGACCGGGCCGAAAGTTTTTGGGGGTAAGTTTCGAGGGGGACTTGATCGCCCGTGGAGCTTTGGTTTTATCAAGCATTTCCGATGCTTTCTCGTCCCCTAGCCTTGCCGGGCACTCAATCGGCCTGAAATTTCGCGTCACAACCGTGTCGAGTGTCGCCTGACAAAGTTACCTACTCCATTTACTCATTACCGTCCTGCGCTCTATGAATATTGATCCATTTATTCATTATCGCTCCGCACCGCGCTCGATATCTAATTTTAAATGCACGACTCTCTCTCGATTCCCGCAACTCCCCCCGCCCCCTTCTTTAGTTTTCGTTTTACGTCGGATAAAAAATTCGTCGGAAAATGTCGGCTATCTCCGGGCGGAATTGTCGTTAATTTTTCGCTGTTTTCACGAAGCGCAACGGGCGCAACGATTTTTCCGACGATTCCCCGACGCTCCGGTGAAATTTTCCACAAGCGCAGGGAGGAGACTCGGAGTAACGGCGAGGAGTTATTGATTCGCTGACGACACTAGAGTCAACTGGGGTTCACTTCCCGCGACACCCCGCTATCTATATAGACGGAATTATCCTCCCTCGACGTTTCCCACCGATCCATTCTGCCGCACGTCCTTTCCCTTCTTCCCTTATCTTTGCAGCCTCGTTATTCTCTCCGCTCATTTTTCTTCTGGCTCCACACATCCCCCATCCACTTCCGTCCTTCCTCTCGCTTTTGTCCTCGCTTCATCTATCCATTTTTCTACCCACTTATCTTCACCTTGCCTACGCTCTCCCAGAGTTTTCGAAATTTTCTCGGCACATTAATTAGTGATTACGAACCGTCCTGGTCTACCTTCTCCACTGCCCCTATTAATTACGGTTGATCGATCATGCCCGCCCTACCCATTTTTTCTTCCCCGTACGTCGTATAAAATCCATGAAAAAGTAGTACACGAAAAGACGTCGAGGATCCTACATATGCGGCCAGGAGAAGAGATTTCCCCAGGTTCTTGCTTTGTTGGTTTCTGTCGGAATTAAGTGACACGCCGGGGCTATTGGAGAACAGAAGGGCCGGAAGTACATACGTAGTGATATACTCGCTTCGTGCGGTATCTCGTTGGCCTTAGAAAAACGTTGGCCCACCGAAACGTGCGCAACGAGTCGTCGGAATGATCCCCGATTTCGTCGGACCCTCTGTTTCTCGGCTCTAACGATGCTTGCCTCGAGTGGATCGTTGGACCCTCTGAGTGAACTCCCCCCCCCCCGGAGAAAGGAAAACCGCGCGATAAGGGGCGTCGATCTTTGACACATCCGTCAACGAATTCTCTTGCCGCTCGATGTTTCCGCCCCGTAAGGACGAATCCGTGTAAAATCCTTTTACGCCGGTAATGGCGGGGAAAGCCACAAAGACGGGGCGAGGGAGCAATGAACCGAGTCGGGGGTTGAAAGCGTAAGACCGGAGAAAGGGAAAGAAATACTGGGACGAAGCGAATGCAAAAGGAGGAGTCTCGGTGAAACCCGTTTGCGATTCTTCCCCCGGCTGTTAACGTTGCCGAGAGTCTAGCATGGCACAGGGGAGTAATCGAGAGGCGTGTCGAGAGATAGGTAGAAACGGCGTGTACCAGGCAAAGGTAATTGATAGAATCAAATAATCGCGCTATTAAACGTTGGTTCGATGACTCGTTAAATGGATACTCTTCCGACGGGACTTCGGTTATCCTCGGGAGTCAAAAGAAACATGTGAAGGAATACACGGAGGTCCATTGCTGGCGTAGGCGTGACGATACATATTTCTTTTAACCTGTTTTCCCGGGATTCGTCTTTTCGTCGAAATCGTTTTACCGCTCGAATAGGCGAGGTTCGCGCGATCTCGATAAGAAGCTTGGACGTGGCTTTATCGGGATCCACTGGAAAGCTCCCTTTGTCTCTGTGTGTGCGTGTGTGTACGTGTGTGTTCGTTAGTGCGCCACAGGTGTGCGCTTTTCCCCGATTCCCTGGCGAAGGGCCTTCGTTCTCCCTTGATTCGTCCACGACCCTTTTCACTCCTCGCACTTTTCATATGACGTAAGCGCTGAAGAGAAGCTCGAGTGCCATTGCAGCGCGAAATACCATGCAACGCCTAGTCGTTGAAAAATACACGACCATACATACGACTGCACTTGACCCCGAAACTACTAGATTCTAAAAGCAGCAAAATATTTATGTTTTACGAGCGAGAGCGGATGATTTTCCAGGCTGTCTGACGATCCCTCGTAATTTTCCAACCTATTCAATCACCTGCCTCTTTTCCATTTCTAGCGAGAAGCTTTGACATTTTTCAAACGTTTCAATTCCTGTTGAGCAATGTTTAATATCTCGGCGAGATTTTCTTTTATGACATTTTACTCGGCGAGTCTAAGAGCGGCAGAGGCTGGGAAGCACTTCAGCTCAATCAATCTGACGTACCTAAAATAACGTTAATTAGTGGCCATAATTTCAATTACACTTGAGAAGAGGTCAGACCGGTCTTGTTTCTGAAATTGGCCGTTTCCGTTGCTCTCCCTCGTAGATCTCTCGTCTCCTTGACTTCTCCATAACGCTGTTGCCCTTGTAATAAGCTGTCGCTTACACGTACAAGGTTCATGCGACTAGTGCTCGGGTAAACTGAAATATTCTTCGTTTATAAAACATGGCCGGCAGACGTGACCGTCGTTACGGACAGCTATCCAATAAATGGTGCATCGTTTTCAAGATTCATAACTCTGACGTTACGTCGATGACTGTACGACGGAAGAATCCGGTCCTCCGTATAAAAAGAATATTTCCGAGGGAACGTCGAGCGGGCAGTTTGATCGAGCGCGATATATGTATACTCTGTGCTGTGAAGAGGAAGGCGATTCGTCGCGGATTAGTTGTATCCCCTCGAATGCAGAGAATGCCCGGCGGATGACTGTTGGGCTGCATCCGCTCCTTTGTCGCGGTGACCTCGGATTTGCATACACGGCTCGGGTTTTTTGCCTTCCGCCGACGACGTCGCTCGCGGAAGCCGCTCGGCCGCCGTGCGAATCGCCCAGCCACCCGCTCTCGCATTGCGATACGATTTAACGAGCCGTCGTGTAACGGTCGCTTAACGATGATTCACAGACCGGTCAAATGGTGCTTGAACCTCAGTCGCTTCTCTCACTCTGCCTTCGTCTTCTTCTCCTCCCTTCCCTCCCTCTCATTCTTCCCTTCCGCTCTTCTCTGCGCCTCTTTTCAGAGTTCCTCTCCCTCCCTCTCGCTCGCTCTCTCTTGTTGTTCGCTTCCTACAAGTTTGACCCTGCTCCGTGCGCCTCGTTTCTCGCAATTCTTCCTCCGAGAAGGTCCTCACTCGGTTTCTTTGAGCGGCAAACTCTCACTGACAGCCGGCAAACAGAAACGAGAAGGTATTGACGTTCCTATTTGTCAGAGCACCTGATTATTACTTGTCTCGGGTCGGTTTGGTCTTCCTCTTTGACGCACCGCATTGGGAGAATTTGCTGATTGTTCTCGGATCAATGGGATCGATCTCGGAGCGAAGTTTTTAGCTGTTTTCCAAAGGAACGAGGAACGTCTGAGCGACGAAGCTGTGACCTTCCTGGGTCCTCAAGTTAGCTGGGTACACTGACCCTCCTGTACCTCCCTCCCCTTCGCCGCTGCAATCGTGCAGACGAGATTCTGTCCCCCGCCTACCACGATTCCTCTCTTTCTTTCTCCACCACGGCTCTCCCCCCTTCCCCTCCTGCTCTTCTCTCGCCGCTATCGTAACTTCGCGCTCGTAAAGTTCCACGGCGGAACGACCGGCACTTCCGGAAACTCGCTTTGGCGCGCTCGCCCGTGGATCGTCGAGCGAGGTGAGTCTCGCTATGCATCTCCCGGCGATCGAGTTCTCTCGCACATTGAACGATCCCCATGGTTCCCGCGGGAACCGCTGATGAAAGTGTCCCTCGGGAACTCGTTAGGTCCGACGCATTCGTACTTGGGCGCTTGATTAATATTTCAGGCTACCCCCCCGGGCAATCTCTTTAAACAGTAATTCCACTTACGAACTTGCAAACCCCTTTCTGCGGGGAACGGCGAATTATGAAGATTTCGAGCGTGTCGGAATTCCCGTAATTACCGCGACTTTCACGTCGGAGCGTTTAACGAATTCGCAAAATAGATTTCGTCGCTTCATTAATGCCGAAACCGGGGGCGTTGGAGTTTATTGCATAATGAAACGTTGAAATACGAGTTCTCTTAGCGAGTAGCCCGACGAGGATTTTACACATGCCCAGCGTAGGTACTTGGCTGTCCTTAAAAAACAGAACGCCCTTACAGCCGGCGGTCGCTTCCGTTTCCGTCTGGAACGTCGACAGACGCGATCGATCGGACGTCTGCCGGGTTGTTAGTTGGTTACATCGTCTCTTTCACCTTCCCTTTCTCGCTCTGGCTTTTCCAACTCTGTACCCTCGTCCCTGCTTCAGTTCCCTTTCGACCGAGCTCTCGTTTGTCGGCATTTTCATCTCTTTTGCTCCAGCACTCTATTTCCGTTATCAGGACTGTCGGTTCCCTTGGTCTCCCCCCACTTTGTCGGCTTTTTCTCTCGGTTTACCAGGCTCCTCGAGCCTTTTCTGCCCTCCGCAGCACCGACTCTTTATCTGTTCGTCTCTGATGCTGTTCTCGCGTGTTCTCCCGCATTTTGCTCTGCGTTTATTGCCGCGTCGGATGCGTTCGCTGCCGTCAGTCTGCTACGATGAGCTGTCTCGTCTTCGACCGACCCTGCCGCCCCTCTCGCCCCCCTCCCGCCTTACTGTGCCGTATATATCGATCGGACGAGACCGTCGGTCGAGCGGAATTACGTTAACGAAACGAGGGGACGGGAGAAGAGCTTCGGTGGGGTCGATTTGCCCGGCTCGAATGTCCCTTTCTCTTCGTCCCCTCTCCCTCCCCTCCTCTTTGTACTCCCGTCGATGCGAAAAATATTCCAGCAGTGACATTGAAACATTATACAACTAGCAACCGAGTCTGGCAGTACCGCGCAGACGTACCAGAAATATCCAGTACCAAAATTTCCGAGATAACGGCGCAACAGTTACCTAATAGCTAGCATTATTCCATTTCACGGTTTCACGAGCGGAGGTAACACGAATCCCTAATAGCCTACTGTCTCAGCGTTATTTCCGAAGAGTCATGGAAGAAACGTTCAAAGTTTTCCGACGTGCCTTGGCTCGTTAGGATATTTTTTTTCACCGCTATCACGAAAGACCCTTTTCGTGGTTATGGTTCGGCACGTAACGGTCGGCGACGACCTACCCCGACGTGTTTTCGGTTCACCCTGTATAAGAAGGAGAGAGAGAGAGAAAGAAAGCGACGGGGACGCATTGCCGCGTTGTGTCGAAGGGCGATGCACCCCGCCGGCGGCGGCTGTCGTTCTCCTGGGGCGGCTCACCCCCTTTCCTCCCCTTGTTTCCCCCTCTTGTCGCCATTCGACGGACTCGACCCTCGTCGGACCCCCTGCCCGCCGTCGGAGGGGTCGGGACGGTCGATGCAGCGTTCCCATGGTAACCAGACGCGTCGTCCGCCACCCCCCCGCGAACGGCGCCCTCGCGCTACAGTGCATTCAACCAGGGTGCAATCTTCCCTCGAAAACGCAACTACGCCGGTCGCTCGGCAACCGGAATTACGAGCCATCGTCGCCGGTTCTTCATCTGCTCGTGCGAACATCTAATCCCCCAATAACCGAAACTAAAAAGCTTGGCAATCGGTGGATTTGACAAAAATATTGCGTGGATCGGATCTAAGGGCAGTACTTTGGTTGGAATTTAGATGAGCGAATCAACAGGATGTGATGTTTGACTTTGCTGGAAAAAAAATGAGTTTTCTCCTGTTGCCGGTGATTTCAGCAGTCCCGTGGGGTTTGATCGACGAGCCCCGAGTAGTAGTTTCCCCCGGGCGCGGACGGGTCTTGCCAAGGGCTCGCGATAGTCGAGTGGTACTGGTTTGCAAAGGTGAGCGCGCCTAGTCGATGGGCGACAAGATTTATGGCTCGCCCTTGAGCGCCTCCGCGGCTCGATCTCGTTCCGTCTTACTCCCGCCGGCGAGAGATGGGATCTACGAGACAGCCGGTGGAATTAATGCCGGCGGCGCGTACGCGAGTCCACCGCGCGGGGCTTTAATAAAAGGAGCATGGCCGTCGCGGGGCCCGTTTCCGAGGAAACGAGCAAAGGCAAAGGGGAGGAGAGGAAGAGGAGCCAGGGGGAGGTCGATTGACCGACGACGGTCCCCGAGCGCAAAATAATCCACCACGAGAGAGAAATCACGACCTCCAGACGTTCCAAGGGAAGGGGAAGTACGATGGTCCTCTTAGTTTCCGCTCTTGAGACGCTATTGAAATTGCGTCAGTCGGAAAAACGGGCTCCTCGAGCAAAAATAGCGGACCTCTCCTCGGCCTGAGCGGAGCCATCTTATTAGCCGATTCGTGGAGGGATTGCCGAGGAATTACGGACCGGTCGGACTTATCCGCCGAGCGATTCCATAAATTCAGCGACGCTGAATCGACCGCAGAGATAGGTGCTCGTCGTTAACGACCCCACTCCTCCACGATAAGGCGGCAAAATGTTTGCAAAATCCACCGAAACGATCGCGACCATGATTCCGCGTTAATTGCTCCGCCGCAGAAACACTTTCATAAATGGGGATTATCCGCGTGAAGTGGCGGTGCGATTGTGCCTATAAATCTCGAGCTTCGACGTGAGCTTATACGGGATCGAGCCAAGACGAAGTGGTACGAGTCTAGCTTTTGACATACGCCGTTTTCTCGGCGAAGAATCATCCATATCCATTCCCGTTGAGACCAATCCTACTGCACAGATATTAATTACCCCGCCTGTAAGAAAAAGAAAAATGTAGGGGCAAAAACGAGGACGAGGCATCGACGTGGACCGATGGAAATTGAAATCTATGGTCGGATTCGAAGGAGCAAAGTTTGCTCGACAGGGACGAAGAGATTATTAAGCAGATTGCGCCGTGTCTCATCGACGAGGGGAATGGAGGGGTAGTCTGCCAGACTTTCTCGCAACTTTCGAGTGTCTACTTGAAGACCTTCCCTCGCCCAAGGTCGTCGATCGTGCCTCGCCAAACTGCTTATAGCCACCGGTCTATGCGTTTACCCCCCCCCCCCCCATCACCCACTCCCCCATCTAACTTTTTCTCTCCCCTCGTCGTCCCTCTGTCGATCCTTTTGCGCCCCGTTCGACATTGGTAGTCGACGCCGGGTGGTTCCACAGCGCCATGGCTTCGGCCGAGTGGCGGGGGGTGGCGAGGGGGGCACGGCGTGACCCCTGAACGACGCTCATCGATCCGGAGGGGTGCACGCACCCTGCCGTTCTCAGGACTGCAACTACCTGCGTGCGACGCCACACGCTTTCGAATAATCCAGAAGCCCCGGGGAAAATTAATGGGCTCGCTCGAAAATTCCGGAAGAGTCGCATTTCGGGGCATTATTCCGAGGACGATAAGATTTCCAGGAAATCTCGTGGAAGTAAATGCGCAGTAATAACTTTAATTACCGAGATAAGGGGGTGGGGGGATACCGGTGAAACTTTTTATCCGCGAATGCCTGAGCAATTTGGTAGGATATCCCTCGGCTCGAACGTGAAAGCGTTCACGCGGAACGAGGCAAATTTTTCCACGTTCTTAAATACATTCCGTTTGCGTAGGAATGATCTTTTAAGAATTCCCGGTCGATCGGATCGCAGGAAAACCCGCGTCGGCAGTAGCGCGACGTCGGACGATTGGTTGGCGATCGATCGGCAAATATCCGGGCCGTTCTCGGAAACGTCCGAGCGGAGAAGGCGCAAAACGGCGAATCCTCGCGATATCTCGGTATGCTAAGTACGGCTTTCCGTCGACCTCGAGTCCGCGCTGCGGTTCCCTCAGGAGCGTTCACCTTTTATCTCGGGGCTCGATCGAAATTCCTGCACGAAGCCCCGCGAGCGAACGGCCAGGGAAAGGAAGAGCGGTAGGGAGAGAGGGCTAGGCAGAAAGGGCGAAAGGAAGACGATGCCAGATGGAGAGGGCGGTATCGGAAGAAGAGAGACGGTGAGAGTCGTGTGCGGAGCCGCGCGAGGGAAAGGATGACGGAGCTCGGAGGCGGAGGAGAAGACGTACGAGAGAGACTCGAGAAACGTTTCCTCAAGCGACGAGGAGATTCTCTTTGTTCCGAGTTTCTGCGACGGTTCTTCCCCTCCTTCGTCGGCCCACGACCTCCTCAATCTCTTGGATCCTCCGTCTCGCACTCTCCGCTCTCTCCTCCGCGCAGCCGAGGATACGAACCGAGCCCGTGCCCCTCGCCCTCGCTCGGTCCCACACCGTCCCTCTTCTCTTCCTCGTCGGTCTTTGTCTTCCTCGGGAAATGCGAGTGTGTCGCCGTGTGGAACTCGGCAAATTCAACGGCCGGGTGGGAGAAGTGCGATAACCTTCGTATTCGTGACCTTGGACTCGGAGGATGCCCGTATCTTCCTTTTTCCTCGTCGCTCCAAGTTTCGCGATCCTTCTTCGCTTTCCCACTCTCTTCCTCTTCCCCGTCCATTCTTTGCCGGTCTCTTCTTGAGTCTGTCCTTCTTCCTTCGTGGTGCCGGCTCACTCGGTTGCCCTCGGTCTTTCTCCGCTCCTGTTTTCCTTCTCCCTTCCGGTTTCTCTCCGTCCCTCGAACGACCAACCGTCCCTTTCCTCTGGCTCGCCGTGTGTGTTAGAGCGCTCGGGTGAAACATGGCCGGGCAGCTCGGCTCGAGCGATTTAATTAGAGGGACGAGCTCTCTCTGCTCCTCGATAGTCGCGCTTCGCTACGAGGAACAAGCGAGTCGGCTCGTCCGCTCGTCTGCTCGTCGGCCGAAGGAACGACCGAGACGCCCAGGAGGGGGGAGGAGTCGATGAGGGACCACGCACGCTCGTGGGAAAATGACAGGTACGCCGGAAGATGGACGGTTTTACTCCGGCTCGAACGGTCTCGCTGTTGCCTTCGCCCTCGTCGATCCTTCTCGCAGGACGAAAAGTCGGATAGATTAAATAGCGTCCCGATACTACAAAACTTATGCGGATCATCCTGTCGTCGCGTGGACCATGAGGAAATGAAAAGTCCCCCAGTACACCCTGTTGGCATTTCAAACCCCTCTACCGATCCAGTCTTAGGCGATTCTTGCATAATCTTTAAGCACGATGTAAACCTGAGCATGTAATGACGATCGGCAAGACGGATCGGTTGTACTGATAGTTTGTTACTTTTGATTTCAGGGATGCCGGTTGACTGAAGATGGCCTCGCCGACACCCTCGCTGGAATCGCGCGCGAATTCCCTCGGGTCCCTGGCCTCGCTGTCCCCGCTAACGGTGAGCGGCAGTTCCCCGCCCGCGAGCGACTCGGCGATCTGCGACGTCGACAGCTGCGACCTCTGCCTCGACGCATCGAAGCCAGGTGACGCCCCGTGTCCGAGGTGCCGGCTCGGCGCAACCGCCGCCGGGGTAAGGTGCACCGGCTGCAAGTCGACCGAATCTGACGCGGTCGCACGTTGCTTCGATTGCGCCAACTTCCTTTGCCCGAACTGCGTGATGGCGCACCAGTACATGCACTGCTTCGAGGGCCACCGGGTTCTGAACCTCGGGGAGTCGAAGCTCGAGACAGTTACGGCGGTGGCCAACGCGGTGGCCAACGCCAATAGCACGGGCTCATCGGTCACGAGCAACGGCTCGGTCAATGAACAGCTGCCCAAGAGCAACAACCTCGTCATCAACGGGGGTGGTAGCAACGGCGAGAAGATCCTATTCTGCCCGAGACACAAGCAGGAACTCCTCAAGTACTTCTGCCGAGCTTGCTCCGTCCCGGTCTGCAAGGAATGCACGATCTCCGATCACCCGGGACCGCTCCACGATTGCGCCCACATTAGCGAGGTCGGGCCGCAACAGCTTGAGTCCGTCGCACGGGCAATTCAAGAATGCCGTGCTAAGGCGGCCGATGTCAAAGCGGCTGTCAAAGCCGCGGACCACGGAGCCGCCAGACTCCAGGTCCAGTACCACAAGGCCCAGAACGAGATCAACGACACCTTCCAATTCTACAAGTCGATGCTGGAGGAGCGCAAGCAGGAGCTCCTCAAGGAACTCGAGTCGGTATTCTCAACGAAACAAATTTCCCTCAGCGTGCTCACGCAAAAGGCCAACGAAATGGCCGACAAGATACAACAGACTTGCGAGTTCGTAGAACGGCTGACGAAATACACGACGGTGACAGAGGTTCTCATGGTTAAGAAGATCCTCGATACGAAGCTCCAGGTGCTTCTCAACTACACGCCAGACATAGCCAACCAGTCCGCGGATCTCGAGTTTGTCAGCAACTATCAAGCCATCCAGGTGGGCGTGAGGAACACCTTTGGCTACGTGAGATGCAACAGCGACAACACAGCTGGTCCGATCGGCAAGCAACCGCCAATCGCGCGACCAACCGCCCTGTCGTCGAGCAACGGCAGCAGCGGAAGTAGCGCCAGCAGTGGACCAGGTAGCGCAGGATCCCTCGGTGGTCTTCTATTGGACAGACCTTACAGCAATGGTCTCATATCCTCCAACTCAAATTGCGTATCATCGACCTCTCCGTCGCATTTCGACACCAATAGCAGCGTCATCACGAAACGCTTTAGCTCGGCCAACAGTCTCGGGCCATTCTCCACGACCATCAGCGATCTCACACTCAACGGGATGAACGCCAATCCCTACGAGAAGTGGAGCAACGGCGGCAGCGACGCCTACCCAGTCGTCACGACGAACGATCACTTCGCGATGCCCAGTGTCGCCGTAGCGGCCAATGGTCCGCCTGGAGATTCCGTCCTTGATCTCACCTCAAAGTTGATCCCCAGCGCGACCATCTTCCCGCTCAAATCTCAGATTAAACGGCAGAAAATGAGCTACCACTGCAAGTTCGGTGAGTTCGGCGTAATGGAAGGACAATTCACGGAACCTTCGGGAGTGGCCGTGAACGCGCAGAACGACATCATCGTCGCCGATACGAACAACCATCGCATCCAGATCTTCGATAAGGAAGGAAGATTCAAGTTCCAGTTCGGCGAGTGCGGCAAACGGGACGGACAGCTGCTCTACCCGAATAGAGTGGCGGTGGTGCGCACTTCCGGTGACATCATAGTCACCGAGCGATCACCCACCCACCAAATACAGATCTACAACCAGTACGGCCAGTTCGTGCGGAAGTTTGGCGCCAACATTCTGCAGCACCCGCGCGGTGTGACCGTCGACTCGAAAGGTCGCATCGTCGTCGTGGAGTGCAAGGTGATGCGCGTGATAATCTTCGACCAGACCGGTAACGTCCTGCAGAAGTTCGGTTGCTCGAAGCATTTGGAATTCCCCAACGGGGTAGTCGTGAACGACAAGCAGGAGATCTTCATCAGCGACAACCGAGCACACTGCGTCAAGGTCTTCAACTACGAGGGAGCTTATCTTCGACAGATCGGAGGAGAGGGAATCACGAACTACCCGATCGGTGTAGGAATCAACGCCGCTGGCGAGATACTCATTGCCGACAATCACAACAACTTCAACCTGACGATCTTCACTCAGGACGGCCAGCTGATCTCGGCTCTGGAGAGCAAAGTCAAGCACGCGCAATGCTTCGACGTTGCTCTTATGGACGACGGGTCAGTCGTCCTCGCGAGCAAGGATTATCGGCTCTACATCTACCGTTACGTGCAAGTCCCGCCGATCGGCATGTAGACCGGCGACGCCCGCCGACGGCGACGATGATTGTCGATCGCATCGTCATCCTCGCCGCCGTCGTCGTCATCGTCGTCGTCGCACGTCCTTGATCGAGCCGCGGACCAGTTTAACCACTCGCAGCCGGTTGCATCAGTCTCCGTGTATACCGAGATTCCTGAAGGCGCAATCACTTTCCTGGTAAGGATAGATCCCAAGTCGGATCACTGTAACTCCGCCGCAAGGATTACGGGCAACCTTGGCGGCAGCATCGACCGAGAGGAGGAGGAGGACCAGCTTGATTCCACGTCGACAACAACGATCCTCGTGGTGCAGTTTGTCGTCGATCGATACGCGGACCAGTGTAACCTATTGCCCGAGCGTCGTCCTGCAAGGACCACCGCCGTGGTCGATCTCTTGGTCAGGCCGGCATCATCGTCATCGGCGAGCACCGTTGCATCGTCCGGGCTGTCGTCGAGCGGGACTCAAAGCTGCGTCACGTCGTCGCCTTTGACGCGCTCCTCGAGCGTCGACGACTCGCCCATCTTTTTTTACCTAGACTTACCCGCCTACTTTCTCTTGGCTCGTCTGTACCGGAACCACCGCTCGTGCTCACTTCGCCTTCGTCCACCTTTGACCGCTCGAGAATCGCCCAACCCCCAGCTACCGCACACGTCACGAGAGATCGCGAGAGAGGAGAGGAGAGAGCGCGCGAGGGCCCAGCGGAGAACGACGGATTCAAAACGCGCCTCGTCGATACGTTTTCAGGAGCTATTATTGTCCACCGGCTCGGGGGATGATAAGAACCATCCTCGCACGATCCCGCCCGATTTTCGCGACAACCTGCCGGAGCTTGCCGTCGAAGACAGGGAGAAAGAGGGAGCGAACCGAGATAAGCCCATCCTCGGGGATGGGAAAGTGTTTGGTCCAGGCGCGAAATTCCCCGATGACGAGGCGCCAAACCGACGTTCTTCCTCCTCCTGCACCCCCGCCCCACGAAACCGCGTACACACGCACGCTCGCGCGCGGAACTTACTTGTTAATGTTGTTATAACTGAGAATACTGTTATTGTTGTTTAGTTGTAGAGCTCGCCGCCGCTAGTCACTTCCCTCCCCTTCATCCTCTCTCCCACTTGGCCAACCGTGCGCCCTTCCTCGCGCGGGTTCCTCTTCCGAGTTTCCATGGCCGTCTTCATACGCTCCATTCCGCCAAACTCCTCTTCCCGTTCAAACGACCTTCGACCGCCTCTCCGTACCGTTCGAATTGCTCGCCAGACTTTCCGTCGGTACATCAACGCGCGAAACTCGGCAGAAAACGGACGATCCTTTGGCAATTTCACCGAGGAACTCGAGCTCTCCGCCAGGTCAAATTATATCGTTTACTTATAAGTCAAAATATCATTTGCTCGAAAATCGCGAACCCATCGGTCTCTCACAAAGGAGTCGCAGAAAATTATCCGTCTGGCAAAAAGTCTGGCAGTTGCTGTTTCCGTTTGCCAACGAAACGGTACACCGAAGGACGCGGATAATTGTTCTCGTCTTGCTTGTTGAGAGAACTGGGCAAACGGTTTTCAGGTAAAAGCAAATTAAGTCGATTATGTACATCGGGAATCCAGTTGCTCGTGTATCTTTGAACGAATTCCAAGAAGTCCTCCGTTTCAGCAAACCCGACAGCTTGTGAATTACATTTCTGACATCGGCTTCGTCCTGGGCCAACTACGCAACCGAAGCTCGGACAATCGAATAATTAAATGGATCGCAATTGTCATTCTTTCGTTCGTCATTGTATGAGGAATTGCGATCTCGTTCTTCTGTTTTCTTAGGATCCGTCGGATCAAGCTTCTCTGAGGGGAAAAAGTAGAGGGAAGAAACGCCCAACGACGCCGATCGTCGACGAACCTCGACTCGTTCAATTCCCTTCTAAACCCAAGTTTCCCCGAAAACTCGATGACAATCCTCGTTCCAAGTGGTTCAGCGTACATTTCGTAGCGATTAACGTTGACTGTGCTGAGAAAACCACTCCATTCCCGTTATCGATTTCCTCCCGTGGCGAAATAAAAGGAAATTCACTTTTGGAAAATTCGATTGCCTCGAGTATAGCGGAGTAATTGGTAAATACTTTGTCCCTTGCAAACAAATTGTCCACCAAATCCGCCGTACTGATAGCAACGAGGACTCGGTGAAATGAATTTCGTGTTTATTTAGCGACAGCCTTCGGGTTGGAAAGGTTCACGGTAATCGAAGAGTTTTCTCATTGTGTTCCCGCGAAAATGCATTTAAATAATGACAACGACGACGGGACCCGCGCTTTGCTTCCTTCTCTTCATCCGGCCGCCCTTGTCCCTCGATAACGAGTCGCTCGCGTTTCCGTTCCCGACGTTTTCCGTCTCTCTGACGATCGGCAGTGCCGTGATGGAAGACGCGCGAATCTGCAGGGCGTGTGCCGAGCAGGCGGAGAGTTTTTCGTTCCTTCCTCGCGGGAGACGGAACGAGACGATCCATCGACATCATCTACAGGGCCTAGAGAATTTCCGGATTTGGCCAACGGACATTTCCCCGTGAACCCTCGGCCGTCTCCCCCTGGCAAATCACCCCCCCTCCCCCCAGCCCGTCGATCTGATACGTTTCTGTCTCTCGTAGTAGTATTAATGTAGCACGTAGCCGTAGCGAATCGTAGAGTACCCTGTTAAGCATTGACATCTTCTTTTGTTTTCGTGCCTGCTCTCTATACGTCCATTTCTTTCGTTTCCCGCTGATATGGAACGGTCCTTGCCGATTATTCAAGTGATCCAACTACCTACCCCTCTTACCTTTTCGGGGCCCATCAGCCTCTCAGCGAAATCTTTGCACCTCTGTTTTCCAGAATCCCGAGAAATGAATGATTTGCCCTCAGCAAGAAGTGCCGAAACGACCGTTAATCGCGCTAGGTTTCTACGTCGCTCGAACGTATAGTATTAATATATTTTGTTGGATGAGTCGCCGACAACTCCGGTCCAACGCGACTCTGTGACGTATTCATGCATGTTTATTATTACCTTATTATTATTATTATTATTATTATTATTATTATTCGATTATTCTATTATTATTCTATTATTATTATTATTATTATTATTGTATTATTGTACGTATTATTACGACGAGTTTTATTATTATCTGCGCGATATCAACTCAATATGTTCCGCTGTGCCGAGACGAGAGGGAGAGAGAGAGAGAGAGAAAGGAGAAAAAAGAGAGCGACGGTGAATGGCCAGATTTTTCACGAGGACCATCGAACCTCTTCTTCCTCGATGAATGGATCGCGAGGAGGCTAGCTGGCTCGCGATTCAGTAATCTTTCTTGAAGATTCCTTCGCCGGAATAGGTCCTCACGAGAGCTGGGAGAACCTTCGTTGATCGACGTACCGTTTAGTATACAAGTCTTTCGTTTTCGTAGGAAAGACACGAGTATCCGGATTCGTTTGAAGTGATTTTTCATTTCGGAAGTATCCATGTCGCGGAATAATGAGAGACCAACGGGTTACGTCTTCCCGGAAGTTGTGGCAGGGCCCCTCGGCCAGTCCAAAATTTCCGGGCTTCTCTGTTGCTCGCCGCAAGACTCTTACTCGCCTTTCACGATGGACAACGATTGTAAAACCATGAGACGCAAGAAATTTCCACCGACGAGACTACGTTCCTTTTATTTTACCAAATGGACCCTTGGTGAAAGGCGAGGGGAGTCGGCGAAATCACGGGATTTTCGTCGAAGGTTCTAACTCGTATCGTTTTACGTTCGTTCACGACGGCTCGCGTATTTCTTTTCTTTTTTTATCGCCACTGACTCGTGTACTTATACATCGGAACGGTGCCGGAAGGTCGGAAAGGATTCTGATGAAACTGACCCACGCCGGGCTGTCGGGAACGACCGTCAAAACGTTTTCTCATTTCGTCTTATTCCGCAGGACGTTACTACACTCGTCTCTGTCGCTCTACTTATCTCTCACCCTCACTCTCTTTCTCCATTTTATTATGGTTTTCGAAGGACACCGGATATCGCCGTCGAGAGTAATCGATCAAATCGGATCATTCCATTCCAAGATAGTTCTACAAGCAAAACACGTATTCCAAAGTCCCCCGCCGGGAAAACGATGATTGAGTTGCACTGTTGTCAGGTTGGGATTAGTTCGAATTTTTAATAAACTCTTTTTCTTGCCTCAGAAGCATCGTAGTCGTTAGAATCGTATTATTAGCGTAGTGTATTGCGTTTAGTCGACGAACGTTGACGAGGGAAACAAGCCGCAGGTGGAAAAACAGGAAAACTATGATAAACGGGGATGGGAAAAGAGATCGCCACGCCGGTGTTTTTGGGGTATTTTCGTCCACTTCCCTACGTATTCCTCTGTATTTCTCCTACGTTGGATATTGTCTCCTTTTTTTAAATAGCCAGACAACACGTCTTTCTGTTTGTTTAGCGTTTAAAGTCGCGTGGTCGTTACTATGCTATTTAGTTATTATTAGCAAATTAATGGATTAATGAGCGGGCACGACGAGTCCATGCCAACTTGCCAGCTAGCCGTGTCACTACCTTCATCGCTCGAATTCATTTCCTTTCAATTCTTTTTCTTCATCGTGCGATCACTTCGCGACGTCCACAGGAGAGAAACTCTGCTGTATGTGTGTCTCTGTGTGTGAATATGTGTGTTTATGTACATAATTATTTCCCCTGTGCATCGACGACCGAGACGAAAGAAACACACGACTATCTCTCTCTCAGACAACCCGCCCCCCCTTTTTTGTACTGGTTTGTTATGTTATTATTTTTAGACGATAAAACCCGATTGTTCTTAATTTAATTGTAAATCGTATTTTTGTTTGTTTTCTAGTTATTTTTTGTTGTAAAATGCTTTTTAATAATATTTTCAGTTCACATTACGAAGCTGGTTTTGGTCTGACTTTATTTTAACATTCTATGTGTTCTTTCTAGTGTGTCACACGATCCCCAGTCCCCTGTCACGCTCAAGGAAATCATCTCGCCGGTGATTTGTCGTCGTCGTCATCAACAGCCGATTTTCCTAGACGTGTCTCGACGGACATCCTTTTTTCACCGGGCCGGCGAGATTTTTTTTCAGCGTACCTTCATCCTTGCGAGTTTCCCCACAATTTCCCGTTTTTTTTTGTATTTTGCACGCGCGCCTACCTTTGAGTCGCGGGGGAATACCGGAGGACAGAACCTCGCACGTTTTCCCTCGTGTCGACCACAATCCGTACATTCCATTCTAGTGAGTTTTTGTCGTAGATTATGTTTGGACCTAGAGCTATCGTAGAGATTTGCGTAATCGCTTCGGCGAGTGGGGTGATTTGTAGAAGTGGAGTTCACCATCGATCGCCCGCGGTGAGTCCTGCTTTCGCACGTCTTTCCACGCGGACAAAGGAACTGCCTCCAAACAGTCGAGCCTTTGGCAAATTAAGGAAGAAACAAACGAGAGATTCGGCAATTCGCGCCCATCGTCAGCCGGGAACGATGAAATTTTCGTGAATTTTAACAAATTTCGAATGTCTCAACGGTTTTTCGACCTTTCGCTGATTGTGTTTTTGGCTTTCGAGCGGTTGATAAGCTTCCTGGTAACAAGGAGGAGGGGGAAGGGAAGGTAGGAGGGACGGAAATAAGCGTGGAGGATATTTCGAACGGAATTGAGAAGGACGACGACGAGTTCCACGGCGCTCGGCGATGTCGATTTGCCGATGAAACTAACAATAACTCGACGGGGAAAAAAGTGATCTACGCGTTTTTAGATACCTCTAACGGATTATAGATGTCACATATATATTTTTGTACGTTCGCAGTGTGAGTAATTGTGAAGACCGCGCCGAGAACCGTTGAATAACGAGCGACACGTGGAAAAAGGGACGCGAGACAATCCAAATCAAAGGGGTTTATCCAAAATTCCACCGTCGACCTGTCCCGTCGAATAATCTGCCCAGAACCAGCAAAAACCCTTTTGTGCAGAGTTAAATGACAGTTTCTCTAATGACCGACCATCCGTTAACGTTGGAAACTACGAAAAGTACTTTTCTCTTTAGGACCGTACGTATGGTGGGGGGTCGTAGGCAAAATTTTCACGTTCTAACGTTCTGGATGGACTTATTTGCCGCGGACATCGACGTTGCGTGGTCTGCAAAATGCGGGAGGGGAAAATTCGTGAAGGCGGCACACTGTTTTCCATTGCGTCCGATCACCACGTTGCACGAAAAGGACGCACGAAATTAGCGGCGCGCGGCGACTCTCCGTAAAACTGCGAGACAAGGCGAAAAGAGCACGTGTTCCCCCCTGACGTGATTTTCGCGAGGGGGGAGGACACAGAGGGAAAGGGAAGGACGGACAGTAGGCTCGCGTTTCACCCGAGAAACGGGAGATATACGTGTTTCGAAATGATGGTTAAACATTTTACTATTTTTCACTCGAATAACACTCCAATATTGTTGCATGCTTAGTTATTATCGTATTAGTCGAGGACGATCTTCTCCTAAGACAAAGTAATATTATGCATTAACGATAACGATCGTACCGTGCGCACGTGCGAATGTACGCGGCGAGACGCGTGTATTTTCGCACGGGCGGCCAAGTGTATGTATACATGCGTATCCGTATGAGGTAAGAGAAGGAGAGAAAAAAAGGCGGATCAGAGATTACACAGTAATTTTTCGCTTGTAGCGCGACTGATCGTTTCCTAGCTCTAAGCGGTATACACGCGTTAACTCATTACTCAATTAATTAATAACTGTACACGGTATATCATTAATATTGTCAGCGGTGTACTCGTTGCGCGCTATCTGCGCGTCGATCGATGATCGATGCTGTAAGGAGAGAGCCAGGAAGCCAAGGGGAATGATCCAACACGAAAAGCAGTTTCTGTGCCTGAGGATTCGAATTTATTTTCATGTTGAATGGAAAATCGATAGGCCATTTTTGGATACGAAAGGTCCTCGCTTTCTCCTCGATCTCGGATTTCGAGGATCGTTGTTACGAAAATCTGGCAATCCTGCGACTCGAAATTCCGGATCCGATCGCCAGCCATGTCGATCGACTCGTGCGGTTAAGCTGAAAGCAGCCAAGTGACGAAACGAAGGACAATTACGACGAGTGATAAGAGAAAGAGTGCGGAGTTTGGAATTTGTGGGAGATGCGATTTTTGAGACTTGAAGAATTTGTTCAGCGGGCCGCAAAGCGCGCGACGATATATTCTTGTAATTCGTCATTAGGTAGACGTGTAAGGCAGCTACGAAGCAGCGAAGTAGATTTAAAACCTGGGATCCACGGGACGTGAGTAAATCCCGTCGGCGGGGAAAACGCCGGCCGGTTCCCCGGGCTGCTGTGATCGCGGCAGTGAGGAAAAAAAATGAAAGAAAGAGAGAAAGATCGGTGCGCGGGTATAGAACGGGAGGGACACTCGGATACTCAAATTCTCCGTTAAGACTGACAAATCAAAGTAAACGAGTCGCTCCGTGTGGCGCTCGGCAACAATCAAATCGATTCCCGTCATCTCCCGTCCAAGGTCGGGCCTGGACGAGACACAATTGTCGTTTGAAGGTCCTTAAGAGGCTCATCGTCGAGGCTCAACGAAGGACCATCGCGGAGTCTTGGACGGCGATCCTTAGGTGCACCGAAAGTGGCAAATCACCGACGATCGGACTCCTCGGAGCGGAAGCTTTGGCAAAACGGAAGCTCCCCTCTGGCGAGCCACGGCCTTGGACGATGCCTATCGACGCTTCCGGTCCGGGGAGAACGAGCCCGTCGGTAGATCCCCGCTACCCCGAACCCTGCGACAAGGCTCCGCCGAAAGACAGGGCGGGGGAGAAGACGCGCGCAGGAGTCGCACGATAGGTGTGTGTCGTAAGCTTAAGGTACATAAAGTAGAGTAAGCTTCCCGTTGGTTCGTAGAGCTTAAGCGGGAAACCGGACTCGAAGCCGGCTCGGCTCGGTTTCCCATTGTTTCCCCAGCGATCTCCTGCGACGTGAAGACGTCTCCGATATTCCGCGGTCGTTTCAGCTCTTCAAAGGGCTCGACCGATCTGAAAGTAAAACTCAGCGCGGCGGAGGCGAAAAGCGCGGCAGCTCGGAGCAGCGAGTGCCAGTTGGCAGTTCTTTCCGTCGGTAATGATTTTTCCCCGGCGTTGCTCGCCCTCTTGTTATATTAATATTGTAAGTCGTGAGCTAACGAGTAACTTATACGATTGAATGTCTAGTCATGGCCTCTCGAGATCTTTATCGCTTCGTATGTGTATAAAACGACGAGGGACACTCTACTTACCATTTACTTATAAAACATGACTACTATTATAATTAATATTACCATCATAATAATGATTATTATTATTATTAACGACACGACACGTACAAGTACACAGATACATTGACACGCAACACGCACACGGAGACGCGCAGGAGAAGTAAGAATGGACGTAGGCGCCTACAATGACCCAAGGGGCTAACGAAAGTCCTGCTTTCTCGCGTACCGTCGTCAAGTCATCCTCACTGATTATCGCCGTTCGTTATTATCATCGGCGCAGGCAGCTCTCACCATCATCGTCGATGTTTGTCGAAACGTAAATCAGCCGCCGTCTTTATTAACGCCATCGTCCCTATTTGCATTGTCTTTCTCATTGCGCCAGTGCCATCGATCGGATTATTGCAAATTATTGCGGTGGAAAAAAAGAGAAGAAAGATTATTATTATTGATGATGATATTTACCTATTATCTTTATTGACGCGGATCTATCGATTTTTGTTATCATTACGCCGATCCTAATTCCTATATTTATTATTATTACCATTGCCATTATTGTCATTAATATTATTATAGCTATTATTATTATTATCATCCACGGGGTAGAACATCATTTCGTCCATCCCGAAAATGTGAAGTCCTATTCATATCTGTTGGCCCATACGAAACAGGACACGGTACACGGTGTATATACATGACGACACATATGTACACGCATACATAGGTATATACATACATTTAAACATTATTATTATTACCATTATTATTATTATTATTATTATTATTACTATTATTATTATTATTATTACCATTGCGTAGGTTATCGTAGGATTTATTAAGGAATATAACGGGAGACAAAAAGGAGGGAGAACAGACGAGAAGCGTTGTTTGACAAGTTTTAATAAAAAAAAAAAAAGTAAATAGTTAGGCGCGTTCGCGCGCTCGGTTGAGAAATATATATGTATTTTTTTAAATTTTGAACTATCAAAGAACAAAAAAAATCGTGATGTCGGCGAGGAGGCGCGATTATATAAAATAAACCCTGGGAACAGAACTATTTGTAGGTTTACTATAAACTATTTAACTGTGCGTAACGGCGATGCCATTGACTCTCGCGCGAAGAGAGTTCCGGAGAGAACATGAGAGAGTGAGAGAGAGAAAGAATGAACGAAAGACGAGCGTGAATAATAAAGGAGCGAGAGAGATTTTCGAAACGAGTCGAATCTCGGGAATCGTCTGCGCGGAACGCGAATCCCCGGCGCGCGGCTGTTCGCTGAGAATTTCCATTAATGTTCAATTTCCCGGACGAAATTATCTACTTAAATTCCACGCGAGCCGAGCGGCCGCCGTGCGCGTCATTTCCGTAAACGAAGAGCCTACCGCAGAGGTAAAGGGCGTGGCAGTATTTTTGATACATCAACGGACCCTGTCGTCGCAAACCGACAGTTTGAATTTTTCCAACGACAAATATAGCGGGGGGCGGGGAATATCAGCGAGCAGCCGGCGCGAGGGGAAGGGATTCTCGTGCGCGGTAGACGAGAGTTCGCGATGGAAGCTCATTAAGAGCGCAGCTGGCGGTGCGGGCGGATCCTTTTTTTTTTACACGCCGTGATCGTAGTCTTTTTTTTCTCCAATCGTCGGCAAAACCAACCCCCGCCGGAGACGGGCTTCGACAGCCGACGGTCGACCGTCGTGCTTCGTTTCCGGCCGTTCGAGCCAGCCGAGGCAGGACGAATGCCAGATAAGGACCGAAGGAACTGCGCACCGAGAGAATCGTCGACTAAAAACTATTAACACCCGACAATATAACATCGCGAAAGTAATGAAATAATGCCGCGATATGTCGGTTTTTTGAGGCAACGCTAGAGTTGGAACAAACGGATTTTCGTGGCGACTGGGAAAAGTGAACGAGACGGGACCTCCCGGAAGGGTATCAATTTCAAATAGATTCGACGGGTATTTTGTTACTCCGTAAAATGGTATTTTTCCGTAGAACGGTATCGCATTCGCTGAGCCTCTTGCTGAACCTTTTCTCTCGGTGCGACGACTTGTGGAATATGCGGAACGGCAGGTGAGAAGACGGAAAAGAACGAAACGAGAATGAAAAGTATAAAGTATCTTCATGTCAATTACTCTAGGGAACATCATTAACGACAAGGGTAAACGAACCTTGCGAGAACCACCACTGAGGGAACCTTTTATTCCGCGAGTCTTTTTTCTACCACCTTTATTCTACTTCTAAACGCGCCTTTCACACTTGGCAAAACGATTCGTCCACTGCTTCTGCTTCTTCTTGGCAGAGACACACGAGAGAGAGAAAAAAGCGCACGCGACGGGAGGTAGGAGAGAATGGAAGTTTCGACAGGCTAACCCGACGACCCGTCTGACATTCCTCTCAGATTTGCTACTGCGTTATATCCAACGACACTGAATGTTGCTGGCGCGTTCCCTGGACTCTGCCAGTTTTGTCCTCTCGCGTTCGAAAAGCACGACACGCTTCCTCGTCAGGCGAGAAAAAGACGGTCCGGCCTACACGCAACTGTCCATAGCGTTCCCATGACTTCGGGTGAACTCAAAACACCACTCTAACCCACTCTGCGGGGTGTCTAACGTTATCGGTGAAAGAGAGAGAGAGGGAGAGGGGCTGAAACCAATGGGGGAAAGACAGGATCTCGACTGGATCATCCCGACACAGTAGCATTTACTGTCCGACTAATATAACTCGATATCAAGTACCGTTCGGTTATTGTACACGTAAAACAATACAAAAAGTATATGTATATATATAAATATACATATTACATCCATGCATACATACGCAGGCATATATATATGGATTATATATATATATATGGATTATTGCTACGATATATACCGATTATTGAATGTACTGTAAAGTGTTTGTATTTTTTAATTGACTGCGTTTTGCTCATGTTGAAAGAGGGTAAGGGGGTGCAGTTTCCGCGACGAAGTTGTGGCGTTGTTGTGTACTGGCTATTTTTTCGTAATATACATAGATATATGATGAGCGGGAAAGGTGGGAGGTGGCGAGGAGAGGAGGAAAATATTTTTTCGGGGATGGAGGAACGTGGTTGAGGGACAGTGTCGTTCTTGCTGTTCGATCGGCGATGAGCCTACCACGAGGAACGACCAGGACCGGGAAGGAAAATTCTCGGGGGTAGCTCGGAAGGGGCTGTGATCGTTGCAATCGCCGACAGGCATCGGGCTTCACCTACGAATTATCGTCGATAATCACGGAGCGGGACGGTGCGACGTTCGGACCAAAGATTCATGCCAAAAAAAAATACCAAACGTACAATCCACACGTTATTCTTTGAACGTTTCGTTTTATTCCTTTATTTTCCTGTTCGCGCAACGGAGAGAGGAAGAGTGTGCGATCGATCCTAACGAAGGCTCGACACTCCGGAAGTCCGTGTTTCTTTGCGTTATTCCTTGCCGTAGCAATTATTCCGACAGTATTCTCATTGACATTCCCAGTTTGTTGCGCGCAGACGAATTAACCGTGACAGTTCCGCGACTCGCGTCGTTACCAATATGGTTATCATCGCGACAGGCTTCTAATCGAACGAATCACTCAGCCACGCGTATTGTTCTCTCTATGTGTGTATATATACACTGGCCGTATTATGTACATTTCTCGTGGTTCTCGCGCGACAGAAGCGCCGTAGGTGAACGTGGATTATATTCGGCAGTGACGGTGACACGTGAACTGTAATTGAACACCAATCATGTAACGTCGCGAATACTCGAAATGTCGCCATGTCAATGGAAACCCCCGTTGGCCCGGCGACGTTTCATCGCGAATTGTCTTCTTTTCACGGGGTCGATACGTTCCCGTTCGCTTGGTTAATTCGCCGAGGAACGAGCGGTTTATTCGCGACCCGGAGAAATTGTTTTTCGTCGCTTTGCCATCATTCGGCCGAATGGAAAAACCCACACAGGGAATTTCTCATCGGCGCGGTTTTGTTTGCCGAGCAACACGCGACCGCGGCGTACCGTCAGCTCGATATTATTTTCCCACGGCGATGCGAAAACTCGCGTTTGCGGATTTCAACATCCTTTCGCTTATTAAGAGAAACGCACGCCCACGGGTACAATCGCTTTTCATCCTCGAAACTCGCTCGCGATTGCTCGCGAACAACAGGTGATCCGGCTTTCCCATTTCCCTGTCCATCGCAGAAATCCGTTCGCGGTTCACCTTTTTTTCCAACCATTTATTTTGCCCTCGTCGTTGAGTCGGCGACAACGGCGTCTGGATTTCGCGTTTAACGACGGAACATGTCGACCCTGTTTTCTATGAATTCGCGGAGGAAACGTCGCCCGGGAGCATTTATAATCCCTTGAATATTCGCCGACGAGCCTTGGTCAAAGTGGAGGATCGTTCGACAGGGTCCAACTGGCGCGTAATCGGGTCGCTCTGCCGAACGGAAATGCATTACGATTGGCGCGAACGCCGGCGAATTAGTTGGGCGGAAATCCATCTCCGTACGGCCATTTATATCCCCTTCCGTGGATATTACACCGAGAGAAATAGCTCGTGCGGCCGAGATTACGCTGTGTGTAACGTCTCGACGAGGGAGAAATCATTGGAAATTTTATCGGAAAGTCATTTCGCGCGAATTATTGGACAGGACGAAACGCCGATTGCCCACCGACCAATCCGTTTTTCACGCCGGCATATTGCGAATTATGCCAGCCAAAATGTCGAATTCTCATCGTCTCCGACGTTTCGCGGAATAAACTATTTTCTCACGGTGTACGTACGGAAAACTTAGCGACTTTTGCTTCTACGAACGATAACGCTTTTCGTTGTTTCACTTTGGATTTCGTCATTGATTCAACGGTTTTACGGTGTTGCACGACTTAGTGTAATAACGATTACGATAATAACAGCAGCAGCAGCAGCAACAAAGTACTAACTAATAATAAGAGTAGCTGATATAATCGTAGCATTAATGTAACGTTAAAGATACAGTTAATAATAAGCGCAATGGATAATCTCGTTAATCTTAAGTCTCGCGCGCACGCATTGACGTAATTGCAGAAGAGAGAATGAATTCCCGCGAGGCAGATCGTGAATGTTATGGTTTCCTTGGCACGTAGCTGTTTTATTTGCTCTCGTTCGCACGGTTTTCCGGTTCGTCAGTGCCGACAATCTTATCGCTAATGTCAATAGATCGATACGAGCTAGGCAAACCTCAAGGCTGCACCTATTTTATCGTTAGCATTTCCCTTCTCGCTGTTTTCGCTCGGACCTTCGCTCTCCTTACGTTCCTCACGATCTGCCCCCCCCCCCCTCCTTAATAGGCTGTCTTTCAATGCAGACTCGCGAAACAGATAGAAAAATCTCTTTCTTTCGGCCGAATTGCGCGGCTGGCACGTCTTCTATCGTCTTGGACATATTTTCGCTCTCGGCAGAGAGGGAGACGGAGAGGGAGAGAGAGAAAGACAGAAAGTGAGAATGACTATCGTTTTCCGCTAACTTGTTATCGCCGGAGGGCTCCAACGCCCTTCCAATAATTGTACACGCTGTGTAACGTGCGCGCTGAATGTCTAAAATTAAGGAAAAAACGCTTGCCCCGGGCTCAGGGGATTTTAATTAGAGGAACTATAGTCCCGGGGACTTTCTTCCAGGACAAAAACGTCCGAGAGTTGTCCTTCTACCGCTTGGAAGTTCGCTGAGTCCTGTGCAGGCGGTACTACCTTTGTAAGGTGTAAGCCGTTGTAAACCGTTCAGTCTCTTCTCGTTGGTAGCAGTTTAGACGGGGCCGTCCTTTGCGAAAAAGGACAGTTGCCCGACACCGTGTGTAGCTTAGCAATAGTGCTCGTAGTATAGCAAAACAAACCCATCCCTTCGTGTTACGAAGAACTCCCCCCCCCCCCTACACGCGACACGCAACTCACACACGCATACACGGCGACTTCTCGCGCCGAATTAACGGGCGAATCTTTCCCGAATTCTGCACGCACACTCATGGGAACACTTTAAATCGGACCGAAATACACACACACACACACACACACATACACACATATATATAAAGCCCCTCGTTTGTACATAGCCTCGAAAGAGTAGATAGAATCTCTCCGATTCCGGAAATCCGCTGACGACGGATTTCGCTTGGTAATATTTATGGGCCCTAGTGATACTTCACCGCGAACCCCCTCGCGACTCTCCCACCGCGGTTTCCTTTGTACGGCGATCACCCCGAGGGGAATGATTGGCGGGAATTTCGCACGAGACGGCCGAAGAAGGAAGATCCGGAAATTCGCTGGGCCACCTGTGGCTCTGCTCGCTTCTCGGCCGATCTAATATCCTCCTGATATCACGCGGATTCCCCCCGGGCACGATGATTTTCCATCTTCACGGCTCCGGAAGCCGCCGACAGGCCGATTCCCGCAGTTTTACCTCGCGACAATGACGCACTCGGACCATGAAACACTCCTGCAATGCCGTAATTTCCTCGCAACTTTCCCCTCTCGACCATTTCAATTAGAGTTGACCAAGAAACGTACTGAGAGCAGAGGGTGGTAGTGAAGAAAGGTGAAGAGGAAGGACGAAGCTGGGAAGGTAGAGCGTCTTTTGAGCTCTCAGGACAACCCTATCCTCTAAGACTGACTTTCTCCCCCCTTTTAATACAAACCCGCGTTACTCCGGAAAGAGGGGAAAGAATTACCCGACTATTCCCGCGGCCCTTGTGATTCTCCGAAACGGGAGAACGTAGTATGGAGTATTCCCAATACTTTTTCCTCTCTTCGCAGAAGCTTAGAAGGTTTCGGGAAAAAAGGATTTCCAGGCTGTAACCGAAAATCCTCCGACCGTCCCGGGCCGGCCAATCCGCCGACGGAGGGAGAAACGATACGCACCCATTTTTGCACGCACACTAGCGCGCGCACATGTACACACACGTATGTCCGCGTAATACACAGAAGAAACATACACACGGGAGACACTGACAGGGTAGACTCACGACAATTCGCTCACATAGCGATTCCACGTCGTTTTGGCACCGATTAAAAAACGTTTGCCGACGAATCGTCGAGGATCCGGCTGATCCCCGATAAATATCTTCGTTGCGCCTTCCAACAGCGGCGCTCAAAGCAAACGCGATTTCATCGGAGAGCGAGAATATTATGAATAATTAAGGGTTACCACGTAATACGACATATATATTTCTTATAAAGCGTAGGTCTGTATATTGCTCGCCGTTGCGAAAGGACGAGTGAGAGGGATAGAGCGCGATGCCGAGAGAAAGTGAGAGAGAGAGAGAGATTGAAAGAGAGAAAGTCGTACGGTTTGTAGACATTCCATAAGAAATCGTGATTGGATGGTAATGATTATCGATCGAAACTCGATCGACGTGTAACTGATTGATTCTAACTGTAATTCTATCTCTATATTCTTCTACCGATTATATTTTTCTATTATATTTGTACGTTGAATTGTAAGTCCCTAACGACGCGGTCCGGCGCCCTGGCCGAGGGCCGCGGGCCGCGCAAGTTTGCGAAAACAAAAGTGTCGATGCAAGTGAGGCTGAGGCGACGAAGCGGGGAGAGAGGATTTCTAAAAAGCAAAATGAAAGTGCGGGCCGAATGGTTGGACGAGCGGGAGGAAGAGAATATTTTTTTATGGCGAACGCATGCGCGCGTCTTGGCTTACGTTGATACGTTCCGAGGTTTACGTTCCGTTGCTCGTTTTCTCTTGAGTTTCTCGTCGCGCGATCGCAGAGTCCAGACCGCGATAATCGCCAAAAACCGTTACACGTTTGGGAACCGCGTAACCGCGGATGCACAGTTAACGAAAAAATGGAAAAAAAAAGAAACAAGGAAAACGTCGGCTGCCCATGCACAAAATTTCGCCCTGTGCATTACGTTCGACCCACCCCTATTCCCCCCCCCCCCCCCCAGGCTCGAATTTCGCCGACGCATTTCCCCGACGACGATCCTCCATTGGCTTTCTGCCGGGCCTTTCCTCGGCGGGAAAGCCTTCTCTTCCGGTGCGTTTCTCTTGGCAAGTCTCATTGCGCCTGTGTTTTTCCCCTACCGGCGGAATCTTGGCCCCGCTATTACCGGTCACCGAAGGACCGTCCCCGTTGCCGAAGGAAGGGCCCGATCGTGTTACATCGATACCAGCCGCGTAAAATTCCAGTCTTTCATGCCGGCGAATGTACGAAGCACTCGTTACGATTGACATTGCACAAAGTATCCCGTTTTATCGCGAGGACCCTTCGCGCCCGGAGGGAAATACGATTCTTCGACGCCAGAGGCGCGTCACCGGAGAAAAGCACGCTCGGCCGCGTCGAGCTTTTGTCGACCAATCGAATGGGCCGGGGGGGGGGGGGGGAGTAGAGGAACGAGGCAAACGAAAAAACTTTAATGTTTCGCCGGGAGCGAAGGGATTTGCCGGCTGCACCGAAAGCCACGGGTTCTTCGGATCTCTGAGGACGCGAGTCCATTAAGTTAATAAGCTCGTCTTTAATTAGAATTACGTGTAATTAGTTTTAAGCGCTTGTGAGCCCGAATGTTTTGCGAATCGAGGGAGGTGGGGGAATTGCGGCGCATCCGTTACCGGATTTCCCGCGAAATGTTTCACGTTTTTCGACATTTACGATTCTAGTGCGACCGGCAAATCCTTTTTCTTCCCCGTTGTTCGACGGCACACAAGACTTTTTTTATACCGCGTCTATATCTCGATATATCGTTAAGTTTTGACTCGACTAATGGCCAAAGGAAATGCCCACCCACGCGATTTCACTCGAACACCAAACATACATGTACACACACGAGCGCGCGCGTACACACACACACACACACGTACACAGAGACACAAAGGACACAGTTACATACAAGCACAGAAGTCTTTCAGTCGCTCGCCGTTCCTTCCGATTGAAATATAGGAGCAAACGTTAAAGTAGTAAGCTCTTGAGGAAGCTACGTTGAGGTTTCTCAGCGAGTGATCGTGATAACAGTTGTACATTCCACGATAGTCGAATGGCGGGAGAGATATGAGTCCGTCGACGCGTTTGCAAAATCCACACGGAAATCCGCGGACACGCAGCAGACACACGTAACGAAACACACACGCGCCTACACGGCACGCAGCCATACACCATTATATATTTATATATAAACACAAGTGTATACATACATATACATAACGTATTATTATCAAAAAGGAAGTAGGATGTAAGTCGATTATGAGTACTTGGAGGAATCAAATTTGCGTGTTATGATGATGATGATGATGATGATGATGATGATGATGATGACGAGAAGGAAAAACGTTTGTGGCTGAAGTAAAAACGGTAAAAAAGGAGGGACGTAGCAGAGGATAATATGAATAATAATAATAACGATAATGACGATACTTGTAAACGGTTAAGCAGATGATCGAGGATGGTCGATGCTGGTGCGTCATCGTCGCCGGGGAGAAAATTTCGAGTGGGAGAGAAACCGAAGTGGGAAAACCCTCCTCTCGCTCCTCGTTCCGTTGTTGGAAAGTTTTTGCTAGTTGGCCAAGCGTGCTTGAAGAGGAGCAAGGACGCACCCTTGCCGACCAGCCCGATTGTCGATTCACGTTTGTTTGGTTTTTATTGTCAGAAGTTTCTATTTTTCCATAATACGATAAGGAACGATAATATTTACTATTGATATGTGCGTGAGTGGGAGAGAGTGAAAGTGGACGGCACAAGTTGGAGGAGGGATGGTCGTAATTTTTAAGGGTAATTTATTGCGGATGAGACGTTCGTTACGAATACATAAGTACACGCTAAACAGCATTAACGATACCGATACTTACTAGTATTACTTACGGTAAAGTCCCGGAAGACCGAGAGAGCGCAAAGAAATGAAAGAATAGTCGGATGACACAAAAGAGTAAGTCACTCCGATACATCGGAGTATCGGAAGGTCGAAGGCAAACAGAATCGAAAATGGATCGTGAGAGTAAGAGTGCGAGAGAGAGAGAGAGAGAGAGAGAGACAATTTTTTTCTTGTTATGAACTAAGTGTGCCTAGTCAATAGAATATATCTGGTCAATTTTAATATTATATATATTATATATTATATATTATTAGGATTATATTATTTAAACTTGGATACCGTAATATATTATAATGTGAAACCTATCGGACATGAAACAACAAAAAAATAAGTAATGATACGACAATGATTGTGCTGTGTTGTACTACGAAAAAAAAATGTTGGCCTGTGACTTATATTTGTAGCTATTATACATACGTACTGTACACGCATAAAAAGAACACACACATACGTACATATATATACGTGTCTATATATGTGTAGGTTGTGCCACCTTTTTTCGAACCGTCGAGGAGTACGTAGCTCGTCGACTCGCCGCCGTTAATCGTGAAAAACAGACGACAGGAAGCGCGCACAGAAAAGTTCAGGACTCGCTGCGTCTCGTGTGTGAAGTCATTTCTTTTGCCAGAGTACCCGGTAGCGTGTCGTGTACCTGGCAAATATCTTTGAAGTTTGTTTGTCAGAATCGATAGAACGAGACGTAACGAAGCGAAAAACATGAACTTCCGGAAACCAAGACGCGAGGCGGTGATTGTCTGTCGATTTCGGCAAAGGCGTTTCCGAGTGTGTTTCGCGTTTTTCACTGCGATCCTTTCTTCGGGCGAAGCTCGCACGGGCACGGTCCAAGCATCCGTGCCGGAAGTCCCGCGCGAGCTTCGACCGGTTTTGGGAAACAAGTAAAAAGTGCGGGAAGCCAGCGAGGCTGGGAATTTCGAAGGTTCCGAGGATTCCACGAGGTTATTCATTTTTTCACAGTTACAATATCTAGCTGCGAGCTATCGGAGAAGAAGGGGAAAAGCTCGCTGGGTCCCCTCGGAAGCTCGACTTCCGCTTTGCCACTTCCTCGAAATGTAATAGACGGCCGTCGATGCCGCCATCGACATTCTCGGACGACAGAACGGGCAAGGAACTGTCTCGTCAACCAAAAAAAAACCGTTTTAAAAAAGCGAAAAAAACACGGAGGGAAAGACGAGAGGAAGGAGAAACGGAAATAAGAAGCCGAGCAAAAAAAGATATTTTTTCTAACGAAAGCTCGTCCCACCTACGCGAACCCCCTTCCCTGTTACACGCGAAATCGATGCTGTTAACGATTTGCTTGTGAAAATGTTGAATGGAAGATTGAAAAAAAATTTCGAGAGAGAAAAAGAGAGATGGAAGAAAAGAGATTAAGGGTCATATCAAGGTTGGTTAATGGTGTAAGAAGGCTATTTATTTAGGATATAACTAAATGGTCTGTTTTAATGTGTCACGGGCTGCACGTACTGTACTATAATATCTAACAATAAAGTATTTTGTTTGCTTCAGAAATGTTGTCGTTATTCCACCCTTACCTGTCCGTAAATTATTTTATCCCTGAAACAAACAGAGAATATATTATTCAAATTTGTTTCATGTACCAAATATCCTACGAACCTACGGCGAATGAATAATTGATCTATACTACTGAAGTCTGCTGGGCCTGACTAACGTTGATCTTTACTACTAGCACCACTGTTTTTCTAACTGACAACATACTAGTTCATGTTCTTTCCTACTTCTTTTTCAATGGATGAAATGACAAGCGTGTATAAGCATGCATATGCGTTCCGGAAGCCTGGGGGCGACTTTTCAGGTGAGAGTGAGATCGTCATCCCGCCACGCGAGAGGGTGTGCTTTCGATGAAAAGTAAATGCCGTCTACGGTTTCCCAGTAGGCGCGGATGGATGTGACTCAGACTTTATACTTCCCCTTCTCCGATCTTATCCTACTCTTCGTGTTCCGTTCCCTCGCGTAGGCTATGAGTCCCTTCTCCCTTGTGCTATGGGTTTCCCCCTTCCTCACGTCTCCTCCTCTTCCTGTTCTGCCTGAAATTATGCCTTTCCAGCTCCCACGCTTATCCCTTCTTATCTCTTTACCTCGTGAATACTTTCTTTCTTCGTTATAATGCGATCTTTCTTTTCGGACTTCGTTTATTATATTCTTACGGTTCTTTCACGTCCGTTATCTCCGTGCTTTGTCGTCCACTGCGCTGGCGGTTCTCTGTTTCTCCTTGGCGGCGCGTGGCATCGCCTTGTCCCTTTCTTCCCTCCTCAGTCGCCCTTGTCGCTCACCCTTGTCCCCGCTCTTGCCTACCCCTCCGGGTTTCTCTCCTTCCCTGGCGAGCTGTAAAATATACCCTCTGAGCGAGCTTCGCAGGGGTGAGCACCGATGTGGCGCGGGGAGCGACCCCTTCACCGCTCATCCCCCAGTATCCCACGCGACCGACACGATCGATGGAGCGTCGCCCGCGGTGAGTAACCCGTCTACTAGTACCACGTGTTAGTGCACATGCACGGGACCCGAGATCGGCAATACCACCCAAGAGTGAAAGAAAACACGAATCTCCAAAGAGTGACAGAAACAGTAACGACAAAACTTTATGATAAATTAAAAGTTCTTTTCTAATCGAATAATCCGAAGCTTTTCAACAGTTAAAAATGAAGATCAAGGCGCCGTTCCTATTACATGTTTCATCATGGTATAAAGCTCATCATGGTATCGTTTCTTTGATGTTCCTTTTTATTAATCACAAAGCGGCCATCAGCTCCACTAAATCCAACAAGGATAAACAGTTTCCTGATAAATAAAGTACGATTACGGGTGGAAAATAGTTTCTTCGTGTGATCCTCCAAACTGTTCTGGCGAAAGTTGATCTTTGACTACGAGATTTTTCGTGGTCTAACGTCTGTTCCATTCACGACTGTGATTATCTAGCTTTTTTCGCAGAGGAAGTAAATCATGTAACCAGCCGACGCATATTGATTGACATAACGTGACGTGGGTTTTGATCAATGAGAAACGTGCTCTCTATCACTGAATGTCATAATGCGTTTCGCGATACGATACATAAAAATTAAATAGCATGAAATAACAGTGGGTCCACAGATAAAAATCAAAACACTGAATGACTTAAAATAACCGTGTTTTAACCCAGAATGTCGGAAAATTATTAGAGACAACTGTATTTTACGTGAAATAAATGCAATATATCCATTGAATTAATCAGGTAATTAATTAAAAAAAATGTCTTACCACACACTGGCTTGCACTACATACATATGTCTGACCACACTTGTACTACTTAAATATACCTGGCCACGCACCGATCTGTACTACTGAAATGTGTCTATACACATACTGACTTGCACAATAGCTAATATGTTGTACTCATGCATTTTAACACACTCTTACCGTATTTTAAAGTATGTTCAACATATTTCAACGTTTTCATCGGATTTGGAAGTGTTTTTAACGCTTCTTAACAGAATTGAATATATCCGAAAGCATTTTTAACGTATTTTATAGCATATTAATGCATTTCAGCGTGCTAAAACGAATTTTAGTGCATTTTCAACGTATATTAATGTATCTTAATGCATTTTCAAGCATTTGCAACGTATTTTTATGCAATTTTAATGTATTTTATAGCATTTCAACGCATTTTAACGTGTCTTAACGCATTTTTAACGTATTTTAACGTGTTTTAATGCAATTTTAACGTATTTTATCGTATTACAACGCATTTTAATGGATTTTAATGCATTTTTCACGTATTTTATCGTATTTCAACGCATTTTCATGGATTTTAATGCATTTTTCACGTATTTTATCGTATTTCAACGCATATTAATGGATTTTAATGCAGTTTTCACGTATTTTATCGTATTTCAACGCAATTTTAATGGATTTTAATGCATTTTTCACGTACTTTATCATATTTCAACGCATTTTAATGGATTTTAATGCATTTTTCACGTATTTTATCGCGTTTCAACGCATTTTAATGGATTTTAATGCATTTTTCACGTATTTTATCGTACTTCAACGCATTTTAATGCATTGTAATGCTCTTTTAACGTATTTTATCGTATTTCAACGCATATCAATGGATTTTAATGCATTTTTAACGTATTTTAACACGTTCTAATCCATTTTAACGCACTGTAATGCATTATTAGTATAATTTAACGCTCTATAAAGCATTTTTAACGGATTTTAACTCATTCTTGATGTATTTTAACACGTCTTAACGCATTTTAGCGCACCCTTTATTAAAAAATCGAATCAGTTCCACTATAAATTTCAGCCAAAAATGCATCGTAACCACATTTGGCGGCAAAGAAAAGAGTAATAATCCTTAACACATTTTCCTAGAAATTTATCTTGCCATGTATTGCCCAAGTTACAGCTTTCGCTTTTACTTACAATGGTAAAACAGTGTTATATATTACCGGCCGTGGAAAAACAGATCGATAAAACAGAATTCTACTATAACGACCAAAAATTTTACAAAATATTATTTCAACCTCGATAATTTCCAGGTATCTTAGAATGATCTTCAGTTTCATTTGACTGTTGTATGCGAACATAAGTTATATAATATTCATGATATTTAATATAGTGTTCTATATTACCGGCTGTGGAAAAACAGATTGATAAGTCCTGTATATTATACATTGTGTATATGCTATATATAACGTATTATAATCCATTGTAATCCATTTGAACGTATTTTAATGCACTTTAACGCATTTTTAACGCACTTCTATGTATTTTCACGCATTATTGGCATATTTTAAAACACTTACACACCCTACTACGCATTTTTAACGCACTTTAATGTACTTTGACGCACTTATAACGCACTATTGATGTATTTTAATACATTTTAACGCACAATAACGCATTCTTAACCCATTACAATGTGTTTTCACGCACTATTGACGTATTTTAACACATTTAATTTATATTTCTAATTGAATGGATTTTAACGCATTCCTAACGCACTTTAATGTATTTCGATGCACTATTGGGATACTTTAACATATATTCACGCACCATAATGCATTCTTAACATACTTTAATGTATTTTCTCGCATTATAACGCACTATTAACTTATTTATACTATCCCAAATATTGTTTTTTAAAATATTGTTTTAAATATTTGTACTATATAATTTTAAATATTTTAATATATGCACTACCTACGTATTATATATACTATTACTACCTATTATATATACTACATACATATTATATGTGTAACATATGTACTATATACCTAATATTATATACTATATACGTATTATATACCTATGATTTATCCTATATACGTACTATACATGTAATATACGTACTATATACCTATTATCTATACTATATACGAACTATATGTGTAACATACGTACTATATACCTATTATCTATACTATATACGAACTACATGTGTAACATACGTACTATATACCTATTATATATCCTATATACGTACTATATATGTAATATACATACTATATACCTATTATATATACTTTATACGTACTATATACCTATTATCTATACTATATGCGTACTATATATGTAATATACATACTATATACCTATTATATATACTTTATACGTACTATACATGTAATATACGTACTATATACCTATTATATATGTAACATATGTACTATATACCTAATATTCTATCTATACTATACTATACTATCTATACTATATACGTACTATATATGTAATATACATACTATATACCTATTATATATACTTTATACGTACTATATACCTATTATCTATACTATATGCGTTCTATATACCTATTATATATCCTATATACGTACTATATATGTAATATACATACTATATACCTATTATATATACTTTATACGTACTATATACCTATTATCTATACTATATGCGTACTATATATGTAATATACATACTATATACCTATTATATATGCTATATGCGTACTATATATGTAATATACATACTATATACCTATTATATATACTTTATACGTACTATATACCTATTATCTATACTATATGCGTACTATATATGTAACATACGTACTATATACCTATTATATATCCTATATACGTACTATATATGTAATATACATACTATATACCTATTATATATACTTTATACGTACTATATACCTATTATCTATACTATATGCGTACTATATATGTAACATACGTACTATATACCTATTATATATCCTATATACGTACTATATATGTAATATACATACTATATACCTATTATATATGCTATATGCGTACTATATATGTAATATACATACTATATACCTATTATATATACTTTATACGTACTATATACCTATTATCTATACTATATGCGTACTATATATGTAACATACGTACTATATACCTATTATATATCCTATATACGTACTATATATGTAATATACATACTATATACCTATTATATATACTTTATACGTACTATACACCTATTATCTATACTATATGCGTACTATATATGTAATATACATACTATATACCTATTATATATGCTATATGCGTACTATACATGTAATATACATACTATATACCTATTATATATGCTGTATACGTAATATATATATTATATACGTATTATATACTCATTGTACATACTATTTTATCGTATTTCAACGCATTTTAATGGATTTTAATGCAGTTTTCACGTATTTTATCGTATTTCAACGCATTTTAATGGATTTTAATGCATTTTTCACGTATTTTATCGTATTTCAACGCATTTTAATGGATTTTAATGCATTTTTCACGTATTTTATCGTATTTCGACGCATTTTAATGGATTTTAATGCAGTTTTCACGTATTTTATCGTATTTCAACGCATTTTAATGGATTTTAATGCATTTTTCACGTATTTTATCGTATTTCAACGCATATTAATGGATTTTAATGCATTTTTCACGTATTTTATCGTATTTCAATGCATTTTAATGAATTTTAATGCTAATTTCAGTTTCTTTAATTTTATCTGCTATAGTATAGTAGTTTTTTCGGCTAGTATAGTAGTTTTTCCGGCTAGTATAGTAGTTTTTTCTGCTAGTATAGTAGTTTTTTCGGCTAGTATAGTAGTTTTCTCTGCTAGTATAGTAGTTTTTTAGGCTAGTATAGTAGTTTTTTCTGCTAGTATAGTAGTTTTTTCTGCTAGTATAGTAGTTTTTTCGGCTAGTATAGTAGTTTTTTCGGCTAGTATAGTAGTTTTTTTCGGCTAGTATAGTAGTTTTTCCGGCTAGTATAGTAGTTTTTTCGGCTAGTATAGTAGTATAGTAGTTTTATAAAGCCGAAAGTTTTTTACACTACTATACTAGCCGAAAAAACTACTATACTAGCAGAGAAAACTACTATACTAGCCGAAAAAACTACTATACTAGCAGAAAAAACTACTATACTAGCAGAAAAAACTACTATACTAGCCTAAAAAACTACTATACTAGCCGAAAAAACTACTATACTAGCCTAAAAAACTACTATACTAGCAGAGAAAACTACTATACTAGCAGAAAAAACTACTATACTAGCCTAAAAAACTACTATACTAGCAGAGAAAACTACTATACTAGCAGAAAAAACTACTATACTAGCCTAAAAAACTACTATACTATCCTGAAAAAATACTATACTAGCCGAAAAAACTACTATACTAGCAGAGAAAACTACTATACTAGCAGAAAAAAATAAAGAAACTGAAATTAGCATTAAAATCCATTAAAATGCATTGAAATACGATAAAGTACGTGAAAAATGCATTAAAATCCATTAAAATGCGTTGAAATACGATAAAATACGTGAAAAATGCATTAAAATCCATTAAAATGCGTTGAAATACGATAAAATACGTGAAAACTGCATTAAAATCCATTAAAATGCGTTGAAATACGATAAAGTACGTGAAAAATGCATTAAAATCCATTAAAATGCGTTGAAATACGATAAAGTACGTGAAAAATGCATTAAAATCCATTAAAATGCGTTGAAATACGATAAAGTACGTGAAAAATGCATTAAAATCCATTAAAATGCGTTGAAATACGATAAAGTACGTGAAAAATGCATTAAAATCCATTAAAATGCGTTGAAATACGATAAAGTACGTGAAAAATGCATTAAAATCCATTAAAATGCGTTGAAATACGATAAAGTACGTGAAAAATGCATTAAAATCCATTAAAATGCGTTGAAATACGATAAAGTACGTGAAAAATGCATTAAAATCCATTAAAATGCGTTGAAATACGATAAAGTACGTGAAAAATGCATTAAAATCCATTAAAATGCGTTGAAATACGATAAAGTACGTGAAAAATGCATTAAAATCCATTAAAATGCGTTGAAATACGATAAAGTACGTGAAAAATGCATTAAAATCCATTAAAATGCGTTGAAATACGATAAAGTACGTGAAAAATGCATTAAAATCCATTAAAATGCGTTGAAATACGATAAAGTACGTGAAAAATGCATTAAAATCCATTAAAATGCGTTGAAATACGATAAAGTACGTGAAAAATGCATTAAAATCCATTAAAATGCGTTGAAATACGATAAAGTACGTGAAAAATGCATTAAAATCCATTAAAATGCGTTGAAATACGATAAAGTACGTGAAAAATGCATTAAAATCCATTAAAATGCGTTGAAACACGATAAAATACGTGAAAAATGCATTAAAATCCATTAAAATGGGTTGAAACACGATAAAATACGTGAAAAATGCATTAAAATCCATTAAAATGGGTTGAAACACTATAAAATACGTGAAAAATGCATTAAAATCCATTAAAATGCGTTGAAACACGATAAAATACGTGAAAAATGCATTAAAATCCATTAAAATGCGTTGAAAGACGATAAAATACGTGAAAAGTGCATTAAAATCCATTAATATGCGTTGAAAGACGATAAAATACGTGAAAAGTGCATTAAAATCCATTAATATGCGTTGAAATACGATAAAATACGTGAAAAGTGCATTAAAATCCATTAATATGCGTTGAAATACGATAAAATACGTGAAAAGTGCATTAAAATCCATTAAAATGCGTTGAAATACGATAAAATACGTGAAAAGTGCATTAAAATCCATTAAAATGCGTTGAAATACGATAAAATACGTGAAAAGTGCATTAAAATCCATTAAAATGCGTTGAAATACGATAAAATACGTGAAAAGTGCATTAAAATCCATTAAAATGCGTTGAAATACGATAAAATACGTGAAAAGTGCATTAAAATCCATTAAAATGCGTTGAAATACGATAAAATACGTGAAAACTGCATTAAAATCCATTAAAATGCGTTGAAATACGATAAAATACGTGAAAACTGCATTAAAATCCATTAAAATGCGTTGAAATACGATAAAATACGTGAAAACTGCATTAAAATCCATTAAAATGCGTTGAAATACGATAAAATACGTGAAAACTGCATTAAAATCCATTAAAATGCGTTGAAAGACGATAAAATACGTGAAAAGTGCATTAAAATCCATTAATATGCGTTGAAATACGATAAAGTACGTGAAAAATGCATTAAAATCCATTAAAATGCGTTGAAATACGATAAAGTACGTGAAAAATGCATTAAAATCCATTAAAATGCGTTGAAACACGATAAAATACGTGAAAAATGCATTAAAATCCATTAAAATGGGTTGAAACACGATAAAATACGTGAAAAATGCATTAAAATCCATTAAAATTGGTTGAAACACTATAAAATACGTGAAAAATGCATTAAAATCCATTAAAATGCGTTGAAACACGATAAAATACGTGAAAAGTGCATTAAAATCCATTAAAATGCGTTGAAAGACGATAAAATACGTGAAAAGTGCATTAAAATCCATTAATATGCGTTGAAATACGATAAAATACGTGAAAAGTGCATTAAAATCCATTAATATGCGTTGAAATACGATAAAATACGTGAAAAGTGCATTAAAATCCATTAAAATGCGTTGAAATACGATAAAATACGTGAAAAGTGCATTAAAATCCATTAAAATGCGTTGAAATACGATAAAATACGTGAAAAGTGCATTAAAATCCATTAAAATGTGTTGAAATACGATAAAATACGTGAAAAGTGCATTAAAATCCATTAAAATGCGTTGAAATACGATAAAATACGTGAAAAGTGCATTAAAATCCATTAAAATGCGTTGAAATACGATAAAATACGTGAAAACTGCATTAAAATCCATTAAAATGCGTTGAAATACGATAAAATACGTGAAAACTGCATTAAAATCCATTAAAATGCGTTGAAATACGATAAAATACGTGAAAACTGCATTAAAATCCATTAAAATGCGTTGAAATACGATAAAATACGTGAAAACTGCATTAAAATCCATTAAAATGCGTTGAAATACGATAAAATACGTGAAAAGTGCATTAAAATCCATTAAAATGCGTTGAAATACGATAAAATACGTGAAAACTGCATTAAAATCCATTAAAATGCGTTGAAATACGATAAAATACGTGAAAACTGCATTAAAATCCATTAAAATGCGTTGAAATACGATAAAATACGTGAAAACTGCATTAAAATCCATTAAAATGCGTTGAAATACGATAAAATACGTGAAAACTGCATTAAAATCCATTAAAATGCGTTGAAATACGATAAAATACGTGAAAACTGCATTAAAATGCGCTGAAATACGATAAAATACGTGAAAACTGCATTAAAATCCATTAAAATGCGCTGAAATACGATAAAATACGTGAAAACTGCAGTAAAATCCATTAAAATGCGCTGAAATACGATAAAATACGTGAAAACTGCATTAAAATCCATTAAAATGCGCTGAAATACGATAAAATACGTGAAAAATGCATTAAAATCCATTAAAATGCGTTGAAATACGATAAAATACGTGAAAAATGCATTAAAATCCATTAAAATGCGTTGAAATACGATAAAATACGCGAAGAATGCATTAAATCCATTAAAACATATGTTACATATATAATATGTATGTAGTATATATAATAGGTATATAGTACGTACGTTACATATATAGTACGTATATATAGTGTATAACAGGTATACAGTATATATAATAGGTAGCAATAGTATATATAATACGTAGGTAGTGCATATATTAAAATATTTAAAATTATATAGTACCAATATTTAAAACAATATTTTAAAAAACAATATTTGGGATAGTATAAATAAGTTAATAGTGCGTTATAATGCGAGAAAATACATTAAAGTATGTTAAGAATGCATTATGGTGCGTGAATATATGTTAAAGTATCCCAATAGTGCATCGAAATACATTAAAGTGCGTTAGGAATGCGTTGTAGGGCGTGTAAGTGTTTTAAAATATGCCAATAGTGCGTGAAAATACATAGAAGTGCGTTAAAAATGCGTTAAAGTGCATTAAAATACGTTCAAATGGATTACAATGGATTATAATACGTTATATATAGCATGTACAGAATGTATAATATAAGGACTTATCAATCTGTTTTTCCACGGCCGGTAATATAGAACACTATATTAAATATCATGAATTATGAATTAAATATCATAATTCTATAACTTATGTTCGCATACAACAGTCAAATGAAACTAAAGATTATTCAAAGATACGTGGAAGTTATCAAGGGTGAAATAATATTTTGCAAAATTTTTGGTCCTTATAGTAGAATTCTGTTTTATCGATCTGTTTTTCCACGGCCGGTAATATATAACACTGTTTTACCATTGTAAGTAAAAGCTAAAGCTGTAACTTGAGCAATACATGGCAAGTTAAATTTCTAGGAAAATGTGTTAAGAATTATTACTCTTTTCTTTGCCTCCAAATGTGGTTGCGGATGCATTTTTGGTTGAAATTTATAGTGGAACTGATACGATGTTTTAGTAAAGGGTGCACTAAAATGCGTTAAGACGTGTTAAAATACGTCAAGAATGAGTTAAAATACGCAGAAAATGCGCTGAAATTCGATCGAATACATTTAGGGACTGTTGGTGTTAAATTGTGAAATTTTCAGATTATTTGATGATTTTCGGTGTGAACATATGAAAACGTTGAATTACCTGTGGTAATTGTCAAAGAAGTGTGTAACTTGGTTTTATCCCATATTTCATCTGTGTCCATATGTTACTGATCCGCTGCCTTGACCTACATTGAAAACGGTGACAATCAATCTAGCGATTGCAGATTCGTTATCGATATTTTTCACTAACGTAAATTGAAAACTGTGTAATCAGTCTAGTGATTACAGATTGGTTACCGATATTTTTCACTAACGTAAATTGAAAACTGTGTAATCAGTCTAGTGATTACAGATTGGTTACCGATATTTTTCACTAACGTAAATTGAAAACTGTGTAATCAGTCTAGTGATTACAGATTGGTTACCGACGTCCTACACTGATGTAATTTGAGAACGGTGATAACACAGAGATAGTATTTCACCTTTGATAACTTGCGTTAAAATGCGTTGAAATGCGATAAAATATGTTGAAAATGCATTAAAATACGATAAAATGTATTTTTTACATATATCCAGACATCAACCCAATACAATGACTTTGACCGATACATATCACACCAGAGTGCCGATATTAGCAATAAGTTGTACGTTTTGCTGTAAGATGTCACGAGTGGCGGTAGCTAGGGATTTCGTTACTTACCTATCAGGGGAATTTTTTAAATAGGACCGTAAGAATCGCCTGCGAGTTGAAGTTGTACCAGTGTTTTCCTCGCAATGTGCACAGCTGGCAGTTGTCAAAAATAAAGTTAAATCATGGATAATAATCAAGCCAGAAGTACGGATTCCCAATTCATATCCTTCCAGGATTTTGCTCCTGCGCATCAATTCAATGGCGTAAGTCAAACACATTTGGATCTTGGAACTCCTACACAACAAGCTTACGGCAACTTGTCAAATGATACTGCGGGTATCGGTATTCTCGAAGACTTGCAGGGTATGCCGAACAAGGATGAAGGTTAGAAATAACAACAGTATATACAACTTATTATCTTTATTCATTATGAACATCATCAAATACAGTAATCAATTCCTTTACATTGTAGGCTCACAACAAAGAAGTTTTTGGACAATTGAATATTATCAGAAATATTTCAATGTAAGCACAAATGATGTTGTAGAACGAATTAAGAGGTCAATGGTACCGCATGGCAATGAAAATTATTTAGTGAGTCATATCCGTCCAAATCCAGATCTCTATGGTCCATTTTGGATTTGTGTGACTCTTGTGTTCTCAATAGCAATCAGTGGCAATATGGCAAACTATCTGCAAACAGCTCACACCAGCAAATACCACTGGAGATATGACTTTCATGTAGTTTCCTATGCAGCTACATGTATATTTTTATATGCATGGTTGTTACCACTTTGTTTATGGGGAGCATTGAAATGGACTACTAATAAAAATACAGAAGAAGAATTAATAGAGGTACATAACTGTAGAAAATTTTGTTTTATATGAGACTAGATAAATAACTAATTAATGTCTCATTCATTTCAGTCATACGCAACACCAAGCCTTTTGGAGCTAATTTGTTTATATGGATACTCCTTGACAATTTATGTACCTGTGGCTTTCCTCTGGACGATACAAATCCGTTGGTTGCAATGGACTCTTGCTGGAATTGCTACATTTCTTTCTGGTGGAGTTTTATTGCGATCGCTCCTGCCAGTTATTGCCGGTAATATTCTAACACTAAGACGAATAATAATCCATAGAAAAATTCTGATGAAAACTATCTTATCCTTTTAGGAAAACATAGAATCATGTACATTGCTGTAATCCTTGGTATGCATCTGCTATTGGCAGCAGGATTCATGCTATATTTCTTCCATGGTGCGTCCAAAGTTGCCATGCCTGTTACTGAAAATATTGTATCAACAGCACTACCCACAAACAATGTTATAAAAGAAGTCATGCATAACATAAGCGGAATATCAAAAGTTGAATAGTAAATTTCCTTTTAATAAAGTAGCGTGGACCTGTTGTGTAAAAGACTCAAACGACCGATTTCATAGAATCTGTATTATAATTTATATCTTTAATATCAGTGACCCTGTCTGGTTGACCTTGGAGCCCTTACCATTTAAATAAATGAATGTTTAGAGGACATCTAATTTCCTACCTTCTACAGATTTTGTAAAGTCAAAAGTAAATAGAGAATGTCAATCCGTCTGCAGCAAGGATTGCGTTTATTTAATAACGTTAGGCAAAGTTAAGTATCTAGCTGATTTATTTTACAGCCCTACTGTGAGATAGGGTCGTGTTACACCAACGCAACACATACCGTTTACGATCATATCAATTTCCATGTTGTACATTGTATCTATTATATAATAATTATGTTACAATAGATTATTTGATATAATAATCGTACGACATTATTCGTATTTCTTCGTATTCCCAATAACCAAGTGTGACAAAAGGCAACATTTATTTTGTAAGTAGTAACGTTACGTTATTATCGGTAAATTTATCACCGATGCATATTAGTATATACGTGACAATAGTAACTTTTATTTGTGTGTTAATGTGGGTCTTGCGTAAGTGTCATGAAAGTGAATATTGTAGATAAAATTGTGTAGAGTTTATTTGACCGGAAGCTCCTGAAACAAACGTGATGTATTTTGCAACGTCCTTTTGTTTCACGAGTTTCATCAAAGTAAGCATCGTGTTGTGTATAAAGTATGAAATTCTGTCTTTTTTCTATTCTTTGTCATTGGAGTAGTTGTAACTGGGCGGCAGTACCCAATCTCATTAAAAAATGCCACGACATATCTGCATCGTATGAGTTTGGATGGTCGTCTCCGAGGAACCTACGTTTCTGCCTAATGCTGTAAATTAATGAAAACGCACAAGCACTATTCTGACAAAAACATCCGATAGACATGTGAAAAGTAGGGGTGCGCAAAATTAGGCAACGCGTAGGGTAGATTATAAGACTCTTTTTACTGAAATTCCATTTCATGACTTCTACTCGTTATCTATTAAACTCTCAACGAACATAGATTTTTGGAAATAGTCGATGTGAAAATACTGGCTTGTGCGCTTCCATGGTATTTGACGACGAGAGACTGATAAAACGTTACAAAGTTTATGACTATAGTGCACACAACGACTTGGTCCGACATGTTTACGAGATATTACAGTCAAAGATTACGATTAGGCAGGAGCATATTAATGAATTACGATAATCCTACGTCGGCCTAGATTCAAAGTTTTAACGGTTCTCTTTTCTTCTAAATCCCTAAAGTCTCGTACACTTCTAACACGCTTAAACGGTCAGCAGCAACATTCTTGCTGAAATATAATAATCCATAGTAGTAATATTCTCTTAAACGTTATTTACAATTATAATACAGGATACATCATCGTGCCGATATATATGCAAACACACGCGCAGTTAGCTGACGAGTGTGATGCGCATTCAATACGTCACATACACAATACGCGGTTTACCCTGGTTTATCAGTATTACAGTACACGTATATAACGACGTTCGTAGATATTTTTTATACACCTGGGTAGTTACCCCTTCTACTATGCTAAATACATTTCAGGACCGTTACGATGAAGAACATAGTCAACGATAGTAACCATCTGTTAAACTGTAACACAAATAACTGTTCGAAGAGAAATCTAATTGTAATAGAAACTGTAAAGGAAGAATCATTTTGGAAATAAAATGCGTTTATTCGTTGTCAGAACGCAGGTAATTTGTTTATTTAGTTTTTGTTATTTATAGTAGTCGGATACCCTGTGACGATCCCAAAAGTATTTCATAAAAGTTATTAGAGATTGTTTAATCAGTCGCATGCTTACTTAACGCGATTTGATTTTCAGTACATCGAATCTACGTCTGCACAGCGAAGACAACATTATGCTTATTGTTAGGAGGATTAAACGTTTCGCCTGCCATCAGCGACTATGGAATTTGATAAAAAATCGTGGACGGCCTAGCGTCAAATCGATGAAACTTTCGTATACGTAAAATTGATTTTGCATGCAAAAGTTGCAGCTACTTTAAGCAACACAACAAGAATCAATGACATCTTAAATGAGTTGATAACTGCGCGCTTTGTCCTCCCCTTTTCAACCAATCACTGACGCTTGTACGATCTAAAAACTAAAAGAATCTCGAAATAAATTCACGATTTTTTTGACAATATCAGCGTTTTATCTCTCTCCATTTTTTCAAATACCAGTCGAAGTCATCTGTATCGTCCCTTCCAGTGAGAGAGCGCGATTTGTCGTTTTCGCACGTCTGCAATGATTCGCGTAATCTTCGATCAACTTTTCATGCAAGTGATACTTTGATTTCTGAAGCACGATGTGCGAGGCACCAACAGGTAAAATAAATGTTAACTCCTTCGTTACGGAATTTATATTGTCAAGAGTATCAAACAGAACACGTTATTTTGATTACCGATTCTGTATCATGCGTTCTCACTATGTTTATTCGTTTTTCTGGCTAAATGGCAGCAAGGTGAATAAACAAAATAATCATGTCGATGTTAAACGATAAAAGGTGTAACGTAAGAACAATGGAAAATAATCAATGAAAAAAGGTATTTATCGACGACAGGGATGGGCATTAAAAATGTTATTTATTGTAGTACTATTGTTTGTGATACGATTAGTTTCTTTCAATGCTATTTCGTCGAGACAAATAACGTAAATTTTCCTTTTGCCCATCTCTGGTAGACGGTGATGGGATTCTTGCTAGAAAAAAAGAAACAAGGAGAATGCGAGTAAAGAATGTGGCTGCAACTGTACCAGTTCAGAGAATACCCGTGTCTCAACGCGGGGCGTCTCTATTTATTTATACGATCTAAAAACACAGTGTTCTCTATCCGCTGCGTGTATATACCTCTGTCGGATTCCTCAAAACCTCTTATCTCAAATCTTCACTCTCTTTTTTTTCATCTTTTGTGTTTGTTTGCATATAATAAATTCTCAAATACGCGTAAGGGGGCTGTGACGAGCGTTTCGCCAGAGCCCCGTCGATCACCTTAAGCATTAGTCTTTAGTGTTTGATTATTATACTACAATAATATACAGAAAATTGTGGTCTTGCCTCGATCGGCCGCCCGCTCGGCGAGCTGCGAAGTTTTTCGTCATGACGAAAGAAAATATCAAAGCATCATCGTCGGGTCTTATCAGTAATATTGAAACCCCGACGACGATGTCTTGGTAAATGCGCTTCCGCCAGACGGGCGACCGACAAGACCTGTTAATTAATAACCATCCATCGGTAATTACAATACGCTAAATATAATCGGCCCGTGTGTGTATTAAAATATAAATATCAAATAGACTTCTTGTCTCCAGGAAGCGCGCACCGTCACGTCAATGCGCGGCTCGAAAGTCCGGCAAAACCTCGTTTAAGTAAGTCGTCATCCGATCAGTAAAGATTCCTGTGCACGCTCGGAATGCCGTTTAAGCACGTGACTATCGATGGAAAATCAGCGGCGAATAGTTATGTATATTACGGGGAGAGAAACGAAGCAACTTGAAACTGTCGGAATTTACGGCTGGGTCAAGTGAAAGCTATTTCGGGGATGGCAGAGAATCTTTTCACTTAGAACGAAAGCAGGGTCTTTGGGAATAATTGTCAATCTGCTCGATAGTCACGCGCTGCTGCGACCACTGGATTAGAATTTTGGTAGCCTAGACGTATTACGCTTCTGTGTACTCTACCAGCCGTGACTTTGTAGCATCGCAAAACGAGCGGCAAAAGCTACGGGCAAACGTCGAATCAAATTTATGGAGCACCATTTGGCGAATGGCCGAGTCTCGCGGTTCCTCAACTGGAATTTTATCTGGCCGCTGATTTTGCGTTAACAAAACGTCACGACACAATCAATAGCTTATCACGCACACATACACGTTCTCTCTTTGTCTCCCTCTCCCCCTTTCAATTGAAATCTACCGCTCGACGAGGTCGATTCGACTCGTGCGCAAACTACAGCCGAGGTCAAACTAAACCTACGCTTTTGTACTCTGGTCGACCTCCGAAATAATTCGCTGCACGCGCTAAACAGTGGATAATTCCTTCATCGCTATTGCGTAATGCGTGTATATGTATATATATATTTATATATATCTTTCTTACTCTCTCTATTAATATGCGCGTATTTCCACTGTTGTGTATACATGTATATACACGTCGATATTGTATTATATAACGTATAACCGATGTATATGCGCGGTATAATTAAAGAAAACAAGATAATGAGGGGCTACCTAGGCGGAAGCTCAGCCAGGTCAGATTTTCTCTTCAGCCAAAGCATCCTGCTTATTGGCAAGCAAAGGATTAAAAGGAGAACGGTTGACGCTACGTTATAAGGCACGTTCTACCAGTAAATAAACCGTAAATCTCCAGCGTATAATAGAGGGGCGGGAATTTCGGGAAAACTGTATGAATTCAAACTGTTCTTTGCCGGGGGATTATCCTAAGAATCCCTTCCTACGCATTGAAATTTTCAACCGTCCGAAATTCCTGCCAGGTAGCAATGACAGTGGGGTACACGTATGAGACCGAAGCTTCTAAAATTTGCGATGTTCCTGCGTATCGATGGAAGGGGATGAAGGGTCGTAAATCTTTTCACCTGGCCGAACCACACCTGAGGGTCACAGGTCCCTCGTGCGATCTACGCCTACGTACGTATATATATGTATATATATACACACACACATATATGTATATATATGCACACGTACGAGCTACGACATACCGGGGCGTCTCTGTGTAAGAGCTACGGCAGAGGAGGCACGTACGTGAGTAGAGACCATGTGGCGCAGTCTAATATGTCCTTAATTTACATACACATGTGGCTGTAGGTGCATACGTTGTGTATCTTTTACCACACGTAATACTTTGCAAGCTTCAGCAATAAGCTTAGGGGAGCTTTCCACCGTAAGATCGTCGGCCGGAAGGTGCGAAAGCTTTGAAACCAAAGATAATTTGATCTTTCATTTATTCGTTACGTGTATTGTTTGAAATTTTAAGACAGTTCGCACATTCACGTCAAACTTTCTGGGTGGAAAGGGACGCATTACAGAATACACGCAGTTCGTCTTAAAAATGCGCTGAACAGTTATAACGTGATAAAAATTTTACTTTGCTCGTCTGGACGACGATTTGTTGGCATTGCTGTGACACAGTGTTTCGAAGAAGAAAGATTGGCAGGCGATATGTGGCTGTGTATGTGTGTGTGTGTGTGTGTGTGTGTGTGTGTGTGTGTGTGTGTGTGTGTGTGTGTGTGTGTGTGTGTGTGTGTGATGATCCTAATGTTTTCGCCGTGTTATGTGGCTTTATCCGTATGTTTTACGTCGTGTATTGACAGCGATCCGTTAGTAAGGCAATGCTACTTACTTCCGTTGTCTGCGGGACATTAGAGAGGGATAGAAAAAGGAACGAGTACAGAAGTCTAATGGAAAAAACGGCGAAACATGGAAAAACCCACTTTGACGATTTCGAAACCAGTAAGCGAAGGAAGAAGAAAAATTACGAAGATCGTCGTCGTTCTCCTGCCTCGAGGAATTCCAACGAGATTGTCAACTTCGTTCGCGAATTTCTCGCTAATAACGACAAAATCAAATTCACGACATATTGATTACCACCTAATCGCCGAATAGAAGGGCGGTAAATTGTAGCGACAATACGAACGACGACACAAAACTACGAGAGTACAATAAAGAGACAGTGTGTTGCCTAACGTTTATACGCCGATAGTAATAAAGCAGAGTTCCTGGGGAAAACGTCTAAAACCACAGAGAGACACTTAAAGAAAGAAACACCATACCCGACGACTTTACACGGCGAAGGCTAAAGCTATACTTCTCGACAGGCCTAATTCGAATTTTTTCTCATTAATCTACTTCCATCACCCACGGATATAAATCTCGTAACGATTAATATATAATGACTAAACAGTGATGTACATATTTACGAGTGAAACTCCATTCGATCTCCTTTTCCTTTTCCTTCGCGTATATCACTATGCTTACACGGTACAATATATTATGCGTGAAATTGGTAAACGTATATGTAGTACGAGTTGCGGAGAATGGCAGCTCGTTTATCGTCGTTTAAGTTATAATAGCGAACATTAAGAACATCGAAGAACAGTCAGATACCGCTGTATCTTTTTATCCTAGCCTAGTCACCCGCATATACTACCCATCTATAGATCGTTGCTTATCTAATCGGACTTCACTTACGTTCCTGACACACACGTGCCTTGGCAAAATTCCCGGAGAACGCCTCTTGCTCGATTTCGAAGTACTTGAATTCGTGCGGCAATCGCAAACACGACGACGAAAGCGGAGAATTAAAGCTAAAACTTTATTTACAGAGGACAGTGCGAAACTTCGTTTCCAATGCTCATTAAATTGTCGGCTATAAAAAATCTATTCGTAACACTAGTCAGACGATTTTGTAAAAGTTAAGATGTACTAAGTTGCATTGAAAATCGGGCAAGAGGCGTGTCCAGGAAAACTTTCTGCAGCTTCACGGGAAACTTCATCGACATAGCGGAATCTAAAGTCATACGAAAATTGACGACCCGAGAATATTCGTTAGCCGGACGAAATTTTTGGGGAAACCTGTCTATTTGTTCAGAATGAACGGCTTAAAAGCTCAACGAATTTTTCATCAACCAACCAACGAAACTGCCACTCGTGGAACTACATTTTCAACAGTCGTGCTTATGTAAAGCTCAAGAAAATTTCACTCGTTAATAATACGTGTAGTAAATAGTTGTACGCGTAAATCGTCTCATGGAATAGCGATGCTCCGACGTAAATATGGTCCGATTACGACGAGCAGTCTGACGAAAGAGACTGAGAGAACACTAGAAGACGAACGTTAAAGAACTCACGGTACACTATCAACCCTCTATCGACTCCAAAAATATGTTATCTCTGGTATATTCAATAATATAGCTACGATATCTACTACTCCCCGTGTAAGTCTGTTACTTTTGCCTTACAGCGATAATATTAATTCGTACAAGCTATCCGTACAACGCGACAAATATATTAAATCCTAAGTCCACAGCAAATTTCAACTTCCATCGCGGATGTTTTTTTAATATACATATATATTTACCATACATTTCGCTCACATTCTAAAAAATCGTACGCGGGAAAATTTCCCGCATTAATCGAATGATCAATCCGTTAGCAAGACGAGTTAAAATCGATTCAATGTAAATGCAGCGACGTATTTAACAAACTTTCGGGGTCCTCGGCTTGCCGGCGAGGAAATTGCGCGCACCTGAGTTCCGTTTGTCCGGTCCTGAAGCTTTATTTTCTCGTATCTCAAACGTAAACGTAATTTCGAACTTAATTTTTGCTAAAAGCGTTCCTCCAGTGCGAGCACTTTAGCGACTTTCTAGAAACGATGCTTTTTTTCGCCAGTTACTTCTGGGTCAACTGATCGTCATCCGCCTCGATAAGAAATATTTACAAGTTGCAAACATATGCAAATATATATATATGTAATCTTTCGTGGCAGCCGAAGGGACGACGCAGTGTTTGTCCGACGCGATCGAGCAAACGAATGTCCTTAAACACTCGCCTCAGCAAAATTGTCCCAATCGTAAAATCGTCAACGTTATTTCCTGGTCCGTATTTAAAAGTTATTCGTCCGTAAAGGTTTGGGGGCGGGACAAAGACTGGTCGTCCGATTGGCCGCGATTAAATATTTTCTTTTAACGTAACGTACTATCCTCCGCGTACTATCCTATCGCCAACGTCATCGGAGTATACATCATTTACATGCTACGCCTCCGGCTCGCAAAAGCCTGACAGTAATAAACGGCGCGTAAATATCGACATCGTTATAGGTATATCAGTAAAATATCACAACTAGAACCACCGATACCGTGACAGTATTTCTCTCGTTATATTTCGTGCATTTCGCGCCGAGTCCGCTGAGACTTTGCTCCTCGGCGCAATTTATTTCTCGCGGTTGACGGTACTCTGTTATACAACGTGCGCGGAGATTAAGGTTCGCGGAAAGTCGAGACTCGGATGACTCGAAGCTCGTCTTGGCCGACGATCTCTACTCGAAAAACTTGCAGGCGCCAACGGACGAATGTGATAGCAGATTCGACTAAATGGTCCATGGAGTTTGTACCAGTTAGAGTTTCGATATGTCACCTGCCGAGCGCACCGAATGGCCATTTGATTCTCCTTTTGCCCGTTTGTGCTATGAAACATCGAATAACGAACCGCTTTTTGACCATTCCTTTCTACTTTATGAGACTTTGTACGAATTAAACCGGAAAAAACTCAGCGCACGAAATACACTCTACTTCTAAATAATGCGGAAGATGAAATTCTGCTGCAATATTGGTGAATCGTAACACGGAAACGAGAAAACTAATAATCTGAGAACAATGAAGACGGCGTCGTCGGTCAAAACTCGCTCGATCCAATTGAAAACTTCTCGTCGACTGTATCTTTGAAAAATCTCTTCGCCAAGGCGTACGATTGTTATGTACAGATATTCGTCTGTCCCAAAGTGTAGGGGATGGTTTACGTAGAAATATAGGACCTAAGGGATATGACTTTGTTTTCGCGGCATTGACAGCTGCGATTGGAAGCAACGTGTGTGTATGTGCTAGTGTGTGTACGTCTCCGTCCGACATTTCCTTCCGTCTGTCCGTCGAATTTCGCATGCTTGCGGGCCACTCTCTATACCGAAATATCGAATGGTTAATGACACGCAACATTTACGTTGATTGTAACACTTTCGCCGCGAAGGGCTCTTATCTCAAGGGCGAGGGAGTCGTCTACTCGGCGACTCGCCGACTAAATACAAATGTAAATACGGTTAATCGTTAAACAGGCACATCGACTTGGTTAAATAGTATTTTCCCCCCCTCGCACATTAATGTACAACACGTGGACGATTCAGTAGAAATTCGTTATCGTCTGCCCGGGAAATTCAGACGGGGCAAAATCGAATTTCTGCTCAGTCGTCAAGGCGACCATCGGCGTGTACCGGAAGTCGCTCGCGCAAAGATCTCGAGGAGATCGAGCAAGGTGCACTTGAGAAAGTTTAAAAAAAAAACAAACAGAAACCCGAAATTTTTGTATTCGATCAATTTAATATCGTATCTTCGGTACATAGGAAACCTTGCGAAAAGAACCATTGGTAGGTGGGGACTGGGGAAAGATTAGTAAGAAACGATAAGAAATACCGCTAAAAGATTCGTGCCACTCAACGTTCTAGCATGCGAAATAAAGTAACTAAAAATAAGGCACTCGCAGCTATACAATCGTGCCGAAATACAGCAATTATCACTAACGCCCACTATCCACATGATTAATGATATAATTACTCGACGCGCTCGATTAATAAATTCCTCTTATCGGACTAACGTATTTCTTCGACGAAATCATCCCCGTACGAATGGTTATTTTTCACAAGCTGGGTGCTTCGCTCTGCCCGATATCGAGAGATTTGCCAAGGACTACCGCGAACCCGATGGCCATTACGGCCCTCATCATTTACCACTAAATACAAATAACTCCGTAATTTCATGGTACTCCTCTTATTTATGTATATCGTATGCGGAAATCTCCTTACACAGTGCCAGAAACACATCTAAAATTGTAATTAATATACACAATCTATGCTACATGCTTTTTTACGTTTTCTCATCTCCTTCTCTCGACGTTTCGCAAACAGTGGACGAGAATCGCCGTCAGGATCGTCCGTCGATCGAATGTCTTCGTCGAAAAATGAACAGAGCGACGTTCGAATGTCAACCCGTAAAAATCGCGAGTCGGATAAATCCCGGCGTCGTGCCACTCGGTAGTCGGAAATCGAAAAGAGGAAGGAAACCATTCGTATAGTTGTATGTACAAATTAATTTGTAATATACAAATTAACGATCAATCTCGGCCGGGCACGAAGAAAAATCGCGCTCAGCTCGAACAAGGCATAATGACGCTCGTTATAAGGTACGTAACGTTTTCTTGCATCGACGTGGGAATTGCTGCTGAGAGGGAAGAACCGTAATTCGAGCGAACGATGATAAATCCTCGACAATTACCCAAAAAATATGTACAAATACAATTCTTCAGCATCCACGGGGTATACGTAAAATGAGTAATTTCGACACGTCGCTGTATCGCTGTATCGTTGCTTATGCAAACAGCATATGCATAAGGCTTCGAGCGACAGGCTATAAATTTTACGGCAAAACCTAAGGAGAAATTGAAACAACGAGTCAATTGTTATAGCACACAGCGTATTGATATCAGCGAGGTCTTCTAAATCGTGCAATGTACATCGTTGATACATTAATCACGTCTATATATAAAGTCTGAAATTCTACGTGATCGTCGAATGCGAGCAAAACAGAACGACTAAAAAGTATGACTAAAGAACCTAACTTAATTGCGCGTATGCGAACCTAGGATGTGCCAATGATTATAAATGAACAGCGAATGTTATCTACAAGATGCAGACAGCAGTGAGGCGAATGTCTCGTATTGCTTAATTAATAATAAAAGTGAGGACAAAATGGTGAGCAGTGACATTAACGACTAACGCAGCATAAATAGTGAGCCTGTTCTCCAGAAGACACAGCTCTTGTCAACGAGGACAATTATCAGAGTTTTCCCTTGCGGAAAATCGACGCTTTGTACAGAAACAGTTCCGGCGAGTGTTATCTTGCCTCTAAAATATCTACAACCTGAACAACCCTAACCGAAACAAAAAACGCTAAAATCCATAATACAGGTCTTGTCGGGTTAAAGAACTCTTGTGTGAGGGCATGCTGTGTGTAATATACGTATTCGATTAATTTGCGTTAAGCTACGAAGAAGAGGAGGGCGAGTTTAAGCGGAAAACCCAAGAACGTTACTTTCCAAATTCCACCCATAAAAGAAACGCCGACCGCTATCGACGATCAAGAACTTAGTAGGCTAAAATATGATTTTGTTAACGATAATTAAAAGCGAGACGCGTATGGACGCGTCGTGTAAAATGCAAAGACATTCGTATCGGAGCGACCGTCACGCGTGTCTCAGCGCGACGCTCGTGTTCTCGTCGATGCGCATAGGGTCTCGCGGTTCCTCGCTTCGGCGGAGAACGGCGAGGAATTGGCGCGAAAATCGTGGAAATATACTTTCGACCGAGCTGGTCCGTAATCGTTCGCTTGGCTTCTACCGTCCTAAATCCTTCCGTCTTCCAGAAAACTTACGAAAGACACGTGGCGTGACTCGTTAATATCGTCATTCGACACACTTAAATTTACTTATGCGTACTACAACTTACGAACGTCCAATGGAACACCCCACTGACGCTTACACATTAGTATACTTTGAGGAAAATGCATATGTACAATTCAATTCATTGTCGTATCGGAGATATTTTCGGGCGATACGACGTCTGTCTTTCTCTCTCTTCGTTCGATCATCGCTCTGATCTGCTTGCTGCCCGGTCGATTCTATTGATTTCCTCGCCGAACCGAGGCGAGTCAGTAAAGAGCGTGTTCTCCCCGGCAAGAGGACGTTCCGCGCGGTCGCGCGACAGTAAAAAATCGACACCTAACGTTACGATCTAGTTGGCTATGTTGGACCGACACGGTCGATTGCAATCCCAACACCAAGGTCAAAGAGGGCAATCGATGCTGAGGACGGATTGTCAAAGTTTTAGTACATTCGCATTCGTACGGTCGTACTCATCAATTTCCAATCTTTCGAATAAAATAATAGTCGCGACTGTCTTCTACGATGCCACACACACGATCGCCTTCTCCTTCCGCGTTCCATACACCATTCTATTATTCTACTGTAAATGACGATATTAAATTTTCCAATAAGACGAAACGATGATTCGGCATAAAAGGTGAGCTCGTCGAGCATAGTATTTCAATCGCTTCATCGTCGTCAAGGTAGAAGACATTCACGACGATGCCCGGAAACGGCAGAAGTTTCGTGGAATCGTACAACTTGAGACAGTCGTGAGGAACACGTTCCTTTCCGTTTCGCTCGGTTCTTGCCATTTAATGGCCGGCGCCACGCGCTCGTAAGTTTTCAGGCTAGTCACGGAACGACGTGATTTTGCACTAGCCTGCTTCCTCCGGCTAGGCGCCGATATGAATCGTTTTACTCGGTGAACCAAAGTCCGGATGGTTGGTACTGGTGTTTGGCCGGTGAGAGAGGGGCCAGTCCGTAAACCGCAGTTGGTTGCATGTGAGCGGGCAACGGATGTGCCGCGTGACTCGCTAGTAAAGGTCTGGCCGAGCTGTGATGAGCCGGTGGTGGCAACGCTCGACTAGAATCATATAACGTTAATGGAGACGAGCTGTAAAAAACGGGATAACACAGGTTAGACAATATCGGTACAATGCTAGAATAACGTAACAAGTATACATAAGTTTAGAGGCTGAAGGTGGTACACAATGTTGACAAATATTTTTTCCTTTGCAAAAGGACCACACGTTTCTAGGTGAACAATTGCACAAACATTATTTCCTCAATGATATCTACCAATTCCAACCTCCAATTTTGTCTATAAATACTAATTCTCTACATTATAAAACTTAACGTATGAGTACTCTACGAGGTCGATTTGGATGGGCATGCGTCGAGAGGATCCTAGTAATCTACTTGCAAAAATACGTGATACTAAGTGAAAACCTTGCTCAAGAACATGTAGGATAAGGACATCGACATCTACGAATCTACATAAAAACGTACCGAGTGCACTTTCCATGCGAAAGAGCCTATCGGATTACTTTTGGAAATGATAAACCAAACTTCGTCCAATTTCACATACGCTTTTGCGACTATACTAGGCAAATCGGCGCAGGCTAAATAAATCCAGTGTGTCACATCATTTATTGTTGAAAATACGGGATGGTTAAGTCTGGAGTATCGATACACTCCCAATGATTACAAAGCTGTTCTGAATAAGAACAGGGAAAACTTCTGAAATGCCAAACAGCAAATCGAATGAGAGTCATGAGAATCGTTGTTTTGCGAAATTTGGAGGGATAGGAGATGACAGGTCTGGATAACCTGGAAGACGTGAAAGAAGCGATCGTCAGGAACGAGGACGTGTGTCGTGTGCATATGGTGGCGTAAGAATGGACCGTGGGTCCGATAAATTATCGCTAGAATGTAGATATAATAAATGGTACACACATGCATGCATCAACTAGGTGTCTAGGTACCCACCCGGGTGTGAATCCCTGATAGGTGGGCACTTGTTGTTGCTGGATAGCAGCAGGCGCTTGGGAAGGCGCTGCGGTGACGTAAACAGGTGGAGGAACCGCATGGGCCCTTGAGCGCACGTGAGCGTATTCCTGGTAGAGAGGCTGTCCCAGGTGTTGGGCGCCTCCTACGACAGGCCCGCCAGCGGGACTTCGGCCCCCGCCACCGCCTCCGGGGCTCAGGTGTGCCGGATGCCCGTGGTGGCTGTGTCCGTGGCCAGGATGACCTGCCGAACCCACCACCTGGCTCTGCCTACAAAACCCAAAAAGAAAACCCGTCCCATCGTTATGCTATTCGGCCCATGCTTCTTGTCTTCACTCGCCGCGATACTGTCAACGCGTAGAGGGGGTGTCTTTAGAGAGCGCTGAAAATTCCGCGTTATGTAACAGCCGCGAAGGCTGTACGTCGTCGAGGAAAACCGAAGGTCCATGCACATCACGCATTCACACTTGATAACACCATGCTCCAATCGATTCTCTCATTGCATCTTCATCGGAAAGGTCACTTCTACCTCATGCTCTACAATGGGGGAATCGGTGATCAATGACGACTCACCTGTACTGATGCACCGGATTTGCCACCGTCCATTTCTGATGATCTCTCGAGTGTGCCGCTGGGGGTTGAACGTATTCGTGCTTGTATTCAGTCCGTTTGCCAGGCCAGGACACTCGCTTGTCCGTGCCGGTCGTGTAGACAATGTGCTGCTCCTGCAGGTGAGGATGTGCGCTACTCGTGGTCACATACTGCAAGAAGTAGTCATGCATGTCATAGGCGTCATCCTAGAAAAACATTACCCAACGACAAATTAATAATGGATGAAAGGATTCAAGGAAAATGGCCGCCGCTGTTCCGGATGGTACGCTGCACGCGGTTGCTTCGTCGACATAGCAGCGATGACAAGTAAATCAACGAAAGAAATAGGCGGAATAGCGGACAAGTCAAAGAAGAAGAGGGGGAATCTACCTGATAGGTCGGTGGCTCCTTGCAGGCTGGCGCGTGACACGGATGTGGTGCGAGGTACTCGACTCCTGGTTCCGGTTTCGTAGCGACGTTCACCATATTGCATTCCGACTGCACCTTCGCCAAGAGTCGTTTCTTTTGCGACTGCGACGAGTATCCAGAACTACTGCTGTAAACAACAAAATTTAACGTACATTAATAACATCGATGCATTAACCTTGCCAGGCCGTCATAGCAATGATACGAGTATAACTTAATACGTACCTGCTGACATGGTGTTGTTGCTGTGGCTCGTGCTTGATGAGCTGCGTAGTTTGCTGGTGCTGGGGATGTTGTGGTAAATGCTGATAAAGGTGTGCGTGTGCTCGGCCAGGGCTTCCCTCACCATCGCTATCACCAACCGTCACACAACTAATCACGTTCTTACGTTGCGCTCTCTGCGACGAAGAACTCTGCGACGTGACGTGGCCGTTCGTGTGCTGTTGACTGCTCGAATGCGTCTGCTGCATAGTCTGCACAACGCGCGGAGTCGACTGCGTGCTGCAAGAACAGGAAGAGATCCATTTATAACAAACGGAATTGCGGATGGGGGCACATTCATCCTTTGACACCCTTCATACGAGTCTAACAATAATGTTCGTTAAGTAGAGGTGTACGGCCCGAGTCAGGCTTAAGTCGTAATTACTCGAAGTCTTCATAGGCTTCGGAGGATTCCTTCTTAACAATTTTTCTCAAAGATTACGACTTCCGTACAGCTCTATAGTGTGCTGGACTTATTCAGGTGCAACAGAATGCGCGACGTTTTTTCGACGGTTGACGTGAGGATAATTACTTCATTACTTATTCCAATACAGTGTGACCTCGTGTAGGGAAATTGATGTTTTCATGCAAGGATCTCGTGTGCGTTGGAGTGATTCACCATCGTCATGCATTTCTAAGTCATGCTAAACATCCACTCACGTGTGCACAAAAACTCCCGGCACTGGAATTCTGTTGCACCCGAGTACAGAAGTAACCAATGATTAAAGGAAATACAGAGTTGTTAGTTTGTAAATCGATAAATTCTCACTGCAAGGTCCACAACCAGATTCCTAAACGACACCCGTGTTCATGATCGAGACAAAGTCTGTTCTCTGTAAATTCGGGAGCTAAGATGGGGTGGGATATGTTAGACGTGACAGACCGTGTATTCTTTCCAGGACATTAAGTGTAAACTCAACCCCAGGTTCTGACGTTGATTATCAAACGATAAAACGATGCTATCATGTATCGTGTGTTATTTTGCGTGTTACATTAAAGTACCTTCGGATGACCTCCTCACGGACAGGACGTCCGTCGCCAGACAGGCGAGGTGCCAAGCTCTGACAGGCTCCGCATTGACGATCGCCATAGCTGTCAATGATATACCCATGCATGATTCTACTACTAACTAATAAACGACTAACGAATGTAAAGCCAAACTTCGGAAAGTAAGCTTTTATTCTTAAAATACTGGCGCGGTTAAGTTTTATGTTCGCTTCGAAATCGACTAGACATATCTAGTCATTCGCGTTCGCCTAAATAATTTTGACTATCCAGAGCGATAAATAATATCAACGTCCAGTGCGATATTTACGTATCGTCAACTGTGACACCGAGGTGTCCTCTTAGAGGAATAAAAACAAAAAAACAAAAAAACAAAAAGCATTAGTACAAGAACGTCGTTGAAGTACTATTTGCAGCGTTTCTCGAAGTTCTATGACAACATCAACCTGCCAATCGAAGTGGCTACTCTACGACGGTATCGAAAGACTAGCTTACCATTTTCCCGTTGTCTCGTCCTCGCTGTCGCTGATGGTAATGACCGAGACAGCTGGCGAAGGTGTATCGTGTATCGTGATGGTCTGCTGTCGGACAGACGCGATTTGTTGATGTTCTACGTTATGATTGCTGCTGTGCTTGCTGCCGTGATGATGAGACTGTACTGCCTGTTGTTGCCAGTGGCCATTCGAGGGCGAATGTCTCCTCATGCTGCTCGGCGGCGTACTTTCCTTCGCCCTTTTCTTCACCGGACTCAACTGCTGCGTCTCCTTCTTGTGGTCGTGTCGATGCTGAGATTGCTGTGGCACGGTCAAGTGATGCTGATGATGCTTCGTCACGCTGCGCTTACCCCAATTCTGAGATGGATGCTCCACAAGAGCGCTAGTATTGTAGACTTCCGTGACAGGGAACACCGGCCGCTGATCCTTCCCCAAAACAAGGGTAAATAGTTAAGCACACGTTTGCGACAGTCGGCGAAAACATTGCGCATAGATACTGGAAAGGGACTCTCACCTGTAATATGGCGGAGCTGTCGACAATTAGAGGCCTACCCCAGTCCCCGGCATCGCTCAACAAAGGTTGCTGAATGGCTGCGTGCTGAGGCGGCAACTGCTGCCAGGATGGTACAATCGCAGCCATCTGACGACTTCCTCCGGGCCAGGATGTTTGAACAGCATTCTACAGGGATCACGCGAATCGCGTTAGTTAGGAACATATAGCTTTCAAGTATTTAAGGCGAATATATATTTACTGACCGTTAATAACATTTGACGACCGGTATCTACCATGGAGACAGGAACAGCTGCGTATTGTTGCTGAGCAGCTGCAGCAGCCGCTGCCACGGCTTGTTGCGATATTATCGATGGTTGAATTTGGAGAGGACCTTGTTGCGCCTGTGGTGGCTGTAATGTAACAATGCTGATGTTTATAATCGAACGTTGGGGAACTAGTTGGTGTATATTTATTTGTTCGGCTTTACATACTTGAGCAACAACTACATGTTTGGCAGGGCTCGGCATTGTTTGGTAACCGGGCGGCGGACAAAGTATGCCCGGAACCAATTGATGTGGAAAGTCATGCACACCGCTTCGTCCGCTGTTCGACCCACTCGAAGAACCGCTGTACTGCGTTGCGCGACGACTGCTGTTACTGTAAATCTGGTACTGAAAATTTACGTCAACGTGAATAAAATATTTTTCGAAGCCCTTGTTGTTGATGAAATATTAGTAACCCACGAACCAGATTGTCGTAACCGGTTTGTGCAGTACGATGCTCCCTAACCAGTCGTTGAACCTGGTTAGTCAGCTGATTGTTGAAAGTCAACGTGACGGCACTGCCATTGGTCGTTGGGACGAAATTGGCCACCAAGGACGTAGGAGGTGGTGGCTGAGGGGCTGGCGGTGCCTGATGATGGGCAGGGCTCGCTGTGAAATCCCCTGCACGCCTGCAAACCTCCATCATCTGGACGGAAGCCTTAACGTTGTTGCAATGTGCATAATCGACTAAGTGTGCCAAGGTGACGAAGGCGTGGTTCAATGCCTCCCCGGGTGTTATGCGGCGCTCCTGCAGGCAATTACGTTACAACGTGAAATTTGATGAGTCATTAAAATTAACGTACATGTAAATCAAAAAGTGCAATAAATCATGAATTAGATATTACTACCTGGTCCATAGTGAGCATCCTCTTCAGGAGGTCAATGAATTCTCTCCTGTCTGCCTTCTCCGCTAAGAGCTGACCGCCTTCCAAGTCTGTTGGGACGTTCACTTGGCCGATGTCGTCAAGGCAGTTGAATATATATTTCCTCGCCTCCTTCGATTTAATACCGGTTTCCGCTTCGTGCTCCTCGGGTGTTTTCAATCGCCAGAACGGATACGTGCCTGGAAACGAGGGAACGTCGTATCGATCGGCTTTCGAAGTACACTCCACGGCGAGAATGGGCATAGTCGATTGTTATTATGCCTCGAATATGTACGAGCGAGAGAAACGTGTCGAAGATTACAAAAGTATGCTGAGATCGATAACTCACTGTCCATGTCCCTGTAGAAAAATTTCGTCGTCTTGCTGGCGTTGTTCAACATGTGCTCCGTCGGCAGGCCTTGTGTCTGGCTGATGTATCGTATCTGATCGTATTCCGAGCTGCCTGGGTACAGAGGCCAGCCAAGGAACAGCTCCGCGACGACACAGCCCAGCGACCACATATCTATCGCTTCACAGTACGGAAGTCCAAGAATAATTTCCGGCGCACGATAGTATCGCGACTGCAAGTACGTATTGCAGACGGCCTTCGACACGTGCGAGGCAGAACCGAAATCGATGACTTTCACGCGGTACGGTTGTCGTACCGGATCTACCAGCATGATGTTTTCGGGTTTAAGGTCGGCGTGTATTAAACCGAGTTGCTGTAATGCCCCGGAAAAATCTCGTTAGATTCTTATGATGACCGTAGAATAAATGCTGGGATAAGCGGACATACCTTAAGTTTCAACAGCGCAGTGAGTACCTGCTGGAGAATAGGCCTGATGTACTTGAGTGGCAGGGGAGAAAATTTGTTCTGCTTTAGGAAATCATAGAGGTTCTGCTCCAACATCTCAAACACCAAACAAGTGTGAGATTTGTGCTGGAAGCACTCATAGGCGCGCACAAAGTTGAACTCATCCGCGTTTTCCTGACTGAGTCGCGACAGGATGGAGACCTGCGGTAGTCAAGAACGGTCGATTGAATTACTGTTTATTTCCACGGATGAGGTATACCGCATTTCCTGGCGAAAGAAGAAAATGTTTGCCCGTACCTCAATCTGACCTTGGCGCGCATACGAAGGATGGTTCTTTAAAATTTTGATGGCAACAATCTCATTGGTTCCTTTCTTCCAGCATTTCACGACCTACAAATGCGCATTAAAATGTTGCGTAAATTTAGTTTCAATCATTTCTTTTTCGGATATTTCAAATGTCATGAAGAATGCAGAGTAATTTCGCGACGCTCATTTCGGTACGAGGTGAGTTTCATCGAGGACAATATTCCTGTGTACCTGTCCGAAGGTGCCTCTGCCGAGAAATTCGAGGACCTCGTACTGGTTGGTCATGGAGTAGAGGTTCTCGTGCTGGACGAGCTGGTAATCTCCGTCGCCCTGGGGATTGTTGCCGCCTCCTCCGCCTCCTCCTCCCCCGCCCCCGCCGCCTCCATTGCCGGCATTGGCCACTTGCTTGCTGTGCGACGTCATGCTTGTCTGCTTGTGCTGTTGCTGCTGTTGTTGCTGCTGCAGCTGCTGTTGCTGCTGCTGGGTATGGTGCTGCGACACTACTGTACTGCCCACTGCGTTAGTCGCGTTGGCGGAGTGGACTGCCAGACCCTCACCATTACCCTCCCTCGACCAAGTTTTTCTCTGTAGGAGGAACACACCTTATAAAAAAAATTTTCGGACGTTAAAAGAGAGATTCGCCAGTTATAGCATCAATGACGATTGTTTCTCGGCCGAGCGAACTGATGGAAAGGCGAGACAATGAAGCAACAGAAACATTTATCGAGCGCCGAGTAATAACACGAGGATCTGCCGGAGCTACTCTTCAAGGTGCCCAGTGAAACATGGATATTCCCCCGAACGTTCAATAATAAGATAGCCCAGGGTATATTGAGCGCATTAAAAGAAAGGACGTTGTTTCGAATCGCCCTTCTTTATGGCCTTCCCTTTAATGACACTTTTACGCGTTTAAAGTCAAATTACAGGGCTAGCTTGTTTATTGAACGAACGACAAACGTCCCGTTGTCTAACTAAGGGGTATAACAACTGCGTTTCGGTTTTATAACGTCGACCTTCGTGGCCTGTCTCATCCATAGAACGCCCTACGATATTCTTAGAAATCCCTGCCCGTTTTCCACGAATCGTGAGTGAAATTTTTCGGCTGCGTGGAGACCTGTCGTTTGCAAGGCGTGTGCCATGAGACAGTCTTTCGGACCAAGATACTCCCCTACGTACATCACGGATAGCTGGCATGAAATATGAAATGTAAGCCTGGTAGGCAATCGATAGTTAACTACGCCGTACGGAAACGTTATCTACGCTGCGGGACCCGTCTATTCGCGTGTGTGTTACCCCGGGCAACGGCGATCGACGGCCAAAACCGATTGTCGGGGGCTGTGCGATATATTATCGGCCGTCGAGTGCGCGCGCGTTATCGTCGATGCAATAATACGTCGGAGAAAGATGGGCGAGGTCCTTGATGATTCCGTCAAATCGAAATGGCCCGGTGAAATCCGATCTTCGACCGCCACGTATCAGCTATATGAAACTTTCCGTGGCACGAGGATGAAATTGCCCGATTGGCGCGAGGATCGATGACGGCGGATGACGAAGTCATTTTCGGATGGAGGGAGTTTTATGTGCAACAGGTACTCGACGTGAATGAAAGTGCAGGAACGGGGGAAGCTCGCATTCTGGTGCACGTTGCGAGGCGGGACAGTCTCTCGCTGCACGGGGAATCTTAAATTTAGATAGAAATCGTCGAGAAATTCAGGAGACTGTTTACCGCATGCGCCATTCCGCGATGCTCGGACGTTGGGCAATCGCGGGAAAGAATTGTTCGAGTGAATCGAATACGCCCGTCGGCTATCGTTGAATCGTCTGATTACGTATGTGAAACGGCATGGAAATGCTGATAAGCAGATAAGAGCCAGCCCCGACGGCTCCTCATTGTCAGTCAAACACCCGACACATTCGTCTTCCTCATCTGGCCAACCGCGAGGATCTACTCAAGATGCACGAACTTTCAATGCTGGGTCGTTACACCATTTTTACCTTAGAACGAGGGAACAATGAATCGATACAAGTCACACTAAAGCCTACTAGATCGTGTACTACGGTCATCGGTTCATTGTTGAATTTCAACAACGATCTAGAGGCGTATGTTGAAGCCGTTCTATAGGTTTCGCAGGGTCGATACCACAGGAGGAGAGTGCGCGTATCGACCTGACGCGAGAGAATACGAAGGGACACGCACCTTCTGGCCACAGCGCTGGTAGGTGTCTAAGAGTTTGATCGTCGATGCTCGCACCAGTGTCTGCTGGTTCGGGCTACTCTTCTGCAGCGCATTATTGCTGTGCAGCGAGCCGGCAAAAGCGGTGTTAACGCCGTTCACGGAGTACCGTTGCTGAATCCCGGCGCCCTCCAGCTGGTAGTCGCCGGTTGACTGGACCAATGCGTGCTGGATCACCGGCTGGCTCGCGTTGTAATCCAACTTACGCTTCTTGCTGGGATGGTGAACGGTATGGTTGTTACTGCTGCTGCTGCTGCTGCTGCTGCTGCTGGTGCTGCTGCTGCTGCTGCTGCCGTTGACGCTGCTCGTTTGCTGTGTTTGGATGAACATGTCACACATTCCCTGCGAGCAAAAACGAGCAATCTCGATTAACCCGACCTATCCGTCAAGTCGCTTCTTCAAATATTAAGGATGCTAAGTGTGGGAAGGCAAAGGGGGTGGAGTCGATGGATTACGAGCAACCGTTCGCCATCGTACGCTTCTTTCAAAGTCCAATGACAAAGAAATGGGTTTGCCTAAATTCTCTTAGTTTCGGCATCGTCCAACCATCCTCCTCCGAGGGCGGATGTCTCTATTGCTATTTTTTTCTCCTGCCCAGAGGGCACGAGGCGTCTCGACGCCAGAGGAAAATGCCGGGCGACATATAAAAAGTAAGTAAGCCCGACGACCCGTGAATATTTTAGAAACTCCTCCACGAGCATATGTCTCCGTATGGTTCCCCGCTGTTTCGGGGCAGTGGCTCTCAAGAGACGTACGCAGGTCGGATATCAGATTTCCACAAAGGAACACAGAGCCACGGCATGCAAGCCAGCATCTTTCAGCTTTCCATCTTAATAGACCCACAGGCAGGGCTCGAATTTATTATCGCTTTTAAGGCAGACGGTTCTGCTTCACGTCCGGCCAAAGAGAAATGCATCTCCGGATAGCTGTGGCCGACGTCTTTATTTCTCGCTTCGCTATACACCACGCGGAATATCTATTTCGCGGTATCGTTTAATCCAAGCTTTTCGAAAGACAGTCGCGCGACGGGGGGGGACGTCGTTGGAAATAGAAAGAAATCGTCTAATCTGGCAACGTTGCTCGGCGGGGGCGAACCTTTCACCCTTGAGCAAACACCCAGATAAAATGCTACGACTTTCACCTCGCCATCTGCCCTTGCGCTCCTCGCCTACTTCTCGCTTTTCTCCGACCTCCACGCTAGTCTCCTGCGTTTTTCGAGGGGCAGTTTCCACCACGGCCTTGCACTTTCGGACTACCGGGGGAAAACGAGCAAGCCGTTCTGGTATCCGACGTATTAGTTTTCGGGCTCGTTTGTCTACGGCCGCCCCGCGGGGCTTGTCCGATTTCTATTCCATCCCTGCTCATCATCGTCCGTTCGCGTTGCACGACGTGCTCTAATTATAGCCCCGCCTGTCAGAAATAGTGTTGCTCGCCCTGTATTATTAACGATCTACGGTACCACCGCAGTTACAGTTACTTTTGCGTCAATCTACGCGGCGAAGACTGGCCTGGTCGCGTTAGATCTTCGCAAAACCGGTAGACACGGTTACACGGCGAACCAGCCGCTTCCAGCTGTTTGTACACCATTATCAGTCGGGAAATCACTTTCCATCGGCCTCAGAGCAGATTTCCAACGGAGAGAAATTTAACGCCGACTATCGCCATTTCTGCCGTGTGCAGCCAACGGATTTGCTCATTTCTCCGAGCATTTTTCCAACGATACCGTTCTAACGAAAGCTTTAGACCACATATTTTTTTCGGAAATTCGATCCGCGCTCTGACCGTAGCATTGCGCGCCAATCACCGGCGAAAATTATTACTTTCGAAAACCGGTCCGATTGGACACTTAAGTTTCCTCGAAAGACAACAGGTACTACGGAATTCCCGGGAGTAAAGAACGACAAGCGACCGGCTGTGACGTCGTTGATATTTCATACATTCGTCGTTGTTTACCTTTCATTGTTCACCGGCGAGCGAAAAGCTGCATAAGCCGAGAATAAAGAAGCAAACGAGTCGGTTGATCGATGTCGATGTACGGTACAAAAGCGCGCGGTCGCAAGTTTCTCGACTAATGCCAATCCAAGCTGAGGTCATAGCGCGAATAGTGCTTCAGAATGCACGTTATCCCCACGCGCGTTTCGATGAGTCAACCCGGCCGATCAATCGACATGCAAAGGCCGTGTCCATTTTTATCCGCGATTAAAGGTATCGAGTGAGCCAAGGAAAAATCCAAATCTCCTCATCGACCTACCCGGGGTCCATCCTCAACGTTACTACCTGCCGTGGGAATTCGTAATTACTATACCACGCCGAGAGGTACAAGGACTGTCTTATAAGGTAGAAATTCTTGTCAGACGATAAGACACGTGATTTAATCGAGCCGATCTATTGACAGATAAGCAGAAGGACTGCTCCGCGTGCGAGATTGAAGACGGGTTAAAGAGATAAGCGAATTAATGGAGAAATTGCCGAAGAACCGAGGAAAGTTCGTGCCGTGCACTCCCGTGTTTTGCGCTAATGTATACGGTATTCTAGACGCGTGTATGTTCCCTTCGCCACGTACACGGAGTCGTTATGAAGCGAGTAGTGGGCTGTGTTGTGCGATGAGTCAACAGGAAAGTGGATCTGCCGATATAGAGGACGTACAAGCCAGACGGACTTTTCCCTTTAAAATCCTCGCTTCTACGAAACTCACGGTGCTTTCCTATAAGGTAAATCGTAACGTCATGGAAATGCGCACGACAGGTAATTTCAGATCAGTGATCAATTCATACACATCCGTGCAATAATATCAGGTAGAAACAAACAAGTTCTTGAATAATGTCCATAACGCGAGGGTAACTTAAATCTAGCAGAAGCGAATAGAAGAGTTGGACAGTCGTGGCAGTCGATCGATTGAGATGCATAGCGCATTAGAAAATGGTATGTATTCCGCTGGCAGAGCCGACTTCGATAGGGTTAAACGTCCACTGTCATAAATTCAACGTCTAGTATCGTGCTCGTAAACGTCTATCTTTACGTTCCTTATTTATAACCGATAATCGCGGCGTAAGAAGTTCTGCAACAAATTGGATGATCACGCGGCCGGGCTTCGCATTTGTTCCATACGAGGCGAAATAACAATGTTAACAGTCGTGATTAATCCCACACCCGACGTCGTCAAGAACGCGCATAAATCCAGTGTAAATATCTGCTCCTTGTGCAATCCACCTCGAATTCGTTTATCCGATGGATGCGCCGATTTTTGCTGTTCTTTGTTCGAATGAGCTTCCGATTTAGCATTGTCATTAAATTTCGTGGGTGGCTAAAAGACGAAAATAGCCGTCGTAAACGGGAAAGTGCTTTTGTTCGGAGAATGGCAGGTAAGAAACCCGGGTGTTGAAGAGTGCATCTGCCTCGTCTACCTTCGACCGGACACGCCTGCTTTCTGCGCTGTTATTCGAGCATGAATTTCGTTTGGAGCGAGGTGAAACCGCACGAAGCGAAATTCAAAATTATCGCGAAATATTCTCACGCGCCGATTAATCCTGCAGCTCAGATTCATTTAACGGATCGACAATTCCACGCCGTGCCGGGGTCTAATTATAATTTTTACGTAAACTTCTCTCTGCCGTCCTGCGGTAGAGTAAACGAAAGAACACGTGGAATAAATCGTCGGTCTTTCGTTGCGTAAGAAATATTAAAGTACCGTAAACGATGCTTTCGCAGAACCGTCCAAGATACGTCGGCAATTGTTGTTATCAACGTCGATACGAGACATTCGGCTGATATATTAAGCCAAGAAAAATATCGCAAAAATAATCCTTCGCATGGCGGGAGCAGGAAAAAAACTCGGAGAATCATAATGGCAGTCATAAAGACATACGCGAATGGATGTTTATTCATTGATAGCCGATCCGGGTATTCCCAAATCTTGCAAATAGAACTAGACTAAAAAGCACGTCGATGTGCGGAAGAAAGTACGCATTGGTCGAGGAAGAACGTACGCGACAAGTTTCTTTGGGACATGCTCGACGTTGAGGCGTGACAGTAAATGGAACACGCAGCAAACGCGCGATTCTGCGAGATAAAAATTCGCATACGAAAATTCTTCGGTTCTGGCGGTGTCCTTGCAACGTACTCTACACGTGTCGCGCTTTGGATGACGGTCGAAACTCTCCCGAAAGGCCAATCAGAAGGCCACGATTAGACGAGCTCCTAATCAAACGGTGACGAATGACCCTCGCTCCGTTTCACCTTACGTATATCTTTTTGAGCGATTGCACAAGGCGAATAACGAGCGTACAAAGAAATTGCTGTTCGGTCGATTCATCGCGGGAACAGATTCTCTCCCATTCTTCGGCCTTACGAGTCGACCCACGCCGGGAAGACGCCAACAATTCTTCCACTACCAAGTTTCGTCACATTTTGCCCGCGGATCCTTGTTCCTCGCTCCGCTGCCGTTCAGCTACACAGCCGGCGATTTCTCCGCGCAGATTTTGCACGGTCGGACGAGTGCGGGAGCCGCGGGAACCTTAGAAAACCACCCGGCAGGGGGAAAAAAGGCCCGGACCATTTTTCAGAGCACCGGCCGGGCCCGGGAAAATGCACTCTCGTGACAATGCACTATCCCGGGGAAATCCCCGGCGCGCAGGGGTCTGCGTTAATGGCCCGTGCTCTTGTAAAAGTACACCGATACCTGCATTAATCTAAACCTGCTTTTACGACGGAAATTTCCCAAGCAAGCTGCCAGCAAGAGCGTAACTCTTGTCCGGAGGAAACCAGCAATACCACGAATCGTTCTGTCCTTACGTTCGACGAAAAGCGTCGCCGTGACTCAAAAGAAGCCGCTCAGTCGGTGTCGTTCCTTTAAAGTACGTCACGACTCCAACCAGATGCCGACAAATGTTTGTCAAGTCGAAAATCCACTTTTTTTTATTTAATCAACCGCGACTCACGTCCTTCGACCCACACAACGTAAGATCTATTTTTTTGAAGGTCTTTAATTACCCTATCACATCGAAATTGTACAGATGACTCGGAACGTATGGTATACGACACAACAGATTGGCACGCAGTCAGTGGAAATTTCCTTGACAATGTCGAGGGTGCGCAAGGGTAAGATTTTTTCGTACATCTTCGGGACTATGCTCAAATGAATGGTTCTCTGCTAAAATACTACGTGACATCGCGGAAATTCTGTTTTTATCGAATTTGAGGAAGATTTGCTACGTTCGCCGCAACGCCCTGACTGCGTTGCTTTGAAGGTTATGTTGACCAATTCGAGTCCTACGACGACAGATGTGTCGAAATTTTCCGCACAACATAGCTTTTCCCGACGCAAACAAACCTACCCGACGGGACGGATATGATTTTTGTCTGGCACGAAAGTGGAAAACAGCGTAGGTTCTGCAGAATCGCGTGGTCATAAAGAACGGTACGCGTGCACATAGGGCGGTTACTCTTATCGGCGAGCGAAAAGTGTTGGAAAGGCAAACATGTGGCACAGCCGGCCGTACGTCACTGGGGAAGATAGCCGTGACGGGAGACTTTTGACTGACTTGTTTACGTTTTTAACGTACGGATCAGAGACAGAGACAGACGTCGCAGGTTGGCCGTGTGCGAGCCAAATCGAGATGGCAGAGTCCACACGAGCCCAGTTCACGTCCCCATACGTAAAAGTGTCACGGCAAAGTCGATCGTGCGATGACACGATCGCAGACTCGTGGCGAAGAGCTCGGTGAGCTTGCGAGATGCGTTGTGTTCCTTGGGTTCGGAGTAAAGGAAGAGAAGCAAAGAGGTTCGTGTGTGGCATTAATGCTAGACGGAGAAACGTTTACCTCTCGCTACTTGGCCAGTGTCTCTCTCTTCAGGGACGGGCCCGACGGTCACGTAGCCTCATGTTCCGCTTATCCCCGGGTTCCTCGCGTTCTTTTTCCCCGCACGGCTGTCGGGCCTCCCGTGTCAGCAATACACAGCCATCTTGCGTACTGGCTGGCCTGTCTCTCTCTCTCTTTTTCTCTCGGTCTCTCGCCTTCTCTCGCCTCCGTCGTCGTGCCCGTGCCAGAGAGAGACGGAGAGGACGGACAGAGGCGGGGAACGAGAGCGAGGGAGACCGATGTAAACCAGGATGGTAGTAGCCGGGTGTCAGAGAGAGACGAAGCAAGACGACGGAATGGTTCCGTCGAAATCCGTGTCTGCCGACACACTTTAGGAGCACCAACGGACCGGCTCGCGCACTAACACACCACCATCAACCTTATATCCACTTTCGTATTCACACACGTCGCGAGGTACGTTAGCAACCTCGCTCTCTCCTTCCTTCCTTCTTGCCCCTTCACAGTTTTCGTCACTTTTTCGCGGGGCCCTCGCTCGTCCTCCACGCGTTCATTATTCTTCGCTTCTCGCAGCAAGGAGCCAGCCTGTCTTCCCTGCCTCACCGTACACACAGGCTAACATTTAACCTCGCGTCAGGGGATTTCTCCGGGCAACGCGAGCGATCATACCTTTTCTCGCCCTCCCTCGTTTGTCGTTCGCTGCCGCCGCCGCTGCTGCTGCTGCTGCTGCTCACTGCTGCTAGCTGGCTGGCGCTGCTGCTGATCCACTACTGCGCCGCTCAGCCAACCCAACGCGTTCGTAGCCAAGCTCCGGCCCGACTGCCGCGCCATCGGACAACTTCGACTGTTTTCGGAACTCCTCGGCTCAGGGCCGTCAGACCGCCCCAAAGTTGCCAATGGGCGCATTTCCGGGGCCCATACAAAAATCACCAATATTTTATTCCGTATCGAATTTGACACAAAATTAACACAGAATTCCTCAAGATTTACACATGCTTAATTTTGCGTAACTTTTTCAAAATTCCTCGGCAATGCTCCAAAGAGACTGCTATGACGGAACGTAGGTGGAATCCAGTTCTATGCCAGCTTACACAATTTATGAGACACGAGTGTATCACAGGATCTGATAAAAACTTTTTTAATAGCATTTTTCGTTCACGCCGTCTTTAATTTATTAAGCCTTGCTTAATTTAATGAGCCCAGACACACGTTGTTAACAAAATATCTTGTATCTGTAAAACGTTTTTCAGTCTTAACGTACAACAACAATCTTTATTTCTTCTACTGTCTGTGTTTTATTTCTGCTGAAAGGCAAAGTCGCCTCGATTCTAGCCAAAGTGACGAACTTTATAATTATTGATCAATGCTCTATGTGCACTATAAGTAATCATACAGAAATTTCAAGTAAAGGTATAGGCGTATCGCCGTTTATTCTGTTTTTTATGCTGACTCTCCTCGTTATCTCCATTTATTGACTACATCGATAGCAACCTGTAATTTTAATGAGATTTTATCTGCAGGTTATTTATTGTCCCTGCATTGTCGGATTGGAATTTTGCTGATACTGCATCGGTATGGAATTTTTGTATCGTATGTGTTTTGGGAACGATAAATTGTTCATGATATTTGTCGATTCTGCGAAACAAAAGCCTCAGGTAGAAAAGGCCTGATTTTCGTCCATGCATTATCATTTTCACGAGCTCTACTTTCACTAATGGCCAGTCCTAGAAAAAAATACGGCATATCGGAAGAGACCGGATTAAAGCAGAAATTTATAATCGGCAATCGAAGAGAGAGACTCGATGGGCATGCAACGTTCCTAACGTAACGTAAAACTTTCACGAACGTGGAACGATTGCCGATGCGATTTTCGAGTGTTACTTTCCATAATGCATAAATGTACTGCATCATGCAGTTACGGGAAAGATTAGTTCCACTTGTTCGCCGGAAAAATGGTTTGTCGATACCGCGCGCGTAATTGCGTTACGGCATCGAGCTTATGTCAATACTTGGGTTGTCCAGGGACTTGGTGGGCACGTTTCTACGTTAAACCACTGCGACGGGGCTGTCGTCGGATAACTACATCGGTGAAGACCAAAGTATTAATATAGTGCTGAGCGTCTTTTTGTGAATCATAAAAATAGCGCATCTTTACACGTGCCGCTCCGCGCGTATCCGATTCCTGTTAGTGAGAACAAAACAAGTAAACAGGGTTGAAAGGGGGTATTTTTATTCGGTGAAGTTTTTCCTGGACTTTAACGCACGCCAATGAAGGGGTTCTGATAACCCATGGGGGCGTGTTCTTTAGCGAACCCACGGTACTAAAAAATAGGAGTATGAACCAGCAATAAACGATCCTCCGTACGCAGGTACGCAAAAGCTCTTGTCACGTACCTGCGTGACGTCAGCGGCCATTAAAGGGCAGCGGCACTCGAGTGATTTTACAATTGGAGTCGGACGAGCCAGAAGACAATGAGTTACGGTACACACGAACGACGGGGTCTTTTACTAGGACGAGTTGGTCTGCTGGACTCGGGGAGATTACAGTAAACCGGCAGACGGGAAGGGATGGCAACGGGGATATGCGCAGAAAGGGGGGTGGCCAGTCAAATACAACGAGAACGGGAAATAAGAGAAGGAAAAGTACGAGCACGCTAGAAAGTTTAACGAGGAAGGGGAGATAAGAAAGCGAGAAAGCAAAAGGAGTTACTGTTAAAAAAGAAGCACCGGAAAAGGGGGAAGGGGAAGAATGACGGTCCGAGAAGCGGAGGATAATGAAGAATGATGGAAAGAGCAAAGAGTGTAACGGCCAAGCAAGAAGGGAAGAAGAGGTAGAAGTAAGGCGATAAGGGTCGAAGGACAGGAGAGGAAGAAAGCGAGATTGAAAGTCGATTTACGGGAGAAAGGAAGAGGACAGCAATAATAGGGGAGGGTCGGGGATAAGAGATGGTCCTATAATCCCTCGACGGTTTCACGGACTACATTCGAAACGCACAAAGCCGGGGGCCCAGTTGAGGGCCGAACCATTTCTGTACATAATGCCACCCGTGGGCCCGGATTCATCACCATCCTGGAAACATATACCGTACATTTTCAGGTCAACCAGCCGGACAACTTCGTTATTCACATTTATAAGTCACTAGCCCGAAAAACTTATAGCTACGTCCCAACGGATTTCTCGGTCATGGTCATTAAAGAAACGATACCATAAAGGACGTTATGCGATAACGATAAGCCGAAAGAGTAGCCCATAATAGGATAAGGTAAAAGAAACCACCGTGTTGTTTGTTAACGAACAGTCGGAAGCAAAGGGAAATAGGGAAAAAAAGCGAAGGAAAAACTGCTCGTTACCGCGCAGTAGAAATAACGTGGCAAACGACAGTCGTAAAAATGGCTTCTGCTTAATTGAAGAGGGACGACATATTTATTTACAATGGCTCTTAATGCTATTCTTTTGAAAGACGCGTATGCCGCTTGAGTAAAACTCAAACTACCCGACCGCCGTTGCTGGCGGTTTATTTAATGCACCGTAGCGTGCGCTATAGTCCGTCCTATTTCTCTTGTAATGAGGTTTCCCATGCGTTACTGGGTCACAGTACATCTCCTCCGAGATACGGATTCGTGTAATGAATATTGCAATGGCAATTGAGAGGTCGACTCCGGCAAAGGCACAGCGATGTACCGCGCAAGCTAAACGCACCTGTTCGTTCAAACTCACGCGATGAATACTTTACTCGCGATAATAAGCAGAAAGTCAATTAAAAATATTTGATGAGAAAAAACTCGCTGCTCCGAGATACGAGTTGTTTCTCGGCAATTTAATTGTTTACGTGACGGGCGGGAAAGGAAATCTGGGAAAATTAGCATTTCAAAAGGTGACGTGTAGAGGAAAAGGTTTGGTCTACGAAGGTATACCGTGAATAACAGCCAAAGTTAGATTACTTTTATTACCGTAGATTCAGGGCCCAATTTCCATTTACCAACGGACATCGTTCTTCGAGCAATTCAATGCCTCGGTCTTGCAAATGTGAAAGTACATCACTGCCGGCTCTGAAAGTCGTTACACTCGAAGGTTTTGCCTCTCGAACGGCCCTGGACCGTTCACCAAGAAAAGAATTTCAAGTGAGGTCGAGGGGGTATCCGCAGAAAAATCATCGGCGACAATCGCCGTAGCGTCTAAAGATAAACGACCTCAGACCTTCTGCACATTGCAAAAGCAAGAAAATCTTTCGGTGCAAACGCAGGCAAATCTCTTGGAGTACCAAATTCCGCCTGATTAAAATTCGGCCCATGGAGCGAGCCCTTTTGAACGCAGAGAAGACGAAAGAGAAAAGTCTGACGTTGGTGAAAAGTGAGGGATAGGCGGGGATTGTCGAGGAAGCGTCTTCTCGTTTGGAATCTCCGGAAACTGTTGGCTGAACGTTAAACCGTCCTTGTGTATCGTTTCGATGACTGTACGCTCGAAATTTCCTCTGGAGCCCCGTAATTCTCCGTCCTTTCAGATGGTCTTCTCTCGTGACGCTTATCCCTGCCCGACTCCTCCTTCACCGCCCCCCGGCAGATTCTCCCCGCGGTCCTCTTCCAGACCGATTTCCGTCTCTTTCTCCCTCGTCTTTTGCGATTCTCTGCTCTCGACATGGTCCCTGCTTTTCTCTGTGTGTTGGCACCTCGGTGCGTTAGTAACACCAGTGCGATCCATGACGCGCGGAAAATCTTGCGCGACATGACGACAGGGCAAACGTCAGACCAACGTACAATCTCACGACGAAGCGCAAAAAATTCAAAACAACATGAAAATCTACAAACTATTCCAAGGCTAAAACAAAGCGAAGTCGTCGCTACATAATATCGCCTGACTGTGACTTTTACGAAAATTCCGAGGAGCCAGAAAAACTCGTATTGCTGGGGAAACTCGGTACGATAACGGTCTCCCGGTCATCAGCGACGACGTTCGAAGCCACGCGTTCGCTTACGTACGTGCATAGTATCACGAAACACAAGGAAGAAAGGTGGAACGTATGTCGAAACGACGGCGCTATTTGCACGAAAATATTCAACAAGGCTACGTGCATGACGGATCTCTGGATGATACACGCGCGATACACGCACGAAAGTCGCTTGAGCAACGCATAAACGATGTCCCCGAGGAAACCAATGGGCGATGGGACCTGTGAGCGGATTTTGGAAAAAAAATGCCAAATGATTTGCGCAAACAACAAACATATTACCGTACGCATTTCCGGGTAGTTGTAATCGAGCTGCAATTCAGCGCTTTAAAGCGCGCAAATATTTACCACTTCGGAGTTGCTCAACGCTCTGCTTCGTAGCGTATTTGTGCGGTACTAGCGATTATTCACGGCGGTTCGTCCACCCGAGGAAATCGCCGTCGATGCGGGGTTATGCAAAGTAAGTTCTTTCAAAACTCCCCGGGGAAGAGGGCGGACGTTACGTGCATGGGCCGACAAGTGCGAGCAAAGAGAACGGGGCCGATTCCGACGACGGCGTACCGGCAAATTATTGCCGCAATTGATAACAATTTGTTTTCTCGCGTCCTCCGTGACCGTCGGTCATGAGGACAATGAACCGGCCGTACAATTCTATCCGGCGACGGAACTAGCCGACCTCGAGGACACGTGGGTTTTCCCCAAAAAATGGGTTGGGCCACTGCTCAGGGGAATCCACGATCATTCGAAACTCGTCCAATAGGCTACTTCCTGGGAATCAGCTGTGGGGGGTAGAAGAATATTTCAACCCCTCTTCGCCCGAACCTCGCGTGCAGCTAGGAAACCTCAGCGGAAAATTTCAGATCCACGGCTTTGCTGTTTCTTTACTTTTAATTTGCCAAAATTACATAATTTAGATCATAGTGGCCCGGTTTCGAGGCAATGATCTCTGTGAAAGGTGGCTAAGAAGTTGAGTGAAACCAACTGCGGGTCCACGGTCAGTAATCGGTCCAGTCACCTCTCGTTACCTTTCATCGGCAAACATGCTATTTCGATGACACGATCCTAGGCTAGCTTGTCCCGGCTTTTTTCTTATCTATTTCTTAATCAAAAGAAGGATCGTTGTACGCGCCCGTCATTCGTACGGTCCGAGGCCAATTGGGAAATACAGAACGATGTTAGTAAGTATACGTATATTTCGGGGACAGACGAGACGGAACTGAGCAATGGTCTCATGGCTTTAAACCTGCGAGCAAGGCGTGTACGCTGCATACGTCGGGGCCATTTATATACATATATCTACATTTATATATACAGCACTCGCGGAAGCGCTGACCCCACTTGGCCGACTGGCAATCTCAAAGTCAGACTTGTCAGCTACGCGCACCATATTTATATTTTATCTCATGTTTTATAACCCCACGATAAACCACCTCGCCTTATGTACCGCACTATAAGTCTAATGGACACGTGTCTCGCGTATAACAGTTGGACAGAGTTTTATTCCGCGGAGGAAATCGACGGCGGCCAGCGCAGTTGGAAAATCGTCTCCAACTGGAAAGGGCACTGCCAATCATCGATCCAATAAATACGCTGTAGAGAAAACATTGGGGCTGTAGTAGGGATTTTCATTTAGGGTAGGGATTATCACTTAATTGCGCCAAGATATGATTTTGCGTTGTAGGAAATGACGAAACATTTGGGATGGTCGCATAGGTGTACAATTGTCACACGTGCACGTGCAGCTGCAATCGACGACGCGCAATGTGCGTTGGTTGCATCGATTATCGATGAGGATGCAAATAGAGGCATATGATAAATTTATTGGCCATAGGGCGCCCGGTGCTTCCAACTTTGATATCTGCGCGCTTTTCCCGTCGGCCAAGCTTTCATGCCAACGACAGGTCATTCTGCAATAATGCACTTTGCAACTCCGACGTCATCCAACGTTGAGTTCGGCTAATAGCCGTCGTTTTCTTAATTACCCTGGTTGAAATCGACCAGTCAATATGCGATAAAACAGAAACGCTGACATACGTCATGGGACTTTGCGGGAAAACGCACTTGCTTTTTGTATCGAAAATTTCCGATAAAAAAAGGGGGGGGGCAAATATTAACGAAGAGAAATTCTCCTCCACTCTTCTTTCTTTTATTCAGGGCTTTTGCCGGTCTTCCGACGATTCGCACAGACGTCAGTTTTTGACATACTGAAAAAATTCTGACAATTGGAATTCGATCGTCGAGCACTGTCGACGTTCAAGGGGGCTTAGGATTCGTTGCGACGATTTTCCTTCGTGCGCGAAGCTAGCTTTCTCTCGTGCGAGGTACACTTTCGACACAGAAAACCGTGCCGAACTTACCGATGCGTTTCGGGCAACGAGGCCACTGCGATTCTATGCGACTTCCACGAGGACGGGGCAATTGCTGTTTTCCATCGAAACTCGAGATGCCGGCCGAACCGGCTTTCCTTTTCGAGTATCGAGGAACGCTCGCCCTCGGCCATGAATATTTCCGGTAGAATCCGCCGACCGCCAAATACAACGGTGACGCCATCTTCCGGTGGAGGCGCGAACACTTTCGGAACCTTAGGTCCAAATATTATCGATATCGGGTAAAACAGTTTCGACAGTTTTTATCTGCTTACAGTAAGACAGAACGGTCGGTCATTGTCCGACAGTTCACCTTCAAATCAGGGTAATGTAGGTTTTGCTCTTACCAATGATAAACAGTAGAAGTTTGAAAACTGTAAGAATGAAAGTACGCAACATTATGCGTGAGTGAGCAAAATTGTCTGCCTATAGTAAGGGGCACAAAAATAATATGTAGTGTAATGAAAAATAAAATTTAACTGAACTGAAATAAAATTACAGAGATCTAAATCATTTTGAAACAGTTGCGTAAAACTCTTATCTTGAATTTTCGCAATGTCAGCTCGTATCAGACTATCAATAACTGTAATCGTCATTTTAGTGGCGAACGGTTTCGCTTGTCGCGTGGTAGGCGATAAAGAGGAGAAAAGTACAGGTGAAGCATGCACGTGGGGGAGTGTTCCTTCTCTTTGAGCAATCGTAAACCGCAGGTGCAGTTCTCCACACAATGAACAATGCTCGTGCTTCTCGTTCCCTGAGGAGGGGCGAGATTAAACTTCCAACGTACTCGCTGAGAAATTAGCCAAGTCAAAGTCATACAAGTGATACGAATCATGTACTTCTGAGAGTAGCCGAAAGTTCATTTCTTTGACGAGAACGCTAACGAGGAGAGGCCATAAGATGGATAAATGCTCTTCCTTGGGACGTGAAAAAAAGGACGATCGATTTCCCAGGAAGCCGGTGAAGCGCAGGTGAGAATCGGTCGCGCGTGCAAACTTGGAAATTCACGACGGTGAACCCAATAGGTCGATCGTATGTCGAGAACGTGTGCATGGTTTGTCGCGCGAACCATATGGCTCGCGGGCCCCCAGCATGCGTTTAATGAGCCGTGTTCATGCATAGAAGACCCTCAGATGCGATGGACACGTCCATTTTTTCTTGTCTATAACGTATGGATTTCCACAAAATAATTAAAAATGCAGGAAACACGCTGTCGTATGACAAGAGAGAATTTTTGATAATTTCGTATACCTGATCTCGTACTACTTTCGATTTTTGCTGAGAGGCTAAATTGAATACAAGTACTGGGATTAATCGATGCACTATCAGCGGGACGAACAACAACGCCGAATGGATTAGAGTGGACCGATAAGTTATCTCAGAGGCACGAAAAGTCGATAATGTGGGCGATCGATGTAACCGAATTTCTCAGTGTAAACTGCGCTTGGAAGAAGAAGGGGGAGGGGGAAGGACGAAGCCCTTTTCCGTTCGGACGTACCGCTCGATTGGTCCTAACTCGGTCGTACATGAGTTAATCCGGAAGTGAATACCTACGAAGGGAAGTGCCGTCCAAGGATTCCGTCCATCGTTTCCGTCGAACCAACGGACACTTCTCGGCGGACCGTAAAAAACCGTCGACACGGTGTCTCGAATTAGACTAAAGGAAAAATATGCTTAGCAACGCAGTACGGTGCTTTCATGCAACATAAATTTCGCGCCAACGTCGAACTCCGGTCTTTTTGCAGGTGCGAGCAGTTCCATCTGCAATTTGCATGTCGCCCTTTGCCTCTGCAAATGTGAGAACATAACTGTTCGATTCATTTTCGCGGGTAAACGTAAAACGTAAAGACAATGTCTGAACGCTATTTCTGAATAAAACGCTATGAGAAATCGATGCTTCGTATGCGTGAATTCCTCTTCGAATGTCCTTTCCCCTCGCCTCAGTTTTGGTAACCGTCGCAGGACGAGGGTCAGTGCGTGCATTATGAATTACTGCGACGAATTTGCATATTTCGACAAGAGAACGTTCATTCCCTATGCACTTCTCGACCAGCCCCGATTCCGTTTCCTGCTGCAATTAAGACTAGTTCCTCGTAAGGAGAAAAAGGCCAATGTATATATATGTGCGCACAGTGTGACGTAAATAAGGGTGTATCATTGTGATTACACGGTACTTTACGCCCTTGCCTTCTTCACGATGTCCACTGGAACACGTGCGTTTCCGTGCTCGGAAGAACCGGAAAGAATAAGCCGTTCTGATTATGCATATTTTATGCAGCGACGCGTCGAAATAAAGTGCGACGCACGGAAACAGGAAAGAAAGGAGAGGAGAAATGTCGGTAGGCCAGGAGAAAGAAAACTTACGGTTCCGGGATCAGTGAATGGAATTTTTGAGCAACTACGAATGCAAAAGTTTCAAGCTTTATCTTCGTTCGTGGGAGTTTCGCTATTGATTTTCATGCTCGTTGCCCATTGTCTTGGCTGCGATTGCCGCGATACACGTGAAACGTGCGCATTGACACGAGACGGGGAGCTGAATTATTTATCGCCCGGGGAATTCCATGGGAAATTTCAGGGGGGTTCAAACGGTTCGCTTAACATACACGGATTTGTGGGAAATTCTACTGCCCAGCACCTGTGCAACTCATGGCAATTAATATCGACATTTTTCTCTCTCTTGTAATTAAAAACTAGATTACGCCACAGTCTGAGAATGTAGTTTGTGAAAGGGGAATACACGTTCGTCGCGGGCCTGTCGAACTGAATCGGATAGGAAGGCGATATCGTCGTATCGAATTTATCTTCCAATCTGTCGAGGGTGATCGGAAGAAGCAGATGACACTGGGGAAATTCGACACGATTTGCTGGGTAGAAAGATGACGGATTGCACGCGAACGGGCCCACAAGGGCCCATATGTGGGCCTCATTGTTAATGCCAACGTCGTGAGACAGGCACGTGTTAACACGACACTCCTCTTAATCGACAAGGATCCAACGAAAGATGCCTTAACCGCAAACAGACCCTTTTTAATCATTAATTAAATGCAACAAAATTCAACGCCTTTAGATGGGTGTTCACAGAATTTTCGCTGAAACTGTGGACAATGAATCATTTCTTTGCCTGGCTGAAACACACAGTGGGATAACAGGAATTCTTTGGATAACATAGCTGCGTAAAATTCATGTGCGTCAATAATTCTTCGAGCTCGTTGTTCCTGCAGCTTGCGGCTCGGCCGTCAAAGTCGAGGGAAGGGGGTGGCTGTAACCCTCGGATCCACGTTGCCAGATGGTCCAACGTGCGGAATCGATCAACGAGCATGATCTGTCGAGATTACGCAGCGGGTAACCCGATCGTTTTCCTCAACAGATGACGATTCGCCGATAACGATGGAGAATAAAACACGTGTCGATGATCAGTTTCGCCTATCGTTCCCCTTGCCAAAGGGAAACCTCGTCATGGATAATTAAAGAAGAGATTCGAAGGGTGAAGGATACGTTACACTGCGATCCGACTTAAAATAATTCGATTCTAACAATACTTGTAGAGGGGGAATACGTCCTACGATTCTTTGGTTTGTTTTCTATTTACGGGAAGGTAATTGGCATTGGCAAGGACGGGCGTGTCGCAAGGAGAAAGTACAATCGCTCAGACCGAGCGTAATGAGCCCCCCGCGAGGCGGTGGTTTCACGCAAAAGCTTTTCTAAAGACTCGTTCGGCCCGGAATTACGAGCGAGACGCACAAAAGGCGAACGCCCTGCACGTCGGTCAGTCTCCTCGATCGTCCGTGAAATTATTCTGTTTACCGGAGCCGCTCGGCATTATCTCCGAGGGGACAGGGGACGTGCGGATTTATTGCCAACTCCCTCGCAACAACGTCCAACAATGCTCAGCCTCCGAGAATGGAGATACCGAGACCCAGGGAGGGGGGAGGACTAATAGGACCACGTGGTCGAAAGCAAGTACGACAATTTGGCCAACTGCCATCCTACGAAAATTCTCCTAAACGCAGGGGGTAGAAAATTAAAATTGCAACCACGCACGAAAGTCTCATTGTCGATTTTCCCCACCTATCAGAGGATCTATCTTCCCTGAATTTTCCCCCACGGGATAAGATTTAAACCTTCCTTGATTGCTCATTCTTGCTGAGCCTTTTTTACTCGACTGCGTCAACGGTACTGCATTTTCCTATAAGAGGATAACATTACACATTTTTTTCGATCGTTCACTTTGTCCTACCCTTTTCTACTCGACCGCTGACTCAGCGCCGGGCCAAACGGATTTCGATTTTCTGGCGAGTCAAGAGGCGGACAGTGGTAACCGATCTCCCAGCCGGCCGATCGACTGCAACCGCGAATTAGGCAGCTGTATCGTACAATACCGTTGTTCGTGGGGGTTGCGTTCGCTTAATGGACAGTCGAGGTCGCGTGCAACCACATCCTCGGTCATTTTTGTCACGCTCATTACAACCCCCGCCCGAGTCGTGATACGATTTCCTTGGCCGGTCGCTCGTCGCGGGGGTGAAATTATACGGGGACTTTCGAAACCGCAGTCGTAACGACGAAAATCCGACGGGGGGTGCAAGTCAAGATTGACGTGCGACAGGGGAGGAGGTCATTAACAAAGCCAGTAATGACATGGTATTACCGGAGAACGGTCTCTTCTGTCTCACTCGCCGGGTCAATGTTTCCTGATTTTATAATTACGTCCTTTCATTCGTCGCTGAAACCCTCTGGAATGAGTGAAGAAATTTTGCAGATATGAGGAATGATAGTGGAGCCGGTGATATATTTTCTAAGCCTTCTCGGAGAAAACGTCAGCGAGTCGTTACGCGTTGGTAAAGTAACGGACTTTCCGGCGATTTTGGGGAAAAAGCGAGTGCCGGAGATACACTATCTCGTTGTCTGGACAAAATCCGGAAGATAATACTCGTTTGACAAAGGCGAGAGTAGGGATGTTTGGCAGTGTTGCCTGTAAAAACCACTGGCAGACATTTGACCGAGGGATTTCTAGTTTTTCCGTCGTTTTGGTCACTTCGACTTTGAATTTCCGCCGATGCATCGCATCGACGTAATCAATTTTTCGTGCGTGTATGTGAATTACTTGCTGGTGTAGTGAATCGTCGTGAAAAATGAGGGGAATATACCTTACCCTGATTTTTACTCTCCTGATAATGGAAGGTAAACGCAAGATATAATAATCACAACGCCCTATAATTTCGAACTTGTGGCTATTGATTTATTCATTTTTTGTGTAGTTATTCTTTATGGCGTCACGAGAGAAGCGGGCATCGAAGACGAGGCTACTAGATTTCGAAAAATTTCGGAGATTATTAGGAAGTATCGGGAAATGTTCGCTTCGAAATCGGGAACAGGAAATCAGGAAATAAGCATGGATCTTCCGTTTACGCAACTATTGTCGACAGAAAGTTCTACAACACTGATAGAGTTAATAATGAGTGAAATGACCGACAGCGATCCAACGGGATATACTGACTCAGACGTGAAGGAATTAAATCCGACGAGAACAACGGATCTTGCGGTAGTGACAATGACGGAAATTTCGATTGATGAGACTACGAGAAGCGGGGAATTGACGGAAAGTTTTATGCCTGACACGAGTGAGTCTACGGTTTCCCCTGTGATATGTAGTTGCGCAATCACGGCGACAGGATCAACGACAGGATGTCCTTCCGGCGAGACGATATCAACGGCGTCGATAACTTCCGAGCCAATTGACCCGTCGCCGTCTCGACTTCCGCCGACCAGTTTGTCCGCTCCGACAGAAAACACAGCGACTAGTTGGACGTCAGAGTCGACCGACACGTCGGTTACGACAGAAAAAGATACGGGAAGCACGGAAACGACGAATACCGTTTACGAAGATGCCAAAACTTCGGAAACCGTGACAACGAAAACTTCGACAACACCACGAACGGAAATTACCAACGAAACTGAGCCCAGCGAATCGCCAACTACGACGAAAAAGTCGGAAAATGACGGACGTACCGGGACGATGGATTACGAAATTACAGAGGATTTCTCGGGGGACGATGCGTCGACTGATTTAGTTACTAATACGTCACATCCCACGGCTTTGCCTATTACAAACACCACAGATACGACTGACACAACTGAGTGGACTACAGAAGACTATAATTTTCGAAATTTCGACTTCCTCGTCCGTGACCAAAGTACCGGAGTGTATTGCACGTTGTGCAAAATGGCAATTTCTCTGACTGTACCTTACACACGAAACGATGGAATTGTAAGTGAAATCGAGATAAATAATAAATTCGATCGAATCGCTACATATTCCTACGATTTTAGGCATCTGTCCTTGACATGCACGTTCCGCGTACGGCGCAAGTGCGGGGCGCTTGCGGCAAGAAAGATTCGTGGATGACTTTGTCATGGACGGAGGAAACAAACGAGCAGACTGTGACGGACATTAGCGAGATGAATAATGTCAGCTTCGTCTTTGTCAACGACGGCAAGTCCTTCTCTGTCGGTTCCATTAAAGTTCAAGTCTGGCTCGACAAGAATGATTCTCACGACGATTCAGGTACGTTTGCACATACAGAGAACACAAATTACACTCGCGATAGAATCCACTACAAAAATGATCGTATTAAAAGGTCTTGGAATCTTTAATTTGTATTTGACAATTGAACATTTTCAACAGCGGGCAGACGTTCGGGTCGTACGTCCCCGAGTTTGGGCCTGTTCGTGGCGACCCTGAAGAGCGGGATCCACACGTGCGAACTCGAGACGAAGGTAAACGCCGGCGATATCGGCGTATCGATCACCGGCGTTTCCCTAATCGCATTCAACGAGCAAAACGACGTTTCCTCCCGGACGGGTAAGAACGCGCGGGGTCTACGATCGTTCCTGAATAATCGCCCGAGAATCACCATGTCATTTAGTATTTCGTCTCTCGTGTTCCAGAGGAACCGTGCGTCGAAGAATCTACGACCAACGTCGGTGCGATCATCTGCGGAGTCTTCTTCGGAATAATCCTTCTTGCTGTCGTCGCCCTCGTCGTCTGGAGAAAGAGGAGAGTCTCGCGATTTCGAGCAGAGTTGCCATAAAAGAAAGCAAGTCCTACGTTAAAATACGACGGACAGAATTTTGTACATACTATCCTGTCGACAAACTTAAAATCAACCGAAGAAAAATAAAAGTGTTAATAGAACAGTGTTTTCTAAATAGCTGAATAAACAGCTGACATCTCCATCACATTTCATTTTTCGTTTCTTTTAATCCTATCCACCTTAATTTTCGTGGGGGAAGGGGGGCAGTGTAATGAAGATCTCAATTAAGTCGTTGATGCATGTTTAATGCATCTGTTTTCTTGCGCATCGGTAAACGGCGAGGGCGATGCACCCGGAAACCAGAAGGTTTCGATGGCAAAGCAATGTCCCTGCACATGACGCTGGGAAAATATATTCTTTAATTATTTATCATCGTGGAATAATGCGATACCGTGTATCCCCCGTTTTGTAAGCCGTCACGGTTCCGCCCACCCCAATTACCTCGTTAGTTGTTGAATTACCAGCTCTTACCGCGTCATCTGCGTGATCGTGTGAACGACCATCGACGCGATTAAATTTGCCATGAGACCAATCGATTTCCAAGTATCAATTTACCCTCGCCAAACCGTCATGCGACTCATGAAAACTCAGTTCCTAATTGAACTTTCTCACATTTTTTGTAGGAATAGTCGATGATGGCAATGACGAAGGTAGTGTTGATATTTAGAAACTGATTGTCCAAGTTTTTCCTCGTGCTGGGAAACAAGCTGAGGATGAAAACAGCGATAAGCTACGTACGGGGAATGTTGGCTGGCTATTAAATCATTGTAAATTGTTTATCGCTGACAGGGAACTCGTTGAGTGGGGCAAAAGATAGACCGGAAAACGATGGTATATCGCGCGTATTCCGGCGGAAAGAGCATCCAACGATGGGCCCACCCTCCGTTTAGCACCTGGACATATCGCATAACGCGGGCCAACAGATGCCCCGACAGAATCCGCTTTTATCGGCATATTAATTACATCGCTGGAATTCCTGCTTTCCTCCCAGGTTTTCGACGTGGGAATTCGGCAGTTACGACCATCAACCGAACGAATTGCCATCGATCTTCCTTGCACCGGTTTAATGGAATCCAGCTAATTAGTCGGCCCGATAGTTATCCGAAATAAATCGCGAACGTGTCCAAGTTCACAATGTTCCCAGGAGTTGGGCCGTTTCAGTTGATCGCCCAACGGCGGTTAACAGTTATTCTCTTAAAGCCAGCCTTGCCCCCCTGCGTATTCCCACGATACTCCCCCATAAACGACGCCGTAAAACAATGTAAATGGACCTACTGTCGTTTACGAGGGTGCCCACCGCAACGGTTGAATTTCCCGTTCGTTACCATGGGTCTCTTTTATCCTCGTAATAAAACATGATTCCGAAAAAATTCTCGGAATACTGCGAGAAACCAACAGTATAGATATGGCGCAAGAGAAAAATTCGTTTTCGCCAGACTTGGCCAACGTGGCATGTGGTTTCAGGTAAAAATTGCAGCGTGAGAGTTTGAAATTTATTATCGGAGATACCTGAAAGTCTTCCTCTGACAGTGTCAGCTGTTCCTGCGTCGTCCCTTTAAAGTTTAAAGGTCCTGCCGGGGCCATTATGCACCTCGTCCGGCCTCCTTACGGTGTCCTGGGGATCGTCCCTCTCCCCCGGGACCTGGCACCTTCACGGAAAACCGGCGGGGTCATTTCCCAAGGAACCTTCGCCGGCCGGCCGGCAAGTGTCCTTCGTCCTCAGCAACGTTCGACCATAATACGTACCGTGTGCCTCGTATTGTCCATTTTTGCAATACTATTCAATTAGAAACTTTCGGAGAACTCGCTACCCACTGCTACTACCACCAAAGTCGAATGTGTCGTTCGAAAAGTATTTAAATTCTGTCGTATTTTAAATGTTAGATTTCTAGTCGATAGGAGTCAGGGATTTGGACGGTGGTGGGGAACGGTTTCCTTCTTGCTTTTTCTCCCAACTTCTTTGAAGAGTCCGACGAGCAATCCCGATGAGAATCCATGATTTCCGAGGCAACGAGAAGCGAGAGAAACGCGCGTGCCTCAAAGAACTGCGCCACGTGGCTGTTTCTTGTTTCTAAGAAACGATTAGCACTCCAAACTCTTCGTCCTTTACCTTCGCTCGACCGTTCCTGCTTTCTACCCCTCTCCGCTGCGTCGACCCATCCGTAGATTCATGACGAGCACGTGTGGAAACAATTGGTGATTCCTGTAAATACTGGCAAAATTCTTGAAAAATCGCCAATCATTTGAAATAAAAATTTATGCCGTGGAACAAATTCATTTATTTTCCACTGCACGACAAGATTATCGTACTATCGTGTACGATTGATTATTTTTACATTTGCATCATTTTAAGTGATCTTATCTCGAGTACTTTTGTTCGGTTTCCTCGGCGGAACCATATAATCGCCCACGACAGTACTTCGCTGCGATTTCAGGCTGATAAAAGCAATGATATATTAATGAATGTCAACGATAAGCCAACCGAGTGTCATCGATGAATACCGAAGTATTCTGGGCGGGTAGAATTAACAGAAAAATCCGTTTCTTCGAGTACCTTACGTACCTACCTTGAGTACGGAGGAAGGTAAAATATGTCGTCATTTATCGAAGGTTCATTCTGCGCCGGTTATCCGATTAAAACGCCGTTCACTTCCTGAGGGGGGATTTACCTTCGTCTCGATGAGTATCGGCTCGCTCTGGGATTTTAATCGCGAGAAGAGAGATCTGCCTCCTCAGCGGGCCCAGAAGCCGGCCGTCGAGGTATGGGGGCGCAGATGGGATTGCGTTTAATGAAGTTCGGCCCCGAGTTGCACCTGCCGCTCCCGAGGCACATCCCAGACTGGCCGTTACGCGTTGCCTCGAGCCCCACTTCCCAGCAGCCACTGCAGGAATTCCATCGTCGACTCTTCCTCGTTGTCCTGGACAGGAAGAAGGCCCTGGTCTTGTCGTGTCGTTCTCGAAGAATCTCCTCACCTGCAAAAAAATTCTAAATCCATCGTATCAGTCAATTGGTCAATGAAATAAAGTTCTATACTCCCGGTGATCTTGGAGAGGAAGAAGACCCTGGTCCTGCGGTGTCGTTCTCGAAGAATCTCCTCACCTGCAAAAAAATTCTAAACCCATCGTATCAATCGATTGGTTAATGAAATAAAGTTCTATACTCCCGGTGATCTTGGAGAGGAAGAAGACCCTGGTCCTGCGATGTCGTTCTCGAAGAATCTCCTCACCTGCAAAAAAATTCTAAACCCATCGTATCAGTCAACTGGTGAGTGAGATAAAGTTTTGTACATCGACCCTCTTCTTCGATAAACCTTAAGCCAGTTTCTGTTGAGCCAGAAGACTGCTGGTTGTATCTCCTGACTTATGGTAATCGGCCGAAGCAAGATCCCCGTGTAAAAAAATGAAGCAAATGAGGAGAAGGTCTGGGTATTCTCGGGAGGAACGGTTGAACGTCGTAGCTGTGCTTCTTGTTTTCCCTTCGAGCGGCGAGACGTGCTTCTTCCTGTTCCCCTCGAGACTAGAGAAACACGAGACCTCTCGTAGGTTCGGCCAGGATGTCGGAAGGGCCCGTTACCGCGGCGATTTAATTACTCTCGACATCTGGCGATCCTGCGGAACCGCAAAACGAAGGCCCGAGAAATTCCACGTGGACGAAAATCGTTCGAGAAGAGCCAGGACGAGTGCGATGTGATCCGTGCGAAAGCTGCTAACCTTATGACACGTCTAACAAATTTGTATCAAGTCGGTCAAGTAGGACATGTATACAAAACAATCCCCACTTACTCAACAATTTCAAACGACCCAATAAAATTCGTTGACAGTGTAAACGGTTTTGCCGAATGCCCGACTTTGAAAATTCCTCGTTAAATTCTCCCGCTGCCCCGTTCTCTCGTTTCGATGCAGAGAAGACGCGGGAGACCTAGTCCTTGAGGATAACAGCCTCCGGGCCTGCCATCCGTCAAGTCCTGCTCCTGTTTGTGGCGATTTAACTGCTCGCCGCTTGTAGCATCTGGCAGATCCCCGCCCTGTTCTTTCTCCGACGTACACCCACTTCTTCCGACCGCCAACAAAAAGCGCCTGAGTCTCAACGGATTTCGCTGTTTACAGGACGAGGACGACGTAGGTCCTGCGATTCGACCCTTTGTGTCTATTCAATCGCGATCAGCTCGGTCCACGGAATTTTACGATACTCAAGAAAAGAGTTTAATGCGCGCTCGACGCATTTATGATTTGACCAGAGGATAAGATCAAGACGGTTGATCGTCGATGAGGAAATTGCGCGGGTCAAAAGGTGTAATTGCGATCCTTCATTTTTTTTGCCTTTCGCATTCCCAAAAGTCCGTTAGGGAACCGGGAGGAAGTCATTGATGTACCGTACCTTTAAATATTCACCAACGGAGTTTCTCTTCCTGGAGAACAGCTGTTCCACCCCCACCAGAGCGTCTCTTCCTCGCCGTCCTCCCTTTTCTCTCGGCGAGATCCGCCGGCATTCAGCTATCTGGAGGAACTATCACGTGGAGGAGGTCTCGAGAGGACGGGGAGGTAGTCGAGGGCAGCTGGATCGAGAAAGACTCAAAAAGCACACCGTCACGCCCTCCTCCTACGCCTCTCCGGGCCCATCTCCTACAAATTCTTCCCTCCGCCCCCCCCCTCCCCCCTCTCAAAAAAACACCGGCGGTAGCGAATCCCTTCGTTTTGACACATTTTTTTCACCTCTATTCGGCCCATTTCGCCCAGTCATACTTTCGAAATTATCGATATAAGCATGGGAAATTATTAAAGCCCCTGGAATTCCTTTGTTTCGGCAACGTGGAAACTCGTGGGGAATGAGAATAAGTTTTCCCTTTTGGAAAGCAACGCTGATGCGCGTGCTGTTTTCCGAGGTTCGCAGATGACAATCTGCATCTGCATTCGTGCAGCTGTCGGCCAAACCCTTTCGCGATTATCCTCGTTTGCGAGAACGGAAGGTCGAGATTCTATAGGGAAATCGGGGAAGACCGTCACGCGTTCAAGCGCATCGCGAACAAAGGGTTCCGAGTGGAAGGCCGGTGTTATTGGCAATTTCGCGACAGAATCCTCAAAGACCGATCGATCCTCGCCAATTTTCCAACGTCCTTGAGTCACGTTACTTGAACAAGATTCAAGCTAAACGGCAAAAGCGAGTGCCTTGCGTGTCGTTATTGCTGGGAGATATTCTTTTCCCAAAAACTAATAGAACCGTCTGCCCTGTTGGGTATCAAATTTCTACGGAAAGCTGCACTTTGCCACGCGAGGCTTTTCCTTTATTTTGCCTCCCGGTGTGTTTGCCCAAGTTCTCCGAGGCGCGCACGTGGAAAAGACTGCGGTTTTGTTTTCTTCCGAGCAGTTTCGGGTACCTGGAGGAGTACAGGTGGCTGCAAACACGGTCGTCTTTGTTGGACTCCTCTCTGCCTGTCCTTTACATCCACTGGCCCTTCTTTCTCCTTGCTCGGACGGGTACGTGTGTGTACACACGCGCAGGTCTACGAAAGCGAAATGGCAAAATTTCGAGGAAAAGCTTTTTCTGTCGAGGGCAAAAGAGCAAACCAAAGTCGAAAATCTCTACTGAATCAAACGGTTCAACATATTTAACAGCCATGTTTGAGGGAAGGGAAGTAGTTAGATTTTCCTTGAAGGATCTTAAATCGATCATCCTGGTCAGTCTTCCTGTCCTGAGTCATCTGCAAAATGATCAACGGTTGGATGCGGCGGTATTCGGCGAACACGCGATGTCGTTGCCAGGTGCTCGCGAAAGAACCGAAAGGGTGGAGCGAGAGTTTCGAATTTTCGAACGTCATTATTCTCTCGTCTCCATCGGTTGCCTCGACGACGTCCTCTCTCCTCTTCCTCACGATCGTCCTGTCAGCTGCCGTCGATCGTTTCCGCTGCTCAGAACCTTTCAAGAAACCAGTAAATTCTCGTTGAAATTGCTGCTCGGATAAGGTGACTGTGCAACCAACGTTTCAGAGCGTACGACAATGACGGCCGAAGGAAGTGTAATTTGTTGCAACGGTGAGTTCCTCCGGCAAGGTACTCTAGCTGATCCCTGGGCAACGGTTTTGAGGGATTTCTCAAAACGATTACCCGGCGGGCAATGTGCCTGGCAATTAGAACGCTCGAAACCGTGGAAAATGATCGGCCGGCTAATCGTCGACATCAAACGGCATCCTGTGGAACCCCCTGCGGATCGCTCTCCTTTCCCCTTCGACTTTCGACGATGATAATGACGTCACCACGCAGATCCACGCATGCCTGTGCGCGTATGTGTGTTCCGGTCGGTCTAACCGAGACCGGAAGTTGCCGCTCGTTGGGGAGCATTTCGTTGACGGAGGCTCGGGACACGAAATCCCCCACGAACGCCTATCGATACGTTCTCGCGTTTAAACTGCGGACAAGGAGGAAGTCGAAGCTCTGCCGTATCCCAACGGCCGCTTTAACCGACTGCAAAGGAAGAGGAGGGCTCGGCCGGAAGCGTGGAAAGGCAAATACCGTGTACCGCGATACGCTGGTCAGGATGGTTAAACGATCCACGCGTGATTTCAAACAGTTACATACTCTTCGCCTATCACCGCATTCTCTTATATACCTTCACCTAATTCCAATGAGTCCCTAAGTGTATTTTTCGTCAATGACGTTCCTTTGAAAAACTTGTAGCAAGTTTTCCTCAATTTTTTAGCCCACCATTTCCCTCCGGCCAAGTAGGTATCGAAGGTGGACTTTTTCATAGGATTTCCCGACGCCCCCTCGGAACGAGGGAAAATCCGGAATGGTCGTCACGGTTGTCGGCCATGACGGTCACGGTGTTCACCTGTCCGCCGAAACCGCCCCACGCACACTCCTTCGACTCTTTCGGCCGAGCCGTGCACATGCAAGCGCACTTTCGCCCATATGCCCGCATCATCGGCGCGCAGTCGTGCTTCCCCGTAACGGTCAAATCTACCCCCATCGCCCTGTCGCCGTGATACAAGGCGAGACCTTCGCGGCAAACGAGTGACCGTCCTCCGGCCGTTAAGGGTCTTTCATAAAACCGAGCAGAATGGAGAGACCTACGGGACCTTTCCATCGTGATGGAACCTGTTCCGATCGATCGTCTTTGATCGACGTTCAGACTCGAACGATTTCTTCGAAATTTTTCACCTATCCTAGGACCCGAAGAAACTGTAGTAAAAATGAGTTGAAAGGGCTGGTTCTTTCGAATGGTCGTTGGTGATTCCTGTAAATACGCAGTTATGTAATACAGCCCGAGACGTTGGGGCAATCCAGATAGGGTGGTAGGGGAGACCTTGAAGCAAATTTAGCCCTCGACCTTGGCTCAGTCCTGCCACGGGACGGTTTTTGATTAACCATGCGAAATGCAAGTCTCCCCTTGTCGTCCTTGCTCCATTGAGGCTCAGAAATAAGAAATCATACGCCATAAGCTAGGCCCAAGGCCACACATATGTGTCAATTTCTTTGCGTCTTCTCAGGAATTCTTTTATTCTGCACTTTTATTCTGCACTGTGAACTAAATCGACAATTTTCTTACGTCTTTTGGAAAGCTGCGACGTCGAATCGTTCTCCTCGGATTGGCGAGGGATCGTGAAAGGATTTTCTTGCTGAAACTCGTTTCTGCCTTGACTTTATCCTCGGCGAACTCTCTCTGCGTCCTCGTCCCTCCGGTCCACCTGCTCCCTGCGATTCTTTTTCTCTTGTCGCGATGCATTTTCGACGCGTGCACTCGCGACAACTGGCCAAGCCCAGCGTTGATTGGTCCCCGTTTTTTCGGCGGGTTACTTGGCTCACCGATAGGATTCGAATGTCCAACCGTCTCCTCGTGCTTCCTTTCTTCGCCCTTCCATACAGCGACTACCGAAAATGCGCAGAAGACGTTAACGACGATTTCCCCCGTACGTGAACAATAACGATTTTCAAGATATCCATCGAATACACATGCTCACGAAATGTCAAGATACATTGTTCCACTTGAGCGGGTTTTTAGGGAATTCTCAGCACGACTGGCATCGATGGCAAACGACTCGCTCGGGCTCGAAATGGCCTAATAAATGACCCTAAGAAATCGGTTCGACCGATCCCGTGGCACGCTCGTTGGGATCATAGCGAAACGATCGTGATCGCTCTATACCTCGTGCTACTTAAAAAAAAATGAATGAAACACGTTCTATCCCCGCCTTCGCCTGCGAAGGAGCTTGACATAATCCACTATAGGTCCGGGCACTAACGGAATGGAAGGTGAAGAGAACAAGGGGGGAGAAAAATTGGCCGCAATGGGGGAGGATTTCGTTGAATAAAATCTTGTACGATTTCAAATTAATTCCCGATAGGACGAATCGTGACAAAGGGATAGGGAAGTTTGGGAATGGTAAGATTCTTGGTCGGAGTGAAAGGTAGGCGAGGGCCGAAGAAAATTCGTCGACGAGGGAAACGTCGAGGCGAAGAGCGAGACGAAGTGCATCGTCTCCGCTCGACGACGAGTTCTCGGGTATTTCCCGAGTGTGACGGCTAAGAGAGCAGACGTATCTGATAAGTGCGAGCGAGAGGGACTGCCGGGGAGAGGCAGGGAGGCTGAGGGGAGGATAAGGTGAGAAACGTGGATGGAAGCGGTCGTCGGCTACGAGGATCCCTTGCCAAGGGGAAGCCTCCGAGGAGGGGAAAAACTCGCGCCATTTTTACTGCGCAACCAACGGGGCGCTCCAATAGGATTTGAATTGTGCTGGCCGGTGGAAAGGCCTCGTGGGTTTGAGAGCGGCGGGGCCGAAAGTGGCCAGCCGAGGAACGGCCAGAACGAGTCTGGCCGTCGAGCAGGGAGCTTCGACTAACCCACGATTCGGGGGATTAATGGAGATATAGAGAGAGAAAGAGAGAGAGAGAGAGAGAAAGAAAGGAAAGAGAGGCCTGAGTATCCCGCAGGAAACCGCGGGCTTAGGATCAACCGGTGTCATCCTGGTGATCGTGATTCATTGAGCTCATCGATCGGCGATTCTCAAGTTCCGCGAGGACGAAGAGGGTGGGAATCTTGAATAAGCCTGTCCACGTCACTGGCCGTTCGCGGAGGGAAGAGAGTTTGTGGGGAAATCGAGATGTTGGCGGCGTCGATTCGCCGGGAAGTGCACCTCAGCGTTCTCTCGGGCTCGCAGATGGCCTCTCGCGTACCCCGTTGCCTCTTCGGCCAGCCCAACCCCCGGGAAACCGTGGAGCTCCTGCAGGAAGCCCTCGACGTCGAGAGGAACAAGTTCGCTAGGAGGTGGGGCGTCGATCCCTGCTCCGAGGACAAGGAAAACGTTTTCCAGAGGAAACCCCTACACGACAGGAACGAAAGGTCACCGAAGAAGCGGCACAATCCGTACTCCAGGCAGACGAATATTCACGGTCAGTGCGAAAATCATAGACTATCTTGCCCTTTGCAATTCTTTCCCTCGCCGGTGTTTGACGATTTTGTCAAAACTACCGGCGACGCCGGATCACGTCTCACTCTAAATTCGGATAATTTTTCTCCACGCCCGAAAACCGCGGGAAACTCTAAGCAAACGCATAGAATGCTCCGAACGCTATTAGATACTTGGTTCTTTACTTGAAAATTTCTTAACGATGCTGAAGTAGAGAAGGAAATATTGTTCATTCGGCGAGGAACATGGCGAAGCTGTTGGATGGCACGTTCATACAGTTTGGCCTTTTACTTGAGATGATTTACGTCCGAGAATCTTTCAACTCAATAACAACGTTCGCACCTCTCTGGATGTTCCTTTTTTTCTCGCTCCATTGCACGTGGAAGACGTGAGATCGTTATTGCTCGATGTGGTAGATTGCAGTGAGTCAGCAAGACGTGCGTATCTTGCGTGTAGAAGCTAAGCAAAATTTTAACGCCTCTCCCGACGATAATAAATGCCGAGTAAACTGAACCGGTACAGCGCTCGTGCCAATTCTGATAAAAATAGTACGTGTAAGGAACTAACATAAAGTCCATGTAAATCTCGATATTCTTCGGCCACGAAATTCTCTCGTAATTCCTGCTTTAACGAATCTCTTATCGAGCGCAACAAGTACGATAACGCAGGTTCCAGGTGAGGGTGCTACGATTAGCCCGAAATATCGGAAATTCCTTGCTCTTATTTTCCAAGTTGGACTGTCATTTGCGCCGGTGTCGTCGGAACGTTTTATATGTTTGCTATGTCCTCGGGGAAATTCCGGCTCCGGGGCGTCGGTAGGTACGGTGACCATGAGGTTTTTGGCGGGAAGAGGGACGGTCTTTGACAAAGGAAGGGAAGCAGCGTGCGCAGACGCGAGGATCGCTGTCGCGTGGCTCTCTCGGACCTGTTTTCCCATTCTAGCTCCGTACGATTCCTCGCCTCTTCCGCTTTCCCTCTGCCACCGCCTCCTCATCGACTCCCCCCTCCCCACCCTCCGATTGCCTCTTCATCCTCTGGGCGGACGGCTTCTCGTCTTACGCGCCGGGAGACCCGAGTCTTTTGGTCCCTTCGTTTCGGAGATCACGTCGTCGTCGTCGTCGTCGTCGTTTACCGACTTCTACCTCTCCCTTTCTCCCCCCCCCCTGTCCTTATCTCCGAGCACATCCCTATCCCTCCGTCTGGGGAATTTTCCAGGACTCACCTTGCCTCTTCGCGCCCTACGGACTTCACGAAAGAGCATTCGTTCCTGGGCAACGAGGGCTCGCGAATTCGGGTTGCATTTTTTCGAAGAAAATTCTCCTGATCGGGTTGATTGAAGGTCCATGGCGGTGAGGAATGCGTGTTTGCCGTTGCGTTCGATCGCGAGCAACCGAATGAATCACGAGATCCGTGAGTCACGCGTGCGGTGAGTTAACAACGGTGAGATACCTGAAGGGCCAGACCAGTGAGTCAGTGAAGGGCCCCAGTTTCCGAAGGCAGGAACTGTCGGCGGCATTCCACGAATCCTTCGGGCCAATCGCGATTCGTCGTTTCGCGAGGGATCAGGGACAAATGGGCAGCATTGCGAGCTGACTCGGCCATGTTTTCGTGCGGGAAACTTGTCGGCCCGGGTTATTCTATTAATGGCCTCGATAGGTCGATTACGTAAGACGTCTGATCGATGCCGCTCCGTGACGGAATGTTTTCTCGTGTCGTCGACCACAGGTATACCCCACCTCCGCCGAATGGACCCAAAATAATAGAGTCATAAAACCTGTTTAACATTTTACGGGAAAAACAAACGTTTTCGCGCAAGTTTCGTTGCGTTTGTCGTCCTGATAAACAAATCCTGGAACGATGGGCCGGAGGGAAGGGACCACTGGGAAGTCAACGACGCGAGACGGGCCTCGTCGAGGTGGGTCTTCTCCGCCGACACCTGTCCAGGGCCCCTGCGAAGGGCCCTGTGTCTTCTCCCACGAGTAAATCAGACCTACGAACGCACGCGATGCCCGAACAACTCCCCCCACCCAGGGAAAGCCCTTCGTCAATGACAACTACCGTGAATAATAAGATACGCCTTTCAGTTGCTAATTATGGGAAAGACTTGGTAAATAAAATCCTCGGCGGAACTGAGAAAATCGGGGACTTTTAATAAAAATGTGAGTCTTGGAAAATAGGGTTCGTTGAACGCAAGTCGAATAGGATTTGGAGACTTTGAGCTCCTTTCGTCGGGTTGAAAAAAAGTCCGAGGAGAAAGCTTCGTCGACAAAGGCGATCGCGATGGGACCCCATTTCTACGGGGCCGAGAAAATCTCCCGCGCGAGAGTGGGCCAGCCAGGTGGACAAAGAAACGAGACCGAAGTGCGTCGTCGTGGACAGGTATGGCTTCTTCCAGGAGAATCCGGGGAGAACTGGGTCCCGCGGAAACAGATGTCGAGGACCGCTCGGACCCAGGGAACCCTGGAATCCACTCGAAGGGAAAATCGGGACGGTTTCGCGCACGCCATATGGCCAGCCGACCCGGCGTAAAAGACACCGATGGTTCAGAGAAAGAGAAAAAAAAGCGACTAGACAAAGATCTTAAAAGAAACACAACGATAGAACACTGACTGCATCGTAGAGCAGTGAAAAATGAATTTTTCAGCGCAGACTAGACCCACGTTTCTTCTACATAGAATTCCAACGAAACGTAAGACAAAGAGGAACCTAAATTTATGCTTTATGTACTTGAGGAAAGATGGAAGGTCCATCGAAAGTGCTTTTCTTAGGGATTGGGGAGGGGGAGGAACGACAACGTTGATGGAAACGACGGTCGATCCCACCTGAAGGGAGAGTCCGTAGAATCAATGGCGGGGATCGAATAAAAAGAAAATCCGAGGGGAGGTTCAGGTGGTTGGCGAGCTACCTGATCGTCGCTGTCTCGTCCCCAAGACGTTTCGGTTCACCCCTCCTCTCCTCCCCCCCTTTTCTGTTGTGGAAATATCGTGCGCAGCACAGGTTCACCATTTCGATATTCACCCTTCATTACTTTCCCCCGTATCTAGCTTATCCTGGATAGTCATAAAATTCGCGATATAAGATAACATCGCTTTTTAATCTTCTGTTTTGTACTAATCTGGACTTGGTATTTATTGTTACAGATTTCTGGCGAGCGCGAAAAGTTTGTGACGTCAGCAAGAAACCTTTGATGCCCTCGGTGGACCCGAAGAAGCAGCAAAATTCTGAAACCACGAAAACAACGAAAACCGGCACGTCGAACTGAAAGAAAGGAGGATGGATATTGACTGCGGTTTTCCTTTGGAATTGTATATTTATTGCCAAGAGCGCGACTGATTTTACGCGTAGGTCGACCTGCGTTGTTTTTCTCTGTACATAAATTGTCGAATTACTATGGAGGTTTGGACGGATTCCGGTCGATTGCAAACCGGTTGTCGCAATAGGAACTTTGCCGAACCAAGTTCTGTCGTGATACTTTATCGTTAACTTAACGCTTAACTCGTCGGCGATCCGTCGAAAGCCTGAAACTGTTTGTTTCCCAACGAAACAACGATGCAGCACCTCCAAAGACTAACTTACCACCCATCGAGTGGAACTTTCGATACTCCGAGGACTCGTGACACGAGACGGGAGGCAGTCCTATGTACATCTGATCCTAGGATTAGGGAAAAACTCTAGTCATCTAGTCATTTAAGATAATTTTCCTAACGAATAAACGAATATGCTTTCTTAAACCATCGACGTTTTGACATTTCACTCACCTACCAAATCCCACTAAATCCTAATTAAAAACTACGGAACACTAAAGTTGCAAAAGCTTCATCAACGATAAACTGCCGGCCGATAGTGTCAACTTTTTGGCCGACTTAGCGTAGCCCTATGATTATCATCACGCGAGGATATTAATGATGGAAGCGTGTTGGGAAATAGACGATGGGCGCGTGGAATTGGCGCACGGAATCGTCGGAAATTAGACAGCTGAAGGGGTCCTGTCATTCGCCGTGTTTCGTAGGATCCACACCTGGAGGGTCTCGTGCCATGGTGGTCCCGACACATGTACGACGACACGCGTTACAGCCCGAAACTAACAATTACACGCGCAAGGAAGAGGGTATCGAAGGCTACTAGTACGATAGGGAAACCATAATGCTTAGTAACTCTAGCTCGGGTTGATAGAAAACAAAAAATAACGTTAATGCAATGTCAAACAATCGTCAGTTAGCCCAAAGAAAAGATATTTCATTACACACGGGCACACACCAAGGAAAGTCGAAATGTATGTCATTTTTTTTCATATTTTAAGGACAGTTTTGATAGAATTATAGTCCTCGGAGGATAGTGAAAATTCTAAAAGTTTGAATTTTATTGGGTTTAACGTACTTTTTTTTCTAAACACCCTGTACTGGGCCGGAGGTGTGCGTTTACTTATCTGGGTATAGGCACATGGGGGTGGCTGCAGGGCAGGAGTATACGGTTAATTATGATGCGCGATGCGCCTTGCAGTTATGGGGGAACGATGGGTACGAGGGGTGAGGCAGCTGGTCCGCTCGTGGTTTTAATGGCTGTCATCCTAGCTGGTCATTTTCGACAATGGCAACTAATAAACTAGCCACCCCATGCGCCCGGCGAATCGATAATCGCCGTTAATGGACTTTCAGCCGTTGGCAACGACTCTCGTCCGCCTTGCCCACCACCCTTTGCGCGTTTCTAATTCTCCGCAATTGCTGGATATCAAAGCGAAATTGTCCAGGTGCGATTGATGCGCGAGCACCGAGTGTATCCATCATCGTGACACGTGTAAGGGCGGGCCCTATCGCTCGAAATAATTGATCGAATTACTAAGAAACTCCGCGATGTAGAAGCAACCCTCCGACAACTACGGCTTTACACCTCGATCGATCAAAACCTGTCGCGAAATTTCCCTCGGGGGAGGAGGGGAGGGGGGGAACTATACTTCACATTTTTTATTCGACCAGAAGGAAGCATTAATGTCGGTAAAAAATGTGTACGCAATGAATAACGAAATATAGAGCGAACTGCGGTAACTGGCGAACTCGTAACAGACGTTTCGGGCTACTCGAAACGAGGGGATGACTATAAAAAAAGGACGAGGAGCTCGAAATAAATATGGCGATCCATCCTGCGAGGGGGTTGCAGGACGACGTCGGGATCAAGCACCCCGATGTCCGACAATGGCTTAACGAACTCGCCGAGTGACATTTCGTGGAGCAACGACAGCACGCGTCTTCGACCCCTCGATTCTGTGGCTGAGCATTAGCTAATGCCCCGTAAACACGCGCGCTTCAACCGACAGACCTAATTAAGGGCCATTCAGAGCCCTCTGGATTTTTTCCGAGCTTCGCGAAAACCCGTTCGACTGTCCATCATTTTTCGAACTCGTCCCGCGGCGTTTGCGATTCACAGGGCGCGTGGCGAGATCCTCACCTGCCTGTCTAACCGAAAATAACGTCGAACGTGCCGCGGAAGACCAAGGACCTCAGGTGGAGAGAAAAAGAATTGCCCGAAGAAAGCAGCTAGACACAGTTTTACTGCGACTGAAAGTTTCTGAAGGGTATCCGTTAATTAATTTACAGATTTGTTAATTACCCTTTCTTGTGTTTATGTTGTATTGTAATTCTTCTTATTGTAATTCTTGCCTAAAACCTATTGTAATTCTTCTTTCCTTCTTACGTCACCTCCGAGGACTATATATGTAAAATTTTGTAATGTTATATATGTATGAACACTATGAATGTACTACGCCTGAGGGAATGTATAACGCCAGGGCGCCTAATAAATGTTTCTTCTTCATCTTCTTCTTCTTCTTCTTCTTAATTGTCTCAGAGGAAAGGGTTGATTTGTCGGGACGTTAGTGTTACGGTGTATTGGCGAATTTCGCGGATTGACTCTATGGGATACGAGGCTAGGGCGTTACGCGTTATTTTCACTTCGGGTGTTCTCACGTCTGTACTATTGTCCTGTCGGGTAACACAATCCCGTCCCGCCGAGAGACGATCTCTTCCCGTGAAAGGTAAGCGGGGCGAGCTACGGGGAGGAGGAAGGAGGGGTGAGAGGTAAATGAGATCCGAGAGAAAGGCAAAACGGGCGTAGATCGCGGGACCTCGTCGAAAACGTGACAAAAGTTGGACGGGAGGCAAAATTCGCGTTCGTCCTTGTCTCGCAAAATGCCAAGGATCCTCTGGAAACGGCAATTAGCTTCGCGTTTCCCCCTCGTCGTGTTTTCACCGAGCAAATGGAGACGAAGAGGCAGGGCGGGAGGGAAACGAAGTGTCCCCGGAACGTAGTAACTCCTTGCGTACCGATGAAATTTCAGCCGTGGCCCGTGTGTTCACCTTGCCTGCGGAAGATTCGCCCTCCGCGGATCGATCCGGTGGGCTATGGTTACGCATAAGTGCGTAAGCGTATAGCGTCCTTCTCCTCCGGGGCTATGTCCCACGGGCTCCCGTCTCTCGGTCGCCCGGTAATTCCCTATCCTTCCCCCCGCGGCGACCGGTGGACCGAAACTCACCGCAAGAACCGACCGTGTCCGAGCGAACGATGCAATTCTCGCTGTGGGAAATATGGCCGATTCGTGGGGGAACCGCATTGGAGGTATGCCCAGGAAATCCTCTGTCCACTGTCGCACGGGGATCGAGGCAATTTGCGTACAACCGACAGACGAATTCCCAAAACCTGTGATACTCGGTGAATTTTTAGCCCGATATTGCCTAGAAGAGGCTAAGAGAGCTCTAACCGAGAGATTTGCTGGATCTCCGGCGGGTCTTGAACCGCAGAAAGGAGAATGGTGGCAGAATTAATTGCATCCGTTGGTTCTCGAGCGAGATGCGCTCGCGGGGCCGGCGAATCCCGGCGAATTCGCGCATCTCGTTCGTTACGGCTCGCAGGCACCGTTAAACGCTTCCTGGACTTCACCTGCCGCGGCAGGCGGGGGGGTTTGAAGAAGTCCGCTTGACAACAAGAGCCGCCGTCTGTCGTCAACCGAGATCAAGAGCTCCGGCCGAGGTCAGCGAAACGCGTCTTCAGCGCTATTCTTTCGACGCAACGCAACGCGCCAGTCAGCCGACAAATAATCAACGCGGAGAAAGGGTTTCACGCTTGCCCGATACACCAAGCGAATCATAGGAACGTAAATCAGAAGCTATTGGAAAGAGCTGACAGGACAGAAAAACATCTGCCTCATTACTATCCTCGCTACGTTGGGGTAAACAAGAATTTCTCCATTGAGAAGAAGACACTGACGTTTCTCAAAACTGAGGGTGCTAATACGAGTAAACCGGATAAGATGAAATTAATCTTATTGCTATTGCAGTGAATTGCAAACTGTCGGAGGATTCAGAGAGATGGCGGAGTTATTGAAGTTCGAATTAAGGCTCGGCCCTGAAGCAAAGTCCAAGAGGAAAGGCCGGAACGAAGAAGTCGACTGTAAGTGGCATCGATTTAACGAGAAGCGGCGAATCGGCGGGGCGAGACGCGTCTTTCGGCGGAAATGGAAGCAAAGCGAGAATCGCCATCGCCGCCGGCAGGATGCCTCGCCTAGATCCTGTCTGCGTGGTCCTGGAGAAAGGGGTGGGGGGCGGGGGGGATCCGCGAAGCGTGAAATCACTTCCAGCCGGAATATAAAGAGCGAAAAAGCGGCTTTCGGGACGTTCCGTGCCACCGCGCCCGAAAACCGTCGGCGTGATTGCCCCTGTCGACCATCTTACCTTCCTACGCCGGGGAAAGACTTGAATCTACTCGCGGCGGCATTGGAGAAGGACAGGCAAGTCCGCCCTCCGTGACCGCAAACGAGCGCATAACGTATAGGTCAAAAAAATAAACAATCTACCGAAAAGATTAACCCCCCCTCTTGAGAAATCGTTCGGACCCTTAGGACTCGCACCGTGTTATTCCTTTGCTCGTCTATTTGGACAAAGGGTGTTTTCATCGCGAAGCCCTACTCCGAGCTGTTTGCCGATTGGTCGGTGTCATTTGTTTATTCGTCCAGAAGTACCACGACGAATGGTTTCTGTCCGTGGAAGACGGCCGGTTCGAGGGCGATGATCGAAGGGAAACGAGCGGCCCCCGCGATACGAGAACGAGGGGCACTTAAAATTCCGAAGTAGCTGCGAACCGAGATTGGTCGACTCGACACGGAGGGAAGTCATTCTCGCCGCTATCGTAGAGAGGAAAGCGACTTTTAAGAGACTCGCAGAGAGAGAGCGATAGGCCAAACGAACGTGGAAATCCAACAGCATTGTCCTTCAACGACGAAGACAAAGGACGTTACTATTCTCAACCCTTTTTCCCACATTTTCTTCCAAGCGATGCAAATGCATCCACTTGCGGTAACGCATACTCACGGCCTATGGTTTCACGCAAAGACGATTCGGTGTTAAGTATTTAAAACGACCTTCATAACCGTCGCTCCAGGCGGCCTGTCACTCGGTGTTTCTCCCCTTTTTCCGGAAATAGACTTCCTTTTCGAGCTTACACGACGGACGAGGTACTCCGCCGGTCGCACCCCAATCTGTCCCGTGCCCTCCAGCGGCAGAATCGTCGATGCTATTAATAGAGCCATACGCCTCCGATTTGGGCCCTTCAAGCGGAAAAACCTACCTTTAAAATCATGAGAGACCAATCTTAGGACTTGGCCCCTACCCTTCGAGTTTCCTATGATTTCCTAGCCGGTCACCACGAGTCGCTGCATGAGGTCTGACGGTAATAGGAATACACCTGACAAAAATAATACTCTCCGACAGAGAGGCAAGCTAATACCCGCGCACTTAGCTGCAGCGATGCACTTTTTTCTCAAGGTCAGGCACTGTTTACCACCAAATTTCTCTGTCCTTCTTTTTGCCGCTGTTTTCCACGTTTCTCTGTCGACGGTGGTTTCTCCGTTTGTCCGTGGAAGGAGTGCAGGCTCTCTGGAAGCATGCACGCGTCGGCTACTTATAAATAGACGTACGGTAGATGGATCGGGCCGGGAATGCAGTTCGGTGCAGGCAGGGGCCTCTTTAAAACGTGGAAGCGGCTCTGTACTAGCGCTTGCGTCGACCGGCGCCACGAAACGCGTCCGTCAGCCTCAGTTGCCGAGACAAAGCTTCGCCGTGCGCCTCGCAAAGTTCCGCATTTTTCGGGGGAATCGGATATCCAGTGGCTCAGAGGGAACTTGCCGAAGATGCTAGCGGCCCGACACAGGTGAGACTTAAGCTTAAACCGTATTCTTCGTTGATTAGTTCCTCAACGGATGAAGCTTTCCTATCATTCTTATTACGACTTCCGGTTTGCTCGCTCATTATCTCCTTTTGTCCCGTCTCTCGAGTACCCCGTCCTGTCTGCTACCAGAGCCCCGAGTTCCCCGAAGGTACGTTATCGCGCGACAGAAGCCAGTTTTATCTGACAGCCCCCGAAGGCTCTTGTAAAGTCTCGTAACCGCTTGAGATTGTCCTGAAAAAGCCCGTGTCCTCCGTGGGGAACCCTTGAGTTGCGCGGGCCAGTCGCGTAAAAATGAAGGGCGGCGGGCCGATAATCGTGGCACAGCTGGATCCCGGTAAACAGGATCCCGTCCTGCGGTCCCCGCTGCATCCGGTAACTCACGGGGGAGCTACTCGTGACTAACGTTACATACGGGATTTAACAGTGTAACGTTACGTCGTTGTACGGCCGGTTCCCTCCGCTCCTCGAGTTCGCGCGAGCCGGGTCTTCGATTTCTCCCGGACGGGAGGGAGTTTTAAATTGCCAGGCAGGTTGAATGCGCCCACAGCCGAGACGTTCCTCTCGTTTCCCCCGCGAGGAGCAAAAGTATCCGTGCAAAGCCTCGATCGGCTTACGGCATGAGAATCTCTCTTTAACGAAACATTCCTGTCTGACCCAAAGACCCGGCTACTTTCCTTGCGAAAATTTCAAACATCTCACGCTACTAGGACAGTCCCATGGGAGTGGGTTGAGTTGCATTCTATTGCGTCTACCTCGATCTCCTCGCGTCCCACAGCGTCTGGCTTCGATTCGCGGGCCAGTCACTATGTTTCTTCGCAGAAACACGACGCGGACTTGGAGTTGGTTAGAGACAAAGCAGCGTGGGCCGTGCCGGGGCTCCTACGTCCTTGCGAAACTGTCTCTCGTCACTGACTCATGGCAAAACACGGGCCGTTTAAATATCTCAAATGAAAGATACGAATGCACAGTCTTCGGAAGCACAGAGCCTTCTCAGTAGGGTAAATTGGGACGAAGGAAAGGAACGTTGAAAGATTTGCAAAAGTTTTAGCCCGATGAACGTCAATGGAACCTTTTGAGTCATTGGCGTTCGCGAGGAAAAGGGTATTTCGCTTCGCGATACGCCAGATTCGCCGGACGTCACTGACCTGCCGCAAATCAGGCCGCGAGGGGGGAACGAGAGAATAGCGAGGGAGGGGAACGTTAGGCGAAATAAATGCTAGACGGATACGCAGCTGCTTCCGCGACCTACGCGACTCTATTTTCAGCTGAGCTAGAACCGCCAAAAGAAACTTTACAAGCCGGATTTCCACGGTTCTCTCTGTTTATTCGCTGTGACAGGACATTACTCAGGGCATTGTTCAGCCAAACGTTCCAAGTCGAGTGGGCCGTAAATTCCTGCGGCATACATTTACGAATCTCTATTAATCCCTTAATTCCTCGTCACGGATCTTAAATGAATTCGATTTCCCGGCTTTTCTTTCTAGCTGTGAAATCCCTTTTCCTGGCGACGATTGAACACACGTCCCGAAAGAGACAGATTGTCCGCACGTGAGGAAGCATTGACTTCCCTAATAACTCCGAAAGGAGCACGTCTGCCGGATGAAAATATCCGTAGGGGAAGAATGTGTCACGGAGATGTGTCGATCGTCGTAGTTTTCCTACGCCTCGTTGCCGTTTCCACGATTTCCCTCATTTCCTACGACATATGTGAACGCGGTGGAAAAAATCGGAAAGTCAAAGGAGAGTCTGGCAACGGTGGAACAGGGGGTTTAAAGGGCAGAGTAGTTTGAAAGGGGCGAGGGGAGGACTGAAATGTATGCAGAGGGGAGTGTAAGGGACGCGACCCTAATGGACGTGGTTCGTTAGATTTATTTCCTGTTCGAAGGGGCACAGGATCATCGAACTGCTGGATCCACAACCCTCCGGACACATGCGGACTCGAAACGAGCATCTTAAAAAAATCGGGATAAAAAGAGCTCAAAGGGGATTCATTAGGAAGCGCGTGATTATCAACTTTTGTAGCAGGGGACTCTAGTATCTGAAGAGTCGTAAATCGTACTCATATTAAATTCGCGCGATACAATCAGATTCGGAAGATAAGTGAACAGCTCGAAAAGTATTCTTATCCAACAGGAAGTGTTCGATAATTGATAATTGAGCGCAACTGCAGACCCCCCGTGTGTCCAAGAAAACACAGCATTATCTGTCGATCGTATACTCATTTATGTCGTGTTAATGGCTGTCTGGCGGTCAAATAAATAAATAAAACACGGCAGATAAATCAGTGGACTCGATCCAACTCAAGTGGAACGACATTAAGCGAACTAGCCAGCGAAATAAAATGTATCGACGTGATCTCGGTTTTCTTGCGTCTTCGGAGGAAGGGGAAGAGGGGGAATAGCGGGCACGGAAGGGCGACGATCCGGTGTTTTCCAGAAATGGTGCGAACGGGGGTTGATTTGTCGTTGACGTTGGCGGCCGGTTTCCTTATAGGGGAGTGATTTTCTTTTTGCCGGTATGTGTGTCCCTCGCGAACCGTGACCGGGAAGCCGATTTCTTTGGCCGCGGAATACATTTTAGGGTCCCCCGGGTACGCGCAGGAAGCGACAGTTGTGCGGTTTTAGCATACATCGGATCCGCTGTAACACGTGCGCTCGTTCGTCCAGAGGGTTGAATGAATATGTGCATTCCATTCATAGGTCGCCGGCGAGCACACTCCTCTCCGCGATTACGGTCCTCCATAACGCGTTCCAACCGTCACCTTGAGCCTGAGATTAATTGACAAGGATATTACGAGTACATCGAAGGAAATGAACCTCGAGAGTTACAGTAATTGCCGTATGGAATGCGTTAGAAGAACGCTGACCCTTCCCATCGTTCCTTCTCCCTGTACCATGCACTCGCGGATGCATTCCTGCGCGGTTCTCAACATGCAAGCACTTTTCTCTGGAATCTGCGCGAGGTTTCCCGGGAACGGTCCTCACGGAGGGTATTGCTCGACGGAAGGGACACTGTGCACGACAAATCTGCTGGCAATTCCAACTGAGCAGTGATGAACCCGATTAAGTCGTGCTCCCCATGCAAATTTACCACGGTTCGCACGATTCTCGATAAGAAACTCCGAGTGTCGCGAGTCTTCAATCGAGCGACTCGAAGAAATGACCGGCGAAAATACCGACGGGGACTGTTAGACTCGTGTGAATGCACGGGGACGGGGGAAAGCTCGCGTGTTCGTTATCGCGATGCAAGTCCCCCAACGAGTCAACTTTGTTTGTTAAGACCCGAGGAAGCCGGCAGACGCGCCTTAGACCTTTCTCAGAGGGAGAAAAACGGATTCTACGATGGCAGAGGAAGGCGAGAAAACATAGCGCTGAATCCCGCTAAGAGAAAACTGAATAAAACGAAAACCTCAAACCGTTGGGTCAAAGCTTCTTGTTCGACAACCCGACAAATTCGCTGAGGAAAGTTTTAAGCTCTGCTTTCGGGGGATCGACCGTTGCGAGCTTTCGATCGTCCTTCTCGTCGATCGTTGAGCTCAGCTCCGCATATAGTTTTTATGAGCGCGATAAGGAACGACTTCAAGGTTCGCCTTAGAAGGCGGCCACGACGGTTGTTGTCCGCTATCAGCAAGGACGTCGAGGAAAAGACGAACGATAAGCATCGCGCTGGTTTTTTGGTGTCCTTACCGGGACGATGAAGACGAAGAAATGCCATGGCTTGTTGCCACGGCGGTTCTCTGTAGTAACGGTACAGGCCGGTGCGTTAATATTAATCAGGCGTGCAGGCACGGGCCGAGGATGTGCTTATGCCAGTCACACACGGCCAAACCCGTGGGACGGTGTGAACTTCGCGAAAGCAAGGCTGCACACCGCAACTCGTGGTCAAGGATTCTCTCGGCCATTTTTTCCTATCAACGCCAAGCTCAAAAGTCATTGTCAAAGGGGACTCTCCTTCGCATGGAATCAAAGAAATCATCGGACAGAAATTTCGCAAGAGCTTGAATCCTTCGATCCTCCTAATGTTTTCTTTGTGGGACCTACAAGTTCGAGACGTGGGCGAGTTCATTTCAGGAACGAAATGTATAATATTTGCGAGTTTGTCGGCGCAGAATGCACCTGTTGCGCAACGACGGCAACGTCAAACCGAAACCGTAATTGCTCCCCCCGCGAGGCTTATCGATCGTCACACGTGCATTCCGCTTGCATAATTATCGGCGAGCGAGCCGTTGGCAAACTCGCGTTGTCGCGTCGCCGGTGAGCTTTGAAAACGTTGCGAAAAAACAAAGAAACAATAAACAATCGTCGAGCGGTAAGCGTCGGTCGGTTCGGACGATCGAGCTGTCAGAAGTCGGAGATCATTGAAAAGTAGTGCTTTTAACGTCGAGAGTATTGTCGACCGTTTTGTTATTCCTCCAGCACCGAACGTCGCGGGTCAATAAAGTTGAAGAAAATGGACGCCGGCAGGAAGAGGGGCTTTTATCGAGGAAGAAATTCAAGGCAAAGGATGGCAGGAATATCGGATCGAAAGTATGCCATATTGCAGTGAAAAACGTTGAAAGGTTCTTTTTAAAATGCCCAGCAATATTTCACGCCAAAGTATCACACTTATCTGAAGCTTCCTTTACGAATTATTAGAGCGAACGTTGGATACTGTATGACCTTCGATCGGGCGCTCGATTAGTTATGCAACGAACGTAAAGTGCCGTACGTGGTGTGGGAACGGACAAACAAATGGACTGAGTAAGTCGAGTGCACTGGGTGGCTAAACGACGGGCAATCTGGTGCACCGGAGGTCAGCTCCGAGGGCAAAAGCAGGTGTCCGACTCCTGTGAGAAGTTTCGAGTGTCAAGAGCGTTACGCTGTTGTGCTTCCCGAGCGGATTTGCTCGTTGAAGCTTCGGTATTCGCGGTTCCATGGAAGCCACGGTGCCGGAACGCCGCTTCCGAACGGTACGTCGCGGACGGGCTCGTTCGAAGCCGTTAAGGAGCCTTCAGGAAGGCAGAGGATAAAAACATGCTCGCTCGCGCGCAGGATGACTATCAGCTGGTCGTTGCCTTCTTCCGCCCCAGGCACCTTCAACTCTCTAAGAACTGGCTATCTTTCCGCCTTACCATCCGGCGCTTTCCCACAGGTCCAGTCGGTTTTTCTCCGTCGTTACGCGGACCTTTGCCGTTCCGGAGCCGCTAGCCAACCGACTGGACTGTCATTAAGGACACACACACACACACAACTACGTAAACGAAGAATAAATACGCGTCATATTCCATGACCTTGTCTCTTTTATCGGCAATTCTTCCTATCTCGTTGTTATTGAATTTCCTTCTTCGTATCTTCTGCCGTACGTGATAAGTCGAACATCATGACAGGACGAACGACGATAACAATAAATTAGCGTGGTTAGCTGGTACTTGCGCATGCGTTCCTGCCTTCGTTCGCGCTATTAGCGAGAATCTAGGCTAGTAAGTTGCAACTGAGATGCAGGCGACTGGCCTTACCTAGGTCAGTTGCATTTCGCGTCGCTCGGCACGTGCACGCGTCGACCGTTCCTCTCCTTCTATCGCCGTTCATTTCGCCTGCTGGGATAAAAAGGAAAACGTTGTCCGCCTTGGATCAAGGTTCGTCTTCCTATTCGCCAAAAATACGTACCTCCCACTAACACAATCTCCCCACTTTTACCTACTTTGAAATCCTTAATTGGTTAACCAAGTCCCCAAAATAATTTTATACCCTATCTCGATCGTTCGTTATTTTTTTTATCCTCGAAAGAGTTTGAAACCTTGTCGATATATCGAGAGTCGCGAGCTGTCGATGGTCGATCGACCATCCCCTTCTGCGGGGTTGCGCGCGCAGAATTTCGACCCCCTCGTATTGTTTCGCATCTACACCCCCACGTGAGTCATGCTTCTCATCGATCGGTCTGACGATTCGTGCCGGGGGCTGTTTGCCGTCCGACTTTAACCGTGCTTCTCGTTTCGCCCTGCAAGCCCATTTCAAGCCGAAGATGGGCAAAAATTCGTTACGAAAATACGCTAGTGGTTATCGCACCGAGCTTTGAAACCGCAGGTTCGTAAAATTAAACGAAACTTCGCGTAAGAAATACACGTTTGCCGGTGTTGAAATTTCCAAGTGTCCTGTGAAAACAGCTGGACCGGATACTGCGGAATAAAATAATCGAAGACCATTGAATTGCGCGTGGGTTTGAGGAAACCTATTGCCAGCAGATATGCGGGACATTACGGCACAGTAAGTTCATTGACGGGAGTAGTTCCGAGAGTAACAGCGATCGTCGCAACGATTTGGCAATCGTTTTATTCCGTCGATCGAACGGTCTGTTATTTATTTACTTCCGACGAGCGGGACGTTCAATGGGTATGACGAGGACCGGTTGCGCAAGATCAGCGAACGCCATGAGGCCCAATGTGCAGCCGGAGATTTGTCGGGATTAGCTCATCGAGCAAGTGGGTCAGGGAAAGCCGTGCATGCTGGTTTTGTTAAACTCCTGTTACCTGGCCAACAGACTGTGTTGCTATGCCTTCTGTCGCGCACGTGAAAATATTGCACGAAACCTCCAAAAATCTCAAGGCATATCTGACTCGGCAGAAATGGCTTCAAGGATGTTTGTCCTTCAGCGGAACGACATGCGTTTTCACGAATGTCTGACGGTCTTTGTCAACTAACCACCTTCAAAAAGAGTTGTTCTTTTCGAATCTCACGGGACAAGAAAACCATTACCGTTCATCGAGGCAACGGAACGATATCGTCTCACGCGAGGAGGAAGCAGGAAAAACGGTCTACCGATGAAGTATTGCTCGCCATATACGACGGATGTCAAAATCGAGCAGGTGCGCAGGCTCCAGCGAGATTCTTTGTCCAGAACGGTCGAATCTTATATATTCGTTTTCGCGACGGCCACGAAATCCTTGTGTTACATTCCTTTGTACTTTGTAGTTTTCCAAACTAAAACTATCCGACGAACAAACTCTTCTTCCCGCGAGCATCCAGCAAGATTTCACGGAAACGGGGCGTTAAAACGACTCCGTCTAACTCGGTCGATTAAATTAAATTGCCAGTAATTTCGTGTAATGACGTTAATCCTTTTCCCTCGATTCCGAATACTTCGCTGCAGGATCGTGTTTTCTTTGTCCGCTTCGAATTTCTGGCTTGTACATAACGTGTCCTCGAAATGTCAGGAAAGTAAGAGGCACCTGCTCGGATACGACGGTAATTAGTATCGAAATTCCCGGTGTAGGCGAAAGTTCGTTTCATCGAGGAGCAATTTCGCATTAAATTTTGTAAAATATCGGCCCTTCGGGAGACACGTACAGAGCGGTACAGAGCGAATTAAATATCGATTCTCCGTAATAACGGATGATGAGAAAATTGCACGCTACATAAGTGACCCATTTGCAGAAATCATGGCCATTTCAAGAACGGCATGTTTTTTAAGACATTGAATTACGTTCGAAATGAAACCATATTGAACGTGAAAAATAACATGATAGGTAGTTTTCCTGCTCTAGTAGAACTATGTTCTAAAAGTACCCCATGCTGGTTATTACATGAAAACGCCGAGGGGTTTCGTTTGGTAGGCAGACACGCGCATGATCGATCGAGAGATCTGCCAGCGGCTCATGCGGGAGCTCGAGCCGGAAGTGAAATGCATTCCGATACATCCGTCGAACGGCACATTGCCCGACAATACACCACAGGCCAACGCTATTCGCTTCTTCTGGACGCGTGCAAAGCGACCATATGGGTGCATTCTATTCTGCCGGTGGCATTGTTTACAAAGCATAGAAACAGCGCGTGTCGCGTTTTCTAATCGGAGCCAAGCCTGACATTCGACGCTCGTTAGGAAAACGGAATCTCCTTCGGGGCAGGAGAATCAGACGGAACTTCCGAAGTATCGAAAGAGTAACTATTTTTCCAGCTGTTAAAATCCTGTTCCCTTGGTTCGCAGAGCCCGGCTGATAATGCAGGACCGGAACATCGACCTGCAGGAGGGGATAAGGCTTCGAAATGCCCGCAGGAGACTCTTCCAGGACAACGACGAGGAGGTCGGCGAACAACGGCAGGACTTGCGGCCGGGTGTCGATGAGAATAACATGAATCGCATCGAGGATGAGATGCGTCAACAACGAGAGGCGGTAAGTGGGGAGAAAGAACCGGTGGCCCTAAGTCTGGCCAATAATGATGCGATGAGTGTTTTCGACCTTAGGCAAAGAAGAGGTGGAATTTCGATTTCGAGAAGGAGGAGCCTCTGCCCGGCCGTTACGAATGGGTGAAACTCGACCAAGACGGCAATGAAATACGTACCGAAAACGAGGCGGATAATCAGGATGACAAACAAACCAATGGGGTATTAAAAGAGGACGCTAACAAAGTCCAGGAAGAACGACCGACTGATGAGGAGTCACAAAGCAAAAATGGATTATGATATGACAAGGCGGAACTTTATGTTCCGTTAGAAGACTGATATACTGCATAAGATTATTGTGAGAAGGCAAAAGCGAAAGGAGAGTATTACGATATACAATGGCATCGACAGACATACGTGTCAAAATCGAGTGTATATTAATAACTATAAAATGGGTATCGTAGGCAGATTGTAAATGCTAGTCAATGGGAATGTGATTTCTGATGTATTAGTTCGTCAACCAAAGTGAAATTGTAATACTGTCAAATGGTCGTTCAAAAACCCTAGGAAAAAACCTGTAAGAAGTACTCCCGCTCATCGTGGCGACTTTTATTTATTATTTATCAGCAAAAACGTGCAATACATTGTATATTTATGCATATTTATACCGCGTACCAAGTACAAGGAACGTGTAAGGCATTTTTGATACGCAAGAGAAGAAAATATATAACATTGAGATTTTTAAAATTTGTGGAAGATTTTATACCCTGACTATGTTGAATGTTTTTTTGCTACAGTCTTTCCTAACGAGGGAATTATGATTTCCCTCGGCTTGAGTTATGCGCGACCTAATTTCTAGCCTTGCAGACGAGATGGAGCACATCTGCCGTTCGAGGCTCTTCCTGCACAAGCCCTAAACATTTCATAACACTCGGTGCAAGTCATCAAACTGGAGTGTGCCCCGTGCGTGAATCGTGTAAACTCCGTAGTCACGATAATACGCTCCACTTTTGTTTTTTTTATCCCCGACTGATTATTATGCCGCCCAAAGAACTTACGATATCGCAATGTTCGGCAAGTAAAGATGATCGTTTTTTTTTCGTTTCATTCCTGCACCCCTTTCTCGGGGTATATGATTTCGGCTTAATTCCACGAATATCATGATTCACGATTGCTCAATACGGCGAGACCGTGAAAGGGCAAGCGAATTCACCTGGCTCCCTCAAGACGTTCGTCCCCTTTTGGCAGCGCGCAAAGCCACGGTCATGGAAGCTGCGACCGCGGCGGTGTACACGGCCATTGCCAGAAATTGCACTTCCGTTCCGCGAATTCCCACGGAAGCGGGCACAATCGCGTCGACGACAAAAGGATATTCGCGCACGGTCTACACCACCGTCTTTGTTCTCGGCGAGCATTGAGAATCTCCCTCTCGCCGGGGGGGAGGGCGTTTCCGCAGGGGTAGGTGGTGACGAACCACCTTAACCGAGGCCACAAGAAAAAAAAAATCACAACAAAACCATACACCTTGCGCGCTTGGTGGGAATCGATAGCAGTTTTCGCTTCCCCCTCTCCCGGAAAATCCAATAATTTCCAACTTATCGCCGAACAAAACCAGTGAAATTCGTTAAGCATTCGCGCGTGTCTTTGATTGAAGATAGGGGGACTTAGAAACCTTGTCCCTCGTTGCATTTTGATAAGAAAAAGGTAAAGCTGTAATATTTCCGGGACTTTGCCGGTTGATTTAGGAGGAGTCCACGGTTGACCCGTTTCCTTTAGATGTTAGATTGCAAAACAGTACTCTCCTTCTGAACCTCGATCCAAATCTACCACCTTGAGCTCGATAAAAGCTGAGATTTATCGCTGAGGCCGATGCAGTTTGGCGCGCTCGAGTCGCACGCGACGAGATAACACGGCGCGAGACAGTAAACGCCGGTTTGATAGCGAATACGCTCTGCTTCTGTGCGAAGGAAACAGGTGGACCGTCTTTCGGTGGTAAACAAGCTCACGAGCGTATACGGCCACGCGTCTTCCGGCCTGTCGTGTGTATCTCCGCGTAAACATGTGTCTCGTGTATTCCCAGATATGCGTTAAACCCCTACATACCCCGCCCCCACCACCGCCTCCAACGCTGACAAACCTCAATGCACTTTTTGGAAAGTACGCTGCGTGACTTCGTCAGCTTCCAAACGAGTTCTGCATTGAGCGAGGGGAATTCCTCGCGGGGACGGTTTTGCGAACGTTCAAGGCGCCATTGCTCCGTTGAGCGCGAGGTGGGAAGGATTGTTTTACGTGAATTCATTCCCTACCTTATTGAGATGCATCCGGTGCCACCCTCACCACTTCCTGGATGCTGCGTGGGATTTTCGTTTTCAAGGGCGCGCTTGCAGCAGACATGAGAACGTGCCTGCTCCGGAATGTGTCGACAGACGAACCACATGTGAGCAGTGTAATGACTTATAGACGGAGGAATGTTTTCTTCCAGACGGAAACCACACTGGAACAGATAAATGTGAGATACAGTTCCCCCTTTGCCTATTACTCCAGACCTCGAATTGTTTATACATCAATGTCCGCTCGTGCGGAGCTCAATATTTTTATAAATAACCGGCACACTGGCGAACATGGTACGACGGTACGGAATCGACAGATGCGATCATTAAGATCCCAAAATAGGATTCGCGAAGACTTTGGGGAGTGGGAACCAGCGATATCTTTTTCATTGGACGATCATCGAATTTCAGAGAACAGTGTGCGGCTTAAGATATTTGAAATTTTAGCGCCAGAGGCGCCGGTTACGGCCCCTGCTGGCGACTTCCGGTACCAGAAGACACATATACATGAGGCTACCGACGTCAAAGCGTAGCACGGGGAGCGGCGATTGGTCGTCGCGATCGTTTATCTACGGTTTACTCCGCGAGAGTTTACCCGTTTCCCATGTCAGAGACCCAGGCACGAGCAACGACGTAAATTGACAATTATCAATGAAAAGTCTCGATCCGCCTCGTTCGTTTTATGCCATCTTTCTCGCAGCTCCATCGCGTGTCCCTCAGCCATCGAGCACGACTCTCCTCCACTTATGTTTCAACAAATAACGCCGATTCAAACACCCGCGTACCGACGTCTTTTACGAGCCGGACAACAATTCCAAGGGAAATACACGGGGAATACATTTGCATAGGAAATATTCTTCGGACATGTGGTATTCCGCGAGCGCTATTATGGCTCTTCTATGATCCTTAAATGGGTGTAGTTTCGTTGAGAGGAATGCGAGGATTGCACAACGTGCGTGCAGGCTGAAAAATATTTTCAAACGGGCCGTACGCCTGGCGTGTATTGATCTCGCGATACCGGGATCTGTTTATGCCGTGTAAATAAACATGAGACCGATTCGAGTGACAAGAACCAACGGGGTTTTTCGCAATGTTTTCGCAAGCCGCTCCTATCGATCTACCCCCCCGCCGACCGCTGTCCTTTTCCTACCCCTTTAGGTACGTGCGCGCAAGTTCGGAGCAGCAGACATTGAAATGTCGTCCAGTGGGAGATAAGATCCCAGGCTTTCGGTTTCATTTGTCTCGACGAGGCATCGGTCGATGCAAGCCGTTTATATCGCGGGGGATAACCCGGGGGAACGATAATTTGGCCGCTATGCAAATAAGTTCATCGTGCGTAACGCGTCCGCCCCGTGCAAACATGGAAACATATACACGCCGAGTATATACACATGCGGGTGCCCGCGATAAGATTGTACAACCGTTGTTTTGGAGTTCGGAGGCTGCGCTTATTTACTCATCGGCCCATTAGCCGATCAAAATCGTCGGACTTTTTTTTCAAGCGTACGATTAATTCGGCGGCCCGAGATTACATACTCGTAAATCATCTTGGCGCTTTAGAGGATTACTGTCGAGCTTAATAAAAAATTATCGCGGTGCGCTGTTCCGTTAGAGCACCTATGGACGATAATTACGAGCGCAGCGAACAAAGAAGCTACGTGTATAGCCGCTGATACAGTTGGTACGTTCGGCAATTCCGGAGAAAATAGCTTGCCGGTCATAGGGAAAATTGTGTCAAATCGTTTAACCGGTCCTCGTAAAGGCTCGTACGGATGCTGAGTTGATTGAGAATGCTCGGGCTTCTATTAGACTTGATTAGTTTCAGTTTAGCCTAGGCGAGTGGCGGTCCGTGCGCGGCGTTCCGCGCGCTCGTGTTACCGAGGCCCAATAACTGTACAGGCTTTCTGTGGCTGGCCATGCGTGTTTTTCAAATCCCGCGAGTTAGTGCACTCGGGTGGAGCGTACTATACTCTCTCTTTCTCTCGGCGAACGGCGGTTATTTCGTTTGACGGTCTCGGGGGGGAGGACGATGGGTGAGGAGGGGTGTACGAGGTGGGCCGAGAACGGGCGGAACGGGCCGAAGGGGTCCAAAAGGAGTTGGGACCGTCGCAGTCGGAGGCGCGTACTTCAGTCGCTAGAGAGCGCTTCGCACGTGTTGGACGCGTTTCCGCGCAGCTCCGCAGGCCGCAGTTCACGCACGCACACCGTCTCGTAACGTGAATCGTGTACGACCTTCCGTCGAACTCGGAGGAGCCACGCGCGTCTGCCTTGACAGTCGAGAAACTTGGCGGGAAGCTGCTCCAACTACAATTCCAAGGAGATCGCACTGACGACCTGCCCGCCAATCGACCGGGAACGGCATTATCCACGCCTATGGGCCGTGTGCAATAGCCTTTACAACGCGTTTCCGTGTTCGAACATCGGCGATCGCGAGTGCGAGGGCTCCTTGGAGCGGATGTTGTTGGTGCGTGGGTGTGACACAGGATACCGCGTTCTGCCATTGGGAAAGGTTTAAACCACACCGCCGGATCGTCATTGGACACGTTGAAGGCACTCTTGGGCTCTTGGAGACACGCGCAAGTGCCCGCGACGTTGCCGGATCTCGACGCTCCGGGCTACGACGAAGAATCAGCCCAACGGGAGAGACGAAGAAGGAGTGATCCCAAGAGAGACGAAATCATCTGCCTCTCGCTGGCGAAATCCGCTCATCCAGGAGGATATCTCCGTTGACTTTTCCCCGGGAGTTTTGCCGGGAGACGTTTGTGTTTGCGCCAAGGCGCGTCACGTGAAGCGGCCAGTTTGTTTTCGCGGAGCTCCATCTCCGCAGCTCCTCTCACTCCCACTCGCGCCTTCGCTATCGTGCTCCCACGGTGCTAGCCTTGTTGCCACGTTTCCCCGTTACCGTGCACGCGTCATAAGGTCCATCTGGGCTTTCCACGGCGATACAGGGATTTCTTCGTCCTTGGCTCCAGGCGACCCCGATCTCGTCTTCCCGTGGCGAATCCTGGACCAGAGTCCTCGTCGACCTACGGCCTCAAGAGTGTCCAGAAGCTCGTCTCGAGCCCAACCAACGGAGCATCGCCGAGCGCGTGTGCGGCCATTCGAAATTCGTCGAGTCGCGCCATAGAGCGACGTTGCCACGCTTTTTTCTCCGGCGAACGAGCATACGCGGTATAACGAGGCCTGAAAGAGAGACAGAGAGGGAGAGTTAGTGCGCCGCGAGTATTTCAACGCTCTCGCCGAGAGCGGTTCCTGGAATCGGATCCTCGTCTTCGAGGAAGATCTGCTGAGTTTCGGTGCCGATCGATGCTCAAGAGAGACGTTTCCGGCGCCTTTGAATCTCGTGGACCAGCAGACAAGGGGAGCTCAGTAGCGGGGGAGTGAAACCCAACTGGAAAGGAGAAGTCGCTGAGCGAATCCGCGCCGTTGACGGTGAATCGTCCGGCAGGACCACAAGAGATTCCCCTTTTCGCGCTCGCTCGCGCGCGAGTAGAGCCTGTGGGACAGAGAAGGAAGATAAAATCGTATCGCCGACGGCGTGTCGAGGGAGCGGCGTTGCCAGGCGCTTGTTCTGCAGCGAAATATGAGCGCACGGGTGTTGAATCCGGCGATGATGACGGAAATGAGCCGGAATCTGGCTGGCGGTAGAGCTGCGCCGAGCAGGGCGGCCCTGGCCCGGGTGAGAAGGGACCTTTTTGGCCCGGTTGATCACGCTGCCGCCCGGGCCCTCGCCGAGCGCGAACTCCGGGCCCAGGCGATCCTCGATGCCGAGAAGTGGGGCTTCGACTTTCACCTAGAAATACCCCGGCCCAACTCCAGATACGAGTGGGAGGTCGTCACCGAGAAGGACGTAGTGCCGGAACCTTACGCCCTCCGCGGTATGCCTTACCTGAGGAAACATGCCCCAGGCACTCCGAGAAAATGCCACGATCAGCAGGCACCTTCGTCACCGACCCCAAGATCCTCACCCGTCGAAGAACCCACGGCCGCTGACGCCACAGCCAGGCAGGTCGACCTGCAAAAATCTGAAAGAACGCCGCCCCAAGAACCGAGGGTACCGGAAATCGGGGAAAGCACGCCCAATCAGCAGACCACCGTCGACATCGACAACAGGAACAAGTACGCCGAGCCCACCACGCCTGTTCTGCCCGTCGCCGCGAGGAAACAGTCCATTATCACCGGTGAGTCGTCTGCCGCTATTCTCCATTATTCTTTTCTCAAAATATGCCGACCTGAAATTCAAAATCGTCAGCTCAATGCATTCAACAATAAGCGATGTCTGGTAGCTCAGCGACTGGTAGCTCAAAATGCATATACCCCAACTATTCTTTTCAACACGAACAAACAGTCATTAGCCTTCGAATGCACGGATCGCTCCAATTAAGAAGTGCAGTGATACGCAACGATTTCATGCGATTTCGTTGGATTACATAAATACGCGTTATATAATAAACGTGGTGTTTCGGTGCTGTTTGCATACGTGCATCAATGCACGTTTTTTTCTGGCTCTTGGCGTTCGCCCGAGGAGGATATCGACAAAAATATAAGCACGGTGCTTGCGGTCACAACACGCGAGAGCGGCGCGATTAGGTTATCACGAAATTTCGCGCCTCTAATCTTCTCGCTGCTCTTTGGGAATATCTCCCCGAAGTGGCAAGGTTCAACACGATAGGATTCACTGGGTACATCCTTGCGCGGATTTTACTTCCCGCGGTTCCTCCCGGCTCCGCGAGAACAGTGCCTTTCTTGTAGCTTTATCTAGTGGTTCTTTATCGTCCTTCCTGGACTTTCGGCACAATGCCGTATTGTTTAACGTAAAACTATGTCCCCGCGGTGGAAACGTTCGGCGAGCGCGGGAATTGCAGAGTCGTGAGTGAGAGAGGACGATTTCGCGCAGTTATCTCCAATTGCCCGGCTGGCTCTCAGGCTCCTCGAGTCGTCACGGTTAATCTGCTCTCGTTTACCCGGGGAACGCAGCCTAGGTCAATTTAATTCGCCGATTTTCAAGGTCGCCTATTACATAATGAACACCCGACGAAAAATAATTGAAGACACTTGGACGCGATAGTGCGTATCGAAAGTGCCGTAGAAAGTGATATCCGGATAGCGGAATATCGTAATTCTCGCGCGGAGCGTCAAACCGATATACCGAGGCTTTCTCCTCATTACCTCGGCCAGGGATGCACTTTAGACATTAGGAAACAGGGGCAAGGAATGACGGAAATACTCGGCAACTCGTGCTCGACTGTGCCCTTCTCCTATTGAATTTCTCTTGTACGATTTTTCTAGCAATTCCTTTTTTTATCGAATCGTCGCAGAAACGTTTTTCCTCCTGACCTACTGTTTCGTGAAATGTGTCCCCTACGGGTGTCGGTTCAGCCGTCTCTCAGTCATGGCCGAAGCCTTTTCTATTTGTTTTTTCTATTTAATTCGACCATGCACGCCACCCACGCGACGCGACTATTTCGGGACGTGACTCGAGCACTGCGTCCCTCACGCGTATAAACATATTTTGCGTACTACCAGCACGCGTCGTCGTCCACGTTCCGTCGTCCTCCAAGACGACAACGACGACTCTGTTTATATTTCCTCGCTGCATTCGAATTTCTCTACGACCACGGAAAGGTCAAGGAAACGATATCCCCTCTCTGTCCTCGTCTCTGTACGATGATGCACTCTTCAAAAAAAGGCCACATTTCTCGTGCGATTATAGCACCGGATTGTCTGCTTTCTAAATTCGGCTCCGATGGAGGCAAACACACAGATTCATCCGAAATTTTATCGGGCTTCTCGGTATATTTCCGTTCGAATTTGCTTGGGTCTACTTGAATCGCGATTAACGTGGAAAAGTCGTAACGTACTTTGTTTGCCGAGTGGATTTTCGTAACGTACTTTATTAATGAGCCACGCGGTCAGCTGTGCACTCGTCCATATGGGGTTGTTGCCGCCCTTGCCTTATTCGCCCTTCGTACTCCCCCTCTTTTTCCCCCCTTTTCCCCCCCGTTTGCACGCATGCATGGGGGTATCAGCTGTGCTCACAATCGCACGACCCCCTCGCGTACCCCCGGGGGCGGTGGATGCTCCCTCGCCGACAGAAAAAAGCCATGGCATTTAAAATCACAATCACGCAGTCGATTCTACCCGCATGTTCCACCCCGACCTTTATACCTTTCCGCTTAAACAAAACCGTTGCACGCGTTCTCCGAGCATTTGTCGATTTTCGGTGCTGCATTTGCCAGGAATATTCAACGATGACGATCCTTTCGGCAACGTTGCAGTCGCGTCGGCGATGATATATGCACGGCACGTTCGACGTTTCCACCCCTGCTGCAGGGACGAGGCCAGAAGGGTGTCGTCGGTGTGATCCCGGCCCATAATTCTCTCGATGACCGACGCGTGGCATTAGCCCGGGAAACAACCCCCTCAAAGAGGGGGACCTACGACCCGTGCCAGATGCGTCGATTTTTCCCCGTGGAAAATTCGGCAAATGTCGAGCTTACGGTTGTTAGGGTTAGACGTGTGGAGGAGGGTGGGGTGGCGGGTGGCGAGGGATTTTCACGCTTTCCCCTCGATTGGGAAGGAGCTGCATTTCCGTTGATTCAATTTCAAAGTTGCTAGGCTGAGTCAGCACGGCTATTATGTGGCTACCTTGCCGATCTGCCGCGCGCGTTAGGGCTATAAATAAAAGGCGCGAGCGTCCCTCAATTATCGGCCGAATACATCCATCTCGAGTCGCGGCCTTGTCGAGAGCCACGATCGACCACTCGATAGCGGCTAAAATTAGACGAAAGCATTATTATCGGCCAGTCTTTCGGCAATTACGAATTTCGTTTGGTTCGATATAATTACCGGGCCGATTGCAACGCCGATTACGAGGCATCGGGCAATCGATTTTTCCGCGGATAATCGGACCCTCGACGCACGGATAAACGCTAACCGATCAGCAAACTTCTCGATTGCATCTCGCCCCTTTTTTTTCCTATGCTCGTCCGTGATTTTAATTCGGCCTCTCGAAGACGGTGCTACGGCGCATTGCCCGACCTTCCGCGGCTTATCGTTCAAGCATAATTCAATGCCTACTTCATGGTGTACATCGTATCTGCGGTGGTTTATCGGCAGAAAAATTTCGCACGCGGTCGCTATTAGCGTGCACGAGGTCAGCGCTGCGAGCTGCACGAGCAGCCAAGCTCGGGGAAAAAAGTGGTAATTGAAGATAAGCCCTCGCGATGCGTATTCCTTATCGCCCAGATGGTACTTCCGAGGCGATGCGTTTCCCGTCGTTACCAGCTGCATCCGATCGTAATCGATGCGTCGGACCAGCCTCAAAACTTCGACCAAGGAGAGTCCAAGGATAATAAAGCATTACCAGTCGTTGAGGCAGAACGAGAAAAGAAATCATTGCGACGTAGAAGAAAATATTGGGTCCCGCTATCGTTATATCTCGTGCGACAAATAAATTTGTGTTTCTACTAGATTTTATTAACCTTTTTTCCTTCGTCTGATGATTTCGGATGGATGTTAAAACGGAGTTGCCCTGTTTTTCTGTGTTCCCAGACTTCATGAAGAGCCGTAAACGCTTGCGGACCGTGAATGGCACGGCGAAGGGGATGATAGAGCCGCCGGAGAAGATTGCGTGCAACGCGGGGCAGATACGCAGCTAAGAAGCTCATATCCGCGGCTTTCGACAGTCCCCTCCCCCCTCAGCCTCGACGTGTCTCGTACCCGCGGTGAAAATCGCGCAGGACCGGAAGCTGAGCTTCGCCGGCGCGCCAGCCGCGGGGATTCTTTGGCTGTGCCATTTTTCACCTTTAGATTTATCCCCGGCATCGACGCGGAGGACGAGGGAATCCATCGTCCCCGAGGCCCCAGGAGTCGGCCGAATTCCAGCGGAGGACCAGCGGAAGATCGACGAGCAGTAACGAGCTAAAATTTAAGGAAAATCGCGCGCGACCAAGGTCGACGGATCCTCAGCGTGCTCGGCCACAGGTCACTTCCGGAAACTGCACGACGGAACACGCCAGTCTTTCCATTTAGCAGCATTTACAATCGTTCGCTCGATCGAAAAATCGTTCCCCAGTCTCCGGAAGTGAACGATTCGGCGATGACCTGAAGATCCAACGACTTTGGTCTCCCGTGAAACGGAGGATCGTCCGAGGGACACGAGGTTTAATCGCGATCGTCACTTTAGATTTTTTTCTACTACCCTGTCAGGGGCTTTTCACTTAGGTTAGGACAGATTTAATAGCTTAGGCCAGACACGTATATGTATAGAGAGAGAGACAGACATAAATAGAAGATTCACCGTGTCGAAATTTAATGATTGTAATATATTCCGTTGCTGTCCTTATTGCGCGCAAACACTGACAGCGAGCAAGAGAGAAAGTAAGAGTGTTTTTCGATTGCCGCATAGACACTTTGTAAAAGTATAAGGGACAGTCGCAGATTCGTTAGCTTTTAGGATTATTAGCTTATAGAGAGAATATATATATATAAATTTCTATATATATACCCTATTTTTACGGCGTTTCCCTGAGATGAAAAAATAGTACTTGAAGTGGTCCGAGGATTTTCGCCTATCGAAGTATATCCTCGACAATTTCGTCTCCTGCCCCGGTGACGTTAAAAAATTCTGGAAAAAAAGAGATATCTTTGAGGTCATCAAAGTTTTTTTAGGATCGAATTTTTTTTGTTATACTTAAGCAGTACGCGAGATTGTCGAGAGGAAATATTTTAATCGGATAAGGCCGAGGACAGCTTTCAATTCCGCGGATGACCAGCGACTGGAATTCTCGCTGGGCACACGCGGAACATCCGGAGCTGTCAAGGAACGAGACGAGACCGGGTACAATGGGTTTCAGGTAGCAGATCCTTCTTTTTTGACCTTTCGCTCCTCGAACGAAGGGCCAGGCAAATGATTGAACAAAAAAGAAGAATAGAGGGGGGGCGTTTCGTAAGATTGTACGAATGGCCGAAGGTCGAAAGGTTTTATCTGCTAGCCGAAACTTCGGAATACTCGGCGATTTCCCGCCAGTTTCGACCGTGTTTTCCAGCGTGGCCAGTTGTCGTCGAAATCGGCGGGAAAATGAGATTGCCACGTCCTTCCCGACGTTCGTCCTGCGAGTCCTCGGAGAATCCTTCGGAACGCCGAACGCCCGCACACACACATACATTGGATCTTTTGGAGATTTGTAAAAAAAAAAGCTGACGAATAATACAGTAAAGTTGTGTATAAAACGTGGTCTCACTTGTCTTCTGTCATTTCGCGTTGCGTTCGTTCTCAACGGCCGAAGAACGTTGGAATTCGCTCGTAAGGGAAAACGGTAGAGCAAGACAATCGCGGGGAGATATTTACCGTAGCAGTGCCGTGCGAAAGTTTATGAAACGGTCGAGAAGGAAGAGCACGATTGAAAAATGGCCAGCCTCAAGGGCCGATGAGAGCAAAGGACGTAAGTTAGCCAGGGAATTGAAACCGGCAGACCTTCAGAACACTGCCGGGTTTTCAATTTCGTAAGTTAGCCGTAGTACGTTACCCAATATTTTTGCATTGATCTCCTGTACGACTTTAGGAAAGTACAGCCGATGCCAAATCGCGCCGCGAGTTTTCGTTCCCCTCCCGTACCTTCTTGTCCTAATTTTCTAGCCATCACTGTTCCCTTTCCATCACGCAAAACCGGTAAATTTTTTCGTTCTTCACGAAACCGTCACAAGTCCGCAAGGTCAGAAACAACCGTTTACCCTCTGCGGGCGGGATACTTTTTTACCTTTTTTTAATGAGAACGCGAATGATTTGCTTTTAATTTTCTGACCGACGTTCTTCGAGTAAAGTTCTATTACTCTATCGGTACCCCCCGTCCCCTTGCTTCCCAACCCTTTCTCCCACGCCCCGACCCAACCCCCCCCCTTTTGAGATTATAATCCAAAAATACGACTGGTGGTTACAAGCTATTTTTTTCAAGTTCGGTTCGCGCGGAAACGCAAAGAGCCACTAACGTATTCCGAAGTTCGTCGAGATGAAGAAAATGACAGTCCGCCGGTGTTACGCGGCTAATGTAATCGGCCCTTTTTTCATTTCACTGGCGCGTCCAAAGTGCCATGACGAGAGAGAAAGAGTGGGAGAGTTCTAATCAAAATCAAATTATACGTCGTGGAATTTTCGACCTCGTGCGTAGTCGTTTTCATTGAGAGAATTAAAAAAGAAAAAGAAAAAAAAAACAGACGGTCCTTGACGGACTTCAGTCATGTATTTTCCGGTGAAAATCGAAGGTAAAGAAAAAAGAGAGATCTTGGATGACAGAGGTCCGCAGAATCTCATGAGATCTGGATGAAACGAAGCGCACGAGTCATTTGTCGCGGAGAAAACTCAGAAAATAGCAGAGACAAAAAAATCATAAATCGGAATATCTTGTATCGATGTAACCCTGTGATGTATTAGTATGATCTCAGTAAACGTAACTTAGCGTGTATTTTCTATTTGTTAAATTAGGCATAGTCTATATGTATGTGTATGTATGTAAAGTACGATAAAACGAGCGAAGACGCACGCAAAATAATGAATAAGACGAAAAGCAGAGGCGGCGAGAACACTCGGCGAATCCTCAGCCCTCGATTAGTCCGTTCGTTTAAGATTTATGTATGTGTAACGACAATATATAAATATTATGTATAATTATATAAAACCTAATTGTAAGAGAGTATAAAATATTAACCTATCGTAAGTAAATGGTGGCACTATAATTGTTTATTAAAAAAGAATTATCAAGTAGAAGCCTTTGCAAATCATTTGCCCGCACTTCCCCGGGATTTTCGATATCCGTGAAAAATCGCTGCAGGTGCTGTCGCGAAAGCAGCTCAAAAGCGAACGACGCGAACCTGCTGCAAGGGGAAGCAGGTGTAGCCCTGGCCGCGCGACTACTCTTCCTTTTTGTCCCGCGATGGCCCTTTAGGGCCGAACGCGCTTGTAACGGTCGAATTCGACCTTCGGGCAAAGCCAAGCCTCGTAACGCCGTGATTTACCCGCGTCAAGGAAGAGAAGCAAGTAAGGTCTCTTATCGGTATTTTACCGCGGGGAATCGTAGGAAATGTGTGCCAGGCCGAAGCCGAGGAATTAGAGGAATCCAAGGATAAGTCACGAGGTATGACGATACGATCTTTCGTCGAGACGGAAGGTAGGGTTTCTCCGAAGCATGTTTTTCTACCGTAATTCGCCACGGATTGCCGATTGTTTTCACGGTAGGCGCGTCAATTAGCAAGTTGGAACGGTTCTTCGAAAGGACGGACTTTATCGATGTCAAAAGCGTCGGACATGACGTTTGTAAACTACGGCCGCCGTGCGCAGCGCCGAATTTGCAAGTAAATTAAGGCAAACCGAGCGCCGTGCACCGAGCGAGCGCGACTTGCATACGAAATGCCCTCGCCGACCTTCCCCCTGCACCGTCCTAATTGGCCGATCGATTTGCATAGGAATCGACGAATTGTCGCACGATTCCCTAGCCAAACCGTCCAGCTAGCCAGCCAGCAGCACTGAAGACTCATTGCCTATCAGCCGATAGGCCAAACTCTCGCGGAAGGGAAAAAAACGAGGAATCTCCAGGACGTCGGATATTCGCGATAGGCTTTGTAAGCTAATGAGTCACGGTCTTTCGCCAGACAAGTCTGAACGTGTTTTCGCGTGACGTGAGTACCACAGGATGATCAGTCGGTAGGAAGTGCGTTTCACCGCGAGCAGCCGTGATTTCGCTACGCAGCGAATTTGTACAGACATAAAATTTGGCTCGGTCAAGCGGGAAATCATACGGCCGGGTACTTTAACCGCGGGGAGAATTGGCGGTATCGTTTAAATCGTCAGTACGGTACGTTGGCCCCTCGGCACGTAATGTTCGAATGCATCCTATGAAAGCATGCAATGTTTTACGCCAACCGCGGCTCTATTCCCGTCGGCTTTCTCGTCTCTCTCGCGTATCCGTCCTGCCGCGGCGATGTAACAACGGCCGCCAGTTCGCCGCAGTTATGTTCTCCTATGCAATCTCTGTTGCTAGGCGCACCTCCGCCGAACAGCCAATATTTTTAGACGATACGCGAGCAATTCGCAGCTTATTTCGCGGCCGCGGATTTCGAGTCTTATCCCCGGACAAACGCCAGCGAAACGACCCATGTCCAACCAGGACGTGGTCTAATTCCCGGGAAATAATATTCTTCGTTTCGATTTCCATCTCAACTAATTCGCATTTAATCCAAGGACGTGAACCAATCTTATCCTCCCAGTCATAAATTCCTTTTTGCATTTACGAAAAACAGTGTTCGATTCGTGTTAAATTTCTTCCTGTGTAGGTTCGTTGAAATTTCCTTAACAAGGATCAGGAGTCACACGGGGTTCATTATCATGGGGATGAATGGTTGCGTGAGTGTGACAAAAGTATAATCACGTTAAATCCTGACCGGCTCGACTGAGGCTCCACATTTTCAGTAAAATATAGAGGAGGTGCGGGCGGCCCTTTTCCTGTGTATTGTTGAAAGAATCGGTAGAGTTCAGTGCCGCGGAACGGTCCACAAAGTAGACATAATTACAAGGAGGTCGGAAAAGTCACGAAGTCTGGCCTGTTCCCTTTCTCTCTATTAGGCCGGCCAAGAGAACAAAATAGAAAGTAATACGGTGATGACGAGGAATAAAATGATAGAAACGGGCAAGCTCGTGAAATGATTCCTAGGGCCCTTTATCCCGTTTGGTTCATTGTTTCCTACGGAGCATTTTAAAGGGAGAGGCGTTTGGTTGGCTTCGACTTGCTTTTACATGATCGAGACGGAGTTTCGAAACGAGCGCCGTACGGACCCGGGAGACCTTTTTACGGGAGAAAATTTTCCACTGGCGCGAAGCGCTCTTTCGTCCGACCCTTGTTTGGAAAGTTTCGTTAAGACGAGCTCCTAGGAGGCACCACCTCGGCGGAATTGCCGCGATAGTAGCGCCGTAGTCGGTCGAGTATTCGACTAAAATCGTCGGTAATGGCAAGAGCATAGGATTTCTGGTATTCTCGGTCGGGCAGGCACCACCGGTGGTCGTCGAATCCCTCGAAAATAATATCGATTGAACTACCCGCGATAGGCTCTTCCGCCTTTCACCCGGCTTTCCCTGGACGGTGTACCGGCCGATCGGTTCCCGAGGGAAAACTGTCCGGGGGAGCTTTTCCAAGGCTCGTCTCGATTTAGCCGGTTCCGTCCGCTCGGACGGCGCTGTAAGACTCGATAGACCGACCGACGGGATCTATTCCGCCAGACGGCAATTCTTTTTACTCCTACGACGTCGAATTGACGATTTCCGACCGAGCTCCTCGAGGACCGTCCTGCTCTGTCGAAAGACGGCCGAGGAAAGTTCGTACCGGAAGTGGCGATGACGCTACGCCGAACAGATACCGCTTGGCCTCGTTTCACACCGATAACCCACTTCCTCGATTCGAGTATCATCCCGCCGTAGGAGAGTACGATTTTCACGAGAATTTTTATCGCAAACCATCGCGCCTTCATATTCGAGCTTTATCGTCGACAATTAGTCGGCGACCTTCCACTCATAACAAACAATCATTCTTTTCGATATTCGCGGTATTTCGCCTCTCGGGATTTATCTAACGAATTCGGACGTTCGCTGTGTTAGACGGTATTTCGGTATTATTTGCGGCAGTAATCCGAAAGTTCTTGCGCAATCAAGTCTCCGTACGAGGGTCGTAAAACGGAGACCGGCGGATTTTATGAAGCAGGTAGTTAAAGTCTGTCCTCAGATGCCGAAGGAGTTGGATTAAATCTTACGAGGAGGATTAAATACTTCTTTAACATCCGCCCGAGAGACAGAAGAAATGAATTCCCATGATTTATTTAGCAGTCGCGTGGAATCCAGCAAAAATGATAATTTACTATTAATTCCTCGGGAGTTGAAGGGTTGCTGAATTCTTTCTTGGAGCATGACCGATGTTCGGTGAGTTTGGGTTCGACTTGGACGAAATTCGAGGTCAGCGCATTGTTCGGGGGATCGCGAGGATGGTGATTACCGGTTTCCCCGAAGCGATTCGCCGACTTCCTGAATTCTCGTCGATGGGACACGACGGAGCCGTTAGCTCGTGCGTTTTGGCCAGTATTTTTGGCCGATGCTTCCTCTCCGCGTGTTCCTCGCGGACCGAGCTTTCCTTCTCCTCCCTCCCCCCGGCTCCCTTCTCGTACAAATTGCACCGTGGGTGCAACGTACCTGTTGTTTACCACGGGCCGGGTTCAAAGCCCGGTCAGTGCAACGGTCCCTTGCCTTCCCTGCTTTCCTCCGGTACCCCGTGCGCTCATCTTCCGCCCCACCATTCGGCGAAGATCGTGCCCCGTTCCCTGGCATCGTCGTCTTCTTCGTCGGCCTCTTGAACGCGAGGGCAGTGTGGTAGTCGGCCGTGCTCGGCGGCTTCCAAAGCGATAACCAAAGACCGGCAGCTTTCTCAGCTGGTGCTTCCTCGAAGCTAAGCCGCGCCAAGTCTTACAGCACCCCGCGGGAAATGGCCATTAATTCCCCCGTCTGGCCGTGGGGACCGGTGTCATCGAGTACGTGTAATTTCCATTCTCGCACGCCCCTTACAAATTACACGTCTCGCTTTTCGTCGGCCACGTGAATCTCCCGGTGCGCGTATAACTCTCGCATCCACTTCCTCGGGGCAGGAGGCATTTTTATATCCCTCGTGTGTCATTCCCTGACGTACGCAGATAAGGTGCGTCGTGTTCCTGGGAGGACTGTCCTTTGGCCGTTGATATTTACCGGGAGCGGGGTAGAAGTGGAAGCTGCGGAGCTTCGGCATAAGCTCCGCCGGTTCTTTTCGAGCGATAAGCCCAAAGGGCGGAGGCGGAGGGAGAGGGAGAGGGTTGATGATGCAGCACGGAGAGTCGACCGAGTGGACGAAGAGGAGACGAAGAGGGTTGATAGCGTGGTAAACCGAGGAGGCTGGCCCAGCCAATCCGAACGAGCTCCGTACTACGGCGTAGTACTCCAGAGGGACCAGGGTTCAAAGCCCGGTCAACACCGTTTCCATGCCTCTCTCTTTCACTCGCCTATCTCTTCTCTCCCTCGCCCTCCTACCATTCCCTTCCTCCTTCTCTCTCAAACTCACGCCTTTGGCATCATTCCTTCTCTTTCCAGCACTCATCTCCCTCCTCTCACTCTCTCTCTTCTTCTCCACCATTTTTCTGCTCGCTCTGCCCCTCTTTGACTTCCCTCCCGCCTTCCTCGCCTTTCTCTTCATTCCCCCCCCCCGTCTTCTCGTCTCCTCTTCCCACCGCGTCGTCGGACTCTCGGGCCGTGGCACGGCCATTTCACGACCACCGCAATGCACGGAGCTCCGAGCGTCGACGCGAACTTCTGCTCTACAGCAACGACGAGCGAGCAGACTCTTCGCGATGATTCACCAGCGGCCCGAGATAAGGAGCCAATAAAAGGAACCGTACAGAGAAGGGCATATAGACGTACGCCAAGTGCGTACGTGCTCCGTACGAAAGCAGGATAAAAGGTATCGGATAACGAACCGGGGGAATAACGCTAGTTCCAAAAGGAAGTCACATCAGTCACGAAAACGTCATTTTTAAATATACACCGTACATACACCGTAACGCCGATACGATGCACTTATTGAAATTAGTACCGTGGTAATAAATTTGATGACGTTTAATGCAACGAGTTTTTCCAAAGGTCAATGTTAATGTTAATTCAGCAATGAAAGGAAGCATCCTTTTATGAGTCGGTGTTAAAGACTTTTTAGCGGCATTCATACACGTTCTCTCGGAAAGAAAGACCGGTTGCTCGGCCGGGCTCATTAAATCGTATACCTCCTTCCCCTTAAATTATACAGTCGTTGATAAACCCTTTGATAGCGCCATCGCGCTGGTAGCCGATTTAATAATATAGCATTTGCACGTGGCGACCGGTATCGATCATCGAAAGTACGCGCCATGCACGCTGATTTCCAAACGATTCCATAGAATGGTGAAATCAACTTAATGTGCATCGAAGGCCGAGAGACCGCTGTCAAACCTTCTGGGTTTCAATTTAGAACTGACATCGGCTCATCAAAGAATTCGTCAAAGAGTGATGCTAGAAGTATTTTTCCTCCCATGAAATTATGGAAGATTCGTCCGAGGGTGAAAATTATTTTGGGCCTGGACGGCTCTGACGGTGAGGAACGTTCATCGTCGTGGGATTAAATCGTGCCATCCCTCGCGACGATCGGCGGGTAATGAAGTAATGACGGCCATTATTGTCGTGCGTTGACGTGCACTTACGTGCCGGCGATTATCGTCGCGCGGATCTTCGCAGGGTCCTCTCTTCTGTCCTCCCTGTTACAATTCCTCCCATTCACCTTGCCCCTGGTCGAGGTTCTCCCCGGGCTCCGGTAATTACTTTCTCGCGGCGGTAATGCCAAGTCGTCCCTCAAGTACCTGCCCCGAAATGTATGCACGTACTTGGAGACAAAAAGGAACAAATTCTCGGTGTACCTGAGGGTTCGCGAGGGGGTTAAATTCAAATGTACAACCGGTCCAAGTCGATAGTCGACGTGAGGACACGAAGAAATTTGTTGACGATGAAAGGCGACATTAATTATACCGTCTGCTGTAAAGAGCATACGTTCACGTATTACGTGCGATTATTTTTCGTGGGGAATGGATTTTCGAGAACCCTCGAGACTGCCTCGGAAAGCTCATTATGCACACGAAACGTACTACGTGAGCGGCCTTGAGCGTAAAGCAATCTGTTTACGAGAGGGACGTCGACCTTCTTCGTGGTACTCGCGGGCTCAATCGAGGCCCAACCACGAGAGCCTACGAAGAGGTTTCGAGCATGCTTCAGCAACGTTTGCCCGACAATTCAATTGAATTAAGTCCATGGACATTTGTTGATGCGCCGTCGAAAAGGCACGTTAAGCATTCCTTCGGAAACTCACAACGTTTACGTTTCTCCCGCTCGACTCTTCACTTCGAATAATACCTCTCCGCGGGAAAAATCTCACACAATTTTCCATGAACTCTAGGAACGTATTGCCGGGGGATTACGTAGCACGTTAGTCTATTCTGTGAGATCGTACTGGGAGTCTTATTATTTCGCACTGGCCAGTGTCGACGATAAGACTCGGTTTATGTTGTGTACGCATATCACTTATCACGCGGGCCTTTATCAGCTCAGCACGAGGCATTCTCGCTTCCCGCCAAAATCTAATCGGGGGAACGGCAAACACGTCGACAGCTAGATACTCTGACGAAAACATTTACATACATCGCCACAGAGGTACAGGTATATGTAATTAAATGAATTTCCTTCTTAGCGGGGCTATTATCCATGAGAATATTTGCGTGCGGCTAGGAGCAACACAGGAGGTAGGAAACAAGACGTGCCCCGTCAACGATCTCCTGGATCATAGAGCGTTGGGAGAGAAGAAACCATGAGGATCTTAGAGCAGTCTGGGAAACCGGCATCGAAGCGAAGAATCCGAGATTACCTTTACCCTCGGTGGACTGTGCAATTGCAATCCCTTCGGAGAGTTGCAGCGGGGTTGCATTCCACGAAGCAATTTCGGTCCAAGGCCCCGCGCGCACTTTTCTCCCTGGGCATCGCCGTGCTCGCTGAATCCCCATGGCGAATAAAGCGAGGATTTTTGCCAATCGCCGGAATGATACGCCGCGAACAGGGCCTTCGCGCTCGGCCAAACGAGCCGATCGATCGATGAAATATTCATCGAATTAAGACGCAGCCAGACTCGGCTTTTCCCGTCTGCTACATAGTGAACTACGTTTGCTTTTTTGTCGGAAAGGCGTGTCCGAAGGACCCGTCGAAACCGGATTGTACAGCCGGCCGGGAGTCAGTGTAGCAAGAGAAATTCTTCGGTTGATGAATCCCCCTGCACGTGGACGTAACCCTTCGCGCTCGTAAATCGACCCCTCCGACCCACGAAAACCAGCATTCCGAACGGACGTCAGCGCCACTTTGTATTCCAACATTTCTTCCACTTGCACCCGACACTCGCGAGCAACATAATCAACGCGGAAATACTATTTCTCGGCCCGCCTTTATGCCCTGCGCAATTCTTCATCACGAATCAAGTCGCCTATGCTTTTCTCACGGGATACAATTTTGTTGCATTTAGCGCGAAGAAATGTTAACGATGTACTTTTTAATAGATACGGTTTGTACAAAAATTCTACGGAGATAATTTGGTGTAAGGGAAATGTAAGGGAAAATTTCAACCTGCCACGAGCGGTGGGTCAGTTTTCAGGATTTTAATGACCGGGGGGATTTGAGGAAACTCGTCTCGGAGGGAGTCAACGGTCGCCACAATGTGCCGGGGAATGTTTTTGTTGGACGCCACCCCCTCCGCGTCGGTCGTTGACCGAGAAAAAAACCGGGCCGCACCCTCGGAAACCGGTTTTCCTTTTCTACCGTGATCCCACAAAGTTGCTAGCTTCTTGACCGCAGGGTAAACCAGGAAAACTTTGTGGCAGGGGGCCCTCACGCGATCGCCGGGAAATATTTCTGTGCTTCCCGCCCCTACGGCACCTACGCAGCGACCGTTAAAGGCCGTCGTCTACAAAATACTACGCAGTAGTTTCGTCGAGTGTGGCTCGAGGAAATGCTACGAAGAGCATCGAAAAAATTCATCTCTAAGCATTCGTCGGCACTCGTCCCGCCGTCCATGTTACTTGACCTGTCGTAAGTTCGAGTACTTGAACGTACAGTTTTTACGAGTGGACAGAAGAAGGGGTGCGTGAAGGAAGAAGGTCGGCCGTATCGGGACAAGAAAAGCGTATATATTGGTAATTTGCGGCGGTAAGCGGGCTTTGCCGCGACCGCGAGGCCAAAGAATCGAGCAATAAGGGAACCCTGTAAGAAACTGTAATTGCCAGACGGTGACTTTGCTGCAGAGGACTTTCGAGCCCCCGGCGCGTCTCGTGGAAGCTCGGCTGCGACCAGCGAGACGTTCAATTTCGAGAGAAACACCGTACCTGCCGTTGGAACTCGCGCAAGAAAACGGAACCAATTGCCGTCTTTGCGTAGCTAAACCGATGCACGCGCTACGAGCAAAACGAAAGGCATCGTCGCCGCAGGAGTCCATCCAAATTGCAGCCATAAAACAGCCAAACCACGAAATCAATGAAGCTGAAAAACACCTCGAAATTGGTGCCCGTACTATCGATTTTTCTGCCATGTTGATGGGGGATGCGAGGGAGCATCGATGAAAATCCGCAAAGGCCGTGCGCGTAAAATCGCGAGGGTATATCGCGGGGATAGGATCCCATGGTTTATTAGCGCAATTACAAGCCTCTCCACGAGGGACTCTGATTGTAAGTTACGACGGCCGGGGCTACGAAAGCGGCCGCGTGCAATCCTCCAAGTTCCTGCCTTTGAGAAGTAACCTGCGTTTCACCGACTCGGACGTTACTGCCCGACCGAACGAGTCCGTGCGTCAGTGCGTTGTAAGTTAGCGGGGAACCCTCGAACGAAATCCTCGCGAGGGGATCCTCTTTTGGACGATCCAGGACGAGAAATCACGAGCCTCGACAGAGAATTACTATCTAACGATAAGAAGATCATCCCGGTCAGGAACGACCTTTCGAAGAAGCTTATAAAAAAAGAGACACCGACTGATCCTTTCTAAAAATATTACATTGGTCATGAAAAACGAGTGAAAGTGAAATACACGATTCTGAGACGCGTGGGGAGCCTAAAAGCCATTCGATTTCTTTTCTTTCGGCGAATCCAGGATGCGCCAATGAAATATCGTATTCGACCGGGCCGTAAATCATAGTAGTTCTGGACCCGGTCCGCTCATATCCCGTGCATCGGATTCGCGGCGTGCATTAAATGCACGTACATCAGCCTCGGGCGGACGGCTTTTCTGCCTTGTCCACCAGTACACCGGCAATCACGATAATCGCCAAGTTTATCGAGAAGCCCGCCGTGATTAACGAGAATCCGCGTTAAACATCCGACCGGAATGTTCCGATTATCTCGGTGTTTCCGTCGGAAATATTTCCATGCCAGCAATTGTTTTCCAAGAGGCTTTCCAAACGGTTAACTTCTCGTTTTCTTCCTTTTGGAATTCCACTCGCGTATAGGCCACTTAAAGATGTTGATTCTGATTATCTACGGCTGTCCAAGCTCTTGCTTGAACATCCGCGAGTAATTAGGCGGAAGTGGGAGATCTCGCGCGAGACGGACAAATCGCGACGTCCCGAGCGGGCGGGAATAACGAATCGGTTCGGCGAAAATAATCGAACGGGTCTCCGCGGTGCAGGGGGACGGGTAGCAGGGTATTCCGGACGAGGGGGCGATACCTGGACGACCGTGAAGGAACGGCAGCTGATCCTCCCGCGGGCTTCGATCTCGATCCGCCCTCGGCGAGGAGCCTCGATCTGCATCGCCATTTTTAGTCACGAACGGCGCGCGGCCAAGGGGAGGAAGCCAGAACGAGGGGCAAAGGGAGGAGAGAGGAGGAGGAGGAGGAAAGAGAAAAGGGCAAGGGGGACACCTCGGCGAATCCTCGCGAGATCTTTCCTCCTCGCTTTTGTGCTGCCACTTCTTCGCTCGGACTCGTCTTAATAGCCCGTCCCGACTTTCCACCGAGGAACACGGAGACCTTCAGGATCCCTGCGAAAATGAATTTTCACCACGCGACCAAAGACTTTCCTCCCTCGACTTTCTCCTCGCGCCCCATTTATTTCGGTTTCTCTTCGCGAGCGCATAATACGCTCCTACGCGACTATTTCTAGCCGGAGTTCCTGAATCACTGCCAACGACAACATTAAGTCGACCAGCACCGGGTGCCCCGTGTCATTTGGTTCATCGGTTCACTACGCCGACCGACCGAAATAACTCGCGGGAATATTTTTCCTCGTCGCACCGGCTAAAAGCAATACGTCATTCAGCGGCACTCACTCCAATCTGGCTCGTTGGAACTGTTTGAATTTAACTTGACGACAGGCTTTTCGCCTAGACGTTAATCAAGTCTAGCTTTCTGCAATGTATGGCCATGTAAATATTAAATACGACCTGACATGACGTTATAAATTAGCTTCGGGGTTCTTTCACTGAGGGTTAAAGAGAATTAGCGAAGCCCATCACGTGCTTTGCGGAGTATGTCCGGTTGAAAGATAATGCTGACGTCAGGATGTCGTTTGAGAATACCATAACGTGCATTAATTGTTACGGTCCTGCAGGGGATCTCCGTTACCGAGCCCCCGTTTTGCCGCGAGGAACCACGGCCAAGGGATAATGGCGGGGGACGAAGGGCCGAGAAACGGCAGGAGGAGAATATTCTTTTCAAGCAGCTTAACGTCCAGCGCCACTTCGCATATTTAAAATGCAAATCCGTACGCCAATAAATCTCTCGTACATGGTTCGACTGGCCCGCGAGAGAGAAACTCCCCTTCCTCCCGCAGTCCTTCCTCCTCTCACGATTCTCGTCAAGCCCTTTTCTTTTTCCAACGTCGGCCAAAGGTGATTCTCCTCCTCTCCTCTACCCCGTAATCGATGTCGGCCGACATTAACCAACGGTTCGGCTAATCGCTAGCTACGATTATCCAGATCCGTCAGTAACAAGGGATGTGGAGCAAGTGATAAAAATGATGGAAGTTAGAACGACTTTGCACGATCTTCCTTTACGTTCACCTCTATCCCTAAGAATTCCTTTTTCCATGTTTTTACTATATTTCTTTTGGATCCCGTCGCTGACGCTCGCTGCACGTCAGTTTATGCCAGACTGAATTCCTGGCAAAGCACAAAGACGTTTTTAGACCCGTCTCTTTTTCGGGTTATTCACGATTTCTCGTCCGTGAGTCTTTCTTAAGCTCCCTATCGTTTTTTCCTTTGGTCCGTTGGGCAAATCCCGACGATCCGATCGGCCTCGCGTTTTCCGCGTGTCGAGGGCCACTTTTGAAGGCGCGTTTAAAATGCGCGCGGATGGTGTTGGGTTCGAATCAATTAACCGCATCACGGAGGGTTCCTGCTCGGTCGTAAAAAGGCGCGGGGACACTTTACAGTGGAGTTGCGTGGTACGTAAGGGGTGGGTCGGGGATCCTTGGCGCGTCGGCTTCGTGATTTACACGTCGTTAAAGCTCGGCAAGCCCGAGGGTTCGCGTTGTCACGGATATAGTCGGCTTTCGCAACGATTACGGTCGGCCTGCAGTATTCCGCGTGACGTCATCGGTGCACACGCACGGCCGAAAGGTCACCGGTCGACGTGCATCGGGGGACCATTTTCTCGATTCCCCGGCCGCATCTCAGCGGACTTTACGACTGGACGGAAAGCCAAGCCGATAACCGAGGACTTTCTTCCCAGTCCCACCTTATCCGCGCCACACGGACAGAGTTGTACTCGACAATGCACGCCCGCAATTCCCTCTTTCGTTTCTCTCGCGCCACGGTAATTACCGGACAACTGATCCTCGCGAAACAGGTTTTCGGGAACCGTCGTAAAACGGATCTGCCTTTCTCCCCGGGCGATTGATGAGAAGAGGGAAAAATGCGCCAAGAGGCCGGAGGGATTTTTAGTGGAACAGCCGGGCCGGGAGATTCGAAGGTTTTCAATGGTCACCGCGGGAGGAGAGAAAGAGCTCTTGGAGCGGAGGATAATTTTCAATCGGTTGCCCTTTGCCTCGGCGCGTTTCTCTCCTCATCCTTTGGCCCCGCGTTGTTTTTCGAGCGCGGATGCGTGCATCGGCTACCGCGCAGCTACTGACCGCTTTATCGTCTTTCTTTCTCTTTTTCCCCGTCTCCTCCGGGCCGTTCCTGCTGCGTCCCCCTTCCGCCCATTCTCCGCGGCTAAACAGTAATAAATATGGGAGGTGAGAGGCGCGATGGAACCCCGGGCAAGGCGGATGAGATATTTCCGAATGATAATCCGAGGTAGTCCCGGCTCCTACCGATACAACGCCGGATAAAACAAAATCACGGCCGATCCGAGTTCCATGCTATGCACCGTGTATCGCTGTAATTTGCGCGATGTAATTAACGCCTGGCCGATGGATCTTGCGCCTCACGTACTTCAGTAAAATCCCAGGACGTTCGGATCTTCCGAACCGTCATCGAAGACCGGTCAAAAGGACGTCACGTAACGCGCCAGTCAAAAATCGTGCGCGACGGCGAAGTCGCCGGGACGTGGAGGAGGAGTCGGGGGTGGATCGGTTCTCTCGCGAGAGAGCTGGACCTTGACATCCCCTGAATATCACCTTTACTCCGTCTACGCTATGCCCCAACTCCGCAGAAAACGACGACGACGCGACGAAGCCATTGTGTGCGTGTGTCAAACACACAGTCGCACGTGACCGACCGGGCCCGCAGAGAATGAAGAGAAAGAGGGAGCGAGAGAAACTAAGAGTGGGAGATGGCCGGGGAAGAGAGACCAAGGATGAAACGCAAGAGAGAAGAGGAGAAACGCGATACTCGATGCACACTCCATCGTACTACGTCTTAACGTACTGTACCTTACTACGATCCGTGGAGAGGAGATGCGTGGCGAAGAACGAGAAAGAAAAAGAAAAGTAAAGACACGGACGGGGGGAGGGCAATGAGAGAAAAAAGAAATGGAAAGCCGGTGCGCGCGGGCACACGGTTTTGCTCCTTTTTCCTTCTCTTTCCTTTCCTCCTCCGCTTCCTTCGACTCTGTCGTCCAGGGACGCATCGACCGGTCGACCGCAAACTTAAGGGATATTCCGCGAAATTTACACCTACTCACAGCGACCCGTCAGCATTTCCAGCGTGTCCTATCGTCCTTAACCTGACCCCGCCAAGACTTTAAATGACTTTACGAAACGAACATCCCTCACTGTCGCTTGAATCAAAGGACACGAAAGTTCCGCGATTAAGTCAATAGGCAATGTGTTTGTTGTTTCCCAAAAACCCGCTGAATTGGCCGGACGACCGTGAAGTTTCACGTCTGCTCTAGGCCAAAATTGACATTGGTCACGGACGAAACACCGGTTCCTATGACGCAACAATGCCGTGATTTTTCTTTCTCCTCTTGCGTCGGAGAGGTTCCTATTGCCCCCTTTGTTCTCTTTAAAGGCCGTTCGCTAGAGACAATCCGGAATCGCGTTCTTGCCGAGCCGGTCCATGGCACAATTTCCGCGGAGACGGGGAGTTTCTGCCGCGGGCCAGTTGCCCAGTCGAGCGGTTTGCGCCGATCGAATTACTCGGAAGTCGTCAATGGCACTGCGGTCGGCGTGGATTACGCAAATAACGGACGGGAGATGCTCAACCCACATCCGTTTCGGCTCGTTCTACAAAGCCCATGCATCTCCCCCCACCCCTTGCCCTTCCGTCGCACCACATCCGCCGACGATCGTCATCCGAACTTGGTGAAAAAATGCGAGCACGAAGCTTCCTCGAGAAGACAACGACCCCATTTCCCAAGTTTCCGATGTTCGGGAACATGGAAAATTGCGCTCAGAAATTGCTGTTACGTCTCTCTGTGATCGTGCGGAAGGTGAGGAAGACCTTCGGGAAGCCCCGGATCTTCATAATTGGGACCTGACAATTAGCCGGCCAGAGGTTCACGTAATTCGACACCTCGATAACTTCGGAGTACCTTAGATGTCGGTGAAGAGAGAAGCGAGTGTCTTCTCGGCATCGGAAGAAGAATCAACGGGGCCGAGGCACGGAGGCTTCTACCTTACATCCCTGGTATCCCTTTCCCCCCTTGTCCTTCTTGTCCTCCTTGTTCTCCCTGCCGGCCGCGAGCGTGTCTCCTCTTCTTCCACTGGCGATACTCCTCTCCGTTGGCCCGAAGGGTCCGGCTTCGTCTTTTTCTTCCACTCGACTCTTCGCTTTCGCTTTGCTCGCTTTGCCCGGCGTCACGGCCGCTCTTGTTGTTCTCTTCTTTTCCCCCGTTCCTCAGGATCTCCTCTCCTTCTCGGTTGCCCGCGTCCTCCTTTCCCTTCGTCCTCGGCCCTCTACCCTCCATTATTTTTTTTCGCCTCGTCCTCCGCGCCCTTTTCTTCGTTTTACCACTCCTCCCGTCCTTCTCGCTCTGCCTCCGCCCCCTTCCCCCTGGCCCTTGAGCCGACGGTTTCTCTTATTTTCCCTGCCCCTCGACTCCGTCGAGTCGCTCGGGAGCTCCTCCTCGCCCGGAGATTCTCTCTCGTTCGTTGAGCGAGCTTCTCTCCTGCCCTCGAGCGGTTGCTCCTTTTGTTCCTGCTCGGTGGAGGATGGCGCAGGATTGGGGAGGAGACAGGGGAGGCACGGTTGAGCGAAGCGTGTCCGGATACGCGAGATGCGGGATCAAATTCGACCCTTTCGCCGCGTATTCCCCAAGTTCTCCCGATCTCCCTGGATCGTTGACAATCGATCGTGTCTCTTCGCTCTTGTTTTCGTATCGTCCGATGTGTATTGCCAACATAGTGTGACAGCGATATGCTTGTCCACCGCAGATATCTCCTTCTTCCCAGACGCCAGGAAAAAAATGCTAGAATACTCATTCGATCGTTGAGAGTGGATGATGATACATGATGAACCTTTGCCAACGGAGCGCGCGTTTAATCATGTACTTAGCGCACCATAGACGATACGGCCTGTTTACCGCGAGACTCGCCCTCTTAATACGGATAACCGCACGCGGAACGTAAGTTTAATGAAGCTGTAAGTCCCGCAAGAACTCACAGATACCGCGAGAAACGACGAATGAAAAGACAGTAGGAAGAAAGAAGTTCTCCGGGCGATGCTTGGACGATTTCTAGGCGCCGTTTTGAGATTCAGAAATCTCATTTCTTCTAGCTCATTTTCGGGCAATTATTCGCTCGAAACTGTTAGAAATTTTTAACTCTTCAATCGCAATGAGATCTGCAGAGGTATTTGGCTGTAGCATCTCACGTTAGCATCGTTATCAGCAGAAAATTCATGGCTCTATTTATCACTTATAAACCGGATGATAATCGGTATTACGTTACCCGCAAATACTGGCAGTTTGCAACACGATACGGGCCGATCGATTGCAGAATACGCGGTAAATGCAATCCGTCGCAATCCTCTGTATCGATTTGTCCGTTATTACTGGGAAAAAGTTCTTCGGGAGAACCGATGACGCATCACGGGCCATGAATGTCCCCGGGCATTGAACGGAAATTTTTGCCTAAGCAGGATTTTTGAGTTTCTTGACGACGAGTTCTTCGTCCTTGTTCCTCCGGTCGTTAGCGTTTCCTTGCACGCAGGTTTCCGCGTATAAAGAAGCTGCGTAAGCGCGTGGCCGTTGAAAAATGCGCGCGACAAGACTCACTGTCCGGGGAATAGTAAAAGCGAACATTACGGCCGGACACGTGGTAATTTACAACTGGCGCGTACGAGCCACGCTCGTTCGTAAACACAGTCGGCTTTGTGAGCCTCTCGGCGGCCTCTGCGTATTGCCGTTTCTCCTTACTGCGCCTCCTCTCTTACGCCCTTTTTCCAAGTTTTTACACCGTCCGGCTCGTCCCTGCCTCCTTATTATCCGCGTCCGCGTGCCCCAGGGACCCTCGTCCTTATACATTCTTAAGTGCGGCGATAAACACATGACGGGACGGTGCACCGAAGATGCGCTGAAAATCAAGTTCCTCCGTGAACTCCACCTCCCCCCAATTTGCCGGAAACAGGGGAAGTGCGTAAAATGAGTTTGCAAGTTTAACCCGTCGTCGTGCCTGAGAGAAATCATAATTTTCAGCCTCCAAGTTTCTTCGCTGTTTTCTTTGTCGTCGCGGTCCAACTTGAAGATCCCATAACTCGCGAGTCGTACATTCTCGTATTCGCCTTGAATGGCCGCGCATCATCGATATATTCCTTCACGTACGGCGCTCGTGAGGAGCATACGGCGCGGGCGGGGCGTGCATACGAGAGGAATATGCAGCGAGAGGGACCCCGTGCACTTACGGTTTAATGCCATGCATTACTGGGCCGGTTGTAAGATCGACGTGTTCCGTCCGTCCGCCGCGACTAACGCGTCCCCCGCGATACCGTGTGATTATCGTTAGTCGCGAGGAGTCGAAGAGAAACTTGCGCTCTGATCTTCCCCACGGCTTGTCCTCCTCCCGCGGCAATTTCCAGCGCAACGCCAAATGACCAGCACGTTGAACGTGGGATCGACGTTTCCTTCGCCCAGGGCAGTTCCTTCGCGCCCCTGTTTATGAGTTCCGCTGATTTCCACGCGAGGTACCGAGGAAACTGAACCCCCCGAGCAAAGGCTCTCGAACCATACGTAGAATCTTGCCAATCGGATGTTGGATGAACGACAAATGACGGAAAATCCTATGAAACTTCCGGTCAATGGAAAAGCGATAAGGCAAAAGTCGTGGCGATAATGCCAGCTAAATCCGACTGATGAGCTCCCTATGGCAGCGTCTTTATCTACTTTATTTACCCAACGGCGCGTCTCGCTTCTGACAAATTGCAGCATGCGAGCGTGACGCAGCGCGTTCAGCATTCAATCGGCGCAACGGGGGCCGACGGAAGAGAGGAGACAGTCGAGCGATGCTGAAGGGACTGTAAGAGAGCAAACCGGGCTACTGGTCATAAGACGGGGGGGACCGAAGATCCCCGGGAGGAAGGGGGGAGAACAAGACGAGGACGAAGCGGAGCGACGCGAGGAAAATCGCGGGTCCAGACGAGGACTTCGCGAAGGAGAATTCTCAAAGGCATTCCGGAGGTCCATTAATCTTGCGAACCTCAATGGGCCACGGAAGGGGCCCAAATATATCGTCGGTGTAGGGGTCCAATTTACTCGGAACACAGACAACCAATTAAAGCCTGGCCCTTTGCCATTTTCGCAAGAAATGGGCCATTTCTATTAGCGTCTCGCATTACTCGTCCAACGATTCGGCTGACGACGAAAAAGGAAACCCTTTCCGTCTCGTCATTGCCGAGTACTGACCACTTTGCGGGGCCTCTGCCGAGCTTCGTCGGGGTCTTATCAGGTCGTATCTTGTTCAAACACGTTCCACCTGGTCCCCTTGTATCCTCGCGATGCTCACACGACCCACGCCACGTCGTTTTCTACCGTCGCTGCTGCCCACACGGGACCGTTTCATCCCGCGAACTTCATCAACTCTCCGCTTTATTCCCCCCGCGAGGACAGGTCGTTTTTCCACCTACCCTATGCGCTCTTTATGCGCCTAGGGATCCAGTAAACGCAATCGTAAATGCAATCCCATTGTTGCGAGGTGGTCTAATGTGCGTGCGTTACGTTAGGTGTCATGCGCCGTGGATTCCTACAAGGCACTTCCTCCGGCTAATTATGGTCTCCATCAACGGTTTTATTTACCTTCTCAATGAGTAAGCCAGAAAAACTGGTTGCTGCATTTGCCAAGTGCTTAGTAAATATACGTATAAGGCTGAGGTTTTCGCGCCTGACCCCGAGTTTCCTCAAGCGTTCAACATCGGAGCCTTAATTGTCCGTTACCATGAATTTTAGTCCATAGATGTATATAGGTATATTCCGGTATGCTAATTAACTTATCCATATTTCCTGCTCATCGTCAGCTGAATATTACAGGGTCCGGGAGTTTGGGAAAAGTATCGCGTTTCGAGGTAATCCGGGGGAACACGCGTGCCTCTAGGAGGATTCTTCTCCAGTAAATCTCTCTACTCTCTCTTTCTGTTCTACGCGAATTCGGATAGAAGATCGAATTACCGCGAGCCTTGGAGGTTTCCTCGGGAGCAACGGGAGCTTTGGAACAGCCTGTAGCGTAATCCAGGCTTATGGTTCGCGGGTCTGGACGTGCTTTAATATGATTTAAACCCACCACCTCCGGCTACCGTGTTACGACCCCCGGCGGAGGAGGGAAACTGGAGGAGAGAAAGAGAAGCCTCGTGTTGCATCGTGCAGAGGCCTTGACGCGAGGTCGGCTCCGAAAAAGTAGTATGAGGGTCCTAATGGAGAACGATAGAAAGAGGAAGAGTGAACGAGGAATAAACGATGGCAGACGAAGAGAGATAATGCGAGACACGCGAACGCGTGCGTGCGTGCGTGCTGGAGGAAAGTGGCGTAAAATACGTGGGCGAATCGCCGGTTTTTGCCGTTCGAACGTTGCTCGGCCTATTTCGAATTTCAAATCATAGCCGCCCCCAAGACGCCCAGACCGCAGGGAGTGTCCAGTGCTGAAGTCAAACATGTTACACGTACGTCCTACAAATTTTATGGCAGTGCCCATAGAGGATCGTAGGACCTCCCGAGAAGACAACGATGTTGACTTATTCCTAGGTTTATCGTCCGGAAGATCTTGGCGTCGATTACATCGATTATTTCCTAACAGACGCCTCGACGGTAGGGCCCCTCGAAGTTTCATCTGTGTTAGCTCGTTGCTCGTATTTCTTTCTCTTGTCCCACTAGCTACGCGACGGGGACAGGCGGTTCTTTTGAACGAAGCCGCCACCGTGAAACCCAGAGACGGGGCGCCCCGCGAACGAGGCACTTCACTGCCCCGGGCCGTTCGCCACGGCAAAAGTGACGGGGCCCGGGCAATTATAACGGGTGACGCAAAAAAATGGCGCCGCTGTGTACACGAGCAGTCGGCCGGCTACCGTTTCTCTGCACGTACACTCTTTCGCTAACAGCCTTTAACGCGAATATACACATTGCGCGCCCGCGAGATTAATTGCCGACCAACGCTTACTACTTTATTTTCTCAACGCATCGTCCTACGTGCATCGCGCACAACAATCAAACAACTGACTTTCACTCATCTTTCTGCATTGCATATTTAATATTATTCGTAAAAATACATGCAGAATGCAATTCAAACAGCACGGTGAAACCGTTGTTTGTTTAACGGTTATTTGGGCGACATGTTTGAATTGTTGCTTGCGTAACGTAGGTGGTATTGCCTAACGATCGAAACAATGAGACATTTTTTTTTACCATATCAGATTGATTAAATGCAACTAATAAGAACTTACATTTCGCAGAAATCAGAAGAGGCTTAACGGCAATGTTACGGATCATCGTTTGAATTTGAACGACGGTTAACATCTCGCCATCTAACAAGGCCAACGGTAGGCACGAAGGATTCCTTGTCCACAAGATGGCGACACTAGGCTGTTAAAGCGATATTCGGTTAGATAGTTTGAAATCGTTACAAATCGCTAATTCAAAATATAAATGTTGGATAACATTTGTACATAGTCAGAAATATATATTCTATTATAATTACCTAAAATATTTAGTGGCGGGCATAAAATCATTTTGCAGGATGGAAAAGTAATTTGGCAATAATTTAACTTACTGCACCAACCGAACCGGTACTACTCTAAAATCAACTGAAGGTTTAAGTACTTGCGATCATACTGAAACACTTATTCGCATGAGATTAATATACATTTAGAATTTCATTACATATTTTCTTCCTAATAAATCGGTTACACAGGCCAATCTTAGACATTTTTTAATTATTATTACGGTCCAAGGTATATAAAACAGATTCTTAATTGATTAGGTCGTACATAGATTTCGCGGGTTTCTCGATGTAAACAGATTCCTGATTGGAGTGTAATTTTTTATGGCTAATATTATACGTGTATATACGGAAAGGTGACAGTGACAATGCTTGTTTTTATTCTACATATTACCTATAATGGAGCAGCAAAATAAACGGTTCAAGACAACGAAGGAATCGATAGTTTCTGATATCGCAACTTCTATTAGTAAGAAATCTCTTTTTATAAAAAATATTGTGATACTTAAATAATGATTCTTTTATGTCGTGTGTTTGATCGTCATATACTAAATCAGACATTATTTAAGTTTAATGTATTGCCGTTTTTGTGTGAAGTAATTATTACTGTAAATAAAGTGAGGTTAACTTGAAATGTTTTGGGAACATTATATTGTAACATATGTAACTTATTTTACATGTATGTTTCACTTTTCTAGGCTCAATATCTGAATCCCTGAAATCTATTGCTGATAGCCATGGTACTATCTTAAAAGCTAACAAAGTAATAGTCTCATATTTACAAGAAACTGAGAAGGCAGAGAAGGCTGTGAAAATTACTGGCACAGATTTAGTAACGGATGAGGAGCAGTGATTGGTATGATTAAATTTGGTTTGCAATTGTCTCTGTCCAAAAAGAACCAAGTCATCCATCTTTATAACGTACAACTTGTGTAGTTAGTTATTAAATAAGTAGTTACAACTGTAAGGAATAGTATATACATAATTTTTGTATATTGTATGTGATAGGTAATGAAAATGAAAGAATATCATTAACATAATATTTGTAGATAGACAATTATGTGTTTAATTGTATCACAATGTAAAGTCCTTTGATATGTAAACCACAGGGATCCACAGTAATATTAACACAATAATAAAATAAAATATTTAACAAATACATATATGTATATAGATAAGCGTCTAATGTTATATTATATGGTGGTATGAATGAAAAAGTCTTTGAAATACAATTGTCTTTGAAAAAGTATTGTCGAACGTTATTGGGCTACGAAAATTTCCCTTCACGTGAAAAGGAAAACAATCGTCGAAGGTTCTCTACGCCGTCGTAGTTGTGATCAGTATTCAGGGTCATCCTTGTGTTTTCTTCTTGGATCCGCTGCGTCCAAAGGAACTATCACTGGTGTTTCCGGTTTCTGCGTCTGTCCAAATCTGTAACCAGTCCGCCTCGTTCCGTCTACCCAAATTTTGGAGATTGGCACTTCTCGGCATCTAAGATGAATTTTCAAATAACGCACTAATGATTTTAATGTCCTTCGTATACTTACATAAGTGACTCATTTCTTATTATACTACAATTAACATTCAAAGCGTTATCATAACAGATGCCGTTCATGCTCGTTATCGCAGAAAAATCGAATAAAAATATTTTAAGAAACACATGGTGTAAAGGTCTTACAAAAAATTCAATTTTAGACCACTGTAATCGTTGTGATTAAAGAATCATTCCTGCCTTGCATCATATGTGTTTTAACGTCGTCGATATCTTATCCGTTATCACAGAAGCATGAATCATTAGTAAAGGTGCGATACTCGATATCAACTATACGACATTCCACTTATATCATTGCCGTGAAAATAACAGCGTAGAGCAATTTGACAGTTATCGAAAAGAGATGAAATGAGATTTTTCATATCTGCCGCATATGCCTCGTATCGATAATTTCGCGGAAAAGTTGCGAACGAATTGAAACTTTGTACGTACATTGCGAAATCGACAAAGAAAGGCGCGTGCATGTGTCTGCAGCACAACGTGAGGAAAACAGAAAATTGTCACGTTTCATGCACAGAGAATCAGCCGAAGAAGTAAACAATACGCACCATAAACGAGAAACATAGAGACAAGAAGGTAAACAAAATGTTACACACAGACAAGGACGAACAAATAGCCGATGTTCTCTCTTAAGTCTTTCAGGATTACTGGTGTATCTAGTAAATATTTTTAGACAATTAAAACGACCGTCGACAAGATTTAATTCATTAAAATGACCTTTCGTCCCTTGTTACTGAAATAGATTAGATTTAAAAATATTTTATTAAATGTGCTTCGTGCATAGGTTAAATATTTCGGTTTCCTGAGTTTGTATAACTCCAGTTTCATAGTTACAGTTGTCTGTAATAAATTAGTTAGTGTTGATTGTTTGGCAGGAAGATGGAAAAAAAACTTTGGTAGTGGAAAAGCGAAAGAGAACACCGTGCATCTCGCGTGCCTTACAAGGTGCATGAGAGAGTAGAGTGCAGTAAGAAGATGCCCCGTCTCCTCGAGTAGTTTTCCCCCTACTCGTCCTTTCGCTCGCACCTGCACGTGCTCTGATCGAAGTAAAATCCGGTACTGCACTCTTGGGTCGTTCGGCATAGGCACGCGCAGACTTCCGGGTCCCACAATTTGGCAGCGTGATTGCGCTTACATTTCTCCTCCTCGTCCTTGTTGCTGCAAGTACACCGGCATTCGTCCTCGATGTAGACTTGCTTGTCCGTGCAATCCTGCAATGCACCATTCATATGACATTTTCCTCGAGTATCACGAGTCACCCGAAAAATATTCTCGTAATATTGTCTGCGTCATTTTCGTTGGGCTATTTTAAAAAATATACCGTAGATTGAGGCGGACAGTTCGGAATTAATGTTGAAGACCTGAACGAACACGGAGTTACGAAGTTGAGATAGTAGTGTAATCTCTTAAAGAGCATGAGAGGCGTAACGCGAAGATTCTCATAGAGCGTCCCGGTTTAGAAGAGCTTAAAGAGGAAGACGCCGTTTATGTACGAATTATCGGTCAGTGTCGAATTACCTCCGGTTTGATTCTGCAGTCGCACTTGCACTTCGTGTGCTCCTCCAGCGGGACGATTTGTTTGCCTCTGTAAGTCAGGCCCATGTTCATGTCGATCTTCGACACGTAAACCTAAATATACAATACACTTTAATCTCACGATTGTTTGGAATAAATATGTAAAATCTGAGATTAATGAGAGAGCAAGTCTCACCTCGAAATTTCGAATTTCTGAGGCGACGGGTTGACAGGAAAGCAAGGAATGCGTGCAACATCCCCCGCATCGTTTGATACGCGTGCAAGGCGGAAAATAGATAGTAGACGGGTCTTGGTCATTCTCGTCCTTGAAAGGGACCGGTTGCAATTCTGGCATGCACTTGGCCGGTTTCGCTTGTTCGGCGTTTGATCGTTCCAAACCGCCGCCTATTCTACCTGAAAAGATTTTTTTATTTCGAAAGTTTTCTATCACGAGAAAGCCACCAATATTCTAAAAAATATCCGCTTATTAATTATCTTATAAATTAATGAAATATCGTTTGTTTCTATAGATTGAAGAAGATGGACGAATTATCCGGAGCAATTTCCTTCGTGAACAATTATTTTGCGCTGGTGGATGGACTTGCTTCTGGTTTAGAAGAGCATTTGGCCGAAGATGTGATTCTCGACTGGTTTGGGAGGAGCGTGAAAGGGAAGAAGAGCGTTACTGCTTTCATGAAGGCGCATAAAGTCAACTCGAGGCATATGTTCTCTGAAATTATACCTACCACAAATATTAGCTACACGAAGAACATAACAAATCGGTAAGGAACAGCCATCGGTCTACCAACAGAAAGGAAAGTGTCTTTTCGGCCTTCACTTCTCAACTCTGTTTTAGAAAAAAGAAAATTACCGTTCGCTTCGAGAGCAAAGAAAATGACACAAATAGCGTGTATCTGAAGCCGGAAGTCAGCGAAATAAATAATAATCAGGACCCGAGCAACGTCCTGGAAGACTCGAAAACTGCCATGACGCTGGACGACATGACGTATGACATAAACGGTCTTTACAAACAGGAGATCACGCCGACAAACATGGCAGAGATTGAGGCGAGCATCAATAGGATCAAATTGGAGGAGGAAGTGGCGCCGACGATCAGAACCGTGAAAAGGGAGTGCGGTCAGGGCGACGGGCCTGATGTCATCAAAACCAGCACGATAAAATACGTCGAGGCCCACGGTCAAATCGAATTTTCGCGAAAAAATGGGAAATCAGGTGATCGTCTCATCAGTCACTCACATTTTCTAAAATTCATCAAAAATTTTGCACGTGTGTTGGATGAAATTTATGATTGAAGGTTCATGGGAGACTTTTTCTGGGGTGTCAGTAAATATGGGACACACTTGGAGAAGATCCTGCAAGCTTCAAATCGCTTATTCCGTCTGCAGCGACGAACGGTCCTCGGAAATTTGGTCAAACCAGACCGAAGAAATTCTCAAACCCAGCGCGACACCCCGTCGTAAATTACCGACTTTGCAGGAGATCGGGCAGATTAGCAATCGTCTGGTGGCCAATACCAACGATTTCGGGGGATATCTGAAAGATTTAGATTTTACGGAACATAGGAACGAGTTCCTCAGGGATCTAGAAGCTGAAATGTGCAAAGGATTGAACGCTCCGATGCTTTCAGCTCGTTACATTGATAATAAACTTGTCCTTGGAAGACCTAAACGTGAAAACAATCGAAAACAGAGAGGTTTCGTTTTTAACTACCTCATACATCTCATCATTTACGAGGGTAACAATAAATGTAGAGTCAACCTTTTAAGGAAATTTGAGAAACCGGCATAGTCAGAAAAATTCAACCCTTTCCTTGCCCAACAGAACCTATCCACGTGTCTCAGTTGAAGAAAAAATGTTATTTCATTTATCAAGTGTTTTACCACGTAACGTTACAGTATTCGTTAGTATATTCCTTACTAATTACCTTCCCGATCAGGTCTGCACACAACACCAACAAATTTTACGCTGATTTATTTCCAACTATATTTGCTTTTAAAGTTAACAATGAAACCAGAATCGTAATGATGGGACATTTATACAATTGTCATGATTTTTCTCTGCATCGAGCGAGACTTTATCACGTTGGGAGAAGGATATGTAGTTGTCGTCGATAGATTGGTTTGTGCGACGATAAGAAACTGATAACCATCCATTTGTGTAAATGACGGGAGTAGTGTTAAGCCGGCGCTTTGATCCTGTTTGTCTTCCGGAGCAAGCGATAAATATTTACCCTTCTATAGCTACTGTCTATTTGCCTAAGGTACACTCTAGCAATTCGTAGAACGAGTAGCTGTAGAAAAGAATAGTCAACCACCTCATATATCATTATCTTAGAAGTATCATCAAATCGAAACATGACATTTTATTTTCTTTTGAAATATTACGTTTTAATTTTTAATGTTAGTTTGCAATGAATTATTGCTTTGTTCAAAATAAAATGAGTTGTTATCGGATTAAATAAAGTACAATCCTTCTTGTTTGCAAATACTTACTGGCTACACTGGTCTGTACGTTTCCTGGTACACCTTCGACCAGGCTGAGAAATTCCTCGACCGAGTCGACCGAATTGATTCGCTGGGCCATTTTTATGCTTCTCTGAAAACATTGAATAATAACAATACATCCATTTCTGTGCAGCTCGATCTTTGACCGACTTATTCCCATTGCCCACATTTTTATTCTTGGGTAGTCATTTTATCTGACATGCATGTTGTTACGTAACTGTAGAAATGAGTACATATAGTGCAAATGTACTAGCTGGCCAAAAGTTCGCTTTGCTCAGGAATTCCGGTATGGTTTGCTACTAGTGCGCAATGCATTCGTGTACTTAGCTAACTTTATGTTACTACGAAACCCGCGTAATGTCGTTCGCTATGAATGCAGCAGTGACTAAACGCGCGCGGAAGGGAGGAAAACCGGTGAGGAATGCCACGCATTCGGCGAGTAATTGCGAAAATCATTGTCGGGTAAAACGTGTAAAAAAGCTGCGTCGTTTGTAATAATCGTGTGACACACTTCTAATCGATTAACGGCTAATCGTGATATCCATCGACCTTTTTTCTCGCGGCTTCGATTACGTAAAATATTCGTTACAGAGTTTCGTTTGCTTTCGCTTTTTGCCTATTTTTCCGCTCACATGTTCATTACTTCTTTGTTGTACTTTGAAGTTACGTGTGGTAGGTAATTGCGAACTGTTGTTGAATTATCGGCAATCTGTGTAATAAGGTCTCATAATATCACGCATAGCCAAATATGTCGGGAAAAGTGCGGTCGACGTGAAACTTGATCCTCGATCCGGGTATTCCCGGTAAGTATCGATCAATGATTCATTGATCACGGATACTTGCGTGACTAAGAGGGTATTAATTATACTGTAAATCTGTTGCAGGTCAACAATCCGGAATCCAACGATAATCGTGCGATCTCTAACCGCGACAAGACAAGTATAAATGAGACTTTCCCGTTGTGGTTTTTTCATCGAAACTGACGCACGATTCGTGCAAACTTCAAAGCATCCTACACCTCCGGAGACGAAAATGTTGCTTCATCGAAGGACGGTTAATGAAAGATAAGGTAATTGTACAAGAATGTCTAAGTGTATCCAATGGGGCGAAGATAATGATTATATCGCGGCTTTACACACGCGGGGTGCGTGAATTTCCTAAGGCAATATTTGCGAGAAAGATAAGAGCGGAAAATGAACCGTAACTCCGTAACTACTCGGTTACACAAGTGACGTGCAAAGTGGCTTGTAAAGTGTCCTCTTAATGTGAGTAGACTGCCCGTGAAGTAGAATTTCCTTCGGCCTTGCCGGGGGACGAGAGTGCTTACAACACTTTCATCGGTCGCCTCTATGTTTTATTAATGCCAAACCGAATTAGTCAAGCGACGTTCCACCTAGAAAATAATTCTCGACTTTCGAGACGATACTTTCGTCAGAATTCTTTCCGCGAATCCCCGAAAATTCGAATCGCTCGTTTCCTGGGATTCTGTCGATCGACCCCCCCGGCAAACCCGTCTCATTTCCCCTCGATATCATTACATCTTAACGGCGATAACGGAATATCACGGGCGTCGGCAACGCAGAGAGCTATAGAATTATGCGAGAACCGGTTAAATATCATTCGTCGTGAAAAAATCTACGCGGCATAAATGAATTGTACTGAATTATTCCAACGTCCGATGAGCCATGTATATAAACGATGAATTATCGTCGTAAATGCGTTTGAGGATTTAAGAGCGTCGTTGAAAACGAGAAATTTGGTTTTTCGTTTGTCAGGTTAATTTAAGGTCTTATCTTTGCCACGAGTCGGACGGTGTGCTGGGTAGCTATTTATTAGCAAACAACGATATTCACGCTTGGGAGGAGACTTTTGGAATTCCAGGTGGTGACGGATAATGAATTGATTATGTGCATTGAACCACAGGCGTCGTGCCGGGAATGATAAAATTCGTCTGCACTTGCCCAGCCATTTTCCGCCGACTACACCTGCGGTTCGCGCCTATCCTCGACATTATTGCGTGCGACCTTCGACGAGGCTCGGGACTACGGAAAAGGAGCGTGCTCTCGGAAACGGATATAACGATAACGACCGTCAGACCTAAAAGAGGCTGATAGCCCCGCGGAATGTCAACTAACTCTGCGGTTCAAGAATAGCACAATCTTAATTCCATTTCCGACTCAACAGGCATTTCCAAACGTTCACACAGCATTTCGACATGAGAAATTTGGCTGATAGCTAAGGAATTACCGCTCCAAATTCCTTTAGACTTTGCTCAAGGGATTAACGGTAATTACTGAAATGCGGAGTAGCGCGTTCCAGCCGTAATTGTTTCATGAGTGTACTTCCCGCCGAGAAATTCGGTTCTTAGCGATAATTCTTAACGTTCCTCACATTCCCACCGTGGTGGGATGTAACTTTCATGCGCGCGACAGGCACTGAATAATTACACGGTTGACGTCTGCCAGTACCACGTGTGTAATCTTCGCGCGTAAGTAAATGCAATTGCCGGAGTAAAACTGCAATTATAATGCGCGAAAATAAAGCTAAAGATGCACGCGATGCACTGGAACCTGCAGGTCTTGGAATAAGTTAGAATATTCGGAAAGTACTTGAAAAATGCGGTAAATCATGGTGATGTGCTCCTGCATGGATTTAATGAAGTGTTTATCAGCGTTGACACATTATTATTCTTTTCCGCGTAGAAACGAGCTCGAGAACGCAAGAATGTCGAGATTGGCAAGGACGTTCTGGTCTTCGCGTTCGGCACGTTTCGCACAAACTGCACTCATCCTCGCTGTCTTCCAAGAAGCGCCTAAGGATAGTGAAAAAGGACATAGACTGTCGTCCGTATTACCGACAAATCGCTCTCGGAGGGATTCTGCCCTGTTTGGTCGAGTCTGGAGTTTCTGTTGGGGCCTGTCGGTCCGGGGAAGTGGATCCTGTCAGGATCCTCGAATCCTTGGCTCGTCACGAGGCCACAGATCATCGCGATGAGGATTAGGCAAGGTCCACGGTGACTGACGTTCTCCATTCTCGCCGAAACTCGAAGACTGCTCGTCGTTTCGTTTCTTTTTTCACTAAGCACGGTGATTCTTTTCCGCTGGCTTTTTTTTACCAAGGTCCCAACGGAGATGTTCCCATCGCACTTCCCTCAGGTGCGACGAAATACGCAAAGGCAAATGTGCGTACACCTGAGCGATCCTCTTGGCTCGCGACGCGATCAACTACTGGAGGGAATGAATGCCTGCCGACGTGTATTTCTCATCGCTCGCACTTGTCCGCACATTCTCGCTCTCCTTCTCCCCTCTCATTCTCTCTCGCTCTCTCCTACCGATACCTCCGAGTCCTCCACGCGCAGATATTGTACGATTTTTCGCGCCACGCATGGGAAAACGTTTCGTTGACAGAGGAAAAATGAAAAATTCATGGCATCTTGCCAACTTATTTTATTGAAACTTATTAAGGACGAATTCGTAGGCACTTGTTGGCACGCTGACACACTTTTGGTAAATCAAACGAATAACAGAATTATGCTCCACGCGGTTTCCTCTAGCGGATCTGATAAACCCAACGAGCCCCGTGGGCGTTCGATTTGCATACAGGTTTCTTTTAATCCGTGCCATAATTGCTCCGTATTGTAAGACAGTGCCCCGAGGGTGTGTTTTGTAAAGTGATCGTTTTATCAAAGGTCGTGTTATGTAGGCATGACGAATCCTCAGGAATACGCGTAGAGGAAGACAGAAGCTCCTGTGGAAAGAAACTGAAAACAAAATAAATTCATTAAACGCGTCAGCGGGCAAGAAGCTGAAAAAATTAAAAATGTTACAATTGTTTACCATTACGATAGCAGTCCCAAAACATAAAATTCGGTATATCTTCCCTAGGTGGGAGATTTCGACGTTTATCGGAGTTAAGCAGCCAGACTGATAAATATTCCAAGGTGTCGGGGCAAGGGTGCATGGAATTATTCTATAAAACATTTATAAGAATTTCATGAATTAAAATTACATTAATTTTCATCGTAGCAATTACTTGAAATTCGAAGGTAACATATTTCCTGCGGCCAGGGTTTCCTCTCCCACGCAACACGATACCGGAAGTTTGCAAGTGTATAAACCACGAAAATCGTCTTTAACTGATTTATTGGTCGTTGCCCGAAATTCTTGTTTTTCGCACCAATCAAGGTACCCTCTGACTCCACAGCACCGGAACTGATTCACCATTTTTTCATTATCCGAAAGTGTACTCTTTTACACAGGTAATAAGCTTACCGTTTGATGAAAAGTGTCCCAAACGAGTTTCGAGTGTGTTTCATTTTGTTTGAGAGTCGAGAGCATATGCACTCCTGCATTTTTTAAGACATTCATCTGCGTGTTGCTTTCGACAGAAGCAACGCACACTACGACCGCAGCGAAGGTCAAAGAACACCCAGCGTACTAAGCGAAAGGTCTTCTATGACTACCCGAAGGATAAAACATTGTTTCTATTATTATGTTTACTAACGATGGCTGCGGTTTTAGGTCCCCGGTGAGCGAGGCAAAGGCCAGACACTGACAGGCCCAGGAGCAGGAAGGACACGGACCCCAGACATATCATCGACAGTAAGTACTGTTTATATTCCGCTATTGCTAGAATAGTGTCCTTGTAAACGGCGAAGGCAATTAACGTAGCAACATTTAGCAGTCCTGCGGCCTGGTGGAATGTCATCAAAGTCACGGAAAGGGTGTACCATTATTCCTTCTAATTTTTAATGATATTTTACCGACGACCCTTACTAAGACTATGCAATTTAAAATTAGATAAATCAACTGCACGCTGTGATAGTTTGCAGATCGAGCACTGGGACGATCTTTTTCTCGCGGTTTTAGGTTGTGGCAGGATGGTAACTCTGTCTTTCGGTGGTCGAAATTCATGTCCGGCGTTGAGGCAGTTCCACCCCTCGACCAGGCTGCGTGCGTCGCTGAAAATGTAAGGGGATTTCAGAAGGACGTTGCTGAATTTCGTGATAACTGTGTCAGGGGATGTACCAGTGGCTGGCAGTGCGGTGGACCGTGTTTTCCGTATGAAATTCCTAGAATTAGGAATGGGAAGTCCGCGGTTCGCCACTGGCGGATGGAAAAAATAACGATTCATCGGAGATTTATGCCGGAATTTCAAATTCCCGTGAGCCTGCGAAGATATCTCCCCCCGTTCAGGATGGTCGCCTACCTTTCCAAAGAATATGAATTTTAAGTTTTTTGTTTGAGGTTTAGCAACCCCCACGACATACCTTCGGACCAATCCGCACCGGTTCAAGGTCAATTTCTTGGCAGAAGAGTCTAAGAAATGTGGGCGTAAGGTTTACCGATCTGAAAGCTTATTGGTTATAGCTTTTTTTGTTTGAACCTTGATAAGGCGCCAGAGGCTATGTCTTCGGGGGTTGAAGTTGGGGCCTTGTGTCTGCGGTCGAAATCGATCAATGGGATAGGACTTTCGACGTCATCCCTGTCACCGTCCATTTTAAGAGTCGAAATCGATGGCTGATCAACCAACTGATTCATTTAGACGCGCAAATTGTGTCTTTATGTACACATCAATTACGGCGAACAAAATGTCATAGGTGAAAAAAAGGAACATCAAGGTAAGACCATAATAATATTTTTCTGAAACGTATGATTTATTTGGTAACCTTATTGTTGTCAATACATCCAGTACGAATAAATATAACAATTACTTGTAAATCGTATAAAAGTGGTTGTGTTAATGACACGTATGATATACGTTTAAAATGGCGATCGATATAAAATTGTTTGAAACGTAATAACGATGTCTAAAAGGTATATAAATTTCGTACCGCGATTAAGATAACTGCTGTCTTAAGAGGTAGATTCTTAGGAATGTATTCAAATATATGTTCATCCTCTGGTCCTCATTTCTATATTGCATTAGTTACAGATTGAACATTAACATCAACGTTAAATTAGCTATTTTTTATCTTGATTCTCCATTGAGAGATTAAAGGTGCAAACAACAAGTGGAACACAATAGTATCCCGAGATATAGCGTTCAAAATATATGCGGCTAAAATTCCTTTAGTTTCTATAAAAAAAACTGCAAGAAATATTGCTTTACAAATACTGATCACATTGTTATAGACACATATTTTAAGTACACTGTGCCTATGTCCACAGAGCTGTTGGCATCATTCCTTCGACTGTGTTGGCGGCTGGTTTCAGCTCTTCGTTACACAGGAAATGTAGCGGCATGTCTACCAAATGGCCCTAAAAATATTTTCAATGTTTCATCAACATTCATAACTAATGAAACAAAGGGAAGGTTAGGTAAACTTACTTTGATATTCCCCACCATTTCTTGCGCTAGAATAGGATCGGACGACGACAGTGGCGTCTCGTCCTGATACTGTTTAAGCATGGAAAAGCTAACAACCTTATCGGTCGGAATACAATGGAAGACTTCTTCATAAATCTCAGTATTTTGTCGGCTCCTCGCACACCACACATCTTTGTAGAAAGAGTGTATGATGATGTCGGTCAGGTCAACATTCTCTTTTGACTTTAACAACCCCAAATGTTCCTTAAAAAGCTGTTTCCTTAGGGAGCCAGCAAACTTTCCGCAAGGGAACGAAATTCCGTTTAGACGACCTTCGTCGAATTCTTGATCCTACATTTATATAGAGAGTTAAAAAAGCGTCTATAAGATGTACATGAATTTCAGGTTTACAGAAAACTCACGTGGATGATCACCGCGATTTCGCTGTCTCTTGTTGCAATCATACTTCTATCATTAATGTTAGCCGACCCGCAAATTATCGTATTATCATCGACGATCATGAGTTTACTGTGCACGTAAATTAATTCAGTGACTAATGTGCCGTTCAATAATGAATGTGTTCTCAGACCATGGAATGTAATATACTCGCTAGGATCTTCTACTCCAGCGTCCATTAATTGATTTAATATCGCGTCTCTCCCCCTACGATCACATTGAAAAAGTAATAATTTCATGTTGTTATAATTAGTTGACTTTTTATAGAAATCTACCTAGAAATTGAGGCATAATTCCAATGCGTTATAGCCCGTAAGGCTGTTCCGGTTGGACCCCCCACTTCTCCTTCGAAACCAGGCAATAAAGGCATTACGACAAACACTCGAAAAACAGAACCCTCCCTGTGTGCTCTCAGTATTCTCTTCAGGAGGGTTTCACCAATACGATTCTTCACCACGTTTCGATCCATCGTGGCAAGAGTTATAAAGAATTGATTTTCTATGTATATGTACCTGTGGAAATCGTATATGAATACCCCTGCTTCATACAGCTTCCTTTTTTCGCGATTTACTGACCTTTCGGCTTTGCTGATGGCATGTATGTAGGCTTCTTGTATACTTTGTTCCAGTGTTTCAGGATCAAGAAACCCTGCGGACCAGGAACTCGCTGATCTTAGCACCTGGCACTTTGTTTTATGTATAGCACTCTGTTCTATGAATGGGGCATAACTTCGGCAGTCTCTGTACGACTTTGGCAATAAAAATGGATATGATGGGTTGAACTTCGCTTTCTCCAACTGTAATGAAATCAACAGAATCGTTGCTACATCGTGTGTTGAAGATTATGTGTTTGTCGTTTAGGTCATATCTTACCTTAATGGCATTCCACCGCTGAATGAAATGACGAGCAACGTCCCTCGCTGTTGCACCTTGAACTAAAACGCCTACGTCATGCCAAGGCATTCTAGGCGTCGTACTTCTGTCGACTAAATCCTGATATGGCTTCTCCAGATCATTAAAGTCCTTAACAATGAAATTCGTATAATCTTTTCCAAGCCAAAGTTTTGCCGTCCCTGTGAAATCACATACGTCGCCGGCGTTGTACACCATCCCTTCTCCGCTATTAAGCGGTGTTTCCAGTTCAACACTGTATAAGTATAAATTATAGAGATAAGCATGTTTAGAAACAGTGATTTAATATGACAGTTCCTGAAATTTTACTTGTCAACAACATCCTCTTCGTCACTGCTTCCTTCGTGGGGATTGTACACCATATTTATGAGCTCCCTTCTTTTTAATTTGATATTAGTTTTCACTCTATCGACAGTTGTTTTTGCCATGCCAAATAAATTCTTCCTCTCCGATTCAGGAGTGTTACATTTTACTGTATCAAGTTCGTGAGGCGGTGATATTAATAGCGGATCACCGGGCATTAAACGCGGTAGCTGCGATTCCTTCGACTGCATTACGGGTCTGAAAATAAATTCTTTCTTAGTTCGCCGTACACGCACTGCTGCCATGAGCTTCAAATTGTTTAGACTTACAATACTGGTATGCACTTCGATGTGGCCATAGCCACTGTATTCGTTGCAATAGCTAATGGTAATAAAACGTGTTTGCGAGTATTCGAATTTTGTACCCTTTTGCTACTTGTACTTGTCATTTTTCCTTTCGACGGTATGTAAATGCTAGACTGGTGAGTTGAACCTGTTAAATGTGGCAGTTGATTATCAATACCATCTACCTAGTAAAGTGTCATCATTGGTTTTAATTCTTACCTAAATCCGTCAATCTATGTTCGTTATTATCCCATCTTCCATAACACAAATCGATGCCACCAAGAAATGCTAGTGTCTGGTCGACGACGACGATTTTTTCATGATGTGCCCACAAAAAGACGCCAAGTCTAGCGTGGTCTGGATGTCTGAGCACCTTTATGTTGTCGGGACATTTGTCTACGAGAGTTTGTTTACTATAAAAGCTATTGATACCGAGGGCAACTTCGACTTCTTTGTAGATCATCACGAATATTTTGACGCCTTCAAACTGAAATCAGTATACTGCTATTCACTACCCTTTTTTTTGGTAGCCACATTATATGCATTTACTTACTAACAATCCTGAGTAAACGTCTTGTTGCAGTATTGAATCAAGGACTATTAGAGTAAGCTATGCTTATTTGATTTGTATTAAATAATGTTGGTAAATACTCACTGCTTTCCGTTGTAAGATTTTGTCGAGTCTCCAATAGTCTCCGTTGCTGGCTGGTCGCTTCATATAAATTTCAGGAGATAGCCACCAGTCTGCTATGAAAATTTCTTCCCTAGCACTTTCCAAGGCATCTGCGACAGCGCACATGTAGCTGGCTCCATCGACAAACCATGATGCCGGAGTAGGTTCTCGATAGGGCGCAAATGAATTATGTGGATTAGCTTGTATAAACTCCCTTCCTACAATGAACAATTAAACCTGGTATACCTACAGTAATTCAGAATATGACATAACGTTGTATTGGCTGTCTTACCTTCGTTATTGCAAACTCGTTGTATAAACTCTACCCATTCTTTTGTTTTCCGTTTCGTCCAGCACTTGACAACAATGTGCCTACTAAGATTCATGATTTGTATGCCATTCCGTAAGCCTGTTGTATACATTCCAAAGCTCACTCCGAAGCTATTGTCCATGAGTATTACTGTTTTAATTCTACCGTCGCTTGGTCTGATATACGCCACAAACGTATCTTTTACGATTAGATGCCTCGAGTGCCATTTCCCACAGAGTGAAGTTCCGAAGTGACTGCATCGCACGCAGAACATGCCCTCGAATAAACCGCAACAATTGCATCCTGTTTTTGCTCCCGAACCCGTACGTTTTAACACTAAACCCTCCTTGCCCTTCATGCCAAGATCAGCGATGAATGATAAATGTGATAGTTCCATGAAACTGATCTGAAAATAAACGTGATCATTTTTTGTTTGTATTTAATTACAATTCAACGTGACAACTTACCGTGTCTGGATGTCGTTTATAGATTTCTATTTTAAATAAATTATGCAGATAATCCTCTATTGCTTTCATTCTGTGGTTTAGTTGTTCATATGGTACCAACACATCTGGCTTGTTGGGAAATCTGTACAAAAACAGTTTATATATTTCACTGGCAAAGGACATTAATGACTACACACACATGATATTACAAAGTGAAGAAACATCAGTCTGATAACATTGTATAAGCCTACCTTGGCAAAGCACCTCTATGTCTTCTTTTTTCTTTTGGACTTCCTAAAGTCTTAAAACTATTTCTCCTCTCTCTATGGCTTTTTGTTGGGAAGGGTATGTTTAAACTTGCACGGAATATTTTAAGTTGATTATGTAGGTGTTGTATGTGTTTATATCTTCTTTTAATTGTCCACACAAAGGGACCATGTGTAAACTCTATGGTGTACAAATTTGGGTTGAGGGGATGTGTTGTTACACTACGCTCATTATCTATGATTCTTACATGCACTTCTTCTCCAGGGATAAACACATTACGGTTTGAACTCTTGAATTTTACTGGAGGTTCATGTATGGAGGAGAATGGTATTGCTCCAAGGGTTTCTGGGTGTGACACACAATAATATTAGTCTCAAAAATCATTCTATGTTGAAATGAAAATTAAGTAAATTCTGGTAGCTGCATACCTTTGTTATCAGTCCACTCATCTCCTTGTTTTTGAACAGCCTCACCATTTTCATTGATAGTTATTTCTAATGAATCAGGTACACCCAAAGCATCATCATATTCTGAGTCATGAGACATGGTGCGCTCTATGGCACCATCATCATCAATTTCTTCATGTGATATATTACCAGACATTTTTTCATCAGTCAGTTCTAACAGTGTTGGGGATAACAAAACATCGCGATTGAAGGACGTTTCTGAGTCTGCAGTTAAGGGAAATAACCACGGAAATGTTGAAATTAATGCACGAAACACGTTGCTGATCACGTCGTCTATTTACCTAGTTTTCCGTTTATTTATGTCTATGAGATATTTTTAAACGTCGCGCAATAGGTTTACACCGAAACATTTCTACGATCTTTATTAAAACGGGCTGAGCTTAGAAAATAATTTGACTCACTAGGGAGGGGTCGAATGATGCCTGTAATACATCCAATTAAACGCAATTCGCTGGAATGAAGCAACAGATAGTTCCTTATTACTCTATTCAATGAGGCAGTATTTTATAACCTTGAAGTCGAGGTCACATGGAACAAAAATTATTTTGTCCGTGTTATATCTAGACAGCGACATATGTCGTTCGCCATACAATTGAAAAGAATAAAGGAACGATTTTAAAAGGAAATCTTAACACAGAAAGGATACAAAACCTGTCTCTTTTTGGCCTGTCAACGTGGTACAGGTTATGACGGGCACGATCTTCTTTCGGTAATCGCCGTGCGATAATGCATTGTAGATGATTCGGAAATGATTCCCCGTACACTTATTAGATACATCAATGAATACAAAGAACTGTCATTAAACCGATTATCTGTGTGACATGATTGATGTCAATCCGATTCCCCACATTGTACGTTCGGTCATCGTGTTTGAATCCGAATTTTCACGAAGAAAGCCGAACGTTTGACACGTTCCACCTGTTGCTTCTGTCGATAAGGAAGTTTCCAAAACTGTCCCCAAAAGAATGCACCGATTTTTGAAAATCTCAATATTTATGCAAAACTTCATATTACGCTTCTGATTTGTTTGTAGGACGGTATAAAAAAATTCGTGCGTTTTCCTTTCACTGGATCAATCCATGCATGTGGCATTGATCATTTTTTTTCGATAAGTATTATTGTGAGAGAAATTGATTGTGAAAGACCCTGTTTACCTCTTTCGCAACATACAATCACTCAAGATTAAAAACTGTATCGTTTAGAAGTGTGTCAGGTTCTTGTATGAGTAATTGAGCTTTTTAGGAGGACATACGCATCGATAATTCACGTGTCCTCAAAGGATGTTGAAACGAAATTACTTCTATCGATACGCTAACAATAAATGATCCCCCTTTGTTTTGACCGACTTTTCACAATCTATAATCACGGAGACATTGCCATTTGCGAATGTCAAGGGAAAGTAGTACGATCCATGCATGACACGTACTAACATTAATATGATTGCTATCGAAATGATAATGTAATTATCCGCATGGGATCTATTATATAGAAATTACAGCGTGAAAAATGTTATATAAACATTAGACAGTAATGAAGTTAATAATTAACGCCGGTACGAGAAAGTCATCGGTCTTAACTATCCTTTCCCAGGATGAGAAGGTTTTTGAAAGTAGCAGCTGGTGAGGAGCGACTGTACTTCCGGTTCTTATCGTGAGGACGTGGAATTAGCATACGATCGGGCTGGATAAGGTGTCAGGGGCGCCGTGTGGGTCAGCTCAGGATGTGAACCTGGTGGAAGGGGCCTGACGACGTCGATGGTGGTGGCGTTAGCCGGTGGTGGGCTGTCCGGGCGAAAGGGAAAATGTCGGCGAGCGGCTTTTTTTTACTCCCCCTTTGGCGGGACTGTTTTTTGACACGGCGACCGGCCTGCCCGAGTACCATTTGTCTTCGAGCATTCCGCCGACGACGATCGTCGAGCCGCGAACGCAATCGGATCGAACATCGACACGTGCTTCTTCCGCCGCGAAGACAATCACGAAGAATCGCGAAAATGCGAATCCTTCCGCGGCGACTTTAATTCTCTCGATTTTATCGTCGCCACTTGCCACGCTATTCCGTAACGTTGATTTTTCGATTAACTTTTTTGCGGTACCAACTGTTTTTGCGATACTGTGTGACCTGCAACGACTTCCGAACCATTGGGACTAATTGGACAATCTGGGGACCGGAAATGAGACTCTAGCCGAATTAAAAAATTGCAAGGTAAGGACTTGTTATGCAATTCATTTTTATTGTCACATTAAATTGAGTTAATGAGTTAGTGGTCGGGATCGATTTCTTCGACTATTTCCATTCGAGTTGGCCATCCTTAATTTGCATTTCGGCATCGTCGCTGTGGATGAAGTCGACTGTTTATGACTTAATTACCTATCGAAAGGATGGGGAAAGAGGAAAGGGGAGGGTCTTCCTGTCGGCAGCGTTCTTCGCAAAAAGCATCTGGCATCGTGGTTCTGCAGTCGAGCGACGGTAACTGGAATTGCAGAATATTATTAACCGAGCGGTTACTGGCCAGCGACTCGGCGTCGGCCACTTTCACGTATACAAACTTGCCAGATGTACCTGCTGTTCTTACGTAAAACTCGGGCGACCGCACCGAAATGGTCCTCCAGACTCACTCGAGTCCATTGAAAGATCGTTAGACCTAAACAGAATCATCTGACAATCCAGTTTCAATTTCACCGATCCCAAATTTTCACGAACCTAAGCGCCGCGTTGAAATCATCGCCTTACGTTACTTGCGGTATTATTCAATGAGTTTTGTAATTGCTTTGATTTAGAAGGAACGCGGCAATGGCCATTAGTAATACAAACTTTCATTTTCGAGGCGAGAAGATTCCTTTGCCTATCCGAAAGCTCATGCTGGGCAGCTGAAAAATGATTTCGTTCCCAGGGAAAGGATGTTTTCGCGAGCATCCATTTCGAGTCGATCAATCACGGTATTCTAGATTCCGAAATCGCCTTTTCCCTACGGATCCTCGTCGAACTTTCACTGCTTTTGGATTTGTAGATCAGATGTGAGATGCATAATCGTCGCATTATAAAAACAGGTTCCTCTCGTCTGTTTTCTCGAGATGGTATGTCGTCCGAATTGACGAGGCAATCGACATGATAAACGGTACACAGGCAGAATTTCGCGCTAACATAGCCTGCTACGGCCAGCTGTATATAAATAGACATATATATGCACTTATGCAGCTAGGCCCGTATCGCATAACTCGAAAAGCATTCACTTTCGATCGGCGCGTGCACAGGCCTATCGTGCTCGCCCGAATCTACTTAATACCGCCGAGAAATTAACTCAAGTATCTCGCATTTCCGCAATGTTACGCACCTGTAACCGACGCATCTTACGATGCAACCTGCCGCGGACAATAAGGCGAAATTGCGTCAGCCACATCTAGGATAAACGTGATCGAGATATTATGTCCAGCTGAACCGAGGACAAATTATTTCCCTCGACGATTTCGGACCTGTTTGCGGTGTATACGCGTGGGTAAGCAGTTGAATGGAGCAGAAGAATGAATCACGATCGGGCCTGGTGCCTAACGGTGATCAGCGTACGGGCATCGATCCTCGCCTGAACTTGATCTTCCTTCTCTCCTCGTCTAACGCAATCCACGCCGGAGAAGAATGCATCGCCTTTGTACTCGATTCACCCGTAAATCTCAGCAGTTGCTTCTCGATAAGCGCAACGAACCGTAATATCGTTATTCTAAATTACGTTTGAAGTACATAAAAGCGTAATTATAGTGGTTGTAGGTCCTGGTAGTTTACTACGATATTATTGCCGGTCGACTTTCCACTTGAAACCAGATGTGTCCTTTTGGCGTAAGAAAAAAACGACGAGCAGTGAGCTTCGATTAGTGCAAAGACTTTGCTAGCTCTGGATAGAAGTAAAAGTCAATTTAACGTGAGTAGGAAATGCCCGCATTTCGTTGGTTCGCGCGCATAAGCAAGTACTTTCCATGCATTCGGTGTTCAGTAGGTAAAGGAACGTTTCTTTCAGGCCGTAACGAGAGAGGGTCGTTTCTTTTTATGCGTCTGATGGTCGAGGAAATGTCGATTCGCGTTATGATCAGCATGATTCGAAAAACTCCGTCTCACTCTGTTACTTCCCGAAGGAAGGTCATTTGTAGAACGAAAGAACTAACGAATTACGCGCATATTGCCTTGCGTTAAATTAGCAAAATATTGCGTACACTTGGTAAACGGAGTTTCCCGTTTTTCCGAAACGTCAATTGTTTCGGCCTTTATTCACTGCTGTCTTTTCTTCCTGTTTCAGAATGACGCGGAGGTTTTCGTGGTACACAGCGGCAGCAATTCTGCTGTTGCTTCTTGTCACGGCTGAAGCTCTCCGCGGGGCCGATTCACAAGTGAGTAACAGAGAAAAAATTCCTCTATGAATTATCAAATATTCCCGGGAGTTCCCTTGCCTCGTTAGATTCCATTGTTTCTAACGTCGTTAGACTTTATTCCTTGTACGGGATAGTTGTGAGTCAAAAGTAAGAGGGATCCGGTGCTAAGCAAACGGATTACTCAGCTAAGTGACCGCTTAGCGTTGCAGTTTTCGTATCGCCGGGGGAGCTTTGTTGTAATTCCGCAGTTTCGATAGGCACGAAGGCAGACGAGTTTCGTGTCAAGGATGCACGCGTCACGCGTAATGTTCCTTGCACGAAGACGAGTCCATCTTCTTCCTCCTGCCGAAGGCCGTCGACCCAGCGGAACGAGTCAATTCGTGTTATTCGGTTGAATCGCGTAATCGAGTTCGCGTGCGTCTAATTATTCGAAGGAAAATCGTAGAAAAAGTCCCGAGGAAAATGGGCCCCGAAGTCGGGGGATTCGCGGTTCTCCTCGAATCGTGTGCCTAGATTTTCTTTCGGATTGACGATTATTGGCTCGGCACGTGCTTATTTAGCACGCGCCTATAATACGGCACGGTGGATCTCAGTCACTTTCGCCGGCTCTTTCACTGCAAAGGTTGATGAAACGGGTTCCCGAGGAATAAAAAACGACGGTCATCGGCCGCCAATCGCATATCGCAAAATAGTGAACCGTCATCCTTTCGGCGAACATTTTGGTACAACCAAAAGAAAAAGTGCTCCAAGATGGAACAGATACAGGAACCATCGCGATCTGAATTTCGTCTTCGATTGGGAAATACTTTGAAGGTGAACGGCGAGCGTTTTTGAACGCACGGAACGTGAGAAATCAATAATCTCGAGTCATACGACCCGACGGCACCGAGATATCGCCGTCAGCAGAGCATGAAAAGCGCGAAACGTTCGTATTATCCCTTTCCATATAGAAAGTCCTGCGCTGGTCGTAGGTAGAATGTTCGATTTGCCGATTCGTAAGCCTGGCGAAGAGACTGCCCGAAAATTCCCGAGACCCAAGCTGGCTGACTGTATGAAATTTCCCCGAGGGACATACGGGAGTTGGCGCATAATCGGGAATCGCGGAGGGAAAGGAATCGGCGGGGAGCAATGTTAGCCGCTTCGACTGGACCACGCCTAGTCGTGCGCCGTTTGCTCTTAACGAACTTATCTATCGGGTGTCCTGATCTAGAACACTCCGAAAACGAGTCAGACAAAGCCGACGATCAGCCAAGAAAATGTCTATCCATAACCATCTGGTATTTGTTCACTTCGAAATTTTTCCAACGATCTCCATTGTTCGCGGCAATGGTTGTCATTGATTTTTAGTGTCCGACGGGGCAAAGCGGTCATTTATTGTTTCACCGAGTAGACGTGGTACAGGTTCCGCGTGTTTATCAGTCATCACGCGCGGTGCAAGAACGCGTACCGTCGCCGTTCTGCAGGATAATCCGAGCGACGAACATGATCGCGTTCTAAGCGAATGCAAACGACTCATGCGCCTAGGAAAACAGCTGGGGTATCGGTTTGCGCTCAAATCGACCGTTCTGCAGGTACCGTTCTCGGTATTTAGTAAAACACTTGTCTCTGTTTAACCAAGGATCGCACTTCGCGTGATTATCCTCAGCCACCATTTAAAATTCTTGCATATTTTCCAAGCATGAATTTTAACAGAATCAAGATACTCTTTATTTTGGGGAGAAGACATTTTTCAACAACATTCGGGCAATTGTCTTTCGTTATTCCGTGGGAAACCTAGGACTGTTCCGTATTTTTCCCCGGTGAGAAACAACACGGTTAGTGGCGAGTTTGCGTTGCGCAAGAACCCGATTCCTCGTCCAAGTGTTTTTGCCAAGCGACAGGACGTTCGTCGTCGTAACATCGCGATGTCCCGTTACGAAATGCCCGTTCGCGGATAATAATCGGCATCGATAGACCTGCCACGTGCTTATCCTTGAGTGAAAAAAGCTCGTACTTTTTGGTCCCCGCAGTTCCTCTCGTCGGCCTTCACCTTAATTCTCGCGAGGGTGGACAACGGTTCGCCAGCTGGGGGAAAGGAAAGACTCGCGTGGGTCTTTGTTCCACTTGTTCCTCCTTGCACTTGTTTCTCTGAATATTCAGAAATTGCACGATTTGCATGAAACGTCGCGCAACGATTTGTGGGCGGTCCTTGGAGGAATCGAGCGAAAACGAGGCGGGTGATTTTCGCCTCGTAATCGACTCCTAAGTGCCCCCCGCTTAACGGGTTGAGCCTTAACCGTCTGGTTAGCGCGTCGGGACTGTTATTAGACTCCTCTCAACCTACTCTGACGATCGGCGAATCAGGAAATGGCATTCATCGCTGTCGTTCCATCCCCGATCGGGCTGGTCGTCCTCGATTGGCATTTATCCGGCGCAAGGACGAAAGCTGCTCCTCCATCCTTCCTCAGGCTCCCTTTCTCCGTTGGCCGGGACGTCCTGCCTGCAGAACGGAAGAGGTTTGCGCAATACTCGATCGTCAGGATTCTTCATCTTCTTTTTTCTCTTCTCCAAAGTCCAGGCGTCTCTCGAGGCTCTTTATGCGGGTCAGAGATGAATAGATGAATGTCATTAGCGAATCTGTGCCAGTCGTTAATTGCAGGAGACTCGTCCGCCTGGCAATTACGCAACGTAGAAAATCCAATCCGATCCGTTTATTATTTATAACGTCGATAAGCCATCCTAAGGACGGGTATTCGTGGCTTACGAAGCGGGGCAGTGGTAGTCCTTGCACCGGATGCCTCTTCCTTGCGAAAGACGGTCTCCCGAGCACCGCCCCCTCCCTAACCTGCTAGGGAAAACGCGGAGGAGGGAAGTGCGATAATGATTTTTCGCGCGAGGGAGTTCAACTTATGCCGGCGATAATGATTTTTCGCGGCGGATGCTTCTATTACGTCGGACGCTCGGTTTCTGCTCTCCCTTGCGTCATGCAACTCCGAAAGATCGGTGCAATCGAGCCGCTCAACAACACTTAACGTCATAAATGTAAACGGCACGTGAAGAACTTTCGTCATGGCTCGCAACATTGAGACGGATTAGCAAAATGGTATTCGCGGGAACGAAGTAGTCGCGTGATTGACTGCCCTTCAACGCGATTTAATATGCTCTTTCTACTTTGCACAAAGACCCGTGTTTCCACTGTCAGAAAGAATTGATCTTGGCGTCACGGCAGATGCGTCGGTCGAATAATAGCTGGGAAAATTGCCTTATCAGCGAGGAACCATCTGCAGAAAATCTTCATTTCCAGCCAATCGTCAGATGGGTTCCTGCTGGGCTAAACGCCGCGGAACTTTAAGAAAACGGCCTCGCAGATGAACGTAGCCTGCCTTGCACAAGCGCAGTTCAAAGCGCAATCTAAATCTGGTTTTCCCGCCGGTGAAAGCGGCTCTTCTGCATCGCGCGTTTCCACGTACTTTTCGTGCGTGAATATTTTTCGAATATTCACAGAAAAATGAGATTAAAACAACGTAACACGGTAAATGAGTAATCCAATTTTTGTCGATTGTCGTTAAACTGAAATTTCAGTACTCAATTCCTTTGGTGAAATCGGAAGATTACTGCGTCCATTAAAATTACATCGAACCGTGACTAGAGCAGGTCATTTTATGCGTGAATCTAGTTGAGAAAATATCCCCGAGAGAAAGAACGACGCGAATTGATAGATGAACATCTCTGACCCCCCTCGGACGATGAGATTGAGATTCCTTTCACGATCGCCAACTGCGTTTCTCTTAGTTCGCTTATATCCCGATGCGTGTGTTGCATGCCATCAAGGAGCCCGATAATTATGAGCATTGTCGAAAAATTTCCCTTCCTGGTCTGTCGTTTCTTAACAGGTGAATCGGGGTTGACGATTTTTCCAGGACAAAGCCGGAAGCGGCTAATCAATGGGATCTGCGGTGCTTCGATTGAAAGCCACTTCGCGAGCTGTGACACTGCAAATCACGCTCTTTTAACGCGTTTTACATAATGCAAGCGAAATCCCGCGAAAATGCAAATTTGCCTTTCACCCTGGACTTTTTTTGGGAAATTGCTATTCTCGATTCTGCACGAAATCGTCGGGTTCCTTTCTAGTCGTTAAAATCGAAAGGATGAATAGTCAATGGGGTTCACGAAATCGTGTTAAAGGTCAACCTGATTCCGAGCGAAGGTTAATTAATCCAGAAAGCATACTTATTGGACTTCTCATTCGTCGGCAGGCCAATCGCTCACCTGGCGATCCGATAAATTGGAAAAAAACCCGGTCGAAGGAATTGGGCAATCCGTTTCGATTTATCGCTTCTTTTCGATCAATGTTCATAGTTTCACGCGTTTTACACGAAACGACAATGTCACGCCTGGAAAAATTTAGATGACGCAAAAATTAGTGCGTTCCTCCAGTTTGACGTAATCCTCGAATTGTGCTCAATAATTTCCAGGGGGAAAAAATTACTTGGTTCTCAATAAACACTCTTAATGTTTTTAAGCTGAGGTGGATAAAGCTGTTGATCCAGTACAGTGGTTCGCTTTGGTTCGGCAAACTTTCTTTTGCCGGGGAGGAACACGAATTTCGGGAGGGAGCAGTCGTGAAAGGATTTCGCTCAGGGGCAACGCCATGACCACGCCCCAATAAATATCGCCGTATGCGTCAACTCGAACGAGTTTTTTCAGGTCGCTTCAGCACTGTGAGACACGCGAACCTGGCAACCCCGTCATAAAGAAAAAGCATCGACCGTATTAGCATACTTCACCGTTGCATCACTCGTTCTATCCGCCTCTGAGGCTCTTTTGACACCGTTGTGCGTTTTTTAGCCTCGATGCTGATTCACGATACGATTTACATTTTATCGCTGGCTTACTCCTCGTCGGCATGAGGAATATCAAAACTGTCGTCGACCGGTACGGTGTTTGTGAACTGTTTAAAGCGGGACTTTAAACCATCTCGTCAAGGTGGTTAACGAATTGCATAACGAATTATGCTGAAACGGGTAATTGAGTCGGATCCATCGAGCGCCAGAGATGACTGATTACATCTCCTGGATTCCGCGCAGGCTTTCGCAAGAGCTCCTTCTCCCCCCGAGATATTTTTTACACAGCACCCGCATAGTCCAGTGCGTCCATGCAAATGAGACTTTTGTCCCGTTGGTGGCGGACGATGGGATAGGTTAATTTTCGATCGACGTTTAATAGATTCGAAGGAGTTGCTCGATATCGCAACGGTTTGGCCCGGCGAAAGCATTGCTGGCCCCGTTTGTCGGCTACGCCGAAAAGCCTGTCGTAATCCAAGGACAATGCGCCAGGACCTAAGCGAACCGATTGACTCGGAAGCAAGGAGAAGCTGACTACCTTCGAAAACCGTTCACATTCCCCACACCTCGGCATTCTTTCCCACGAAATTATAAAGCTCATCGGACAAAGAATTCATCTTCAACAGCCAAGACTGAATTTCTCAACACCCTCTCGACGGTTAAAAAAAAATCCTCCAAAGGACTAGAGGACTTTAAGGAAGGTTTCATCATTTCATGGAGCTATTTTTTCATTGGGTCAGGAGATCTCGGAGTTTCTTGGTATTCCTGAAAATCCTTTTCTAGCTCCGTTATGTGAGGTTCAGTGGAGGGCGATTGGCCAGTTGGCGGACACACGTTCGCAGCCGCATGCCTTGCCGGGTAACGTGACGTGAAACGCCGACTTTTACTTTCAGGATCGATTGTACGTATGTTTCAAATAGATAAGGACACCGAGAGAAACTGGAACGCCGGCGGAGTCGCGCCGTAGAAACGATTTGCGCTACTCGCGTTAGATTTCGTGGTGGTAATCGTCGTCGATCGAAATAAAGCTCCATTATCGCTGGGGAAATAAAAGCAATAATCTTCTCCACTTAACGCTATAACGAGAAAACAGGTTGGCAGGTTGAAAGGCATTTTTGCTTAGTCGAATTCTTTTTCAATCTAGCTAATGAAAAATATTTGTAATACAGAAAAGATAGTGGTTTACTGCTCCCGTTATTAACACTGGGATAATAAGTATTTATTAAGAAGACTTATTACACCTTCGCAGAAAGTTGAACTTTTCAATATCCCATTTATCGCCGTCGTGGTATTGTTTGCTGCAGTTGAAATTGCAGCTGTGAGACTTCGCCTTGTCGTTACCGTTGGCTTTCGGGTAAACGACAATCGCCGGGCAATTAACGTCGCACGCGACGTGGTCACGGCGCTGGAAAATTGCGTCGACATTTGTCGCGCGAAACTTAAAACCCAGCAGCACGGAAAGGACGATCATCGAGGACCGGTGGGAGATGGGAAACAATTTACAGAAGTCACGATCCTGCGATCTTCGTTTCACTGTTGATTTAATCTCGTTTAATGGTCGTCGGGAAGATCCGAGCTGATCGTTTGACCGGCGATCAATGTAAATCCTATCGTTGATGCGCGCGTTCATTCGTCACGATCGTCTTTCCCGAATGATCGATTCTGTCGAAACCCGTGAAATCACCGGTAATCGGCTAAGTCCATTAGCGATAATCGGGTCGCGGGGAGAAAGGACGATGAGTAAGTGGCACGGTTGCTCTTAATGGCGGATCTCGCGGTCGACATTGTCAACAAAACTGTGGACGATCGATTTAGATCCGTTCAAATTATCACGCTGATTGCCGGCTAAACATACCCCGTCGGCTGTTTCGCAAGATCCATCGACTCTACAATTAGCTTTTCCTCCAGTTTCCCGGCTTCCTGCCGATTCTTCGTAAATTTCACCGCGGAAGAACAAGCTCGCCATTTTTCCTCATGACTTATCGATTCGCCCGGCAAATAATTGTCATTTTGCCGGAACCCGTCTCTGATGCTTTCACTCGGAACTTCCCCGCGGCTTATCGCTTCCTGGTGCCGTAATCCCGCGTCCGGTCTCCACGTTTAATCTCTTTATTCACGCCCCGTAACGCACGGCCATGCGTGGAAATCAATTCCTGGGCAATTCTAGTCGCTCTCTACACTCCATTTATGAGCAACTACGATCTGCCCTCGTTCATTTTATTCTCGTAATTCACCATCGAGTTTCGACTTTTCTTTTGCTCATTTATGGAACCATCAATCTCACAATATTTCCTAGTAAAACTTTTCTAATAGCTAAATCATGTCCTCGATCGGTTTGACTTGAAAGCTTTCGGAGCAACAAATTGTCACTCACCGTTCGTAGAATTATTATTATCATCATTAATGTACTCCCCGAGTTTCAATCTCTTTATAATTTCATGTGCTGTCAGACTTGTTGATAAATACAGATGTCAAACTAAGCGTCACTTATGGAAATACGTGTAGATAAAAAAAGCGAAAGTGTCGTACTCCGCGGATGTTGTAAATAAGCGGCGATATGTGGATCACCTTGATGGTGCACGAAAATCTTGCGTGTAATTGGATCGCTTCGGTAAAACCAGCTGCCTACCTGGACGGTCAGAAAAGAAAGGCGAGCCCTGATAAGTGAAATAAGAAGAGGGCGTGAAACAAAACCGATGTACTCTTGACCCGGATGTCTTTGCTTTCGGAAAAAAAATGACACGTACTCTCGTTGAGAGAATTACGATGAATTTATAGTCAGTTTGTGAAGGGGACAAAGTGGGTCAAATTTAGCGATATTTTTCATTGAAATTGTTGATAAAACTTGGCAGAATATTAAATGAATTTTTATGAATTTCAGACCGTCGATCAAAGAGCTGGAAAATCGATCAACGAAAGGCAGGAATCGAGGACAACGGATGTTCCTCAAACGACGACAGTTTTGTCTTCCGGTGCTAAAGCCAGAGGAAGTCGACTGAAGAATAGTCAATCCAGGTTAGCAGAAAATCAAACGAAGCAAGGAGAGACGAGCACTTTATCGAGTGTCTTCGATGCTGAGGCGAAAACGAATCCGCGGTCCAGCTTCCGGTCCAGAGGAGCAGCGCCGAAGAACGTAGAGAGTTCCACCATAAAATCCGTTTCCGGTCGAAGGGGATCGTCGGGGAAGCAATCCGCGGAAATAGAAAAGACTGAATCCCCGATTAGTGTTAATGTCGGCAGGAAATATCTTCCAGAAAATGAAAGTGGCGGTAGGAAACCGCGAAAGGACGAGCATGACGGGATTTTGGAGGCTCCGAAAGGATCTTCAAGGAGAGGACCTTCGAGGAAATCGACGGAGAAAAAATTAGACACCGACGAGCCCTCGGTATTCGCGGGAACGCAGGAATTCTCAAGATCGAGAACCGGAAGAAAAATCCAGACGACCTTAGGTGCCGAGGAACTGAAGAGTCGGGTTCCTCCGTCGAGCAGGATTCTCAGCAGGAAAGTCGGGGAAGTCGAGGAAACTACGACGATCCTTCCGGCAACACGTAGCGGAAGATCAACGATGCGCAGGGGAAACACCGAAAATCGAAGGGAATCTTCAAGGTCATCAGGATTAAAGAATAAATCCTCCGAGGGTTTACAGTTCGTGGATGGAGGGGAGGATTACGTTCCTTTGGAATCGGAGAGCGTGAGGGTAAATGTCCCGTTGGACAACCCTCCGCCGGATGAAATCACGGGGACTCGCAGTTCTTCGTCTCAAAGACAAAGACAAAGCGATGCAGATTCTTCGAGGTCCAAGGACAGCAGGAGAAATCCCGATAGGACGAAAAATCGGGCCAGGACTAACGGTAATGCAGGGGATTCGACTTCTCCTAGAAGCGGAGGCAGAAGAGGATCCTCGCGGTTCACCGACACGACAACACCGGAACCGGTAGAGTGGTCGACTACTCAGAAAAGCAGAGTCGATGGTAGAAATGCAGCATCCAAGTCTCAAAGTGGGACGAACGAATCGCGATCGAGATCGAGAAACAGGGCTCGCGAGAATAGCGAAAAACCTGCGACGACCACCGAGCAACCGGAAGTTAAACGACGAGCAGGAAGTCCTGAGACAAGGTCCAGGGGTTCAGAAATTAGAGGAACTTCAGGAGGATCTGTGGACGTGAAAAATCAGGATCAGAATATTCGTCGGCCGAGAGGAAGGGGAAGGGGGGACGCGACTACGATCAGTCCAGGTAAGCGGAAGAAAAATTCCATAAGTCTATTAAACTTTCAACGAATCTTTCTCGTTTGAATATTTAAGTAAAGATAACGACGATCAATAAATGTTCTTCGTGACAGATTTCGTAACCACAATTCTTCCTGAAACGACCTTGCGAAGCACAGCGACCGAACCAACCACGTTGAGCAATGATCCTACGACCAACCCCCGATCATCATTGACGAGTGAAATCGAAGGATCTTCTCGTGGGAGGAACAGGGGGCGGTCGAATCCTCAGAGCAGGACCCCACCAAAGGAAGACTATTTCAACCACGGACTGGGATATCGTGGGCGGAAGTCCTACAGCGAATCAACAACAGCTACCCCTGCGCAGACCGACAAACGGAGAAACGTTTCTCGCGCAGATTCCCCACCACGAGGAAATCCTGGTTGGACCTTGAAGAGACGACAGTTCAACGAAAAACTTGAATCGACGACGAGCAGTACGAACACAGCCACCGTGCGCAACGATCAAACCAACGAAATTTCTGCCTCTAGCGAAGCACCTGCAGCGACTACCACGACGACGACGACGACGACGGTCCCGGTTAAAGTTCGACCTAGGGGAAACAAGGCAGTGATCGCTGGGTCCCCGAAATTGACAGGAGAGTCTGAAGAGAGTGACAATTACCCGCCGGAGTTCAAAGCCAGGCTGGCACAGTTGGTGAGCAAAGATTCCTGATAAGAGAGAAGTCAAGCAGAAGCTTTACACTGCTAAGCATAGCTTAACAATCGGCTAAAAGCTCAGCAACGGTTAAGCTTAGCAAAGCAACGAAATCCTTCAATCCTTTCCGAATATCTTGGCAAATTCGAACTTCTCGAAACGCTTTTGCTCGATGGTTTTTCTACTTTCGTCGTCAGTTTTTCGGTCTGCCGTTTTCTGGCGCGTATATTTAGACTAAGCGTTATTTCAGAAAAATTCCAGCGCTATTAAACCGACGGCGAAAAGTAATTCCAGGACAGCCGCGGAGGTAAGAAACGAATGGCGTTGCTAAAAGTTTCTAACAGTTTCTTTGCAATCAATATCCCGCTATTAACAAAATGTTTCTATTAACAATCTGGCGAACACTGACGACTGGACGATTAATCGCAAACTTACACGCCCTTATTAACACGAGGATTCACAGGACTATGAAGACTCTTTGTAGGGCCTGATGTAAATAAATTCGAATCACTGTATGCCGGTTCTCAGAGAGAAACAAGTTCTTCCGTTGTTTGCCTTAAACCGAGTCCGTTACAGCGGGGATTCTACGGTGTTGTACTTTTTGCTGCTGTAAAACACGCTTGGAGAATCGCTGAGACCAAACGAGACTGGACAGCGATGCGCAATTAACACGTTTCCACCCGGCGTTAACGAGTGTCGTCCGATTCAAGGCTTTTGCAACGGTCTACCATTTTCCTCCTCGCCGAAACTACGGATTACACTGCGAATGATCGGCAAACATTTTCCCTTTTTTTCGCCGAATTTTCCGTCGTTTCCGCGATGATAGAAAAATAGTTAGAAACCCGGGAAAGACCTTGGTCCGACACCGCAGCTCTTTCTTTCTTTCCTTCTCTCTTTTCTCTACGATTTCATGGTGGTTGGTGGACTCGAGAGATATGCTCGCAAGAAAAGATGTTGGAGGAATCGAAGCTGGTGCGGATGGTTTGCTAGAAATATTGTGGATTCGCTTTCTCGATATCGTCGATAACCAAAGAGGATTGGATCGATACGATATCCTGGACTCGGGGAGAACGGATGGTCCAATACGAGGTCACTCACGGTCAAACAACAAAGCAACACAATGTAAGCAACGCGAAACACCGAGGACATTTTAGGGGTAGAAGTTAATAATTCTCCAGTTCCGTTAGTTTCATCATTTTTCTTCGACCTGCAGACTCGAAGTCAACAAGGTTCTCTTCGTTTCTTTATTAAATCTATGACAGTCAAGGGCCTACGAAAGGGTGGGACCGTGGAATTTTCCAATCTTTCACATCTTGGTTGACAATGGATTTTCCTCGTGACGGATCGCTGAAGCAAGAGTTTCTTTCTTGACTCGAGAATGGTCCACGAACTGGTTTTCGGTTCCCCGGCGCTCTCATTTTCGGCCGTGCTCGTCGGAGAAAGTGAATTCATGGGAGATTCGTCGACCGATATTTCCAGCCTGTCTAGACGAACAAATTTCAATGATCGATTCGTTGACATATAATAATTTTTCTTTTGCTCTCCATCGAGGGCACCCTACTCTCCTTTGATGGTCGTTCTTTCCCCGGGAAATGATAATTTTCCGCTCTAATCGTCGCGCCGAGCGTTACGTCGAAAGACTCGATCGAAGGAAATCGTCATAGAAGAAAGGAGCGAAAGGGAAAGGCGAAGAGTGACAGTCACGCGAAATCTTTCTACGCGGCATTCGACCTGTCCGACAGTTTTTCCAATCACGTCTTTGACCGTCCGGTGCCTTGTGATTACGTTGAAATCGTCCGCGTTTCGACACTCTTCATTTCCTTGACAGAAATGACATCTCAATAAAATCCCAGACACACTGGCACGATTCGAGCGGGAAACGTGATGTAAATACTTCATTTCCTGTACAGTTGCGTTTTAATTACCTTAATCAAGCGAACCGCTTAACCGAGTAATACCGACGATTAATTCTTCGGAAAGTGTAAATATTTGCGAGCACAATTTAATCGGCTGTCGGAGGTAGAGAATTAACACGAATTAAAGCACAGAAAAACGGAATGCGTAGATCCGCTTCGGCAGTCGCAGAAGCTTTCACCGTTTTCTTAACGATCGTGACAACGGTATCGCGCTAGCCAAGGCGTTGTTGTTTCCCTTTTGTTTGTGTGTCGGGAAGGTCCTCGCGACAGTCGACGAGACGTTTATGTGTTAAACTTTTCAGTTCGACCCGGCTAGGCTGAGCTCTTGGCTCGAGCGATTAAGGGGTCAGCTGATAGAGTGGATCGGCTCCTTTCTGCGCTTCTTCAGGTTTCACTTCCTCGTCTAGAGGATGAACTCGCGCGGCTACCAGACGGACGTTTCGCGGACTTTGTAGAGCGGGGCGAGGCGATTGTATGCGTTGTATCGCGAGTGACCTTGGGGATGTTTCCTCGGAAAAAAAAACGGGAGACGGGACTCCTCGAGGAGGCATTGCACTAACAGGCACGTTCGATGAGCCGCATAAGGGAGCTTTCCGCAAGTGGCTTTTCCAGCTGGCGTTCTCGTGGTCGCGCGTTAAAAGCGGATCCCTTTCGACGACCTTTTCAGGGCAAGAAATCCGCGGCAGCGCTCTTCGCCGAACGTTCGAGGCTCAAGCTCGAACTAGCCAGAAGGCTCGTCAAGCCAGACCTCGATGGAGATAACGACCTTGAAGCGACAACGGGCCCCTCCGGGCCGGACGCCAGGAAACCCAAGGTCCCCGAGCAAGGATCCCACGGGAGAAGGTCATCCTTGGCGGCCCAGGGATCGGAGAACGATGAGAGGGTCCTCAGGACCGGCGGGAAACTCGCAAGAGCCAGGAAGGGCATCGAGGAACGTGGATCCGAATCGTCTGTCGCCTCGAAGAAGAGGAGAATCGTCGGGGAAAGTATGGTCACTTCTATTTCCGTGGTCGAAGGACCCTCGAGGATCGCCGAGGACACCTCAGCCACGACGATTCACTCAAAAACAGTGCCCCTAGAGGTCAACGAGGTCGAACGATCGTCAAAAAATGACGTACAGACGATAACAAGGTCGGTGAACGCGGATTCGAAGAAAAATAAGAGAGGACCGAAAGGTCAGTTGGAGGACGCTTCCTCCAGGAGGAAAGTTCAGGAAAATGATGTCACGGCAAACCCGAAGGCAGGGAAATCTTATGGTTCAAGTCGCAGAGTCAGAGTTCTCGATGAGCAGAATTTGCTGAAGAAGGTCGAGACGCGGAAATCCTATTCACCACGTAGGCAAAATACAGGAGAAGTTTTGTCAACCCTGAGGACCACTGAGGAGGATTCTACTACGACCTTGAAGTTTACGAACGAAGAACCAACGACCACGAAGCCGAAGAAATCTTACTTCCCAGGTCGCGCGAGTAAATCTCAGGAAGAACAAAGCCGAGGAAAATCAAGTTCCATTCCCAACGTGACGAAGAAACCATCCCAGGCGAACGGTTCGAGGAAGACGACCTTGCGTTCTCGATACGCCAAGAAATCCAAGGACAAGGAGGACTCTAGCACGACTCCACGGACCAGCAGGTACGCTCGTAAGAAGACGGAGATTCCCCGACCTTCGGAAGGTTCTTCGGGGACTCGTCAGGAAACAAAATCTACACAGCTCAAGAGACGAGAATTCCGTCCGCGAACGGCGACCTACAGAAGACATTCCGAAATCTCGTCAACGGATAATTCTCTGGGAGTGATTACCCCAAGGCCATCTTCAACGACGGAAAAATCCCCCAGTGTCGTCACCAGCCCTAATACGGCATCCTCGACGGAGCAATCCCCTGCGGTAGGCGTTACCATTACCCCCCGAGTAACGCGATTCCACGCGACCGTGAGGTCGACTTCCGGTCGATCGGTAGCGCAGGAACCGCAGGTCAACCTGAGGATCGCCAACCAAACGATCGAGACTCAACAACAATCTCCCGGCATTACCGACAGCAGCAACGGAAACACCGGCAACAGCAACGTCTTCAATCCCGCGAGGACCGTCGGCATTCTCAACGGGAATACCTCGCTGCTCGATCAAATCAGGAGCACCGTTGCCCCCCTTCTCAGCTCCCTGGGTAATAGGACCCAAATTTTCGCAGGCTCCTACAGGAACGTCAACAGCGCGGTGAGCAAATACACGAAATTTCAGGTCTTCAGAACAATTTTTCTCGCTGAACAAACAGTTGTAGACTTGCAACAACTTCGTCCTATTTTGTACTTAAACTTCTTATAGTTCCTTCGGGAGCAAAAATATTTCTTACGCTCTTCATTTGGACGAAGGGTGTAGAGGTTTAATAGTTTTTTCGCGATAGAATTCAGCAGCAAGGATCACCCCGAACGGGTCCCCGCCAAGATTCAGCGCTAGATACAGAGGAGCAGAATTGTTCGTGCGAAAACCATCGAGTTACCAGCCCACGGTACCAACCATCAGCAGTTCGACTCAACTGTTCAAGCCGGCAGAGGTAAGATTATCTCCTCCAGAGATTCTCTTCTATTGGTTTTCCGTTCTTTTCTTGAAAACTCTTGCAATTTACGGGAATACAATTGACAGCGCGTCAGTTTAATTTTGCACATTTCCACTGTCCTTCGTGTCCCTGTCCCTACGTTCGACCTTGGCGAACAGGTAAGACGAAATTAGCTGTAAGGCCATGACGTGGAGATTGCATGCCGAAACGAGTGCTTAGCATTACATGAGAATTGCTGTTGTGTGCTTGTCCAAGGTTTTCGCCGAGGAAATTCCGAAGGAGACCGACGGGGTTGGTGGCGAGTCCAGTTCCACCGGTCCTCCCGATTTTCTCGACTTTCCCGTGAACAGTCTTCGTTAATCACGAGCGACCATCACTCTGCCATTGAAAACGTTCCTTCGCGAACACTCTCCGCACTTATCCACACATGTATAGCCACTGTGGTTTTGTGATATAGGTCATAGCTGCACGATATATCGCTTCAAAGTATTTAGCCGGGTAGCCTGCATTGCACTTCATTTAAAAAAAAGCCAACACACAAGTCCCTTCAATAATTCTGTCCGTACGGATTTCTGCGTACGGCAAATACCCTTTACCAGTGTATATTACATATACAAGCATATATTTTTTTACGCAATAAACATATTACTTGTGCATAGTACGGGGCTCCGTGGTTCCTTCCCACTTCTCTCCACGATTGCAACGATTTCGAGTGATTCTCGAGCCGATTATGAGCAAGAAAAAACATACTCGACGGCCGAAAATATGAGGAAAGATTAATCTGTCTTCGCCTCGAGGCTCGCCGGTATAAAAACAGTTAATGAAAAGGCCATGTAGCTATTTCTAAATGATCGGATTAACCTTTGCTCCGGGGCCTAATGGATTCACATCGCGCGGGAGGACTAGAATTATTTTACTTCTTGCCCTGTTATTTGGATGTTCTCGATAAAAAAAAAAAGAATTCTGTCCCCGGTTGGGCAATGATCATTCGAAATTCCAATTGGCTCGGGGCTGCACGTAGACGGGCGGATAAGCGAAGTGAAAGTACAGATCCGTGCGTAACGCGTACAGTTCAAGAAGTTTAATATCTGGAACAGAGTGGGTGGTTCGCCATCGTAATAAAGACGATGAAAAATATCCACGGCACGCAGAGTCGAGGCCAGTTTGTTTGCCCTAACCGTCGCTGACTTTCCATTTGATTATTGTTCATTACGCCGTAAATGACCATTTTCGGCGGAGAACGTTCGGCGTAGGTCGCGGAACGTCGTTTATTCGAATATTTTCAATTATCCCTCTCGCTTCGTACGATCTTGATAAATAATTCTTAACGGTTTCCAATATTTTTGTCTCGCTGACGAAGCTTGCAGCTTGATATTTTCTCAGAAGAAGGAAGAAAAAGAACGAGGGGAACGAGTTAAGAAACGGCTTCTCTGCCACCTATGCGGCCGATCTTTAACCTTAAGAACGAGTTTCCAGTTAGAACTCGAAGATCGTAGTATGCAAAATCGGCATACCGGTTCCCATAGCCGGTTTCTCAGTTTCTTTCTTCCTCGGATAGTTCGTAGATTTACCAAGAGATGGTGTATGCCTGTTCGATTAGACGATCGGTACTCGGTTTCGAACCGTCCGATTTTCTCATTTTTTTCACAAACATCTCTTTTCCAGCAGCTGAGATGCATCATTTTTCTTTTATTCTCAGCTGTTTACGCGCGGTAGATTTACACTGTGACGACAGATTCTACGAGTTTGCAGATTTCTTGGGGAGACTAGGGTACATTCCTCTTGTAAATAGAAACTCGTTTGTCAGGTCGGTGTTAGAACGGTCGCACGAGAGCACGACAGCACGGTGTACAGCACCTGCACGCACTGTGGTTTTCTGTTGACAGGATAGCGGATCGGTTGGGCCGATCGACGTGTCGAATCCCGGTGAGGCAAAGTTCCTCACGTTCTACCACGCTCTGGAGTCCGCGAGCATCAAGAACGAGCAGCCGCAGGAGTCGACAACCGCTGGCATAGGGGCCGTCCAGGTAGACTCTAACGCCAGCAGGATTGCCCAACTAGACCCTAACACTACCGAGGTCGCACAGGTAGAATCTAACAGTCCCACCGTAGACCCCGCGAGCCCACAGACCCCAGAAACGAACACTGCGACCCCGCCGGACACCACACCCGCCCTCACAACAACGCCCGAGGACAGGGGAAATGTTAACCCAACTGACCCGACACCTGATCCGACCATCCGAGAGTCCACCGGTCCAGAACAGCCGCCGGAAACCACCACCCTGTCTCTTGATCTGCCTGTGTCAAGTACTACGATGACCTCGACGACCTTGGAGACCGGAGGAGAGTCCAACACGGATTCAGTGAACGCTCAGGAACCAGCGGTTACCGGGACAGTCTCGCCTCAAGTCGAAGCTTCAACGGAATCCATTGAAAGCAACACAATAGAGCAATCTGGTGTGACGACGACTCAAGGAACGGATGGTACAAGTTCTAATCAAGCAGTGACGATGGCCATGACGACCGATGCCCCAACGACCGAAACCATTACGTACCCGACGGTACGAAATAGGCTCATCGATTTCGCGCAGGATATTCTCTCGCGATTGGAAATGTCGACAACTCCGGTGAACGTTGCGACGACAACGCTTCTTCCTTCACAGACGGAGATATCAAACGATATCGATAATGAAGTGTCGGGGGAAAATATGACGACGAATGTTCAGGAAGCAACGACGATTTCAACTACAACTTCGACCGAGCAGGAAATTCTCACAACGTCCACTGAGATGTCCACGACGCAGAATTTAATAGAAACGACGACAACGATGACGCAGAATGCCATGGCGACCAGCAGCCCCGTTGGTAACGACACGTTACTGTCGGAGTTGATGTCCATCGCGAAGAATCTTCTGTCGGAAGCCATGAACCAAACGGAGACAGTCCCTGCGGTTGAAAACCTTTCGGTCAGCTCCAACGATTCTTCTGAAACCACTACTCCCCCCTTAAACACCGATAGGCCCGACGAATTAGGGAACGTGAACGGAAGTAGTAATTTAGAGGATGATACGTCTACGACGGTAAATACACTCGAAACAACATCGATCCCCCCGCAAACGACAACGGAGAACGTAGGGGAAACCACTTTGTCATTGGCTCGAGAAATTACGACAAACACGGTTGATGATGAGAATGATTCTCCTTCCAACGTATCGACAAGTTTGTCGACTTTGGAGACCGAGTTGCAGAACTTAGAGCAGTCTACAATGTCGGTTGAAGTCGGAGAAAGCATTGTAGATGATAACGAAACTTCCGTTAACACAAGTACGATGGCGGATTTACTCGATAGCACGCAATCCCAGATAACGACAACACAAAGCCCTGAATCCACGTCGAGTTTCCCCGATGAGTCCCAACTAACGACAACGCGAACCGACGATGTCGTGACGGTTCAGGCCCAGGTAGTTAACACCGAGATGAGCGGGGCATTGTTAGAAACAACCCAAATGGTTAACGATATCGCGACAGAACAGACGACGTTACTGACTGACATTTTGACAGAGCAGACGACATTGCCGGATGACAGGTCAACCGAGCAAACGACAGTACTAACTGAAAAGTCCTCAGAGATATTACTAACGGATAGCCCTGCGGAGCAGACGACGAGTGTCAGTTTGACAGAGCAGGAGACGACATTAACCAGCTCTACGGAGCAAACCCAACTCACAACTATCCCTGGAACCGATGCCCGTTTGGTAGAATCTTCTACCGAGTCGTCGACAGAAATTGTTTCTGAACTTACGACAGTTTTGGTGGAAACGACGACTAACCCGTCCGTCGAAAGTTCCTCCGAAGTCCCCCAAACGACCCCCCTTGAGCTCGCGAGCGAAACTCCAACTGTTGTTGCCCCTTTCCAGGACACGAGGCCGGCAACCGCCCAAGGGACGGCAAGTTCGAGGATCGTGCAATCCGATCGACCGAGCGAAACTACCACAACTCCCCTCATCGCGGAGTCTCCAACAACGCAAACGACGTCAGACTCCTCCACTCCCCCTGTCCCCGACTCCTTCATTACGACGACAACGACGGTCTCGTCTCCCGACGCGACAGGAACGACGAGTACCGAACCGACAATGACAACGACGATCGACGACAGGGTCTTCACTGAGACTCCAACGACTCAAAGGCCCGAGGAAACGACAACACAGTCAGTGTCGTCGACTTCATCGACGACTGCATCAACTACGACGTTGAGAAGCTCGTCGTCCTTGGTGACCTCGAGACCGACGACGATGAGGACGACGATGAGCACGACTCCCTACCTCGGCCGATTCGGGGGCAGCAGGATCACCCCCGCCGCACGGTTCAGCTCGAGTTCGACGACTAAGGCACCACTTCGGGACTACCACATCTACGGGATCTTCCCGAACAGGACGATTGTGCGGAAACGGCCGGAGGACAACTTGATCGACCCGCGGAACGTCGACAGCCCATACGTGATTTTCGGGATCTTCCCGGACGGTAGGCTCGTCCGGAAGTTCCCGAACGGCACGATCATACCGGACCCACCGAGCAATCCGGTAGAGATTGTCTACTCGCCACCCGTCACTACCACCACTAACCGCCCGGCGCCGTTCTTTTATAACCAGGCTAACCAAGGGTATTACCAACCGGCCCCGGGCTATTATAATAACCGTAGACCGGCGGGCCCCGTACAAAGTCCCGGCGCTGTTGATCTGGCCCTTACCGGCAACGCGATCCACGGGCCCACTGGAGGTGGGGCCGATTTCACGGGCTTCACTGCTTTCCCAAGCACCCAACAAATGGTATCGACTACTACCACCTATTAATCGAAATCCCGTGCGCGTTCAACGGTTTACGCGCGAATAACAAATTCTCTCATTTTCTTTCTCTCTTTCTCTTCTTTCGTAATGTTCGTTTTTAACCCTTCTGTCGGCCCGCAAGGACTTGAGGAATAAACCACGAGCTCGTAACTTGTCGGATCGTCGAGAATCTTCTCCTTTTTTCCTTACAGGCTCTGTTTTGTAAATAATAATCTGTGTGTACATTTTGTAAATACTATGCGCATGCGTTGAATACGTAGGTTTCACGTGCACCGTTCACCCCGACTAGACACAGGAATTCCCAAAAACCTAGCAATACGCATTACACAATTCTTAAACTGTCAATTACATCGTCTCAGTAGAAAATTTCCGAATCTCTTTGTACAAATGATATTCTCGTCGCGTTGAATTTTCGATGTTTCTCCGCGGTTGTGTACAGACATTTACACCTGTCGAACGCGGAGGATTGTGCAGAAAGTTTGAGGGAAGTGCATTGAATTGCAGAGCGATAAAATCGCCGCCGGTTTGCTGTCGCCATTGCGGCCGTCGACGGCCGCGCAGGGCGGTCGTTTGCAGCAGACACAGGAAAGGGACGAGGCCACCAGGACGAAGGAGGCCGGAGGTCAACGCAGCTCCGTGTACATCGGACAGGTAAGGCCCGACGACGGGGAAAGCCAAGGGGGAGGGGGGAGAAAGCGAACGGCCGAAGAATGACTAACAACCCCGCTGAGCCATATTCCACGTGTACGAGGCTTAATGTTTTACCTCCGTCTTTCCGGGCCAATTTTCAGGACAAGTTCGTGAATTACTGGAGCAACGGTGCGGTAGGCAGTTCAACACCTCGCGTCGACAGCGTCAAAATAACGTCGTTCGCCGTAAGTATCGATAGTCTCCGCAAAAACGGTCCAAATTGCCATCATTTTTTTTCATTTTCGATGGTTCGGAAATTTTGTTGACAGAGTGCGGTGAACGAGGGACCAAGATCGACAGTATCGGGTGTACCGTCTTTCGAGAACTTGCTGAATGGCCAGTCAGGCGGGACAGTTACAGCTCCGCCTGGTTTCCCTTGGAATGATCCGCTGAACCAGATTTTTGGTATCACGACCAGTTCGCCGATGATAACAGCGTCAGTCGGCTCGAACGTTCTCGTAAGAACCAGTATTTTAACAGCGAAGAAAATTCGCAATCATGTTACGCCTTCTCATGTTTATGATGAAATACAGGGAGCATATTTTCGGTTAATATTCTAGGACGATTCTAATGAAACCAATCAACCCATCATGGCCCAACCGGTTAATCCGTTTGTCGAAGTTTTTACCCCCGTGTCCAGTACAATGGGACCAACAACAACGACTCAGCCAACGACGACAACCACCGAAGCAACAACGACAACTACAACTACAGCAGCTCCAACGACTACAACGACAACCATGGCGCCAACAACAACAACAACGACGACAACGACGACGACGACGACAACGACAACGACGACAATGGCGCCAACAACCACAACGACAACAACGACAATGGCACCGCCAACAACAACAACGACAATGGCACCGCCAACAACAACAACGACATCAGCACCAACGGTATCCACGACCGAGCCATCAACAACGACAGTCAGATTCCCCGTGACGCAGCCGTTCGATGTTTCAAGTGGTCTACCGACAAACATGCAGACGCAAAGTGCGTTTGGCACGACTTTCGACGACTTAGCTTTCCTGAATTCGTTGGTAAGCAGTTGTTTAAATCAACGACCTTGTTGTGACATTATGGGCAGGTTGCGGTGAACGATAGATTTTCGTGTATTTGCTTGGGACGAATAAAGTCAAATGGTTTAGTTGCAGACACCGAGTTCAGCGAGTACGACGCCAAAAACGTTAACAGAAGTGGAGCAGTTGTTGGCCAACAAGGTAAGTCGAGACGTTTCGCTTTTACTTCGAGGCTGTGTCGCCGTCTTAATTGGTTCGCCACGGCAGTAGCAATATCTGCGAGATAATTATGATCATGTCGCGGAACCCGATTAACGCGGTCGTCCAGATAAGCCTTCGCCCAGCCGCATTTTATTTATGACGAGGTATGGGGAGGTGGGAAAGGGGGGTCAGACCGTGTGGAGGGTGTTATTAGCGTAAACTGTTGCCCGTAGGTTTGCCTTAGGTACAATTATCGGCAGTTCCGCCCGAACGACGGGTGAAAAAGGTCGAGAAAACGCCAAGGGGAGGCAAGAGGCGCGAATTGTCCTTTCACTTTTTGCACAATCGCGAGCAACACCGTTTCGGTTGCACGCTTGGCGAATAGCCGTTCGATCGGAGACATTTTCTAGTCTTACGGTCTATCGTTCCTTGGCGATTATGCGTCTGGACGTGCGTCAGTTAGATTTTTTCCCAACGATAAACGAAGCAGTTTGAGATAGCTAGTGCCTCGCGCCGAATAAGTCGACGTTTACCCACGTCGCTGGAGTTGGAGTCACGCCCTTTCGGTTTAATGACGCATTCGATGGTTTCCGGCCGCGGTGAATGCACCGCTGCAGCCTTGTCGACGGCCTTCCTAAATCGACCGTTCTAATCCCCGCCGCTTGGCGATCGCCGAGAACCACCGTGTCACTCGATAAACGTTGGCCGCCTATCGGAACGGTTTCTTCGGTCCTATAACGTGCAGACTCGCGAAAGGGAAACTTGATTCTTCGTCCAGCGAGATATCGGTGTGCATTATCGACGATGATTATCCGGAACATCAGTCGAATCCTCGGATTTCAGATACTCTCGTTGGCTTTGAGCAACGCTGGACCTACTCGATCGCCCAAAGCGATTAAAGATACAAATGTGTCACCGAATTCCTTGACCGAGCCGTTTCCGTCTTCTCAACCGATAATCATCGACCTGTTACCGTCTTCCACCACGTCAACCACCCCCGCCCCTGGCTCGCCGACAATCTCGCCCACTTGGAAACCAGCAGTGCCCACCCCGCAATCTGTTTCGTCGACCTTGAAGAACGCCAACTCATCTCCCAGGTCGACCATTTCCACGACTTCAGGACCAGTGGTCATCACTGCCAAGCCAGCATCGGTTTCCAGGCCTAAACCAATCGCGACGACACCACCTCCGCGAGGATTCGGGGGTGGTTTCCTCCAAGCTCTCTTCGGCAACCTGTTTGGCCCAGCTACCACTCAGAGACCCGTGAAGAACACAGCTAGACCGATCTCAACTGTGCCGAAAACCATCCAGATCACTCAGAAACCTATTCAAACCCCCCCTAAGCCCGTCCCGACTACGGCGAAACCAACGCAAACGACAGCCCGGAGTGTGGACATATCGCAAATCAAGGTAGTTGGTGCGACCGAAGCCAGAGTAACGACAACAGGAAGGCCAGTCAGAAGCACAACTTCTACTCTTCTCAACAACCCCAACCCCAGGGTCCCAACTGCTGCGAGTTCAACCTTCTCCCCTGAGGACGATGCCAGGTTCCTGGCAGCGTTGTTGAATGCCGCGCAAACAGGAGGTACATTATCCCCTTTTTCTAGCTGTTTAAAAATTTCATTTTTAATTAAACTTGGATGTTTCTGCTGACAGACTTGAAGGGCGGTAATTCCATCGCGTCTTCGAAAGTACCCGGGGACGATGAGTCTTTCTTACGCGCAATTTTGAGCGGACAAGCACGAGCACCGACTCCTTCGTCCGCGAGTGGTCAGACAAACGAAGCTTTACTTCTGGCTGCACTTTTAAAAGCGCAAGGCATTGAACCGTCCACACCGGCCAACAATCTGCGGGAACAGCTGCAATTAGCCGTAAGTAAAACGCTACAAACCGCAGGAACTTGGATCGGAGAAGTTGGATGAAGTGGAAAACTGTTGAAACCACTGTTAATCACGGTTGGTTAACTTTCCTCTGTTTCAAAGCCTTGCTTCATTATCGTTTCACTTTTACAGAGTCTCGGCGTGAACTTGTTCACTCCTACATCGACGACTACGGTTCGACCGCGAACTACGACGAGCAGGAGAACAACAACTACGTCAAGGCCAAGGCCAGTGGACTCCTGGTCGCCCAGTTCGACCTACCCACCTCCGCTCTTCAGTTCCTTAAACTTCGGGAACTCGGCGCAGCAGGGTCAGCAGGGAACCGGTAACGCAGGGAGTTCGCAGGTGGTGAACGCGGCTCTGAGTGTCACTAGAGCTTTCAGCCAATTCCTTGGCGCAGCAATCACGGTAAAAAGAATTTGAATTACACATACATTCACTCGACGAATCTATGTTAGCCTTGAAATTTGCCGTCGAATTTCATAATGATTTGAATGACTTTAGCATTGAATAACGATCTTCTGCTCCTAATTGGATTACATTTGTTCGTCTCTTTTGCACCGTTCCTTTTAGGGTGCAGCCCAGCAACTGCAGACATTCGTCAGGAACGGCACGAGGTACGTGTCGGAGGTGGTAGGGTAATCCTCACCGGTGAGGATGACGGCTCATTAATTAACCGTACGGACGAGTGTCGCGAAATAATCGCGGCCGCACAACGCGTTATCGCCGGCCCGTCGGGCCGAGGACATTTTTATCTCACGAAGGCCCCGATCTAAGAGGCCATGTGGTTCCATTAAGCGCGGGGGCTCGATAGGAAAGATAATTTACCGAGCCTTCGGCAACCAAGCTCAGCCAGTCGTTTTGCTTTTGACGCGTGTACCGAAAGAACGCTTTGCAAAGGTTTCTCGGGTAAGGCCCCTGTCCTGCAGAAAAAATCTCAAAGTAGACACGCTTCCCGTACTCGGGAAACGATGGTGCTACTTTAGAAAGAACGTTTATTTATCAAGTAATTCGTAGCTGATATTTTGAAGGAAAGTCTTTGGGTCCTTAGACTCCCCTAGACATTTTGCATCGTCAATTTCTTCGATTTCTCACAATTGGCAACGTAAAGCGGACAGTTTAGGAGTTCCTTCCCGGCGGAAAAGCGTCGACGTTGCGAAAGGAGAGAGAGCGACGTCTTTCCGCCGTGTCAACGGCCCTACCGCTTGAGACATTTGTAACGTCCGTCGTAATTAAGGCAATTAATCGCGCGCGACGCGCCTCGTCACGATCTCTCCTTCCCGGGGAGGACGTAGGGGAGTATGAGACCGGGAGGGAGGGGTGCGGGACGATCCGCGAGGGGGCCCGCGTGTACGTATACGCAAGTCCACGGGGAGGCCCACCCACGAGGATCGAATTAACGACGACCACGTCGGCGATGCCGCCGGGAAGGTGGTAATTTAAGATACCTTAGAGAGACAGCGTTAGCGCCGGACAGAGAGGGAGAGAGCGAGTGTTGGCGCGAGCTGGAAAGAGAGCTCGGATTCGCGGAGGAAGATGACGAGAGGAAGAACGGCCAGCGAATGGAGGTTCAAGGAAATGAAGAGATGAAAGGGACGGGGCGGACATGGACGGAAGAAACGGAAAAGAAGGCTCGCGGAGTCAAAGATATAATGCGGACAGTAAGAACGAGGGAATAGGGGAGATTAGCAGTGACGTTTTTGTACATCTGTATAGTAAAGCTCGAAACCTGTACATAAATTTATACGCCCTTTCCTTTATCCTACGATTTGTGTATTCATACGGGTACAGCTGTATTTTGTATAATAAAAATCAAACGAGTGGAGGTAGCTTTGTAAGAGATCCTCGTATTTATTCGTATAATCGTGACTTATTAATAAACGAGGTAATTATTTAATTAGCAGTCGCGACTGTTACGCATCGGTCTTACAAAGGATTGTCGACTAGTCGTTTTGCTTTGCGGGGAGCAGAGTAGGTCGAGGTGTAAAGGCGGTAGCAGTGGATTCAGTTGTTTTATATCGGTTAAACTGGTCGCCCTGTCAGCAGCGTGGGATAATTACTTTTCTTCTCGTCTTTTTTCCCGATAACCTCGAGCCACTGGGATTAACGTGGGACGGGCCGCATGCTGACTTTTTCCCTTTGCCCCGGTTTTTCGACGGGGCCGTCGCCAAGAACCGCCCTGGCCTATCAATCATCGACAATGACGTGGTTGACCGTCGTTAAAGAGAGACGACTACGAGGGAATGCGGAGCCGAACCCAGCGAAAATCCTCCCGGAGGGAGACGAACGATAAAAGCTCAACGCGACCCATCGCACTGTCGCAAGAAAAACATTTTACTACATGACTTTCGACGATTAACTCTGACGTACGATTTCGGCACCTGCTCCTTGGGGCCACTTGAAATTCTACCGCTGATTATCCAAATTCGATGGGAGTTTTTATAGCCGCTCCTGCCGTGCAAATATTTCCACTGCCTTTCCCAGGATTCGCCGCTCGTAAAGCGTATTTTTATCAGCGTCCGACCAGTCTCTTAAAAAGAAATGCCCGGCCGTGTTAACAAATAACGAATCTCCGCGGATGCAATAAATTCTCGTGGAATCATCGATTAGTCGAGTTAGCAATTAATTTTTATCTGCCGAAAATCGTTGGCCGATTCGTCTCGCCGAATTTCGCCGAAGCTTTTTCTCAAAGACGCAATTACCGACTCCCCATGCGGTTCCTTCATTTATTTCCAACTTCTGCTGGATTTGCATGCTAACAATACGATTTGGGCCACTGCTCACTCGTGTTTTTGACGATGAGCTCATTGGGGAAGGAAAAAAAATTCAACAACTGCTCATCCAAAGTGCCTTCTGCCCGAACGATCCGACACGAATTATTAGGTCGACGTGCATAAATAGCGGGGCAAAAAGCGGCTAAGTTCCTCGAAATTCATAGAGCATAGGTCGGATTCGGGTCAAATCCAGTCGGTCGGCTTAATCGTATTAATTTGTTGCCACTGAGGAGGACGTGCTCGAGAAATATCGGCACTTGCGGCGTTAAAGTTCGGACCTACATTGGCCGAGAATTTCCATGCGAATACGACGTCACGCATAAGGGGATCTGACTGGCGCGAATCTAGCGCGTTGTAGAGCGGAGATTGCGAGATCGAACCGCCCACACGCATCGGCTTTTGTTCGACGCACAATCGCGCCTATTATCCAGCCAACCCAACGTTCGTCGTCGTCGTCGTGGAAATGTCAGACGGCCCTAAGAGATGCACGTTCGTCACCAATTTGTCATTCGTCTCACGTCTTACGAGCCAAGGAAACAGTATCCCGTTGGGCCGGAAAATTGAGGGTATTGCCCGGGAATCCGAACGATGTCATCGGAATTAACTCGCCAACGGTTAAAACGTAATGGCGAAAAGTCCGTTGGGACAATTCGATGAGCAAGCGGTTCGACGGGATTTTCCGGCCGCGGGAAGCAGAACCGATCGTCGAAGATGTTTATAATAGTCAAGGCGATGCGTGTTGTTGGCGTCGGGACGAGGACAAATGGCGAACACGGTGCGTCGTCGAAGGTGAAATTAGAATGGCTGTAATCGTCTCGGAAGAGCATCATCGTCCGCGGAAACGAATCGTCAATGCCCGTAGATTTATTACACGCGTAGGGTATCATTATTCCCGGCGTTATGTCCGTCGATGCGATTATTTTCAAGCAGATGCACGGACATTACTCTTACGATCAGGCGAGAATTAGCATTCTTACGTTTACGGAGTCCAAAGAGTCGTACCGCGGGATCGAGAAGAAAAAGACGTTTACACGGCGTATAAATCATTTTCGGAGGACGATTGACGAGAACGTGCGATATTAATCTGAGCGTCGTTGTGGTATAAGCTTTGCCGATCGGCCGAGATAATTAGTCGTCACAAGTGCAGCTGCGAACGTCGAAACGTAAGGCGGCAATTTCACGCGTCCTTCCTCGGATAATCGAGCTCTGCCCACGGGTTCCTATGTTTCCCCCCTCCGTCCGTTTTTTTTCTCAATAATCAATCTCCAGAGGAGAATGTCGCAACGGCGTTCGTCCTAACGAGCCGATCGCTTTCCACATCGAATCGCGGAAAATGTAGCAACTTGCTTGATGAGTCAGCCCCGTCATCGGGCAAGTCCCGTGCATCGCTCGTGGAGTTTCTCGCACGCGCAATTCCCACGGTGGATCTGCAAGGGAGTTGTCGCAATAGACGGTGGATTGAGTCGCGATCGGCTCGGTGCTCGTCGAACTTGCCCCGCCGGAATATCCAGCCCGGTTCCCGATTACGTCGGGAGATCGCCGATAGAGCGATACAACGCAGGGCGGGTAGCCAGCGATCGACAACAATGATAGACTCCGCGGACCAAAGAGAAGAGTCGGTCACGTGCGCTCGATCCTCCCCCGTTCCGAACAAACGCTTCGTTCAACGCGAATATAAGAATTCATGGCCGCCCACGGTCCCCGCCGAGAAATTCTCTGAAAAACGAAGGAAGCGCGGGAAATGGCTGGGGCGGCAAAAAGAAATTCCTTTCGTCGAAATCGATCTCGAATTTTCAGCTACGGGGAAACGTAAGTGGCAAACGAGATTCTTTACCGCCTTCAATGCCGCGGCAAAAAAAGGCAGAGTTTTTCAACATCCGCGTCTTCAGTCCCGTTGGGAACGCTCGACGGTAATTTACAAGCGCAGTCTAGTTCTAAATGACTAACCTCCCCCCCCCCTTTTTTTTGACCGTTCAATTATTAACATATTGTAGAGCGTAGTCGATCGCCGAAGGTGTATTTATGCCGTGCACTCGAACGAAACCAGTTCTTCTCATTCTGTTCGATCTCCGCGGATCGTTATGTAAATCCGCTGTAAAAGACTACTCCAAATAGAACCATCAATTCCTTTTTCCGAATCCCCGCGGCCCATTAGAGCCGGCGTCCGCGAAAACCTCGCGGATCAGCGACTAAGGAATAAAGAGTAGTTTCCTTGTAATTTTCGCTTCGGCCATGCGCGTAGATGTAGATAACCGGCGTGGCCAGGGGGAGAGCGCGAGAAGAGAAAAGTAAGAAGAAGAAGAAGAAGGTGCCGAGGAAAGAGGGACTGCGTAGAGCCGAAAGGGGCGTAAGGGGAGTCGGGGACGGACGGACGGACGGACGGTCACGGGGGGGGGGGGGGGGGTAATGCAGGAGCAAAAGGCAGAAAACACCGGTAGGCAGTTTTGTAGCTGTTTTTATCAGCTTCTGGGCATCGGGGTGTCCGGGCCCGACGATGCCGGGACGCATCTTGGGGGGCTCGTGTGGGAACGTACGTCTCTTTAGCGAGCCCACCTCCTCCTCCTCCCCCCCCTTTTTTTCCCTTTCTCCCTCGTATCCTCCGGCTGGTCTTTTCTTCCCTTTTGCCCGGCTCGTTCCCTCTCCGTCCTGCTTTTCATTCCTCACGTTGTCTCCCAATCTCACTGCTCTCACTCGAACCCGTATTTTTCGTAGCCTCCCTTTTCTTCTTATTCGCACTTGCTTCTCCGTTCCCTTTGTTTTTCCCTCTCGGCCCAATGATCTTCATATTCCGAGGCCTGACTTTTTTTCTCCACTTGGACGTCTCGCGTGGGTCTTGTTCTTCTTCTTCTTCTTCTTCTTCTATCTCTCGGTGTGTGTATACGTGTCTCTACTTTCTTCTATTGGTTCTTCATCCTTCGGTATCTCCTTCAGTCTCGCTGGATCTTCCTACGGACGGAGCTTTGCTTACCTCTTGACCTTCCTTTTGGCTTGGTTCGCCGGCTCAACGACTTGTACCTCTTCTCCAACTTCCCTCCTTCGGCTGCTCGGCCTTCTCCTCCTCCTCCTGTTGCTCGTCCTGCCGCTGCCTCGGGTACCGGGGGTCATCGGGGTCACCCTCCGCGATGCACTCGCTACATGGTGTGCCCTATATTTACGCACGGTAAGGGCACCCCGTTTCGTCCCTCTCTCTCTCTCTCTCTCCCCCTCCCCTGTCTGCTGCGAAGGGCTCGTCAATAAGCGCCGATCGGCTTTAAGATCGACTCACAACAATACCATTTTCCTCCTCTCCTATCGACGACGTCATCGTCGAGTCTCAGCAACAACGACAAACCACGAATTGCCCTTGAGAAATGGCTCTTCAGGAGCGGTCCAAAAATAACCGGGCAACCAAACATTAGGGACCGTCGGAGAGACAGATTGCTTTTCATCGAGTCGAAGGCATTTACAAGGCTTTCTTACTGTGGGAGAGTTGCGATAGAACTCTTAAAGGTTACGATACGAAGTGCAGTGGCGCGGTACAACCTTTCCCGGCACATGCATTGCCCCCTCCCCCCTCGTCCCTACCTCTCCGTTGATCTCGCAGAGTCAGTCGGTCGGTTCGCTCGGCGAGGAAATAATAGCCGGCATTATCGTTTCGAATTCCAATAAGCGCGTCCACCGGCGGGTTCTCGAATCCGCCGGCGTTATCGCCCGTGAGTCCCCTTTGTTAGGGCCTGAGGGTTGAGGGGACCCTCCCGGGCGGGGCAGATGAGGAACGCAGAGCAGAGGGGCGAGGGAGCTATAGGGAGGAGGGGGGCCCGGTAGCTAACGAGGCGCGGGCGTATTCCCCCGCGAGGACGAGTGTGTACGGGGCCTTAAGACCCTCATGCGAGATACCGCGGGGTGGTCGCAATACGCGGGACCACGGCCAGACGGGGACGATGAAAAATCTTGGCTATCGCGGCCGGAGATCCCTCGAACAATGGGATAACCGACGGTACCACGCTCCCCGAGGGATCCTCTCGACGATCTTTGCCCCCTCGCCAACGTCGGCTTTCCGCCGAATTTCCCGGAGACACGAACGCCGGCTCAGGGAGTGTTCTCCTGCGTCTCTTCTCGCCGAGACTTGGCCAGAAAACCCACGCGGATATTACTCTTCGTAGGAATGATTGACAGTGCCTCGGCTGCCAGCGCACTTTTAAATTCGCCCCGGCTGAACGTCTTCTTCTCGCCTTCTTCCGCCCCCCTCGTTTTCTTCTGGCCGGTTCTCACAGGCCCAACGACTTTGGGCGCGAGTGAACCTACGTCACGGCGCGGCCCAAGACTTTTATTTGGCTCTGCCCGTTTCTCACACGATTCCTGCGGATGCACGACCGGCAAAACACGGTGCCCCATTCATGCACCGCTTTCACCGAGCGAGTCCTCCCTCGGTTTCCGTTTCAGTTGACGTACTACGTCGCTCGGGGTACCTACGTCAGACCTGCCGACCGGCAAAAACCACCGTGTCGCGCGTTTAGCAATCGCTCTGTCCCAGATGCCATTAAGATTATTATTCCGCTAAAAAGCGGTAAGCCATTTTTTACCAGCGCAGCCACCACTAAAGAACGATCGCTCAGAGATAGGGGAATTTGTCGGGCAATTAAATGGACAAATGCCATTAATAGGCACGATTAATGAATTTCAGGTTTCTCGATAAAACCGTGCACCGGTCTCGGCATAAGAAGCATCACTGCTTTTATTAATCGTTCCTAATTCCATATCCTACAGAATTATTCGTGTTAATAAAATCAATGTGGTTTTTCAATTAAAAATGTAGATAAATTCTTGCCGTGGGACGAAAATGCCTGGCTTTAAGGCACGTTTAACTATCCTATTCTTCGGGCCATTGTGATCTCTATCGTCGAACGTGATCCGGTGGGTCCAGCGCGGCAACTCGCCGTACAGTTGCGTAAGGGGAATTCTCCGAGACTCTGACGTCACGCGTTCGCTAATCGTAAGAAACGGCCAGGTAAAAAAGCACGTAGCCGCGGTTAATGGAAAAAATTTTCGGCACGTGCGCCAATGATGTTCCGCGTTAATCTGTCCTCCCGGGCAAACAGGGAAATGCCGTACGAAGAGAAAAAATTGGCGATATTGTCTTTTCGATTTCGAGGCACCGTCCTTGTAGTGTCAATCCCCATGCAATCGAATTTCGAGGTCCTGACGAATACTCCGACGACCTCGGCCATTATGAAAGGCGTTTCTTTTGATCTCCATTTCTCGCCGCGCATTCATACGTTCATCGCCATACGAGAAAGAGATTCTTTGTAGAGACAATTGTTACGGGCTCGTTCCTCGTCCGTTTCAATAATTAAACACCATGCACAGAAATTCATTTATCCCGGGCTAACCTCGCTGACAAGCGGACCAGTTTTTAGTCCACTCTAATAGGCAAATTACGTTTAATTCTTTCAGCTGTTTCAGCGATTTGCCTCCGGAAAATGGCTGTTGGAATTCCTGGCAGAAGACAATAAAGGCCCGCTCGGAATGGCGCCAGCGCCGAAGGGCCCATTGTGCCGATTTTTCTTCCCCTTGGAGCGTGTGTCGCGGATCTAATCGCCGGCTAATCGCCCACGCGAATACCTGCGTGCTCTCGCGCGGATCGTTAAAGTGCGTTTTCCAAGGAGCGCGCCGTCAGCGCCGGTATTTACTGTCGGATCAAGGCTGATATCGATTCCCCGGGCGCGAGTTACGCGAGAAGAATGCCGACGTACGGTCCTATAAATTTCAAACGTCGTTGATATCAGCCGACCGACGCGTACAACACGTCGATCCTATTTTAGCATAGAAAGGATTTTCTCACTCGTCCAAATTTTCTAGCTTAAAATGCAAATTGAATCCTAAGGGGTTGCCAGGGGTCTAATTGGAAAGGTATTCGGTACTCTTCAGCGTCATTAACGAGCACAAGAATAAGTTTTTAAAGATAAGTTTTTAAAGAATTTTTAAAGATATAGTTTTTAAAGAAGGTGGACGACTCTATAAGTTTGACAGGAAGATGAGGGGTTGGGGTTTGGGTCGGTCCAACGGCAAGGGTAGGGTGGGGAGTCTGTTTATTCGAAAATCGGCGTTCTGCTCGCGCGGTAGGAGCGAGGATGCGGATTGAGTGGGCAGTTGGCGAGGGAAGGCAATGTTTTGTACGCTTGCGCGATCTTTACGTTTAGTAGGTCGCTCGGTTGGACTCGGTTCGTTGTGTTTCGCGCCGGTCCCCGGCCGGTTCCGTTCTCCGTTCGTGGCGGTTCGTCAGCGTTCGCCGGATCTCGTCTGGTTTCGCGGACGTTCGAACCTGGTGGTTCTGGCTGGGCCATCGGTAACGGAGCGGAGACTGGCATTCACCAGTCAGTCAGTCGCACGCGTCAGGCAAGAAGGCCTCGACGCTCGAGAGCCCCGAGAGAGATAAGTGTGCGTGCGGACCGATCGCACCGAGCAACCAGAGGGACTCATACACCGCCGCCCGCCCCTCCCCCCACATCCTTCCCCGCGGCGGTCCAAGAAGAAGCTCAAACTGGAGAGGAAAAATCGGTGCTCGGAAAATCGTCGCCGGAGAATTGCCTTGTTGGGGATTGAAGTGCGACTCATGGACCGGTAGACGGAGGACGGCAGTTTCTCGCGGCTCATATAAACATCGATCTCTCTTCGCGTTCAGAGAGATAGAAAGAGAGAGAGATTGACAGCCAGCACGAAGCGACGTGTTCCCCGGGGGCAATCAGGGAAACCGAGAGAGGGGCCGGAAGAACGGCGAAAAATCCTTACCGAGGACTCTTGGAAAAGTGAAGTTCCACGCGGGACAACGCCGCTGACGAGATGGTCTACGGAGGGGGCTTCGACATGGTGGAAACGGTGAGTAACGAAATTTTGCCTAGAATTTTACGTACGTGAGTCACTCGATGAAATCGTTTCATCTCGAAGGACCTTCGCCGCGAACGACCTTTGCGCGCCGATTAATTCGATTCTGTTTCGCCTCGGAAGGACTTGTCAAACACGCGGGCCAAGTTTGCGGGGGTGGACGGGGAGGGGACCGGCGCGCAAAGTAGCGCCAAGTGCGATTATGAAATCCTCCAGGCACACCTTCTCCCAGATAGAATCACCTTTTCCCCATTTCGCAAATTACCTCGAAAGCTATCGCAATCCTCGACTGTAGCTTCGTCAGATTTTCCAAGTTTAGTCCTTAACTTTCGTTGTCTTTAGAGAGTTTTTAACATCGCAGAAATATTAAGGGAAATATTGTGCGTCTGAGTAAGCTTCCTCATCGTATCTATCGTCTCGGTTTTCCTGATACGCATAATACAAATATTAATTCACCTTTTATTCGAGATAAGTCAGGGGACTAGCGCCAAACACCTCGCTATCTGGCAAATATAGTTTAACCCACTTACCTTCCGCTGAAAAGACGATAGATTGACGGAGAATAGATCCGATCGTAAACAATTAGTTATAAAAATATGGAGAAATACAAGCACGGAAAAGACATGTAAGTTAATTCGTATGGCGCAGTAGACAAAGTCCCAGCGTGGATAGACATGGTTTTCCAAGGTTTCCGTTATACCAAAAATATTGTTTCGTTTGCATCGGACTCCTGGGCTACATTTCTCATTGTCTTGTATCATTGACCGAGGTAGGATAGTGCGTGATAGAATTTTACTTTGTCGAAATGCAATGGACCGTTGTGCGGCGCAGTAGATACGGCCCTGTCGTAGAAAGACTCGGCCGTATAGAAGGCTGACTTTCGAATCTACTACTACTAAACACCGCGCCGTAGTTACGAGAGCCGAGAAATTCACTCGGCTGGTACGTGATGGAAAATTTTGCGGTAAGAACGGAAGCGAAATGACGGTCTCTCGCTAAGCGAGAGATTCTCCAGGGGGTGGGACATTTATCGACGGCGGAAAATGAGTTTCTATCGTGACTTTCCTTCCGGCCGGAGATTTCCCCGACCGTCCGGCGAGCATTCGCTCATCGTCAATCCTTATCGTTATTCCACGGTTATGTAATTTCGTGCAATTTCCCGGGAGATAATCGCGGCCTGTAATTCGCGACAAACAAGCAACGGCTTCGCGGACCGGCGGAGATGAAAGAGGGTGGAAGAGAAAAAAGGAGAATCAAAAGAAGAGGTCAATCATCGCTGCGCGCTTGTCGATCTTGTTTTCCATAAACTGGACTTTGCATTTTGGATAATATTACATATATCCCACGTTTCAGCCACGATATCGGCTTTCGCAAATTCACGATAATTGCCGGGCAACCAATTTCTTCACCGTCGGCCAATAATGTCGCTGACTTTGAATTTCCTAATTAACAATGGTTCAAAGGAGATTTACGGAACGGAGGGAAAGACCGCGGGAAACGAATCCAATTCGTGTGCAAAGTGCGACTCGTAAAGAAACGAGGATAATTCGCCGACGGTCGTACATTTTTCCAAGGTTAGCCGAGTGAACGTTTGCACTTGCATATGCATTTGCCGGTTTAGCATCGACTGCGGCTGACGGAATGGATTTCGGAGTGGTGTCATCCCTTAGGCGTCGTCTTTTACACATTTTATCGCGTCGCGCAAGCGAAAAGACGTGTTATAATATCGCCGCCGGGGACGCGCGGTGTGCATACGAATGCACAATATCCCGGGGACCGGGGAGTCGCGTTGCATCTTCATTTGCCTTCTTGCATTCACTTAAGACCGAACGACGATCCTGCGAGACTCGTAATCTACCCGGAGACCTTCGACTCGTCGATCCATTATCCTCACTCGGCCAACAAATTCCCTCGAATTATTGCTGCGCGCTCTCGGTGACTGGCTGAATTTTTTGCAATTACAAATCAAGTCCCGAGGCTTCCGGGCAAGGGTGTAAAGTCGATACCGAGTTTCTTCGGTCCCCGGATTATCTTATTCGAGGGAGCTCGGCGCTTGTTAATGCAACAGTTTATCGAGACGGTTTCGCGGATGGAGAATGCCCCAGACGCGGTGTTTGCGGTAGAAAGCCGTGGCGAAGAAGAGAGAAGGCCGGCTTATGGGGCTGATCTTGTGATATATCCGCGCCAATGCGATATTTCAATCGAGGGGGATATGCCGGCGAGTAGCCGCACTTGGTTCGCCCATTGGCCCTTTTCTCAGCCGGTCGTCGTGCATTTCACGCATATCGCACGGTGTTCACCGTCGCCAAGATAGCCGCTATCCCCCGGTGTAAAGAGTGCGCAATTAAAAAATTGCCCACGGCACAGCCGGGGCCTTTGTGCTCCCTCTTTTTCCCCCCTCGAGCTGCCCCCTGCCGCTGTTTCTCGCTGTTCTCTTGCGCGTAGTTGACGTCCTTGCCGAGCCAATTCGAAATCCTGTCCCGGTCTCGCATTAGCGAGGGCGTGGTTACCCGTTCGTTCCTCAAGCGAGGATAGCAGCCTCGCCAGCGGTAATTGCACCAGACTCGTTTCCACCGCTCGCCACTTTTACAGTTTCGGTCTTGCCCCCCTCCCCGAAGACTCCACACCACAGGCAGGATCTCCCCGTACAGTTTTCATATCCCATCATCCCTCACCCGCCATCCCCATCCCTACGCTAATTATATCGTTAGGAATCGCTGGGAATTTTTGACATTGTTGCTCGACGAACGGTATCGTTTTTATCTCCATTTCCACGGTGCGAAAGATTACGAGATTGAGCGACCGTGCACCGTCCGCGGTCATACGTTTCTTACAATTTCCTCTCCCCCTCCACTCGCTGAGCAGCGCTTTCTCGTTCTTGCCGCTAAACGCACGAAAGCGCACGTGAGTCCAAGCTCGTACGTCTTTTTAACCTGGCAAGCAGAAAATTTATAATGGTCGTTGCGAGCTGATTATCTCCAAGGAGGATAAAAATGTTCATTGACTCCAAACGTCGTAAATTTTGCCAACCAACTTTGCTCGTTCCTCCTATTAGCGATTGATTTTACACATTTCCGAGAAGATGTCAACGTTCGAGAACGGCCGGGATGCGTATCGTCGCGGAACAAACGGCGGATGCGAATGGTGAAACGTCGAGACGGAGGGATGAAACAATGGCGAAAGGAACGTCTTAAAAGTGCGTGCGCGCTCCAATTACCGTTGTGTCTCGGCATTATGCGTTATCCGACTTATCACGGAATAATCGCGAATGCAATTAAAAACGATCGCTACGACTCATTCGCGCGGAAACCGTTAAGAATCGAATACCCATCCTTAAAATACGAATCATTCCTCTCCGACCCTTCGCACGAAAGTAAATTATTTCCTCGGCATGGGAAATGTTTGCAATTCCTTTCGTTGGAAATTCCGCTTAATTCTGCTTCTCGTTAAAATAGCCTCGAATAGAAAGAACGTCCTCCCCCTCCCCCGCCGCCGTGGCGGCGAACGTAATCGTGCTTTCTTCGGGTACACGCAGGTATCGTGCGTGCAAACACGCGAACACGCAAGTGCGTACGTGACTGCCGTACGTAGGCAGAGACGAGCAGCAACCGAGTTTCTTCGGTACGCGGTTTTACCGTTACCCGCCGTTGCTGCTGCTGCTGCTTCTCCGAGTCGCCTACATACGGGGCAGTCTTTACGCACGATTTAATGGACGACTTTTCAGCGTGCTTTCCTCTCATTTCTGCCAGCAGGAAAAGGTACGAAAGGAACTTGAGGAACGTTGAAAACATTTGATAAATCGTGGCATATTTTCTTTTATTCGTTTGTTTAAAAGTCTATTATGAACGCTGGAAAGTCGACAAAAATTGTCACAAGTTTCTTGAGCCGTACGTATTATGTATTCCCTTTAGAAGGAAATTCCTGGGTTCGTTGTTTATTTCTCCTCGCTGCACCTTTCATCGCGGTTTCCGCGTTATCGTTTACGACGGGGGAGATGGGTGTTTGGCGTTTGATCGAAGTCCCGGAGGAACGCCGGCTGCGCGCGTGTCTCGCCGTCTTATCTCGCGTCTGGTAGGAGCCGTTTACCGTTTTACGAGTCGACTCTGCAACGCCGGCTTCTCCGAGTCCTCGCACCTTTTTCCCAGCGCGCCCTGCTATCTCCTTACTCGGCGATAAGTCAGCGGACTTTATTAGACTCGCTCCCCGTGGCCATCGGCCTTGGCTCTGACCATTTTCTTCCCGTCGACTATCCCATCCGGATCGAAATCCTGATTCTTCAGTTTTCACGCATTTTCATTGCGTCCTCGCGTTGGTGATTAATCATCGTGACGCTCGCCGAAGCGAAATGTGAATACTTTGGACCGGCGTAAGAAAGTCACGGTGGACAAAGAGAAAAGCGAGGGAAGACGGGAAGGTTGGCGGTGGCGAGTCGCGTTTCATTTGAATAGAATAGGTCGATACCGTGATTTACGGTGGCTGAGGATCGTCCGCTCGTGACCGTTTCCCGCGTTCTCTTATTCTTCCTCCTCCCCCTGACCTTACGCTTCGACGGTGATTTTTAACGTCGCACGGATTATGCCTCTCTCTACCTCTTTATCCGCCGTTAGCGTGCCCTCACGCACGGGCAAACGTATTCCCCGAGGAATATACTTTGGCCCGGAGTAGAAGAAACTCCCGAACAAAGACTCGCTCGCTCTCGAGAGAGGCAATTCATAAACGCACGAAACTCTGGCTTGGATTTATTACCTCCCCTCGGATATCGTTCGCCATGAAAAATACCCACGTGGACGAGGTGGAAGCCAGTTGGCTCGGCGTCTGCTCCGAATGCGCACACGAGTTCTCAGAATCACCGGTTCACCATTACCGACGTTGCTCGCTGCTATCTCAATACACCTCGCGTCGTTTATCAAATTCTTGTCTCGGTCAATAAAACACGATACGGTGAAAGGGCGTTGGTAATAACCGGCCGCTCCAAATCAAGGTACTTTGACCAGGAAATTCGCTATACAAAAGTCATCGACCAATGAAACTGACGGACAAGAAATAGCCGATCACCGATGAATAGTAGAAAAAGGAACTGATAAACCGTGTAGCGATTTAAGTGACTGGTATTGTACGTATGAGGTTAGCGAAGGGACGAAAGCCAACCAGAGGGGACATGTCCTATCTGCTCTGGATGCGGAGGAATCGGGTTCCGAGAACGGAGGACCATTACTGGTCCCCGGCTACGTACTGATATCTCAATACAAACTCTTAGTTTGAATCCATTATAATACCAGAGAGCGCACACACGACACCGACCTGTCGCCTCTACCTTGCCGCACGAGAATCTCACGTGTAAATCTGATCCTTGGAGGATTGATCGTTATTACACGACCTACGTAATGGTGTTTCCTTGTTTGTGATTTCTCGGCTTCGAGGGGACTGTTTTTCTCGCGTTAAAATGCGTGTCAGTCGATCGACCGATGATTTATGCCACGTCGCCCGTAGACCGATAATGCGCGTGGGCGCGTCGTATTCTTTTTTAGCCGCACAGTTTTCCGCTAGGAGCACAGAATCCCGCTGCTCTAGGAAGGAGAATGCCGATATTTCCCGCCCACCGGCCCCGTCGGCATCACAATAGTCGCGAAACGTGGGACGAGCGGAGCGAAATGCACCCACGTCCATTTCGCACAACCCACAACCGTCGCACCGTTTTCAATCTCTACGCAGGGACATCCTTTTTTTGCCCTCTCCCCGTCCACGCACGATCCAAGCCCTCGTGCTGTACCCTCCATCGAGATTCCCCGCTCGACGGGGACTAAATTCTCGCGGAAGGCAACATTTTATGCGCGCGTAAACCTTCACCTCCGAGCGACATAGCTTATCCAAGGTTTCAATTTTTGTCGTTTGCCGCGTGGAACGGGCGCAAAGGTGTAGGGGGGGGGGGACGAAAAGTTCCCCCTCCCCTCTAGACTCTCACGTGCTCCCTCGACCCGGGCAATCTCGGTTCAATCTTCCCGCATTCGCCCGTTCCTCTCGTATGCCAGCTACGGACTCGCTCTGTCCCCTGAATTAAACATAAGTCAGCGAGTATAAAATATGCCGCGAATGTTGCCTGCTGAAATAAAACGCGCGTACGACTCGCGAGCGTTTTCTCGGGCAGAGGTGCCTCCCCCCCTCGTCGCCCTTCGCTTCGTTTGCCACGTGCACGCGTGATTTCACCGTACGGTAGAGAATTCGTGGACGTTTCTACCCCCGCGAAGAACCCTCCGCTCAATAGGAATAAAATGAGAATAAAATGACGACAGAGGATTTACTTGAACAGATTTTTTTTTTGGAAAATCACGTATCTTTTTCCTGCGTTAAGATTTATCGCTTATTAAGCCGGTTGAAGGATTCGCTTCCTGGGGACGTGACAAAAAGGACGAATGGCTGGGAGCTCGTGATGAATTCCCTCGATTATCTCAACAGACTGGGCATCGACGTGGACGTCGTCAGCAAAAGGACGACACCCGCCCTCCGATCGGCCGCGATTTATCGTCCCGCTGTGGAAACTCGCGCGCGAAACGAGGGACATGTCTCTCCTGTTGCGCAGCTCCCGTGTAACGTTACTGCGCCTAATGACGTCCACTTTACCGCTTTCCGTATGTCGTACCTCCCGCGACTAGATTTATCGGCACCGCTCGTCAAGGACGACGAGTCTTGCGCTTATCTGAAAAGCTCGGCACCGTCGATGCCAGGAAAACAGAACGGTACTCGTTGCCCAGGTTCCGGTATCCTTACACCGACGTTCATTTTGCCAAAGCATTTCCTCATTCAACCAACTGCCCAGCCAACGATAATAATCTCCTCTGATCCAGTCATTTCTGAACAATTTCAAGCAGAGAACGTGCCAATGTGTCGCGTTTAAATGAACGCCTTCGGTATTGAAATATTAAGATCTTTCTTGATTCCAGTGGACGTAAGTGATCGTAATGACTGTAATAAATGTAATATCCTCCTGAAATAGATATAAGTATCCGAAACGTGTGTGTCTTCTGGATACGTTGGAAGCAATTTCGATAAGTGCAACGATCCCCTTCCTTTTCATCTTTTGGAATTGACCGTCGCGTGACTCATTCCGCTGGCAAATTTCGGCTTTCCAAATAATTGCCCTGCCTTCACCTGTCCTGCGACCTTTTTTTTAACCTGAAAATTTCTCCCTCGGGGACACGGGGGAATTTATCGCTTCGAAACGCGTACGCGCGCGCGCGCAACAGTAGTTTCCTTCTCTTTCTCTGCCTGAGTCGTTCTTCGGCTTGGAGAACGGGCCGCGAGTCTCAAGGTCGTCCACTCCGGGTTTTCCAAATCGCGGTCCCAGATGACAGGCGACTTCCTACCGCCGTCCTCGTCTCTCGCGTTGCCGCTAGAGAGGGAGAATACGGGAGGGAGAAGACCGAGTGGGAAGCCCGAGAGAGGAACAGAGACGACCGCAACTTTGACGACGTAACGTCGTGAGAGAAAAATGTGCCTTCGCTACGTACGTACAGCCGATGTACTCGAAGATGAGTCAGAAATAACAACTATCGACTCTAATTCCTCTCTCTCTCTCTCTCTCTCTCTCTCTCTCTGTACACCAAGACGCTCCATTAAAACGAAATCCATTTTAACGAAGAAGCTGAATTGACATTCGACGAACGAATTGCTCGTAAGGTCCTTTGACATTTCTCGCATTTTCGTGGTAAAAAAAAATGTTTTGGGAAGCCAGCTAGTAACTGTCAAATGTCTTGGTTATCAACCGACACGCGCGCGTAGATCGACTTGTCTAAAATTCGGCGTTAGCGATACGTAAATGACATCTTTTTTACAGGCGCGATCGACTGTCTTCCGGGTCGATTTAAAAATAAAGTAAGGCCCGCGGGGCCAGAAACTGGCCTACGCCGTCGCCTAATCAACATCTGTCCATCTACCTTTTTGCTCACGTTTTTTTTTTCTTTACCAATCAGATCGATAGAGTAGAATTGAGTTTGTCCCCGAGATCCATTGGAATGTAATTTATCTGGCTAAAATTTATTTCTGCGGACATCTAATTACAATACTCCATCGCACGACACGAAGAACTTGCGAAAGATTTCAGATAATTCTTTTACTGATTATGAGTCGCTCGAAGGCATTGCGATCGAATAGGCTAGAATCAGCGATTACTTCATGCTCGGTTTTCCCCGATTCTTCCTCCTCGGCTGACCAATGAGAGATTGCTTGCCAGAAACATAAGCTCTTCCGATAGTCTCGATAAAGCATCGATTAGATCGAAAACGAGCATTTAACGTCGATCTTACGTACTTTAATTTTCGAGTGTCTCAGAATTTCGTGGCAGCCCTCGGACTCGTTTATCCTGGCATTCACGGCATTCTATTGGAGCGCATACCGCATCGAAATGGAATAGCCTGGATTCGAAAGGCCAACTCGGGTAGATAAGATCGGCAGATCGGAGAGTAGCTCGATGCCCGGGAGAAGGCGGAACGGGGGGCGGCCCTAAGGATCTTTGCTCCCTTCCACCTTTTTCCCTCTCTGTCCCTCTTCTCCCCCGCGAACCCCCGCCACGCTGGCGTAGAATTGAATCGTTCGATTATGCGGAGGCGCGCGACTTTTTCGCGCCTTTGTTGCTGCTTTGCAAAGCCGTGCATTGTCTTCGCTTTCCCTTCCCCTCCTCTTGGCGAGCTTACATCTCGTCGTTCTACCCTCCTTCACCCCTCCCCCTCCCCTCTGCCATTCTACGACTCCTTGTTCGTCGGCCGTGTTCACGCGGAATCACGAGAACCCAGTGATCCTTAGGTTTCTGCCATTTTCCAACGACTTCCTTTGTCCCGTCGAAAAGGTCGAAACGAAACGTTTGGCTCTCAATCGCCCGAGGCGTCCACGTCGTTTAATCCGCCGAATGACGAAGTACCATCGGCGAGAATCAATTAATCCGCATGGCCCGCGATATTTCCACGATATACGAGCGAGCGAGCGGGCCGCCGGCGGAACCTTTGATGATATTTATCGAACACGCGCGCGGAAATACGAGAGCAAAAAGCTGACGCGCGCGCGCGCCTCTTACCCTCGGTTTAGCGGTATCCCGGCCGATCCGGATTACCCGGCAATTATCAGAAAACAAAGAACGAACCTCTACGAAAAAGTACAAAAAAATGGAGAATCACTTGGAGCAGGACTATTGGAAATTCACTCTACCCACTTTTAAAAAATTCTTTCTAACGGCGACGGAAATTTCTTTGTACATGTGGCAGTACGTTGGTTTCAAAGTCCGAGGGGGGCGGAGAGGGAGTCGTGAAATGTCAGAACTCCGGCGGGTTGGTGTAATAAAGTCGCATTGGGATTGCTCGGTCATAGGACGTCTGGCCATTGCAACGAGGGGTGAATGCGGAGGTGTGGGCACTTGTTCCCCCGCTATCTGCCATCTCGTTGGGCCCCATCCTGCGGGCCTTACCTCTCTCGTGTATTGTCGTCGCTGGCTAACCACCGTGCGCCTCGTTTATGTGCATACGTTATGCACATTATCGTCATGCGCCGGATCGTGCATAACTTGTCCCCCCCCCCCTCCTACCTCCCCGTTGGTCCGTCCGTTTCTGTGAGTGGGACTTTCTCTCTCGCCTTCCTGTTTTCCACAATTTCGTCCACGTTTTTCTACCCTTCCGCGGTGACCTTTAACGCAGAAACATGTATTACGGCGTCGTTATAGCCCTCTGCCGGTGTTAATTTACCACCTATCCTCCTACTTTATGTCCTGTTTTCCCACCTGCTTTCCGAGCCGTTCCGTTAATCCAGCCGCTCGGGATTCATCGTTGCGCGCATATGTCGGCGCCGTATGTTTGCCCTAAAGATCCAATAAAGTCTCCTCCGACTCTAATCTCCCTCTCTTCTACCGCTCCATAAATCTGTCGGCCCGTTCGTTTTTTCCCCCCGCCGGAGGAAATGTGTATGCGCATCGCTCGCTGCAAAAAGCACGGCGGTGCAGCGATCCGTTGCATCTGCACTTGCGCGCCTACCTTTTTCACCTTTCTCTTTCGCCTGCAATTGCATAAAGCATGCATGCACGCGGATACACGTGGGGGGGGGGGTTAGTAAACGGGCCTGGAATGTAGAGCGATCTCCGATACTTTGGAGGCTTCGGCTCTGCCTCCGACGATGCTCTCCCCGTCACTTATGCGCCCGCGTTGCCACGTGCATCTTTAACCTTCTATGCACGGGGGAAATACCGTTCGAGGTTTGCCAACGGCCGACAAAAGGCCCCGGACAAAAACTGTCGACTAATGGCAATCGCCGACGGATGAGAAGAGACCTCGGGGCCGGCTAGAGTAAGACCGAGGAAAGGAGGAAGAGCTCGAAATTTCGAACGGTTTCTAACGGGAGAGAACGTGATCAGAGTCGCCCGGACCGTCCGAGAGAAATTCACGGCAACGGGGTGGGAGAAATACTGGCGAGGGTGCGAGCGAGAGGGAATGAGAGTCGTATGACTTGACGCTGTGTTGTCCGCACAAGGAGAGCAAGATGGGCTTGGAAGGTGCAAAAAGCACGTAGCCTCCTCGTTGAGCGAATATCACGGCTGGAAGGGGGCACGTGAGAGTCCGTCGGGAAGGAGACGATGATCTTAGAAGTTACGGAACTGCCATGACGGCTACACGTGTTTACAGAGCGACCGTCACCCACGTCCACCGGGACCAACACGTCCGCGCGATACCATCGTACGTCTCGACGGTCAGTTAAATGGTTCCCCCTGGACCAAAGGCCAGCTATTCCCGGGACTTTCCTGCTAACGAAAACCACGCTGGCGCGCCGGTCAGTGCGGAAGAAAAGTCGGCTTAGTAACCGGAGAACAGTTTTTGACAGTTGTAGTTGGTGATTTTTATTCGAATGACATGGCTGCCTCGGAGAGGGAAACGAATCCCCGGAAAACGTATTCGAGAGTGTTTAAGGAAAAGTCTCTGAGGAATGGTGCGTTACAGTGATTTATCCCTCGAAGAAACGGACGATCAAGCAGCGGAAGGATCAAGTCGACGGCTCGAGAGAACATGGAAAATGTGAAAATACGGTACTCGCTTTGATAGAGCCATTTTTTCGGCGGACTTTTTGCTTTTCTCAGGACGTCGTAACTTTATTGCCGGCGCTATTGTCCTCGCGAACGATCGACGTTCTGGACTGGCCAATGACGTCAGGGTCCTTTCTAATTCCGTGACGTCATGACCGATTAAGGATCGAAATGGTCCTGCTCGGGGCCCGTCCGTGAACCCCTTGGGGCCTCATAGCCTCGTCGAAGGTCGACAAACCGTCGTCGTTGTCGTTCGCGCCAGTTCGGTAGTCAGTCTGGTTTAGAATCTCGGATCAGAAAAGTCGTCCGTTGTTCCCCTCCCTTATTTCTCGCAAAAAGAAAATAGCCAAGCACTTTTGGAATCGAAGAGAAGCAGATGGCCACGAAATAGAATTATAACGATAACAGTTACGACGATATCGTTTTTCTTTCTGTCGAATTTTCGTCAATTTCGATGACGAGTTCTTTCGTTTGTCGAATGATTGGGGCCTTGATTAGTGTCTCTCGTTGAAGCATCCTACGAATCACGTACGCGATTCTCTACGATGTGCGTAGTCTCGGTCCTTGAACCTCCGGCTGGTTTCTTTGCCGCGGCGGTCGTCGACACCGGGCCGAAAAGTTCAGGCCCCGTCGGGCTTGCGGGAAGGCCGACCGATCGACGCCACGTTCTAGTTTCCTCCCGTTTCTATTGTCCGGCGAGTTACGTGCGAGACCGATCGATGACGATGATTTATCGTCCGTTATCCAAGAGGAAGAAAAAAAACCCAGAAAAATACAGCTCGCTCCGAAATCGTTTCTGTCGCGATGACCGCACGATTTTATCGGAAGAAAGGAGATTCATAAAAACGTCCTCGAACGTTACAAAATATAATAGCCCGTGATGAATGAAATTTTGTTCCCCCGTCTCAACGACCGTGCCTTTCGAGATTGAATTTTCGGCGAACGGTTCTCGCGCATCCCCCGCGATCGTTTGGCAATTGGCGAGGAGGTGTTTGACAAACCGATGACAGTTATCGAGAGACAACGATAAGACTACGGGCCACGGAGCGTACATTGCTTTCGCAATGGCATTCACCGTGCACGTTGGACTTTGGATTCGTTACGTGCCATCGCGTTTGCCCACGAAATCGTGACCTTCGCGCCCGATAACGCCTTAGCCGGCTCGGCGAATATTTTGAAACGAGCGCTCGTGTTTATTTGGACCCCGGGGCTTGCTATGTTTTTTATTTGGCACCTTGGCGAAAGCCAGGCCGTAGAATTTTGCCGGATGCTAAGGCGATTCCGACGTCCCCCGCCGATAAGTTCCCACCCTTGCCGTATGTAATTTTGGATTGCGCGTCAATTGACGTATATTTGGAACCGCTGGCGTGATCCTAACGCGATGACGCTCGTCCTCGGCTGATACCGCGTCTAGCGAGCCGTTAAATTGACATATCGAGGGACCTTGAGAACGATGGGTCGTTAAACCCGTCAGCAAAGTACCCGAAAACTCGGTAAAAGCGGTCGGCTCAAACCTGCAGGAAAATCTTCGATTTCAAATCAATCTTAATTTCCCTTCTATCGTTCGAATTTGACATGACGTGACTCCTGGCCGTTGTATAAATCGAGTGAGAGCACACGTGCTTGGCGCTGAGATATTTTCGTTGCGCTTGGGTGTTTGCTCACACGCGTCCGTGCGTACTCGTTGGATCATCGACGATGACTCTGCGCGAAACTACTACCTTGAGTCTTTTCCTCCGGAATAATCGTCTACCTTCTCCCACGTCACGAAACCTTTCGCAATCGCCAAGGAACGGACAACTGCGTTTCTCATTTGCCTTTGAGAAAAAATGCCGCGTTAGCAGGGATTATTTCGTTAATGGCAGGGAAAACTCGTGGAGAATATTCTTGGTTGTGCGATTGTTCCTTGCTGAGGATCCTCGGGCGTATCGACGCTGTCGAGATTCCAAGCACCGTTAGGCACTTTTTTCCTCGGGCCCCGGCGAAAATCCAGCGAGGAGTGTGGCCGGCATCGCTCGTAGATTCCATCAGCATAGATAAACACACTCTTTCTCTTGGGAACCTTTTGCCGGGGAGGCCGTCAGCCGAAGCCGAGGAGAAGCATTTAGCTCGTCGCTCGTATCTCTCTCCGCGGATTCGCGCACAATCGTGCGCGATGCAACGGCAACGCGATATTCCACGTCTCTAATCCTCTGCCCCGTCCCTCCCCCCTGGCCGTTATCGTAAATATCCAGGAACGTGTTGACCCGAGATCTCTTGGTCCACCTAATCGCCGAGAGATTCGTTTGCGCATCGAACGCTAATTCGTATTAATTGTACAGTGGTTCTCATGTGGATCAAGCACGAACGATTCACCCGTTTCATCAAGATCATAGATCGTTGGCCTCGTGCATGAGGATCGATTTTATTTAATAATATCACTATTCTCCGTGCGGTTTTCCGCGGTGTTGGAGTTGGTCCATCAACGTGCACATCTCTGAGCGGAGGGACGTGCATTAGGCGCTCGCGCGATCTCGTAGCGGTGTAATCGTTTATTTCGCGTCGACCTTTGCGGGGCACTACGTCAAAATGTCAGACGCGACCCCGCCTGGCGTAGGAGAGATGCACTGGGAACGCTGTAATGGGCCTACAAAGCGTAACAAACTGATGCGAGGTCAAACACACGACGGGCTATAAACACACGGAGGGAGATAAATGGGCCCTCGGGACTACCAGCATGGGCCCCGCGGAAAGTGCCTGCCTCTCGAGAGAAGGCCCTCGTCTCGCTTCCCCCTCGGTATCAGTTCCCCCTCGCGCAGCCACTTAAAACGAAACCATATTCCAAGCTATGGAGCGTCCAAGGGAAATCTTGTGACGCGCTCGGAAAAATGGCGCATTTCCTTGTCGATCGTTTCCTCGGTTTTCCGCCGATCAATCGGGCCTGGTTTACGCGCGAAGACCGTGAGATCGCCGCGAGGGTCCTTACGTCGGGACCCAGCCAACTGACGCGCGGGGTCAAAGGCACGACGGGCAATAAACACGGTCCAAGATAAACGGGCCCTTAAGGTCCGGCAGTGGGCCCTTCTCCCACTGTCACGGGTCCGTCTCTGCGCGCGGGCCTCGTTTCGCCTTGGTCTCGTCATTTTTACGCCCCCCGCGTGCCAGGTTTATGGGCCAATTCCGAGGCAAGTGGCAGCCGGAATAACAACCGTCTTCGATCGAACGGAAAAACGGACGAACGCTCGGCGTAAATCACCTGGAAAAGATTTAATGTTGACCCGGCGGAATGTCCGATCCGAAATCGTAACCCCGCGGGGCATCACCCGATGAATCATAGTTTTTTAAAAAGCCTTCGCCGGTTCTTGTTATTCTCGTGGCTTTACGCGTGCGATAAATCGATAGAGCGCTCGTCGAAACGCTGATAATTAGGCTGATCATTAGGGGCCTTAGTCTTATTAATTGTCGAATGCGCTCCGCCGAGGAGATGCGGTTTGCCAATCTCGCGGAGATTCGCCGCTGGTCGAAGTTCGCCGATTGACGACTGACCCTGCAGAGGCCCGATAACTGAGCTAGGCCCCCCGCAAAAAATGTTATCACAATTGCCCCGTTGGTCGTTACATTCGAGCGTTTCTGCGATCCACGGAAAGGCACGTATCTCCCGAGCGTCTGTCTCTCAGTCGGTGAATCCTCGATTAGCAATCACACTCCACAGAGGCAGCGGAGCCCATTTGTTTATGTCACGAAAACTCTCGGACTCGCTGTAATTTTACTCGCAGCTGCATTTTCGCTCTTCGCTACTGGCTTGTTTCTTTTTTTTCCTTAATTGACGGTGGCCGGTTTATGATTTCAGATGCCACAAACGGTTCCGTCTGCAGCCGGCTATTCGCCGTCCTTCGACTACAGCACCTTCCAGTTCGACCTGTCGCTCTTGCCGGACGATTACGGCGTGACGAGCACCGCGAACACCCTGAAACCCGAGCAGATCAAACAGGAAGCCCGTTCCCCGCGTCCAAGTTCGCCGACGGCATATCCGAGCCCGCCTTACCCGGGTTTCGGGGCCGGTGAGCTGCCTTTGTCGCCGAATTATTCACAGGACGGTTCACCAGGTTACCCCACGAGTCCCTACTACGTTCCCAGAAGCCCCCAGAGCGCCAAGCAACCGGTCAAGCGGGAGAAGAGTCTTGACCTCCTGGCCATTCTGCAAGAGTCCAGGTTGGTATCCCTTCAATCAAATTGCCAGGATCAATGAAATCGCGGGGACCGAAAAATTCCGGAAATCTGCGCGACTTTCTGCTTATCCTAATTTCCCGTGGGAAATGTTTGCCGGCTTTTAGACTGTTGGCCGAAAGTCTGGGCTACCGCGAAGATTCGACGGATTGCACAGTGCCCTGCACCCCGCCGAGGACGGAGGAGGATATTTACAACAGCCTCGACGCGGATTTCTTCGCGAAGAAGGAACCAGTGTCCCAGGGGGATCATCCGTTGCTCAAGGAAATCCTCTTCAAGGAGGAAGCCCGCGGGACGACGAGGGGGCCAAACGTTAGCGGTGATTCCTCGCCGTTGTCGAGCTCATCGACGTCCTCCCCGTCCGCCGGGCCAATCGAGTTCGCCAGCAATTCTCCGCTGAGGGAACTGCTCTTCCGAGGCTCTCGGAAGGAGGGGGCCAAGGGTAACACCCCGAAGAGCGAACGAGGAGAACAGGAGGACCCGGGGAACCCGCTTCGACGCGAGGAGGAACTCTTCAGGGACGGTCAGAAGAGCGATCATCAATTGCTGAGGGAAGTCCTGCGCGATACGAGCTTCCAGAGGAAGTACAACCTTAGACCCGTGGACCTGGGTGGCGTGGGCACCGGCTTCGTCGAGGACATGGAATCCGGGGAATGTGTCGGCGATCTCGCCAGGGAACAGATTGAACCAGTCCTCAGCCTTGCCATTCAACAGCTCCAGAAGGACTTCGACAACACCTGCGTAGCCCTGGGCATTCATCCCGGTGAGTAAATATCCTCGCTGAATCTCAATGAAATCCAGTGCACTCGCAACGATACTCAATTCCGCCGATTAATTAGACACCTCGGCGACATTGCAGGACAAATTATAAAATCCTCAAAACCGATTACCTTTTCCCCGTTTTTCTCCTTTACTCGCCGCAGAGGAATCTCGCTGGTGAAAAAGTCGTGACGTGTAGTCCGGGGGTCGGTTCCTCGGTGGACAGGAAGTTTGTAAATGTTGGAAAAATAGCTGTTAGTTTTTCCATTCTCCGAGATGGCGGCGCGTGACTCCCCGTTAGACCTTCTTGCTACCTTGCCGCGGGCGATCGCGTTCTGCCGTGCGCCTGCCGACCGGTTCGCGTCTATTTAGCCCGATCCATGATGTCACGTATGGAATAAGTTACGGAGTCACATCTCTCGCCGTGCTTTCACGGCTGTTACGAAATTTTCAGACTCGCGGCAAGGTCAGGGGAACGTGGGAGTCGAGGAGGAAAAAAAGTAGGAAAAGGAAAAACGTAGAGAACAGCGAGTCATAGTTGAGGAGTAGGATAGGACCGAGAGACGTTAGAGTTGGGAAAATGTTGTGTAGAGTTTTTCAAATTGAATTCCCGATCATCGGCCGACTACCGTGTTGACCCGAATGTATCGATGCCGGCCGTGCGTAACACGACGCTCCGCGTCTACCGTTATAAAGTCAGGTCCTCAGCGTCGGCTCTTCTTTTCCTCCTGTCGCGTTCACGAGCCGCGAAACTCGTTAACCGGACGAACATTTGCGCAGGTCGTTTTCATCTTCCGCCAATGTTGAGCGCACAACGACAATGATCGCGATTGAGCCAGCACGACGGTTCGAAGTATCGTTGAAATTTCAGAGACCTGTCGGTAACGATGGGTAACGATCGAGCGAAACGTCAACGGCATTGACTCATGCGACTGTCGATTGTCAGTGGATAAAAAGTGATTTAGCATTGCGATGCGCGTCGCGCACGTGGCAGGGAATAAACGAGGGACCCACGGCGCGGGGAAAAGGGGCATTTGCAGATGGATAAACGATCGAATTTTCGTTTCTAATTGCAGAGCCGAGACGCTGGAGCGCGGCTGACGTGGCAGCATGGGTGCAGTGGGCCAGGAGACAACTGCAACTACCGTCGGTCCCGTTGGAGAGCTTCAACGTCGACGGTGCGACGCTGGCTTCCCTTACCGAAGAAGAATTTTGCCAGAGAGCTCCTCAAGTTAGTAAAACAAAAGTTTCGTCAATGATCCCAATCGAAGATGTCCAAACTTTGGACTTGTTTTCTATGTTTTTTCATTGGATTTCCTTGAAGACTTTTCTGCCGATTGTTTTGTTCGTTGAATTTTATATCCCCTCTTATGCATTCCACGAGTACCGTTATGCAACTCCCGCGTCGAACTAGCGTTTATCCGGGAATTGGAGCGCGGATATAACGAAGCAATTAATAAGCCATGGCGTATCTGGTTCTGTTGAAGAATCACAATTAGTTAGGGAATCTGCGGCCGTTGGGAAGCTTGGAGCACTTTGGCGACATTACGGTACTAATACAGGTCCGTGGAATTGGAGTGGTGATTTTGACGGGCTTGGCTGTCGTTCTTATCTGCACGCTTGTCGTCAGCGGCATTTTTCGCAAAGGTTATCTAACGTCGGACGGAGAATTTATAACGATTTCCTCTACGATACGCTCTCGTGCGTTATCACGAGCCATGAATTTCGCCCGGCGAGCAAACTGTTCGATCAACGCCCATGTTTTCTCTCCGAAGGAACGGTCAACATTTTCTTCGTTCGCTAAGGAATTTTTAGCGCAAACCGATTACCGTGAATTTTCGAAGCGGACCGTTAAATCTCGCAAGAGGGAAGGCGCGACGGTAAGGTGATTATAGTTGAATGATCAAACACGGCCGCAACTCGAACGACGGTTAAGAAACCCACGAACCGCGGCGAGCAAGGTCCGGTGAAAGTGAATTTCCTGGAAACCGACTTACGTCCGTCTCTTTCCGCGTAATCCAGGCTCTCGGAGGGTTGCTCGACGACGGCCAGCTGAGTAAGCGTAGGCACGCAATAACGATAATGCCTCCTGTCGGGCTGTTTACGGGACCGGGAACGGCCGGTAGAAAAATAAAACGAACGAGCGACACGCGAGGGAATTTCTACGACGTTCGGCATTCCAGGACGGCCGATGACGGCATTTCTCGGACGAAAGCGTGACCACGAAAATGCTCAATGATTGACAATGAAAATTTCTAACGCCATCGGAACCGTTGCCTCGTTCCGTAATATTCGGGGAATCAATCGAGACTCCTCGGAGAGTTTCTGCACCGAGGACAAAGTTGCGCGAGTTATGCACCGTCCATAGCGATCTATGCTCGCCGAATGACGGGGATCTTATGCAAATGGCGAAAGCCGCTTTATTCGCCTGGCAAGGAGGGAAAATTTATCGTCCTCTGGCCGTGAGGCTAACGTGCGCTTTGTGCATTATTTTCGGGATGAGCCTGGACGAGTGGCACGGGGGGACCGAGAGACGCGTGCCGTTATTCCCGACAGCGTCATTATTGCATTCCATCGACGATTCTCCCGGGTGCATCAGGAGTCAACGTTTCGAAAGGCCGATGCACCGAGCTGCAACTCACGAGAGTTGGGAAAGGAAAATCCACAGTACCAAGGAGGAAAATCTCCAAGACTTGTAGATGAATTTTTGCAAATCCAGACTTTACGAAAGCATTTCTCCTCGAATTACAATCTACACTGTGGTTCTGCGGGAAATTGATTTCAGCAGCTGACCGAGGGAAATTGGCTATTAGCGAGCGGTTGCATATCTTGCGGGTAAAGTCAACCGGTTCCCCTCGGTTCCCTTGATCTTCGTCCTGCTCGGAGGATTGGTCTTTCCGTCGGCGAGCGATTGGCCCGTCGAGTCCGTGCACAACTCGCTCCCCGAAGTGGGTCAACGGCTGGCTGACCGTGCCTTGCTCGACTGCTCCTTCGCTTCGTGTTTGCCGCTCGTGCAAGCCGCTTTCTCTTCTCTCGCGGCGCAACGACTCCGCCGTAGGAATTCTAACGCTCTCGCGTCTCGCCCGCACCCCCCGCGGCCTTTACTTCTTTACGCCGGCAATGCTCTCCCCCGTTTCAATGGCTGCCCTTTAGGCCTCTCTTTGTTCCTACAATCTAGCCCAGCTAATGCCGTTTTTCACGCCTTCCCGTTTCACCGTTTACTTCAAATTCGTCTAAATTCGTTAATGTCCGTTAGGTCGACGCAATAATCCCAGAATTCGCCAGTCTCCCATCGTTAAATTATCCTGTGAAACACGGTGAATCCCCCCTCCCTGAGTTTATCGTGAGTCGAACGGAACTATCAGGACAGGTATCTGATGTTGGTTGCAGTGCGGAAGCATGCTCCACGCTCAGCTGGAGATCTGGAAGGCCGCTGTCGAAGAGTCCCCGAGGAACACACTCGCCGCTTCCTGGAGTCCAGCAGGAGTCGTGCAGAGTCCAGGAAATGGCAATGTCGGGATACCAACTGCAGTCGTCAGCGCGGGTTCAGCTAGCGTCAAGAGTTCCACATGCAGTATGGACTTCTCCGATGGTATTTATCAACCCATTTGTACTTAACAGGATGTAAAGGATAGTTTACGGCAGTCATTCAATTGTATTGAAACAAAGTAATCATTTCATTTGACATTTATTAGTTCTCGTGATGTTTACTAAATGTGCCTATGGTGGGGATCTCTATTTGCGTTTTCCAGAGGAAGACGAGGACTGCGAGCAGAATCAGTCGAACGGAACTAGCGTGGCCGGGAAAATGCGGAACGGTGGGTCCCATATTCATCTCTGGCAGTTCCTGAAGGAGTTGTTACAGAGCCCAGGTGTTCACGGTTCCTGCATACGCTGGCTGGACCGCGGGAAGGGGGTTTTCAAAATCGAGGACTCCGTTCGCGTGGCACGGTTGTGGGGCAAGAGGAAAAATAGGCCCGCTATGAACTACGACAAACTGAGTCGCAGTATCAGGCAGTACTATAAGAAAGGCATAATGAAGAAGACAGAGCGCAGTCAGAGGCTCGTCTATCAGTTCTGCCATCCTTATTGTCTCTGAAAGGGCAAAGGAAAAGCCCCGTCTGCGCGGTCCTCGAACGTCGGATTTTTATTCCTCGACGGACGAGAACGAATTTCGCCAGCGTCGGGGTTCTTAACGACTTCCGTCTTTTTCTACGTGCGATTTTCCCTGAATGACTGTGTGTGCAACGTGTGTCTGTTTTCACTGCCCACCCGCGTCAGCACCGAGGAAACGTTCCAAGGTGAAATACGTGACGGAAAATTGTTCTTGAATGGTCCGGTGCCAGGCGGGCAAGGGATCGGGACGAGTGCCTGATAAACGATTGTCTGGAGAACCAGCACGGAAGTCGAAGAAACGACGAATCATCCGCCGTGCTCGGCATTATTCCCCGTAATAAGGCTGGAGCAACGGTCGGGTATCCACGAGTACGCCCGTTTTGGGCGATCCTGTTTTTCCCTCTATCCTATCCCCTTCTCTATATCTTTCTTGCTTCGTGTTTTCTCTCTCTCCCACTCTTTCTCTCTCTCTCTCTCTCTCTTTTCTGTCCGTTCCCTCGTCCCCGGAGCTCAGTCGCTCCGATCGATAGTGACGTTGCAAGCGACAGCTTTGAAGACGTTTCCCGTCGACGCCCAGCGACGGAGAAGGTCCTCGCGGGAGGTACGACCCGCGACCCCCGACCCTCGACACCTCGTCGATGCCCTCGGACGGTCCCGCGGGAAGGGGGTAAAAATCGTTGAAACGGCGGAAAGGGCTCGCAGTTTTGCCATGCGACCGCTCCACCACGGCAGAGACGACTCTTTCCTCTCTATTCTCACGATTGCTTGCTGGTCACCGCCGCAGGAATGCCTCGCGCGACTTCCGGTCCATCGCCGGAAACCCACAGCGCGCGGAAATATTGGCCGCTGCTCGGTCCGTCGTTCACGGCCCAACTTTTCCCCATTCTTCTCCCGAAAGATTCCTCCCGAGGGGAAGGTCCTTAAGGACACGTTCGCGTTCTCCTTTGGCCATGGATCTTCCACCGGAGAATGGGCGCTCGCGGTGCGCGTGGGGCATTTCCGTAACGCGGCTGGTACCGGTGATTTTGGTCCCATATATCTATGATATATTAAACTTTGTATGTTCCATGAACGACTAGTATTTAAGGACACGTAGGTTCTAAGGGAAATCAATGAAAACGAGGCTCGCGTGAGCCGTTCGTTAAGAGATATACAATCGCGTTCGCGATTGCGTACCGTTAATCGTTGTTTTCTTTTTACATAGATATGTATATGTATACGTCGGCGTTGTCAGCGTGGGAGAAATTTCACGAATTCTCCGTGATTTCTCTCTCGTCCCAGAATGCTCGAAAAAAAAAGATCCTAACGCAACGCCGGATTTCTCGGCTCGTTGATGCGTCTTCCTTCAGAATCAACGGACGCTTCTCGGACGAGAAAAAAGATTTCGGAAGTTTGAAAAATCGCCAATCTGGCAACGGCTGTATACGCACGTTAGACATTACACGTATTTATCATCCATTTGTCGCGCTGACGGCTTCTAATAGCTTTCGAGATATTCTCTTCCGTTTACGTAAGTCCACCTTACGCGGCATATGTTTATTTAAACGTATTCGATAATAAGACTACGACCGCGTTGTAATACTCGGTCCTCCTTGTATCGTTTCGCTGGCCGATCGGCGTAATCGGTCTGTACATCCGTCGTATTTATTTAATCATGCTCTACGTACACGTAAGTCGAAGCAGTTGTATCGCTCGGACGATAATTATCGTCGTTCGAATCGAGTTGGCGCAGCAAGCTCACCTTCCTCGCCGACTTAGTTCGGCCGTCCATTATTCAAGGAAGAATAATTCGAAGCATCAACCGCTTACTTCACTTCCACTCTCAGGCTGGCCTTCTCGATTTCCACGATACAAATGTATATTTAATCCCGGTCTTCCCACGAGACATTGTTACACCTGTGTATTTATGCGCTCACGTTTTGACTGTCCTAATGAGATTAGGGTGGGTATTATCTCATAAATAATGATTATAATATATACAAATGATACAAATATATATATTATATTATATATTTTATTACAACGAGATTTTGTTGCTGCCGAGTTTCGGGGTGAGCTATACTAACATAAAAGGAAAAAAAAGAAATAAAGAATGTTGCACGAAGCACGATGTGTGTCAATGTTTTTACCCCTATTATGGTAATTAGGTATGATCCTTCTGAAATTCTTTTAACGACCGAAAATCAGCATCATTGGCGGTTACGCAACGGCCAGGAAAGCTTTAGATTCTTACCGAAATTCTATAGGTGGGCGCGAATGGTCACGGTTAATTTCTTCGGGGAAGGAGCGAAAGTGATCAGTCGCGGTCCTGGCGTCGGTGAAAGTTACCCAATTCGTTGGCCTAATCGTCGTCGAAAGTAAGTGAATCACTGCGCCCAGATCGGTTGATCTTTAAATCGAGTAATAAAAGTCCTCCCATCGTCATACGTTAAACGCAACTTTGAAAAGGCGGTGCGTGATAATCAAGTCCGTTTTTTTTTTCGACCCTGCAATGATACGAATTTCAAGCTATATGTAGAGTCTGCGGGGGAACTCCGCGAGTTCAAGGAAGATCGTTCTGGGACAAAATGAAGAAGAAGACAGGAAGGATGAAAGAGAAAGAAGTCGAACGGCAGAAGGGAATCCCAACGCTATAAAGATTAGTATCGGCTTGGAAGAAGAGCGGCGAACGGCGTGTTGGCGCGTCGGATCGACAAAGCGGGGCGGGCACGAGCAGTGGGCGTAGCTTTTCTCGCGATTTATGACGATTTAATCATACAATTAATCTAACACCTTGTTGCAACAACACCTCAACCCTAGCGGCCTGTTATTCCGACGGGCAGAAGGACGAAGGGGAGGGGGTTTTCGGGGCGGAGAGCTCGGACAGAAGGAAAAGGGGCTCGGGGAAAAATGGCTGGATGGATCTATCGTACTGGCAGGATCGAGCGATGAAAAAAAATCCTTAGGTATGAACACCGGCGAGGAAGACTCGCGGGGGTGATCCGATCGAAAGCCAATGAAACTCGAAGGCCTACCGGCGAAAAGCCGCTCCGAATAGGCCTACACTCTCGAAAGCCCCCTTGCGTAAGAGACCAGGGAAAACGGAATAATGGCAATCCAACGACGCAGTTCCTCCGCGTACAAATGGCAGGACTAAACGACTGCACCTGCATGCGATCCTCGCCGAACCCAAGAGAAATCGTCGCTGTCGACGTTGGCGTTGTACGCGTTTGTCGTTGCCCAGGAACAACCGGCAACGCTCCCACACACACGCGTGCGCAAACGTTTAACCGACCAACGGATACTCTCAGACACCCCCGCGAACGTTGCGATATCGCTCCCGCGTCTCTGTTGGACCAAGGACAACAACATTCTCCGCGAAACTAATTGCCAGGTAAATATATACGAACAACGAGCCGCGCGCGAGCCACTCCAACGACGCACACACACGCTCCACTCGATTTACCAACACTTACGCACATTCCGCGCGTCCATACGACGGAATTTATTGCGTCGAAGGCGGAGAAAGAGGGACTCTTAGCACGGGGCGCAGGGGGTCGCTCGTACGCGAGAGCGCATAATTTATGCTCTCATTATGCGACAACTGAGATTCATTACGCGCGACGACCATTGTCGACGATTCGGAGATCTATCATGGAATAATGTAAGGACCTCAACGCGTCATCACCCATTAAACATTACGGAAGGGAATTTTTTTTTAATTATTATTACATGTGAAAAAACAATGTTCTTTAATCTTATTTCTACTATACCCAAAAATTGAAACATGCAATTCTCGACGTAATTGTCCTTTACACTTTTTCGATAGATTTAATAGTTTTCAAATTATTACTGAATTTAACGTTTCTCGCAAGTGGTCGAGTGACACACTGGTTCATATATAAGAAGGCGGCCGGAAAGTAATAACGTGTAGTATGAAAGGAGAGAAGTTTAGCACTCCCCTAGACAAGGATGGAACACACATAACTGGTAAGGCACTGTCGCCTTTGGCGGCTCTTACCAAATTTTTTTTTAATTTTCGTTTTTTCTTCTACACAAGTAAACATAATTTTTTCTTAAGAAAATCCATGACGTCGAAACAAACCGTAGATTTCGCCGAAGAGAAAAATCATTTACGGGATATGATCCCTTCAATTGCAGTTCCCTAAGTATAATTTACGTATAATTTACGTTCTTATATTCACCTCCCAACCAATTCTATGCGAGCCAGTACAAAATGAAATACGAATTATAGTGATTGTCTGAGCAGGTAATCGTGGATAATAATGACTTGAAGTATTACGTGCTACCAACGTTTGCGTGAAAGGACTTTAACCCCCTTTATTTTCCCGAGGTCTATTTCTTCAGTACCTAGAGTGTGACCAATCGTTATTAAATTCCCATAACTTTAATCCATATGCGAGAAATCAAAGATATATTTTATAGTCCATCATTCCGAATCTCGCAATAGTCGGGGGAATTCCAAGGGCACTGGGGGCGGTCTTAGCAACTGTTTTGCTCAAGGAAGGAGAACGAGAGAGGGAAACGAAATGTTCGATGGGGAATCTGTTGGCGTAACTAGCAAGGTGTCGAGGGAGCCAGCCGACGTGCGAATGCGAACATAAATCCAAATTAGCGGCAACATAACGCGAACGTTGTCGATCGTACTCTCTCCTTGCCACCCTGTTTCTACCAACTGCATCGACGTCTTCCCTCCCGGTGGCAGCAAATGCGCGAATGACGGTAAATCGTAACTCGGACTATCGGGGCAATCAATCTCCTTAAAGAAACACCAAGAAACGATGCAGTGATACCACTGATTTTCATAAAACTGGATTCAGTATCAACTATGGAAAACATGAAGCCGTTTCGCTGTATAAGTAAAGCGGCCGGTAGAGCTTTATTGGACTGATTGATAATTGTTTAAAACAAGTGACAGCAACGCCAAGTATACGAAAACAGTGCATGAAATTTAGTGAAAAAATGTCTGATCACCCACTAACTTGTACTACTGAAAAATGTTTGTTAATAAAGATGTCACAATGCTCGATTTTTATTATTCAATATCCCTCACAATATGCGCATTCTTAATGTATTTTCACGCGTTGTGTCAATTACAGTATTTAGTCTTACCGATGGTGGGCTTTATCGACTTAATGTTTGATCGACCCATGATGTTACAATATTTGTTTTATCGATGATCAACCGGACTTTATTAACTAAAAGCACAGACGAGATATATCCTATATCCTATATCTCGGCTGTAAAAAACTTTAAAATTTAGTTTTAATTCCTGACATGCGCAGCGGTCACATCTTATACTGCGCCCGGACGATAACGTTGGGCGTGACACGGAAATGGTAATGGGGCTCTAGAGCCCCACAATGAGGTGACACGAAAATAGTAGATTGCATGAGTGGTCTATCCCTATACCTGGTTTGTGACTGTACATCATGCCATCGACACAGATGAGATATGGGACAGAACTATTATCTAAATTACACACATTTTATACAATTACCGCAGTATTCCGAAATTTGAGAATATTTTTCGCACATACTATTCATAAATCAATAGATCGCCAAATAATCCAATGTTTTCATATTTTCACATTGAAAATCATCAAATAAACTAAAAGTTAAGTAATTTAACGTCAATAATCGCTTAATGTATTCTAACTCATTTTAATGCATTTTCAACTCATTAACGCATTTTCAACAGATTTTCAACACATTTTAACATATTTAATCGCAATTTAAAGCACTGTAATGTATTTAATCGCATTTTCCACAAATTTTAACGTCTCTAAATGCATTTTCAACGCTTTTTATCGTATTTCAATGCATTTTAATGGATGTTAATGCTATTTTAACAAATTTTAACGCATTTCAACGCATTTTAATGGATTTCAATGCTATTTTAACGAATTTTATCATATTTCAACGCATTTCAATGGATTTTAATGCTATCTTAACGAATTTTAACATATTTCAACGCATTTTAATAGATTCTAATGCTATTTTAACGAATTTTAACGCATTGTATCTCTTGTGTGTCCTTATGAACATGTGTACAATAAAGACGTTTATTATTATTATTATTATATTTTAATATTAATATTATTATATTTTATCGAATTTAAACGCATTTTAATGTATTTTAATGCTCTTTTAACGTATTTTATCGTTTTTCAACGCATTTTAATGGATTTTAATGCATTTTTAACGTATTTTAACTCATTCTTGACGGATTTTAACACGTTTTAACGCATTTTAGCGCACCCTTTATTAAAAAATCGTATCAGTTCTACTATAAATTTCAGCCAAAAATGCATCCGCAACCAGATTTGGCGGCAAAGAAAAGAGTAATAATCCTTAACACATTTTCCTAGAAATTTAACTTGCGATGTATTGTCCAAGTTACAGCTTTCGCTTTTACTTACAATGGTAAAACAGTGTTATATATTACCGGCCGTGGAAAAACAGATCGATAAAACAGAATTCTGCTATAACGACCAAAAATTCTGAAAAATATTATTTCACCCTTGATAACTTCCAGGTATCTTTGAGTGATCTTTAGTTTCATATGACTGTTGAATGCGAACATAAGTAATATAATATTCATGATATTTAATATAATGTTCTACATTACCGACTGTGGAAAAAGAGATTGATAAATCCTGTATATTATACATTGTGTATATGCTATATATAACGTATTATAACCCATTTTAACACATTTTTACGCACCACATCGGTAACCGATCTGTAATCGCTAGACTGATTATCACCATTCTCAATTTGCATCGATGTAAGACGTCGGTAACCAATCTGTAATCGCTAGACTGATTATCGCCATTCTCAATTTGCATCGGTGTAAGACGTCGGTAACCAATCTGTAATCGCTAGACTGATTATTACCGTTGTCAATTTGCATCGGTGTAAGACGTCGGTAACCAATCTGTAATCGCTAGACTGATTATTACCGTTGTCAATTTACGTTCGTGTAGAATATCGGTAACGAATCTGCAATCGCTACACTGATTATCACAATTGTCAATTTACATCTGTGTAGAATATCGGTAACGAATCTGTAATCACTAGACTGATTCTCCCCGTCGTCAATTTACAGCGGTGTAGGACGTTGGTAACCGATCTGTAATTTCCGACGCATTTTAATAGATTTTAACGCATTCAAATCATTGTCAACGCATTTTCGACGCATTTTAACTTATTTCAATTCATTTTCAACGCACTTTCCACGAATTTTCGACGCATTTTAACAGATTTTAACACATCTGCGACGCATTTCAACTCATTTTTAACGCGCTTTCGACGCACTTTAACACATTTAAACGCATTCTGGACGTACTTTAACGTATGTTAACGTATTTTAATGCATTTTCATCGCATTTTAACGTATGTAAATGAATTTTAACGTATTTAAACGCATTCTTAACGCACTTTAACTCACTTTAACTCACTTTCATGCACTATTGACGTATTTTTACATATTTTCACACCTTATAACGCATTCATAATATATATTTTCGTGCATTATAACGCATATACAACATACGAACTATATACCTATTATATATACTATATACGTATTATATATGTAACATACGTACTATATACCTATTATATATACTATATACGTACTATATATGTAACATACGTACTATATACCTATTATATATACTATATACGTACTATATATGTAACATACGTACTATATACCTATTATATATACTATATACGTATTATATATGTAACATACGTACTATGTATCTATTATATATACTATATACGTACTATATATACTATATACGTACTATATATGTAACATACGTACTATATACCTATTATATATACTATATACGTACTATATATGTAACATACGTACTATATATCTATTATATATACAATATACGTATTATATATGTAACATACGTACTATATACCTATTATATATACTATATACGTATTATATATGTAACATACGTACTATATATGTAACATACGTACTATATACCTATTATATATACTATATACGTATTATATATGTAACATACGTACTATATACCTATTATATATACTATATACGTACTGTATATGTAACATACGTACTATATACCTATTATATATACTATATACGTACTATATATACTATATACGTACTATATATGTAACATACGTACTATATACCTATCATATATACTATATACGTATTATATATGTAACATACGTACTATATACCTATTATATATACTATATACGTATTATATATGTAACATACGTACTATATACCTATTATATATACTATATACGTACTATATATGTAACATACGTACTATATACCTATTATATATACTATATACGTACTATATATGTAACATACGTACTATATACCTATTATATATACTATATACGTATTATATATGTAACATACGTACTATATACCTATTATATATACTATATACGTATTATATATGTAACATACGTACTATATACCTATTATATATACTATATACGTATTATATATGTAACATACGTACTATATACCTATTATATATACTATATACGTACTATATATGTAACATACGTACTATATACCTATTATATATACTATATACGTACTATATATGTAACATACGTACTATATACCTATTATATATACTATATACGTACTATATATGTAACATACGTACTATATACCTATTATATATACTATATACGTATTATATATGTAACATACGTACTATATACCTATTATATATACTATATACGTATTATATATGTAACATACGTACTATATACCTATTATATATACTATATACGTATTATATATGTAACATACGTACTATATACCTATTATATATACTATATACGTATTATATATGTAACATACGTACTATATACCTATTATATATACAATATACGTACTATATATGTAACATACGTACTATATACCTATTATATATACAATATACGTACTATATACCTATTATATATACTATATACGTACTATATATGTAACATACGTACTATATACCTATCATATATACTATATACGTACTATATATGTAACATACGTACTATATACCTATTATATATAGTTTATACGTACTATATACCTGTTATATATGCTGTATACGTAATATATATATTATAAACGTATTATATACTCGTTGTACATACAATTTTATCGTATTTCAACGTATTTTAATGTATTTTAATGCATTCTTAACGTATTTTATCGCATTTAAACGCATTTTAATGTATTTTAACGCATCTTTAACGTAATTTATCGTATTTCAACGCAGTTTAATGTATTTTAATGCATTTTTAACGTATTTTATCGTATTTAAACGCATTTTAATGTATTATAATGCATTTTTAACGTATTTTATTGGATTTCAACGCATTTTAATGGATTTTAATGCAATATTTACGCATTTTATCGTATTTCAACGCATTTTAATGGATTTTAATGCAGTTTTAACGTATTTTATCGTATTTCAACGCATTTTAATGGATTTTAATGCATTCTTAACGCATTTTATCGTATTTCAACGCATTTTAATGGATTTCAATGTATTCTTAACGCATTTTATCGTATTTCAACACATTTTAATAGATTTTAATGCCCATTTCAGTTTCTTTAATTTTTTCGGCTCGTATAGTAGTTTTTTCGGCTAGTATAGTAGTTTTTTCTGGTAGTATAGTAGTTTTTTTTCGGCTAGTATAGTAGTTTTTCTGGTAGTATAGTAGTTTTTTTTGGTAGTATAGTAGTTCTTTCGGCTAGTATAGTAGTTTTTCTGGTAGTATAGTAGTTTTTTTCGGCTAGTATAGTAGTTTTTTCTGGTAGTATAGTAGTTTTTTCTGGTAGTATAGTAGTTTTTTTCGGCTAGTATAGTAGTTTTTTTATACTACTATACTACTATACTACTATACTACTATACTAGCCAAAAAAACTACTATACTACTATACTAGCCGAAAAAAACTACTATACTAGCCGAAAAAAACTACTATGCTAGCCGAAAAAAACTACTATACTAGCCGAAAAAACTACTATACTAGCCGAAAAAAACTACTATACTAGCCGAAAAATACTACTATACTACCAGAAAAACTACTATACTAGCCGAAAAAAACTACTATACTAGCCGAAAAAACTACTATACTAGCCGAAAAAACTACTATACTAGCCGAAAAAGCTACTATACTAGCCGAAAAAAACTACTATACTAGCCGAAAAAAACTACTATACTAGCCGGAAAAACTACTATACTACCCGAAGAAACTACTATACTACCAGAAAAAACTACTATACTACCAGAAAAAAACTACTACACTAGTCGAAAAAATTAAAGAAACTGAAATTAGCATTAAAATCTATTAAAATGCGTTGAAATACGATAAAATGCGTTAATAATGCATTAAAATACATTAAAATGTGTTGAAATACGATAAAATGCGTTAAGAATGCATTAAAATCCATTAAAATGCGTTGAAATACGATAAAATGCGTTAAGAATGCATTAAAATCCATTAAAATGCGTTGAAATATGATAAAATGCGTTAAGAATGCATTAAAATCCATTAAAATGCGTTGAAATACGATAAAATACGTGAAAAGTGCATTAAAATCCATTAAAATGCGTTGAAATACGATAAAATGTGTTAAGAATGCATTAAAATCTATTAAAATGCGTTGAAATACGATAAAATGCGTTAAGAATGCATTAAAATCTATTAAAATGCGTTGAAATACGATAAAATGCGTTAAGAATGCATTAAAATCTATTAAAATGCGTTGAAATACGATTAAATACCTTAAAAATGCATTAGAATCCATTAAAATGCGTTAAAATACGATAAAATACCTTAAAAATGCATTAAAATCCATTAAAATGCGTTGAAATACGATAAAATGCGTTAAGAATGCATTAAAATCCATTAAAATGCGTTGAAATACGATAAAATGCGTTAAGAATGCATTAAAATCTATTAAAATGCGTTGAAATACGATTAAATACCTTAAAAATGCATTAGAATCCATTAAAATGCGTTAAAATACGATAAAATACCTTAAAAATGCATTAAAATCCATTAAAATGCGTTAAAATACGATAAAATGCGTTAAGAATGCATTAAAATCCATTAAAATGCGTTGAAATACGATAAAATACGTGAAAAGTGCATTAAAATCCATTAAAATGCGTTGAAATACGATAAAATGCGTTAAGAATGCATTAAAATCCATTACAATGCGTTGAAATACGATAAAATGTGTTAAGAATGCATTAAAATCCATTAAAATGCGTTGAAATACGATAAAATGCGTTAAGAATGCATTAAAATCCATTAAAATGCGTTGAAATACGATAAAATGCGTTAAGAATGCATTAAAATCCATTAAAATGCGCTGAAATACGATAAAATGCGTTAAGAATGCATTAAAATCCATTAAAATGCGTTGAAATACGATAAAATGCGTTAAGAATGCATTAAAATCCATTACAATGCGTTGAAATACGATAAAATGTGTTAAGAATGCATTAAAATCCATTAAAATGCGTTGAAATACGATAAAATGCGTTAAGAATGCATTAAAATCCATCAAAATGCGTTTAAATACGATAAAATACGTGAAAAGTGCATTAAAATCCATCAAAATGCGTTGAAATACGATAAAATGCGTTAAGAATGCATTAAAATCCATTAAAATGCGTTGAAATACGATAAAATGCGTTAAGAATGCATTAAAATCTATTAAAATGCGTTGAAATACGATTAAATACCTTAAAAATGCATTAAAATCCATTAAAATGCGTTGAAATACGATAAAATGCGTTAAGAATGCATTAAAATCCATTAAAATGCGTTTAAATACGATAAAATACGTGAAAAGTGCATTAAAATCCATTAAAATGCGTTGAAATACGATAAAATGCGTTAAGAATGCATTAAAATCCATTAAAATGCGTTGAAATACGATAAAATGCGTTAAGAATGCATTAAAATCCATTAAAATGCGTTGAAATATGATAAAATGCGTTAAGAATGCATTAAAATCCATTAAAATGCGTTGAAATACGATAAAATACGTGAAAAGTGCATTAAAATCCATTAAAATGCGTTGAAATACGATAAAATGTGTTAAGAATGCATTAAAATCCATTAAAATGCGTTGAAATACGATAAAATGCGTTAAGAATGCATTAAAATCCATTAAAATGCGTTGAAATACGATAAAATACGTGAAAAGTGCATTAAAATCCATTAAAATGCGTTGAAATACGATAAAATAGTATGTACAACGAGTGTATAATACGTATATAATATATATATATATATATTACGTATACAGCATATATAATAGGTATTTAGTACTTATATTATATATATAATACTATATATATATTATATATAATAGGTATACAGTTCATATGTTGTATATGCGCTATAGTGCACGAAAATACGTATTATAATGCGTTATAAGGTGTGAAAATATATTAAAATACGTCAGTAGTGCATGAGAGTGAGTTAAAGTGCGTTAAGAATGCGTTTAAATACGTTAAAATTCATTTGCATACGTTAAAATGCGATGAAAATGCATTAAAATACGTTAACATACGTTAAAGTACGTCCAGAATGCGTTTAAATGTGTTAAAGTGCGTCGAAAGCGCGTTAAAAATGAGTTGAAATGCGTCGCAGATGTGTTAAAATCTGTTAAAATTCGTCGAAAATTCGTGGAAAATGCGTTGAAAATGAATTGAAATAAGTTAAAATGTGTCGAAAATGCGTTGACAATGATTTGAATGCGTTAAAATCTATTAAAATGCGTCGGAAATTACAAATCGGTTACCGACGTCCTACACCGCTGTAAATTGACGACGGGGAGAATCAGTCTAGTGATTACAGATTGGATACCGATATTCTACACGAATGTAAATTGACAATTGTGATAATCAGTGTAGCGATTGCAGATTCGTTACCGATATTCTACACGAACGTAAATTGAGAACTGTGACAATTAGTCTAGCGATTACAAATTGGTTACCGACGTCCTACACGGATTTAAATTGACAACGGCGATAATCAGTCTAGCGATTACAGATCGGTTACCGATGTTCTAGACGGATGTAAATTGAGATCTGTGATAATCAGTCTAGTGATTGCAGATTCGTTACCGATATTGTACACGGATGTAAATTGACAACGATAATAATCAGTCTAGCGATTACAGATTGGTTACCGACGTCTTACACGAATGTAAATTGAGAACGGTGGTAATCAGTCTAGCGATTGCAGATTGGTTACCGACGTCTTACAACAATGCAAGTTGAGAATGGTGATAATCAGTCTAGCGATTGCAGATTCGTTACCGATATTCTACACGAATGTAAATTGAGAATTGTGATAATCAGTCTACTGATTACCGACAGAATACCAAAATGTTTAATTGAACATACAATTTTTAATACGTTATAATATATTGAAAATGCATTAGAACATTAAAAATTGTATGAAAATGCTTTAAAATAGATTGGAACGTTTAGAAATGCATTAAAGTGTGTTGAAATAGGTTACAATGCGTTAAAATTCGTTAAAATAGCATTAGAATCTATTAAAATGCGTTGAAATATGTTAAAATTCGTTAAAATACATTTAGAGACGTTAAAATTTGTGGAAAATGCGATTAAATACATTACAATGCTTTAAATTGCGATTAAATATGTTAAAATGTGTTGAAAATCTGTTGAAAATGCGTTAATGAGTTGAAAATGCATTAAAATGTGTTAGAATACATTAAGCGATTATTGGCGTTAAATTACTTAACTTTTAGGTTATTTGATGATTTTCAGTGTGAAAATATGAATACATTGGATTATTTGGCGATCTGTTGATTCATGAATAGCATGTGCGAAAAATATTTTGAAACTTTCGAATACTGCGGTAATTGTATAAAATGTGTGTAATTTAGATAATAGTTCTGTCCCATCTGTGTCGATGGGTTACCGATCCATTAGCTTCGTCTGCATTGTCGACGGTGATAATCATTTGGTACCGACTGGTACGGACATTAATCCTAACCTGCTTCTAACGTTCTATGAGTTTCTGATTTAACCGGAATTCAATTCGAATTCTGACAGGCTAAGAACGCGAAATATAAATGGGATTATGATTAACGTAGCTTAATTTTACTGTTCCAAAAGTGTTATGGAAGCGCTAAATATTGCAGCATTAACAGAAATTGTTTGAAAGGTTCACTTTATCCGGACAAAGACTGTCGACGTTTTCAATCCAGTCACTTATTACTCTACATTTTTAGCACAATTTTACATTAAAATGGTTCCTGACAGATCAAAGTAAAGCAGACTTAGTGTTGGCATTATTCGCCATGAGATTCGGTGTTAAATATCATTAATTATAAATATGGCAAAATGAAAAAGAAATGTTTATTTTCATTGCGATGACTCTTCGCAAACAAGGTAAAAACACGAATATTTTGTAGTTCTCTTACGTTGTTCAACAGTTTGTTTTATGTCGATTAGTTTTACTGAATATAATCAATTGGAACAAATAATACGTTGTACAAATATATCTGTTGGTTTATAGGTTAGGTGGTTTCGATACTAAAAACGGAAATCAGTGGCAAAAAAGTTATCAGAACGATGTTGCATAGATCTTACAGTCTCCTCAGTTTTCTAAGAAATGCAAACTGTTATCAAAATGATCATTTTTATATACTTCAAATTGGGTTAGCAAAAAGGCATGCGAGTATCTTAATCACGCCTAAAAGTGATGCTGGATACAAATTATGTTTAATTCCAAGTTCTCAGAAGATCTACAATAACAGGAATAGGAGAACAGTCATAGACTTCAGACAGAGTTTTGTCTCATGTTCAAAATCATTAACCAAAGATGGCAAAACAAAAGTAGCTGAAAAAGATATTAGCACAAAGCTGAATGTTATTGCAAACAAGAAAGAAAAATTATCCATCAATAGCCAACAGAGGATAATTGAATTGGGTGAAGAAAAGTTGGGTAAGTTAAAAGAAAGAGTTTTAGATGTTAAACCGTTAGTACCTGATGAAAAACAAGAGAAAAAGTCCAAAGAGAAACTATCAGATGATAAATCAGAAAAGAAACAAACTGTTAAGGAGGAAAGTAAAGAACCAGCTAAAGAAGATGTAATTGCTAAGAAAGGTGAGCCATTCATATATAAACTTTTTTGAATTTTTAAAATAACCTCTACAATGTCATGTATTTTTTACAATGTCAATGTCATGTATTTTCAGCAAAATTGAAGACCAGAGTTGATAGGTCCACATCATCTTTAGAACGTAACTTCATCACACCAATAAGAGCAATGTCTGACTTTTTACTAAAACCAACTGACCTAGAATCTTTACCCAGGACAAAGAGAAGATCTCCTTATGAATTTGAACCACCAATCACGGTTTACTGGAGAAAAGATGTTGAAGCCAAGTAAGACAGCCATGTTCATACTAATATTTCCTTGTTTATTGTTGCATAAAATACATAACCTTATTATGGTTTTAGAGCTCTGGAAGTGTGGGGCTCTCGAGAAACGTTGCTTAAAGAATTATTAAAAAAAGAACTTGAAAGGAAAACTTATGAACAAAGTAAATACACTTCACATAATTGCCACACACATATATTTTATTACGAATAGTTCAATGCTAACTTATTTTAGACATTTTCACTGTGAAACGGAGACTGAGAGACTATAGACGGGAAATGGGAAATAAGACGGATACGGTGAAGGAAGAAGGCCTTTTTGGTAGATCCGGAAAAGTGGTCCTAACAGCTATTATAATGTAAGTTTATTGTCTAAAATTAGCGATAAATACAGGCGTCATACAAACACTTTGTGATTGCAATTTATTTATTTTTTACTTCCAGAAACGCTAGCAATTTTTTATTCAAACTTTTTGCCTGGATTTATACTGGCTCTCACAGTATGTTTTCCGAGTGTATACACTCCGCAGCTGACACTTGTAACCAGCTTATACTTGCCTACGGTATCCATAAGTCGGTACAAGTAAGTACTAATTTGACCAACAATGTTATCAACTTTTATCGTTTCATATTACGTTTTACCGTATAACACAATTAATAGAACCCAAATCCGGATCATCCATACGGTTACACCAACATGAAGTACGTTTCCTCCTTGATATCCGGTGTGGGTATTTTCTGCGTCGGTACCGGCTTGTCGGTATATCACGGAATTAACGGACTGCTTTTTCCTGAGCCAGTGGAGTCCTTTTACTGGGCCTACTTCATTCTAGGCGGTTCTATGGTATCCGAAGGAGCGACTCTGCTCGTAGCGATAAATTCTATAAAGAAAGGAGCCATGGAGAAAAATGCCAAATTCAAGGATTACGTGCTCGGAGGACAGGATCCATCCGTAAACGTCGTCCTCATGGAGGACCTTGCAGCTGTGAGTACTTCAGGATACCTCCCGAAGAAAACATTCCCAAGTTTATTTTTATTACTCTTATGGAATTGCAAACTGGATATTTGGTTGAGTTAGGTGGTGGGACTGGTCTGTGCCGCTACGTGTATGGGCCTTACTTCTTACCTGGACAATCCGATGTACGATGCCATCGGATCTCTCCTCGTAGGTGGCCTTCTCGGCGCTGTCGCTTCTTTCATCATATACACGAATGTTGCCGCGCTCGTAGGAAGGAGTATTTCCCAAGAAAACTTGGATAAAATCAACGCCGAGTTGGAAGCGGACATTATGGTGCGCCGATACAATTGTTAAAGTTTATATTTTCGCCTCTTTCACTAATTCCTTGCTGTCCAGGTCCGAGCGATTCATGACGTAAAGGGAATCGACATGGGCAACAATTTGGTACGATATAAAGCCGAGTTAGACTTTGACGGGCGAGAACTGACGAGGTCTTATCTTGACAAAAATGATCTCACTGCCATGTTGGAGGTGGGTGAATTGTTCCATCACAGCTTTTAAATTAATGTCCTTTACCTTCATACTCCTCCTCTTATTCGTTTCAGGAGGTGAAGAATTTCCAAAACATTGACGAGCTGGAGTCCTTTCTGCTTAAGCACGGCGAAAATATCGTCGACATGCTTGGCGGTGAAATCGACAGAATCGAATTGAAACTGAAGGTAGATCACTAGAGATTATATCCATAAATGCCAGTCGATGACCCGAATTATATCATGATTTTCTGTTGCAGAAAAACCATCCGGAGATACGACATTGTGATTTAGAAATTTTGTGAAGCAGCATAATTACGATACTTTTTAATTTTGGTGTAAATACTTGAGTGTAACGATAATTCAGTAACAAAATACTATTTAAATAGTCATAGGCTAGTCGCCTGTTTGCTAGAATTCGCCACGTATGGGACATTTTGTAACAAAGAAGCTTTAATAAAACACTGTATAGCATGGATCTGAATCGGTCTATTTATTTGTTCATCCCTCTGCCCTAAAATATTCTGAAATCAAAGAAGTAAGTCCGCCATATGCTTACTGCCATTTTGCCCGGTTACCATGGTGCTATTGATGACAACAAAAACATTGGATGCGGTGATCGTAACTCCGAATAAATTGAATAATCTACCAGGATTTACAATTACGATTTGTTTGTAAGCTCACTAGTATTTGTATATGACTCGAGCAATGTTGCTTATCCATGTTACTGCGTTAAGTTAAACAAAAGTGAAATGAAGTGGATCGAAAAAAAGTCAACACGGTCGGCCATGTGGTTGTTTCCCACCGAAAACAGAACAGTTGCAGCGTATGTATGTTGCACGCGGCCTCGGGATATAATAAGTAGATAAATTCTGTGATGAGCAGAACGAAGGCAAGGACTTCCGGCGAACGAAGGTCAAAAGGCGACATCGTTGAGAAGGTTGAGAAATACTTGGTAAAGCTTCATTTAATTTTAATGCGCTTTAGTATCATTTATTACTGTACATAGATCATAAATCTTTGCACTTCGTCTGTCTATTGACGTTAAACTTTTCGCAGGAAGATGATTCGGAAATGACTTCTGCCGAAAGCGAAGGGGACAGACGTTCGAGACGAAGATGGACGGTTTCTGGTGACGAGGACAAACATCGTCGCGAGAGTTTCCTCGGCGAGGGGGGTGGGGACGAGACGGAGAACGATTCCTCAACGGCTAAACGACCAGAAGTCCCGTCGAGGTCCAGCGAACGTCGTCGGATTCGCGACAGGACCCAGAGTTCCCACTCACACGGTCATCAAGAGGTTTCTAAAGGTCGAAAGAGGAGGGAAAGGTACGGTGGAAGACGTACACGCAGCGAACAGTTGCAGGAGGTCGAGGAAGACCGCCCCACTGACGACACTGTTGCGGACTCCTTGAAAAAATATCGCGGTGAGGGTGACGGTCCTCGCAAATCTCGACGAAAGAGGGAATCGTCGCGAGGTAAAAATAAAAACCACCAAAGTCAACGACAAAAGCATGAAATTTAATAGACACGTACTGAAAATAGTCTTATTTATGTTCACTTAATTTTGTGCATAAATCTTTGAACTTTTTACCTATCTGCATTGCAGAGGACATCGAAATACCTATAACTGAAATTCTACGACGATCGGAAGAAACGGCGCGAACGAAATACGAGGAGCCGGCACCGCTTCCCCAGTTGACGACCGACAGAATTTACGTGCAGGGCAAGAATGGCTTCACCGCTGTGAAAATCGACGCGTCGCGACGGGCACGGCAAGTTTCCAGAAGAAACCGGAGGGGCAGAAGAAATTCTCTGTTAGAGGATTCGCAGAGGCAACCGCACATAAGAGCCGCGATCGCCTCTCAAAGGATCTGGAAACGCAGTGGACTCGTTTTCCAAGGTCTTTCGGCAGGAATGGCTTTCCTGCATTTCCTCATGGTACAAGAAAATATTTATTAACGTTACCAGCTCCTTCCTAAACCTATTAAACAGTGCTAAAAAAATTGTACATTTCCTAAATATACACGTCATATTTTATTATTTAGCTTCAAGTATTCTTCATCAGCACGGTGGAATTCCTGAGAGAATATTCCGTTCTCTCGGAAATCTATGGCAGTATTTTTTCGTTCCTCATTGCCCTGTGCATCGTCTCCATTATGGATAAGTAAGTCGTGAAACACGATGGTAAATCTGAAATGCTTCGGTTTTCGGTTTAAATTCATTCCTGGATTTTTGTAGATTCGACCTGGCACGATTAGACTTGGAACACGCGCGTGAAATTTATGCAAATCACGCGAAATCTGCTCTCGCTGTTCCTCTCTATCTCGCGGCCTTCTGTTTACATCAGGCAACGGCGAAAACTGACAATTGGTTGGCATTGATACATTATCAAAATGCCAACGAAACCGTTTTGACCAATGTGAGTCCATTGCATTAAACATTAACTATCACGCAAAAGGTTTAGGATATTGATCAAATATTTCGTATGGTTTAAAAAAATTCGACTGTGACTTTAGGCTACTATTCCGGAAACATTGCTTCAGGAATTAACTGTTTGGGAGAGGATAACTATATCGAAGGACCTGTTGACTGTCCTGGCATGGCTGTTTGTTTCCCTAGGAACGCGGGAAGACATGCTGTTAACTCACCTGGAATCCATGGAAAAGTATGCCAATAACATTGAGTTAAAGTGATCGACTTATATTAATTTCTCCCACTCCCTTGATTCAAGGACAATTCAAGGTTTTCAGTTTATTCGTAACAGAATAGCGTTTGATATGTACAATATGTATAAAGTTCGTCTAAGTTTCGATAGTAATACGCGTCCTTTGTGTATATATATACACACACACGTAATTTATACGCAATAATAACGAATATATTATAATCATACATCGCAGTCATATAATAATAAAATATATTATAATAATATATTCGAGAGCAAATTGAATCGATAAATGCAAAACCGACCATTAATGTTATTTGGGCAGGTAGAGATTCTAACATAAAAAAAATTCATGTCAGTCTCCGCGCAAGAAAATTTCCATCAAAAAATTTTCTACAGTATTCCAAACATTGACGAGACTTTGTAAAAGTCGGGGGATACAAAGAGATTGACATTTGGGTGAGAAAGTTTTCAAGGGATTTATTGACTCGTGTAAAAAGTTCTTCCTGATTTCCCGACAGAAAACAAAAGTATTTTACAAGGCATCTTTGCTCGATGTTGCTGTATTCATTTCGGAACGAACTTTTTATAGGGGTCAATTTCTTTGGAAATGAGAAACGACGTTGCACTCGTCGATTCAATGGCGCGCTGCCTCGTTTAACGAGGGCGAAACAAGCGTGTTTATATATAAATAACATGCTAAAGCTTGTACTTGCGTGCGATGCAACGGATTAATACATAAATACTGCACGGATATTCCAACCGACCGGCAAGTCGTTCGTTTCGCGAGAACGAGAGAAAACCTCGTCGCGTAGTCCAAAATATATTTTCCTTAACTAGTACGTTAATGAAGGCACTGTTTGCGGTTCTCGCACCACTGGCGACGTTCCAATGAAAATTACATTCGTCGATACAAAAGGGGATTTTTCGAGTTTCGTTTGTAGAATACGCTCGGTAGTGGCAGTACATCGAGGGGAAGAAGAAATCTTCTCATCGGAGATTCTAAGAAATTCGAAAGGTCTAATGACGTAGCGTAGAAAAAGATTCGGCCGACAGCCGAGAAAATTTCTGGCCATTTCCTTTTTCCTATTCCTTTTCGAGGGGAAAGGATTGGTCAGCGGAAGAGGAGAAACGTGAAATTCGGTCGCTAAGAAGCGCTCGTTCGACGTGGGTCCTGTGCGTTTTGTAAAATCCGCTGGCTTCCGTCTTCCGGTCAAACGGGCCCGTTGTCCGGGTGTTCCATGTATCTGCACCAGGAACGCCCGTTGTTGTTGGCCTCCTGGCCAGCTGCTAACTCTCAGTCGTCGAAATCGTGCCTTAGCTTTATGTACAGGCAGGAGCCAAGAATAATTCCAAAAAGTTCCAACACTGACAGCCCCAGGCCGACCGCTCCCAGAATTATCAGGTGATCCTTCGTCGTTTCGAGGAACTTGTAGATACACCCCTACGCAACAACAAGTCGAGAGAAAATATTGAAACGCAATGGAAAACTTTATGTGTCGTTCGGTTGGCGAAAGGTACTGGCTCACTCACTGAATACTGAATGTTCGAGGGATGATCTCTTCTGCCGCAGAGCAACGTCGGTGTTTTGCAACAACTGTCCGGCACTAAACTGCCGTTGGCCAAAACTTCCTCGTCCTTGTGCCACTCGCTGGCCCGCCAGTCCTCGAATTTCACAGCTCCGCAACACTTGAACTGCAATTATTTCAATAGGGAATCCATAAAACCTTAACAAGAGATTCTCGCATTATCTTCAGTGGGTCCGTGAAATATTCCTTATCAATAGATAAAGGGCACCAGGGGTTCGTTAAACGATTGTCAAACCCATAAAGGACGAACCACGAGAAGTCTTCCTTTCGGTGGCGATAAACGATAAACGAATGTCGATGGATGAGGAAGGTGTGTCCTGCGGGCGAATAAAGAACGAAGAATTTCCGTGGTTAAGGGAGAAGAAGAGACGGTGATAACGGCGGTGCAGGCCGATGATAATGCACCGGACGCGATAACAAATAGCTCGTTATGCCGCGGGACAGCGTCGTCAACGGTGCCGGCGCCGAAGGGCGAGGAGATTAATGGAAGGCGACAACGTGTTTCCAGCGCGGTTCCACGTTAAATGGCAACTTTAACGCGCCCGTATAACCCCACGAGATTCCCCACCGATCCCCACCATTAGTCGCAATAAACAGCCGCGTACAAGCAAGCGCGTGCTGCGAAAGTCAAGCGGTAATCGTAAACGCCCTTCCCCCCACCAAAGATAAAGGAAAAGGTCGGCCCATGTCCCTTCTAGGCTATTTTATTGGACGGCAGGAAAGTAATTCGCGAAATATTCGTCACAGGAATGAACGAAGTAAATGTCCTTGATTCATGCATGTTGTTCGTTCCTCACCTCAATTTGCATTTGATCGATAGCAGCTGTTTCCCTCGATCGAACGGAATAATATTCAAGGAAAGTGCGGTTTAAGTTGTTCTTTAACTCGGGACCCACTTGTTCCTCGTAGAGCCGCGCTAGGGCACCGACTCCTGCCTCCAACATGAGGACCGCCATCACCACGAAAATGTACTGAAATCAGGCAGAAGAAGACAGGAATAAATATCGAGAAAAAGAGAGCTCTCGAAGATTCACTCAAGAGGCCTTGAAAAGCTTCGCTGGTAATAAATTAAAAAGCGCATTTATTCAGATGCTTTGATCTAGAGTAGAAATATTTTGAGATTGCAAAAAAAGGATGACGTATCAATATACTTGAACCGTATATTGCGTCGGAGGGAATGGATTTCCATGTTCGCCGGGCTTCAAATTTGTGCTACGTTAAACGTAAAAGCCGGAACAATTCCCGACGGGTATTTTCCCTTCCGGTTCCGTGAGTTCTGCGTCGATGTCGACCGACCAACGAATCCTGGAAGTCGTCTCGAATGGGATTCCACATCGACCCCCCTGGCCCCGTCGCCCCTTTTTCCCCGGCGGCGGTAGCGATCCCGCAAGTTCCTGCGCTGGCGTTTGTCTCCCCTGTGTCCTGCGCGAAATTTGCATCGCGTAACGAGCAAGCAAGCGAGCCATGCACGAATCCGCTTTAGGAAAGTCTCGTACGCGCGTCTGTGCCACGACATCGCCGGAGATGGAATATTAAATAGGGCCGAAAAATCGCCATGAGTTTTACGGGGGATATTTCAGCGGTGCCCCGTCAAGGATAACAACGGGAATTCCGCATCTCCCCTCTTTTTCTCGCCGGTTTTGCCCTTGTTTGGCGCATGACGTCGTCGCTGATAAATTAGTCCTTGCTAACCGCAATGGCGAGGACCGCTGACAAGGACCTGGCAGGCGATAGATCAAGCGCGCCAATTGCATCCCCGGCCGGTGCGCACTTCATTTATTCCCGCATATGTAGGTGCATGTCGGTTCATCGATTACCGATAACCCGTAATGGGATGTTCGCCCGTTGTGACTTGCTGGGACGACCGGATGGCGCGATGTTACCCGCCGCTCATTAGCTCGAGCGTTAATTACCCCGCCGACGATTCGGCTGATTAGCCGGAGGAGGAATTAAATACTCGCTGTTTGGGGCTTCGCGTCTCTGCGGCGAAATCGTGCGATCGTTAGGGACCGATTAAATGACAAGAGTAATCACGTGCCGTAGTGTCGCAGCGTCGGGGATTCCAATAATCATGGAAGAAAGGTCAGGGATCCCTGGCTTGTAATAATTCTGACCTTCTTACGTAAAGGCAAGGAAGAAAAACCGAGGGACCGTCGACCCGCGCCTGTTCATCGCTTTATAAGGACATATTCCCCTTTAATTCCCCCCGGCATCTCCTCTCTAACTTTCTCCTCTTCTCCTCGACGTTTCCTTAAATTATCGCGGCGTTCGTTATCTGGATTTACCTACCACAAAAATCTTAATTGACCGCCGTATATGGCGGCGTCTAATGAGACGATTCTTCCGCGCCGGCGGTATAGGTGGTGAAAGGGAGTATGTCGTTGGGGTGGGGAAGGAAGGCATTCGACCAGAGGGACCAAGGAGAGAAACACTTGTTACGACGTTGCCAATTCGCCATTCATTCTAAATCGCCCTCCCCCCTTCCTCTAACTTTCTTCTTCGCTCCGAGGATCAGATAACGGAACGGTTCGTCAAATTTCTACGTTAATTTTTATAACCCGTAGAATATTAATTCCATATGACATTATTATTATTATTATTATTCTTGGATTGTTCGTGAACGTCGCGAAAGCAGCGGCTTATCGTGGATCAAAGTACCGGACGAAAGCAGAAGGCGAACGACGGTAATTTGATCGTCTTCCGGCCGAAGGAGAAATCCTCTCCTATTTGCCTGGCAGTCTCCTTAAGCTGCCTGAAAGCGCAGACTTTAGATATTAGATCGGAATTTCTGCCGTTCATCCTCGTTCGCCGAGCATCCACGCGTTCGACAAATTATATCCATTCGTACGTACCTCGGCAAAATCGGAAACCGTTGCCGGCAGGAGCCTTGCGAACGGTCGATTTATCGACGGCGAATTTCCGATAAAGGAATGCACGTTTTTCGATGGCAAAGGAGGTTCCTCCGTGGCGGACAAGCGGGAGATCGCGTATGGACATCGATAATGAGGCGGAAAGTTCTAAACCAGGTTACACGAACGCTCACGCACACGCTGTCATACGTTCGAAAGTATATAGAATGGCAAAGAGGCGAGGGAAGCCGGAGCCTCGACCGTCCGACGATCCTGAGATTTGCAACGAGGGGGGCAAGGGGGAAGGGGAGGGGGACTCGTTATTGGCGCTCGCACGTTCCTCCACATCTCCTTTTAAGTCTTCGCTCTGCCCCCTCCCCACTGTCCACCCCCGCCGCCTTCCCCGGTAATCTTAACGGGGATGCGTGGCTGTTAGCCTCCCACCGGCCTAACAGTTTGGACCGCAACAGGATTGAGTATCTCCACGAGGGAACTCGGCCAACAGTGAAAATAATACAACAGCGAAACCCTCTTCCCGTGAAAGCCCGTTCCAGCGGCTCTAATCTACAAGCTTCGTAATCGTGGCCCGTTATCGTTGAACTTAATAAAAAATCTTGGTCCCGCTGAATTAGCGGCCAATTAGCGACGCCATTAGTTGCGGCTTTTGTTCCACGCTAATATTTCTCCATTGCATGGCCGTGGTTGGTTTTATTGCCCCGGGGACCACTCGCCGGTAGGAATAGCGTGGCAAAATCGCGTTGAAACGGGCCTCGGACGATATTTCGTCATTACAACGTCGTGGTAATCTCGGGGCTCGATCGTTTTCCCGGTGATGCCCCATCGCTTTGGCGCGCATAAATTGCCGATAAACGCCGAGGGATTCGCAGCGCGTCGAGACACTTAGGAAGCAATGCCGTCTCGCCGGCGGCGTTTCGATCCAGTCCGCTCGGGGACCGCTTCGAAACTGGTCCCGGCAAACACCGCCGATCGAACCCTCCGCGCATGATTAATTAACGGAAATCGCGAACGGCCGATCGCCTTCGTCGTCGATTAAGCCGCTGATCTACGGCGCCGATCACGGCCAACGACTTCGCCCCGATTTACGCACCTACCGGTAGAATAGGCGAATCGTTATCGTCGAGTAACCATCGACAAACAACACCGGAGAAAGGGAAATACGGCTCAACGGCAAAGTTTGATCCTTCGTAAACCGGCTCCTCTCGTCGATTACGTCACGCTTCGTTTATTCAATTGTTTTCTTAACAAGCAACAACCAACCGTCACCATTCGCCACGAAACAACCTTCTCCCTGGACGTTTTTTTCCTCAGCCGGAAATTCCGATTTACCGGGCTGGAAATAACCCAATTAGGTAGGACCGTCGCGGCAAATTTTGACGGTAAAAACGTGCTTCCGTAATTAAACGACATTTCCGGAAAGGGGCGAAGATCCGGTGAATTCGGGGGCATTGGGAAACTGCGAAAGGCATGATACGCCCTGTTAGGCGAATCGCGAGAGTCGACGATGCAACCGGAACGAGAGATTCCTAATTACCAAAGCCCCCGAGTGGAAGCTCAATTAAGTGAGCGACGAATTTCAACGAGTTTCTGGATTCACGGAGGACCGTGGAATATCACGTTAAGGGCAGAATAGTTGCTGGCTAATGCAAGGCCGACTATGCTGGTAGTTCTTAATTCAATACAACTATAAACTACCCAAAAGTATTTCCCTCGTCCCTAGGACTCTACCATTGTTACGGCATATTAGTAATTTTACGGTAGTTAACGACAACTCTGTGAATGAAGACAGTTTAAAAAGTCGGGAATAAGAAACCGCGCGGAAGACGCGATTAACCGCCATTTTGCTGGCGATTAAAAGTATTTCACTGCGGCCGATTAAAGAGAAACTTGGCAGCTAAAGCGATGATTATCGTCGATTTATGGCGAAGGTGCGGAATTTCAACGGGAAATGGAGATGCTGACGGGCATTAATCCTGCCAACGATTCAATTAATGCGACGAAAAATTCCCGCTGACACGGTGATAATTACCTGAGTTTCGTTATTAAATCAAATAATTACTGTCCGTGTTGATTCAGCAGATTATGTTGCCCTTTTAAACGAAACGAGTATCATTAAGTATTTCTACGGGTTCGGTATCGGCAATGTGACGGTAAAATGGAAGCGATATTACCTCGTTCAATGTAATCCTCATTCGCTGCTAGTGGTGGGTGGGTAGGGGTTCGTTGATTTTAATTAACGATTACATGAATTTTTAATTTCCTTAAACGACGAGGCGCATCGCTTAAAACTGGCACCTGCCCCGTAAAAATGGCGCACCTGTTGCTGAGGAAATATCGCCGGCAAGATAACTTGTCGGTCGATTAAGGTGAATTTGAAAAATCACGTTGCACCGCGAGGGAATCGCCAAAGGGAGAAAACTTTATCTCTTTACGATCAGCCCGCCGGCGAACAACGCCGGTATTCGATTATCGCCGTGAAACCAAGCTAGAACCGACTTTATCATTCGAAAAGAGGGAGGAGGGGATGAGGGCGACGAAAGACTCAAGGCCGACGGCCTTCCTAAACTCCGGGCAAAGAAAAGAAAAAAACCTGTGGATCGATGGCAGTGCAAAGTTTAATCGGCTTTCACCGGATCGTAGGGACTCTCGCGAGATTCTCGTCTTCCCCCGGGACGTATGAATCGGCCGTGCGGTAAAGTTTGGCGAGGTCGATAAGTCCCTCGATATCCCCTGCGATGGCGATTAAGGAGAAGCCACGAGTTTGATTACGTGAGGGCACGTAATTGCGATTAGCCGGGTAAGTGAAGCGGATCTGACAAACGGTCGCGCCTGCTAATTACCGATCCTTTATCGGCAGGAGAGTGGAATTTGCGGCATCCTCCGGCGACCCTCACGAGCGTCAAGGTCATAACTAAAACCCCCACCCCGGGAGAATGATAGGCCGATTTAGTGAACCGATATCCTTCGTCATTTGCCATCCTTCTCGTGGGCCACCTTTGCCCTCCTTTCTCTCTCTCTCTCGCTCTTTCCTCCTTGGTCTGGCCGATGTCTACCCGCTTCTCCGGCAGAGACATTCGAACAAAGCTCGGAATTAATTAGTCGAGCCAGAGTGGAGCAGTGACAAATTGCTCGGCCGTATGTGACTGATCGATACGGGCTACTAAGTTACCCCGCACCACGACAATCGACATGGAATTTCAATTCCGTCATCGGAAGAATATTCCATCTCTTCGGATCAATCGATGAAATCATTCGCCAAGATGTTCCAGGAATATGAGTCATTCCTGGAGCTCGGTGAAGCTAGTGCAAACCTTTTCTACGGTTAAGGATTTGTGCAGGTACTTACGATTAAAAGGACACATCGATTTTCGGAAGTGACACCGCCACATCCGAGCCAGCTTCCCACGACGGCTAAAGCTCCTGCGACGATGAGAGCGTAGGCCAGAAGGGGGTAGGTCGAAGTGGTCATTAACGATATGTAACTGTGCTTCGCCACGACCGTCCATATTCCAATTCCGCCCACCACAATCCCCGACAGCTGAAACAAAAAACGTACCCACCTCTTGACAATCGGAAAACAATATCAATTGGTTAACAACGAGTACCGTTTTGTCCTTCCCAAAGGATCGTGTTCTTCCCCCTTTGGAAATGTCGGCGAGGCAATTGGCGAGCGGTCGATCACGCTCAATCTTTTTTTTGCCCCACCGACAGCCTCGAAACTTTCCCGGGGGAATACAGGAGAAGCGCGTAATCTGAAATGTACGAGGTACATTGTCGTTGATATCGCTCGGCAGGAGCCGATATTTACGGTGCATCGGGATATACTCGTAGAGCCATCCGGTCGCTCCGTTTTCTCCTCGATAAACGCCAAGTAATAACGCTCAGAGCGATCGATGGACACGACGACAGCCAGCGGGCAAAGTAATTGATCGCTTTCAATAAATATCACGTCAAACACACTCAACGGAATTATTTCATCCTCCTAAACAACTGGCCGATGTCTTAATCGTGGAAAGCGAGGACGAGCCAGAGGGAAAAGCTTTATTAAAGAATTTAAATTTTCCAGAATAGAAAGTATCGTGTTATGCCCCGTCGGGAATGTGTTAATCGGGAAAAGGGACAGGCCGTTGAAGAATCGTGTTTATGTTTGGGAATTCGGTAATTTCTGTGTACGGAGCTGTTCACCGCGGGGAGGACGAATCCCTCTCAATGGCCGACGAATTTCAATGCTTATCCGTCAGTGTTTTCATGGCCGGGCACATACCTGAGGATCTCGCGTGACGGGTTTTCTGGAATTCTTCTCGCCCACGCCCCCCACTGCTCTCCCCGTGCGGTTCCTCTTTCATATCCCCGTTACCGCATTCTTACATCGAAAAAGTAGATAGCCGAGATTCGTACAAATCTCTTTAATCACACCGATCGCCATTACTTTTACTACTTTCTTAAAATATTTTTCGAGACTCCGAGGAATTCTTTTTTTTTCTTTCCTTAGGGGAGTTTGGAGATTCATTTTTCGTTGGTCTTTCAACGCGCACGTTCGAGCTCGGTGATTCAGTGCTCGTAAAAGGATTATAATAGATCGCATTCACGATGATCGTTCTGTGGGCGATCCTCGTGACATCTCCAGACGCGATACGCTCAAGGATTTAGGTTGACGCGTGGAGCGACGAATTTCTCGCTTTGCCTTGTCTCCTCTCGCCGCGAGGAAAGCCGCATCTCCGTCGGCTCAATGTCACCGGCGGAGATTAATGAAATTTCACGCGCCTCACGCACATACGGCTGACAATGTCAACACCACTGGGAACGTTTCACGTGATACCGATTGGGTTCAAAGAAATATTACATTCCCGGCGGCCTGTCTCTCGATAATCCTCGTTGTCAATTTTGTGATCCCGCGCAAAGCATGCGAGGATAGCACGGGAGGAGCTGGTAAGGAAGGGACGGGGAAGAAGGGCGAGGAAACGGTGTAATCCTGCCTCGTCGTACTAACGTTATTATTAAAGGTGGACAATGCAGCGGGTACCTGCAGGGACTTTGCCGCGGATTTTCCAGTATCACTCTGCCGGCATTATTACGGCATTGCTAAGGCAGCTGGTACCGTTCCGGCCGTTGCTATTTCCGCGCCAGTAACTTCCGTCCTCGGCACTCTTCGTCGTCGTCGTCGTCCGATCCACGCTGTTTGTTTTCACTGTTGGCGCGATAAAAGCCTCCCCGTCAAACCCGACTCACGTCCCGTTGCGTCTGATTTGCTTTCGTCCAATCGCGATTTCATTCCCAGCCGCATCCGTCAGCGACGTGTTAAACCCGCGGCCATGCACGCGCGGTTAATTATTATTCAGCGCGGGAGAAAGGCTCCGAGGACCGTTCTGGAATATTGCAGATCCAATCTCGAAGAGGCACGTAAATCCTCGGCCGAAGGAGAACCCGTCCTGACCTGGGGCGAAATTAGAATAATTACATGTATTCCCCCACCCTTCTCGCACCGTTCCCATCGCCATCTCCTTCTCCCCCCTTCACACCTCTGTTCGCACGGCCATAGAATTATCACTCTCTTCCCTGCTCTTTTTTCACATCCCTTCCTTTCGAGTATCGTGCTCCATTTCACTTTATTTTCTCTTCCCTTCCTCGTCCGTTCGGCTGTTATTATCTTCCTCCGCCAGCCCCCAAGATTTTCTCGCAAATCCAACCATCGCGATCTTACCCCAGCCCTTTTGGCGACTGCCTGGTATCTTCCGGTTTCCTTCGTCCTTGAGGATTACGACGGCGAGTTATGCGTCTGGAGTAGTAGTCTTCTCCCTCGGGTAACCGCCGCTAATTCGGTTTCTCGGGACAACGTACTTTGTGAGAAACATGCGAATCCTCCAAGCATTTTCACGAGACGTCCGAGCATTGTTTCCAACCTTCCTCCGACTTCATGCTTATTTGGTCCACGAAATTTCACAGGACGTGCTTCGCGAAAGACAAGAAATCAATCTGTATCGACTTGGCAATCAGGGTTCAATGCAGAGAATTGCGATGAATCTAGGTGACGGTGAATACAGGGGGGGGGGGTAATAAAATGACTTATTAAGGCGGGAAAACGGAAGGAACCGGACGAGCACGGAGGGTCGAGGAAATTGATGAAAGGATAAGCCAAGCTGTAGGGAGGGGGGCCGAGCGGGGTAGCTGAGTCGAGGAGAAGGAAGACACGCGATATATCGCCTCGGAATAACCCACGATGGATAAAGCATCGTCGGGGACGTGCAGTTGGCTTTGGTGCAGGCGCGTTGCATCTGACGCACGCGATCGATGGAGATTGCGAGGAAGCCTTCGGGAAGGAACTCACGGCCCGTCTTTTCACTCGGCACTCCGAACAATCAACCAAGAGATCGAGTTATGCCGACCGAACGCTCAACAACGACAGCCACTCACGTCTATCAATGAGCGACAGCGCGGAAAAATCCGGCCAGATTTATTTACCATTTGGCCGAACTTCGGTTGGCCGTCGACGGAAATGTTTCTGTTTGACAAATGAGTCGTTCAAGTCTTAGCCTTTACACAGCCTCGAGATAAGCGCTTTGTTATTCAATTGGACGTTTTTACTGCGCCCAGGACACTCCCACTTGTGTCGTCCTGCCAGTGCATGCTGGTACATACATGCTGAGGATTGTTGCGGCTGGATGCGTAATGACAGCCCCGTAATAGGGGATGCCTGGCGGTAATGCGCGCACGGCAAAACCCGGCTGGACCACACAGGACGAGCCTTTCATACGGGATCTTACGTAACCGCACGCCAAGGTGCACAAGTGCACGTGAAAAAGCCAGGATTGCCCGGACGACCCGTGCCGGTCAACGTAGTGAATTAAAAAACAGAGAGAAAACGAGAGTATCTAAAAGTTGAGAGAGGATCACGAAAAAACTAAGTTGCTGAATTTTTCATGAAACCGATGTCCATGCACGAACAAGTCCGTTTCTCAATTATCTCGAAAGGGTCAGGGAATCGGGAAATCCAATACCATTGGCTTAGGGAATTCTAAGGGAGATAAAAAAACGAAATTGCCGATTAGGAGACAAGCCAACGGTGGGTCCTAATAGACCATTACTAGTAGCTTCTTCGGTGGGGAGTGTTAATTATGATAATTAAGCATTTTCTGCGTAACTTGGGTTCCCTACGAGCGTATCGGCTCCGTCAATTTACGTCAAAAGCGAACTTGCAAAACTGCGGGAACTCACGTCTTAAGCTTCTCACAGGGCGCTTAATCCCCGGGCGAACTTCTCGCCTAATTCAATGGCCGATCCGACGGTTAATTGGCCCGACGAGGACGGAAGAACGTTGCTGCTATGGAAATCGCAGGAATTTACGATAGGAAAAACGTCTATCCCCGGCTGAATTATGCGGTTCAAGTAATTGCGGCGGAGTCGTGCAATTTCAATGGTGATCGAATCTGGAAAAGCGCGGGGGGGAATGATTTTTACGGCGATTAGTCGTCCGAGCGCGCACGCATTCCGTGTAATTTTATTCGGAGCGATATCGGCTTTCTTTATCGCGAGAACTTAGGTGCAGCCACGGCCGGTGAACTAAATTAGAAGGCAGATAAGTGGAGTCTATGCGTGTGTTTACAAGTGTTACACGTGTTTCATACCCGTCGGACTGAGAGAGAGAGAGAGAGAGAGAGAGGGGATAAGCGAGGGGGAAGGAGAAGGAACGAGGAAGGCGGAGAGAAACAATCCTGTTCCTGCCGTTTGATCGGCCCGTTTCCGTTTTATCGGTGTTTAAAGCTTTCCCGGGGGGGGGGGGGGGGTAGAATCTTCCGTGCAATTGTGCGGCCAAAGAGCCTGGCAATTTGCATCGGTACTCGCTGGGAGGGACTTTTACGTCGGAATTATAACGTCTAAATGACCTTTTCATTCGTCTCGCCATCCAGCCGAGAGATTTTCAACGGAACTCCGGCACTCTAGCTTTTCCCGGGGCAGGCTAGCGGCTTCATTTACACAGAAATTGCCTGCGCGAGACTAATTCCTTCGTGGGCGATTGCAAAAGCTGCGACGAATCTCGCAGGACAGCCAACTCGCCAGCCGTTTTTAACCGCGGCTCAAAGTTCCCTTTCGAGCTACGTTCACCCCGATTGACTTGAAAAAATTCTCTGCTTATACTCACGAAGAGCACGACGTTGTAAATGTGCAGAACGTATTTGAGGAAGTTGACGGAACAGCAACCATCGTCCCGGGTTCTGATCCTCGTCGATGTACCGGGCAGTCTCTCGGAACTCTTAGCCATGGCTCTTGATTTCTGTCGCTAGAATTCTCTGTCAACGCTGCACCAGCCTCGTCGTCACCTCGTCACTGCTACTGAAACGCAGAAGAAGAATACGTGAATCGACGGCTTAATGCTTCATTGCCCTGCCGAGTCAATAGATTAATCAGCCAGAGAATATAAGTTTCTTTGAGGATGTTTCGCGAGAGTGGGAATTGCGTGGTTGGGCGTGAACTGAATGGGAGGGGGGGGGGTGCGCTCGGATGAAAAGGAACAAACCGACCGGTGAGAGCGGAAGACGGGGCTGATTGCAGTGACTGAGAAATCCGAGGAGGCAAGATGAAAGAAGAGAAACCGCGAAATTAAATGGGAGTGAGAACGCTTGGCGCACGTAGGCGAGCCTTTCGAATCGCACAGAAAGGCAGAAAGGAAGAAAAGACCCGCGTAGGTGCGTACTAAAGGAAGGACCAAAATTCTTTGCTCAGCGGCTAAATTGCCGTTGTTCGGTAAACCAATGATTCGGAAAAATGAATTTTCCCAGAGTTCCTTTCGCGAAGATCCGAGAATTCGCGGTTCAACCACGCGGAAGGGAAAAGGAGTTTTGCGGAGACGGAAAGATCTATTATCGGGGTGGATTCTGTGGGCAGACGGGACATAGATCACGCGGAAACGGGAGTAAACACGGAAGTGGAGAAAGAAAGGAACCGCGACGGTCGAAGACGAGGAAGACGGGGAGGATAAGTCTCCGGGAAGCTCGGGTGAGATAAAATTTACAGCGTTCCTCGGGCAGTAAACATTAAAGAATCATAACTCATGCGCGCCCGCTTTTCCGCCGGTTTTCCCGTCAAATCGTCGCGAAACGACGACCCTGTCCACGGAAAGCACTGGACCCGCCGTCAACTCCTGCAACTTTTGTCGAGGTGAAAAATATGAAAGAGGAAGGTGAAGGAAAGCAAGGACAGCGTTTGGAAGTTGTTTATCTGGACGCTCGATATTGTACGTGCAATGGCTGAAAAATATTAAAGTTCTCAAGGAAAAAGATACCGAGTAATCAGTTGCTAAGAGATTCATTTAAATTCACGGGGACAATAATCTCATGCCGTGAATTGGAATGTCGTAGACAAATGTCTTACGATGACATCGTGGTAATTCGTGGTAGAATTCCTCGGCAGATCGTCGGGCTAAACGGTCGGAAAGGTTCTTCCTTTATGGGCCGAGGATATTCGAGGCAGGGAGAGATAATCTTCCGGCCACGCGCCTGCTTGCTCAACGCACGTATCTCTCGGTTGGCCCACGTGTTAGAAAAGTCACGAGCGACGTGTGCCGCCGCCGACGACGACGACGATGACGCCCACTTGGGAATACGACCCACGTGTGTCCCTGCGCGAAGCATCGATACTCGAAGCAATCGTCTCTGACGGATAAACCGCAGGCTCCCCGTCAAACGATTCGACCGAAGGCACGCTCGATGGCCCGCTTATCGCCCTCTTGGCTGATTTACCATCGTCGGCTTTCCCAAGTCCACGCTTTCCTTCCCCGTCGTGCCATAAATTCCGACGCAGGACACGGGCGATCGGTTCGTCGGAAGCCGGGAGAGACCGACGAGCGCCGTGCAATAATTCCCCATTGCGCAAAACTCGTTTCACGCTCGCCAAGAAACGATCGCTGACCCGTTAACAAATTTCCCTTAAAAAGGGAAGAACGAGACGTAATTTACGGGGGACTGTCACGAGTTGCACGAAAGAAATTCTGTCTCGGCAATTTCCCCTGGATTATCGTTCCCGGGGAATATTTGGATTTATTATCGTCGCTCGTGCATTCGTCGAGCGGGCTTAGACGGAGGAGAGTTTTATTCCGGTGGACGTGCGGTTGGTACGATGGTGACAGGGCGAAAATCGTGTCCCATGAGAGGCGATAGCCCGGCTCTCGGTGCGATCCCTTCCCGTCAATTTATACGGCGTGGCGAGTTCCCAGCATCGACATATCCTCATTTATCCCAATGTACTATAACGTCCACGTCGCCAATTTGCCAATCGAGCCAATCATCCAATCGCATTAACCTTGCTGGCCATTCATAGACCCCGCTTGGCTTTTTATTGGCCGGTTCCTGCGCCAGATGGAAAATTCAGCAGCGCAGTTTCGCCGGCGGTGCAGTTGCAACGTTGCACCGTCGACGTTTCATTAAAGCCCACAATGGACCCGGAAATCGCACGGCGCTCGGATATTGGCTCAAACGATAAAAAACCCTAGGCGGATTAAGCGACTATCGATAACTTTCAATTAAAAATTCATTAATCAATTACGGTTCTTCGTCGCAGCTCCCCCAAAAGGTTCCCCCATTCCCTTGGCACAATATTTTTCTATTACACGAAAGACTTTATCTAAATTCAGTTGCAGTTGTTATTCATTGCCGCTGTTAAAGGAGACACTGGTAGAGCGTTTCGCGCGATACGTGTCCCTCGTGTAATCTCGCGGGAGAGTCAAGTCCCCAGGGTGTGATAATTCAACGCGTGCACAGGTGGAGCCGTGTAATCCACAAGGCCACGCGTGCCAGATAGTCTACTGAATTTGCGTTTTCACATGCACTTCGTTGCACTATCCGCCTACGTAACACACGTTCCTCACGGTATACCCGTGTGCTTTTATTCCTCTTTCCCTCGTCACAATCTTCCATGCATCGTTAACGACTCCTCGCGGCAACCACATAAAAATGACCTCGATTCTCGATTCACCGTTCGGAGATTCGAAAGTTAGAATTTGTCAAGAGAAACGGTTCAGCTACCGATTAAGGGGTCATCTTTTGGATGGTTGTTCGAGGTTTTGGCATTTTTTTCGCAGGTTCGGGAGAAGCACGTTGACCTTAGGAAGGGTGTGTCGGCGGGGAAAAGGGTGTGACGACGATAGGAAGAAACGGGCCGGTGAAAGAAATGTCGTGGGTCGTGGTCGCGTGGGGGTTTTGCCGTGTGCTCGGCGAGATCTTTGCCGAGCAGCTGCGCTCTTACCAGCAGCACGAAACGCTGTTACGCCCACGCGAGCGCAAGCCAAACGCAGCGGGTTTCGACCGTCCGGACGATCCCCGCACGCTTATTCATCAATCTACCTTTCAGCCGACGACTCCTCCGGACAGTCGTCCAAGAAAAATATTCTCGCTGTCCATAAATCCAATTTATCGGGCCTTAATGTACTCGAAAAGAATTTACCCACACGTCGGCCCCGTTTCACGATTTTTCCGGATTCGCTGAATTTTTCGGGCAGGCGTGGAGCAAATGTTTTGAGTCGCAACGAAATCGAGGGACAAGGTGCTCGATACTTCTGTGCCCACGCCATCCGGCAGCCGGCAATTGCAATTGCCGCGAGTTGTGGCGTGGAAAATTGGATAATGCGCCTGCAGAAATAGCCGGACGGTGGACTCGTCGACTTTAGCCATCACTGAACTACACACGTCCTCGTGGCGAATTAAAGATCGCGTGTTCCTCGAAATTGACGGCTTAAACAAGGGAACACATCTAAGAACGTGTCCAAACGATTATATCCATCATTACGCCATAGCACAATTAAACGCGAGAAATAAAAAGTTAAAAGAAACCTTTGTACGTCGTCGAGAGAAAAGATATAAACTAAAGGAAGGTCTGAATGGGCGGTGCGGGGTGAAGGAATTCCTTTTAGGGATTTTCTCCGTTATTTCCAGCGACGTTGGAACTTGGCGAAGAATTAGTCTGCTTTCGAAGGGGCGCGCAAGGCCGTGAATTAAGAGGGAAACCGGCGAGCAGTGGCGATAAATTGACCGACGTTAAATCGAGCCCCGAAACAGCCGGCGCGGTATTTCCCGCAGCCCAGCGATTCTTTTTTTCCCGCATGTCCCGCGCAATCAGTGAACATTCCGTACCGGTTGTAGCCCGGCACACGTGTCCGCCAGTCTTTTAATCTCTTTTTCCCGGGGTCTGACGGTCTCGCAGGACCGATCCGTCCAATGATCGCAATGAATATCGTCGCGGTGACGAGGGCGGTTTCGTTTGAACAAGCACCGCCCAATGAAACCCCGTGGAAAGCATTCTTCATTGGCAAATTACCCGTGGAATCGGGCACCGCTGGAAAACGACCAATTCCCAGGGAAAAAAAAGGATTATATTATCGAGGAAATCTGCAAAGCTTTCTCCTCTCTCTTCGTCTGTCCTTTATTTGGCAATTTAATCAATCGACGGTGTTCCAACTTTAATTATTTTATTGGCCGGTTTATTTGGGGAAAAAGTTTCGAGCTGTGGGCCCGGGGATCGCAATTAAGTCCGCGAGGAGAGGGCGCGGGGTAAATCGAGCGTAGCACTCTCCTCACGTACGGCGGAGTCGAGTCGGTGGAATCTCAATGCGTCGCTGAGCTTCCGCGAAAGAGGATTATCTAATGCAATCGTCGGCGAAGGTGGCCGATTATTGCGCTTCGCCGAGCCGATCAACTTCTGCACCCAAGGAAAGCGCGAAAACACGAGGAGAATCTTTATTGCTCTATCAGCATACGCATTGCCTCGCACCGAGCATATCAAAGCAAAGAAGAGAAAAAAGCAGGAAACACGTAACCCAGCCGCGCGAAACATTTTCTACCATGTATAAATATTATCAGGTTTCTCCTTATTAGTTTCACCAGCGAATTCCCCTTTGGAATTCATGACTGCCCGTCTACGGACGATGTTTAATATCGGTCGTTCGAAGAAACCGTTTCCCCCGGTGAGTTTGCATTGATTTAACGGGCGTGAGGCCAAGTCGCCTAGACGGGGAACACGCCTCAGCCGGTGGCAGTTTTTTCGAGCACGCACCAGCAGAGAACTCGATACACCGGCAGGCCGTGATAAGCTCTTCGCGGAACCCGTTGGACGGGCGAATTACGCGCGAACGTACCTTCTCGTCTTAAATATCGGCGATAAAGTGACGCGACGTCTAGTGGTTGCCCGGGGACAGGCCACGATTTATTTCGATCGCTGGGGAGAGAAGGGGGAGCAGGGAGCAGTCGGTGGCGAACGGCATCGTTCGAAAACTTTTCAACGACTCGAGACAGGGGCGTTTCATTGAATTCCAATCGGATACACAAAACGACCGGGAAGGACCGGTAAAGTGCTCCCTCTCTCTCCTATCGAGGTTCCTTCCGTTCGGACATGAATGAGGCTTTTCATCCAGTGCGAAAGACCGAAAGGAAACTCGGCAGATCCACCGGTTAGGAGGATCAATCTTCAAACGACAAGAAAATCAAGTGCCCCTGTGTTTCACGGATATTCGCTCCCGATCGTTCATTCCCCGAGTGACACGCCTAGCGATCAGCAATTGAAAAAATTGTCCAACGGCGAGGAGGAGAGTTGCGGGCAGGGGGGTGGAGGAAACAAATCGTCGGCCGCGACGCCCCGAGTCGAGGAAATTCCTTGCCGCCTGACGCCCATCACTTTTCATCCGCTTTTCCCGGATTCGAGGCACGTGGCTGGCCGACTCTCGAGGCTGAAAAACTCGCCTCAGTTCTGGCCAATTCCAGCTGAACCAACGATTTTGTCGATGCCTAAAGCGGCAAGAAGCATCGCCCGATTTCCGCCAACGCAAGCGAATCCCTTCTTACGAATTTAACGAATACCGTATTTCCCCCGGTCGAAGATTCGTTCGTTATTAATTGCTTTTGACTAATCCGTGACTCTTTGATTTTTCACCGACGTCATGGAAATCCCGTGGCGCGCGTGCGTGCGTGCGCCCGTCATTTCTGTTTGGACATCGTGTTTATGATAATGAGGGGTCATGGAAGGCATTCGGGAGGCGTGTCGGCATTATTCCGACGGTCCAAAACGGCCCGTTGGCTTTCAACGTCCCGCGAGGAAACGAAGGACCACCGAAAAACCATTACTCAGACGCTCGCCGCTCGTCCTGTCAGGTACAATTTGTTCTAACCGCGCTGAACCGGGACGACGATCTCTGCTCTCGCCGCTTGAGAATCGTGGTCGTTTAGAAAAGAAAAAAGAAAAAAAAGGGCCTCGTCATTCGTTGGCCATTCGCGCTGACTCATCCTGAGGCTTGGCAGTACCTTAAGGACGTTTCCTGCTTCCTTTTCGAGCGACTTCGAAATTGCCGGCCAAAGTCCCGGGAAGCCGATTACCCCGTTCGAAATCGGCCAACGTAATGGCTGCCCGTCGGCAACCGACTCACGTCTCTGCGTTTACGACTTTATCCCCCCCCCCCTCTCCCTCGCCACCCCAGCCATTGGATTCCGCGACTTCCGGCGCGTGCAATCACGACAGGGAACAATCCGTTGCGTTTTCGCGAAAATACTACGGCACCGCACGGCTCTGTAATCGACTTTTACGGGCCGGCCAGGGGGGCTAGGGAGGCCGTGCGGGAGGGGAAGGGCTGAGCAAACGGCGGAGAAATAATGCCGGGCGAGATGGTCGACGGTGGTTCGGAGCTCTTAAGCTCCGTATTCATGAGAAGCTCGCGGAAGAACCGCCGTCGGGCAGGTGCATATCCCACCCCCTCCCCGCCCCCGGCGCATTCAAACGGAGAATATCGCAAGTATCTACGGCCTCAGCTTGTATTCCGCACGCGAATGCATCCCGGAAGTGCGTGCTATCGCTGCTTTTATCATCGCTTGAAAGCCATTTCTCAGCGACGTCTCCTATCTTCCCCCTCCTCTGCCCCCCGCCTGCCACCCGTCCATTCTTCGAGCGGTCTTTTCATGTCCCGCATAAAGCCCACTTCCGCCGCACCCCCAGCTCGCTTCCGACTTCACCGTGAAATTTGCCATTCGCATGTCCCGTTAATTCGACGAAAGTCTTAAACGGCCGGGCTAAACGTTTTCCCCGGGAAACACGTGCGCGGGTAATAACACGAATCGGCCAGTCGTTCAATTAGTTCCTATCGGTCGATCGACCTCTAATGCCGGGTTAAAGATCCCGCCGGTTCAGAGAGGTGATCGCCGTTATGGACTCGGAGGAGCGGGAAAAACAAGAGAATCAAACAAGACATATTGGTCCCTGCTTATCCCCTTATTTCTCGAAACTCACTGACTTCCTACGTTCGTTCAAACATTGACTGATCGTCTCTCGTATAGAGTCGTTCATCCTGAAACTGTTTTATTGCACCGCTGCTGAAATTGACGGCTACGGGGGGTATAGGGGAGAGGAGGGCTGGTACAACACGTACGGTTCCTCGCACGGATGAAACCGTCAGGATGAGGTTCGTGCCAGAGGCACCAGTGGCTGTTCTAACTGTAGACACGACTACCTTGGTGCATGTTAATGCCCGAGCCAGTCGCGTCAGTGGCACACGTCGCTCGACTAGCCCCGAGCAAATTAAGGTACGCGACTGGAGATAATGAGATCGATCTCCGATGCTTCAACCGCTGCTACGTGACGGAATAATCACCCACGACGTACGTGACTACACGCTCGAAACGAAAATGCCGGATTTTTAGCCACGCCAAAGCAACAAGAAAATATAGCTATCATTAGGACGTGTATTTCAGCGTTTCTCTGGTACCGGTAGTTTCCTGCTTCAAGTATTACTCGCTGGGAGTCTGTGGAAGAGTATCGAACTGGGTTTACGAGGACTTTTTCAGGCAGGAAGGTACTTAAAGTTGACGGGTAGGGCGGCAAGTTCGCGAAGGGCCAAACAAAAGGATAGATAGGGGGGAGGGGATTCTGTTGAACTCTTAAACATCGCCCGGCCAGGAAGGAGGATGAAGAGGAGAAGATCAAGGGAATTATCCAGGACGTACGGACCGGTATACTTAAAACTGCCTTGCACACTCGTTCGTCCTCCTTTAATCCCCGGCGCAGAGCTTTAATTCTCTTCTGGGCTTTCACCCTCTTCATTGTTGGTCCTAAATCTGTCTCCACAATTCCCCGAGAGCCCTTCCTTCTTCCCGACTCTCCGCTCTGTACTTCCTCTTCTCTTTACCCACACCCCCTCGACTCGTTCTCTCGTCTCACACGATTTAACGATTCGACTCCCTCCCTTGCCCTTACCGCCAGATTATTTGGCTACGCAAGAGCGAAAAGTGGGGGCTTGTCGCGCGAAAAACTACTGAACGTAGGCGAAGGAGAACGTTGCCGAAGGTCGAGACGTCTGCCAACAAATTTGCCCCCTGCCTTTCAACTCATCCCCCCCCCCCACCGACTCTTTTCACCGTACAGCATTTCTTTCGCGCAAAATGATGCTCTCTCTGGCACCCTTCTACTCCCGCGTGAATACACGCGAGAATGTGTCGCAAGTATCAGCAGAATGCACGGGCTGCATTTCAAGGAGGAAACCGAGTCGTGAGCCGCTCAAACGAGGAACGAAGATGAGATTTTCCGCCGAGCTTTCGCCCCCCCGGTCCTCCCCCGACTTTCCCTCGCCGCGAGAAAGAGTCTTCACGGGGAGTCATTCAGCGTTACAAGAAAAGACGGCGGGAAAAAGCCAGGGGACATGGCTCTTCATCGTCTACCCGGGGCGAGAATAGCCTGTTCGACCTTACATGAGAATAAATCGCGACAGCCTGTCGATAATCATGACACTAAGGCCTGACGGGTAGAAAATTTACAGCGCAATCGACGGCGGAGAATTACTTGAATTTCCGGATTAACAGAACCCGAGGTCCAAGACGCAGTTGAGTTTCAAGGGGAGCATATCTTTGCGTCTTTTTAATCACGGGTTTTTGAATTTCCGAAAAATACCAGGTGCCTGATAAATGCAGTGGCTTTCTCGTTACGGTTCTGCGACTTGTTCATTGTTCAACGAAGAAAATGAGCGAACAAGAGCATTCCACCTCGACCAGCTCGCTTCCCTTCTTAGCCGGAAAAGGAAATTACCCGGCTTTATTCCTCTCATTACGACGAAAATGTTCAACTTTTGCCTTCTTCCGTTCTGGTTCTCGAGTTACGTATTTCTGCACGCCGCGAGGAAGCAAGTGGTGGGCGCCAATTACCAGCAGGTTTTTTCCTGTTTTTAAGTACAATTTAGCCGGGCAAGTGTTACTTCGTTTACACGATATTACCTTCCCTGTAATTCACGTTCCACTCTTCTTTTCGCTCGTTTCAGTAACGAATGCCGCGTTTTCCCAGTGCCGATGGGAAATTTGGAAAATCTATTAAGCTCGACAGCTTTGACGACCAAGTGGCCCGGCATTACTGGCGCTCGTGGGAATTGAAAAATCCGCGACACTAGGGGATAGCTGGGGGGGGAGGGAGAGGGGGGACTCGGCGGACCACGCGATTCGCGGCTCCATCAATTATCCGCGACGCTGGTCGAAAGTTATGCGAGCGGAAATTGCAATTCCCACGGCGAATCCAGCGGTTGCTGATTTACGCGCGGGCCGAATCGAACGTAAAAATAAACGGCGAGTACCGCGCCAAAAATAACCAACACGTGAAGGAACAAAGGGGACCCTTTGGATAAACCGGAAATGGTATTTATAACGACCCCAACCTAAGGGGAAAAATTTCTCCAACCACATAAATCAGTCATCCGAAAGAAACGTCGTCGAGATTCACATTTTCTCTCGTCGGTCTCCAAGGACCTATTTCTCAGGAACCTGGACGAACTATGTATCACTGCTGCAGTGGACAAGTTCCTCGTTGGTGGTAGACGTGGATGAGATCATCGCGAAGAAACCTATCCCGGCTAATTATTCCCGCTCCTACGTGAAAGGAGAAACCTCCTTTCGTAATAAACGCAACTAACGAGCCTTATTGAGACAGAACGAAGCACGGAAAAAGCTGTAAACCGGCGCGCGAGTTTCCATTTTTTCTCAGCTACGGCCGTTAATTGGTCCGACTTTTATTCGTGGATCCATTACCAGAAATCCTGCGGGGCTGTTAAGAAGAACGCCGAGCAATCAGCGTAATGAGACGAAAAGGGGAGAAGGAAGGACAGAGACGGGGGGGGGGAGGGACGAATGGGAGAAGAGAGAGAAAGGCTTTCGCCTAATGGCCTGAGAAACGCGTTCGACGATCCTGCGTGACCATTTATGGCACGGAGAAGTACTCTCCACGCGATCTCGACGATCGATTCGGCAAGGACTGGCCCTTAGCCTCGCTACCCGAGGAAATCAAACTCTCGTACTCACTCTGTGTCATTGGTGAACGGTACTCGAACGACCTTCGACGGGCGGTTAACAGCTTCCAAGACCCCTGCTCCTTATTCGTCCTGAAACAAAACCAATAGTCCAGTAAGAACAAAGAAATGGACGACGGAATTAAGAAAAACCATTCTTTTCCTGGGGGGAGCAGCAAATTTCCTGTCAACGATCGTCAATGGTCGCCTGCTGACGCGACGAATCATTTGAATCCCGGGGTATCGTTCTCATTTTCTCGGGGTTAGTAATTCCTGAAACGCCAGGGGGTTCCTTAATGCAGGCATGAACGTTAGGTTCTACCTTTCCGGTGACGCCCTGTGTCCCTTTAACTCATCCCGCGATAAAGGCACCCCCGGAACGTTGGGCCGGGACGGGAACAGGGAGTGTTGACGTGAATAATGTTAACGTGCAGTTCACGGGAGCGCCGTGCAATCGCGATCAGATTTACTGCTTGACCGTTCATGCCGATAAGAGTGTAAGGGAAGAAGGGTATTTAACCCTACTACCTTTCCTCGCATACCAGGAACGGGCCAATATCCCTCCTCCCAACTAACGTTACACGTCATTCAAATTTATAGTGGTTCAGAATTTTCTGGAATCGGTGTAATTTTTGTTCAATCGTGATGATAACGAGTTTGCCATTACTTCGATTCTTCTTCTTCTTCTTCTTGATAGCGGCAACCTTGAGCTATAGCAACGTAGGAGGAAAGACATGGGCCACGGTCGCTCGTAAAAGTAAATCGAACATCACGGGCGTGAAGGGCCGGTGATTTTTATGGCGCAGTTGTTCCTCCACGGGAGATTCGTTTCGTGAAAATCGAGGCGAGCGGAAATGTAATTGAAATGGCTGGCCCGCTGGCTCCGAAGGATCCAAGATAAAGATCTAATCAAAGTAGCCAGGGACCGTTTCCAATCCAAGAACAAATCGAGCGAAGCTAAGGGACGAAGCTAAGAAAAAGCAGGACTTTCTCGGATTAGTTTTTCGGCTGTAATAATGACGGGTTCGTTAATTTAATGCGAGGAAGGTCTTCTCCAGGGGGGGGGGGAGGGATTGATATCGAGGTTCGACACGCGAGCCACGTGGGCTTAACCGTTGGGTCATTCGGCTAACGTCGATCATTCACTCCAGGCGGCACGATATTAAGCGGCCATATATATCGCACGGTCCACCGCCTACGCCTTCAACCGACGGACTTTCCCATCGCAGTATCCCCCCCGTTCCCCGGGTAATAAAGTTTTCATCGTTGAGCGCCGGCTGCACGGAAATGCAGTTTCCCTGTTCCTCGTCGGCGCTAAGCACGGCCCGACTAGCACAATGGACGAGAAGGTACAGGTCCTTCCTCTTGTCCAGACCTTTCTACCTGTAGCTCGGCAATCCTCCTCCTCCTCCTCCTCCCTCTTCATCGCCAAGTCTATTCTATTATTACCCTCAGAGAGAGAGAGAGAGAGAGAGAGAGAGAGAGAGAGAGAGAGAGAGAGAGAGAGAGAGAGTGGAAAAGTGACGTCGACAAGGCCGCTCTTTCCTCGGCACTGTCTTTCCTATCGTCACGAAGAAAACGGGAAACGGTTGGAGGGTTTTTGCGTTTCCACCTGCGAGTAGAAAAGATTCGAATCGCTGGACCGTCCTAGGCGGCAGGGAAATTCCGGGGAATAGCGGGGGGGCGCAACTAGACCCCCGGGTACTATCCACTTACTACCTCCGGGGTTCCCGCAGGATGGGGGAAATTCTATTACGAAAGGCCGGGACGCCTTGTTCCCTGTCTCACGGATACTCGTTCGCGTGGTCCACGTTCTAGCATCCGTTCGACGTTCTCTCGAGAGTTCTCGCGACAATTTCTCCGTTCAAAAGAGAACACCTTCTCGAGGAATTTCCCAAGAAAATTCGACGGTACTCTTTTGCCGTTCGCTGAGGCCGAGAAGCGGTCTCGTTAGTCGCGGGAGGCCGTTATTCATCGACACTTAGGGCCGCACAAACGGTCCTTTGCCGAGCGTTCGAAGGCGGGAATTGATGATTGCGCGGCAGAGATTCACGTCCCCGGGATCGTCGGCGAATGAGAGAGTTAACTGTGAGGCCTGCTCAATTGCATGAATCGCAGCCACTTTGTCGGACGGCCCTCGGCCGCGACCCGTTTATTCAATAAGACCGCTGAGGCCGCGGACCATCGCGAACTGGGACGAGCGGATTAGGTTTCACGCGTACGTTCTACGCCAGCACCAGACGAGAAGCATTACTCGCGAATACTCTTCTAATACTCTCGTCGAGTTGTCCGCGAAAAATCGCACACCCAGCGACATCCGTTCGAATTTTCATATTCACAATCGACGAACAATTATATATAGATAGACAGATTGATAGATACTTTGAAACTTTTTTAAGAATCCTATTTAGCGCTCTAGATTACGGCTAATTCGCTTAACCGTAACCACGTTCCATTATCGACGAGGACAATTACATATCTGCGTGTGAGTGCGTGCGTGTGTCCTGAGAGATCTCGCACGAGAAGACCGAATGACGCAAATTCAACGCAACTGATGATTAATGAATTACGAGATAAGGCTAAGTAGAGAATTAGTCGGGTCCGACTGTGTTTGTTCGTTTGAAGTTGCGTGCGTTCGGTGTCTTCTGGCTCGTGGTGAAACGATACGAAGGGTCATTAAAAAAATGCCCTTCGATATCGGCCCTTCGTGTCCCGTTGGTCTCTCACGATCTCCTTCTTCGCGTTAGCCTCGGAGATAAAGCAGATAGGCGGAAGACGAGGCATGGGGAAGGGGAAGTCGGTATCATTTTCTGCCGGTCGTGAAAGGAACAGCGACTAATAACACGTCGTGAGTCACGACGTGAACCGTGACACAGCTTCAAATATCGCCGAGAGAGAAGGAAATAGATCTCTTCTGCTCGGTCCTTTGTACCTCTTCTTTCCTTCCTTTGTTCCGTATCTCCGGTCTCCCTCGCACGACCCTTTTGTTCTTCCGCCGCTTTCTTTCTCGCCTCTTCTCCTCCGCGGCCCTTGTATTTCTCACCTTCGGTTGCGCTCCTACTCAATTGGCCCCATCCCGCCTGACCCGCGAACGCCGCCGGTACACGTCCCTCTCCGTCGTTGTCGGAGGTGCTCGTAAAATATTAGACGGTGAGCAGACTCGACAACGAATAATCGTCGGCCGTTTCTCATATACACGAGCGTCGTAGGCGGAAGTCGTGGGTTCGCTCAGTCCCGGCTGGATCGATAGGACAGGCGAAAAGGTCTCTCGCCGAAGGTACGAGGGATTTCAAGATCGATCCACAAGCCGGTCACGCCGCGATCGCCGTTAAAACCATCTAGATGCAGCTCCGAGCGCGCAAATCGTTCTGTACTCCTTGGCCAGAGCATTTCCACGGTGCCCAAGATCCGATTGCCGCTCGTAAAGGGACGTAAATCATACTCGCCGCGGCATTTCGCCCAAGGGAATGGACCTGTTTTGTCCGAAAGAAAAGCTCTTCCGGAAAATCGGTGGATCGAGGATCTTCCCAAGCGATGAATGACGTGGTCGAACGCGTCATTTCTCATTATCGGCGGACCGGTATTTGCTCGGGCTCGTTACGCTAATTAGAGAGCGGAAAAGCAGTCGACAACATTGGCGGTCGAACGGGAACGGCCGAGAAACGTAGGATCGCCGGCGCGTCTCTCGTGCTCCTAATAGCGGAAGAGCCTAATTAGGACGATCCCTCGGAGATTTCACTGAGACGGATCGAGAGGCTCAGCAAAAGAAAAACGTGTCCAACGTGTCGACGCGACACGTTCGATAAAAATGCCCGACGATCCGGCGGAATCTCGTGAGGCCATCGTTCCGCCGTTGAAAGGGGACTAATTAAGACGACGACGGCCGGCCGAAGAATGTCGAGTGGTTATCGAGAAAACGATACAGCGAGGAAAATGAAAATCAGCCATGAAAGCAGCCTCAGGTACACTGGCCGAGGGGAAAAAGTATAATACCGAGAGATACGTGGTATTTTGCCTTGCTTCTCTTTGCGTACGATCTTTATCTCCTTCCGCACGATGAATCCCCGCGTGCGGTCGGCGACGTGGGCGCAGCCCACCGTGTAAAATTCCGCGCTCGAACGGCGTAGAACCGAGGCAGATCCAGTTACCTTGTCCGAGGTTCCTCGCGTTATAACGAAGCCGGCAGGCCCAACGGCGATCTTAATCTGCCGGTAGCAAACGCTCCTAATTAGGATCGAACGTATGCAAAGCCCGGCTAATGAAGCTAACGACCGGCGCACGGATTTACGCCAGATGTCCGTCTCTTATCGACGAGCGCGTCGAAATGTCGCCTGGGACTCGTTCGATACGCTCGACTTTTAGCGCGCATAAACGGCATAATGAGGGAGCGTTAAGTGTCGCCGAGCGGAAAATTGCCTGGCAAAAATCACGCAGTCGACGTGTCGAAGAAACTGAAGGAGATGATGCGTGCAATTAATTATACGGGACTGTTGGCTGTTAATGACGGTTATCGATTTTCGTAGCTTGAAACGTCGTAAAAAGGTTCGTTGAATATCGAAAAATGAGCACCTCGTATCTAGGACACGGAAACGGGGGAAAATTCATTACCAGAAATCAGAGCCAGACTTTTCCGGTGGCTGCATGGCAGCTTCATGTCGCGTGGGCCTTATGGGGTATGGGTATTCAACGTTCCAATTCTGATGGGCACCGCGAGTTAATGCGTTCAAACGGCATAACGACGACACGTCGTCAAGCGGAACATTGCACGATAAAAATCCAAGCCACGGATGCGTGCTACCGTGCGCTAACGAGCCCTCGCTTTCACCGTCTTCAAGCTCACGACTATCATCTCCGCGGGGACATTCCAACACGGAGAAATAGCTTTCCAGTTGGGCCCATGCCGCCCACGAAAATCATTCCTGTCGAACGGGTATCATTGATACATCGAGAGAAAGCACTCGAACGAGAGGAAGAGGATCAAACGAACGACTAAATATTTCCATCAGCTGCCGGCACATTATTGACCGTCCCTCAATTTTATTCGCCTTAATTCGACGCTCGTGGAAAGCAATCGCCGCGGGAAACATCAATCGTCCCAGGGGAAAAAGGGCCTGGAAATTTCGAAACGCCACGTCAAAGTGGTAGGATGGAATTTCCGTGGAAGAAGATGGTAGTGTTTCGTTGACTCGGTAAACAGGCGAGTCGCGAGTAGAAGTCGCTATAAAAATGGAATATCAGTGGAGAGCATACACAGCGGAGAGTCGACGGAGTTGAAGCACAAGACATACAGAGACCGTCCGGTTTCAAAGCAACGGGCCAATCGGTTTAAAATCTTAAGCGAACGTTAAGTTCCAAGTCACACACAGTGGACTTTTTCACGTTCGCTCGAATGGCAAACAGAATGGCTTTGTGTCGGCGACGAAAACGAGGACGAACCGGCGGGGTTTCCGTCCGAGGAATTTACAAAATCGACCGACACGTTTAGACGCGAACCTTTGGACTAAATGGTCCTCCTGTTCGTTGAAATTTGTTAGAAAAATCCTCCTGACTGTCCCCGAATCACGCATCGACCGTCACCCATTCGACCTTGTATCAGCGACATCGTTGTTGGGTGGCAAGTTTCGTGAATGTGCCGACGGGGAAGGGATTCCCGTGGGACTGGGGAGGCGTAACAGGTGATTCCCCGGTCGGAGACAGGGGTAAACTCTTGGCCAAACGATGAGAGACTCCCCCGGCCGGTTTTCAAAGACGACTCGTGACTCGGCGTAATTTTATCGCCTTCGAATCGACCCACCTCCTCGAGGCCAACGAAAATAGTGCTGATCCGGCCGAGAGCGTTGCAGATATTCAAATACTCGGGCATTCGTTAAAGCCGACGGTCAAGCAGATGGACACGCATGCTGGATATTTTTAGACTCTGATTTATGCGCTCCGCTCGGCCGGACCGACGGTTTTCGCAAGGATTCTACGAGCGCTGCAGCGAGATTCCTCGAGAACGCGGCATTCGTGATATTTTGGGATATTCCTGGACCGCGGGACTCAGCGGTAAATGCAGCCAATGAAATACGATCCGATCGGAGCCATGTCGATCATCGCCAAGGACCAAGTTCCGTCATTTTCGACGTTTCCAGCTGGAAATTTCGCAGGTACAGACTCGAGGAACCTCAGGATTCTTTTCCTACCTGAAGACCTGCGCGACGAACATGTAACTGACCGTCCTTTCACAAGACCCATCGTTGCTTTTAGTCCCATCTCCGTGGGTGCAAATACCTGGACCCTTTCTGGAATTTCGCTTCGAATTTTCCATGGACCATCGGCCAGGATTCTCTTCCTTCGGTGAAACTCGAATTATCGAGCACGCGATATCGCTGCATCTTCGTGGTAATTGTTACCGTTACCTCCGGCCGGAGCATAATAAATGCGACTGGCAAGTAGGATACGGCCCGTTGCGAATACGTGACTGCACATGGATAGCCTCGTTGGATATTACGTACGCGAGCTCGCTGGAGCGCCATAAAACAGCGAGGCGATGCAGCCCGCGAGGAAGTGCATGCTCGCAGTGCTGAATTACGAGCTCTAACGAAGCGCATTTAGAAGGACAAGACGCTTCTCGTACCTGCGAGATCGCGTCAGATTCTACCAAACTGTAGCTACAAGGTTTTTTTCACTCTCAACCTCGGTCCATGGAAATTAAATTCCGAGCCCCGTACAGTCGATGCGACCGATTTTTCATCCAACAAATCGTGTCTGTTCGTCAAAATGAAATTCCGAGCTTCGTGCCATCAGTTCAATGAATTCTTCTCAATTTTCCTGATACTCGAAGGAATTCGACCGTCCCGGAGGAGAATTTTCGTGCGCGAGAACGAAGTACCTCTCGGCGAAAAACCTGACCGACGACCATTGAAAAGCTTACCGAAATGGAGTGGTTGTCAGATGGGAGATAGACGGACTGGTTATACGGATAAAGGGAAGAGCGGGTCAGCGTGGATTTGAGGACGAGGATTATCTGCCTGAGCGATGTCGTTTCCCCGCGGAATTCTGATTAACGCTTCGCCGAGGGCCAGGATTTACGTCCGCGTATTGCGAAACGCTGGAAATTGCGAGCGCTGTAAGCGGTGCGAGCTGTGACGCACGGTTTCCCACGTCGATTTGTCTCCTTTCCGGGGGAATCCGTCGTTGTCTCTTCTCTTGTGCGTTGTGGGGAAAGCTTTAGAGGCGAAGCACGCGCCAAAGCACGTGCTCGCGTACCTGCCGCCTTGTATACCTGCGAGCAGGTGATCAGCCTCGGAATCGCGGCCCCGGGGCCTCAGCGCCGTAATCAAGAGGCTGTAACATCTTTCAATCAGCCAGACGGGGCCTTACGTTGCAATCGGATTTCAAGTTTCACGCCGTACCAAGCGGCATTAATTTACTCCTGTCTGACGAGTAATTAATTACGCCTCCACAGGAGCGAGAAGACAAACAGAAACCATGAATGAGGATATTTATTATCCGGTATAAAAAGGAAAAGACATTAATAGAGGAATTGAGGTACCGATAGAGAATAATGTTTTTACAAGAACGTACCAGTGGCCGTTCGTGGAGGGAATTATCTCGACGCGAATTTTGGCTCTGCTAGGCAAACAGATGTCTTGAGTGAAACGCTCCCATGAAAGACTCGATTGTAGGAGAGTGCAAACAAACATATAGCCAAGAGCCGTTGTGAACGACCGCCTTATGCCTCGCTCCGGCGTTCGGAATATTTCAGCTGAATTATTTACAAAGTTCCGACGCGAAAAGCCAGCGTCAAATTAACCTTTCGACGACAATTTTTCGCTGAAAGACAAGAGTGGAGGAGAAAATAGACGTATTGAAGAGCGAATGACGATTAATTGGTTTTCTTGGCTACAGGTACCGGCCGGAGGGCATGGGGGGAGGAGTTTTAATGAGCGAGTAAAATTGTCGTTGGACGTCGGTTGATTTAAAATTCTGATGTAGCCGTATAGCCCAGATTCAGCGAGGTCATGCGACGTTACCTCGCCAAAGGGGACTGCGTAACTCTCGAGGCTTCATCTATAAAATACACCTACTATTCGCAGAATGCAGGCGTGTAGCATTGAACCAACAGAGTGCATAGTCAGGCCAGCCAAAAAGCACGCGGCCAGGCAAACCCTAGCAGAGTTATCAAGTAGAGAAATTCAGCTGCTTAATTAATGGTTCTTGTAGAGCTTTGGCTGTATCGCTCTTGTATTAAAGAATATAGGCACAATTAATTACGTGGCTAATCCGTGGAATTATCCCTGAGTAGCCGGTAATTTTTCTCTCCGGCGATCGCTGTTTCTGGCCTCTTTGTTCTGCCGGAAAGCCGTTTCGGAGGATAATTGAAGTAACGATATCTACTAACGATTCTCCCGCTCGTACCTTCCGATCTCGTTTCCCTCGGCGGCCGAGGCGAAAAGTTCCGATGGGGGAGAAATAACGGCGTAGCCGGAGAGTAACGACTCGAGTTTCCCCGGGCGGATAGCCCGTAAAAGTTTCACGCGCCAGGCGGAAGCGAGACGCTCCGAGTTTTCATCGCCTTTTCCCCACCCCCACCGCACCCCCAACGAAAGCAAGGAATTGCCAAACTTGCCGGGTAAACGTGCCGTCGCGCGTGCCAAGCCCAACCGGGGGAGGGGGGGGGAGGGTGTACAGAATCCGCAGAGTAGCGCGAATCCAATGAAATTCCACGACGAGTGGTTTCATTTTTTCGATATCCAAAGGCCGCTGGAGACGCGTCGATTTTCGTGGGGACAGAAATTCAGGAAGTAAAAAGGGTTTATAGATGGTCCTGCCTTTTCATCGACGAGGAAAAACGGTGCTCGTTTATGGGCTTCGTTCTTATGTGCAGCCAGGCGAATGCAGTGGAGCGTTTTAATTGGCGATACAAGGGGGCTGCGTGAAAGGGCTCAAGGGAAGGAGCAAGGGCGGATAAGGGGAGGAAACGACGAGGAAAGAGGCTCGCTCGTTTGTGCGGTAAATTTGCATTGGTTCCGAACCGATTGCCTTTTAAGGCCGGGATTCGCGGCTCGGCGAGATTTAAAGCTCGGCAAGGATCGACGGCCGACTTATTAACGTAATTAACGTGCCGCCCTCGACCTCCGATTCTCCCCAACTGTTTATAAGAACGACGGGATTACCTGGCCGGGGGGATCGTTCCACTCCCACGGACCACCTGGGGGAAGGGTGAAGGTCGATTAGCGAGAAATCAACGGCGGACAACTTAATAAAGGACTATAACAATAAACAACCTTCGGGGCCCCGAAGCTCGTAACATTAGACGCTCAACAATGAGTTAGAAAGATCTTGTTTTCTTGCCACCACTCTTCGTCGAAGACCCGGTGCGAGGCAATTCTTCGCTAGCGGCACAAAAGTGCGCCATGTAAAATTAGCACGGTGCAATTCCACCGTGTAAACAGATGCTGGAAATTGGAATATAAGTGGCCGGGACGTCGGGGCTCGGGCGTTTTTAATTTTAATGCTTTCATTAGGGAGTTCCCCGGGAATGTGGGTCAGTCGACGATGTTATCGTCGTCCCCTCGTGTCGCGTCTCTCAAGCGGAATGCTCTCCGCAGCTTCATTTTTACTCCCTCCCCCTGGCGGACAGGAAAAAAAGGGTATTTTACGCGGACCAAGCGAGAAACCGGACGACAGTTACACAGTACAGGGGTTTGTTTTTTGCGCCGATTTAAGAGGAGAGATGCCTCGTGTTTGGGCGCATTGAAAAGCCAAGTACAGCCACTCCGGCGTGCACTCGTGTAACGAGAATCAAAGGTTCGCGCGTACACGAGCGTCGAGTAACCGTGCACGGTTTGTTGGAAAAAAAAATGTACCTTGGCCCAAGTGCGTAGGATCCGATACTTTGGAGCAGTTAATTAATTAAAAAGTAAGTGACAGGAAGAATGATGAGGGGGGTCCGAGGGTCGCTTTGCCTTGAGAGGCTCATCTTTAAGCGGCAAGTCAGCCGGCTAAAGTAAAAAGTATTCTCCATTCCCGCGTCTCGGTTCTTTTAATCAGCGGGCAAATAATGAGAGCCCGGACTTTAGCCACGTGTTTACTCAGCGGCCGGCAACGCGAGCGGAGCGAACAGAGAGAAGGCTGTGGAAGCAAAGGGAAAAAGACCGTAAAACTTCGCCATGCAGACCGCACTGTATCAAGGACGGACGTTTACGCGGCTCGCTTTCCCGACGTTGTTCCTCAGCTTTTACTCCGTCAAGTCAATAGAAATATACTTTTCGGGGGAAGGGAAGCAAACTCAAAAGAATTGTTCACCGAGAATGCGATATCCGTTTCAAAGAGTACATCGTGCTTATTAATTCGCACGTTAATGAAAGGTCACAGGTGGGTCGTTGGAGGTTTGCTTTGTCAATGAATATTTCCTGCGGACCGGAAGGGAATTTGGGGGAAACCGGCGGAGATTGGAGCCTCGCGTTTATACATTCGTTCACCTATATTGCGGGAGATAACGGCGATAACGAAACACTTGGCGTTTACCTGGTGCTATTCGACCTCCATAGAAGCGCGCTGCTTCGAAACGGCCGTAAATAACGCGTAAAACCATCTGCCGGTTAGTAGTCGCTGGAAGGTCGTTAAATACCAGAGCCAATTTCTCATGGGCGGAGAGCAAACTCGAAACTTTACGTCACACGTCGTTCCGAGGGCAAAGAATTTCGCCGAATTTTGCGAAGAAGCTGAGAATGAGGGCCAGTAGGACAAATGGAGCAATCGAGCTTATCCTTTTGAAACTGTGTACTTCCGTGTCATGGATTATCATGGGAGGTCATGCGATTGCCCACCGTGGCCTTGACACCGTGCGATAAGAAAAGAAGATGTTTTCCAGCGGGGACGCAGTAATCGAGAGACGTAGTTTCGTCGGCTATTTTTCATCTGATTGACATTTTCCTCGGACTCTTCTCCGCGGTCGACCCTGACGGGTGAACCGGTAGGACCGGAAAGAGTGACACTTCTTTGAGTACTCACCGTGATCCGTCGATCCCGCTGCGAAGACAGGAAGAGGGACGAGCAGCTCGGTGATTTACGTAATCGTGGATCCTCGGAAGAAGAATTGATCCACACTCGAGACACTCGAGAGTTCCTCGCCGGAAGTGGCCACTGTTTTCACACCCGCACGACCGAACGATAGGGGAAACTCAAGCGCCGTTTGTTTATCTTTCTCGGTGACTTCCCGAAAAAACAAGGAACAGTGCGTAGATCCGCGTTCGTCGATCTCGCAGGTAAACCGCGCAGGTGGCAAGACAAACACGACGATCCTACCTGCGCAACGGTCGGAGCGCGACTGACTGACTGACTGGCCCAACCGGCCTCAGCGCCGGTACCAGCAAGGCTTTTGAATCACGCGCGATGCGACATTTCCGATACGCGAGCGCTGCTCCGATTTTACTGCTCTTAAATCGCCTCGATTGACAATCATCCACTCAAGGTCACTCCGTTGGAAATTTAAACAGCTCATTTGCCTAATTCCATAAAACTCTATAAGATCATTCCTCGGGAGCACGATTTCAATTATAAGATATTTCTGATTAATAGGCAAGAACAATGACGATCAAGCGACTGATGAAAATCCGAAAATCTTGGTAATTCGAGTGTGGAAGTTAAACCGCGTGGAACGAAACTTCGAGTCAGGGAATCTCATTCTTAATGTCTTATTTCCGAGGAGTTGCGTGGCAGAGCGGGAAGCTTTTAATTATACGCGACTCGTAGTAAATCACGGCTGCAGGCAGCCTTCTTGGCGCGTCAGGGAAGTGACAAAGGGATTACCAAACAGGAGGACTGGCAAACAATGGGACTGGCTGGCGCGTGTATTCAGTTACCTGCAAACGCCTCTACATTGTCCCATTGGCACGCGTGCTGTTTACGGGACGATCAACAAAGGTGCAGAAGGAGGGGGGAGGGGCAGATCAGCGAAAGACGAAAGAGAGGCGCCAACGAGAACAAACGATCGGATACCACCCTCTTATGAAAGTCGTATTTGCTCGGGCTGCATTCAGCGAGCGGCCAACAATGAGCATCGGCCGACAATGCACTCTCTGCCGTGATTTTAAACGTATCCCGAAAAAATAGGGAGGAGGGAGGGCACGGAAAAAAGATTTTCCCTGGGCGAGTTTTCAAAGGAAACGGGGCGACGCAGTGTACGCCGTGCTCGAAGGAAAACTTTTATTACGAAACACGATGATTGAAACGGTTTTGCGATCCCCGCCTCGGCGGGGAGCAACGGGAAATTTTGTATTTACATTGTTGCCCTAGGACGTTGGCGCGGACGTTAATCGCATTGCCCCTTGATCGGCGAGTATTGACAAAGGAGATAAACTATCGCCGAATTTCCCGGCAAGCCTTATCGTCGTCCCCTCGATGACGAACGTCCGCTTTCATTTTCATTGTGTTTTCCGAAGGACGCAGAGCCAGAGAGACGAGTGTGACGCATTAACGGACGGAGAGGAAGCCCAGAGTTGCGTGAGAACGATGACGACGACGACGAGCGGCAAATGAACGATGATACCGAGAATATTGCGCTTCGTTTTTACACCATCTTCAGGGTCAGCTGGCGCTCGCAGTGAGGCTGATATTCCCTTCCCTTCCGGCGCAGTTACGACGCAGGAGCTGAAAGGAATTTCGTCGTCGTGCTGACACGAAAGTCCAGCAAAATTGGGCAATTCTTTCGTTGAAACTTGTCGATTTTTAACGAACCTTCGGCTGGTGCAGGCGCAGGTGCAGGTGCATCCGCTGGCGGCGGTGCAGGCGCATCTGCAGGAGGTGCAGCTCCTTCGGCAGGCGGGGCTGGCGCAGCTTCCGCCGGAGCGGGGGCAGCTCCCTCCGCGGGGGCGGCGGGGGCTGCACCGTCCGTCGGTGCTGCTGGTGCTGCGCCTTCAATAACGTTCCAAATCAAACGCATTCCTCTATACCGAACCTAAAAGCTATCACTCTACACAGCCCAAACCAGGGAGAATCAAAAGGATTCGGATACACCCTACCGCCGATAATTCCAACTCATCGACAAAGTTCAAATTAATCCACGTTGTACGCAAATTGTTCGATGTATTCTGGCATTTAACTCGTACGTTTCATGTAAAATCGTATCACTGACGTTTGATTCTCCCTGCTGATTGGTAGGCTTCTTTTTCCCCCTTTTTTTGTCTAACCTTCCGCTGGCGGTGCCCCTTCCGCGGGTGGGGGGGCAGCTCCTTCTGCCGGAGGTGCAGCTCCTTCGGCCGGTGGGGCAGCACCTTCTGCGGGTGGTGCAGCTCCTTCTGCGGGTGGTGCAGCACCTTCTGCGGGTGGAGCAGCTCCTTCTGCGGGTGGTGCAGCACCTTCTGCGGGTGGGGGGGCAGCTCCTTCCGCGGGGGGAGCGGCTCCTTCCGCCGGCGGGGCTCCTTCTGCAACGAACCCCATAATCCTCTGAACCAAATGACAAAGCAGGACCTCCGCTCCCCACCTCCCTGCGAAACTCGCTCAAAGTTTATCTATAATGTCGTCTTAGCAAATAAAACACGACGATCCTGCCTGCTTATCGCAACTTTCTTCTTTTCGACCTCCTCCTCAAGTGCATCCTCGTCCAATCTCGTAGAACCTTGAGAATGAGTAGGAAAGTTCCGAGGGTAGTTCTTCTCCTTGATTACGAGCCAAAGTTCTAGCTTTTTCCCCGAGGTTCAGTGAGACGTACCTGCGGGGGGTGCAGCTGCAGCGGGTTCTGCCGGGGCCGGTGCGGGGGCAGCTTCCGGCGGGGCTGGCGAAGGTGCCCCCTCGGAGGGCGGCGCGGGGGACGTTGGAGGTGCACTCTCGGCCGGCGGGGGGGCTGGGGAAGACGCTGGCGGCGGTGCCGGGGATGGCGCTGGAGATGGCGATGGCGTGGGCGTTGCAGGTTTCGCTGGCTCCGGCGGCGGAGCTTCTGCCGCTGGTTCACCCTCCTACATTCACCATAATTTTCAATGAACCTCGACACAGACTTAAGAGGAGAAAATGAAGCACCGCGGCAACGTATTCCTCGCTCAAAAATACCCCTATACGACGCAACTAGGTAAAATTCCAAATAAAAATAGACATCCCACAGAAGGAGAAAAACGGGACCCAAATGCCCATTGGGAATTCGTTCAATTTTCATCGAATTACGCAACAAGTATTACGTAAAAATTTGATATCCATCACGGAGGAATATGTTGTCTTAGGCGATTAAATTGTGCAACGACCATTAGTGGCAATGAAACATACACGAGGAAAACGATTTAATGGTTTAAGAGGCTACAAGCAACATAAATGCCTATAACGCTGTAGGCACGCGCGAATCTCCCGTCGACTCGGGGCATTAATCACGCTGGCGCTAATCAGGAATAGCGGCAGGATAATTAAACAGCGGCGTTAGGATGATAAACGAGTGAGTGGCGAGCGCGTATAAGTGTGGCGGATTTCTGCCAACAATGACAGCCCGCTCGTCTATTAATTCCGAAACAATACTACAAGGCGGTTTGTAATAGTAATTCTCTTTTAATTACTGCCCCGGGAACGATCATTGAAACGCTATTATTATAGCGGCGGAATGTAGCGAATTTGTAGAGAAAATTGCCGGGGGCACTCGCCAAACGTCATCAGCAACGGCGAAAATAAGTCCGATAGTGGTGAACCACATGCAAACCACGAGAACGTAAAATGTAGCGAATATGCGTAAAGCCCTTTATCGAAAATCACTCGTGCTTGTATAGCGAATTGTTGCGTCAAGCGATCATCGTTTAAATGCATACCTACCCATTGGTCAATTCAAATCATCCGGTTACCGATGTTTTTCCAAGCGTTTTTTTCTCTTAACCGAAAATTATTGTTCCGGAAACGTACAACGATTAACAAATTTTTACGTGAATTACGTTCAAGAATAGGAATAATAAATACACCTGTTGGGAATAATACAGCGTTACCATTGAATTATTAATTAGAACGGTACAAGGTTTGCACGATACAGTACGGTGAAGAGGAGAACAAGGGGAGAAGGTAAATAAACACAGACGTTCTCACAGAGGTTTTCAGTATCATTAAGTATTTTGTTTTACATAGAACCTTACTTAATAACCGTTCATCGTCCCGTCTCTCCGAGAATTCAGTTACTGGGATATACAAAAAGAGCAGAACAGAGAGAGAGGGGGGTGAGTCAGTTTCTGCGCAAACTGGGGCGAACGAGGTAAAGGCAGAATTACGATGAACGATCGCTAAGTTTTCCGCAGAAAGAAGATGAACGGTTCGACATGTCCGGTCGTTCGCGATTCAAGTGGGACATGCGGTGCAACGATCTTAACGTGCGTGCAAGTTGGATCGATCGAAGACGATGAAAAGACAAGAAAAGAGAAAGTGCGGGGAAGATTAAGAGTTCCATCGCCGAGCGATCGGTCAGGTGGAGTGGGGGGATCCTCAGCCGGAAACTCTCGGGGCTCGACGTCACGAATCATGCTTCGACTTCCTCTTCCTTTACCTTCTTCTCGTCGCCCTTCTTCGACCAGTCCGGTTTCTTCTGCAAAAGCCAGAGAACGCTATATCAGAGGGGCTCGACGATCATTCTCCTCGGAGTTTCGCACACTGCAGGGGGTTAGACTGGATCATCACCAAGCGGGGAACAACGGGGGGGGGGGGGCGGGCTCTGAGAAATCAGGATAACGCACAAAATTCCGCCCGCGTAGGCGGATTCAAAAGACACAAAGAGGGGAGTGGGGGCGAAAATCGTCAGACGCAGTGGCAAATAAATATTTGTTCGTCGAAAAAATGTCATCCTTCAACGGTCGTAGCGATTGGTCGATCTTCTCTCCACATATCCTCGAGTATCTAAAAGCCGTGCAGGGGGTTAGTAGACGGCTAATGAGAGAAGAATCTGCACTGCCGGAAACGATAAAAATTTGACAGAAAATTTCAAGGGTCGCCGAGAATCCAGAGAAATTGATCCACCGATTACAATTCATTCGCATTGCGGAGACTATGAGACTAGTTAAAAATCGGTGGACGGATATTCTCGGGACTCGGGCCAAAAAATTCTCCGAATAAGCACGTGACCGGATGAATCTGAAAATGGAGGAAAAATAGTAAAAATAGTCTTGGGCTCTCGAGTTAATCGGTCGTCGAGAGAGGGCAAAAACGTCGCCTAAAATACGCGTAGGACGAAAAATGCGCAGGGTAAAAAAGTCGTCGCGACGCAGTATACGGTGTGTTAAAGCACCATAACAGCATTAAAGGTGAGGTCAGCAAGCATTATCTTTCCTATCCTTTCACTTTCATTCTCTCTCGTTCTCTCCCACCCAATCGTTCCGTCTCCCTTTCACCGACAGACGCACGCACTACTAGTTTGTTCGTTAAAGTTTTACCTTCTCTTTTGACGCACTCTGCGAACATAAGGCAAGAGCAATATCATTAGTCCAAAGAAGAGACATGGACAATCAATAAAAGCGTATATAGCTAATCGTCATGTATGAAGTATGGGGGTAGATCGTCCCTTTGTTCCAGTGAAAACCATCTCGCGGGCACTCTGCTGCGCGAGATAACAAAAGGACGATCTTTGCACAGCTCAACAGCACCACAAATCGACAAACAACATCGTCAGTAAAAACATTTGTCCACCAATAAAGCCAGAAAAGATCGTCCCGAATGTTTACTAATTCTCCTGTCGATCCTAATTTATATGGGAATTTTGCAAATCATTGCTTGTCGATGCGTTGGCGACTGACAGACTCAAAAGACAGGACAACAATTCTACACATTGACAGCCTGGAAGCAACGCAGCCTAGACAAACGGCGGTAAAAGAAGCTGAAAGAGAGCTGACTGCACAAGTTGACAGACTTGGATTTCTCGCGGAGAGTGCATGTTTTCGTAAACGTTCCTTTTTCTTCCGTTAAAAAGGCCGAATTCGTTCCCTACGAGGTTGGGAAGGTCTGCGCGCGTGGGAGTGTTTGCGAACGTAATAAAAAGTGAGAGAAATAAATGTGGGTAAAAGAATGTCAAGAGTATATAATGGGGGACAGAATGGCCAGTGTACTCAAGAAGACAGGCGTGTGTGAGTAAAGCGCTTCTGCGATTACATACGATACGAGGAGAAACCGTCCATAAGATACCTTAGAAGCCATTCTCACCTTGGTCCGCCGTTTCGCTTAATTTCTCGCCCGAATAATACGTGTCTATCGAAACGTTATGCCATTCTGGCCGCGGCAGAGCCCTCGAAACACCGGTGAAATTCAACGTGGAAAATCGAAGCACACGTTAAAAAGAAAATAAAACGGCTCGCAGGAAAATACGGTAAAGCCGAGGTATAGAGCAATTTGATGGGGAAAAAAATGAAAGACTAATAAGACGAAAGGAAGAATAGTGCGAGCAGAACGAGCAGAGAAAAGTCATTAAAAGATGATACGAGAACTCAGGGAGTATGAAAAAAAATGCCGGGGGGAGGATTTAGAGGGGTTTAAAGAAACTTTCGTTCGTCGGATGTTTATTCACATGGCATTTCTCCGCTCGGCTATTGACAAAACTGCAGTTTCGCCGGGCTCGTCGATCGTAGCTGTCGACGATAAAAAAAAATCGACGATAGAATATCAGCTATTTCGGTATCGGCGGCCTGGAAAACAAGTCCCTTTTTTCGGTAGTTTCGCGCGGGACAAACAAGAATTGTAGGAAAAATCCGTGGGCGTCTATTTACTTGCCCTTCCGAAACGAGGATTAATGTTGACGCATGTGCGACGTTCGTTTATCGGGGCTTACGTATACGATATCTCGTTAAAAATGTCGTCGTTGGCGCGCTTTGAATGCGGGTGGTGTGTCTGTATGAGTTGGTGTAATTTATCGAAATTTTGATATCTCGTAGACAGGCTGTTTGTTTGTTTATTTTTTTTTTTGCAATCTACTTCTTCGTCTGCCACTCTGCCTTCTCGGACTTCTTGGGCTGTGGAGAACAACACATTGCCTAATCAACTATCGCTAAACTACTGTGTGACTCTACGACGGGATGAACCACCGTGGAAACCGCCCCTCAAGGGGATCGTCGACGATCCTTCCGCTTGATAAATATTTCCACGTAACAGGAGTATCAATATTCCGGACGGGCGAATTCCCCGGGCCGTATCGATTTGCGCGGAGTTTAACGACAGAGTGCTGCGGCTAGGCCTCGTGAATTTCGTGGAAATCTGAGCGCACGGCAATTATCGGCGAACCGGTTCCCCCGCGAATTCCCAACGCCGAGGGTTCGACGTTGCTTTACGAGCGGCCCGGAACACGCTCGCCATTATCCGTCATCGCCGACGGGGGTAACGATTCCTCGCGGAAGACGATCCCCTTAATTGGCGCTTCGCCGGCTCGTGCTCAAATACTACTGACATACGAGGCGAAAAAAGAGGACCTCACGCCGGGGGCCTTCGTGGACACAGAAAAAACCGGGTACCAGGGGGCGGGGGAGGGGGATCCACAAAAAAATCGACTCTCCCAGCGGTGAAAAAGGACCAACTGGGATTTCCGACCCGCCCGTCGAAGAGCAGAGAACAAAAATCAACGCGGAAAAATGCCCTCGTTGTCATTGATCGGTAAAAAAAATACACAGAGAACGAAGGTTCTTTTAATCGCGAGGATATTTCACGATTAAAAAAGAAAAAGGTGCCACGCCGATGGCGTTCGTCTCGACGGACGGGTGAAAAAATTGGAATTGGAAAAAGATTTTCGCGACCATCTTAGGCGCGTTTTATCGACAACGACTGGCCTTACCTCCTTATCTTCCTCCTCGAGGGTGAATTCCTTCTTCTTCACTTGCTTCAGCTGGTTACGGAAGTTGAATTCGGCGGCCTTCTTCTGGAGCTTGGCGAACTTGTTCTCGTACTTGGAGACCTTCTTCAGGGTTGGCTTCATGCTGCGAAAGACCATGAGAATTCTTTTTCCAGCGACATTCAGAGAAAGAATTTGACCCAGGGAAACGTATACTTACAATTTACCTCGGAGATCGTTCACCTGGCTGTTCAAGTCGGCGATCTACACGGAGCGAAGGATTTCATTAGTTCCCCGGTATCCTCGATCCTCGGTCGTTCGATCATGCGTCTTTATCATTGACCTTTGCAAAATGCGAGAAGAGAAAGGACGGTTCGCTAAAGTCAAAGGAAGAATCTAAGATGTTTTCACCCTTGCCAAAGGAGGTGTAAAAGTTTGGCGCATTTTCGTCCTTTCCCTTCGGTCATTTTTGGTCCGGAGAATATCAAGCGGTTATTCGGTGGACATTACGAAAAAACGAGGCAAACAAATCACACGTTCAAATGTCATTTGTAACGAAGCGAAAGCTCACGTTCGCAACGAATCCAAGACAATCGACAAAAGCACACGAGAAAAGTAAGTGTTAGTTGACGTTGGAAAAGAAATTCGAGGGCAGGGAAATGGCAGAAGCGGACAAGATCGGTTCATCGGTCAACCGATTAACAGCTTAGCTATGTGGAAGTGATGACTGTGACCGGGGATAGTCGGGGAAAGTACTGAGATAATAAGATGACAATGTGATAAATGAATGCACAAGAGGCGAAAAACGAAAAGATAAGATTTCATGGTGGAAGTAACTGCCTGAAAACTTTGACCGTCATTTATCGACGACTCGTAGGCTTTGTTAACTTCCGAATTGACAGTTTAATGGTGAAGGTCGTGAGGCGAAAATCTGTCGTTATTTCGTTGGTAATTCCACTCCTCGATTCCAGGGATCCACTTGAGGGTAATCGAAGAGGATCGTTGGCAATTTCTTCGTGTTCGAATTTCCTCGTCTTTTTTGCTTCCCCTTCTGCGACGATCGCAGGACGCTCTCTCCGTATTTATCGTTCTCCGTCGACCCGGGGGCCTCGAGTCCTGACGTACGAGGACCCGGCGGCGGAGGTGGAGAAAGCGTGCGACGGGGAGGAGCGAAAATGAGGGGACGGTTGAGAGAATAGAATGAAATCGGTACTGTGCGATGTAGGATGAGAATTTCGTTCCGGCCAATCCGGGTGGGACCAGCTGGTCGCGAACAGCTCTTCGTCCGCCGGTCGTCAATTAACAAGGGTGTCAAAAAGTCCACTACGATCCAATTCCCGCTTCGGCAGACACCCGTTCCTCCCCCTTCGTCAACTTCCCAGCGCCGTAATTCGACGAAAACTCTTCCTGCGAGCGTTCGAGAAACTTGCCGCGAAATTCAACGATGAATTACACCGCCATCCACCCCAGCCCACGATTGTTTTTGCAACAGCAGTGCCGCGAATGGTAATCCCAATGTCTCGCGGGAAAATGTATCCCTTTCAGGGCGCGCCGTCTCTCGAGTTTCGCGGTTTCACTACTTGCCAATGTTTTCCCCGTGCCCCGAGAACCGTCCGCGTGAAAAGGAACGGAGTTCTGCCGGAACGGATCCGCTATTTACAATTTCCCCGCGGAGGAAAATGAGTCTTCGGATAATTGCGCCGGCGGCAAGTGAAGCTCCGTACGTCCGAAAATTCGCTCATTTAACTCCGCGCGTGGAAAACAGCATGACAAAAGGGGACAGTCGTTGGTGCGTGCGTTTCGGTGCGAAATCGGTGCTAAAAAAAAGACTTCCGCTAATTTCCGCCTCTATCCATAACACCCTCGTGTCTCTCTGCGGAAAAAACGGGGCATGGCGGAGGGGGGAGGGGCTGGGTAGGGGTGAGATGTTCGATGATTTTTGCCGAGCGGTTTTAATGGGCATACGCCTTGGCGGAGGTGGGGCGGAAAGGCGAAAAAAACACAGGAGAATTTCACAGCATGGCACTTGGTCTGGTCGTCTCCGTCCTTTTTTCCTTGCGACTGTCGTCCACTTCCGGGCCGGTCCACCTTTGTGAGGGCGTCAAAGTGAAGAAGATAGAAACGGTAAGAAGCGTGGGTGGCGACAGTGGGTGGGGGGCAACCTGTTTTATCCGGGTTGAAAGGACCGGACAGCCCTTTTATTTGTTTTAACGAGAAATTCAGGGCGGGCTGGGGGGGGGGGTGTCGTCTAATGGCAAGTTTTACTTCTCCTTTTCCTTCCATCGGGGCAGATATGAAGTGCCACACTCTGCCGTACGTCCCGATCGATCGAATATCCGATTAAACGTCGATAAATTGCCTCCCTCGGGCACGGAACGTCGTTAATAGAAAAGCCGCGACAAAGGGGCTTTCCGTCCAGCCGGCAAACTGTTTTCCCACCGCGGGTTAATCTCGGTCCGCATCGACGATGTTTGGCCGATTCGAAAGCTCGTACAAACGCGATAAATGCGGAATTATTAATTGGCCTCGACGTAATCTTCGATGGACCGGATAGAATTTCATGGCAACTCAATCGTATATATATATATATATCGAGTCCAATTACATCAGCGCGAAACACAAGTGAACATCGGATAATCCGATAACAATATAAACGTAATTACGACGCGCGAAAAGCGCACTTTCGTCGCATTGTTTTGCCAATTTACTCGCTGGAGCATCGCGGAAAAAAAATGTGTTCGTAAGCGTTAGTAGGTACATCTGCCATGCATGCCCTGATAAGCACATGCATCGAGAAAAAAGGATCGTTTACGAATTTTTTCTCGGTGCATACGTGGGTGTTTCGTGGTGATGATGGTGGTGGGGAGAGAAAATGCGAAAAGACAAAATTAAGTAGACAGAGAGTGAAAGAAACAGATAGAGGAAGAGAGAGAGTGAGATAACAAAAAAGATGAAAGACAGAGAGAGAGAGAGGGTGTGTGTGTACGTGTATACCTGACGCAGGTTGGAGATAAAAATGATAACACCGAATACGTGGGGTAGGGCACTTGTATGCCTCGATTCTGATTTTGCACCGCACACGCACGCACGCACACGCGCACACAAAGTTTCGGGCCCGGAGGACGACTCGCCGGGCCCGATTATTCGTCGCGCCGATTGTCCTCCGACGACTTTTCTTTTGGCAACGATCTCTCGAGCAGCTCTTCCGTCGCACGAGCGTACAAAAAGAAAGGTCTACTTCCCTTTTCACGATCTTCTTCCTCGGCAGAATCGCGCCGAATTGAATTTCAGGGGGATAAGAACAGAGAGAAAGAGAGAAAGGGGGAAAAGTGTCGTCGTTACCGGATTACGTCCGTTCCGAATATATAAGCTTGCCCAGCCCTGAGTCGAGAGTCGTGAGAGAAGCTTTCTGTTTTGCTGGCGAGTTAGTGGAAAGCCCAGAAACGGTGTGTTTGCGTGATTATTAGACAGTCAGTGAATGAGAACAGAACGAGAGTAAATGATTAAAGAGAAAGTGCGATAGAGAGAGAAAGAAAGTAAGAAAGAAAGAGAGAAAAGAGTGTAGTTGTGTTTGTATGCGTCTGTGCTGAAGTAATTCCTTTTTAGCCGTGTCAAAGATAAAGAAAGAGAGAGATATATATTCGTATATGCGTGTCATCAATGTATAGACAAAGTGAGAGAGATAGAGATAGAGAGCTAAAGAGGTAAGAGAGATAGCCGCGAAGGGTGGTCGGCAAAAATTTCGGCACTTCATATCGGCGCGGAAAAAAGAAAAAAGGGGTCTCTAACGCGTCCTTCTCTTTTACATCGATCGCGGCGTGATTCTCTAGCCGAAAAATACTGGCTCGAGCGGGAGAATCGTGAAAAATATGAAAGCGGAACGACGCCGAGACAGGACTGACCAAGATTATACGGCCGACAGGTTCTCGATAGCAAAAGAGGGGAGGGAAATTCGATTCGCAGGTACGGCATTCGCCAAGAGAAACATCGTGAAAGAGAGAATTTCGGGTAGGGCTCGGAGGGGGGAGAAAGGGCGTCAAAGAATCCATTTCGTTAAACGCTCTTTCCCTCCTCCTGTCGTTGGTCGTCAGAGATGGGCAAATTGTAGCTAAGCACGAAATTAACCAGTCTCATAAGGACCGTTTCTGGCCAGAAAGATTGTTAAATTTGAAAGTCGATCGATCGTGCCCATCGCTGTTCGTCGTCGCTGTTCTTTTCGTTTCTCCTGTACCTCGTAGTCCCTTTTTCGAACTTCCCGCTCCAAATCCCACTTCTGACCCTCACAAAGGTAGACGCGCTCGTAATACATTTTGCAAATGTCCCTCAAGTCGTCTACAAAGAATACGGAGAGTCTGTCTGAGAAATCTGCCGGTCTCGTTTTCCTCGGACTATCGGCCGGATTCAACGAAGAAACAGAGAGGAAAATTCGACAGGGCCGAATGACCACTCACTCTTTCTTCGTTACTCTTATGAAACTTTTCCGATGGAAAATTGAATTTTCACGTAAAAAGTTAATTCTACGAAAAAGCTCTCTCTCGAAAAAAATGTAAAAGCTTTCGATGATTAAAACATTCGTTGGAAAGGTTTGAAGGTTGGAAAAATTTTTCTGTTCGTGAGCCGTTACTTTGACGATGCCGTTCTGCCGCGGAAAACCATTGGTTTTCATTTAGCGACAAGGCTAACGACGCAGATAACGTGGCGAAAATCGCACAGCTCTTCGTTGCCGTTGTGGAGCGACCGCGAGAATTTCGTCCGTGCGACCTGCTCTGAAATCTCTCCTTATCGCGAAAGTTCTCCCGAGGAAAATGACTTTTCCGGTCGGAGCACGCCGGCCCGAGTCTCCTCGAAATTCCATCTTCGACCCTTTCTATTCTCTCCGTGAAAAACTGCTAAAGACATCAAACCCAGGAACGAGAAAACCGAAGGAGAAATATGGCAAAAATCGTTCCTACATGTTTTTCTCAATTTTCGTTCGCCGAATTCAAGGAACCTTTTCCCGTTTAATTTTGAGAATTTCGTTGGAGAGAAGGGGGGGACGAAGTTGGAATCTTCCCGGATCCTTTGGCTTCAGCTGTAAAAAACACCTCACTGGCCGCAAACGCACGTGACGAGACCCGCGCCACGTGGAAGTGCAAGAAGTATCGATTTCTTTGATGAGTAGTCATAACCCGTGCTTGCAGCAGTTACGTGAGACTTTGTCGTGAGCTCGGCGGCTCGTAATTACCTCGAACTCTTTCAACTTAATCGCCCTCTCGAGGTCATACTTATCGCCCTCGAGTGCGTACAATCTTTGCCAATATGCCGCACAAATCGTCTGGAGCTCGGCTAGAAGAACAAAAGTTTACCAAGAGCAGTTTCGTGAATTTCCAACACGCCGGAAATTCTTCCGCTAAAATGACCCATTTAAACAGGGGAAAACTCCGGAATGACCTCTATCTTTTGCCCGATGAAAAACCTGGGATTAATCAACGAAAGAATGTCTGATAAAACGTATGAATTCCATATCCTACAATGGGAATTAAAAGAAAAGAAAAAAAAAGAGAAACGACCCTTCTCTGTGCGTGTAGTGAAAGAAAGGTCGATTCGGGAGCACGTTACTTCAATCTACTGAGAGCAAATCTACCTCTACCATTCCTCGTTCGTATTAATTTATACCCATTGCAAAAGTTACTCTTACCGTGCGTTATTCTACGGAACGGCTGATGCTTTCGATCTACCAAAGTCTACGGTTACCATGAAATACGCGGCTTGGCAAAAAGTTTGCTTCTACGATTACGGAGCGCGCTGTATTAGGGCAACGCTACGAAAGGAATTAATCTCCACGCAAGTACCCCGGCAGGAGAGAGAAAGAGAGATAGAGAATGCAGAAAAGAGAGACGAGAACGGAGACGGAAGGAAATTAATCTCTCTGTCTCTCTCCCCACCGTCGTTAGCGAGATATTTGGACCTCGTATTCCTTCTTGGCGACTTCGTATTCAAGGTCGTACTTCTCTCCCTCGAGGGCGTTGATCCTCTTATGATACTGGATGAGAATCGACTTGACGCTCGCTGCCAAAATGCCAAATTACCTTGAGAAAACCCGCGCGGTATTCACGGCCGAGGCGAACGCGAAACGGTCGATTCTTTCCGCGAGATAAGACTTCTCTGCGACGTCTGACAAGATCTCCGGGAAATAGCCAGGACTTCCCGCAGCTCCTCACGTCAGCGGAGAAGGAAGAGAAGGGGAAGGGGAAAAGGCGGAGTCGTGAGTCTTGCCACCAAGCGTGTAGAGAACGGTTGGATTTCCGTATGGCTGAGGGAAAAGGGGTGGGATTTACACGTGTAAATATGTTGTAAAGAGCGAGAATAAAAGCATCGCCGGATAACGAAGTTCATCCATCGTCCATCATTTTTCTCCTCATCCCTGAACCGCAGGAAATTCTGGAAATGGATCATCCGACTTTCCTACGTTCCGGGGAGACGGAGTGAAATTTCTGGGAAACAGTGAACTCGTAAAGTCGGTGACACTGAGCGAAAGTCGTGACAGTAGGCAACGTAAACGGGACGTGGAAAAACCGGAAGACGTTGACCCCACGGTGGAAACGAGCCGAGAAAAGCACGGCCGAATTTTCCATCCGGCGGACAAGGTACTTCCGGTTTCCGTGTTGTGTTTTGCGACGGCACGACGTTACAATCGGATACGTTAGACAGCGGACATTATACAGAAACGCATGAGAAGCGTGAGATTCGAATTATCAGTCGCTCGACAGTCAGACGACCCACACGGCAGTGCGAAAACGTGAGTGCGTAAAAACGACGTGTAGGTGGACGCGAGGTGCCAACAGAGAGCGAAGAAAGGCTGACGAGTGTCGTGTTACAGGACAAAATAGTGTAGATAGAAGAGATAGAGAGAAACGGAGAAACGAGATGCAAAGCTCGCGCTCGTTCGGTGCCCGGCTGCAAAAGCAAACGCGATTCACCCTCGGCAGAAAAGTCATTCGAATGAAATTTCAAAGAAAACAAGAACAAAAGTGCACAAATTGCCGACCATAAAACTTCTCGATTTCTAGAAATTATCCATGGACAAAGTTTTGTCGAACTTTCTTCGTTGCGTTATTCCTAAGTAAGTTCATTGTCTACGTTAGCACGAATTAAGTCAAGATACACAGTGCATCTATGATGCCCATAACTTGTCGAAATTGTTAGGACGGGGACGTTAATTATTCCTGTACTTCTTGTTAAGGGAAGTTATGTATTTTTTCATGAATATCGTTGCAGCCGGGCGAAGAACGGCGCGGAGTGAATAGCGCGTTGCACATTGAACGCCGTTAAAATGTCGCGATGGCATCGCTTGCCGCGAGAAGAAATAGAAAAGAAGAGAATAGAGTGACGAGACAATCACGAGAATGCGTTGCCGGCAAGTACCTCGAAGTCCTTCTTCTTAACGAGGTACTCGATGTCGAATTTTTTATCCTCCAATGCCGTGATCCTATTGTGGTACTCACGCAGCACGCGCTTTACGGTCTCTGCGCGTTCACCAGAAAATCCAAAACAGAATTAGCGTGTACGTGTAATCGGCCAATCGGCCGTTAAAGTCATTGAATTCGGGAACCGAATGATCTTGCTTTGAAATTTTCCATTATCCCGGTACAAGGTCGAGTGTGAACGGCTAATGTCGTGTTTCGGTGTGTTCGTTGTATAAGTAGCTCGATAGTGGATGGATTCTCGGAGGGAAAACAGTGAGAATCGGAGATTTCGGATATCGCCGGGCAACGTAGCTGGGGAAAATTCGCGAGAAATCGTCGAATCGCCGTCGTAACTTTCGACGGAGAAATTCCGCGTGAATGCCGAGCCGCGACGCGATCACGGAAAATCCTCAGGAAATGTACCTTCGTTCGCGTCGTCGACGTTCTTCGGTTTGCCGCAACGTTCCTCGATGATGCGCCTCCTCTCCGCGGCTTTCCTCTCCTGCTCCTTCTTCAATTCCTCGGCGGCTTTCTTACGCAACAAGAGCTGCAATCACAGACAAACATGACAATGCAGAAGAAGAAAATAAACACGAAATTAGAGGGCTACGCCATCAGAGAGGGCCTTGTAAATTTGTCTACGAGAAATGAAGGTTGTATCACGTGATTCGTTGTAATTCTAAGCAAATATTGGCGAACTGTTATGTCAGTGGAATCGATGTTCGCGCTGCTAGGCGAGCAGGGATTTTACGGGGAAGATTACTGGGGTGTGGGCTTGGCGTTGAAGAGGGTGTCGATCCGTGGCACTCACCCTGAGCTTCTTCTTCCTGTCGGGGGTCATGAAACCCTTCTTTGCCTTCTTGGCTTTGGAGGCCTCCTCGAGGCGGGCGCGAACCTCCGCCCGCTTCCTGTCGGTCTCCGCCTGTTTCCTCTTCTTTTCCTGCATTTACCGTGCCAAAACCACCTTAAGAACATCGCTCGTACGAAAACAAAAAATTCCCCGCACCGATCTAACGTAATCGATAGCTAAGAATTTACCAAATATTTCAAGTCATGACGAAAAACACTGGCGAAAAATACTGAAAAATCAACGGCGGGCTATTGATTATTGAAGAATGAAAAAAACTGGATGACCGCTTAAAACCGAGTATGTTCGCGACGGGTAATTCTGTAATGAAAATTTATTATGGCAATCCGAGCTCGATTTCGCGACTGCCCGGTTGTTTGCCTTCATACGTACATCCTCGATGCGCTTCCTCTGCAAAGAAAAAAGAAAACATCCCGGTTAATACGATCCCATTGCTTGGAAAAACTTGCGAGTACGTGAAACACTCTTACACGAATTTTCTGAGAACAACTATAGCACAATTTTCGAATCCTTTCAGAGCGATGTGAGTGTTTCAGGTAGCGCAATTGGTACTTAAAATTTCATAAAGCGCTGCAAGTGCGATTAAACGTCGTAAATTCGCTGCAAAACACGGTCATCCGATTGCGTAAAAAGTTTCTGAGTCTCGGAGAATGAATTGACTATTGTTGATTTACCGCACGATTAATTAAGGTTGATACATTGCTCGAGTTAACAGTGCTTTTAAATTTCGTATCGTCGGTTATTTGCCGCGAAATGAAAAACTTTTTCCTATTGCAACGATTCAATTACCGGCGTTAAACAGAACCGTCGTACATTAAGAACATTAAAACGTTATATCCCGTGAAAATACACGGAGGAAAAAGAGCGAATGAACGAATTTCAGCTAACGATTATTGCTTGTAAAGATTTTTTTGCCCCTTCTCTGTTTCCTCCGTGTAAACGTAGAAGCTTTACATTCCATGCTTGTAAGGGATTATTATGATCACACCGTCAAAGGAAACAGCAGTATTATATGCTTTTAGCGCAAGTCAGGTCTACTTTACCCCAAAGATGTATGTGTGTGTGCCGTATATATGTGTGCATACGTTTGTGTGGCACTTTTCTACAGACTACCACCTTCTATCGGTCACTACAAAGGTTTGCTGGTGACTGGTTTTACAAAAATACGAAGTGTGGCTACGGTGGCTTCGTTTATTACACATAAAAGAAATAAATAAGGGATGACACGCGACTGTGTTTTAAAGAAAGAAAATACTTGACGCATTTTGCCTCGTGATTTTTTTCGCTCAATAGTCAATAGTCAATACTTGACAAAGTTTTGCCGAGTGTCATCCCCAAGGGAAAATGTCGGGGGGAAACGATGCAAAAAGTAAGAAATTTGAAGGACCGAGAAAGAAGGGCGGAAAATATCGCGAGGCGCGACGATAAATAACGAGTGTATAGAAACAAGGAGTATAACAGGCCGATAAATCAGCCGGAAAGGCCGGCTGGGTTACTTCCGGACATGGCAGATTCGCCAGCGGCATTTCCGGTAACCTCCCTGGAGAAAAAGGAAAATTCCGAAGTGCCCTCGTGTTTGCGATAAAAGTGAAATATACACAATGTCTCGAATAAGTCCTCGAAATGTCTTGTAAAAATCCCCAAATTAATCACAGACGTGGAACAAGGATTTTAGTGACAATAAATCGCGATGTGAAAACGATAGGTGATAAATAAGACGTAGGTGATAAATAAGGAATGTAGGGTGTAATCTTGATGGTCGAAGTACGAGTTGGCTCTGAGCGAAGTTCCAAAATTCTGTCGTTTGCTGTCAAATCTTCGGCGACTTTCCAGGCCTCCGCGTCATCGACGAAAACTGTGCCTGGCTCGTAAATACGTATTTCAGAAGAGCGTCCAGCTATTTTTAAGTCCATTCTATTTACTCGAAATCTATCTCCCCCGGCGTTAGCGAAACTCTTTTGTCAACACTGAGGATCGACATATTTATATCTCTATAACGTTTGTCTCGAAACACAATGTATTTATAAGACGACTCAAATTGCACAAGTATATCGTGGCTGAGATACGTCTGTCAGTTGGAATTTTCATCGACGTGAAACCGATAATTCTTGCCCCGTGGGGGGACGAAGGAACTTCGTTCGCGCTTTCTCGCAATTCCTTCGACCGGAAACGGCGGTGTTTGTACCGCCGGGGAAATTCCGGACGAGACGAAGAGATTTGGGGCTCGGTTCTACTCGTGGCCCCGGATAGTCCATCGCTCTACGTCCCCTCCCTTTCAACCGCAAATTCTACCATCTATGGGGTTGTCTGCTGCAAGCACGCCGAGCGAAAACCATGCGTACCTTTCAACCACGGGAATTACTGCTCGCCAGGAAAGCACAGAAACGTCCGTTTTCCCACAGATTTTCGTCCGATTTTTTATTCAGGAGGATCGACGAAATCCGCGAGTAGCGCAGCGTGAAAGAAAAAAAGAAAAACACGTTAAATGACGAAGAAATCGGGAAGAGTGCCGGCGAAGAATTTCCCAGCTCTCGGGTCACCTATCGGAAATGACGTTAGAATGTCTGCCAGGGAAAATCAATGATACCCACCTCACCTCATCGTCGGCCATGGTGAAATCTCGTTGCTACTCGCGTCTACCTAAAGAAACGAAAATAAGCGTAAAGCAAAAAATCAGGCCAGCAGTATGGCGCAATAAAAATTGGGTCAAAGCCGAATATCTCGATGACCCCATTTGGGAAGCACCGTATCGTCGATTCCTTAAATATCGAAGGGGGAGAACCGACCTGGAGAACCACACATCTTTTAATAGAATTTATCTAAATATCGGTCCACAAAGCTTCCACAAAGGAATTCTGAAACATCGTCTTAATCTTGCGTGTTATTTAACAATAATGTTTCTGAGTTTGTAACAGTTGGCAAGCGGTTGAGTGAAGTAACAGGTTGACATAAATATGTGGGCTGGTGGTTCTCCAGATTGACTAGTTTTTTGCTCAAGGTCCGACGATTTCAAATCATTGATTCTCGAGGATGGCAATTTATTGTCGATATTCCTGATTGTCGATGGCGCAAATGGCAAAGGAGAATCATTCTCTTTGGCCAGTTCTTTCCCCTCTCTTTTCGTGTTAGTCGCGCCGACGGTATAGAATATCCGAGGCTCGAAAATAGACGCGGACCGTCCCCACTTTGCCGAGCCTTCGTCGGCATGTCGGACTACGTGGACGATCCAAATTTGGTTGCAACAGCCCGCTGTCGGATGTCAGTTGCATCCGCGGTTTCGACTCGAGTCGATACCGGAAATGAACAGATGAAAAAATCCCAAAACCAAAGATTCCTCGGCAACGATGAAAACCTCGCAAAAATACGACTGGGGGATACGAAAGTAACTTGAATCTATTTATCCAACAAACGAGGAATATGAGGAATCGAAGAATTGAGATAAGAAATCTTGCGAACAAGTGTCGAGAAAACAGGTGGATTAATTATTGAACCAAGTTCTCCTTGTATCCTTTGGTGTTACTGTACGAGGTATTTATGTGGGAGAGAAGGATTCTTGGCCGGGGATCAAAATTCCGACGGCGATGGATTACACAATCGACTGGGCAATTATGGCGAACGTCGATATGACGATTTCATCTGGATCTGCCGGACGCGCAAGTCCGAGGGCTTTTTATAGAGAGCTTTCCACGGGGTTCCAGGTCCCGCGGGGGTCGGGTTTTACATTGGTAACGGGCAGTCGCCTCTGCTAAGTTTAGACGAGCGTTCTCCGAGTCTGGCCATTCCGAGGCAGACCGACGTTCGCCCCCCTTTCCGCCATCCAACGGGATCCCGCGGGATCGTAAAAATAGAGAAGGAAGAGCCTCCGAAAAAGCCGGCGCTCTTTGGAAGAAACGCCAATGACGTTCCATTCCCCGGCGTTTGCAATGGGATCACAAGACCGGGAGACCGGCAAGAGGTACTTCCGGCTGAGCTTCACTCTCACTTGGATACATCGCGAAGGAACTCTACTCGAGGGAACGATCGAACGGAAATTTCTCCGGCGAAGAATGGACGAACTTGAGGTTCGACGGGTCGTTCACTTGACGGGTCCGAGTGTGGGCCCGATGACGTCACTTGCCGTCGAAAGAAAACAAAGTCCGCCGCGTGAGAATCCGGGTCACGGTTTCACTGACACTCGACCACAGCGGGCGAGGTGATAGACGTGGTGATTGGCCGAGGGGGAGAGTCGTGTCGTCGAAAATTCGGGCTAACTCGTCGGAAATTCCCATTGGTCCGGAGGGGGTTCCTTCCAGGCGGGTTTAGTCCCCAGGGGGCAAGCTAGGCGGAAGCACAGACGTCGGTGCTACAGTTGGGTCCTCGCCAACAAGGCGAGGGGCTTTTTTCCCGCTGCGGGGGGAGGGGCTGGGACCGCCGAGGAATTTTCCAAGGGGACCAGCGACGAAGACGTCGACGACAAATGGACCCTCGACACTGGCCGCGGATCGACACTCCACTTACCTTGGAAACTCAACTGAACGGCTGCGACCAGCCAACCGGACCTTAGGCAGCTGACTGTGCTATCGCCGATCCCACGACAACGTCGTCAACCTCCCTCGGCGGGGCCGTTCGCGCGATCTCCTCCTCCCTCCAAGCCAGCAATCGCGAGCAGCCATTGGTCGCTGCATTTTTAGGCGAGCCGACTGGCCTCCTCTGCTAGCGGCCAAAAATAATCGGAAACTGAAAACGGAGCCGACCCTTGCTCGCGAGCTTCGTGCCTTTTCCCACCGTTTCTCTTGTTCTCCCTCTCAATCTCTCTCTCCCTCTATCTCGTGTCCCCATCCCGACCCACGCTTCACCTTTCTCTCTCTTACGCTCCTACGGAATCATGCACGAATCGAGCTGTGGAAAGCGGACTTTCTTGAGAACGCCGTCGTTCAACGAGTTTCTTCATTTCGCGCTGTTTTTACCGTCAAAGATTTTTTATACAGAGACGCATTTAATGTACACAGAAACAGGAAAACGATCTTAATAACCCTTGCGTCATTCAGAATTTTAACGAACCAGAAGTCATGATTATTACTTGGACTCTATGAAAATCCATCCATTCATCCGATTTCCGCTACAACTGCGAGTACATGGGAATTTCGACGGGTATTTCGACGGTAACTGGATCCGAAGGAAAGTAACGACAGTTCGGAAATTGATTCGGTTTCTCGAATGTCGCATTGAGAATGGCTCGTCAATGCGGAATGGACAACATTTTGGGAAGTTGCCAGTGTACTGTTAACGCCGACGATTTACCGCTTATGCGCGACTAACGTCATCCTCCGCCTAATAAAAAGGATCTTCCTGCACGAAAATAATCTTTTTTATCTACTCCACGATCGGCTTACGTAAGGCTCCGAGCGAAAAAATCAGGCGAAACGATCACTGTCGTTCGTAGTTTGTCCGATCTGTCATATTTTCCTTTAAATCAGCGTCCTTGAAAAAGGAGAACGACGTGAAGGCGGGCTTCCTGGTTACGCGACGCGGTCTCCAAAAGGTGTCGAGGTAAAACGGAAATAATAATAATCCCCGACCTGGCAGCTGCTTGGCACAGAATTTCAAAAACTCTCATGACAACGTCCGCGCTCAAAACTCCACGAAACTGACTAAATAATCCTTCCGATATTTCACTGAATGTAATAAATAAATAAGAACTTTCTTTACATATTGCCCTATCTCATAAATATCTAATTTTCCTTACAATATGTTAGTTTAGTCTAAAACGGATATCTTTAATTTTTACCCCCAACTACCCTCAACATGGCTGATTGGTCCCGACATTTTTTAGTGTCGGGCAATTTTTATATCTTTTGATCGACGGTTAAAACAGGAAACTGGAGGCTCTGCAGGGCCGTAGAACTTGCAAGTTAGTCGGAAACGTAGCAAAGCTCGCAGACAAAGCTCGTCAGTAAACGGAAAAGGCGGGTAAGGCAGGTTCCTGCCAACGATTCACGGATAAAACGGAAGAAGCTCCCTGGTGTTTCCTGGAATCAAAAGGTGGCGGAAGCTGCACTTCTTCATACCCATTTCAAGCCGGAAAAATGAAGATTTTTTGCCCTGGAGATTCTTCGAATTAAAAGAAATTCACAGCACATATGAAGAGATTCGTTTGTATAAATAGTAATAATGGCCTACTTGTTAAACTGCTCTTCATTTTCTGGGGCTGCGTAGGAAATTGACTTTTACCTCGTTAATGCGGAGGAATTCACAAAGCTGACTAGGGCTAATAAGCGAAACACAATAGACGGAATTTGTCTTTAAGAATTCTCGGTCTAAAAGCGGAGGCAAAGGGTGTACAAGGGGCGTTTAATCATGCAAACTGGCCTGTCGGGGGGGTGGTTTTGGTAAACATGGGTTTTAGGCCAGTTTCACCCCTGATATTTGGCAGTGAACCCCGCGCTCTCGGTTGCTCGGCAGGTGCGCCAAAGGAGGGCTGGAAAAAAGCCGTCCCCGATGCATAGACAGGCCGTAACCTCTAACCTATTCCCTCTTCTTCGAGAGGCAAAGGGCGCCGGGGGAGGGGGGGGGAGGGGGATTTACCAAGAGAAAAATGAGATGCGAGGGAACGTGGCGCGGAAAGCTGACGAAACGGGGTCAACACGCGGATGAACGGCGAAATAATGACGATCAAAGAAACACTCTGGCATACGAGGTAAAGAATTTAAGAAAATTTCCGTCGCCATGGGTGCACCTCGACAGAGTTGCGAATAAGAATAGTAGCATGAAACTGTAATATCGTGATAAACCGTAGGTACGGTTCCTGTCTCAGCTGCGCAACGAAATGCGAGACTTCCGTGTGAATAAATTGCATAAATAATTGACAAGGAAAAAAACAGGATTCGCGGGTACTTGGGGGAATGGCATCTCGAGGAAGGGGATATTGCGATGGTACGGGACGTGGGATGTGTGGGGGTGGGGAGAGGGGGGGAGAAGGTGCCTTGGAAGCGGGGTGACTGACCCGGCGTCCCTGTTGCCACGACGACGATCCCGTGACGTCACGGGACAAGCCGGGGTTTATGGGTGACCCACATTCTAAAAATAGCCGGCACCGCCGGCGCCCCCCTCCCAGCCAGTCGAGGACAACCGCCCCTCGAAGCGTCGTTTCCCTTTACCCCACGTCTCGCGTCATCTTCGAGCACTTCCTTCCTTCTCTCACCTTCCCCCGTCTTCCTACCTTTCTATTTTCACCCCCACCCCCCTTTCACTCGTCGGATCTCGCAATTTCCTCTTTCATCCCTGCATTACCTTCGTTTCTTACACATATTGCATACATTTCCCTCGCACCCCCTCCCCCCGCCCGTTCCTTCACCGACGTTCAATTTTTTCCTACTCCGGGGCGGTGTATTTTTTAGCGCAAAAAAGGTCGGGAAATGTACGACCGGAAAAAGGGGGTTCACGGGGAAAATGTATGGAGCGACATAAGAATATTTCATGGCGCGCTTATTCCCCGCCTCTTTGTGTGTACATTTAAAGGGCTATAAATAGCGGGCGAAATTAGTGGACGTAAACCGTTATAAATAGTGCCGTTTTGCAAGGAGACCTCAGCCGCCCCTTACATGCCCCTTACATTTTTTATCCCCTCTGAACGGCGGATATAATTAGTGTCCGAGTGATCTGTCATACGCTTTGCTGCAATTTTCCTAATCTCCCTGCAGTTTCGATCCGAGGGATTTTCTGGGAAACTCCAAGGACGATCGGTGAAATTTTCAAATAAGTTAATCATTCAGGTAGAATTCCTGATATCCGCTCCCTTCCTCGACGTCTCATTATTATTGTTGACTATCCCCGGCAGAGTGAGCGCAGTTAATTCTCCTTTCTCTTGAGATTTTAACGAGCTGTGAATGAAAAGCAATGGCAGGACCGACGCAGGTCCACCGGAGGGGCACCTCAGGGGCCAAGGAAGGTGCGCGGGGGGAAGGGCAAGGGGAGAGGGGGTGACTGGAGAGCACGTTATCGATTGACAAGTGACGAGAAACCATAGGTGCGCTCCAGTTCCTCTCGTATGCACCGGCTGAATTTCGTTAGGGGCAGTTCCGGGTCTGTCGAAACGATTACGTCGATTGCCCGCGATGGTTCGCCAGGGAAATTCGGAGAACATTCTAAAACGAAAGCCCAGGCCGCCATAAGCCGACGTTTGTCAATATCAACACGGTCGACCTAAAGCAGCAATAACATCTCATCGTCCTTCACAAACCTGTGAGTTGGTCAGAGGGACGTTTCTTTAATTTCTTCCAAGATCCTTCGAGCGGTCCTATCCATGACGTTAAATTGATAGATGCAAAAAGATTATCACGGACCGAAAATGCGGCTGACACTCTCCGTTTCTTCTCGGGATTTCCAGAAGAGAGTGGAGCCCGTGACGTCTTTCATCGTAGCCATGGCGACCGGTCAATGCACCGGGCGATTTAGCGCGCATTGCACAATAATAGATAAGGCCGGGAAGCCGCGGGCATTAATGAGTCTCGCTCGGGGAGAGCTCAAAACGTCCGGGGGATGAAGAATTTTCGCGAAGGTTCTCGAGGTAGGGACTCGAGGGGAGTGCTTCCCTTTTAACCCAGGCAGGCCTTCTCCTGATCGGCCTTTTTTTTCAATGAATCGACCGAGGGACAAGCGCCGGCCCGACAGCGGGGGTCCTTCGACCCCGCGACCCACTTTCTGCCCGGTGACGTCACGGCCGACGTCATTGCCCGGGCGAAACTGGGTCGGACGGATCCTAGCCGGACCGCCGGAAGTCGGGACGGAGTTTATTGAGAAATTTCCCGGCTCCATTTGGATCTCCCGGAGCCTAATTTCCACCTATCGCCTGGACAAACGCCCCACAGCGACTATCCAATCGTCCCCCCCCCCCTCCTTCTCTGCCAAACAATCCTCGTCCTTCTACCACGACGGTCCCCCCTCCCTTCACTTTGGCCCGATCTTCGCGCTGACCTACGACAAAGACGCGGAATTCCAAACGTTCGGCACGGTTCTCCTTCGCCTTCACGTGCCTCCGCCTCCTGAACGTGCCATTTTTAGGACGCTTTTCCAACTGTCCTATGCAGCGCTCAAAATACGCTGATGCATCCCTTTTCAGCGGTTACCCGAATGCCAAAGGTGCTAATTTGTTGCAGCCAATAGGGAAAATGGGGAAAGCAGTTGGGACCTGATCGAGGACAAAGGAAGAACTTGACACAAGCGTATAAACATTCGCCGTTTACCCCACTCTAACTTCAAACATAACCTACTTTTTGAATTCCTACGGTACGATAATTTCTTCGACGAGCAAGGATCTGTCGGAGAGAGTGATAGGTTTGAAGATGAATCGTGCCATTGGATTCCCCGATTTTCGTTCATTTCCGTACGGAGGGCTGGTGTTTATTCGATTGGGATTTTTCGGCGAACGGCTAACAGATTGGAGAATCGAGGGCGAACGGGGGGAAGGGAATTTGGAGAAAGCCAGGCGAACCGCCGAAAGAGCTCGAAAGCCGAACGGTTAGCAAATCTCATGAATGGCCGCGTAATGTGAATGAAGCTCCAGTGACCCAGTTTCGCGTCTCACCCCCTGCCGGCCTCACCCCCTCCCCTCCCCCCCGACAGTTTTCCCCCCGCCAGAGCCGTGTGGGTGTTACGTCAGGGACAGGTTATCGACTGCACCGGCGACCGCAGCGAGAATATTAATTCGCCCCATCGATCGGAAAGTCCGCGCGATAAGGGATATCGCGATGGCGGATCTCTGCCGTGATCTCCTCTGCCTTCGAGTTTTCAACAAATACCCCTTGACTGACGTGATCGACACTCGAGATCCTACCCGGTTCTCAGGTGGGGAAACTCCGAGGAAAATCTCTAGTTGAGTCCTCCACCGGGGATATCCTCTTGAGAGATTCTCCAGTATTTTCCCTTATCTGGGTAGGTTTTTATCGTGCGGGAATGGGGAATAGGTATAAGTCTTCCCGGGAGATTTGGCCGGCGCTCATGCGGAAGAATGATTATTCGGACAGTCGATTAAGCCGTTAATCCGGCGATTATCTCATTGGCGGAATGTCATTCCGCGGGGCTCCGCGTCGGCGCGTTCTTCGATAAGGAAAATTCGGTCGACAGGGCCGACGGCGATGCGTTTGCGTCGATCGGTTGCAGCAGGAGGCGGGGGGTGTCGCGGGCGAATGACGTCAGGGGACGACGCAGGGCGTCGAACCCCGGGTGCCAGCTCGCGAGGGGTGCATCGACCTGAAGAACCCGGTTCGCCCGCCTAGGAGTCTCTCATGCTCGGCATCCATGAGATTTGCCCCTCCCATCCCACTCCTTTAAATTTCGCCTGACCCCCCTTCAAAAGTCTGCTTCCTGGCAGCCCACTTTTTAAAACGATTTACACGGAATTTTCGAGTAACGGGTCTTTATTGAATTCAGGGGGAGGGTTAGAGAAGTATGGAAACCTTCTTAGTGGCTGAAGGACGATCGCGGGACTTCGCAACAAGTTCGATCGTTGATCGACCGTGCGCAAATGGAGAAAAAGGGGTCATCGACGAGGCTGACCCTGACGTTGACGCATCGATCGCTTCCCGAGCTGACGGAGCAAAGGAATATACGAGGAACGGGGCTGATCGATACAAATTATAATGTTACGTGCTTTAAATCTTTACTTGGCATCCTCCACCAAAACCACAACACGCGAGCTGTCGTTGAAGAATGACGTAAGATTCATTTCTAAGTTCTCCAATTAACTAGCGGTATTTTTCGACCGATCCGATCACTGAGGCACACGAACAGGGACCATTAGAGACGGGAAATTAAGAAGGAATTAAAATCTGGGGAGGACAGTGCTGTCGGTGGTGGTTGAAGTGGCGGTTTTTGGGAAACCGCGGAAGACAGGTCGGTTGGAGGCCGTTTGGTAGGGTTTTTTTTTTGCCCCGATGCAATCCAGCAGCAGCGGACGGAAGTGGCGAGAAGAAGATCGAGGGTGCAAACGAAGGGCCACGTGGTGCGGCGCGCGCGGGACAATCAATGTGATGACGTCAGGACGGTGTGGACCAATCGCCGAGCGGCTCCATTCAAACCGAGGAACCTCGGTAGGAAACTCCGCGAGTTCCGTCGGTCCTTGCCCGACTGCAGTTCGGCCTCGACCACTGACGACGCGGGCCGTGCCGAAAATTCAGGATCAACGCGCTTTCAATTCGCAAATCGCGATTCAAAATTTCCTCCAAAAACCACTCACTCTACTGGCCATTCTTTTTCTCCCTGAATTTCTCCGTGATCGATTCACAATTCCATTACCTCGCTGAGCCTAAATTTCGCGAAAAGTGTTGTGACCTCGAAGGGCTAAATCCCAGCAATAAATCCCCGAAGCATCCCCCTAGTTTTTCATTGGCAACATGAAACGTCATGGACAAAGATACGGTCCCTGTTCGTAGCCTGTACATTTTTGTTTGACTTGATGAAACTTTTTTCTGGGACGACTCGATGGAACGACCTGTCCCCGAGAGAAAAGAGATTCGCAAGCCTCGCGCTGAGGACGCGAAGGAGTCGCGCAAATTGGCCCGTCAAGACATAGCGGATTCTTACGGGCAGAAGAATCGCCAAGAGGGGGAGTGGGGTGTGGAGGTCAGCGGACCAGCCAGGGGGACGGCGATGCAGCTTTCCTGCTGGAATGCGGCGAGAGAAAGAGAGGGAGAGAGAAGGGGGAAAGGTGAAAGGGGGAGATACACGGGGAGAGAAACACTGCAAGCGGGTAAGTGCCACTCCGCGGCCACCTTGTAATTAGTAGAGCTTGGGTTTCTTGCGAATCCAAAGACACAAGAAATCCTCTACACGAGCTTCCATTCGATTTCCCTATCGTCATTTAAACAAGCCTTTCGTTCGATACAAAAGTTAAATGGCTTTATCGTACGTCGTAGACCTTTTTTTCACGTTTTTACGAAGTTTCTCGAGTTAGGTAAATCGTTGAATTTTGCCAAATTTTTTGCCTCGCGAGGATGGAAGTAGCAAAACCCGGTGCATCTGAGAAACGTGCTGGCAACGAGCACGTGGGGAAAAACCGCGACCAAACACACGCCCACGCCGAATTCCCGGCAGACGGGAAATTCCTCGCCCACGTTGCGGAAAATCGAGGATTTCTCAGGGAACCTTAGATCCGTTGTTGACGCACGCAGAAATTTCTCTAGTTTCGACCGAACGCGACAAAAATGTAATACTGAATCTCGAAGATCAGGGAAGAGGGTAGAAATTAGTAGATGGACTTGATTTAGTTAGAGTCCTTTGATTTAGGTAGTATATTCCAGTTTATATCACTTCGCTAACGCATTTCTCTTCGTCAGTGCGGTCGGCCTAGTTCACGCAACGCATTTCCCCGTCCGTTTAATGCCGCAAGATAGCAATTAATATTTCAGCGAGGACGGAAGGAGAATTCGTTAGTCTGGCCATACACGTTCCGTAGCTACTCGCGAGTCTCTGACGACACATTTTATACGGGCATCGCAAGGTTTGTACTTGTCCGGAAGGAAAGTTAGCACGAAAAAAAAGGAATCAATAGGAAATCTCCGTTGAAAGGGTCGGTGTAACGTTAAAAGAACTGGCCAATATTCCGAGCGACCGTTTAGCTTGGTAAATTGGGTCAAAATATAGCGGACCCCGCTGTTCCCCTCTTATTCGTTCTTTCTGCGCTTGCCTCCCCTCTGGCCGACGGTCCGGCACCCCCCTTTTGGCACCCGCTGCCCCCCTGATGGAATGCACGTCACGTCGGGGGAGGTAGTGACGTCAGTGGAATACGGAATCACGATTGGCTGGCAGCTTGCTGACATCACAGGGTTCAGCCTCTATATGCGCTTTCCACCTCGTCCTCCTCCCCCCTGCCCCTCTGGGCCTCTACCGCCCCCCGGGAGGAACGGGGAGTGCAATAGGCATCGCGAAACAGGGTGCACGGCAGTTCAAAGCCCCAGTTTCCCAAGGCTGCCCGATCCAGGAGGTCGGCGTGCGTCGCCCACTCCCCACCCTTCCCCTCAGCCACCCCAGCGCGACGTAGATAGATCATTCATCATGCTGCTTTCTCTTTCCGGCTCTTCCGCAATCGACGAGCTGCATCGCGTGCATACAGTCGCTGTATCGTCCTCCGAAAGCACAGTTGCCTACCTGTCGATCTTTCGATCCCCTCCCCCTCTTCACGAGGGTCCTAAGCACGGGGCTTCCACGTAGATTTTTCAACCCTTTCGACGACGGATGCTCCTAATATCGTTGGTGCGCGGGGGAACGCGAATGTCAAGGACCCAGTGGGGAAGAATTTTCATGTCGAGGAAACAAGGCATGAGAGGGTGGAAAATTATCGTTGGTCCGTCGGCAAGTCCTGAATAGCGAACGGGGGGGTTTAGTGGACGGGTTGGACGGTGCAGCGATCGCCGCCAAGTTCTGGAAAACTCATCCCCGGACACGCAGCGGGAGGGGGAAGACGGGGGAAGACGGCGGGGGGAGAGATCCTTGGATGGGAGGACATCGGGTTTCATAAATAAAGCCCCATTGAAGAGGAACGCACCGGAGGGGGGTGGCGGTCGGAGTGGCACGACCCGGTGACCCAGATAACCCGTGACTTGCGTCATTCACAATCTCTCCCCACCTGCAGCCACGGCGGCACGCATCTGAATTCCGAGGAAGCGGGAGAGGCCGATTGAACGAGATGGCCCAGCGCCGACAGATCGAAAACATCAGCTGCACGACGAGGAAGACGATTACCAACCCCTCCGCCCAACTACCCCACGACCGTCTCGTTAGAGTGACGATTCACCGTTCTCGCGATTCATACTCGCGAGTGAATCAAACTGGAACATTGAGAATCCTCGCTGGAGGACTTCGCCACGAATCAACTGCCCGCCCGGCCTGAACGTTCGAGCCGAGCTTCCGCAACTGGGACCCTCGTGATCCTAGGCCACACGTGAATAATTGATACGTCAGGGCGAATCACGCGATGGGCAAGTAGAAACTCCGGGCAAACGTTCCAAGTAGAGCACAGTAGAATACACTACAATGCAATGGCGATAGAGAATGTTGTACAGAAAAATAAGAGTAGTGGAATTTTAGAACTTGTAGAGAACTCTGAGGAAGTACAAAGGCCAAGGGAATTGTAATCAGAATTTTTGTGTAGCTCGTAGTTGGACTTTGAAGTTTTCGATTTGACTTTTTTTATAAGTGAGAACGACGATCTTCGATCAACGAAAACAACAACGGAAAACGCGTAAAGTCGGTCATCAGGGCCAACCGAGTCGATCGAAAACAGGAATTCGACCCTGCACGACTCTCGTGATAAGCAGAAAAAATCGGTCACCTTAAACGAAGGTCAAATACATATTTCCACGCATCGTTTAATATTTAATACCACTAGTTCGTTATTTATGCAGTTTCGACACGCAGATGTAGAATACTGACATTTAATTTAACTGCGTTAATAATATAGCAGATTCGGTAATCGCGGTTGCTAGTGAATCGTTGGGAATTTCTTGCTCTAAGGGAAAAAAACTGGTAAAATTCGGCCTTGGCTCGTCTTCGTGGTCGTTCCTAGTGACCCGAAAACCCATATATAGGCAGCCCTGCTATTTATAGAACCACCCCCGACCAACGGCCCTCGACCAGCTTCGAATCGTCAAAATCCATACCCGCCAAACCCCAACACACAAAAATCGCAAACTTTCTTCAACAAACTCTTGACCCCCTTATTTCTGCTCCACAATTACACCGTTATACTTTCCTAATCGAACGGTTTAATCATTTGTGTTCGACGACAGTGTACTGCTTCTGTTTTCTTTTTTCCGTGACGCTGAAAAATATTTCCTCGACGAACGATAATTATTGCCGTGAGATCCTGGTACTTGATCCTTTGGTTTTTCATCCCCTTCGCGTCTCCGGGCAGCGATAGAGTTCAGTGGCCCGGCGCATGCGTGTTTCCCACTGACGTCACGGACCGAACGCGTCATCGAACTGTCCCCAACGATAACGTTACTTCCGGTGCACGGGTCTCGCGATCACCGGAAGTCGTCAGTTGAGGACCCACGAATTCCTGGTACGTATGATTCAACGGGTAGGTATATTTCCTTAGAAAAGTTCTTTTCCCGACCGCTGAATTACGTGCAAGGCAAGCGGGGAAACATCGCCAAGTTCGTGGCGTACAAAGTTTTCGTGCCCCTTGGCGGTGCTTTCCCATAAACGCACACTGCTGATTTTTCGCGGAGCTGAGCTGTGAGCTCGGAGCGGAGCTGTCCAACGCTGGCCGGAACAAAGTTCGAATTCCTCGCGAAAGACTATAACTTCCCTCGGAGGAGAGTCGACGGAAAGTTTGCGAGAAATCGCCCGACTTTACGAGGATCAACTAAACTCTGGAATTCGTCCTTTAAATCGCGCCTATCGGCAACCGTAGTTTTAGTGTCTTTCTTCTGGAGTTGTGTCGCTTGTTTCAGTAAGCTTCTTTCAAATTTAATGGCCCGACACGGACGTTCGCCGAGGGGTGCAAAACTGCAGTACCGAGGTAGGTCGATAAGGGTACGACACAGGGTAAGCAAATCGGGGCTTGGTAAACGACTCGTCGGCTAAGGGAAATACGCGCCACGGACGAGGGTGAAAATGACCTTCTCCGAAGTCTCGGGAACAACTGTAGAGGTCGGTCCGTTTCCCTTGCACGTCTGACCAAGGCGGGAACTTTCTACTTGAAATCGTCGGAGCCCAGAGAAAACAAATTCAAAGTTAAATAACACCGACCTATGGATCATTATCCTCCAATCTAGTTTCATCGTCTCTGCTTCATTAACTGTTCAGACGTAATTTTGTCGTTATAAATAGGTCACCGGTCAGCCAGGTGATTCACTAAATTTTACTTGGCTAATAAAATTACACGTCACGCTGGAATGCTCTGACGTAGATGTAGTTCTTTATCGACTTTTCGCCGGTGAACCTCTACTTGAATTACTCATTGACGTACCTTTGCCATATCACAAAGGTGAAGAGCGGAAAAGGGGGTAAGCCTATACGGCAACCCCACGCTATGTACTAGCAGTATTAAAGATTTCTAATTTTCAAAAATATTCACATCAGTTTTTTCTAAATAGTCCAAGGCCATCGAAATGGTTTGCACTGTTGTTACATGATTTTAAAGATTATTCGATGGTTCTAGAAGTAATTTTCGTGGTCAAGAATTATTATAAATTGTCAGGATTTCTCTACTGGAGAGGACTGCTACGACGGGGAAATATTTGCAAATAGAAAGTCCTTGCATGATGAAGGATAAATCGCTAGTATTAGTCTCGTGAACCAGATGTCAGGGCGAACAACTGATAAGTTTATACATAGCTATAAAGCAGCAACGCGAGAGCATCTGGTATAATAATACTCTGCAAAAAAATTTCAAACGCGTACATTTTTCGGACTGTCCAGCCGACTTTAAGCGGGGTGGAGAATCAGTTTAAGAAAAAAAAGATGGGACTCACGTGCGAGAAATTCCGTGCGTAGCTACGTGTCGGTGCGAACGAAAAAATCGGCTCTCTGCGATGTCACTGCGCCCTCAAATAGAAAATCCACGATTAACTGACACTGTAAGACAGATACATTCGTATTTATATACAATTTAATATTGGGCGGAGAAAAAGAAAAATCCAACCAATTCTATAAAGTTTAATTTACGCGACGGGGAGAGAAGGTAGGCCAAATTCTGTGATTGGCTTCCGGCGGTTTTCCGTCGGCGAAGGCCGTTTAAAGAAATGGGGTAAAATGATTTTCGAATTCGCCGAGGAACTCGATCTTTCGACGCCAATGAAATCGCCGGGGCTTCGCGTTGGGTGGTTGGGATTAATCCCGTTTACCTCGGGCAGACGTAGGGCTTCTCATGCAACTCCACGTACGTACGTATGCAACTGCATGTAATTCGACAAAAAATTGCACGTCTGCGACATGCCCGTACATGGAAAGAAAACTACATCCACGTCTATTGTCCTTTCTCCGACTCAAAAAGGACCAATTACCATTTTGGCCAATCGGGTCATGGCTGTCAAAATCAAAGTGCGATCTGACGTTTGTATCGGTAGAAAATTCGGTTCGTTCTTCAGGGAAGGAGGATTGGGAAAGACAGATTGTAATTCGTTGAGTTCGATGTTGACGACCCTACTCTGTCATGCTACACCAATCTGACAATACGTTTGCCCATGCACTGTATCGCATAACAACTTCTTGGCACAGTGGCGTGGCGAGACCGGTATTTCCTTGAATTTGCCAAGAGGACGTTCGAGAGAGGCCGGAAAAAATGGACATCTTCGCCAACCAACCCCCCGGCGAGATAATCCCGAATTCTCTCGATCGTTTTTGCCAGATTTTCTCGTCCTCAGGACGTTCGCACCGCCTCGAAAGTTTTTCATCCTAGAACTGTCCACTGAGTCAACAGGAAAAATGTAAGAACTCGATTCAATCACGACTATCCTCATATACTGACAATGGAAAAAGCGTTTTAATATTTTCGTGAAAATTACACTACAGTTCTACGATGAATATTTTTACGTGGGGAATTTAGTTCGGCTTGTGTCGGACGTTTCCGCGAGCTCACGATTTTCTAGCGATAAAGGCTAATCGCAGCGTCTTGCTGGTCAGTGGTAATACGGTCATTTAAAATCGGCTCGATGGTGAAATACGAACGGCAGGAAGACCCGCAAAAGCAGCCCCGCCGAGGAACCGGCCAAGAAAACGGAAGAATCGCCGAGAAGAGAACCGAAATGATAAAATAGGCAGGCCGTCTTATGTTTCTGTCTTATTTCATTGTAAATCTGCGATATGAAATATGACATAAACTTAAGGTGGGTACCTATATGATCGACGAGAGCTTCGAGGGAGACCGGGAACTCGTCATCGTCGTGCCACCCGACAGGAAAGCAAGTCCCGTGATGTGAGTCTTGACAATAGCAATGAAACAGAATGCATTTATCTTTCTGCGCATATGCCTAGCGATACGTTTCACATCTTGTTTTGCAGTACAACAGTAGCTAAGTCGCTCCGAAACTTGGCAAGCATTCCCCCCCCCCTTTTCTCGAAAATACACAAAAATGAATTTCATGAATTTTCCTTAATACATGCGGATAATTAATCTTGCCAAGTTAAGGGTTAATTCGCTGGCGACGAGATAAATCGAAATCTCGTACTGGAAGTTCACAGTTTACTCATAGTTTACGTAGCTAGAACTGTTATAAAAAATAGGATCACTTAGGGCCTTAGGACCCTTATTCGTCCTTCGAGACAGGCATTTTTACAACAATAAACGATAAGTCAATTGTTTTTCAATGCTTCTATGTCCCGTCCGGCGCACACAATCACACAGGGAGTAATAAAAAGTGTATCATAAGTTGACAGTCTGTGTGACTTCGTGTAATAGCGCTCGACACTTTTTTTAGACTGAGCATGATCGACCGAAGAAATCACACAGATTGAGACAAAGTTTCCGGCCGTTACAGCTGCGAAATTGTACTATCTTTAGCTTCATGCCTGTCGGAAAGTGGAATGTAATCGACTTGAATTTCCTACTACCATACTTTCTAGACGATGCTACTAGCGCATTTCTTCTGCGTCTCATTGTAAATACCGTAGTTGAATTTGTGCATGCCGCAATTTTCTTCGTATTTTCGTGTATGCCATCGGATTGCTAGAAAGTTACTGTAAATCATGGTGAACCATTTCTCCTGATCCCCAGGGTTGGGAGACGGTGGTGAGAAAGTCGGAGAATCGCGATCGTTTTTGCGTTAGGAGATAGAAAAGCGGAAATCGCGGGAGGATCCCGCGAAGCGTCGAGGTCGATTCTCTGAAGTTTCAGTGGAGACGGACAGGTCGCGAGCGGACGGAGTCAGTGGAGAAGGTCCGAGCCGGGCCAGACAGACGTGAAGCCTGAGGAGCCAGGGGTGCTAAGCCCTGAATCCGGAAAAGTGTGCGGAGCTTACTCGGCTAGTGTTACCCTATGACCCCCTCCTATAGCCCCCCTCTTACCCCCTTCGACCGGAGGATACGAGACAGGGGCGTAAGGCCTGCATGACTCCTTCCAACTAGAATACATCTTTTATACCACCTTTTTTTACTTATCTAATAGCCTGACCTACCTAGAATACGAATGAATTATGTTCTCACAAATTCCGGCCCACTTTGGTAATTTGAATTTTCTTAATTCAGATAAATGGGAATAACTCGGGAAATTATTAATTTCCTTCACTGATAGAATACAATGATTTTAATTATTTCTTCGCACTTTTCGTGTCCTTTTTCCTCGGCTCCACCACTGTCTGGCCAACTCGGCGGACCCTGCTCTACCTCAACGAGAGTTTCGCTCAACCGACCGATCATTCAGACGCAAAAGGAATATGCTGTAATTCATCAACGTAATAGCTTAATTAATGCTAGGCGACGAGGTGTGAATCGTTTCGTCACAGCTGAAAGAGAAACTATCGGGTGATTAGGGAATCAATTTTTCGCCGATGGGAAGGAGAAGTTCCGTGGAGGACGTAGGAAACCGACCGACCAGCGACATGAACGAAAATTAGGTCGTCCTAATGCCGGATCCCACTATTTACCGAACGGGGTAATTGCTTCACGTCGGTATGTATGTGGGGTACGTTTTAAGGATTCACCTCTTCACAATATCATTAAACACTACCACCGCTACCTGCCTGCCACCGACAGCGGCCACCACCGATGACCACGTATAGCTACCAGGCCAAGAGGGTAAAGCGAAGTTACGTAAGCTTAGAACAAGTACGAGATCGACGAAAAAACGCGATTCTCGCATTCGAAAGAATCGGTTTCAATGACGGTGAGCCTTGATTTTTTGTTGCGACTGATTCGTTTGCGAATTTACGTAACAACCCCTTCTACAGGATTCTGGTGTTACTAGGAAGAAGGAACTGAATGTCCGTCGAAATTTATTAACATTTTAGCACAAAATCTTGGTAGGCTGGAGGATGAAAAAAGACAAAATAGAGTTGCTTTTCCGGAGAATAGAACAGACGGTAAAAAGGTCAGAAAAATGGTGTTATAATCGGAGGAAAATTGAGTTCCTCGCGAGGGACGGGAGTGCAGGTCGATCGTTGATAGAATTGACGATTGAATGGCCTTACGCGTCAGTCTGCCCGAGATCGAGGGGGGCCAGGAACCGGGCAGGTGCGACAGCGTGGTATTCGATCGGCCAACTTCGGTAATGCAAATACGATTTCGCTGGTAATGCCTGTGCCCTTATTTCCTAAGAAACACGTGTCTTGCACTCTCAAAGCGTACCGTCATTGGCCCCGCGGGGCTAAAGCTGTCCCGTCATTGGCCGATGGATTAGACGATCACGTGGGGTCGCGGTATATAACGAAGGGTGCACTAAGAAAGTATCGGCAGTTGTGCACGAACTGTGGACGAAGAAAGTGAGACTCGTTCTCCATCCAGTACTTTCTTCATTTTCTTCGCTTTCCCGTGGTGCTCGTCTCCGGGGTCCCCCGGTTTCACCAGGTCAAGCAAACTCTGAGTGCCCGAGGATTTCAACAATTTTTTTTAACCACCTACTCAAGGAAGACAAATTTTCTGTGCGCTGATAAGTAGGTAATGGGAGGACGTAGATATCTACGTGCTGATCACTGTCCACGTGTGAACATACGATACTGAAAATTCGCCCTGTCGAGGGACCGCTATCGAGAGTGCGGAAAGTTTCTTGGCTCGAGCATTCGAATCTTCAGTGCTTCTAATCGTACTTGCGCGAGTATCTCGTGACATTTCCGTCGCGGAACGTATAAAAATTTAATGCACGACCGATGACGCGTTGGTTGGTTCGCTCGAGAGTTACGAATTCTACCCCCGCCGCATTTTGATCGGACCTGCCGAAGTTTGCAGCGGTGGTCCTGCAAAGTTATTTACAGGTTTTACAAGTAAAAACCTTTACTAATCCGTGCAAAGAAACTGCGAAGGGAGACCAGGAGAGAGAGTCCTGGAATTCTCGAGTTTGGAGAAAGGGGTTTTAGATAATTGACGATTGCGACCTCAACGACCGTTCGCGACCGAATCGAAATGTCAGTGGGTCCCAAAGGGAAATAACGACAGGTTTATACTTTCTTTCGTCGTTAATGGCGAAGACAAGCGGCGAGAATGGACTTGAGAAGGGGGACGAAGTTCTGAATTACGTACGCTCGGCAGTAGGTCCGTCAAAGGCGTGTGCAGTTAGAAGGATCGAAGACGATGAATTTTGTATTCGAGTTGAACTGTCCTATCGGCCTACACAACCCCCAGATGTCGAGTACCCACAGACCCACGCCGACACGATGGTACATTTCCTCGTTCCACATAAACCCGCGATTCCTCATCGTTTATTTCGCTAACCCTGCGATACTCTGCGACCCGATAAAACTACATCTTTCGCTTAAATAATCCACCTACTTCAAAGTATATTCGTTCTTCGCTTCATTTCAAACGGAAAACCTATAGAAACAACCAAACGAATCTTGAATAAATATAGAAAAATACTTTTCACTACGAATTTAATGCGGACAGAATTTTTTTGCACACTCTGCTTCTTGGTTCTCCAACTTATCGCGCTTGAATTGCGGTCGATTTCTTCGGTTCTTTCTTTGTTCTAAATAAAAAAATCGAGTCGCGAGATCGGTTCTCTCGTGAAGGGGGTACCGTTGGACCCCAGTGCAGCTGCTGGCCACTGCACAAGATTAGACATAAGACTCTTGTGCGTGTGACAGCGGCTATGATGGGGCTTCCATGGATCAGCACTCCTCGGCACAACGGTGGAAACGTTAGCCAGGCCAGGAGTAAAGCAGAAGCACCGGAACCGACGAAGACTTACCGGCCCCCCCGTGTGTATCCCTTATGGAAACTAGATACAAGCGTACTATCGATTGTCGTATGATTCACTTAGCCAAGGAACCACGCACGACCAGAGATCCTGACTTTTAGCAAGGTGTAACATGTCGAAAATAGAAGAGAATGGAAATTCAGACGGAATGGGAAAGGGCACATCCTACCTCACTCTTCTTGAACGTTAAACAAGAAGCTTGTAGATGCTCTAATGAATAAACACTCGCTCACACTTGAAATATGTATTTTACAAAAACGTTGGACTATGCGACAAACTTTCCCCTTGATGTCGGCGGATTATTGTCGCAGGTGGATGACTCAGAGGAATCATGTTCGTACAAACATCGTACAATACGTCACGCAGAGGAAACCTATACTATTTTACTATCGAGTTTATTTAAAAAAGAATATACGGTTTCTTCCTATGTAACGCAAATGAGAAAACGCTATAGACGTCCTCTCTCGCTCGTTGTATCGTGTGAAATATTTTGTATCACTTATTTCATGCTATACGTTTTACGTCGCATGAATATCACACAACTGTGAAAACAGAGCCTTGTATCATTAAACTATAATCACATTGACGAAGTGAAAAAAAGGGAAACGTTTACGAGAACGTTTGAAGTGACTCTGTACTCGTACTCTTCTTCTCGATGGATGAATACAGAAAAGTCCTTTTTCAATTTCGACCAACATTTGATCTAAATAACAACGATAGATGGTCGATCAATTTACGACTTACTTCGCGATACCACATCCGCCAGGTTGGGTTTTTCACCGAGCAGGAGTGAACACGTACTACTACGCAGTCTACTGGCCGCAGGTTCGAAATTCGGATCCACCATGAGGGACAATCTATAAAACTTCGTCGCGAACTCGTAATTCCCCTGAAACAAATTCAGTAAATATAAGACACTTTGAAAAAGTACATCAATAAGTTATAATGAGACAAGTAATTTGCTCTTACCAATGCGGCCTGAAAGTAAGCAACACTGTAATAACTGATGGGGGACCTAGGAGCGATTAGCAACGTCCCGTGAGCGAACACAAGAGCCTCATCGTAATACCCATACGCACTGAGAAGAGACGCTAGAATTAAAATTGGTACGTCCTTCATATTCATCGGTGCATGCTCGACGGCCAAGTCAAAACAATATGGAGCTGTGGATGTGTCACCGTGAATGCGCCAGTATAACGAAGCCGCTAGTGCCAATGTCCACGAAGTGGCATTCTATATTAAACACAGTATTATACGTAAAACAGATGATTCCCAAAAAGCAAATAAATACGTTGACATAGCGCTATGTTTATTTCAGGACGTTACCTCCTGCAGAGCAATAGCGATTTTTGTTCCTAACTGCTCAATTGTACTTGTGCGATCTCTGGTAATCATAAATAGCCATTGACGTACAAGCGCCTTTATTTCAGACTGTGCCTCTAACGATATGCCGTGCAACTCATCTATTACATATACATCAGCAGTCTGTAGGCAAAAGGGCTGTTGAGTCGGTGTGTCATGAGACACCGACGTAAGCTCATCCACAATACTAAAAATATACATATGTTATTGTTTGGTAAAGTTGATTTCATCAAAACATAACTGTGTTGACTATTGTGTACTCACTTAATATTTCGTAGCTCGAGCAGGTACGAAACGATGTCGAAGTCGTCCCGAGGTTCCTGCTTCACATTTTGACAATTATCTGGATTCAACGGGAGCTTTCCATTATTGTCCAAAATGGAGGGTTCTAAGTTCAGATCGCCAATGGCTATATAAAAATCGGCCAACCAGAGATGCGCTTGATCGAAGAGCATTTCAAAGAGCATGTCATTGTTCATGGACATTTTACTATGTAAAATCTGGCAAATAGATTAACAACATTTATACATATTCGCGTGACATATACTAACTCATATGCCTATCATGATTAAATTCATTACATTTTCCATCATTTTGAAGATATTGTCCAACTTCAATTTATCTGTATTTGTCGTTTCACTCATTGAGGAAATGGGAAGGTGTACAAACGTCCGACTTCTTAATTTTCCGCCGTCCGTATTTTGTTCCCAAATAGGATCGGTGTCTAATGTATAATTAGAAATAATAATACTATTTAAATTGTACGAACGTAATCTTTAAGAATAATAAAAAGATTAAAGTCCGTGTGGTCAAATGAGCAGAATACTACGAACCTGTGGCATCTTTATTAATACGACCGATGACCTCCTTAGCCTGATGATCTAAATTTTTTAACCATCGCAACCTCGTATCAATTTCGACTTGCGTATTTTCAGCCAACAGTTTACTTTCTATTATATTGTAAGACATAGAAGAGTCGTCTTTAACGAGCCTATGACAAACCCTGCCGAAAGTAGGCGGAATAGTCTTTAATAGATGGTTTGTTATGATACTGCTTTCCAACTCGGCCAAAGGAGGTTTGATCGCCAACTCTAATAGTATTCCTTTATACAATTTCCACCATTCTTCTTGATCGTTTTGATACGCACGTAATTCTGACAGCGTGTCTTGCATTTCTCTACAAGAATTATAGACTTGTCGTAAGATTTTTTGAAAATTATTCGAAAAAGATATCACAGTAACAGGGTAAATAACGATATCAATAATCTTACTGATGCAACACTAGCAGGGTTTTTTCCAATTTCTGAGCGCAAAGAATGGCGTGTTTGACCTCTTTGGCCTGTTCCATTGATGGTGTTAATTTCAAACAATTGTCGTAGCATGCTATAGACCGATTGTAATCGCCGAGTACAGCGTAAACATGGCCGAGTGCCAAATAAAGTAGAGTCTCTGCCGAATTATGATCTATCGCCACATGCAAAATTTTTGCAGCTTCGGCGCTGTGTCTTGCAGCATGGAAGATACCAGCTGTAGTCAATAATGGTATATCGCGGTACTGCCTTGAACATAAACAATTAATAGTGACTTTTTTTATTTAAAATCGATTGAAACGTTTATGTTATTCTGCCATATGACGATTATACCTTGGTGCAGTAACAATAGCCCTACGGCCGCATTCCAATGCATCATATGCATTCCCCCTGATCCTCCAATATATAGCTGCTAAATTTAAATGCAACCAGGAGGTATTGTTACGTAATAAACCGCTAGCAATGATATGGCCAAAGGTCTTCAAATCATAGCCTGGTGGAATGTGGTTCATCAGACTTTTTTCTTTAGGCTGATGCAAGTTTTTCCTGTTCTTCATAGCCTGTAGGAAATAATACATGTTGTGTACAATGAAAAACAGGTAAGCTCAATGCACAGTGATACGAACATTCAGATGCTCAAATGTGTAGATACTAAAATCTAATGGGAATGTTGATTTACAGTCTGGCACTTTCTTCTTAGTGGTTGTAACAACATCATCTACCATAAAATCTTTGTATCTGAAGTAAAGCACTTTATTAGTAAACGCTATATAATCTAACAAATAAATCTACTTATTAAATATCAACATACGTCACTCCATTCCTGAAACTACCATCAGTGACCACACTTTCATACAGGTCAATATCAGCCAATAGTTTACCTGCCAGTAAACAATCTGAATCTTTAGAGTAAAGTGTATTTTCAATATCACTTATGTCACAGGCAGAGTCGATTGTCATTAAACTTCTGTCGATAATAGCTTTCCGGGCAACCAACTTTTTGTACTGTGTGATAGCTGCTTCCTTATTTTTCTCCTGCTCCAGAAAAGTTATCAGATCATATGGTCGACGCATATCGAACACAGTTTCCACCTAAAACATTCCAAATCAAAAATATAAAGAAACTCAGTGAATACTAGCCGGGGTAAACATCGACTAAACCAATGTAAGGTTAACCTGATTTCAAAAACAATATACTGTGTCAGCAGCGATACATATAATGAGAATTTACATAAATTCGTGAAAAATGTTTCTAAACTACACCTGTGGTTGAATTCTCCCATCTTCAGTGACCATCCAATGTGTGCTGGCCAAAACGTCAAAAATCACCTCGAAAAAGATGAGGACAATAAACCAAACACTAAATTTCGGAATCATAATTTAAAGCGGTCGGTTTAATCGTATATGGCACCTTCGATCCATTAAACTAATATATCACTCCTAAAAATAAACGATTCGGGACAAAAACCGAACATTGTTTGGTTGAAAATTTAACAAGGTTATGTGAGCATGGCCACAATAACGATAATACACTGCGCGAATACATATATATGAGCAAATGATTTGAAGATCTCCCTTCGCGGGAATTTCAAAATATTAATTTACTGCGATCTTTATGTCCAACCACAGACGAAATATAGGGATAGACCAGTCATGTAATCTATTTTCGTGTCACCTCATTTTGGGGCTCTAGAGCCCCATTACCATTTTCGTGTCACGCCCACTGTTATCGTCCGCGAGCAGTACAAGATGACAACGCTGTGCATGGCAGAATTAAAACTAAATTTCAAAGTTTCTAACAGCCGCGTATGATATAATCGCATATAATATAATATTTGTGTAATTTCTTGATAAAATGTTCAATTTGTCGATAAAAATATACATCACATGGTTGACACACAGGAGTGCATTTTCAGGGACGTCCTGATATGGTCCAATATGGTCCCATAATGGGATGATAATGAGATCACAATAACATCATAATGAGATCATAATATAGGATCCGATTACCATCCTTTGTTTGCGGTGACGTAGTAATAAGAAATATCTATAAGCGGGGTATAGAAAACAGTCGTATTCAATTCAAACCCTTTCGTTCCATATCCTCTGGTACAAAAGTACTACAGAGTCTCTATTTAAAATAAGGAGACCTACAATATTGAGATCACAACGAAATCACAACGAGATCATTATGATCTCATTATGATTATGTTTTTCTTAAAAATTATTTAGAGCTGGATCGAGCGGCTTTGCAAATTTATTTTATAGGGGAAGTACTACATACACAAAAATTTGTAAAAAATCGTCCACCCGAATTTGACGACTTCTGCTTGTCGGATGGCCCGTCCAGCCCGATCCGAGACAAAAGTGGCCAGAGTTGCGATCGTGCGAAAATAATCGATGTAGCAATCATGCATCACAATGGTTACATTTGGCAACATCGCTAAATTTGATCAGTAAAGCAAGAGGAAAGCGTTTACAGTTCCAAATATTACCGTCATGAAACGTAGAGTGCGCTCGATCGCTACTCTTTTTTGACGATGTCGGTAATTCATACCTGGTGACACGAAGTCCCATAAGATGAAAGGTCTCTTCCTATACCTCGTCGGTGGTCTAACACATTCCTTTGTTTCACTATTTTTAAATTCGTTTACAGGGGTTTTCATATTTTCTAATAGTTTTTACTAGCTTGTCATCATATACGAAAAGTATGATTTTTGAAGTAGAAGTTGAATCACGTGATTTTTTAACGGTTTACAAAAAGGATTTTTACTCCAAGAAAACAGAAAGACCACCCTTACAGAAACCAATATTAAACTATCCACCACCATTAAATGTCTTAAATGGACCTTACAGGAAATGTCTATACATACGGAAACATAACACTGCGTTAAATCCAAGTGACCAAACGGAAGATCCACAAGAGAGTATAAACAGAGTAAATGACAAAATAATATGTAGATTATGATATTATTTTATCATTATTTCCAATGATTCTGTTGATCGTAAAATAGTATGAAGCCATTCTCACATTTACGTCTCCGTGCTGGCACTGACACGGACACGGAATTATTAACAAAATGTAAATCTTTACAGTTTCGCGAAAATTTCCCGCATTTGAAAAAAATATTTTTGGAGGTCACGCCGAACGATAACATCATAGAACGAGAAGAAAAAACATTATTAAGCACCGTGTATCAAGTAGATTACTCAAAGAATTTAGACGACTGTCCACCTCTCCACGCGCGAAGAACGGTTTTGAAAAAAATTAACCTTCCGGATAAATGGACCATACAAGAGACAATACATAGACGTTCCTACCGAAATCCCAGGGACATAGTATCAGTAGACTTTCTGAAGAAAAAACCCATTTCTAAGCCTCTAGATAATTTGTATCCAAACACGAAACAAAGGGAGATCCTTCGAGTAAAGTATGAATACCACGATAAATTTCCGACTAATTATTTGAGTAAAAATTACTAATATTCCTGAGGGGGATAATAACGATGAAATTCTGTTTCTCAGAACCGAAGATTCGACGTACGAATATGTGTTTGGATCTACAGCAGATCGAATAACCCAGGAACGTTTCACGATTTCATCCCTACCCACGAAAGAATTAAAAGAAAATAGCTCTGAATGTTCTCTCGTATTGACTTCAAAACCAGTTGTTCTTCCTTCAAAAATCTTCTAACATCTGGCATATTTGTAAACACTCTTAACATCTGTATGTGTAGTAAATAAAAACGCCTTTTTTAAAGAACACAAAATCTTACTTGTTTTCGGTACAAATGTGGAAGGTTTAACATAGAACTTACTGATATTATGAAGTAGTACTTATGCTCACATGATTCGGTATAAAAACAGAACAAGTCTATCAATCGAATGTCCTTATATAATTTACTTACACGCACATTTCATGTACTTTTATGAAACTTAACTAGAAAATATACAGTCCTCGCACTCGTACCAAGACACACAGTGATATGCATTCTGAATGTCTTTTCGTCTCATTCATTTATAATTATTTACAAACATTAATGTTCCTTTTAAGTTTAGAATCGATCTGTTTCTCTTATAGTATAAACATTAGTAACCGCTTATTAACAGTTCCACCATTTTTACAATTCACGTCACATGCTTCATTCACTCCTAACAGTTAGAATGAAATTTGGAAGGGACGAAAGATGAACGGTCGATTCGTTAAAGTTTATGATCGGTTTTACCATGAACATAAATAATATTGTACTGGAGAAATTAAGTTACTTAAATATGATTTTCGCACTATTAGCCATCTAACTTACAATGTACAACCAAGAATATTGTTAAACAGTGTTGGATGTTTAACATTCTATCACTCCATAGAATATGTTTGAATGTAACCTCAACCCTCAAAAATAATCTTTCACTCGCTAAAAATATTCGACATTTTAAAGATGATGGGAAGCTATATACAAAAGTCGCTCTACACATACTTGACTACCTGCCACATCTCGAAAATAAAACTATATCATGTAAAGCTTTGAATTACATTAAATTAATTGTACTTATAGTCAAGGTTGTACAGAAAATGTAATTTTACCTAATGCACTGTATTGCTTTAACTCATCATAGGAAGCCAGCCTCATTGTTCTAATTTAAAGTACCCAGCGTAAGAAATGAATAAAAGAAAACTGCCGGAAGTCTGCTGAAATTTCGTTGGCAATTTGTACTCTGTGTCATACTTGAGTTACCCTTAGTTTGCCACGTTATCAGACTTGATGTGTACACAAAACATTAGAAAAATACAGCGAATATACATAATTTGAGTTTAACAAGATGTTCAGACTTATCAGCAGACGAGTGGAAATGCTCTACCGGCGCTTAAATAATTCTATTTCTCTTTTCATCCACACTTTCCTCTTTCAGTCTATATTTTGATATTATTTGCCTAAGTTAAAGACTGTCCGAGGTAATCACATTGTCGTTTGGTATCGCACTTTGCAAAGGCATACCTGTTTCCTGGAATTGCGAAGATGTTTGTTATTAAAAGAGTACGCAATGTTATGATACCACGGTATCATCCTTACTTGAGGTATTACTTGCATCAAAATACTATACATGACTGACTTACGTCAACAATGAGGATGGATGCCATATCATCGGTGTCGTTTTCTTCCACACTTAAATCTGCTGCGGCTATTGATATAGTACGAACGGTGCTTGTCGATGTTCTGACGCGCTGGGTAGAATTTGCATTCATTTTACTGGAACCATTACACTCTTATATGCGTAAAATTAACCAATGAGACTTCCGTTTACTTTGTAGAATTATGATGAGTATCGGCGAAGTAAATATACGGACACTTACTTCCGCTTTTTTACTTGGCCAGAGTGGAAACGACCTCCCTCGCCACGAATTCTGTTCATCGCATGCCGATGACGAGACTCGTGGAGGTATTTCTATTGACATCAAACAAAGGACAAATTTATATCGATACACCTGTATGTTTACAATAAATCAGTACTGTATTATGAAGGGTATACCAACCGGTCTTTCCTTGGGTATCTTTCCTTCCGCTTCTAACTTGGCACGTGCTTGTCGACGTTTCAATATACGCCTGTACTGCTTAGCGTTTACGTACAACGGCTCCTCTTCTAAGAATTCTGCATTAGGTAAGGCTACCCTTTGGAACTGTGCTTGACCACTATTTCCTGGTACCATCTGAAAATCAAACTCAGGGTTATTTGAATGAAAACTTTTATCATTCTATAAGAATTTCTGGTGATGTGTATGCTACAATAGTTTTGTCTTAATGTTGCTCCATGATCACTACAAGTCGGCATAATATGTACACTGACTATGTGAGTGAAAGAGACATTTTATTAATCACCATGACAACATTTCCTGCCTGTGATCCTGTTGCTGTTGGGCTCGCCAATGGTTGTACAGGTGTTGCTGCAGCTGCAGTTGTTGTTGTTTGAGATGAAGAACCAGTTATTTGCATGAGGTTTCCATTGATATTTATCACTGTACATAGAAGAAGATAACATGAACATTTGATCTTGTAATTTTTTTATGATTTTAAAAGTGTTGATCCAAACCTGTGGGTTGGGCTTGTTGTACTTGTCCTTCCAGTTGAACAGGCTGGTAAATGTATGTTTGTCCATCCGGGGTTTGAATAATTTGTGGAGTTTGTGGTTGTTGAATAACAATCTGCTGTCCTGTTCCAGTTAGACTGGAAACTGGGACAACTTGTATTTGACCATTCGGTGCTGCTACTTGAATAGCTTGCGGGAGCATCATTGCTTGACCACCCTGTCCCATCTGAACCACTTGGACCGTACCTCCAGTACCACCCACAACCACCGCCTGGCCTTCTCCCAATTGTTCCATCACAGAAATTCACTGAAAAAAGAAAGCATTATAATAGAGAACAGTGATAAATTATAATTCTGGGAACGAGGTACATACTGCTAACGTTATTCCGCTGTTACGACATTACTTGAATACTACGTGTCCGAGGCTGTTATTTGGTTGTCTAGGTTAAGCACCGACGAGGGTAGCCGGATCATCGAAAGAAAACATAGCGCGAGTAAACATGATTCGGACCGTCGCCGACGTGGCGGGCATCGGGGCCTTGGGGCCCACGTGCGAGTGCGGAGCTTGGAATCGAGGCCAAGCCGCGTCGTCGTTTTGCATCGAACCCAATGCCATTTCGAGCAACATTTCCATCATAAGCACCGCCGTAATACCCGTGACGCTTGGTAAGGGCGTGAAAACGACGACATACGTGGACGACGGTCGAGCGAGAATAGGGCGGCAAACGGGTCGCCGCGGGAAGCGAACACCTCGGAACCGCCGTGGATTTCGTGGTAGAAACGCTTGTCTCGACAAACATGGCCGTGCCAAACGGATTTTCGTGAGCCGCGGGGACGCCTGTTCGAGCGTCACCGATAACTCCGTGCAAAATTACAAGGAATCGCGCAACCGTCGGACGGCGGTGTCCGTGCCCCGTTGATGTTTGATAATTTGTGGACTTACATTGGATATTTTCGTGGGCACTTTCCCAATGATTGGTCGGCAAATTAAGGACCAATGGTCGGCGATAGAGAGTCCTCGGCTCTTGTGTATTGGTGGCACTGAGCGGGGGGACCTGCCAGTCCGATGGCAGCCCGATGCCAGACCGGTCGATGCCCCTCCACGCCTCGATGCGCACGGCCAATCAACTAACTTCGCTTATCCTCTCCCGCGTTTTCCCGCGCTCGCTCAAACCGTTCCTTTCTCAACGCCAACCGTAATTTACCTCGACAGGGTTCAATTTTTCCCTCCTACCAAACCTTAGGACCAGTAAAAAGGAATCGGAAAGGACATTACGCTACAAACCACCCACTACTCATAGTCTACTGAAGGACAGAGGTATTAACACCTTACAACAAACTATTTCGTCTAGCCCATTATCGCCCTTAACAGAAATAAATTGTTCTTCGTTAACAAATTATTACAAAGCGCAATTACGTACGTATTTTCGTTGAAATGTATTTTAAAATAGACCGATTGATAAGCATTTTTTTTTTAATAACGTGTTTATCCCAGCTGTTAAAGTTACAATGTGTTAGTAATAAGTAGAGTGTTCTTCAGAGATTAACAAGTGGTATATTATCAAAACGCAGATACTTTAATGGTGTATTTCGAGAAATTCACGCTTCATAGCGATAGCATTTGTGTGAAAAAAGTCGACATATACAAAAATTAAGAAGTACAATTTATTACATACTAAAAATATGAACTCCGCATTCCACTGTGCATTAATGTTCATTATTAATATTATTATTACTGTCTGACAGACATTATTCATTGCAATGGAAACATTTCATGAATATTTTCATATAGCATACATGCTGAAACATGCTCTCACATATATTTCTTATATATGTGGTTACTGTTACATTATCCATGTTGTTTATAACCTAATAACTTCATCTTATAACGAAATACAAACACTATACAATTCGGCCTTCTGATTGATATTCTGATTGAAAGTTACTACAAACTGCTGAGAAGTTGCGGTCTCCTCCGTGTGCAGATAAATATTGTACAATAATTGTTAACACAATTCATTCGCAAGAAAAGCATTAGAGAACATAAGAACATTAGATCTAACTTCCATTGTCGGGGTAGGAAATCGTCAGAAGTGTACCGTCGTAATCGGTATTCGAGTTAGCGTAATGTCTGTAAAATATCTGGTTCCCAAATGCCTTAACATTACAATTATATTCAACGCCCTTTTGTTATCAGTACTTTGTAAATTATAAAGAGAAATTAAATTTTGAACGATTCATAATAAAAATCCAATTTCGTACAGTGCGCGTTTGATGATATCAGACAATGCTGAAATAAACCCATTTAGGGAGGTATATAAAATCACGATAAAAATGGAACCACCAGATCTTCTTTGTGTTCAACCTTGACATCTCCTAGTGCTGACACAGCTTTGTTGAGCATATCTGTGATCTGAAATGTATGAAATGTATATGATTTCATACCATGTACAAAGTCAGGGTCTGACATTGTTGTAGGTGTATTTATTAAGAAACTGTTGTGTTTCTTTACCAGGCCTTGATCTTCTGTGGAAAGGGATTCAGCAGCAAGTATTCTTTCGGGTGCAGGAATATCTTTTAGAAGGCAAGGTGTACTTTCAGGAACCTTAATGCCTCCAGCTTCTATGCGTTTTGAATAAGCTCTTGATCTGTCCATATACTCATGTTGTTCTAAATTATGAGAATCTAATGCTCCCACATCTATCACATTTCTAAACACATACAAAGATAATGAACTTATAGTATTTCAATAAATACATTAATTTAGCTATGAATAAAAAGACCATAAGAAGAAAAGGTCACTTACGCTGCAGTTTCATGTAAAATTCTATTCAGGGCACTCTGCTCATCTGTCTTTTTTGGTACAGAGCTTGAGTACTGATTGACATAATCATCACTGAAAAGATATATAAGAAAATGATTTTGATTAATGTAACAGGAAGAACAAACTTATCAAAGCACAGCATGACTCACCTGTGCACTCTGGGTATATTAGTGTTATTACTCACAGGATCAACTAATAAATGCGTCCGTTCGTTTACCTCTCCACTCTAAAAATAACGAAAATCGGAGTCGATCAAAACATTTTGGTACGAGATTTTACGTAATAACGAAAGTACCCACTGAAAAATGATAAAAGGGGCGTAGGAATCATAATAACAATAATCCACGAATTCTCGAGCGAGAACATATATCTGCTGTCAGAGATAAGGAATAAAGGAGTATAGTGGAAAAAGTTTAGAAACGATTTTTCGAAATTGTGTTTACCTGTGGACCGCTGTCCTCCTTGCAGAAACTGTAACAACATCCCATAATTGGGCAGATTAAAGTGAATTTTCGATTGACACAAGACAGGGCTAGTTGAAAATATTTTTCATTTTCACTCTTGTAAACAGAATCGAGTGAATCAGCTGTTGACGCGCGACACCGTGACGGCGCTTTAGCCAACTTTAGTCACAGCCATAAATAAGAAACAGTCGGATGCGTTGAGTGTAGTATTTGGAGATGCGTGCATAAACACGCATTCGAAGATACGAAAACTCAAAGTGAAAAAGTTGAGCGATCGTAGCGTTGCTAACGGTCATTCGAGGACTTAATGCACCATAACCTCATTCCTCGTCTAACCTATGGTGCACGATATTACAGGCACCACTCAGCACCGTCAAATATTCTACAGACAAGAGATTTGTAACTGAAATATAAGTATATTTATAATATATCTTGACATTCATGAATGTCAAGTAACTTAGCAATTATAAAAATTAGGGAAATGCTCTGTAACTTCAAGTTATAAATTTAAAAATCAAACCAGTGATTTGATCATCTTTGCTGTTTACAATTTCGTATACGTAAAATTAAATAGATAGCATCATGTCTAACAAGAAAGTAAGTAGTTTGTATTTAGTAATCTCGATATGATATGCTTTTGATATGTTGCAAAGTCACCCTATTTTTCTAGGAGGTGCCTGAGCTACAAGTCTTTAAGACAGTATTATACCATTGTCTTGTAATAATCGCTTGTCCCGTCCTATCGTTTTTTATAAGCAAGGTTTTTATATTTGATGGTATGTGAATGTTTTCAGAAATGTATATTATGTATAATATCACAAAATTAACACACATAAATTCTTCTGTTTTCAGGATTATTTGGTATGAACAGTGTATCCAGCAGTGTGTATTCAGCAGGTATAGCAGTTTTAGTACTTCACATTGCTTTAGGAGCATTTATATACAGAGCTTATTTTGATGATCAAACAAAGGTATCAGCTAAGGCAGATTAAATTTTTGTTTATTTTCCACATGTACAATTAAATACAGCTTTATAACCATTCATTAATGGTTCAAACACACAATTTAACTCAGAAATGATACACTGTAATTTATGCAGTAATGCATTCTAACATATTGTACAATTTTCAATGGACTATGAACAGTACTGAATAATATGTACAGACCATTAATGTGAAATGCCCATATTGTATAGAAGTATACTAAACTAGCTATGTCAGTAGCTAAACATTCCCAGGTGACACATTATCAGTGATGAATATTAGGCAAAACTTTACATTCGAGCAGAATTCATTTTTGAGATGATACACTTCATCTTAAGACAATTTATCAATGTATTCCATAATTATATATTATTGACAAAAGATTAATAAATTAGACATAGTTTTTAATCCATGTGGTTCTTCATTTTATTCAGCATAAATAATATTACTGCATTGATGGTCTACAATGTTAGAACACTGTTTAAGTGAAGGCCATATACACTGCTTAGTGTGAAATGTAATGAAGTAAATGAAACTGCAAAATACTAAAATGTCAGTTTGTCACATGTCAAACCTAATATTTGGGATAAGAGACTATTTTATGAAAAACAAAGTGATTATCTTGAAGCCTCTATGGATTATGTACACCCAGCTTAAGATAATTTAGATATTATCTACAACGAATGTTTTGTTTTTGAAAGCTCAGTATTCTTAAGAAGCTCCATGCAACAATAGTTTCACTCCTAAATTTAATTCGTATTCGTTCGAAGTACATACGAATGTGTAATTACAGAAATATGAATTTATTTAAGTAATGTAAATGCAACATAAATGTGTGACGGAGTATTCAGCTAGCGGTCTTGAATTGATGGAATGAGCTGTAGGTGTATACCGTTAAATACATAAAATCGCCAGCGATATTACATACTTCACATTATAATTTAGTCGTTAGGTCTACCTTAGCATTGGTTCTATACGTTAGAAGTCACAACGTATTAAATCGTCCTAATGGCAAAGAATTATACTAATACTTTTTTGTCACTGAAATCAAATTCTAATGCATGTAGATTTCCTTGAAGAGCACAATGAAAACTTTAGAATTTTTTAATGTAGAAGATCATGGACATCAAACTTGATAGTGTAACGTCATGGCGTGATTTGCTAATATTCTAAATTATACGTGGCGTATAATGGCGGTACACGGCAGCAAGGAATTTTTTACGAAAAATAAATTAAATTAACATGACACTATTACTATGTTAAACGACGTAAGTAGTTTGTCGTTCAACTTTAGATTTCAAATTAGTTTAGTCGTCGCTTCTTACCAATCGGTCAATGCAAACGATTTCAGGTCATCAACTTCGTAAAAAATATAATTCCACTCCTAATCGTATCATTTAGTGAACTGCACTCTGTACCAATTTCGTCAGAACTCCATACCTACATATGGAAATATTTTAATCACCTCTTTTAAAGGAAAAATTCTATCAGCTTTCAAGACACTCGGCCATGTGTTATTACATCCGGTCATAGACTAATCGTGTCGATTAATTATCCCTCGAAGAAGTGGGAAAACAGTGTGCTCTCTACAACTATTACATCAGGCGCTTTTGTGAGATGATGAAAATAATTCCGTAATGAAACATCCACCACTTCGATCGTAATAGATTTAATAGTATGAAAAACACATGAACTAAGACGTTGATTACTCCACGTCCATCTTTTCTTCTTTAGCTTGCTGTTGATTACTTTGAGCGTGACCGTCACCTTGACTGTTCTGGTGATTCTTCTGATCATCATCAGCTTTCTCCTTAGCTTTGTCTTCTTTTGGAGGTTCAACCCTGGGTTTTGGTTTGTTTAGGATTGGCAGTACTGTGCTGTCCAATGACTACATAATAACACAAACAAGAGATATTAAGATATTCACATACTACACAAGGATACTATTTACTATTTATCAATTACATGTTTACCTGTTTTTCAGCCCTTATTTGGGCAATTGTGATTGGTGGGTTTTGCGTACGAGGTGTACTCGCTAAAAGAACTCGTTTCTCCTCTAACCACGTCCATTTTTCCTGTACAGCTTTCTCGACCTTCTTAATTTCCTCCTCTGTCAAGTGCGAATATTTGTCATCTTTGCCACCTGCAGCTCTAATGTGATCCACTCCCTTTTTGGCGATCTGTAATGCACCTGCCAATTCTTCTATCGCGTGATTTCGTCCCTCAAACTCATATCGCCTTTCTTTGATCGGTTCGCCTTGAGCCTAAAAAATATTCACGAGTTGCTAATAAAGCACTAATTATTTGTCGTAAATATTTTTCTAAAGGTTTCATTACTCAACCTTTAGATGTGAAAGTCGGTCAGAATACACTTGTCGTTGACATTCCTCGCCTTCCTCGTAGAGCCAGTTTTCGGTATCATCTAAAATGCGGCAGAGGGATTCTCTGTCGGCTTCCAAAACAAACGTAGCAAGTTGATCTTCGTCAGATAACTTAGCTCTGAGATCATAGACGTATTCCTCTAAAGCGTTACGCGCATCAATACGTTCCTTCTCCTGTCTGTCCTCGGCAATCATCTTGCACTGTATTTAAAACATAGTAGATGTAAATATAACAATGAGACACAGAAAATATTTCTTAGGAGTTTTTACATACCTCTCTCTCGATAGCATTGTCCAGATCACGCTGCGATAGTCCAGGAACAGTAGCTGCTATAGGTAATTCAACCGTACGCACGGGAATCTTCTTCTTGCCCTTTCCATCCTCTCTATCATCCCCCTAAAACAAAGTAGTAGATGTTACAATACATAATATTATTTATAACAATGTGCTTCTAGTAAAAGACCATTTGGAAGAAAGCTTTGTTGCAGATAAATTTACAGAATATCAACAGTTCCTCTTGCTCAATGAACAAAAAACTGCTTCCTCAAAATGTATCTTTCACATTTAATGTACATAAAAACTATACTTATAACATGTCAAATGCAATAAAGTCACAAAATGCAAGACATTCAAAGGATAGAAATTAATAGTTCAACTGGAAATCAGGTGATAACAGTGAAAAGGATAAGGACACAAAGGGTTTTATGCATACAGTTTTCGACTCGTAAGCTCGTCGTTTTCTGAACAGATTTTCATTGACTGCAATGCAGGTTTTTTCACATTTCTTTGATATCTCTAGAGTTGCGATAAAACGCGATACGAACAGAAAACCGAACCGCATTGCCTGCCTTCACAATTGTTCCTCGGTATGCTTACGCAAAAACAGAACAAGGTCATTCTTTTTCCTTGCATGACCATAAATGAAAAAACAGAGCAAAGACAGACAGCACGGCATGACACAGCTGTATCTTGGACCCATATGCACTATCACAACGCAAAAGCACTGAACTAGACCTCCATTAAAAAGTTTTATCATTTTCCATTCAAGAGGAAACGATCCTTTTCACTAATCTACACCATATCTTGCCGTTGATGATCGAGCTTGCAGACAAAATAAACATAAAAACTCAACACTTCGATATATATATTTTGTTGTAGCTCATGCTACATGAAGCTCATGCCTTTCCGTAAGTGCAGGTAAAAGACGTACTACTACAAAGTTCTACTTCCTTCATGATGTACGCAAATTAGAATACGTGAACAGCACGCGTGGTTATTTAAACATACGAATTTACGACAATGATGAACATATTTACAATCTTATAATTCACGATACACAAAGATTAAATGAAACTCCTGATTTGTGCTAAATGTTGTACTCGATAATGATGTGGTTAGTGAAGTAACTGAAGATAAAAGGAGCAATATCAGTGCAGAACATATTAAGTGTAATTTCGACTATCATTGTGCAGAAACTATGGCGAATTTTTTATGCTGATAAATGATCTGATTTTATCGAAAAAATGATTTGTGATGGTAAGCGAGAGTATTCAGTTCATTGACTTCTGTACGTGCCAATTCGTTCGCATAACTATCATTACCGATTACAATGATGCAGTAGTCTAAGCGAAAGACAACCTTTTGCGCGTGTATGCCTGAATTAATTTATTTATATGCGTATGGGCCCAAGTAGAGATAGTGTGTCGCATACCGAGCTGAACCAAGAGAGAATCCTTGACGAGTAGGAAGGGGCAGAACCCTTCGCGCCTTTTTCACCGTCATCAGCATCTGAGTTCCGTCGCGTCTTATCCATGCTCACCTAAACCACAACAAACTCACATAGTCATGCACCTGAACACCCATCAATAACGGTAAACGAAACTGCTTATTTTTAAACTGTCTCAATTCTAATGTAATTCTCAACATTGAGATCTTACGATCTATGATATTTTACTTATTCATCAACGTAACATAAGTCCAAATTTAAGGGTCTAAGCTGTACGGACATTCAGAAATGAAAATATTTGATGACATTGATGTAAAGTGTAAATAACAGCTTACACGGACATCATACACGACCCATCGTATTCCCTAGTAAAATGACATGTTAGAATCACTTACCTCAGGTGCCGGTGGTTCATTTGCCTGTGCTTCTTGATCAGGCTTATCTTTCTTCTCCTGACTATGATCAGTATCCATACTATTTTGTTGTTGCTGCTGCTGCTGTTTTTCTTCTTCCTCCTTCTCTTGTTGTGTGGGCTCACGCCTCTCCACCAACGACGCTGACGCAATAGTCAAAATACCGTTTAAATTTATACGGACTTTCACTTTTACTTTTGATGATTCACCCTCTGGTGTTGGCTTTACATTTTTTATAGCAAAAACTCCTACAATTAGAACACATCGTTGACAGTTTACAAAAACGACGTTTGTGAATGAAATACAAGTTTTCATAAAAACAGTACAAACCAATATGAGTTTGTGGGTATGTTGGTGGCGGCACGCTATAGCTGGCCGTTAAGGTAAATGGACTTGACCGATAGAACGTTAACATTTTTGAGAATGGTACAGGGTGATTATGCTCAAAGACTTCCATTTCTCTGAAATAGATATGACAATAAGATTCACCCTTTCTTTTGCCGTGTGAATTAATGCTGTATTATAGTTACCCCTCTTCTCCTTGAGTAGCGTCCCAGGTAAGCTTCAGTGGGTATGGTTGGATGTCAGTAACAGAGAAGTCACGTACTCGAACGGCCGGACTCAGCATAGCGCACTGTAAAGCACAGCCACGGGAAACAGCTTCGTCCTGATTCAGAGTAGTTGAAATCGGGCGACCAAAGACTTCTTCTACTAAACGTTTAATAGCAGGAACACGGCTAGATCCTCCCGCGATTTCAACCGAATGGATCTCTTCTGGCTTTAGCTCTGCAAAAAATATTTATAACCAGTGTCTTCCTTTTATTCTTCTTTTGCGCAAGCTAAGGACATGTACTCACTAGAATCCGCGAGGCATTGTCTGAGAGTCTGTTCAACGCGTCTGAACAAATGAGAACACATCGCTTCCATGTCAGCTCGTTTCATGTCACCATGCACATCTTTCTCTTCCATGAAACATTCAATATTCAGAGGAAGAGTTGTAGAGTTAGCCGACATTTGTTTCTTCAATTTTTCAACTTCCGCCAATAACCTTAAGTATGCCCTTGGGTTGGTATGTGCGTCGATGTTATAACGTGATTGGAAATCTTTGCAGAAGTGCTCGGCCAAAATGTAATCTATATCTCTTCCACCTAACTGACTGTCGGCAGTACTGGCTAACATCTGCAACAATTTTTTTATCAAAATTAATATGAATTAAACTGTAATTGAGGGATCTAATACAAAGACATATCCCTACATAGTCTAATGATGAAAGCAAATGAATTCTTACCTTAAGTTTGCCTTTATGAAAGGCACACACGCACACTTGCAAAGTAGCATAGCCACAGTCGACAAAGACCACATTTCTGGGTGGTGCTTCAGGTGCAGGTAAATCTTGCTTGTAGATACCATAGCAGAGAGCTGTAGCTGTTGTTTCATTAAACAGTCTGAGAACATTCAAACCAGCAATGCGAGCAGCATCAAGAAGTGCCTGTCGTTCAGCTTGAGTAAAGTACGAAGGAACAGAAATAACACAGTCATTTACAGCTGTCTGTAGGGCTGTTTCAGAGATATCTTTCAGTTTTGTAAAAAGCATTGCAGTGATTTGCTCTGGGCTGAATATGTGTTCCTCCCCCAAATATTGCACCTAAATATTATAAAGGCCAGTAAATTTAAAAATCTGTAAAACTGTTCTTTACTATAGATAATACATGATTCATCCAGTATTACTCTGATGAGATATAAATATGGTCAGGAGTATGGGACATCTGGCAGGATTCCAGTATTATATAGAATCTTTAGCACTATACTGGATAAATGTTACCTCAAAAAAAATTGTTGTGTTCTAATATGAACATCAATATTGATATGAGATAATTTATAATCCCAACAGAGTTTGATAATAAATTTTAGCAATTGTGTATGTAGTCTGAAGGCACTATTCTGATCTATAAATACAAAATAAAAAAATGGTAAATACACAAGATAACTTACATGTATGCCAACTCCACCATCTGGTGTTTGAGAAGTTTTAAAAGATAAACATTTGATTTCACGCTGGACTTGTGGATCATTATACTTTCTACCTAATAGCCGTTTGAAACCATAAATAGTATTTTTCATATTGGTGACCATTTGATTTTTTGCTGCTACACCCAGAATACGATTTTTGCCACTGAATGCTACACATGACCTGAAATCCCAGATAAAGATCATGTAATATAGACATAATGTTAATCACAATGGGGCACACCTATTGAAATGATCAATTTGCTATCCATGTCCTGCTTCTGGAAAATTCTGTACTTCCTGTCCCAACCTTGAGTGCTTTATTGATGTCCCAAATCAATAAAGTTTTGCTTGTATTGATTACTAAGGAAGGTCAATAATTGTATCTGAATATATATTCAGAAATAAACAATAGATATAACACAAGATGGGACAGGAAGATGTCCTTGTGAATTAGGGTGCCTATTGTAACCTCAAGATTTTATTTTATTATTTTAATGATCCACGATATTTCATCAAACTTTAGAAATATTTAAAATTTTAAACGTATGATAAAATATACAACAATATAACATGTGGATGTTATTCACTCATTCGTGATTACGCTCGAAAAAATCGGTTCGAACTATTTTAATATTTGGGACAACTGCTTGCATCGTCGAAAAAAACAATGAATGCAGATGCAATTTGTGAATAAAATATTTGCAGAAATGCGCACTGCGTACAAAGGAGATTATGTATTTCATATGCATATACGAAAAAAATGTAGTCCATTGAATGACATCGAAAAGTTTTAAACGCGGTTGATGACGATCCTTGTTGACATACAGATGTTATTAAATTTTTTCATTTTCAATGTAACTTGAAAGTTTTTTCAAATCTTAACAAAGTCAATTCAGCTATAATCTTATTCGAAAAAAAATAGTTTAATAGATTGAGGACTAAGCGGGAATACCGGTATGAGCCGGTTACTGCCCACGACAAGAAATCAGACATAAAATTTTGGAGTAATGAGGGAACGTACGGAGTATTTCGCAGACTGTAATCGTTAGCTATAGTTTCGATGCCACCCGCGCGGGCTACGGCAACATAACAGCTCTCATTTCCGAAGTCGATTCCGATTACGGACATTGCAGCCATGGCTGGTGGGTTGAATCGACGTTTTCTTACGACACACGATTATTCACCGAATTTCAAGGATAACGTTATATCCTGCTAATTCGACACGTCGTCCGAATAAGCACACCCGTTTTTCGGAGTTACTTGATTATCGACAATATGCTGTAACTAGGAACCAGATAAAACACGCTCAAGTTTCGCCACGATAAACTGGAAAAGCGAACTCTCAGCACACCGTGACTACGATATAACTGCGATAGAAGACGGTGATCACTGCTTTCTGCTAAGGTCTTCTGAAAAACTGGCCAATCATGGCGCTGTAGTCTGCACACGTGATTGGTTTCCCACCGCTCTGGAATATTCTGGAAAAAAACGTGTCGCTGTGCGGTTCCATTAAGTTCCACAGTTTTCGATTTCTCGAACAGTCCATGGCATCTCCAGGTCACTAGCGGATTTCAGAAACAGTCAGGTGTTCGGTACTAGAAATTCGAGCATTTTCCAGTAAAAATATTGATCAAACAACATAATTAAAGATGTAAATTCGTTTCGCGTTTTGAATTTAATGTGGCACATGTCGTACTCGTCATTCATTGGCTGAGAAGTTTCATGGATGCCCAAAGCGGAATTTCTGAAATTCTTTTTATGTGGAAGCGATTCTTTATATCCGATATTAGTAAACTGAACAACTCTTTAATAAATGGAAATTATTAAGTTTATTAAAACCGTGGAACCATATATCATTTCAATCCAAAACATGTACCAAGCCTACGTTACGTCAAATATTTTGGAGAGTTAAACTGAAGGATACAAAATCAGACATTACGTACTCGTCCCGAAAATTGCACCAACTATGATGTATAAGCGCATATGTGCGTAATAATAACCGTAATCGTAATATTTAGATCCTATGTGTTAAATTTAAGTCATCATCGGCAATCGAAGTGCCTGGCAGATTATGGAACACCAGGTAGCAAAACACATATATTTTCTTGATTTGGAGAATTTTACGTAACCTTCTACATTAATGTAACATTGCTCTATTTTGTTTTGGCTAATTTACACCCATTTACAAAGATGACAACTTCGTAAATCGTCGGTATTTACATCAGAACTGCAGACGACATTCGAACGTCAATTTCGAAGCAGTAGTCACATGGTTCTAAACGGCAGTATCTTCGATGTTTCAAAATGTCACAATTACAGAGCGTGAAATTTTATCGTATCGTGAAAAACATAAAACATCCTGAAAAATTATTAAGCACCACGAATTTCGATAAAAGCGAAAGAAGAAATATTGTACATTGCCAAAACAGTACAGGTTATGTGACTATTTCCAGAACGTTGAAGAATCACAATTATCCTTTATATAAATTCTGGAACTTGTCCTTCAGTAAACATGTTCCTACTATTTTCATAATACTGAAAGAACAATTTTGTCAGCGATTCAATGAATCCCGGAAACGTTATAAAAGTTTAGGGTTTTTACTGAGTAGCCTTGGTTTAACCCTAACTTTGGTTGATTCATCTAATGCAATCAGGGGTAAGCATTATTATCCTTATTAATCAGTCATATAAACTTTTGGATACTGTTTAAAAGAAAGTCATTTATTTTTAATAGAAAAACGATTTTTTCGTGCTGCACAGTATGGCCATATACCTGATCTAAAAGCAGTAAGTATTTCTTGAGGTAATGTTTTTTGTACCATACTAAGGCTATGAAGATGATTATTAGATCAATTTTAGGCTTTAGCAGAAGGCATTGATGTTAATACAAGACATTCACTGGGGTGGACAGCATTGCATACTGCAGCTATTAATGGCAAAGTAGAAGCTGTCAAATTTTTATTAAAAAATGGAGCAGATGTTAATGCCAAAGAAGAATTTGTTAATGTTTATAGAACTGCTATGGAAAAAGGGCTACACACTTTAGATGGTATGGTTTAAATGAAAATGTAAGTCTATTACTTATGACATAATAAATATTTCTTTTATAGTGCTTCAGTATAGAGAATTAGAATTTTCTGACCGTCTGAACAGCAAAGCTACTTTCCAAGGGTTTACACCATTGCATTATGCTGTCCTAGCTGGTTCCATAGCTTGTGTTAAAGCATTGTTAGATGCTGGGGCAGATCCTACTGTAGAAAATGAGGCTGGTCATCGTGCTGTTGAATATGCAAGAAATAACAGTGATATTAAACAGTTACTCATGGAGCATGCCATACAGTATGACGAAAAACTCAGGGAACAAGTATAAATAATAACTTCTCAGTAAAATCAATTTTTAATGCATCATCAATACAGACAATTTTTTATTAATTAGGAAGCAGAAGAACGTCGTCGATTTCCATTAGAACAACGTTTAAAACAGCATATTGTTGGGCAAGAAGGAGCAATTTCTATTGTGGCTTCAAGTAAGTTCAACCATTGGTACAGAAACTAGTTTGTTCACACAGATATAATTGATAAACATCTGTAATTCATAAAATAGCAATTAGAAGGAAAGAAAATGGGTGGATAGATGAAGAACATCCATTAGTGTTCCTATTCCTGGGCTCATCTGGCATTGGGAAAACTGAACTAGCCAAGCAATTGGCTTCATACATTCACAAAAATAAACCAGACAGTTTTATACGATTAGACATGTCAGAATACCAAGAAAAACACGAAGTGGCTAAGTTGATTGGAGCACCACCTGGGTAAATTTGCGCGTCATGTTTAATGTTGTCATAAACATCAATTATAGCGGTCCTTACTCCTTTATTTGTTTTCGTTTAGATATGTAGGCCATGACGATGGTGGGCAATTAACCAAGCTTCTGAAAAAGCATCCCTCGGCGGTTGTTTTATTCGACGAGGTTGATAAGGCACATGCCGATGTTCTCACAGTTTTATTACAACTATTCGATGAGGTATTGCATTAAACGTACCTGAATTACAAAACAGCTTTGATGGTATTTATAAATATTTTCTACAAAATGACAGGGTCGATTGACCGACGGTAAAGGCAATACAATTGACTGTAAAAACGCGATATTTATAATGACTTCCAATTTGGCAAACGAGGAAATTGCCGAACACGCGATGCAGCTTAGAGCCGAAGCAGAACGGGTATTGGCTCTTAGGTTGGATAAAAAATCGGACGAAGATCAAGAACCAGAGCAGATAGAAATATCCCGGCATTTTAAGGACCAAGTGGTGAGAATTGACCACTATCATTCTTTCATACCACTGAAGATTTCACGTCCTTATTCTTTCCGGGATTTATTTTTCTTAGGTACGACCTATCCTAAAAGCTCACTTTCGAAGAGACGAGTTTCTCGGAAGGATAAACGAAATCGTCTATTTCTTGCCCTTTTCAAGAGCCGAATTAATCAAACTAGTGGCTCGGGAATTAGAAGCCTGGGCCACACGTGCCAGGGAGCGACATATGATAGAATTAAAATGGGATAGAGAAGTTTTATCTGTCCTAGCTGACGGATACGATGCCCATTACGGTGCTCGTTCGATCAAATACGAGGTTGAACGACGAGTTGTGAATCAACTAGCTGCAGCTCACGAACGAGGTCAACTGGGTAAGTGAAACTCGTCCGATAGGATTGTAATGTTTACTCAACAAACACGATGTTTACAGGGAAAGGGTGTTGTGTGTTGCTGAAAGCTAAGTGGCACGAAAAGGGGGCGAGTATAGGTCTCTCCGTTCGACCGAAGGGGGTCAAGAATTTCGTTGATATAGTCGACTCGGATAATTTCATGAAAAATGCCAATAACAAATTTTAATTTATTTTCCTACAGGTTAAAGCAGGTGCTTTGACAAAATTACTCAGAGTTTTAGTGCGCCTTTCGTAATTAAAACAGATACAAAGATTGTTGTATATATTGAAGCAGCACTGATATTAATTTATTTTGTAATGTTTTCCATGTAGATGTAAAATATTTTTCTAGTTCTTCCATGAGCGTGGAAATAATAAATCCAAGTTCTTGCCTACTTTGTATGACCATTGTTTCATTATACATTAAGGATGCCTAAGTTTACAATAAAAAAGTACACAAGTATGATGTAAATAAGTTATTCTTTATTTTGAATCAAGTCACGGAGGGTACATTACAAGAAAATATCGGTTACACGTCACATTCAGGATATACGAGTCTTTCCATCGTACTTTGACGAGAGGCTTGTTCGAAGACCGTCAGTCCAGTTTTCTTCTCCATTGCCATTGATTAACTTAGTCGCGATAAACAGATTAACTTGACTGGAATTTCGGTCTTTGAAAAATCAATGGCGAACTGCAGGCTCTCGCTGGTTCGCCGTAATGCAAGGCAAATTGAGGTCCAATAATCGGGTGTCTATTGACATGGAAAAAATGTCATAGAGAAAATCACACGGACGGGTCAAAGAAATCGTAAAAGACCATTCTTAAGAGACGTACGTGCACATCGAAGTAACGATACAAATTGTGCATACGAGTTAAATGAGTCCCGAGAAATGCCTGATAAAATTGTATTCTAAAATGTATATTTCAGTAGACACCCAGCATGATTGTTTATACGACGTTAAACATGTAAGGATATATCCAAACTATGTATGCATATGTATCATACACACACACACACCCATATATTTATATATGTATATAAGTATACGTCCGTTTAATATAAATACTATTTTTTCCATGATATTTAGACTAATAGAAATACTGTAAGTATAAGTTAAGCGTACGAATTCGGACCACGCTTCCGTAACAAGCGTTTCTTTTCTCTGCCTTCCCTTTTCGTCGTTTCCATCATTGTACGTTATCGTTCGTATTTATTTTCTCTCGATATAATTACATAACGGCCATAATCGTATAACATTTAACTAATTCCAACCAGAAGTGCCGACGACATGAATAAGAGAAAACCAATCGTCTTCACGATTTCGTCGTCATTTTGACGACGCACTTTTCAATAAAATTTCATGTATTAACAACTAATCGTCGAAATTATTTCGATATGATATGATGAACTTTGGTCGGAAGCGTTTCATCCTGTCTTCTATTCCCGTAAAAATTAGACTTGATTTTTCCTTTTTCCCTGATTTCTTTCAGCTTCACGCTCACCATTGCGGTTTGAAAATTTGGACATGAAGTGAATGGAGCTTGATTAAATTTTAGTAACAGATCGGGTAGCGCATTCTTATGATTTCTTTACCATTATGTAGGAGAAACGATGGATCCGGTTATATATTATATATGTACTTTGTATAGTCACATTGACATTTTTTTGAAGCAGCAAGACAAGTCGACACTGTCTCGTCGTACATGTTGAATACAATTTACATGCGCGCAACCTTGTTGCTTCTGAATAAACTTTAAAGTTCCTTATATAATTTGTAGAATAACGATTATTATATATCGATGCAAGAATAACGTTTACTCGAAAGGAATCGTCATTTAGGCCTTGAGTTCTTTGCAAATTATACGAGACGTATTACAGGCCACATTTCATGAACGGTGAAAGACTTAGGCCTACGTAATTATTTTCTTGTCAATCAAGCGTCTCGTAACTGTAGTAAAAAATAAACTACACGACTAGAAACCACACGTATACCATTCATATTGAAATTTCTTGCTGAATCGCATTTGCGTTAATTACTTTTCTATTATTCGTGGAAGTGATGTTCGTTAAAAAACTTGAAACATTTTGTACGGTCCGTTACACGTGTCCGTGGATTGTAAATCTTTTTCATTAGTGCTCGAAAAGTTTTTTCCCCAAAAAAATCACGTGGTGCGCAAAGAAAAACCCGCTATTAATAGAAACTACGTGCGCTATAAAAATACTCGGCTTTTTGCAGTCCTTTAAAATCGTGTGCGTTCGGTGCAGTCGGTTCGAAAATGCGAAAAACAAAATTCTAGAGGAAAAAAGTTCCCATCGTAGAACGATAAGTCCTACATAATGCAATCCCCACAAGAAGTTAAACATATAACAGCGTAGAAGTCGGAACATTTTTTTCCGCAATTTCACATGCAACACTTTTACGTTATTTCTGTAATCTGCTTTAATAATCCCCGACGTTTTCGACGGTTCGGTTTTACGGCTCCGTGAAAATCTTTCTCCGCGCGATTCTGGCTATTGGGGAGATGTGGATTAATGGAGGATATGCCACCTGGCGATGCTCTTTCTGGGGGACTGTGTCATGTGCAACCAGTGTTCACGGCTCTGGCTGTTCCCAGCGTCAGATCCTGTCGTCGATCCTGTCGCCGGGCCAACGATGCAGGAGCCGATTATGGCGTTTCCTCCGATGAGCTCGCTGCTCGAGTCCAAAACGCACACCTTCGCGAACAAAGGGACGTATTAATAAAGAAGATCATTTACTGCCGGTCTTTCCTGTACATCCGGTTTCGGCGTACCTCGATGGCAGAGGTGGCGAGGGATCCTGCGGGTACGTTGAAGGACATTGCCTCATTCCACACAGGGTTCGTCGTCGCTTTCCTAATGGCAGTCTTCTTCTTCTTCACCCTCTTGTCCCCGCAGAGGAGGCTGACCTTCACGAACGGATCGAGGCTCTCCTTGTCCTGCGGTAAATTAACTTGCCTCATGATTGGCCCATCGCCACAGGAGGCCGGGGAACGATAAAACTAGGGATAATTATGTTTACCTGAGGGGTGAATAAGTTCCTGGCCTTCAACATGTGAACAGTGAGACGTTCGGCGCTGGGCAGATAGGACAACGACAACAGGACTTCCTGTATTTCCTCCGGTGGTTTCCGTTCGCGCGCAATTTCGCCCCACACCTCGACTGAGGACGTGGAGGAGGCCAGGTCAAGTTTCTCGATGGTCACCCGGACCGAGCCCACCACGTCGTTTCGGGAGAATCGATCATAATCGAACACCTGTCCCACGAAAAATCATTAAACCCATTCCTCACCCTGAGGAATTCCGGAGACGGGACCTTCCTTACCTGTAAAACCAGCGTCTTTTCCTGTAGTTCCTCGTAGCTGACCGGAAACTTGAATTGCTGATCGAAGAAGGGATTAGGGTCATTCCGATGGATGGGAGTTTGCCTCTTCCTGGAGTCGACCTCAGGGCTGAGGGTGAGTTTGACGTAAGGGTCGTTGAAACCGCCCTGATCGCTGCCGGCAAGATCGTGGGCCTCGATCAGATGAACGTGGAGATCGGAGCGATCGAAATCGTACTTCAATCGCAGGTGCAGTCGGCCCAGACTCTTCCCGGTCCTGCGTCAAATATTCCTTCATTATCAACAGGAAAATCCTACCCCCTCATCCCCCTATCGACCGAACTATTATTTTCCCAGTGTTAGCCGATTAACTTCATAGAGTCGTCGGCTTGACTTTATGCATTGTCTGCAATCGAGTAAAATGATCGGTTTTTAATGGCCCGATAGCTCCGTGTCCGTATTCAATTACTGCTATATCCGGCGCTATTCAGTCCTTCCTGCGGACATTATATACGTGTGCGCACGTACAAACACATCCGTAAATGCAGAAGCACACGTGATCAAGCAATATGCATGGCAATATTTAGAGGAACGTTTGCGAACCTGCGAGCACTGAGGAAAACTGGACCGTCCCTTCGTTGGTAAAGGTCAGGCTGCAGGGAACCCAAGGGCGAAGCCGGTGGAACAGGCCCAGTGTCACTGCTAAGTTGCAAAAAACAAAAGAAAATACAGGAGAACATATCGTAAAGGTTTTACAAACTAGTGCTACTTCGTGGGACAGTTGTGTGACTTGAAATTGTTGTTAAGGAGTACTGTTATTGGAAATACCTTATAGAAGCTCGCGGGGGAGGGATGAGGAGAGGCGACAAACAACGACCGGCGGTTCTGGTGGGCCCTTGAGCCCCACTCATGGAGGAACAGCCACAGGACGAGCTGGCACCTGTTGCCAAGGACGACAAGGAGCTCTGTGAGGGGGATGCATTTCCGCTGTGCAAACTGGCCGCGCAACTCGCTGGACTACCGCATCTTGCGTCCAACGATGCAGCTCTACCCGGCGATGGCGATCTGCTGAACGTCAATAAAAACTCAAGACACCTTCCCCCGCTGCTCCCTTTGAAAAATAATCTCAGCCTGACCCTCAGCGATTCGTCATAATGTCACACTTTCTACGCTTTCTAGCTCGACAATGAAGACAAGTTGAGAATTGCCGTGTCAATTAGGTCAATCGATAACGTTTCATCAATTTTAATAAAAAGTTTTCATGTATCCTCCGTCTCTGTTGGGGTTTAATTTTATAATCGATGCAGTTAGCCACACGGTGGTGCTATTTCTATTTGTCGATTGCCCATTAGAGATGGTCGAACGAGCACGTAAATGAACCAATGTCGTACATATATCGCTGTTTACGATGGCCGTCGAACGATAACAACGATCATACGATCCAATTTTAGAGACCAACACTAGTCGAATGGTGTTGCAAAAATATTGCTAACGTAAATATCCCGCAGGAGTACGTAAACATGGTTATTTGTTTTACCAAAACGTAGAATGATCCACGAATTTTTAATCCGTCGCATTTAGAGGTCGTCTAGTTTAAACCTTCTGTTGTTTTGATTCGTGGATTGCCGTGACTTGGGGGACGTTTTCATAAAAATGATTTAGAAGAACCTGGAGCTTCTGCTGGGCGGGTAGGAGGAGGCGGCATGCAGGGGATCGTGATGATATTGATGACGACCGTCCGGTCCGAAGGCTCGGATCTGGGGAGACGATCCTCGATGCGTCGACTGCCCGGACGACCCCTCCAGCGAGCTCTGCGAGCTCACCGATGGATTCCTCGCGAGAACCCGGCCGGAACCTCCCGGGTAACTCCGGCTCTGGTGCGGCAAACCACCTGCAGCAACGGAAATTCGCGCGAAATGAAAAATTATCGGCCGAGCGGAAACCAGCCGGCCCGACGTTCCTACACAATTTCTTCGTAATCGTGTTCCCCCCCCCCCCCCCCGCCCTACCCTCGGTTAAGCTCTGCTCGATATAATTCCAAACGTCGATCTCGTTTCGCCCGGGGAAGTTCGTCGCGATCACCAAGAAATCGGCCGAGGAATTGCAATGCGAATTCCAGTGGATCGAATGGAAAATTTCATCGGAAGAATTCGTTCCAACAGCTGCGATTTTGCGAGGGACTCCTTTTTTGTTGGGAAGAAGGGAGTTTTATAAAGAAATTAATTTACCCGAATCTATCGGCACCGACGATGGCTGCACAGCGTGTTGTTCCTTGACTACGTTGAATTCCTGGAACAGTGTAATAATGACTTCTCGTTAAAGCAGCAATTAAAATTATCCGAAAGAAATGACGTCACGTATGCATTATTTTCTACAATTGATTTAACTGAGAATGAGTTGTCGTTACGGCTCGGGGAATATGCATGCGAAAGGTCAAGCGTTAATAACGAACATTACAAGCGAGGAAGGTCCTTTTCGAGCAGAGAATTATCTATTAATCGGCGGCTATTGCGAAACAATACAGGCAAGATAATGACACGTGCAGCTCGGAAAGCGATTACGCAAAATAAACCAACTCTCTTGTTTGTCAGTTTACACGTTCTTGACTTTGTAACACGTGCAGGCAATTTTCACAACGACTCGCCGGTCCGGCACTGCGTTTGGCAATTAACCTTTTCGCCTTTTCCATCGATTTTCAGGCTGGTAAAAATTAGCCGGGTATTAATTCGCCGCGGTAATTCTAACGAACGGTCGTTCCAACCGCTCCGCTGCAGTTTGCGGAAACTGCGTTACCAAACGGATATTTAGTTTTTCCACCTCCCTTTAATGTCGAGGCCGAAGTTTCTTCTAACGAGAGCGAAGTCTCGTAATCGCCGAGTGCTACAACTAATTACCCACGGTTTTCCAACTTTTCAAAGGCCCGGCCTGGCGTTCAATTTCACCTTGGAGGAAGGACGAAGAGAGCGGGGGGCAATTTTATCGGCGATGCGTGTAATTAGAAATCCCAGATCGGTGGAATCTGCGGCCGATAATTCCCGGGAGGCAGGGATAAGGAAACAATCGTCTCGCTTTCGCCGAACACTTCCGCCGTGAGGGGGGTAAACCCCTGGGACGGGGGCGTCGGGCTCAAGGCGGAAGAGAAAACGGAATCGTTTGGAGGACCTTTTCAATCCTCTTGACGGATGAACGTTCTCGATGTTATCTTTCGCATCTGAAAGAGAACCGCCAGAGCTACACGCTCCTGACCCAGATTCCTCGACCTTTCCGCCCGCCGGGGAATCATCATTATTTTCGCGCAAACACCGGCCCTTTTTTATCTAATCTATATGGATATCGAGGCAGATGGTCTTCGCGTTTTCGTTGTACGGTCTTCACCCTCGTAATAATCCTCGCCACCGGCAAATGGCGCTTATTTTTCCTTTCGGTTACCATCCATTCGGTCTTTTCCCAACGATTTTTCGCCGGCCAACGGGATTGCATTCATCGCTATCTCCCGCTGTGGACTTTTCCCACCCAGTGGGAACTACGCGTTTTGACGTTTCCCCGCTGTTGCTTTAACAGCCTTGATCCAGTTTACTGTGTATGTCAGCCAGTAGTAAAAGTTCGTTTCGACAGCTGCGCACTCGGCTTTTTCATTATGTTCTTCCCAATGCGGCTGTCGACGGTTAATTAGAAACGTCACTACTTTCTTCCACATTTATCGCTACTCCAGGGACACTTGTAGTCAAACGTTCAATCGGAGTTTGTGAAGAGTTATAACGTTAATTACGATCAACCAATATTCCATTCCAAGTCCTGTCTGACCAACCGAAAACCTGCTCTACTATTTCCACCACTACTCTCGTGGAAATCGAGTACCGTCTGAAGGTTGGCCTAACAAGGTCCATTTGAATTTCTCTATCGCGATCTAGAAGGACTGTGAACGGAAAGTCGGATGAGGAGGGAAAGAGGAATCCGTGTCGCATCGATGAGGACGGGAATGAAACCGCTCATAGCTGCTGACGAGGAGTAGGTGTAAGGAAAGGGGCAAAAGGATGATGTTAGGAGGAGGAGGAGGAGGAGGAGGAGGAGAACGAGAAGTTGAGGCTCGACATGGTGACGAGGTGGGTAGCTCGCAGTTAGGGGCGAGGTCGCTAGAAGCTGCCTTTCACGGGTCGATACTCTGAGCAGCGCGAGCAGAACCCATGGTTCCGCCCACCCAACCGAAATATCAAATCTCGCGTCTGGTTTTCCCGTTGCTTCGCTTTTTTTTCCCCCGACCAGCCTGTGGTCTCCTTTCCCTACCGCCGTGGCTTTGCCCTTTCGAGCGACACTGCGGTCTTGGCAGGGTGGATTGAGGTCTTCAAGCAGAAGTCCCGAAGATCAAGATCATCGAAAATCCATTTAAATCCCCAGATTTTAGCAAATGCGACGTGGAAAAAATCAATCGACAAAGCTCGGTTTCTTCATTGCTTCAACATTTACCGCGAGCAATTTCCTTTGGTATTTTCTTTTTGAATTCTTCATAAAGGGAAAATCAGAGGCGATTCAGGTTTCGCGCCTCGGCGGAATGGTAATTGTTTCCCGGCGGCAGTACGAGCGGGAAGGTTGTTTCGTCTTCTTCGTACGGCTGGAATTGCGGGGTTTTATTATGCAAGCCGTCGGCAACGTTGGAGAAGAATGATAGTCGACGGTGGGCCGTGACCGTTGCTCGCCGGCAGATAAAGCGTTTCATGTTTCACTGGCCGGCGATACGAAAGCACTTCTGAACACGCGACTCTCGAGGAAATACATTTGGCCGTTTTCGCTTTATCGCCGGCGCTACGGAGCTTCGGGAACATGATGTATCCGCGAGTGGTCCTATCGTGAGGTATTATCGAATTTCGCGGCGACACGGAAGCCACCTTTTTTTCCCCTCCCTTCCCATTCGAGGTATTTCTCTTAGCGGCGGAAGGGTCGACTTGGCCCTCGGATCCTCGGGGAAACGAGGAAGAAGTTCCTGCGGGATGGCGTCAATCGATACTCTAAGGACGCTTTGAGGAGGCAAAAATTGCAACGATAAACACGAGACGGCGGACCACACCGGGGGTCGGGGGACGAGTTGACTTCCTCTTACTCGGTGAAATGAATTAACGAGGAATCGGAGAAGAGAATGCTTTCAGCGCGATTACCGAACTTCCATATCAGATCCAACCATGCTAGACCGTTTCCCCCGTTTCCCCCTGGCCCGGTTTCGTGGAAATGGGTGTGTGACGAGTGTCGGGTAAAAAGAGCCGCGCAATTTCGAATCGATTTCCCCCTGGGATATTTGTGCCCGGTCAACGGGATTTTACGCGAACTTTCTAACCGAGCATTTGATCAGCGGTCGAAGGCCCATTTTTCCCCGTGGTTTCCATGCCGAAGGGCGGCCCCCGATATTACGAAAGCGAAAACCCAGAGGTTTTCTTCGATCCCGTAATTTTCTCGCTGCGCATTTCCAGCCACGAAATTCCCTGTGGCGGCATAAATTCGATGAAACGATAACGGCCAACGAATCTCGACCGGCCGGCCAAGTAGGACGGCCTTTACCGGGGGTTCTGACGTAACATCGACTCGTTACACGGCCAACCGTGCAGCCACTTACGTGTGCACTCAAAGCATTGCTATTGCTACCCCCGCCCACTCATGCAATTAACGACAGGTCCCTGCGATACGTCTTGAAGCGAGTGAAAACAATCAACCCCCAGCCCAGTTCCCTCGTTGCACAATCCTATCACCCCTTTCCGTCCCTAATTCAGTAGCCTGTTTGTCCTCCACTGACTGTAGCGATTCTTTGGCCGAGTTTCCACGGGAAAACAAGACGATCGAAAGCTCTGGCGAAAACACGGAGGAAGGGGGAAATATCGGAGAGAAGAATTTTGCCGGAGGTATTTCCCGGCGATGATACGATTGTGAATTATTGTCGGTCCGAAGGCAGGATCGAGGGTCAGTTTTTCAGGCCCAGCCGGGACTCTAAGCCCCGGGCGATAAACTGCTCTAAGCCAGGGCTTAGAATCTGAATATTCCTGCAATACGGCTCAGTATCCGCGCTGTATATACGTTTCAAGGATTTTTCAACCCCTCTATCCCCGAAATCATCCTCTCAGGCTAAAAAATACTCATTAAACGATTCCTACAAGTGGCGTCAAAGGCAAATCATAGGATAGATTTCGAATCGTGGGGATGAAAATTCCTAGGAAGCAGAGAGAGAGACGTAAAATCGATGCCGGCTTCGCGACGATCCAAATTGTCCAATTAATGGCACCACCCTTCAACATACGTAAGCGGGTTAAAAGATTAATGCGTTCTTGCATGAGAACGTACGTGCATCCGGGCGAATCACGGCGAAATTACCTCGCAATCTTGGCCGTCGTGCGAGGCGCTAATTACCCGCCACGGATGTTCCTCCTGCAAAAGCCGCGGACGAAGTACGGAATAAAGCGTCGTCACGACGTTCATACAAGTCGACGAGGGGAAGGGGTGGCAATTTATCGGGGCTTTCACGGAAATTCGTGGGAGGGATCTCGAACGCTCGGGGAAACAAGGCAATCAACAAGATGTTATGATCTACTGCGCCAACGAGGCCATACATCGACGGAATACCAAGTAAAAACGAGACTCTTGGAAAAATCTCGAAATTTTATTAAGATAATTCGACGATCCCTCTCGTGTTTTTCTTTCCTCAGCTTTGGGGGAATTTTGTATCATTTAAAGGAGGAGCGTAAACACGGATTTCGCTGGGGGCGAGGTAAAAAATCCAAGAAATACGATCGAACAGTCGTAAACAGAGGGGCCAGAAAGGGGGAGAAAGAGAGAGAAAAGCCGGCTTGAACATCTCTCTAATGCGCGTCAGCGGGACAGCGCGGCTTCGGTCACAAAACGTTTTGTCCCAGCCTGTTTCTGTCAGCACTTCAATGCCAATTAACCACTCTTCGTTTCCCGTTGGAGAGGTGAGCACATATCGAGCGATTCGAGTGCAGTCGGTGCCTCGAGATGCCAGGGACCGTTTTAATCAATCGAAAGGGGATACGATTATCGTTCGATCGGCTCCTTCGAGGGTCATCCTCCTCAACCCGGAAGACGACAACCCCTCCCCTTCTCCCCAGTCGCTCCACCCTCTCGCCGGGATACTCGAGAGAGCCCGTGTGATCGATTTAATTTCGATTTAATTAATTGACGCGGTGACGTAAGCGGCCATCGATTGAAATCCTATATATTTCTTGGGCGCACCTAGAGCCTCGGGAAAGGTGAATACGCTGCGTAAACCTCGTCCTACAAAACCATAAACATCGATGAAAAATCCCTCGGGCTTAAAGTAATACTCTTCATCGTTGTTTACCGGTTCCCGGTGATCGTTGAAATAAATCACTGACGTATGACAGGAAGTATTTTCTTTTAGGAAAATCGTCGTCCTGATGGAAATACTTTCTCGGTATTTCTCGACGATTTTCCACCTCGTGGGGGAGCCGTCTGCCCATTTCCCCGGGGCGTTGACGTCAGACTTGAAGATTCGAGCTGGGATTAACGTGATAAGAACCGATGGGCATACACGCTGCGTTATCCATGTCCGGTTTACTTGCACCATTGCCAAAGCCTCCAAAATTCGCAATCATCATCCGGAATTGCATTGTCCAAACGTCGTAAATTCGATGACAACTTCTTGGTAAATCTTGTAAACACTTTGAATAACAAGATTTTGAGGGTACAGGAAAGAAGAGCAGAGTAAACGAAGGACTTTCTTTGAAAGAAAAGGTTTTTTCCTCAAGATCTTTTCCAAGCAAAGAGGACACACCTTCGCGGCGATAAATTACAACGAAGCCATACTAACAGGATTTTTCCCTCCTAACGGTTCCTTTATCGCTTTTCTCCGGGCAGGTGTCCCTCGGAATTGGGTTTAGCCGTTCTTCCGCGAGATTCGGCCGGATAGAAGTCGACGGCGAAAGGTGGCTTTGCCGATCGAAGCGAAATCAATCGTGGAATCGATTCGTCCGGCGAATCGCCTTCGTGTAATGCACATCGAATAGACGGGAACTCGCGTGGCGTCGGAAGAATCGGCAGTAATGTCGGTGCAACAAGTGCATGTGGATTTAAGGCGCCGTCCAAGTAGACCAATCCCCTTCTTCTTCTTCTTCTTCTTCTTCTTCTTCTTTTATATCGAAAATCTAGCTTGAATTTCCTGGAATTTATCGCTTCGTACTTCCAAGAATCGATTTTCGAAGAACACAGAAATCATTACACGACAGCATATTCTGCATTTATTTATTATAATTATTCTATATCTTCAGGTGAATTTGGAAAAACGCTACTGACGGCATTTTTCGTCCTTCTTCGCGAGCTATTATTATTCCCTTAGGAATTATTATTCCCGGCTCGTGGAGGAAATAGTCTGGCCGAAGGACGGAAAGGGCGACATTAAAATACCCTCCACGTCCGGGTAGCTTTTTCTCGGAGTTTCCGGTACGTTTTGAAGGACCATAAAGGAAACGTTTTACCCGCACGGGTTTCTATATCCCCGGCAATTGCGGGGTTGACTGCGCCGTAGTTTCCACGCCTCGGGAAAAGAAACGTCGACAATGGATATGCCTCGGAAAATTCCACTATCACGCATGACGTGGGTGAATGTGACTCTTTTGCGATTTACGAGCAACTACTTTTTCTGCTCTCTTACCTCTGAGCTCGTGGCCGAAGCATTTCCCTCGTTGCTGTCTGTGCTGGTCACCGACGTGCCCCGCTTTTGCCCGCAAACAACAGAATAATTTATAACTACCGCCAAAGTCATGAATAATAAGCCTAAGTTTCCCCGTACCCCAATCTCATTCTACCGTCCAAAAAATCATTCTCTATATTTTCGCTATGTATAATAAAGAAATTAGAGAAATTGACAGGAATGCAATTCTTTTATTTAGAGTGGGTTCTTTCGTTCTTCTGTGTCCTTGGACCTGGAATAAATATCGCGGGAATGGCGTCTACTTGGGAGCAAATCCATGTACTATCGTTTCCCCTTTATCCCGACGGGAGAGGGTGCTTGCGCTCGGGAATTTTGCGTGAAATTCCGAGCGAGGTGACGGAGGCTGATGAATGCAAAGCTTGGAAAGTACTAGTCGGTGGTAGGTACTGACCTCCGAGCTGGTGGAGGTGGTGCTGTCCGCACTGTCGGTGTTGGCGACGGAGGAGAGGGGAGAACGGGCCCCCCGTTGGGCCCATCTGCCCCGGATGATGGCGACTCCAGTGACGACGCCGATCTTGCTGGCCGCACCGCCCGACGAGGATCCCTTCTCTCCAGCGCCTCCGGCGTTTCCGCTTCCGCTGCCACCGCATGCTAGCTCCAGGACATCACCCAGGACCTCGGACAATTTGTCCGGCACCTTGACGAACGAGTCCAAAACCACCGTGGAGCTGAGAACTTCCGGCGGAACTCTCTCTCCCTTCCCTTCGCCTCCCGCGACGATTTTTAATACGCCTTAACCAGACCTTTCTCCTCGATGTCCTCTTCCGATTGGCTCTGGTAATTTTTTTTCTAGCCTCCTTTACCGGCCGCCGAGGGTCTTCCTCGCGTCCTTGGTATTTCACGTCGTTCACCGACGACGTTTAAGGACCTCGTCCTGCCTTCCTATCGGCGTTCAATACCTCCTGACCCTTCAGTTCCTTCACCCGAATTTCCCAGGGAGCAGTTTCCTACTGCTCGATAATTGATGATATTTTCCTGACGTTCAACGATCACTTATCTCGCGTTTCCTGCTTCCCTTTCTTTCCTAATATTCGTCAAGTTTTGTGTGGAAAATCGGGGGAACAAAGGATACAGTTTTCCTTAAGCTTTCGCGAATATTGACGATCTGATCTCTGACGTATGTTATTCCTCGCTGCAGACTGCGCGTTATTATTAATTCAGGGAATTAGTCGACCTACGCTTCCTTTGCGGTCGTTCGGAGAATAACGATTACATGAATACCACGAAGACGTTTCGATGCCACGGTGTTTACCTTCGTCCAGTTTCTCCCGCTGACCGATGATCGATCGTCGAGGATCGTAAGGCTTTCGATCGTATTTGCGATCTCCTCTTCTCGGCCCCAGGAAGCACCGGGAATTGCTCGTTCGCCGTAAAATTTCAACGAAGTGGTCGTACCGCCGTTTACTTTCCTTTTTCAAATAAAACCGACCGTTCGCCACCGTTCGAACGTTGTTAATAATTCCTCGAGCAATGTCTCACGCCACTCGAGGGGCATGTGCAAAATTCTTCAGGGTTAAACGACCATTCGACAAGATCCTTTCCCAACTTGGTAAATTTGATTCACCGGTAGACTGACTTTCAGATCTTTATATTTCACTAAATTCTCAGCAGTACGGACAAGGACACGGTCCTGTCTGACAATGTATCGTCGTTACTACTCGCTCACGCGGAGCACGTTGAATTGTTTTCAGTCGACCGAAGCGTAAACAGTGAGGTATTGGCGGACCCTTCTTCTCCCCTCTCCGCCCTTTCCCTTCGAAATAGCGGCACCCTGGGCTTTCACCCCTTACGTCACTCTCGGTTTATACGACGAAAGGACACAGCCGAAACTTTCCGACGAGGCATCGATCATGTGACGAGAAAAACATTTGGATTTTCTTTACGACGCACGAAGACTCGCAGTTGAGAATTTTGACTTACGATCAAAGATTGTACCGTCCTCCCTGGCACATGGTTTTCGTCCTTCTCAGCGGGTAACACCTACCCTCGCCCGGCGCTGCATAAAAAATCAACCCCGGACCGTCGAGTCCTTGGGTCGTTACGCCGGTCGCTGCGGTAAATTGCCTTTTTTGCGAGTCCTTACGATTTTTCTCTGTCCTTTGACCGGACAACACTGGCAGGAACGCCCTCGTATCCCGTGGACTTTCCCCGCGTCGGCTGTATTTCCCGCGGAGAATTTTCTTCCCTCCCCGAGACGTCGCGAAGGACAGAGACGCAGGGGCCTTTGGATTTTCCTGTCGATGGTCGACGGCGCTGGGCTGATGTGCCGCTGCTGAGAGAGCAGCGAAACGCGGACGGAACGTAGCTGCCCGGAGAGGAAACGGTCGGTTCTGCCGGCGAGGGCCAACCGAGGCATGGGAGGGGCGCAAAAGCGAAACCCCTCGAGAGGAGTATGCGTGCGCCGCAACAGGTTACTATCTCCCCCTCGATACGCTCCTGGCCCTGTTCCGCCACCCCCCCCCGCCCTTGCCCTGTCCCCCCCCTCTCAACCCCGACCCACCCTGCTCCCTTATCATTACCGCTCTCGCTTTTCCTCCGTTCCCCCTGGCCGCCCCGGGGCCTTCCCTCCTTGCATTTTTTATCCGTCTCCTGGCCGCTCGCGAAAATCCTTCGCGACGGAACAGCTGAGCCCGCGCGACGGGGATAAACAGCCGGGGAATCGTGCCAGGAAGCATGCTGTCCCGGAGCGCTCGAGCCTGTAAATTTAAAGTAATACCCTGGAAGAGGGCCAGGACGGCGCCGAAGCTGGCGATAAGCGCGAGCAAAGAAAACTCCCTTACGAGGTCGGAGGATTACTTGGCCGTGTAGACAGGTTTAACACGGTTCCTGCTGGCCAACTTTTAATCTCATATTCTCATGCGAATTAACTCTGCTCGGCTGCAGCCGCGGATCTTTAAACTTTAGCTTCGAAGCTGCGATGCATCCCGCTTGATGCAATCGACTACCCCTTCCCCCACTTTTCCCTGTGGCCGGTAGACTTCAAAAGAAGAGGATGAAATTGCGATGCCCCGATAATGGGATCTGCCGCGGAACAACCGCGTTACCCCAACCACTCCTCCCTTGGCGACCCCTCTTTCGCCGACCCCCATAAAGGGCGCCACAAAGTTATGCGAATTTTCGCGCGGACGTTACGTCTTGCGGGAAATTGCCTTTCCAAGTACAAATCGTTCGAAACTAGTCGCACGAAGTTGCGTAGATCGAATCCACGGAAGTTACGTTATTGATTTAAGAAAAGTTCTCACGAGCTCACCGCGACCCCTTTCTCCCCTCCGAATCAAAGAGTCTAACGGGACTGCGTGTGAAATTTTACACGCTGAATTAACATCTTTTTGACCCTCCTGACATCCACATTTCTCCTGCCCTTCCACCCTGTCTTATTTGAATATTTTTTTACATTCACTCCTTCTTCAAACAAAGATTATGGTAATAACTTGTTACACTTCAAGAAACGATTATAACGAAATTGTGGAATTAATAAGGACCCAGGGTGGAAGGGGGAAAGGCGTTTGTGACGCGTAATGCCTCTTTGAAGTCGCATAGCGCGTATTTGAGAGCGCGATATCTATCGGCGTAGAGCGCTGTATCGATCCAAATTCCAGATTCCATATACCCGCACAGAATACGAGACTTTGTATGGCTGTATATAGGCAGGTGGAAACACGATAAAGTGAGATAACGAATTTCGCCAAACTCTATCAAACGAAGTGAGTCACTTGACGCCGGATTAACGAGAAAATAGGAACTTTTTAGATATAGGCAATTAAAAAAAAAATTAACCTCAAATACGTAAACCCGGATGGGGAATAAATGATCATTGCCAATGCGGATTTTGTAATCCATGTGAATTCGTTTCATTCGAGTGGAGAGTTAAAAAAATAGAAGCAGCATATTGTCGAATTTAATTTGACAAATTGATGCTCGCGTTATTCCATTCTTCCCTTTTCCCTCTTTATGCCCAGTCACAATTGATTTTCCTACAAACGGCACGTTTCCATGAGATTTGCATAAAACGGTGCTGCCCTTCCAAGAGAATTTATTCGCCGTACGTTCGGAAGGTACAATTTTATTACGTCGTAAATGTTTACGATGCTGCGTTCGCTACTTTTGACCCAATGCTATAGAGCGTGCTATGCATTTGCTTAACGAAAGTACCGGCAGACAGGTACCTCGTGTTGACCTTTAACTTCCATCGCCGCCAGGAGTTTCCAAGTGCATGAAAAAAATATATAGGTCAATTCGTGGGAACCTCGTGAATTCACGTTAATAGCACAACGTTATAAATTTTTCTTGGGGTTTCCAAACGGTTGCTTTTAAATCCCATCTTCTTAAGAGTATTTAAGCCCCTATTCTTTTTCAAAATAAGCGGATCACAGAATCATGAATCATTGTGGCTACATCTGGTAATGTCTCTAGATTTCGTCAGTAAAGCAAGAGCAAAGCATTTGCACTTACAAATATTATCGTTATGTAAACGTAGAGTGCGCTCGATCGCTTCTGTTTTTTGATGATGTCGGTACTTCATGTCGGTATTCATTCTCATTCGATAATATCTAATTTTCATTCTCATCAGCAACAGCGCTGCTATACATTTCTAAGCTACGTTGATAACATAGAGCGTGGCACTAAAATGATATGAGGCCCACTTGGTCCTCATGACTCTATATTAACGACGGTGATAATCAACCTAATGATTACCGGTAGGTTACCGACGTGCTGTAGGGCTCCTCATTGTCGACGGTGATAATCTGTTTACAGATTACCGACAAAATATAAAATAAAGATAAAATGCATCAAAATGTGTTAAAAATATATAATGTATATAATAGATATATGGTACGCATATTATAATATCTGTTATATATAATATATACGTAGTTGTCATCTTATACTGTTCCCGGACGATAACATTGGGCACGACACGAAGATGGTCACAGAAATTGAGATGACATAAGAATACATTGCATTAGTGGTCTATCCCTATACCACAACTGTGCCACTAGTCGGCAAAGCCAGGCTTTTTTTATAGACGACAGTTCAGAAATTTCCTTCCCTACGGCCAAAGTAGAAAATACAATGTCGATAAAATCACTCTGTTTGCCTGTGAGGGCTGTTTATCGTTCGAAGAAAACAACCAAAATGAATTTTTCCAAATTTACAACCTTGTATTCTACCCTTAATAATATTTTGTCTCGTAAAGAAATTCCATGATATTGTAGAATTTCATTTCGAGCACATTTACAAAATTTTCAGCTCTCGTAGGTGCAAATTTTGAAATCATCGGCCTCGACGAGGCATAATATCGGTGAAAAAATGTAGCCAACGAGGCATATTCTCATAATAAAAAAGTCAACATCGATTACAAAGTATTCCGCCGGAGTTTGGCAGGCGATCGATCATAATAATTCAATCCCGCGATAAAACTGGTCCGCAGTGTGGAGTGGATTATTTCAATACGTCCAGGGGTGCATTTGCCTAAGTCCCGTATATTTGAAAAAACATTTACATTTAGCTGAGCGATGTAATAAAATATCCTCTTATGAAAGGAACAAGCTATAATGACGGCTTTGGTCTGATAATTGGCTGGGAGAAGCTAATTAGCCAATATAACGGCGATTTTTCCCAGCCACATTGTCGACCACGATGGATTTGCCGTTGACATTTGGCCTTAACGAATTAATCCGTCGGAGAGGCCACTTGCTAATTGAGGTCGTCGATTAAAAGCAATAACCGGTACGAGCTTTCAGACCGCCGACGATGACAAAGCGAAACGCGATAATTACGAATAACACCAAAACGGGCACTGATGCGACGAAAAAAGAATTAATCGATTGCGTACGAACCCCCGTTTGCACGGCATAGTAGCTTTGCTGCGGTTTCCTCCAGCAGTCAAACACGTGTGATCCTCCTGCTTGTCGATGATGATGATGCTGATGATGATGATGTCGAGTCTGTTGTTGAGCTTCCGCGTCGCTCTTCGTCGTCGTTGGAGGGTCTGGCCAGCGGTCCAGGTCGCTCCAATATTTTCCCTTCCGTTTCACGGCGTAATACCGGTACACGACAATCGTCATTGCCACGAAGAGGGCGAGACCCGTGCCGGCAGCGGCTCCGAGAACAGCCGAGGAAACCATCCCTCCCGCCAAACGCCTTCCGCCTTCAATGCTGCGAAAAGAAGAGAAAGAAATTTCCATGACGCACCGTGAAGACGTCCCATCCTATTCACTGATAATCACGAGAAGAAATAATGATACTTGAAATTTAAGCCGACTTTCTTGTTCCCTTTTCCCTGTTGCTCGTCATCGCCGGGCTTGGCTTATTGCGAATTCTATTATGCATAGAAGGCGTGGGTCGTGCTTGTATTTACGCGCATTGTATATGCAAGGAAGGACGCGATACAATTCGGTCGGTTGACGAAGTGCGAAATTCCCCCCAGCAGGGAGAATCGTACTACGAGCACGAAGAAATTTTGCGCTCGAGAATTTCGACATTTGTCTCCTTCGAGTACAGATCCGAGCGTAGATTTAGGTTTAAGGCGATTTGCCCTGCGATTGAGTCTTCTCGTTTTTCTCGGCGGAAACGTCCTTCGTGGCAGATCGAAACAAACGTTTTACAGATACGTTACTGTAGCTCCGGGAATGTTACCGCTGCTACGGACCATGGCAATTTGCGGTATTACGTCTAAGAACGCCCACGCAGAAATGCCCATATAACCCGAACAACTTCTACGCCTCACAATCTTTCCATCCTCATATTCCTACTGCCGTGGATAATGAAAGTGGACTTTAAAGCCACTTGTCGCTTTTTTATTCCACGAATTTCCCCAAGAAAAACAAATTAGCGTAACAGGTGCTTTCGAGTCGCACAATGATAATTCTTCCGTGTAAACAGTTTTTCGAAATCGTGTAAACACTGGGAACTGATTGATAATCACGGGATTTGATTTTCTCTATCATTCCGTACAGACTTTACCCTGAAATCGACCCAGTTCCCATGGTAATCGGACACCTGGCTTTGCGAAGTCAGACATCGGAACGTGGAGAAATCGAACTCGATCTTACGTCGTTCATTTGTTTCCGACGAAGAGAAGAATCCCGTTTTTTTCAGGACCGTGATAAATAGCTTTACCGGAACGATTTATTCGCCGTAAGTCGACGTTGCGAAGGAACGAAGAAACTTGAAATGGGACTTCGTGGAGCACCAGTCAAAAGGCGATAAAATTCATTTTTACATGTTCCGCGGAAAAACATCGCATCGGCGGGAAATGTCATTTTTCGATCTACGTCCTATTTGCCGCACGGAAATTACTGACCGTCCGACCATACGTGCTGGTCGGTCTCGCGGGTACTGAAAGTTTGTGGAGGGGAGGAGGGTAAAACTTTGCCAGCTACATAGATATTGCACGGAAAACGGAAAACTTGAATCCTCGCTACCGATTTACGTACATCGAATTATCCGGGCATGACGCAGTTTAAGCCCCAGGGGGGAGGGGGACGGGGAAGAACCGTGGACGATAAGTCAAATCTCTGTGGAAGTGGCTCAAGATCGTTCCATCGGTCGTCCGCATTTTAAATCGTTTAACGTTGAAAAATAACCCGGCATTCTGCATCCGAACATGAAAATATTCCAATAGCATCCTCAGAATCAAGAAAAAGGAAGATGAAAGCGACGCGGGGGAGAAATTTTCTGTGCAATCAGCTTTTGGGAAAAATCATTAGGAGTCCGTGAGGTTGTTAGCCGATAGTTTTGTCTGTACCGCACCGTCAATTTCGCCCTCGTCCTCGCGTTAAAGGACTATTCACGTAGCGGGAGTATCGTACGTTAACGAAGAGCAGTCGCGACGTGCCTGAGTTCAGCGATTTTGCGGCCAACGACGACTACATACCAATTAGCTTGTCGTTTCTGCACTTTCGCGGAACTGTCAGCGTGAACCGTGGCCCTATTCCACGCCTGAAATAAACTCCAGGGACATTCGCACCCTTTGACGTTCCTTGCAATCTCGAGTGTCAAACAGTGAAATTAGGAAACTAAAAGTTTAATCAACATATAGTACACTTTCACAGTATTCTTCTTTTATGTCTTAGTTTGAAAAGGCAAGGGTACTTACTTATTAGTCAATTATATTGATTCTACTTTCAGGATATCACCTTTTATTTCTATAAAACAGTTACCATCGGTGCGATATTTTGATACCTCTGAGACGGAATTTTCTACGTTTCCCCTATCACACGTGTAGGCAGGGTGACGTAGGAACTTTGCCCGACTTACGAGACTTCCGTTTTCCACGTGTAGGAAATAGAAAAAAAGCGCGAATCCCCGTAATCCCCGGAGAATATATGTCGACGAGTTCTCGGCATCGATTTTCGTGGATTTGCAGCGAGTCGCTGCAGAGGAAAGGGGTTCGTGGGTGGCAGTTCGTCGACTGCGATTCTTGAATAATAATGAGGAGCCGTTGGGTAAACAACTAGTGGGGTTGGGGATAGAAAGGATAGAGTGCTGGATAGAGGGGATAGGTAGAGAGGGAGGGAGAAAGTGAGAAGGAAGAGCAAAGACGAAGCGAGACGTTGTCTTTTGGTAAATTGCGAGATTATTCGATACTACGAGAATGAGGGAAAAAAGCCAGCCCGGCAAGTGCCACTTGGGCCGGTTTTAATACGTGGCGAGAAAATATTTTCCACCCTCGGTGGATCTCGCGAACCGCGACAAGAATATTTTTAAGTCCATGACGTTTCAAGAATAATTATGAACTTTTTTCACGTTGGAAATAGGCCCCGCCGGCGTACGTGGTATATCGCTGAATTACCTGAAATTTTTTGCTCAAGATCCGACACGTGGGGCTCAGCAGCGGTTTTCCCAGACGATAACGCAAAGCACGGCTCGATATGGCCGTCGCGAAAGCTTTCGCGTGAAAACCCATCGTCTGCAGCTGCCGTTGAGCGTTACGGTCCCGTGTTCAACGGCTTAAAAATTTCCCATCTTGCCCCTCATAAGGATCGACGTTCGTCGACGTAATCGGGAAACCGCGAAAACCTTCGGCAATCTCGTAATTATCGACGTAATTCCGCGACGGAAGTTTCCTGCACTTCGCGAGGGAATTTCTAATCGACGAGGGTTTTCGGCAAAGGCAACGCGGTGAATCCTACTTAAAGTCGTTAATCCTGTAAGAGTCCTCCGTCCTACGTTATAGGATCCCTTTTAACTTGGGCCCGCTCGTGCGAAATTTCATTTGGTTCGATGATACGGCTGATGGACGTGCGTAAGTCTACGCCGGAAGCTACGAAGCGTACGAGTTACGTAATTCCTAGCCGACCAGTGGAAGTTGCGTATAGTCGATGGACCGCGTAATCGTTTTTCCTGTCCACTCGTTCGCGGCGGGCTTGGAAAAGACAGGAGAAAAACCCACACAACAAGACGATGAGAGGTAGAAAAATTACCGAGGAAAAATATGGACCACGAAAGGTAAACAGGAAACTAGATGGCTTGAAATTTGGAAAATCGTGAAATTCAAATCTCGACGTTCACGGAGATTAATGAGATTTGCGGGACATTAACGTTTTATCCACCGGTGGATCGATGACTTATGAATAATTCCTACTCGCGCAGGAGTACTTTCCAGCATTAGCATAGACCGACGGCAGAAGAAGACCCGTGTGTGCTTCAGTTCGCCGGAATTTTCCACATTTTAGGATCCGCAATTTCCAGCTCAATGAAATCGGGTACAAACCCACCGGATTTATCCTTCGACTGTAATTGTTCATTCGTCCTCGCTCTGTAAGCTTGGGGACCTAATTATTGTCGTAATTCGCGAGAATCGCCTTACTGCATTTGCCCAGAGAGATTCGTCGAACTGTTGGAAACTCGTTGCCATTCCATTCGCGCGGATTTCCGCTTAAGCCGGCTAATCGAGAGATGGTCCGGACAAAAGCACGGAGAACAGTGATCTAATGATTCCAACGTACCATTTGTGCCCCGGTTATGTAAAAAAAGTAATGGTCTTATTTAGATTCTTCCCCGTGTAATTCGTTTTCCAGCGACTCAGATTCTTAAATCAGCGAAAACTACTCGTAAAGTTATTGTCATCATTATCCGGGTAAAAGGATACCCGGGGAACCTGTTGGAGGCGAAATAACAGAGAAGAGATGGGAATCAAAGCTGCACGATAATCGAGAGGACCTCATTTCTCAGAGAACATTGAGCTTTCAATGCTACGTGATAATCATGCTGAAAAGCTCCAAGATACAAAAGTAAACACGGCTTTGTGTCGATATTACGTCGGTCCATTAATTGTCCCCAGGTTGGCTCGATAAGGCGTTTGATTAACTCCCCATCGTGAAATGAGTCGGTTTCCCCGGAATTCCAATTCCCTCCAAACTTTCCCGGGCTCGATATAATTCCGTTGTACAGGACCCGTGTTCCTTTCTTCCCGTTTCCCGTCGCCAAGGAGAATGCATTTGAAGAAGAATGCATTTCCCGCGGGAGGCGGATGGCCGTTGACACATTTTATGACGGCACCGTTATTAACTGCACTAAGTTACTGAGGTAAAAAAAGCAGTTGAGAGGGGGGGAGTTGGGTATCAGGTCCCCTGCATCGCGATAGAACACGTGTGGGAGTGGAAGAATGTCATTCTATTACTTTTTTAGCCTTGCCATTACAGGACCTTCGACAAAAGTCATACACGTGCCGGTGCAAATATGCGGACATACCGAAAGCCATTGAAGGAAGAAGAGAAGGGTTGAGATGAGACGAATAAGGCCACGGACGCACACAGAAAAGGGTTGAGCCGTTGACGAACACGGACAGCTAGAATGACCGAAGGGTCGGGTTGAGATCGAAATCCAAGTATAAACTCCCATCCCTGGCGATTGGAGATTACCTCGAAAGCTCGAGAATCGTACGGTCACGTTTCTAATTACCGCCGATGTTTCACGAAAGTCTTTTTTTGAACAAAGTCCCCGCGATGGTAATATCGCGGAAGACACGGAAGACGAAGTGGCTAATTAATAAGAGTAATTCGGCGAACTATGCTCGCCCGGAGGTAATTCAGCTTTCTTCCTACGTTCGAGCGGGGTGCAACGCGTTAATTACGTCTTTTAATGGCAATGATTCCTCGGGCGTTGCGTCGATCCGCGACACGTGACATTCCCAGAGGAAATTGTCGACGTATCTTTATGGCAGATCTTCGTCGACGAACGGCGGTACTTAATAAAAGCGAATAACTGTATCTTGCACTGCTCTCGAGCGTCGGGACCTGTTTACATATGATTGAAAAAGGCCACTCCGATGGCTTCGTTGGGGATCGTAAAAGCCAAGTGGAGAGAAACCTGGAGGATCGGACGCGATTCTCCGGACGGGGATAAACGGGGATCGTTGGAATTGCGAGCGTTCGATAGGACATCGCTGCTCGTCTCACGTTTATACGTTCGCCGAGGACAATAAGTGGACGCTGGGCTATCGATTCTTCGGGAAAATTTCCGCGCGCGCGAGGAAGCGTTATCGGGGATATCGTCCTCTCGAGTCGGCCGACTGTCCGGTAAGTTAACGATCGATATCGCCCGACGATGCTCGTATCGTTTTGATGAAATGACCAATCGACAGTCCAATTAGCTGGCGTTTCATGCGGAGATCATCGCCGGACCGATACATGTATTTACACCAAATGTTCCGACATGTTCCATTATCGCGATCCAAAACTGGGACATCGATAATTACAATGGGGGGTGAACGGTAAATTAGGGTGACGGAAGGGACTCGTCGTTGGTCAAGGACGATAGGGAATTCGTCCGATTTCAACGAAAGACACATTTTTTTTTTCATTCCCATCCCCGTGCCGTAGAAATCATTTGTAAAACATGTCTTAAGTTGACAAATTTTGTAATTAATTATATCCGAGGATCCCTTGAAAAATAAGACTTACGATCGGGAGTAGTGGTGGAGGTCCAGACGTGGTCAGGCAAATCAGTAGCGAAGGTCCATACGAAGTCAGACCGCGGCGCAGTAGTAGGACTCAACGACGGTCAGCCGAGTGATCCAGCTCTCGAAAAATTTCTTCAACGAGTCATCGTCGCTGCGCAATGACATTGCCGACCCGAAATACCGACGACTTGTTCTATTTCTTCTGCCTTCAATTATTTTGCAGTGTTTTGCCGGACGGGAATTCGCCGAGAGTAAAAATGGCGACTATCCGCTCTCATTGGCGGCCGTTTGCCGGTGGTTTCGTGGATCTCCGAGGATCCGTTAATTGACCGATGATACTCGCCGGACGTAATAAAGTCCATGAACGATAGGACGCGAAGGGCGGAGTTGCTGTTCGTGTCGCGGCGCGTCGGCGACTGAACCGTTCCTGACGCCCCTCCGCTGATAGACCGAAAGAGCGAGAGGGGGGCAGGTCGGACAAATCCTCGGAGAAACAGAGACGGGGCACGGCTGATAAGAAGAGCCGGAGAATCCTCTCCCCCCTGGAGTGAAAAAGAGAAAAACCTTCGTCCGAAAGGAACTACGGTACAAACGGGAATACCTCGGTCCTTGAAACGGCAAAGAGAAATGAAAAAAACAAATACAAAAACCTACAAACTACAAAGACAACCGCACGAGAAATGTGGCTCTAAAAAAGCGGCGTAAGTGGAAAAATAAACTGGAACATTAAGGATACTGGTTGACGAGTAAGGCGTAGATATTCGTCCCAATTTTTTGCCTTTTTTTCTTCACCGTCTGGGTGTGTAATTTATCTTTAGCACATTATGTCTATAGTGTATTACCGTGTAGAGGAATGATTATCATATCTGTCGGCGCGTATACACAGCTGGCTTTCCTCGGCGACACCCTCATCGTCTTCGCGTTCGAAGGATTAATTCGATTTTCCCAGAGGCTGCCAGTGGGTTGGCATTATACGGCGAAAGACACGAGGCTGTCAGCCCTTCGCCGGCGGAATACAAAGATGCATTTCGCCGGTATTTGCACGCCCCGTCTGTACTATTCCTCCGCTGCATTAAGCCCCGGGGGTGGATCCACGTGCGACTCAAGTATCGGAAAACGACGAGGACCGCCGATCCGCGCAATTCGGTTACCTTTTCCCCGAGTTGCCACGACGTCGGAGCTTTTACGATAAAAATGATATCCCGTGGATCCTAGGGGATGAAAGACAATCGGATATTCCCGAGGAGAGACGAGGGCAACGCTGAAAATCATGTACCACTGACACAAGCAGCTCGGTTTTATGCCTTTGATAGAGAAAACCCGATAAATATAGCTAGGTAAAACGCGGGCCTTAGTTCAAGAAAGAAGCTTTAGTGGGCCCTGACGGGATGATACCGGTAAAGATAAGGACGTCGCAAAAGCCTTTATTAGCTCGTAAAAAAATTTATAGGCCCGGGGAAAAGCAGAGGAAGTCATCAGTTAAGAATTCACCTGTGCGAAGGTAAACGGTGAACTGCGGGATCCGACATAAATATTTACGGGGAAGAATAACGAGAGAGAAGTCTTCGGATTTGCGTCGTGTTTCATTAACAGAATTAATTAAGGAGTCGGTGTTATGTAAGGATCGTTACCGGCGTGAGGACGACGTTAGAAATATTTTCTAGCATTATTATGAAAAGCCAGCAACGTGCGTCAGGAAAATGGATTGTAACTCCTGCCGACAAGTTGGCTTTTATTGCCGGCAATAAAACGTATAAAGGTCGACGCGGCATAGTTGGCGCGAACGATAGATGAGTTTTAGTTGGAAAAGTCGAAAGAACGTGGCTCGATAGGTTCGTACGGAATGGTAAAATTTATAACCTGCCCCGGTGGTATCTTGAAATAAGATTATATTTTTTAATTCTCCCCATCAAAGGTACGGAGCCGACCCTTTAGAGCACGAAACATTTCTCCGAATTCTCCACCCTCCAAGTAATTTTTCCTACAATCATAAATTTACGTGCAAAGAGGAGAAATCGGCGAACGGTTCAACGAATGCAAGTTTCAATTATGGAAAATAATTGGACGAATGGAATTTATAACGAAAGTCATTCGTGCTGATATTATTATCGCATGGAAATTCGCCGCGTACCTCGTTGGTTCGTCGGAAACTTCGGTAATTTCTGCAGATGCGGAAATACCATGAAACGGCATTTACGAGCGAGCTTTTCTCCCGGAAGAACGTTCCGAAGAATTAGCTTTAAATCAACCGTGAAACGCGGCTGGCTGCAGCGGGTCTCGGTTTATCCGGTAAATGGAAAAGCGGTTGCATTAGGTAGAAATAAAAGAATTTCTTTGATTATTCGTGCCTGTGGGATACGATGAGTCTGCGATTCCGCGTGAAAATGCTTAAGGGAAAATGAAGATAGAACGACGTAGGAACTGGGTTCCCGTAAAATCCGAGTAAGGAGAATCTTACGAGCGCCGAGTCAAATCGCAGGAATCGTGTTCGCCCACGTTAACGATTCCGTAATTATTCCAACGCGATGTTCGTTAATTCCCGGGGGAAATGATTGCCGGGGGATCGATGGAGGATGCCGTGCATTATTCAAGTCCCTGCCTTTCAGACTCCGCCGCGAAATATCCGTTTCTCTGTCTCGGGGGATCGCAGGTTCACCTAATTATCGACATTTTTATCATTCCGTCCGATTCTCCAGCACCGAAGGCAGTTGTCCTGCGTCCCTGCGACTCGACCCTGAAGATCCGGCGTTAATTTCATTGCCGCGGCGATATCTTCCCCCGCTGATCCGGGATTAGCCGGAGAAGAAAGCAAAACAGCGAGCCGGAGGGTCTTTTCCCCAGGTTTCCCGCGAAGGCCGGAGGAGAATAAGAGGACAGTCGGAAGGATGGGAAAACCGAGGTGGGAATACGAATTTCGGGCCAGTCGACGATCCTTTCAGGCCTCTTAATAAGCCACGATCAAAAGTTTCCTCAATCACAACTTTCACAAAATTTACATGCGCCAATTAATTCCTGAATAACTTATATCGTAAACCAGTCGGAGGAAGGAAAGTTCCCTGATATCGAGAACATTGAAACGTCCTTCCCTTCAAGTGGCCGTTAAAAACTTGTCGATTTCCTGTACACTTGTCGAGCGCAGTTATCTGCACGTGCTGGCAGCGTCGTTCTGTGCTCGAGACACTGGAATTAAGCCGAATAAAGTCCCCTCGGCTAAGTTTCGACCTTGGAAGAACTCTGCTATTAAAATCATTTCGTAGTCGTTCGATTCTCGATTCCCTGGTTTAATTCGTTCAGTGGAACGGACGAGTCTGTTGGCGGAATGACGGGTGATTAACGTGTTGCGAGGGAATGAAAAGGGCGATTCCCTTGGACTACGTGCCACGGCAACAGTTAATTTCCATTATCGAGTGGCTATGCAGATGCGTCGAAACGTCGGCTGATAAAGCCGATAAACGCCGGGGGAATTCGCGCCGCGGCGGAATTAACCGCGGCTGATAACGGACGCGGGCTAATCTAATGAGAAGCCTCGGTGTCGATTAATAAGCCGGAAATGCCACGTGTAGCTGGCGTCGTCCTCACGGTTATCAAGCCGCACGGTAAACAGTTTAATTTAGCCCCGATCGATTGCCTTTGCCGAGGTGGTCAATTAAATCGGCCCGCTGCCGGCCACAATTATCGAAGGACCTCAGGTCGCTCCTGCCGCGAAGATTCCAATCTACAACGTCTTAATCTTGCCCCTCATTACTCCCTTCCCTCCTTAAAAACAATGAAACAATGCCAACGAAATTTCCATACGTGAAAAAAGATAGTCCCAAAGCCCCGAAAACAAGCAGCAACAAATGATCTCGTTTATTCGTTTGTTGGAGGGTGCTAGCGATGTTGGTAATTTTTCGGGAAACTCAAGAAACCAAGAAGAATGGATTGGTCGAATGGTAACGCGGAAGTTGACGGCTGAGGCGAGACTTTCCTTTCGTTATCCTCTGTTATCGTGAATTCTCTCCCTGCTCTTCAGTCGATAACGGCACCCATCTTGCGCGTGCCACGAGAAAGATAGAGAACAATTTTATCCTGATTTGATAAATATCATTGCCAGGCATGAATTTCCCAAGGTTTCCACGACTCTTAAAGGACTATACCACGGTCCTCGTTAATGAGGGAATTTCGCTTGGAAATATGGCTGTAGCTATTTGGTTCTTTGTGAAGCCAGTATTCACTCGACAAAGGGGGATTTTAAAGAAGAAAAATCCGCGCTCTGGGTACGGGGTGGACTTTGAAAAATCAATAAAAACAAAGAAGAACGCGAAGGTGGGGAGAGAATTCAAGCCCCGCCGCTACCTTCGACATTTGATACCGACATCATGCGTTTTTCCATGGAATTCCTCAAGGGAAAATCTGGCAAATGCGCCGTGCAGGCTTGTCCGTTGATTTTCCAATTTCCCGATATATTCCGCTAGAAGGTGACGCGCCGGGAAATGAAGGAAAATCGAAGCCGTCTGTCTTCCCAGAATCGACTTTGAAGAATGTCCTTTGATGTTTAGGGGGGCTTCCACGTGCCTTTGCGAAAATCAGTTTAGGCGCAGATCGATAAGGACGGAACAAGAACACTGGGGAACACACGGAAAAACTGAAAACACTCGTACATTCCGATCGACCAGAAAAATTTACGAAAATAATCTCTGGCAATAAGAAAAGAAACTCCGAGGCATTGTATTGAAAAAAAATGTTATTCGCAGTCGTTGTAGCTTGAAGCTTTTTATTTATCGCTGAGAATAAATCCCGTGACGTTTAATTCGTTCGTCATGTATTCCATTTTTTTTTATGTGCGCGCATTTCATTTATATCCAGGACGTGTAGTATCGACGTCTATCAATGCGGTTGGTCGTCGAGTGGAAAACGAACGAGTGGCAGTCGTTTCAATCGAGCCGTCAAAACATCCTTTAATCCCAAGGAGTGTCCAACTGTCGATTCTGACCACTGGGCGCCGAGGAAAACCAACAAAATAATGCGCCGTTCAAAGGCATTTCGACAACAATCCATTTACGTTATTCCCCATTGAAGTGCGTAAAAGGGGCGTGGAATAACACACGTTTGTGATGTAAGTTGCGTCCGTATTATTTGGCGTTGGAGAATGGCGAACTCGCGGAGGGAATAGCGATGAATGAGCTCATCCGCGAGCTAATGCGGGAGAAAAAACTTCTTCATCCGCGTCGAAATACGAGCGTGAAACGAGAAGCAAAACTCGAAACGGGCGTTCGTCTGGCAAAGGCACGAGAGATCGACAAACGCATTCGTAATTAATTCCCCTTTCGAGGAAATCCTTTGACTACCGCCGGCACCGGGGAAGATCATCTAGCCTTTGAATCCCCTGTATTCTGAATTCTCCTCTCGTGGATCCGCGTTATTTTGTAAAATGATCTTCCTTTGCTCTGCCGCGCCTTGATAAATTCCGTGCGTTTCGTGGGAACTCGGCTACTCGAGGGTCTCGTTAAGCCCTGCCGCGAATTTCCTCGAAAGAGGAAAAGAGCCTCGGGGACGGACGAAATCGAGGGGAACGAGTGACCCTGGCAAACCAACAGGAAAATCTATCGCGCCTTTCCCTGACAGATCGTCGCTGGATATCCCCGATCGAGTGCATTCCACGAGGGGGACAAGGAAGCTAAGGAAAGGACGTCAAGGGGATAGGGGGGTAAGAAGGGATAAGGCGCGAGGTTGGGGGAGGCCTTGGTAAACTAGGCTCTTCGTCTCCGACCGGTTGCCTATGTCTCCACAGGAGAGTGGGGGAGGGGGTTTACAGGTGGTTGCTCCTAGAAGAAAGACGCGAGAGAATTGTGCACGAGACCCTCGCGGACGGGATACCAGGAAGCAACTGCCGAGGAAACTCGCGAAAACCTTCTAACCGTCCAATCGGGAAAACTCAAGCCCCTCCCCCGACTCCCCCACCTTTTCGCTTGAATAATGAAGGCCTGGGGCCGTTAAGTTCGAACCGTCTTATCGTTACTCTCGTCGCAGTTCCCGGATTTACATAAACGATTCTTCATAACCCGACGATCGATTTTAAGGGCCAAACATATTTCCACGTCGGACCGACTAAAGGATTGCGAGGAACTCTCCTTGAATTCACCATTTTCCGGCCAGAGGTACAGAATTCGTTGAATATATGCAATGCGACGCTGTTTCTAAGAAACTCGCGGAGGAATGATTTAGCGAAAAGTACGTTTGTAAGCGGAGATGGGCCGTGTATGCATATACAACCCACGGCCTTTCCCGCAGTGCAGCAGAGAAAAATGCTCGAAAGTTGCACAGCTGCAATCCCAAAGCAAACGGACGACACCGGCATGATAAATACTACGTATATTTTGAAAGTTATATTCAAACATTTTAGGACAACAGCAGGCGAGTTCCATTGACGTCACGAAATTTACGTCGGAAGGGGTAAGACAGTTTATCTGTCCTACAGTTGTCATGGAAAATGCCTGTAGAGAGGTAGAAAATAGTGCGGATCGGTTGGCCGGTTGAAACAAGTGTCACGTGGTTGAGGAATACCCGGCCACCCGTTATATCACGTCAGGGGTTGTAGCTGGAACGTGGAGGGGTAGTCGGAGGCTCGGGGCGCCACTTGTCAGCATCTCTCGGGGGCTTGGGGCGGGGGTTGGCCCTCGGTTCCAGGACTCCTCGAGTCAGTCGTGCGAGGTGCGAGGGTCGCGCAAGCTCGCGAGCGGCAAATCATCCGCTCTGCCCCCGGGTGCGCGTTTGGCCCGCGAAGAATCTTGACACGGCGAGGGTTTAACCGGTGACCAGGAACAGACGAGAAGAGGAAGGAGCCCACGGCAAGGGAAGACAGGGCAGGAACGATGGGACGGAAACCACCGCAGATAGTGACGGAATGTCGGACTACGAGGAGATAGTGCGAGGGTCGAAGGGGTAAATCGAGCCGGCCCTGCCAACGGCGATTCCGCGTGATTACCAGCTTAATCGATCAGGTGCGCTATTCCACGGCCGAATTACCATTTTCCTTGCTGGCCCAGCCTCTCGAACCTTTCTTTTTCGCCGCGCCGAGATCATCGTCATTTTATATTTACCCCGTTCGGTCCAGCACGAAGGATAACGGTGGGGGAAAAGCCGCGCTGTCAAGCCACCAAATAGGTGTAACGAGAATTTAAACGACTCCCGGTCGAGCAAAGGGTCCAAAGGGCAAATGCACTCGATCCTCCGAGCGATCGTCGCGCGCGATTAACCGCCTGATTAATCAAACTCGACGATCTTAGGATGTTCACTTGAATTTACGTTCGAAGGTACATGTGCAGTGTCACTTTTCCTCCGCCGGGTTTGGTCGTTTGACGTTCTATTTCGGTTCATGCGACAGGTTTATTCTTCAGCCTTGATTGTGTTCTTCCGCCGTTTTGCGGTCGACGGCGGAGCGTAAAATCAAAACGAGTGGGCGCCCAGTTGGATGGTACACGAGTAAATAACGCCCTATCCCTAGGGTCAGTGATTTTAAGTTGATTAGCTAAATTGATCAGCTTTCCCGCGACCCCCCTACCTTCTCCTCTTTTCCCTGACCCGTGCAGCTCGGTGAACGAATGAAACTTTCGACCGATCGACGTCGGTTACTCGGTTAATTAAAAAAAACAGGGGACGGAAGTGAAAGACGAGGAACGGCTGGTCCGTCCTTCGACGTGAATGCCTGAGACGGAATACATTAACAGAGGCGTCGTTGCATGCTCGAAAGTACTCGTTAACAATGCACCGGCTACGATTTTCAGAGGCTTTCTCCCGCACCCTCTCCGTCGTCATTCTCCTTGCTTCCCTTTCTTCGGCAGGTGGAATGCCGGAGGACCGGCACCTCCGAAAAGGGAATGAAATAATCTCGGCGGGGATGAAACACAGCGACAGCGACAGCGACAGACACGTCAGAGGGAAACGCAGCTGATTCTCGCGAGGGATTTTGATTACTCGCGAGCCAACGCATTCGACTGTCAATTGCATTGAAATCCGACGTTTCCATTAATTCTCCCGGGGCCGCTGTTTTTCCAGGCCGCTATGATAATATCCCTCGGCGCTTCACCCCTCCTCCCCCGCCCCTACCCCTGCGCCGGGAGGATAATGAAAATTGTCGCGCATGAGAACGCTCGTTTGCAGGCGGGAAAGGGGGAGCGTAGTCATCGACGGAACGTCAAATTAATGAGTCGGGATTTTTTGAGGACGTCGGGAAAAATAGGCCGAGGGGAACTGGAGCGGCTACGAGTGGCCGCGAGCCGCGCGACCTTGACTTTCGTGGGAACCTCGAGCGATTGTACATACCGTTCGCCAATGATGCCGAGAGCATGTTCGCCACGATCGACGAGTTTTTAAGAGCCTCCAGCCACGCGACTCGGACTCAATGGGCAATCGACAAACGTCTTGTCAATTAACGCCAGCTCACCGTGTACCCCCGGGTTTGTTTCCTCGTGAATACAAACCCATAATACCCCTCGATCGTTGAGCAAAGTCAAGTTCAAACACGAAGATTGTACCGAGGAAAAAAGCAAAGACTTATCCTCTAATTACTTGACACACATTTCGCGTAAATAAACTCTATATTCTGGAGATTTCTATTGACCGACGAAAATTTTCACTGAACGGTAGACCATTGTATTTTGCCGATTAGTGTAATTTGCTGGGAGAAACTGGTTCAGGGTTCTTTTATGCAGACATTTTATTTCGGAAATTCCTTGCGCCCCGATCAATGAACTTGGCAGCCAAGCCGGATGGCAAGCGCGGGTCTCGCGGCGTATAGCAGAGTTTACGGCCAAGTGAGTGCGGATGGGATCGATATTCCCGAGAAAAACACAACCGAGATTCCTCATCGTTCCGAAATATTACACATCGAGGCGAAAACTTGTTTCGTGACTAGAGTACGACGTTTACGAACGAGCAAGATTCATCGTGAATGATTCCCCCGTTCACGAACCACGTCCGTCCCTCGGAGAAACTGGACCACCATTTCCCGTGTTTTTTCGGCAAGGGGGATGTCTTAATCCTTAGTCGACGGGATTCGTCAGCGGTTTCCCTTCTGCGGGAATCTTTGCCGTTTTACGAGCAGCGAACACGTGTCGGTGAAAAAATCGTGTTGCCCGGGGAACGGTTTAACGTGCCGGTGGTCTTATCCGCGGAGGAACACTGCCGAGGAAAACGGGAAGGAGAGTAATACGGGATTTTGTAGCTCCGCTGCGAGATACATTCGGAAACACTGACGAATGTCGAGCTACGGGGAACGACGTAAACGACATTATCCGTACGGCCTTTGTTAAGCCAGCTGCGCCCGTTTCCCATATCCATCCACGCACGCGTACATACAATCCACTCGACAGACACACACACACACACACACACACACGTATGCACTCCTACGCACACCTGCAAGTTATATATACCTTCGTGAAAAAACCCTGTTGGACGATACTGCCCCGAGTATTAGTTTCCGATGACTCTCGTCGATATTTCGCCACGGAAAACAGGACTCTTTCGGCGGGATAACTCCAATTTCTATCATCTTTTCCGTGTCGTTCGATCCCTCGTATCTCGAGAAACTCATGTTTTTGGCTTACGGGGACTGGGGACGAAAGGATTGCACCGGGCGGTTCTTTAATAAGACGGACATTAATGTACGTTGTATTCTCAGCAGGAAATAAATCGGCATTCCGAGGAGGGTATTTCGCAGTGACGGCGGAACCTTTTCTCATTCCTAGCGAGGACAGCAGGTGTCCCTTCGCTTAGCAACTGAATTTCCCCGCGACTCTTCCTTTAATCCCGTGTCTTCCTCCCCGCTGCTTTTATTGCCCCGTACTTCTCGGGACGTCCGGGCCGTCGAATGAAATACTTTTTCGAGCAATGGTATCGCGAAAGTTTGTTAAACGACGAGATTGGAAAGCCCTTTGACATTTAGCCAGCCGCGAACGACGAATGACCCGTAAATTCGTGTGGAGTTTGCGCCAAGTTCGAAGCTTTCGCGAATCTGCCACGGCTGAGTCGGTCCGGTTTTAAAGCACCGCCGGGTATTAACCCATTAACAGGGGCTGTCGGCATTAACTTCGGTTACCAGCTATAATTGGCCCCATACATCGCGGTTTGTTTCATTTGACCGCCGGCTCGACAGGACACGAATTTCGTGCCTGCAATTAGCAATCGTTTACCCTGCATACCGTCACGAGGAAATATCGATTGCAAAGACTCGCGTGGGAATCAACCACGGCGCATAAATTCTTCATAAACCTCCGAGAAAGCCCCTTTGTCCGTTGGGAACTTTCCTCGAAACTTTTTCTTTCGTCCGGGCTGATCAAAATACCTACTTGCTAAAAAAAGCCCATAGGAAACTCGGGAATCCCGGGTCAGGGAGGAGGAGATTCTCCGGAAGGAAATTTCTCTTTGAAGACGATGAGATCTTTCGAATTTAACTGCGCGATGCCGGAGTTTCGCCTCGCTCTCAGGGAAAACGGGAACTTCCGGCTCTCTAGTGCGTAATTACATCCACGCGTTATTACCGGTATAACGATGTCTGCGGAACAAGCCGGTTACTGTGACTACGAACGCGAGAACGCCGCCTGAACGATAATGACGTTATCATCCCCAACCCAGCCAATCCCAAAACCATCCCCCACGTACATCCTCGCTGCAGTTCCGCGTAAGATAGCTCAGTAGTTCGATTGTATTCCCCTTTACACGTCCGACCGGGAAATCAACGCAGCAAAACGTTTCAACAGCTACAGACAAAATGAGAACAAGAATCTTTGAATGACCAATGCCACAAATGCAGAAATCGAATGAACCTTTACGTACTTTCGGCGAAAGCTGTTGGAGGATTTTCGTGAGTTTCGGACGGTACTTTGGTAGGTAGTCGGTCAAACGCACATGTTGCGGACGCGTAATCTCAAGCTTGGTCGGCGGCCGAAAGTTTGCGGGAGACAGGCACAGATGTTGCAGTCAAAAACAGATTGAAATAATTGCCCGGACGGTGGTAGCGCTGGAGTTTGGCCGTGCATACATGCCCGGATTCGTCGGGGTATTATAATAACGACGTAATCGGCTTATCTCCGCATTGCAGCTGGCGTATAGGCTTCCTATCTGTCGTCGTCTTTTCCCTCGATTTCCGGGACGGTTTGGTGGATGATCGTCGGTGGGCCATCGCGCTGACGATTCCACGAGACAGGGGCAATTTCGAAAGACAGAAACGTTGATGAAAGCTGTCGGCGCGGAACGTCGATGATTGCCGACCCGATTCCTCTCGACGTCTACGTGATCTGCATTTCCCCTACCGGTGGCCACTCGATCGCCCTGACAATCCCGTGCCGCCGGAGTTTCCCAAGAATCCCAAGGGGCAATAACGTAACGCGACTTATCGGAAATATCCAAGGACCGAATGGTCGACCGTGCGGAAATAATAATCGCCGAGGCATCAAACGAAGCGCGTATTGCACGCACGAGCTTGCTCGTATCTCTCCCTGGCTGTGTACATTTTCGGATATCGTTAGTCGTCGCGACGACTTGAATAATGCATGAACTCCCGCGCCCTATACATGTATGCATTTTACCCGATCGTCCGGACCGTACGTTAAATACCGATCGCGTCAACATATCGATTGCATTTGCCTGCAGTTTACCCGACGTTTAGCCGCACACCAAAATCCAAAAAATCGTCCGGCTTAAATGTTAAAACCTGTCTACAGGATTTAAGCTAAACGTTGAGGACGATCCAACGAACGAGGTTTTGCTTTTTTTATTTAATTACCCGGACGTATGAAATAGACGAGGCAGAGCGTAAAATGTCTACCTGTGGGTTTCCGCTCGAGTCGGGATTTTTCGTGCTTAGGAAACACTTTGACGCATTCGCCGCATTTCAAGTTGGCTTCCTATAGAGCCAGGAAGGTTTAGCAAACTCCGTGCTAAACGGCTTCTTGATACACATACATACTTCCCCTGTGACGAACCCATAAATTCCGGTCAAAGAGAAAACGCTCGGCCGGCGATTGCAAAGCCGAAGGTAATTGCGACAAAGTCCGCCGAGGTTTCCGCCCGTGTTACGTTGATTCGGATAAAAATGCCGTATCGAGAGTTCCCCACCGCCCCTGCATCTCCCTGGAGATCGTACAGAAATAACATTTACACGAGACGGAAAACATTGGCGCAATTTTACCCCCACTGGCGTGTTATTTCCCACAAAAGCCTGGAAATTCGCTTATTCCGGCTCTCGGCCAGCTATTTCTCCGTGCTATTTTTTCCCTCAAGCCCGAGACGGTCGGTTCATTATTCGCACGGGAGAAAAATTCCGCGAGGATCCTCGCGAGGAGTCCAAGTACCCGGTAAAAGCCCGGCCCGAGATTAATGCACCCCACGATCGACCCCCTTCCACACCCCCTTCGCTCCCACGCAAAAAGCCGCTGATTTTTTACCACGGAAGAACGAGGAAACGGGGCCGGGGAGGGCGAAGCTATTTTCCCAGGTAGGCGCGTGCGGCTGACTAAATGAGAGGCTTCTTTTTTTTCTTTTCCCCGCCAAGATCACATAGCTGACCGGCCGTTCGTTCAACCGCGACTTTTCCTCCAGCTATCCGCTCCACTTACTCTCGGTTTAATCCAGTCGACGAAATTGCAATGGCCAACGGCAAGACAAAGCGTCAACTCACAATAATTCGTCGCAAGTCCCTGGTTTCCTCTATTCTCAACGACAGCGAAATAATCCTTTATTTGCCGCTGCAAATCATCGAAAAAATAACGACCTGCTTGACTCCCGAATAACCAAAGATAAGAAAAATGAGAGAGAGAGACAGAAAAGTGTTTATTCGAGGGACATGTGTCCCATTTGGACAAAAAAATGATGGGATTTACGTATGAATTTTGATAGAATTCCTGACGAGGGGATTTCCATTTCGTCAAATTAAGACATAACTCGTCCCGACGGGCGATTTATTCGTGTTGGGGGGGGATGTGATTAAAGGCCCGCCGAAGGGCGAAATCGCTCATTAATTAAATCCCACACGGACCGATGGCGTGGGTGCAAATTAACACGCACGGTTTACTAATTGCCGTGGGCTTGAATTCTCCGTCAAGCGATCTACCGTGGGGTCGACGTAAACAGAGAAACGACTGCATAAAATTCGATTGTTACGTCGGAAATGAGTTAATAACTGGCAGTGAACAGCAGCGAAGCTCTTGAGTGGCGGAAAATGTTGGTCAAAGGGCGACCGTCGCTATCTCGATTGCGGCAAATGGACTTTTAATGTCATTTCCACGGAAAGTAGATAAAAATTATTCGTCCCTGCACCAGCAGACGTGATTTCACGCGAAAACACGCGACCGGCCACGGCGGGCCAGAAAATGAGGCGGAAATTGACGGGACACTCGGTGCCCTCTGGACCCACGGTGATTTCGTTAGCTCGCCTACGAATCCCCGCCCGGGGCGGAATTACTGTCCCTTTAAAAGCAGGTTAACCCGTCCATGACTCCCGACAAACATTTTATTACGGATCCGTTCTCTTCTTTCGGCCCGGAAATCCACCGATCGAACGGGAGATTACAAGGTAATTTCATCGTCGTCGAGTGGATCGAAAGAATTCTTCATTGGTCTCGGTCCACCGATGAAATGTAATAATTCTCACCCCTGGGGAACGCTCGAACAAGCGTCAAATTTGCCGGAAACAACGGAGAATCAGTGGTGCGTCGTTCGATAGCGAAAGGACACGGTCCGTCGAGTTGCTCGCGTCTATTTGCATCGGTTATTCCTCTTCATTACGACTCTGTATTCGTCATTTTCGGATCTCATTTTTCTTAATGGCGGACGCGGACTCCCGGGTGGTTCGTTTCCCATTACCTGGGGCGCACAATGGTACTCGTAGGGCGGTACAAAGAGTGCCGATGAGAAGTCGGCGGGAGGGGTTGAAGAGGGTGAGGCGGGGAACAACTACAGGCCGCTCGAGTGGAGGACGTAATTTGATTTGTAGAGAGTGATGGCCCTGGCGTTCCATCAGGCTTTCGCAGGGTTCCATCAACCCTTCTCCCTGGCTGATGGTCTAGACGTCCCCGTTCATCGGAATGGCCACCTTCGCGGTCCGGGAACATGCACTTCCGATCTTCCCCTCTCCTCCCTGTCTCATCCCTCTTCCTCATTACGCCTCTCCGGCTCTTGGAGAATCCTCTTTGTTCGCGGCACATACTTCCACCCTTCCTTCCGCTCATTTCCTACTTTTTTTCTAGCGAGGACCACCCCCAGCTCCTTTGTTTTCTATCCTCGGCACTCTCCCCCCTGTACATATTCTTTGCCCGTCTCTTTCTGTCCTCCACTCCCACTTCCTTCATCCCCTTCCTTTCGGTCCATTTAATTACGCTGAAAGCCGAGAGTCCTGCGTCGAATCGCACGTCTCTCGAAGGTTAATAATGCACTCGGAGTGCCTTGGCTCCCATGACACGTAGCTCCAGACGCACCCCGCCTTTCCCCCATACCCTCCTCACGACAAGCCCGGTCTACGCCGATAATTTTATTCGCCACCGCCCCGCAGACCCCTGAACGCCGATGCAGACCTGAATGGCTACTTATGAACCTGCGACAATCCAATTGCCCAGGGTTTTTTCAAGCCAACCCCACCGTAAATTCTTTTACGCTCTACACCGACCCAACCTCGTCTCTCTATTTCTTACACACTTTTCCTCACGTACAGAATAGGCCGATGAATTTTAATTACACCCTGGAAAAGCCACTCACTTCTACGAAATGGGAACAAACTACTTTTATTCACACTTATATTACAGTTTAAATCACATTTCCCCTTTATCCATAAGTGGATACTTTGGAATACTAAATGAAAAACAAGCGTAGTAAAAAGTACAAAAAACGAATAGCTGAGCTTTGCTCCTGTTAAATATTTCTCCGAACTTTCGAATTGGACCTGCGAAAAGCTCCTACTCGAAAGACCGTGAATGGACTGTCGATTCTTGTAAACCGTGTTGTACCGTGGTCACGCACGTGTATGTGTAGTGAGCAATGTTTGAAGTGTGAGTAGGGCAAAAAAGTGTTACACGACAGGTCGAACCGCAGAAAGAGCAGCGAGGGTCGATTCTTTCTACCCTCCACCACGCGACTATACGCTCTTCGATCTTCTCGACACTTCCTACACACGAGCACGGATTTTTTACCCCTTTTTTTTTATCACCGCCAAGCGATTCCTTCAGTCATACTTAAACGCGGATCAACGCTTACAACGGTGTTCGGTATTTGTGAAGCACGAAAGTAAGACTTTCTTTACTCTTTTTCCGAAGTCGATAATGGCAGGGTGTAGAGCGTATGTATTATAATTATTCGGCCGCCATTAAACCGGCTTATCGTTCGTCCCAGTTTACGCGGACATTAATTAACCCACCGATCGTAAAACAGTCTCGCATCGAAATCCCATGGCAACGGCGGCACCCACGCCGTTTCTACTCCTTAACTTGGCCGAGCTCTATAAAACTTGAGCGTTTAAACGAGCCGTGCACCGAGGACCGGGCATATTTATGACGAAGGAGAGCGTGTCGCGATTCCTCGGCAGTACGATGCTGCCGCTTAAAACATTTTACGGATAACTGTATGCCCGGAGGCAGTGAAATAATTAGCGAGCGAACAAAGGCAAGACAGGACGGACAGGAAGGAAGATATAAGGAAGTAAAATTGACGCTCTCGAAAATGCGGGAAATTTTTCCGGCTCGACGATATTTTTTCCAGAGCGACGATCATGGCCGAACTTTATATCGAATTACCGATTTTCTCTCCGAGTGGCTTTATTAGATTTACGCGCGAAAACTGCAGTCCTTTAATTGAACGAGTCGCCGAGAGTTGACACGGTGCAAATGAAGTCTACCGTGGCGGCGGTTCGCGCGTTCGCCGGGAAGCCGAGTAAATTCACTCTCAAGAACGGGCTGAACTTTTGGAAAGTCATTGCAAGTACGTCCCGTTGCCTACGAGCCTACTATTCTCTCATTTACAAACATGCTGAAGTCCCCCTCCCTCTGTTTTCTTGATACACAAGGTCCCCCTATCGTTCCAAGGACAAGAAACGTAAGCGTTCTGCAAGCAAGACGCAGGAAAATGATCCTACACGATGAAAAAATTAATGGAAAAGTACCTACATCTTCAGGGACACATGATTCTGATTTCAATTTACGAGATGTCTCAAATTCTTGACGTCATTTGGATTGAAATTTTCAAAAGGACAGTGAATTCCAAAGCTTTGCACAGGGGTAGGGGGTAATTGTAAAGCGTAGATCTGCTGTAGTTGATTTGTTGTGTACTTGGACACGTGTAGAATCGTTGCTGCTCATTTCGTGGGAGTCCGCGGGGCGGTGGTCCGCGTATTATCGACGGGTAAACGTAGGAATGGGAGGGTAGGTGTATCGGTGGTTCGTTCTACCGCGGCGTATGTAGGCATATAGCCCGAAGCACGCCAGCTATTGGCATCTCAGCGAAAGACAAAGAGCTTTGCTTCTACCCGGGTATTGGACTATTGGATTCTCCGTCCATCTCCCTCTTGGTTCTTCCAGTCCTGTCCCCCCACCTGTCCCTCTAGTCCCTTCCTCTCCTCGTCTCTGTCGTTGATTCTCTCGGCTTTCCATCCTCATCCCCTTGTCCCTTCCCGCTCCGCCCTTCGCAACCACCGTACGTCCCGTTAGTTCGCACGCTCTGTCGTTTTCTCTGTCTCCCCTGGACTATCCTATCTCCTCGAGCCCTTGTCTATTTGTTCGACTCCCCGGGGCTTTATGGAGGCGAAAACTTATTAAACCGTCCCTGCCACCTGTCCATCCTCGTGAGTGCGAGGTACATCAGCGCGAGAAAATTCCGATGGAACGGCGATACATCTAGGACGATGAGGTTGAGAGCACCGGCGAACGTCGGCTTTTGTACCGGAAAAGGGGACGGTGATGGAAAGTTTTGCGCCGGAACGGTAATTCTAGGTGCATCCTTGCATTCCGCAAGATTCGCGCGTCAGCGAGAAACGGTTAATCGTCGTAATCTTTCGCGGACGTAACTAAGAACGGAAAATCTTCGTGGCGAAAGTTGAGGACAAGCGGACCGTCCTACCTGTAGGGCTCTCACGGGGTAAACGATGCGAAGTTGGACGGACGAACGGCATCTCGAGAATATCCGACGGTTTATGATATCGATTGGCTTTGTGGCCGTTGCCTTCTTTTCTCTCACTCTTCTCAGACAGCTGAGCGGAAACAGTAAGTAACGTGCGCCAACGAGAGCCGGAAATAATGGACAGAAGGCAGCCGCTGGCCACGACCCAGTTCTCCTCTTTTCCCCGGGATCTTTTCTTCCCCTCTCCTCACCCTCGGCCCCGTCCCTCGTCTGCTTCCTCCCCGAGTTTTTTTTCGGCGAACAACAGGGGTGGTAAGATAACGACGGAGGGTGTAACGAGTCTCCCCGTTCTTGCGCTAGCACGACCCGAGGAGAATAAACCTCCAAACCGATTTCACCGAGCCTATCGTCGCCCGCTGTAAATCGTTTTTCCCCAACTATCTGCCGTGGAAACGAAATTCTAGACAATGGACAGGACCGAGCGATGCATTTTTCACGTTTCCGCTCGTCACGCCTCAGACTTTCTTCCCCGGGGGAATCGAGCGTTCGCGAATCGACTGACATCCCGGCGAACTCGGTTATATTCATATATTATTGCGAAGAAAATCCTCGGCCGGAGATAAGGTTGGGCATTATCGTTTCCCCGAAAAATCCCTTGAGTAACCGTCGTTGGAAATTCGGTACGGAGCCGTTTGCACCGGCCCGCCGAGCTGTAATCGCTCTTAGGAAGTTTACTCGCGTGGCCGCTTGCCAAATTCTCCAAGGGTTATTGTCACAGGGAGCAGTAAATATGCCGATTCGACGAACCGTGCCCGCCTCTTTAACGACGGATCCGCCGATATCCATTCAGAATGTCCTCTCGTCGTCGATTCGTTCGAGTGTGCCCAAGCGCTCGCGAACTCGAGTACCCTGATGACTAATTAAAGACCCGCGAGCCGTAATTATCCCTGAAAAGCCAGACAAAGACGACCGATGGGATAGCAACGGGTTTCCGGATCTCTCGAGTTTCCACCGGTGCTTCGGATAATATTCATTATTAACGCTAATCGTACAAGTATCAGTAGACGTATTACTACGTTTTATATATTTGGTGTATTAAAACCTTTAAACCACTTCAAATATTCATTTGCTCCTAAAAGTCTTATCGCTAAGTTTTTGCCAGACAGAGCTATAGCTTGAGCACGAGGAAATGGCAGTCCGTTTTACGTTTATGGAAATCAAGCGTAGCAGGAAATAACCAGAAGAGTGGGGCAATATTCTCCGACTGTAAGCAGCAGTACCGGGAATCATCGCGAACGTCTCTTCCGAGCTAAAAGCGGATACGTCGTGAATCCGAGCGTGCCGTTCCGTCGATTTCTCCGGGAAAAAGAGGAAATGTCGCGGCAGACAGAGGGTGAGGGTCGATTCGCATTAAACGGCACGGCACGGCGCGACAAAATATACTTGTACAGTATTCATTAGGATTCCCGTTAGTTACCGGTTCTGGGCTGACGTGAGTGCGAAAATATGAATATCATGGAAGAATATTATGCCGTGTCGAGTCGTACCGTATCACAAAATCAGAGATGGAATTGCCTTTTCGCAAGAAGCTCGCGACGAATGACTGACGATCGGTTGGCTTCATTACTTGTTGAATGCGAACCATTGTCCGTCGGTGGTTGCTCGCCTAAATGGATTTCGAAGCTAGCCAATAAGACAATAAGTCCGTACAAAGGCGAACCGCCGGCAACTCCATTATATTTCCCCGTGTACCATTCGCGGGGTAAAGAGGAGCTCGGCTGGAAAACGAGCAAAAAACTCCAAGGCCCGCGGGCTAAACGGATACGAAGGGCTGCCAAAAAGCTATTACTCCGAGCTAGAACCAGTAGCTCTAAGTATATTGATTACGACGTTGGTTAACGACGAGAACTGTCTCCATTACGATCTCTCCCATGTACATGATAGATTGAAAAGCCACGTTGAACGTTGAAAAACTCACGTAAGTTCTAACTGAAAGACTGATTTTTTCTGAATGGCATCTGGTTCTAGATAACGTTCTAACATCGCTGAAAATAGCTGCGCGATTTTTCTGTGGGTCAAAGTTCGTCCTGAATGCTTTATGCACCCGTTAAAATAGTGCTTGGTATAAATTGCCCGTCGTCCCTCGTATAAATCCTCGAATGACGCGAAACTGACTGAAATCGATGGGCGCGTGAGCGGCTTATTAATCGTTTTCTTCGCCAGAAGTGTTCGCCGGGGTTTAGAATAAATGTGGCTTACTACAGGTGAAAGGCAAGCCTCGCCAATCGTTCGTCACCTGAGTAGCGGGAATGAAAGGGCACGACGAGAGTGAGATATAAATAATTCGCGAAAAAGTAACGCTTTATACCTGTCGCATTTATCGCTTTCCAAACTATTTTTTTTCTGCTGCCAACTGTAACGTTCCATTTCTCACACTCTTCGTTCGCTATGTCCTTTAATCGGCCATCGGGAGGATACGCAAACTTCTTTCGCGTGAAAACGTTAGAGGCGGAAACGTCAAGTTTTAATCACGAAAGCCACAAATTTGTTCGCATGCCTGTTAGTAATTCGGTGCGGTTGGCAGGCAAAAAGCAAGAACACGCGCGTTCGCTTAAGATTGGCTCGGAAGGATGGATAGTAACACGGGAAGAACACGAGCCGAGAATCACCAGGGGCTCGTTAACATTACCCTCGTATATTTCTCATTACGGAATCGATTGGACGTGCTCGCATATCGCACGGGCCTGATATGCAGTCGAGTAGGTGCGCTCTAACGCATTTATACCCCCCCCCCCCCCCCACCGTCGGCACTCTTGCCTTGAACCCGCATGCACGGACACTTTGGTGGGTACGTATATTGCTCTATGGCATAACTGACACGACTTTGATCTCTTACGCAGTCAGTGAGCCCACCATGGCCCGGCGGGCCTTTAATTAATGAAATGCATTAGATCCGCACGCGACATCCATTATCCGCTGTAATTCAATATCGAGCAGCCGACGGTTCCGCGCTTTTCCATCGGAGGGAATTTGATTACCGCCGAGGTAGCATACCGGGGACAATTTCAGCGGAGTCAAGTAACTCCGGTATCTTCGACAGGGTCTTCCGTTTTCCCTCAATGCGACTGCATTCCTCGCATAAATCGGGAAATTAAAATGCCATCGTTTCGCGGAGTTACCGATTCCTCGTTACCTATTGAACCACCTGCTAGGCGAACTCGCGTCTTAATTCCCGCGGTATGTTAAGTATTTCCTCAGTTTCTACCGAATGCAGGAGGGAATAATCAGGGCCGGGGAAGTGCGGCTGAGGCGTTTGTAACTGTAGAAGTGAGCCTCATAAACGTTCCAGGGAAAACTATTCGCGGATTGTGCGGGCCCACGGTGCCCGATTCCTTTCTCGGCAGGATCCATTTAGAAGGAAGTCATCATCCTCCTACGTGGGCTGTGGGTCTGCGGAAGAATTTCTCACCCCCTGGCACCCCTCTCACCGGAGTTTATACACACAAAGGGGAGACGGGGCGGCCGCAAAGAGGAAGAAAAGTCCGTCCTTTCAAGCCACGATGCCGCTTTTGCTTCACAACTCCCTACCTCTCTATTTCTTTTTCTCTTTTTCCCTCTTTCTCTCTCGGTACCCCCACCTACCGCTTCCCACTGCTATTTCTTTGCAAGCCGTGTCCTCCCTCTTGTCTTTGACCTTTTCCTCCGTTTATCGTTCTGTCTCTGCGACTATTTATCCCTCGCTTCCAGCCACGGCCAGTTTCTTCCTGTTCCGGTCATTTCTTCTTATTTTCCACCCCCCTCCAGTTCCTGCAGAAGTTTCACGCTCTTTTCCTACGTACCTCCGGGTATCCTCGCACAATTTCCTACCTCCCCGACGGCCTTTACCGAGGAGTGGAGAATGCGGGGCAGGCATTCCGCGCTCTCTTAAGCCATATTAAATCCACCTAACGGGTGGCCTAATAGCTCCAGCCGACCCGCACCCCCCTTGCGACTTCCCGGATCACTAATCGACCTCTGACGGATTACCAAGCGTTTGTTATTTCCGCCTGACAAGCTTTAAGTCTTCTACGACGAATCCTCGCTTGGAGATCGGATTCTAAAACCGAATCTCAAAGTCGCTGTTCCTCTTTCAGGAAATTAAGCCGCCGGAAAATGCACTTCTCTGTATCCGTTCGAATTACTCAACGATTCGAATTTTCACGATGAAAACAATGATCGTAGGATTGTGTCGAAATTCGTATATCTATAAGCGCGTTCTGACGGTCAGCTTAAATGTTCTAATAATGCTGAGAACGTTATGTATTAGTTCTCCGCCCGGTATGTACCTGCTGGAATTTATTGGCAGTGCCAGTAGATAGTGACGTGCGGACTCGGACAAGACGAACTATGCGAGGTGCACTTGTATATAGAATCATCGCGTGCCTCGAAGTTTAACGAGTGAATCGATGGGTCTTAACGACGAACACTGGAATGAGTAAAACACAGGAAAATATAGAACATGCTTTTACCCGAGCATCAAGTATTTCTCCTACAGGGGAATTCGATGTGAATGGAAATGTTGGTACAAGATAATCGAGCCCGACGTAGTAATATCACGTATCGTAAAACACGGACACAGAGTGTATAAAAAGAAGTATGAAAGTTGTCAGTCGATTACGAGGCGGAAGATCCTGCCTGTCCGATGCGGGACCGAAACTTCCTCGACTTTGATACTCGCGTCTCGTCCCATAACCGTTCGAACTTTTCGACCATGAGCAAACGGTCCTTGCCCTGCTCGGTGATACTTGGGTATTGTCCAAGTCGGACCAAAGGACCATCGTTATTGAAATAAATATCCAGAATAGAGGGGGCAGGGGATAATTGGATATGAATTATAAAACACTAGGATGGTGAGGATTGGCAAATGGTGGGGGTAGAAAGGACCGACCTGCCAAATCTGTCAGCTTGAATCCCTGGAATGGCGGGTTGGGGAGAATCACTGGGTCACGCGTCGCGCTGGCGATTATCTCGGGATGAGCCCGTTGGTATCCAGGCTTGCCGGGAAATTTCGGGCTTCGACGGACACGCGTCCCGATTATACCTCCCCCGAAAACCGCCCCCCCCCCCGTCCCTCCCCTCTGCCACTGCTACTAGCTCTCGGAATATGGAGAGATTGGGTGTTTGGCAGAAACGTTAGAGTCTCCGCTGGCGGGCTTCTGGGGCGCAATGCGCCATCTGGCAGCTGCCCAGAATTTCCATCCCTCTCCGTCTCTCCTTTCCTTCCCGCTTCTAGCTTCCTCTTTCTCGGACAGCTTCTGTCGGCCGTCCTCCCGAATTTCGGGAGGAACGGACGATCTCCCTCACACCGGTCCTCCTCGTTCGTAGGCCACGGAATTCCTGTAACCTCCCCACCCCCTTTCTTCTGGTCCTGTCCCTTCGTCCCGTCTTCCTCGTTCATTGTCCTTTTCGTACCCCTTTACCTCCCTCCTGAAGCTTTCTGCCTTTTGTCGTTTCCTCCTTGACGCTCCCACTGGCCCGATTCCCCATTTCCCTCGGGTTGCCTATTTTTCCCTGCCTTCGTCCACACCCTAGCCGTCCTCCTCTTCTCTCCGTCGCATTTTATTTCGCACGCCGAGGCGACCGTTTCCCTCGCTGCGCCCTTTCGCACGACGACACCCCCGGGACAACCCGACGCCAGGAAAACCCTCAAACTTGTACCCCCCTCCCTCCCCCATCTTCCCCGCCCCGCCCCCTTGGTCTTCTCAGGGGTTTGGTTCGCATTCTAATCGACCTCGCGGCCGCGTTCCCCCACGTTTTTCGGGAATCTCCGTCGGCGCCGGTGCAATCAACCCGAAATCCGTCGAGCAGCCTTTTTCCAACATTCCTCGTCCACGAACCCGGGGATCATCTCCCGGCGAACGCATTGTACGACCTCCTGGCAACGAGCACGGACCATCCCGCCATTTCGCAGATTCCAATCTTAGGAAAAAATAGCGCGAGTATTTTAATTACGATCCACGTATCATCGAAAACGCAAAAGTTTTATTCGCACCTTAAATCGAATCGAGATGCATCGATCGCACGATATCATTGATTCTTCAAGATTAACAGAAACATAAACGACACGGTGTGCTTTGGGTGGAAATAGCCCGTTGGTCTCGTTCCGTCGGACATAAGCGTGTGAATTATGTCTAGGTAATCCTGCGGTGTCTCGTCGCTGGGATTCGCTAAGTTTTACGAATGCGGCCGCAAGTGCAACGAACCTGCACTCTGCTGCAGCGGCACGAAGCGCGAGAACGACGACCCGATCGATCGTGACCACTCGATTAGCCAGCCAGACGAACCCCACGGACAATCGGGATGCGTGTTTCGCACGAAAAAAATATCTCTCAAATCTATCATTTTTTCCACACCTCGGCATGCAGCTAACATGTTTTTAAAAGGACGTATTAAAGTCCTTTTCCGCCATACTTTTGCTTATTTCCTCAAAGATGCCGTTGATTATAAAGAACCTTAGCGGATTAATAAGTTTTCAGGGCCGAGGCTTACACGTTCGTGACTTTTCCTTGAAGTCGGCGAGTTTTACGGCATCGTGTGTCTCCGACGAAGGCACAGACGTGTCTTACGGCGGCGTGTAATAAAACGAACCGTGTCTAGCGAAGCCGCGTCTGCGGCGGAATCGTAGACGTGAATTATTCATGCGGAAGTGGAGAATTTCGCTCTTGTAACTTGCTGAATTGCCGCTAACGACAGCCCAATTCTACCTTGTGCCCATCGTTCGTCACGTAGCGAATAATTATCAAAAAGTTAGTATGAGTTAGCGATAATTTCCTACGTCCCCCGCACATGTATGTCGTGACAGTACTCACGATTTCATTGAATTTTTTTGCTACGCGGCAACTTTGTTTCTCTCATTTTGCTAAAGTGAAAAACAGGAAACGATGGCATTGGCCCTTGGAAGGTCGCCCTCGGGAAGAAATGCATATATAATGCGTATGATTTACCTTGACACAGTGGCACAAATGTAGGGAGGCGCGGTTCGGCCAGGGCTGACCTAGTTTCGATAGCTACTACTTACCAGCTTCCTCTGTTCGTTGCACACGCTACGTGAACACATTGTCGTCAGGCAGTCGATCTGGAAGCTCGGGATTCGAGTTTATTCTCGATAGACGGGGGGATCGTCTCGTGAAAAAGAGAATTCTCCTTGAAAATCAAACGATAAAGGTCTTCGCGAAACCCCTGCGAAAGTCGCGAATAAATACAACGTCAGCGATCGCAGTAAATTGTTTCCTTTTCTTGCATTTACCCGGTTTCCCATGACGGTCTTCCTTTTTCACTGTGCTACCCTCTGCCGTTCGTCATCTTCCACCGTTCGCTATCAGAGACAATGAGCCGAAATTCTGTGTCAAGTATTTTCTTTGTCGGCGAAGAACCGAGCGATTCGCCAAGCCACCAAACGAAGGAAAGGAGTAATCTTTAAGAACGAGATTAATGGAAAGCAGCGAGCTACCTCGTTGACCCACTCTGACTCAAGTTATCTAGCTTCCTGAATTTTCGTAAAATTTCGAAAAATTCCGACGGGCAACAGTTTTTCCCGTTCTCCAGGAGAAAAGGTAAAAGTGCTGGAACGGAGAGCGATTGATCTTTAACGAACGAAAGGACGGCGCGTTCGCTGAAGAGAACTTGCCGTTCTCCTTTCTCCATCGTTTCGTCGAGTGGATGGAAAAGCGAGACTGCCCGCAAAGGGACGCGCTCGAGTATCGGATGATCTTCCTCTTTGCCTTTCAACCACGGCGGGTTCCGCTGCCTGATGGCAGAAATAGTAGACGTTACGTAGACGAAACAGACGCCGTTAATCGTTAGCATTGTCTCTCACGACTCTGTGCATTCGTGACCGCTCGACAACACCTCTCTTCCCCCTCCCCACCCTCTCTCATCCCCTCACTCAGTCGATATTACCCGAAATTCCAGCTACGATTCTCACTAATGTTCACCCCTTCTCCGATGAACCGCAAGATGTTTGACTGAACTGCGGCAAAAGTTTGCCTTATCGCCGAGATTACACAGCCCGGATCAATTTGCCGGAATTCTTTTTTGGCCGCTCACACTGGTTGGGGTCTATTGAATTTTGCGAACATGCAAGATGCACGCCCGTTTGTTGCTCACGTTGCCAGGATATTCGTGTTAGTACGTTCCTGAGCAAAGTTCAGCGACACCGACGAGTCTTGTTTTTCCAAGCGGAAACCTGGCACCGTCTTCCCCGGTAAAAGAACTGAATGGAAGAACCGGAAGCCGGGCACACGTGTCCTCATTAGCTTTTCCTTTCCCCCGGGGGAAGGGTTTTGCCGCGAAGGTAATGGAACCAAGCAGGGTTTTCAAATGCCTTCCATGCCGAATCTTTTTCGGAAGCAACATTTGGCCAGCTGCTAAGGCCGAAGTGCTTAAATCGCCTTTCGTTGGGTAACGATCAGCGTCTGGCTGTTAATTAACATTCGCCTTAGCGGAGCACGTAGGCGAGTAACACATCCTCCTCGGGATTAGGGCCGCCGATGCTACGACGATAAGAGCTGCAGTCTAAGGGCCTTCGAGTATTCTCCGACGCTGGCTCACACACACTCTCATTTTACGGCGCACACAAGGACACTCGGCCACTCATAGACGGGCCCGGTAGAGTTGCTCGTATCGAGTCGCTCACTTGCAAACCAGTTAGTCGCATTGAACGACGAAATTACAGAGCTTTCACGGCGGGATTAGACGGCGTTGTCCGAAAAGGGACCCTCGGCAATTGCCGCTGAAAAGTTCTTGAAGCACGGGAAACCTCCGAGACATCCTCGACAGGACATTTATGTTCCCTAAGAGAGACAATTACAAGGATTACCGGACGTATATTGACATTGAGAATTTTCAAGTAGAAACGTACATAAGAACGTTTTCTGTGTGTGCTCGAAGAATTTGCACGTAACGCGGGGTAATAAAATGGTTGACTGCGGCGTTGTTGAATCCCTGCGCGAGGGAAACTGCTGATGGGGAAAGCATGGGTGGAGTGGTAAGCGGATCATTAATCCGCGCGTAATCACGGGCCAGCGAGTGCAGTGCGATCGAGCACTTTATGGATTTACCGGGGGGGTGTGTTTTAGGCTCGGCCGTGCTGATTGGATTTGCGGTTGGGCCTGGATTCGCCGTGAAGAAGGATGGGCTGGGCATTCACGGCTTTCGGGCTCGCTTTGGTCATCGCCGTCGTAGTCGCAGCAGCTTTGGTCCTCTGCAAAAGGTATTACCCTTTCCCCTTAATTTATTAAAACCTAAGAGAAAAGAAACGCCGACTTTGGGAACCAGTAAGAAGCGATAAAGCAACAGGTTAAGGCTTGATTCTTCGCAACAATTGTATCAGGTCCCTCGCGTCTCTATTTCCTCGCTCTGACCGATCACAGGTGAGGTGGAACAATAAAATCCCGGCACAGACGATCGGGCCATTCGAAGAATCGGAACGTTACTCGTCCCTTTTTCAACGGCCTCGAAATCTTCGCGTATTCTTCCCTCGAACCGTACAATGCCGAACGTTCGATATCCTTCACAAGCACCGGCCACAGATCCTTTCACCGTTATACTTTTCCCGGGAATTTCACCAACAAGCAGAACTGATTAAACCGGTCGATGCTGAACAAGTTAAACACACTGAACCGGCTTGAAACAACCAAGAAGTGGGTCATTGAATTTCCGCAACTCAGCCAGCTGATGGACTTTTTTCCCTCGTTTAATTAGGTACTGTGGCGGCTGGCAATGGGGAGCACGAAATGTGTGGAGCATATGCGAGGAATGGCGGCAAAGACTATCCTGGCTTTGGGCCCCACGGGAGGAAAAGGTAAAAAGGCTTTAAAAAAAATCCCACGAAAGCAACGATTCATGATTTACCTTTCCAGGTGGGTTTAGTGAAAGCTCAACATCCAACGGCACAGACTGTACCTGGATTATATCGGCAAACCAGCAACACGTCACAGCATTTGCTTCACAGCGACAGCGACCTTAGATTAGACGCGCAAGGGGCCTTCACGAGGTGAGAAGTCTCGCCGTTGAAAATCTTCGCCGAGGGAAAAACAGTCTCGGAATTATAGGGAATTATCGGCGATGACAAGGCATTGCACTTTAATAAGCAGTTCCGCACGTTTGGTCATCGGGCAAAACCATTAGAGGCTCCATCGAACAGCAATTATTACAACATTACGTAACGTTGACATAATTGGGTATAAGCCGCAAGCGACCCGGTTTTCCTCGCAGTACGACGTGTCTCTAAAGTGCATTATTCCACATTTTCGCCGGGCCAAAGCCGGCTGGCTTTAAATAGCAGATCATTCTCTACAATTATCCCCGTTAATATTTGCTGCTCGCGCAACGCATGAATCCAATTTTACTACCCGGGGGGTTTATTAATCGAAATTGCAGATTTATAGTGTATTGATCGAGTTAGTGCAGGATATGAAATACTAGGACGCGCGTTAAAACTTTATAAACGGTGCGATGAGAATAAATGGAATTTCCGGACGGTGCGCAAAGTGGGAAGAGATTGAAGGTTCGTGGGTCGGGCTAAAGGGTGTGGGGTCTTGCAGGTTCGAGGCGGTGGATAGAGACCTTCACCCTCCGTTAGGGGTTAGCAACACTATCCCCCCGCAACCCCTGCGTCCAGCCCCTCAGCCAAGAGCGACGGCTCGTCCAAGGCCGTCACCTCTGCAACCGCCAAGCACCGTCGAATACCTGCGGATGCAAGAATCTGGTCCGGGTCCGTTGACGCCCCCTCCGTCCCTGCAGAGAGCACCGGCCCCCACGAGAGCCATGGGCCCGTCGGTCTTCCACTTCCAGAATGAGCCAGCCAAGAACTACGGGCCTTTTAAAATCCCAGGCGAGCAATCCGCCTTCCGCTTCGACTCTGAAGCCACCAAGTCCATCACGGAGAACATCCAAATGACGTCATACACCTCCCAGAACAATGACCTTGAAGCGCAACCAGCGAATGGCATCGACGGTGGCCACAGGAAGTCCTTCGAGAATCGCTGTGGATCCTATCGACCGTTCGAGTTCGGCAACGAGCCAACGAGGGTCAGATACGGCCCCCACGGGGTCATGGGCCGAGAAGTCGCGGGGAAAAGTGAGGGGGAGGAGCCTTTGAACAACTACGCGGGGTACGAGGTGGCACAACGAGCCCAAATTCCTCGGCATCACGTGCGAAACGATTCTAGAGGGTCGCAGAACAGTTTCGGCCTGACGAATCAAACCAATGCCAGCACTCAGATGATGATGGAATCCATCTACGGGCCCCAAACTGTTTCGAAGATGCTGCAGATTGCACCGTCTCATGGCGCGGAGCAGCAGACGAACGTCGAAATCCAGAGCATCGAGATGACGCCGTTCAAGAATTCAGGGATCCAGGAGGACCTGGAACCCTCTTACCTCTTCCACACGAGCCCCTCGAAGGCGCAGGGCCTTCAAAGGGTCTCGCAGTACATTCAAAGTTTACCAGATTCAACGGTTTACGAGCCGACCAACGATCATCTGGTTTACCCGGAGCAATTGCTCTACGTGGACGGCGCGCAGGGCTCAATTTCCTCGCCGGAAGTCGCCAGCGAGTCCGCCTCGAGCACCGCCCCCCCTCCCCCCGCTCCGCCAGACCCACCCAACGAAATCGTCAAGAAGGAACCGACGACCGGGGAACGAATTTTCAGCGCCCTCAGGTCCGTCACGTCGCAGAGCTACATCGACGCGTCGGAATTTTACAAGTAATTCAGCGAACTGAAATGAACGAAAAATTCAACCAAACGACGTTTCTAATTAAGGAACCTAATCGTCGTTTTGCTTCCAGTTCTATTTTGTCCTCGGCGCAGCAGGTTCAACGGTACAGTTTCTCCCCACAAACGATAGGAAACGACGAAAACCGCCTCCAAGATGTACAGGATATTTATACGGAGACGGACGGCGAGTCTTTAGGTCTTGACGGTTTCAGACGTAGCTCAGATCTCTACAGCCCTGAACTGAATTTGGAAGCCCATAGAACGGCGCAGGAGGTGAGAAAATACCTTCCGCGCTTCACAGATTTGTTGGAAAAACATTTTCCCAAACCTATTTTTGTTGTTATTTTAGGTGTACAACAGTTTACAAGATCCGCCAGCATCGCCGTTATTGCTGAAGGACCACAACCATGAGTCGTATAATTATTTAACAGACCCAAGTTTCACGAGGACATCGGAGGTAAATTGTAAAGAAAAAAAAAGTTTAGCGAGGCAGCAAAAAATTGTCCTACTGTTGCTTTTCAGGATATTTTCAATAGCCTTGAACAGAGGAGAAAGAGTATGGAAAGGTTAAATAGTATTCACGATTTCATTGACCTCGATGCCGTTGACCCACCCAGGTAATCACTCGTCTCTTCAGTTATATATGTGCCCTTCGTATAAACTTTAGGACGAGGTTCTCACCTTTTCAGGAGACGAAATAGCCAGGAACTTTACGCGGCGTTGGAGGAAGTTCAAATAAAACGACGATTGTCTCAAGCGGTAGGACATCTCCTTTTTTCCTTTTTTGTTATCCAAACTGCACTGCCATTTTGATTCCCTTCTTGGCAGAGTTTGGAGGAGGCTTACGTGGCGAGTTATACGAGCGACCACAGCGAATCGAATCCCGGAAGTCGTCGTAGTTCCCAAGGACCTGATCCCGAACCTCCGCCCGACGAGTCGACCTTGAAAAGGGCCATCAGTTGCGAGAGCGTGTGTTCCGACACCAGCGTCGTCCTCAACGACCTTGAGGAAACTCCGGTAGTGGGTCTGATTTGCGTGGGACTCGAGCACGAAAGGTGGGGGGGACGGGGACCAGATGGGGAAGCTGATTTAGCGGTCAGTGTACTAGAAGCAAGGGACCTCATAGCTCCCGATGGTCGACCAGCCCAGGACACTTTTGCCAGGTTCAAACAACTACAAATATTTCCAAACTTATCATTTTATTCACGTCCCACCGTGCCTAATTCTTTGACACTTTTCCTGTAGGATCTGCTTACTCCCGGACAGACAAAGGTTGATGCAAACTAGACTCTATCGAGGAACACCATCCCCAAGTTATCAGGAGAAGTTCTTATTTCCTCTCGATGGCGGTCCAGTTGGTAGAACACTATTAGTCGAGGTAAATTAGGATTAAAGATATTATGAATAGAAGTGACGAGTCCTCTGGTGAACGGCTGGTTTCGTAAAGGTATTTCATTGGCAGGTATTTTCCGACGAATCGAGTATGAACGGAGGAGCATCCTTGATCGGAGAGGCTAGTTTAAGATTGGGTTCGTCCTTGAGGCCCCCGGCGACAACCTGGTTGCCTCTCACAGGTCCCACCTTACCTACGCCGCACTTGGGGGAATTGATGTTCTCTCTGAGCTACCTCCCGACTGCGGAGAGGCTCACGCTGGTCGTAGTCAAGGCCAGGAACCTTTGCGGTGTCGACACAGTACCTGGGGACTTCTTCGTCAAGGTCAGACTTTACCCCCCTTCGCCAAACCCCTAAACTAAGCAACTTTCTAACGACTTGATTGTTTTTTCAGGTGTACCTGCTGCAGCAAGGCAAGAAGATGCACAAGAAGAAAACGTCCGTGAAGAAAGGCGAGAAAAGTCCGATTTTCAACGAGGCGATTATCTTCAGCGTTCCAGCACACGCCTTACAGGTTCACAATATTTTCAGTCCAATAAGTATCTAATTTTAAGGCTATGAAGGGCATCAATAAGAGATGATTTCTCCGCAGACCATACAGCTCAGACTGACGGTGGCCGAGGTGAACAGTGAGCAGGGTCCGAACTCTAAAGCCTTTTCCGTGGGTCACGTGATCGTAGGATCCTCCACTTCCGGCCGAGCGTTGGCTCACTGGCGACAGATGTTGACGGCCCTCAGGAGACCCGTGGCGATGTGGCATCCACTGAGAAAATAAAATTCCACATCAACAGGAAGTAAACGAAATGGCCAGCTTGAAGGAACGGAAGATCATCTTTCCAATTTCTTGAGTCATCTGATCCTTTCGCAAGATTCAATGAAAATGTATACCTGACGTGCAAGCGGGGGTAGAAAATTAGAGGATCTGCACCCTGCGATCGTTAAATCTCGTGACCTCGCGTGTCCGTATCGCCGTTTTAAGCCGTCGGAATCGCACCAAGTTCAAGGTCAGCATGCTCCGAGGACCCGCAGATAGGACAGACTTGTTAATATCAATCAGACTCTAACTTTAAGTATAACGTTCCGGGGAATTAAATGTTTAATGTTACTTTATCTGTCGTTATCTTTGCTATAGATTTATTCGGGGTAACGAAGGTAATGAGGGCGGGGCATGCTGGTTTGTTATTCTTTTAGCACAAGGTCGAAGGTCCGCGGGGCTCAACGAGGGACATTCTCATAATCGATCGTTAAGACTGCTAATGTTCGGCGAGATCGCCTAGCTCAGAGAAAATAGCAGGCGGGTCTAAGAGTTGCCGACTTATTAACGAGCAACTTATCTTCGTACGTATATGTTCTTTGGCCAGTGTTTAAGCCGATTTGAATATCAATCGTCGCAGACTGATAGTCTAATGGTGAAATCGACATCAAAATCGTAGTACATCGGTCACGATTCAACGTAGGCTCTAATTCGCCGGCATTGAGCGACTTCACGTCGCGGATATACCTCGAGAGGAAAGTTCAAACGAGATTTTCGATGAATTTTGGAAATTCAGTTGGCAGCGAAGAACGGTAGATGAATCTTTGCTTGAAACCCGGACGAACAACTTCGTTTCGGCGTTTGCCGTCTTTAATTAAGCAACGTCCTTCGATCGTCGTCGAAATTGGGATTCAGACATTCTGAATCCTTGCATCTCAATTGAAAATCATCAGTATTGCCAGGTTGGGGTATTTTAACATTTTTTTATGACTCTCGTCTCGGCCAAAGTGCTTGGAAAAAAGTATTAGTATATCTAAGGATATTCCTTAGTCTCTTTTCAAAGTATTCGAAAGTTTTATAGACAGAAAATAATAGCGGATTGTTGAGAAAAACCTTAGTGTGGCAAAGGTGATCTTCAAGGATGATGAACGATGTATTTCACCACGGTGAAAGTGTATAAGTACTAGAGCTTCGATGAAAGTTTTCATTTGGTGTTTACGGGAATGCAAATCCAGCAAACACTCAGACGCGAACTGTCGGCATTCCGAGAGAAATGTCGATGAGAAAAAGGCCTGTGGCGACCCGTTGAAAAATCCGACAGTCAACGTAGTTGTTTCCAATGAACTGTTAATGTTTGTACAGAGTTTATTAGCAATGTACTCGGCGTGCAAGACGTTCATTCCAAGTCGATCCTCGATCTCTGCCTCGATCGAGCTTTCCACTCTACATAAACGGGTTCTACATCAGTTTCACCAGCACGAACATCTCTTCATCTCCAATGATTTTTACCTCACCCCCTCCCCCACGCCTCGTATCGGGAAATTCCGAAAAAGGTCTTTGAAGTAGTTACCGATTTTTCCGAAGACCTCGATGCTTGTCTGAAGGGGAGGAAATTATTGTACACGCAACAAAAATGCACTCTGGCAACATTGTTCTACACTCGAGTCTTCGTCGTTGGCGTTTCCTTAGTTTCGAACGTGGGCACATTCTCATTCCCCCCTTTCGTATGACCGATGCTCAGAAGAACAACCCTACTACAACCACCTGCAACAAATCTACTCGCTCCGAAAAAATTGTACAGCCGAAAGAAAGTCCACGGAGGAATTTGAAACTGGCGAATAGTTGTGCCCACGGCCTGTTCCTTCAGCACAAACTACACTATCGCGTCAAATCCTTTCTCACATCTGCTCTCTCGATATACTATGACCGAATTATACAATCTTTAAGCATAATGGACTACTCTTGATTCCGCGATCTCGTTGGGCGTTTTAGCCGGAGGATCGCTGGATGGAAGAATTGTAAAAATCCTCTGCTGTGAGCACGGGCAACGCGATCGCGACAAATCAAACGAATTAGGTAGCCTTCTGAACCTCATAGCCTATTATATACCTATAAATTTTGTACCTCTTCGTACACGGTAAACTAAGAATTCAAAGACCGTGTACACATCTATACATATATTTACACGCGTAAGCATATAAATATATATATACACACACATACGTTATGAGGAAATTTTACATACTATACTATATATATACATCCTTTTGTCATAATGCCAACTATTTGACTTCATACTTATAAAAAGAATATTCAGGTTTTTTCTATCGCCAACTACTATGGGACTAATATGGATTCTCATTAACTTCATAAATATAATTAATAAGATAACGATCGCGAACGTCGTTTACCTGCGCATTACAAATTTCAGAGGAATCTCCGAGATTTATCGTTTCTAAAAACTTTCCCGAATCATTGTAACTGCGTATTACTTAAGACTTCACTCGGATCTCTCTACTATCATTACTGTTTATTTATTTCTGTATGAAAACTTGTCATCATTATTTTAACCTTTCATGAATTTCATCTTGCATAATCAACCGTGCACACGTGGACGGTTTAAAAAAGAATTTCGAGAAGATGTGCAGGTAATCACGCGTAGCGTGTACGTATAAAAAATATTCCTGCGAACCTAAAATCAGTTGAACTAACAACTACCACACTGTTGTATGTCGGCACAAAGCTAATGTTTTATTCTTAATACCTGTGTGTAACGAATACGCATACACGTATATGTTATATGAAGCGTACTGTAAGTTCACTGTTAAAATGAAGACAAGAAGGAGCGGAAAGGGGTGGAAATAAGGGAGTAATGTTAAGGACGTTCAATAGCCTGAATCTCGTTTACAAAGATTTAGTTTTTCCATTAGAGTAGTCGCAGATGATGAAAACAAAATAGTGCGAGCGAGTGCAAGGTCGTAGAAGCTGGGAGAGAAAGACAGAGAGAAAGAAAGGGGGAACAAGAGGATGAATGAAAGATTTGCGAGAATCCAAGAGAGGAAGTAATGAGAGAACAAAGTGAAAAGAATGATGAAGACAATAATAATGCCCTGTAATTCGTGCCGCAATCTAGAAAACCCTTTGTCAACAATATTTCATATCCTTGCTAGCTAATTTTCAGATCCGTGCGCTGTAAAGGAGAATCAATATTCTATTAAACTTAAAACGTTTAAATGAACTCGCTTTTTCATGTAACTGCAGATCATATGCTGACTTATCTCCTGGAAATTGCGGAACGAATCGCAAGGCATAGCCGTTGCATGAGTGTACGATTCATACAAAAGATACTATAAAGTTTAAATTGTTTTATATTTTTGTTACGCCTCTCTGTGATATGATAAGGGCACATTCACCTTACCTTGTATATGCATTAATATCTGTATCTTATTCATTAAGGCAGAAATTTAAAGAACAATCCTTGCCACACGCCCTTACTATTGCATTTTTAACTGTGCTCGACCGTACCGAACGCTACATGTCATAAAAATATTTTTAATCAAAAAGGCTCGGGCTCAAAAATGTAGGAATTAACGAAGCCTTTTTCGTTGCATCGGAATTAATCACCATCGACGTAACTGCATTGAACCAAAACGCATTTCCGTTCTATAAATATCACCGGTGAGATAATTTATTGCATTGAGAGCGAGGTACGTTCGAGCCCATGAAAAGCATGGAATGTACCGTTACTATATTGTACTGTATTAATTATACGAAATAATCTCACTACATTAAACTTTGAAAAGATATACTACAAAAGAAGACGTTGGTCATCGTATATGGCGTGTAATACACGGAGGATCATTATAACTATATACATGATCATTGTTAACCATGGTTGCAGTTCTATTTACACGGTTCGTTTAATGAATAAATTCAGAAAAACATATATTTGAACAAATACCGCTACTTTTCTGTTTTTCATTTACTATTTAATGGAATTTTCCATGCTGGCTTGCTAGATGGAATCATACAAATTGTTTATGCTTAGAAATAGTTAAATGGAAAAAGATAAAAGAAAAATCCAACAATCTTTATAACACCAGTGGAAGAATCGATGTTTCATTGCTATGTAGTTCAACGATAATAAGAGAGGGAGCTAGCATACAATTGATTGTAAAAATAGTACATAGTAGTGTTTGCTTGGAGCAGCTTGGAGGAACAGCTGTTCTGTAGGATACACCCTGGTCGGTTCTATCAATCTTTATTTATCATGAATAGATTTGAATATGCAAATCCTCGACTCATGGAAAATGAATACTACGTCAGACGGGACACGGGAATTCGTCTTTACGACGGTGATACAAAGGTAAGGTTAATTTAACAGACACAGGGGCAACGACATAACCTTCAAAAAATTGACAGACCACGTTCGAAGGAGGAGAATTAATGCTGACAAGCCATAGAATTCTCTGGGGAAGACCTGGTGATATTCCTCGAGGAAATACCTGTCTATCACTATCCCTGAGGCATGTAATTTTCTTTGAAGAAGAAACACCTGGTCCATTTTCATTTGGAGCAAGCAAGAAGATTGTCCTACACCTCTCTGAGCCTGCCGTTGGTAAACAATTTTTTAAAGTATTTTTGATAATATTTACACACAGTAATATGTTGTAGGACAGTCAGGTGAATGACATTGAGGTATTGTTATTTTTTAGACAAAATGCCAGGCCCTGCGGATAGCAGTCCTTTCAACTATGTGAAACTGTCCTTCAAAGAAGGCCTAGATCCAAACTTTATAGTACAGTTGTCAGACACTATTATGAAATGTACTTGGGAATTTCCTCCTGTCAATACAGCAGTCGTACCTAATGCCAGTGTTCAGAATTCACAAGGGAATGCAAGACCATTGCCACAGATAAAACCCAGAACTGGCATTATAGGCATAGAACGAAGTCTTCAAGAACAACAGAAAGCTACAGACGAAAGCATTTCAATGGCCTTTCAGGATCTGAAAAAATTGATGGAAATGGCCAAAGATATGGTGGCCATTTCAAAGACCATCTCTACCAAAATAAGGGTGACTCTCAAATGTCTCTTTCTAAAGTCGACATTCATAATATGAGACCATTGCAGGAAAGGCAAGGGGACATCACAGAGGATGAAACTATCAGATTCAAATCCTATTTGATGAGCCTGGGTATCGACGATCCTGTGACACGGGATACCTATAAAAGCAGCAACGAATATTTCAAACAGCTCGCTAGACAACTTGCACAAATCTTGGAAGAACCAATAATGGTTTGTCTTCTGAATGTTAAAGCAATAGGATCAAATATGTGCCCCTTACAAACGTATAAACATAAACTTTCAGGAAGTGGGAGGGATGATGACATTAACAGACGTTTACTGTCGAGTTAATAGGGCCAGAGGCTTAGAACTTTTATCTCCAGAAGATCTCTTAAACGCGAGCAGACTGTTGGCACCGTTGGGATTACCTATAGTATTAAGAATTTTCGATAGCGGTGCTATGGTTTTACAATTACGATCTCATGACGATAATTCTGTGGTCGAACTAATAGCTTCCTTGGTAAGAAGAATTCTGACGGTCAATCATTGTGATTCTTTTTTATGATTAGTTATTAATAAAAATTCTTACAGCTGGATGCTAAAGGGTCCATGACTGCAGAAGAACTCGCCCAATCAGAAGGAATATCAGTATTATTAGCTCGGGAGAGATTGCTAGTCACAGAAAACAATGGAAAGGCGTGTCGAGATGACTCAATAGAAGCTTTAAGATTTTACCCCAATTTATTCTTGCAACGGGACACGTAATCTTTAATTAAATCCCGTTACTTGTGACATTCAGTTACGTACGCTTTTAACACACTGGAATTGTGAGCAGACAGACTCGGGTGTGATATTAAGCTCATTACAAAATACTTGTGTATTTTTCGTGCCTTTGCGCATCGTGCACAGCTCAGTATATTCAAGGCCATTCATCGACATTGTCTGTAATACCAGTATCATGTTTATACGCGTGAAGTATTCATAATAAGGTTATGCATTATCTTCTTGTAATTGTATTACACTTTGTTGCTGAAACGTTGATAAATAACATGTATTTTTTACCGAAAGCTCTATTTATCTTCTATGTTTCCTTCGGCATTATCTTCGATACCTTACAATAAATAATCGCTGGACGATACAATAATAACCAGAACACATCATGGTTAACATATAAACAGAATTTACTTGACGTTTATCCATGTATTTAATATCAATTTATACCACATTTTTTTAACATTAAAAATATATTACAGAAAATTTAAAGCAAAATTTAACGCTCAACGTAGTAAGTAGCGATCTCTTGTCTTCCAGCAAAATAAAATCCTAAATTTAACATAATCACAATGTACAGTATATTCAGAGTGACGATCTCACATCGACGTTGTAAATATCATTTCCTTGTAATATAAGAAGCTAAGTTCGGCTCCACGGTATTCGGTCTTACAATATTTAAAGCAAAGTTAATGCAGTCTATCGTGAGTACGATTAGGCTATACAGGATTATGTAACAAAATTAATATCTGTATTACTCTATCAGTCACTTTCACAACTTAAATTATATTTCAAATGAATTAGCTGTTTTACTGTAAACAAGCTTGAAGTTTCTCGATCCATTCCTGCGCAGTTGGTGCGTCGCCGGCACAAAAATTGTATGTTCGTCGGTTTGTGCGAAGCTACAGAATGCAAAAAAGTGTTGTCATATGTTCGATGAAACTACCATACAAATAATGTGAGATATTTACGTCGAAAAATGATTTGTCGTCAGTTTTCTTTGGTGGGCCTGGCATCGGTGCGGCAGGGGTTACAGACACGACTTCTGCCAAATCTTCAAGGACAAACAATATATCGTAAACATACTCCTTGTTTCCTTAACGTAATTTTGGAACCTTTTACATACCTATGTACCCTTTACAGTGTGAATCCTCCATTGCATCATAATATCTCAGCTGATGTTTTATGGAGTCTAGTACAAACCATCTTTGTTTCCAACCTTTCAATAAAGCTCCACGCTTGTAAAGGTACCCTTCGTGTGTCCTATTTTCTGCGACATTACTGGAGAACTGTTCGTAATACTGTTGTGAAGACTTTTGCATCGTCGTCACACCTAAAAGAACAGATATCAATCAGTTTCTCCCGCAAAAAATAACAGGAGTTTATAAATCTCAAGACATTTAAACGACATAAAAATCTTACTTGAATTTACACTTCCTGTGTCACCACCATTACGCGTGAGTGTGTGAGTTTGTATGTTATCAGCAACTGCTTTGTATTTCGTGCAATTCTTCGGCACGGCGTCAGCGCATTTATCATGACACACATGCCCACAATCAACGCATCGAAGACCCGCTTTCACCGGACCCCAAATCACTCCCGAACAAGCATCACAGTGAGTGGGCGTCGCTGAATCCAATCTCTCGAACCTTTGTGGGCAATGTTAGCAAATTAATATCCTATAGCAATAATAGCGTAAACCGTAAACACGTGATTCATGTTTACCTGTGTGGGTGTGCGTAGAGAGAACCTTCGTTGCCAGAAGTATTTCCGCCGGCAAGTTTTCCTCGTAAAAGAAGTTCCAACGTTGATCGTTTGTGAATTAGTCGACCATGATGTCTCACCAAAGCGGTGCTGAATGACGCATGGCGCTACGGTATCCCAATATAAACTCATTGAAACATTTCTACTATACGAAAGAAAAGAAATAATATAGAAGTAAATATTTATACGTACCGTAAGAGAGTCGGTGTTTGGCAACTCTAGTTTGTCCCACAAAACTTTCCACTTTTGTGGCAAGTGTCCCAATTCTGTTTCCAATTTATGAATTTCTTCAAGGAGATGCAAAAACTGATTGGGTACTACTGTGTCAACTCCGTCGTACCTGACCCGACAAAGTAAATATTTATATAATAAACTTATTTTACTATGAAGATTATCTTTTCGTTTAAATTATTTACCCTTGCGTCACGACTTTCCGATTACTTTTGACACCCCCATCGGCAGCTTCTGCTTCTTCTTCCTGCTGAGAATCTTGTTGCAATATCTCCAAATCATAAGCCGGTCCATGCGCCAATTCTTCTTCTAAATAATACTGCCATATATCGAGACTCGGTAGGTGGGAAACCGGTCGCAGAACCGGATGTTCAGTATTCGGGGCGTACATGAAATTGTAGAAAAGCGGACACCTGGCGTGCTGTTTTTCGATGTAGTCGAAAATGCTTTGACCAAGATTACAGCCTACATTGGTGCCAGCCAGACGGCCACCTGGATAAATGGTTTCGTCGTCACTGCCAGTGTCGACGCCTTTATGATGACTCGTCAACGAACCCCGCTTGTCTTCGACAGCAGTGATGCCACATTCCACTCTGTCGAACTCGCAGTCCAACAAAAACGTGCGAAAACGGCAAGACACCGAATGATAAGCTAAGAATTTCAAATAATACTCGTTGAATTCGAAGGAGAGGGGGAACTGCTTTTGGATCTGATGGATTATATCGAGAAACTGTAGGAAAGTTGGCGTGAAATTCGTCGTCTGCGAGTTGGCTGCAAGATTACTCCTATGTCCGAATCTATGCCCGAAGCCCAGCCACTCTTTTTCTATGAGGGTTCTGAAGCCGTCAATCGTTCTGTAATGGGGATCGAGACACACTTGAGCCACTGAGCAAACCGTTGCTGTAGTATCCCAACCATCCTCCAGGCAGACAGCTACGGATGAACCCTGTACGTCCATGAGATCTATGACAGCACCGGCGAGTTGCATCAAAGTCTGCAGTTGTTGCAACCACTCGGAACCCTCGATTAACTTGTAGAAACTCTGATCCGGTTCTACATTCGGGGAACTAGGAACGCATGCTCTCATAAGTTTCTTAAATGCAGCTTTAGTGTGTCTCACGTCGTAATACTCTACTGGTATGAAGTCTGTCTTCGGTGCTGACTCTGCTTTCGCACCCTTCATATGCGCTTTTTCTCCGAGAATGTACAAAGCAGCACGTTGGAAGGTATGAACGCACTCAGTTCCACTATCGGAATCCGCGGAATGTCGAACGGTTCCACGTTGATGAACCGAGGTCAAGGAAGCTTGAGAATTATGCCTCTTATCCTTCAAAGAACCCCACCGGCCAAAATTCTTAGGTCCTTTCCCACCTGACGAGCCAAGCGTGCCGATTGCCTTATTGAACGGGTTTCGACGTGACTGTTCAGGAGTAGCATTACGATCTTCTGCAACCAACAAAAGAGAGTCGATGCTGAGGGAACTGTCCGACATTCCCCATGCTGAACCTTGCCTCAGAACCGGTACTGGCGTAGCCGCCACAAGGGCCATAATATATTTTTCTTGCTCCAAAGTAGAAGTGGTTTCCGACGACGTAGCTTTTAAGTTTCCTGCGGATGTCGGATGTGCCTTCAGCATACCCATCACACCCTTCCCATGATATCCAGCACCTCTGATCAACAATGCTTTCGTTTTCGGGTGTCTCCAAGTGACAACAGGTATCCTATTATTTCTGTAAAGTCTACAGAACCTTCGGATACTTTCGTCCGATATCGACGAAGGAACAATTAGAAGTGCCGGGTAACTTCTGCACATCATGTAAGCGCAATTCACGGACGTTAATCGAAATGGCTCGTTTCGCCGATTGCTGCTGTGAGGCCCATTGGAGCAAAGACCCAAACGATACCAGTCCCTTACGTAACTACGTTCCGACAGACGCTCCAAGGTTTTCGCATCGGTCGGGGGCTGTGTAATGATTCCCGGTATCTCAAAATCGTCAACACTCAGGTCGTCGTCATGGCTTAAGTCATTGTTATCAGTGACTGGCAAACTCATCCGTCCGGGAGATGTCATGTATTTGTTATTCACAGTAAGATTCATGTTTGGCAAAACATATTTTTGCCTTTTCGATGACTGTTTTGGTTTGAAGCCGGCCTTGCGCGCGGTTTTTAAAAGAGTTTTCTTGGCAAAGCCCTTCAGAGTAGCATTCTTTTCTTTTCCTTTGTGATGATCCGTTTGTGTTACGAGCACTTGACCATTAAATGCGAAGTGATGAAAAATGTGCGGTGGATATCGAGCCTTGTGCACTAATTTTCGCAATGTTTCGACATTTTCCGGGGTCACCTCTTCGTCGAAAGCCAACTTTATCAACTGAAACGTACACGACCGTAGCTGCAGACCTTCCTGCAGGCACTGATCAAGCTGTGCCGAGTGCTGCACGGCCACACGTTTTTCTTTTGTCAGGGATGTTACCGGGAAAGCCCGTACTACTAATTGTTCACAAGCAAATGGATCGCACGGTATTCCTTTAAATACTATTCTATAGTTAGTTAGGAAGATGGCTCCCTCCGCGGGTAGAAGCGGCGGTATCTTTGGAAGTCCGGCCGAACTTTCTTCCCTTCCATCAGGAAGCAGATATACACGTAAGCCATCCATTATCACTTCCTCGCCAGGCAACATGCTAGGCGTTAATATCTTAGGCTTCTGTATCGGCGGCAGCCGTTTGCTTTCTCTGTGCACACCTTCGAGAGTTTCAATGTGCATGTGAACTACCCCTGGTACCATCTGATGCAGGGACCTGACATGTTCTGTGCTGACACCACCCTCCGTACATACACGATCGACAAAACGAGAAACCATTCTTATAACAGCACTTCCAGTTTCCCCAGGATCGGTTTCTTCGAATCCAGACTCAGCGTCTCCGCTATCACTCGCGACACTGTTGGTAATACTATTACTGGCTCTCTCGTCGTCGTAAGTGTTGTCTTGCCGATGGGTCTTCGCACCAATGTCCAACGGTACCAAGAGATAAACCATCCTATTCGCGTAATGAATGGCCTGACTGTACATAATACTCTCTTCACTCGCAATGAGCTCTTGTTGTTTCTCCGGATCGATAGACGGCCAAATTCGAATCTGTTCGGCAGCTATTTCCAGTGCAGACGGTTCTTGAGATTGATAAATAGAACACCGGTCGCGGAAGGGGAACTCCTTGTTTTCCCGTGGACTGATGGGACTGATAATTCCGTCATTCATAATTCGCGGCGCTGAATTCTCAGTAGGCAGATATAATCGTTTGATATCCTTCTGTACGTCTGAGTAAAACGCATCTTCCCAGAATTGCTGGTTCTGCCAGACCGGATGTTCTTGTATGCAAGAATAGGCAAACTGAATAACACCGGTACAGAGTTTCCTACAAAATGCTGTCGCGAGAGGAAGTAGCGCGGCAGCAACTCCATGCTCATCCATAGATGAGTCATCTTGCAGTGCGCAATTCATTAACCTCACCACGAGATCAAACTGTTGGTGCTCCAACATTGCTTTGTTACCGACAACGTGCTGCGATAGTTCCATGCATAATGCTAAACGTGCGGCTTTGCTTTTAAGTGCTCTTAAGACAGCTGGGAAGGTCTTCCGGGCATCGGAGATCTTGTTCTCAAATATACAATTTATACAATTACGTAAAACTTCGAGCCTACGCGCGGAATTACTAACTAAATGTCTAGTGTCATGGACAAATGAGATATGTGGACCCATAGGCACAATGCGGGGCTGAATCGGTCTCAACGACGATAATCTGAATGGACAAAGTATTTCAATGTCAGATTCGGGCAAAATTGTCAACAACTCCTTAACACACAAACGCGTTGTACTATTTACCTGACTTTCAGATTATTCTTGGCAAGACCTTCGTCGATGATTGCTTGAACTTGTTCTGGATTAACCCGAGGCAAAAGAGGTTGATGAATTCTAGCGAATGCTCCCTCCGGTGGCTTTAAAATTTTTTGTACATAGGGTTGAGGATTTGGATTTTCGTTAGTGTATAAGTGTTGTGCCAATTCTTGGATATGCGTGAGAATCAACCCTGTAAACATTTCATAATCCGTATAAGGAATGCTACGATAACTGTCAAGTCCATGAGATGATTATAACTACATACTATGATCTTGTGCTTCTTGTTTTAACTGATCGCTGAGACTACTGTATAACTCGTCCCATACGTCGCAAGGTCTCCATGGTGGGCCTCTTTCTGCGATAAATGAAGTAAAAAACATGCAGTCTAATACTCTTGTCGTAAAATCGCAATCTGTGAGTCCCCGTTCTCCCAGAAACGCTGCCTAAGGATGGAAAGAAAATTGTAAAAAATGATTGGAACAAAAATTGATTGATAGTCATAAGGAGAAAGTCAGGTTTCACCTTGTGGAAAGTGATGACTGGTTTCGGATGGATTCGTATTAATGTGAGGCAGCTACGATATCCTTGTAATAGTTGAGCAAAGGCTCTCATGAAAACGGCTCTTAACTCCTTGTCCAGCATAGGAGGATGCGGTGCCCTAGTCGCTAATGGCGGAAAAGCATAATCTGCGCAGGATAATTCCGGTTGTAATACCAAGGATAACGCATCCTGCGTTTGCGAGAGAAGAGGTTCTGGAAGTAATGAAAGAGAGACTCCATCTGGAACAATTATGGATCCACCATCCAAATCGACAACTATCACATCCATCTGTTCAGAAGAAAAAAAACATATAAATGTAAAGTTCACCAACGTCAAGCGCAGGAAATATTTGGTAATAATGTCTTACAAGTTCTGCAACTTCGTGCTTCAATGAACTATGCACACCCATGATAAATGGCGTGGGTGTACTGAGTACTTCAACTAAAGCTGCTGGCAGAAGAGGAATGTAAACGTGCGTATATCTAAACGGATACATCAGCGCGGTAAGGGCACGGCAGCCTTCAGTCAACCGAGAATAACTTGCAGAATGGAACAATATTTTGTGCTCCGTCATTACCGCACAAAATAATACTAAGACATTACGAATACCTGCAATGAAGCGAAAATATACGAAAACATTACGCGTGATAAATATTGACATTGGCATATTCTATGTCATTGCTAAATTTACCTAATTGTTGGAACAAAAGATTGACACTAGTATGAGTGATAGGAAGAGAAGGACTAATAGGTGGTTGTAGTGCTTGACGATCCCCGGCTCCTATACTGAACCTGACTTGTGGCCCACCAGCTGGTGGTACTTGTATGCATCCCAAGATGTTACCCACTAAAGTTTCTAACGGTATACCGAGGTTCTCCACGTACACGGTGTAAATAATTCCGAGACAGTTCTAAAAAAGACATTATACATTGATCATCGCTTTTATCATACTGCTGGGAACTTAATACACTGCCTCATTATTATCTACTTTTGTACCCTAAACGTTTCAATGTAGTCAAGTCTGGAAACCAGCACCAGACATTTTGGAGCATACATAATGCTATGATGCGCAATTGCCGGTATACTCCTCACTAACGTACGGCTGTCTCCGTCAACAGGATCTTCTTCTTCATCTACAGGCTTACTTGGGACGATGGAGACAGTTTCGTTGAAACACATGCATGCACAATAATGACGGTTTGCATCAATGTCTGTTAATATGGATACAAAAAATCGGGGCTCCTGTCTCTCTGTTGATAAAGCCCATCCTTGTGGTTGACAAAACTATATGTGAACAACAGAATTATGAATTGATGTAGCGCAACATGTTAAATAAACATACAACAAAAAATAAAACATACCCATTCTATGCCTTCTATAAATGGTGTATCTGGCCAATCTTTTTGGGGAAATCTTTGCAGAATTATTCCACTACTCATACCTCCTCCTAAAATTATATGTTTAGTGATGAATAGTACAACAAAAGAGCTAAATGTCCAGAACATACTGTAGGTACTTACTTTCTTTCTCGTGGTCGTATCCAACCACTACAAAGTAGTCGGCTAACCGAGACATCTCTGTGTACTCGTGGGACTGAGTGGGGTTGATTGCTCCCAACATCCCACATAAATTTTAATTCATACGATTTCATGGACCAAAACCTTGGATGTCAACGGATATTTGCCGTTTAATTAACGTACCTTCAGTAGAACATACATCACAGATACAACTCTTTTAACATATTGCAAGAACCATGGCTTCGAAAATCGATTTTTTTGCTCAAATTGTAATAATTAATGTACCGCAACATAATTGAGTAACGAGAAAAACATAAAAAAAGAGGCCCTTTTGGGCATCAGTATATTTCATACGACGATTGAAATACGGGGTCCAAGGTAAACGCAACGCACGATGACAGTCAACGAGATACATGCCAATTAAGTCACAATTCCTTCCGTCATTACTCCGTCATCGCTTAATATTTATTTTATAAACCACAATACGAAGCCACACCCCGAAGCTCCGATCCATAACCTTCTAAACTCAAGCGCCACAATCAACCACAAACGACAGACCATTAAGCATTCGTTGAACCAAGGGTGGAATCATAATGCGAGCAGTGGTGAACTGTTGCGACAGTGAATGAACGTAATCAAACGCAACGAAGATTATACGAAGGAAAAAAAATCATTCAACAAATATTTAAAATGGATTACAATCCGTATAATTATTCGTTGTGCCGATAAGACCTTACGTAACCTATAACTTGCATTAACTTTCGATAATGTACCGACGACCATCTAAATCTACCTAAATCTACCGCATTTTATGCTCCACATCTTATATTAAGATTAGTTTGTATCCACTGTTATCCACACATATGTATGTCGTGATTGATACCCCTATGCCCTACTCTATTTACTATATTTAGAATGTTTATTTTATTTCACACTTGGCAATGTTTCCGAACATCAATGTAAAAAATTGACGAACGACCTTTATCACCTGTTTGATTCTTTATCTTCACATTTTTAGCCAACTAAACAGCGCATGAGTTAGTTATGTTAAAAAGGGAATGATTATCGTGTATGTCACATGGGACTTCGGCAAAAGGAGAAAGATCATTCTAAAATATGTATATAGATTAACATAGACATTTATACAGGCATACAGACATTTTATATGAAAAAACTGACGCCGATAATACGAACCATCTTAGAAAGTTCGGGGAAGTAAAATGAACCCCATATGCATAGGATTTTTTCCGAAATAAAATTCTACGAGCTTAGAGTACAGAAGAAGACGGTTCACTTGAGAAATAAAAATAGAAAGCATTTTTTCTCTGGCACTCCGACAATGTTATCAACATTACAAAGGCCATGGATATTAACACTACTTGATAAATATTATCGTCTTTTAAAATAGTTCATATTCTGTACGTGCTTCTCGGACGCATGCTTTATGTGCTCAATCAATACATGAAAGCTGACACGACCAGGGCATCACTTTAAAGGGAGATTACACGAATCCCTACGTAATCGAAACAATTTTTTACTGTACGAAAAATAACATTTAAAATACAAATAGAAGACTCAATTGCCAGCTCAAATCATAATGCTATGCTCTGGAAAATTGGGAAAAATGTAGCAAACGCTTTCGTGTGTCGTAATAGCGACTGTCATACCGTATAACGGTAGAAATCTAGCTAGGATGCAGAACGAAAGTCGCTTAACGGTGATTCCGGCATGTAAGGCCTCATTTCAAGATAAGCATTCCTTGACGGTGTGCAACACGCCGAATTTCGTTTTTTACGATCGGCATTTGATCAGTCGGCCGTTGACGCGTTGCGAATGAAGACCTGAAAGCCTCGAAACCGTGATAAATATTAGTGGATAAAAATGTTATTCGCTTTCGGCTCCGTCGTAGCATTTCTCACAAGTATACTTATTTATTGCAAACCTCGGGAAAAATGGTCTTTGGTAGTGACCAAAATATTATACGAATTCAAGTACAACATCCTTGCGACGAGGGAAATTGCGAATGATTTCATAAAGGCCAAATATAATAAAGTCGGTGAGTTATGTTGGGAATTTAATATTATTAGCTTACTACGTAAAAAAAATTTCCCAATTCTTTCATTGCGGGTTCAGTCTCAATTTTATTAAATTTGAAATATATGACCGTTTTGAAAATTTGAATTGAACATTCGCAATCGTGGCGCATGTCTGATGCGTTTAAAAATTTTGAAACTTCGTACCAGCTGTTTCGTTTCTATATTTTTGATTGGAAATAATAGCACTTTATGGGTACAGAAAAATTACGTGAATTATTCACGATTGCGAGTCTAAGCGTTCTCATTTGGAATTCCTGTAGTCAGCGACTTTCTTCAGTTATTGCGAATCCGTATATCGGATATGCAGAAAAAGAAGCTTATAATACTGGCCTTAAAAATGTTGATTTATTATAACATTAAAAAAATATATTATTATTGAATCATGTAATAATGTATAAACAGCTATAACATTTAACACCTCAATTAATTTTGGTTTACATCATAATTTTACAAGATTTGCTACTTCAGCCAGATAAAGTAGCTATAGTGACAGGAGGTTCAAGAGGGATTGGACTAGTTGTCACAAAAATGTTACTTAAATGTGACATGGAAGTAATAATTGGTAAGTTATGGAGAATACGCAGATTTTGTCTTTATATATTGCACATATAAAATTAATACTATACCCACAGCTTGCCGTAAGATTTCTGCAGGGGAGAAAGCTATACAACAAATCAGAGAATCTGGTGTTACTACAGGATGTGCAAAAGCTTATGAACTGGATAACTCATCCTTAGAATCAGTAAGAAAATTTGCAGAACAAATTAAAAAGGATTATACCAAAATTCATATTCTTGTTAACAATGGTGAGGATTTAAAAAGTGTTCTATTGGTAAAACATGAATACAATTTTATTAAAAAGTTAAATTTATTCTCCCATTTTCAGCTGGAATAATGTTCACTCCATATGCAGAAACAAAAGATGGCTTTGAACAACAGTGGGCTGTAAATTATCTAGCCCACTTTTTGTTGACTGCTTTGTTGTTACCATTACTAAAAGCTGGTGGATCCCCTAATGATTATAGCAGAGTCATTAATGTCTCATCTTGTGCTCACCTCCTGGGTTATATTAACTTTCAAGATGTTAATATGAAGTATGCCTCACAACATATGATAAAATAAGATAGCTGTCCTTTAAAACAGTCTTATATTTCAATAATGACTTTTGTTTGAATAGGGAAGAATTTATCACAAGTGTAGCATATGCACAGAGTAAACTGGCTCAAGTGATGTTCACAGTATCATTACAAGAGCTTCTGTCAAAGAAATCCTTGTGCATACAAACATTTGCCATACATCCTGGTATTGTCAACACGGATCTGTTTACGAATTCATACATACAAAAGTTCCGATGGTTCTTGAAATACATATTCAAGGTAAGCACAGCTGAGTACTCTATTTGTCAACATACTTTAACATATGTTCTTTCCAGACACCTGAGCAAGGAGCTACGTCTATTGTATATGCGGCTATCAGTAAAGATATTAGTAAACAAGGGGGTATTTACATTAGTAATTGCAAAGAAGCTTCTATGAATTCACTGGCGTTGAACCCCACCAATCGAGAAAGATTGTTCCAACTGTCCTTGGATCATGTACAAGTTAAAAATTTTCTTGAATACTTGTAATAACACAGTATTGTGTCCTTTTCTAATGTTAATTTGACGTTTGTTTTTGTATGGCTGGTAATAACCTTTGGCAGCTTTGTAGTATTGATCTTCACTATTGGTATTCCTGCAAGTACTTAATGTTATACATTTAAACTCTGAAGGTGAATATTTCTCCTTTAAAGTTTTACTTACCAAATAGAGAATTAGTTCTTTTGAAACGCAGTATTTGAAGTGGAATGTTCGGTTTATTTATATATTTATAAATATATTTATCTATCATGAAATTGCGATTTTCATGAAAAACATATCAAAGTCTATGATCTACTAATAAGAAAGGACAAAGATAAACCGATGTATTTATCATATTCATAGTAATTTTATTCGCTTCTGTTAAACAAGAAGCATAGTAGTACAAATATTGCAAGGCAAAACAAATAACATACAAACAAATTAGAGGGGATAGTTTCGAATATAACAACGGTACAAAGCGATTTTTAAAGAAAATTCAAAAGAGACTTTTATACTAATTATAACGCATTGTATACTTTTCTCAATAAATAATTTTCTAACTCCTCTACGCTGCCATTCTAATGAAATTAAATAAAGCCATATTAATTACATAATGAATCACTTACTATGTAGTAGGATAAAAGAACATACTACACAGCTTATTATTTAAAAGAAACTATGTATCAGAACTACTTGTTGTCACATACTTTTGAACTGATATGTGTTCATTATGTTATTTGCTCACGCGAATCTCTTATTGCATAGTATTAAACCTTACAATTAAGTCAATGATAAAATGTGACTTTCACAATAATGTGCACACTTGACACTGATACAATCGATGAAAAACGTAACATCATATTCGTTGTCGTGACATCTAATTTCCAATACTATGAACGCGCAGTTTACTTACGTCTGTGTCAATGTCATAAGATTGTTATTGATAGAAACCAACACAGTAAATGTAGATCATATCAATGTCCTAGTGTGTACTACATGTGCTATGTTACTACACTAGTATTATGAAACAATGATTTGATTCATACTGCTGCTAGTAGTAAAAAACGGCGTAAAAATATTATTTGTACAAAATAATAAGCGACGACGTGAAAGTTTTGATCAAAAGTATGAGAATTCGCTAACGTTAGTTAATAACATATGTATAAAGATTCATATAAATCATATATAGGACGAATTGTAAAGACTAGAGTAACGTGCTTGTGAATCTAAAACACTGATGAGGCTTTAATATTAATTTGCCTCAAATTTTTTAGATGAAATTAAAATTTTTTCAACTATAAAAATAAACGATAATATCTCTATAGAATTCAATGCAGCTTACACCAGTGATAACAAATCCAACAAACATAAGGAAACTTTGGCTATGTCAACATGTTTCAATTTCCTTAAAAAAACAAGATAAGCACTTTTTTGTATTGCACTGTTTGTGCCTTTAGAGGAAGATAGGCTTGTGATTCGTGATAAAAACCTTACATTCTCTAAAATGAGACTTTGGGAGAATCACCAAGATCTCTGGTAATCATACCTATTTGTACTTTTGAAGTAACAAAAAATACTATACAAAATATAGTAAATGCACTTTGCTTAAAACATTTTAGAATGTCCAATTTTCGGAAAATTAGGTCTCCATCTGCGAGAATATACCGCACACAAATACTTAACAAAACATCTAAAGCTCACTTTAGATGCCAGTTATACCTTACACCAAATATAACATACTTTGAAACATTATATAACACTAATGTCTACCATATAATATCAAGGATGTGTGATGCCTACACTATTTGAGTTGTGGAAGATCGACTAGTATAATATTCAATCTCCTTGAAAATTGTAGTTTAATGTAAGAATATTTCAAAGCGTGTCAAAAGTTTGCAAAAACATAATTGTTCAAGTGAGCTTGTACTATTGTACAAATGCTTGGTAACTCAGTATTTTACTTTTGGTCAATAATTACCTAAAATTACTTAAGAGAAGAGACTGCAACTGCAATTATTATTATCACCAATTGCTGTTGTCTTCCTATTTATAGAGGTTGTATTTGTATCATATCTAGGTAATTCCTTACTGAGGGCTTGCTGAAATTATTAGATTTATGAAGTTATAATCCATAAAGAGACAAGCACTTAAAGGTAGATAACAGGGAAATTATAAGTTTCTACCTCCATGAGTTCAGCAGCTATTTCCATAAACAATCTTTCAACATTCTCTGCTTCCTTGGCAGAAGTTTCTAAAAAGTACATCCCATGTCGTTGTGCAAAATCTTCACCTACATGAGTTGGTATTTCTCGATCTTCTCTATCAATTTTGTTGCCTGTTAAATGAAGATAAACAGAATATAGGTACTCGAGTAAGGTTTTGTGTTTTTATATACGTTACAATGAAATTAAGTTGTATTACCTACTAATATCCTTAGCACTTTGTTGCTTGCATATTCCTCAATTTCCCTCAACCAATCTGGTAAACAGTCAAATGTGGGTTGACAAGAAATATCATATACTAAAATCAAGGCATGCGCAGATCTGTAATAACTCTGAGTTATTGACCGAAATCTCTCTTGTCCAGCTGTATCCCAGATTTGCAGCTATGAAATAAAGGGTATCGACATGAAAACAAGGATGCAAAATATTTACTACAATGTATATGCTACAACTATAGTTGTGTCATTTAAATACCTTGACTTTCTCATTTTCAACTTCCACAGTTTTGATCATGAAATCAACTCCAATGGTTGCACCTTGACCTGGTGGGAAGAGACCCTAGAACAAATTGTTGTTATACAAATCTGTGTGTATACTCATTTGACAACTAAACAATGACCTCAGGAAGTACAGACAGTGACTCAAAACAGCTGACTGTTCATTCATAATACAACACATGTTTTTTGAAATGGTGTAATTACTACCATCTGTGAAAAAGGCGAAATATAAATCTTTAGAAACGAACAAATGTGTCAATGTACCTGGGTAAATCTGCGCACAAGACAGGTCTTGCCAACACCCGCATTGCCGACCAAAACCACTTTGAAAAGAAATTTGTAGTCCTCCATCGCACTCGCGGCTCGAAACCCCCGTACGCAAGTGATTCAACAACGCATTTGCAAACGTAATACACGTACTTTCGACAACCGCTCACCTTCAGTCAGAAGCCCGAAAAATTACAACACACTTCCTTTCATGTCGCAACAGTACTCATTTGGATTAATATATAAGGACTACGCATGGAGATGTTGCCCTTCGACATGGAACTCTTGCTGCCATTCACTAACACTACGATCATAATTTTCGTGCAGAAACAAAATATCAACAGTCCTTACACGTCATTTTATAAACAATATCATCCTGTCTCTTTTCGTACATCGCGTGAAATTGACGTTTCTGCAGATTGCTATGGACGACAAATATAGTATAGTATTGTAGTGTACATGACCCTGCGTATAGCACTACAAGTGTTTATATACGTGTGCACCTGTCACAGTCAGCCATAGTATCTGTATAGTAAAAATTGACCACGGTAGAAGAGTCAATTGACAAGAGAGAAATGTAAAACAAAAAATCACGCACACATGTGCATTTGCGAATACACTTTTGTGTAAATGTGAGGGAAACGTCACGAAGATGTCGCCGAATGAGTACTAGCCTTCATTCATTAGCGTCGCTTTCTTCACTAGCGACACGCACGGCTACATGGGAAATCTGACCATAAGAAGCAGACTAACGGTTGCCCATTGTAACGACGCATCGGATTGGCCCAGCCGAAGGATGTAACCGCTACAGTTCCAGACGCCGCCAATAGGAAGCGCCGTTACTTCTTCATGGTCCCGTTAGAAGGTACAAAGGTATGGCAGCCATTTTACGTGGATATCCCGTTCCGCGTAGGCAGTGGTGTGCGCGTAATTTTCGCAAATAGTTCGAGTAACAGTGCTTCGGGATGTTCCTGTTTCTCAAAATGTGTTAATAAGGTAAACGTTGGCTCGTTTTACTCTAGAATTCATTGATTTCATTGTGTTACTCGTGAAAATCATCGCGATATTCAGTGTACGCGAAACGTTGCACGACGGGCGTTGGGAAAATCCAGATGCGTGGTAGCTACTTGTGCTACTTTGCGTATTTGCACAAGGCGTCTTAAATATACATCGTTGTTATGTACAAAAATGACGCCGGACGCGATTGAGACGCATAAAGACGATAACTAGGAAAATCAATAAGTGGTTTCGGTAAAACTTCATTTCTACTCATGTATATCTCTAGATATTACATAAATAGAAGCAGTTTGCACTAATTTATCCTTATCGACTTTACATACGGAGGTCGTCGTTCGAAGTAATTTGCCTTAATAAAGTTCAACGGTCTATGGATCGTATATGCTATCTTACCGTGTTCTTACATCTTTAAACGTACAATTTACCGTCATTTCGGAATTTTCTCGATGTCAAGGTTTTCGCATCGAGTGTGTTGTTTAACACATGCATTGCACATTTCGCTGTGTAAAACAGAATTTTTTCATACATATTGATGATTTTATACACCTTTTATTCGCGTATAACATCCGAAAACTTCATAGTGAGTGATGGTCGCGTGACTCGCGGTATCGGTCAGTCAGAAACATCATGAATCATCCGAGAATGTATAGTGAAAATGGCATTGAAATAATATATTTCAATTAGAACTGTTGTGGAACACATTCTTAAAATCTGCTGCAAATTTCTTCATACCGCTAGCTGTGCAAAATACTAATCAGGATAGATGCAAACTCGTGATTTACTTTTGCAATAACTGTTAATGTGTGTTTCAATAACACTTACGCCATACATTTTGTATCCCTTTACAGTGTAATCAAAGTTGTCATCTTGACATAGAACTGCTGCATTTATTTATTGGCACCACATCAAGATGACGTCAACAAAGTCCAAAGAAATAGCAGATGAGTACATCTCATCTTTGTCGGATCTCACAATCAACAGCAAGCCATTGATCAACATGCTCACCATGTTGGCAGAAGATAATATTGAACATGCTTCTGCAATTGTCCAAGCTGTCGAAACTCATCTACAAAAGGTTATTTATCCTCTATGGTTACATCTTCGGGAGATATTACCATACAGATTGATACCTTCCTGAGAAGCTGGTGTAACCAAATTGTTTCACGATAGGAAATATATTAGTAATATATTTATCATTGATATATATCCATTTAACATTAGTTGACTTCTGTCTGTTATCAATACTGATAAATATTTAAACTAGCAGGTGTTATCCATTAAAATGTCATAAAGACAGTATTATCCTTGTGGCATGTGTATATTCTCAGATAACTGTGCAATGTTTCAAAACATTACATCAGAAAGCTGAGTAAATATACATTTACTAACTACTGTTTTAAATGTCATACTTTGTTGTGATGATCTGAAATAAGCATTATTGATAAACAGACACATCTGGTGTTACTTGGATATTAAAATAAATGTCTTAAACCAACTGTGATAGTAGTACTATTGGCATAAGTATCTACATAATTACTTTGCTGCATGTCCAGTTTAAATTAGTATAAGAAGGACAGTATCACAAGTGAGTGACTACTATAAAGACAATTCTCTTATAATATTACAACTACAAGACCTTGCTTGTCATGCATGGAATACAATACTTGGAAGGAATGTCCAAGAGAGTACAAGCCTTTATACATAGATTAATGATGAAAAACCCTTAAAGATAGTAACCATTTGACTGCAATTTTATCCTTTTTAAATGAAGGTGTAAGAGAATATAAATCTGTCCTGTGACTTTGTATGTTATGCCTTATATTTATATCACTTCTCTAAGATTTATTATAAAGATAATGAAAAAATAATTGTCTAAAACTTTCTGTGATAATTCTCAGTATGATGGATATATTTACATAACGTGCAAATAAAGTATTAAAACACTTCTACATTGCTATGATTTGTTTTTAAACATTCTGCGTCTCTCACTTCTATGGCTCATATGGTAAACAAGTCTGAATTTATCTTATCGCCATAGGGCTGTACATAAACCTAAAACTTATAGTATAAGCCAAATAAAAGGAAGCAATCGAAGAAACTTAGAAAGTAAACCATCGTTGATGACAATGTAACTTATGTACAACTATAGTAGGAAACAGTGGGATAGTGTGTTATTGTGTTTTAATAGGTGAGAAGCGAGATCAAGCTACCTGTTCTCTATCTGATCGACTCCATCGTCAAGAATGTCAGCGGGGATTATCTAAATCTCTTCACTCAAAATATTGTAAATACTTTTTGTGGAGTTTTTGAGAAGGTAACGTTTCTTAAGTTTCTTTGCACCGAAATCAATAATATTTCGAAGTCAGAATTACAAATACTTTAGAGAAAATAATTAAAATATTGTGCTCAATCTCTACCATGTATCGTAATATTTATATTTTTCACTGAAACGTGATGAAGTAATTTTTCGGATATTTCGGGAGCCTATCGAACCGAAAGTAATAGAAACGTGTTAATAAACAGGTGGATGAAAACACAAGAGCTAGTATGTGGAAGCTACGACAAACGTGGAATGATGTGTTCCCGGCAAAAAAACTATTCTCGTTAGACGTACGGGTAAACAGTATCGATCCTGCCTGGCCCATCACTGCCAATCCCGCTGGCGGTACGGATACTAACATAAGGGACCCGCGTTATATACACGTAAATCCTCGCTTTTTCTCAGTGGTAAGATAACAAACGTGCAGTTCTAAGCACTGTTCGTACGGTGTAGACTGTGCCTATAAAGTTGAATAAATGTTTTAGCCTCAGCAGGCGCCGACGACTGTGCAGCCAATAGTGCCGTCAGTTAAATTGCCTCCTGGTGAACCAGTCTCTACGAACGAAGTTCTAATGCGAGAACAGCTCTTAAAGAAACAAAAAGAATTACTAGAGTTACAAAAGAAGAAGATAGAACTGGAGTTACTACAAGCCAAAGCTAGTTTAGAACAGCAACAGAGACAACTCGATAAACAAGCAGGGAGTTTAAAGGTAAATATGAAATAAAATACTAATAAATGGACACAAAAAGTTCTCTTGAATTACAAATCTGACGTTTTTATAGGCTGTGTCAGCGGCGCAAGTTACGCCAACTTCGGAATCTATAGTGGACGGAAAACAACCAGCATCACCAGCAACAACAGTAGCAGCAGCAGCAGCAACGACAACAACAACTACGCCTATTGTACAAGCGCAGAAACAACTCTCGAAACAAGTAACTATTCTCTCTGTGATAGTGCAATCGTTTAGTATGTTCCTTAAGAATGTTTCGGAGTTGTAAATCGTTGGTTTCCTTGCAGTTTCCAGCGGCTGCGGCATCTCTTTTGAAGAATGCGGGTACGAATAATGGTCCGCGAATAGCACCGGCTAGCAGTATGGCAGTAGCATCAGCGAGGCCAGTGTCGCGCGATCCACGACTAAAACCCGTAACAAATGTGGAGGAGGTCGCTTTGCTGAGCGCGGATCCTCGTCAGCGTCAGAGTACTACCGTCCAAAAGGATACTGGCCGCGGTGACGGGCAGATTCAGCCGACAGCAACCATAAACACTGTACTTTCAGACCAATTAAAACAGCAGTTACTATCGAAACAGGCTGTAACTAGCACTATCAACAAGCCTTCGACGAATTTTGCCGGTTCCGATATTCCGACGTTAAACGCTAGTAATAATAATGCTAATACAAACCTCACGAATAATAATAACAATAAAAGTTTCAGTGGTAACGCAAATAAAGATGCTGTCTCGCATCGAACAAGTCAAAAGAAAGACCCTCGATCGTCTAGTAATAGTAACGTTAACTTAAGCGGTAACATTGCCAAGGGCATGCAGAATCAGCCCGTGGGTAGTAATAGCGTCTCGGCATCATTGTCAGCGAGTAACCGGGGAAGTGGAGGAGCAGATTCCAAGTCGAAAGACGCTAAAGGCTCCGGATCGCGAGGCTCCGCGTCCTCGTCGACTGCCGACAAGTCCTCCGCTTCCTCCAAGTCCTCGCATAGGAAAGTAGGCAACAAGTCGCGGTCGAAGCAACCTCAGACATCCCCGAATAAGATGGCGAAGATCGACCGGGACGTCAGTCCGGTTAGATCCAAGTCCCGCGAGAAAGACAGCGAGGACAGTTCATCATCTTCCCGTACCTCTCCCCAGTCCTTATCTCAGACCTCTAAGAACCGAAAGAAGAACCTCAAGTCGCGGAAACGTAGTCCAAGTCCCCCGTATAGAATTCCCCGACGTAACGACACCAAGTCCAGTTCAAGCCTCAGCACTTCTGGAGGCGTAACCGAGGAGGAACAGTCCGGTTCGTTAATCGTGTCTCCTCCTCACCCGCCTGCGTTCAAAGAGATCAGGCCGAATGCCAGACAAAGAAATTATGTCAGACGGAATAAGGACGGGAGTATTAGCCCCGAATGTTCCCCAGTCAATGCTGGGAACGTCGCTGTTGCATTGGAACCGACTTTGGAGGCTGCCAGCAAGGACGAAGATCTCAGAGCTGCTCTTCCTCTGCATACCTCCGTAACCAGTGTTCCCGAAAAGAGTGAGTCTACAGTCTGCGTTTGTCCAATAGTTAGCTGTCGCAATTGCGATTATTATAATTTACCTATTACTATTTCCCCCTTTCTTTCTACGTATCACTAATTCCCTTTCGGATCTTCTGACACAGGACACTAACAATTTTTCAACGGTGTACACGAAAGTATGGTCTGTCATGTGATTGAAAATTATTCGTTACCTCCGATCTATTCCATATCTTCCTACACTTAAGAATACTTATAACATTTTTCCGAATGGACGAATGTAATTCTAATTCGAGCATAGAAATTCGCATTCGTGAAAAGTGTGTAAAGATTCTTTGTACGCGTGTTATTCCACTTTATTTTGAACTTTTTTCCAGAAGAGGACTTAGACCTACGGGTATTACCACCGGTTAGTGCCAGCAAACGACAAAGCTCCGAACACATAGAGTCAGCCGTGACGAAAAAGTCGAAGGCGGAGAAATTCGATGCGTAAGTGCTTTCACCATACTACTAAAGAAAGTTTATGAAATATCAGTCGGTATGACGTCTTATTCTTATTTTTCGGAATAGTTTGTTTGGAAACGAGGACGTTGATTTGAGGACACTGACCCACCCTAAGGCCGGTCGTCCACCAACTCCACCCCCGCCAGTAATCTCTGGAGAAGAAGGCAAAGATAGCTGGGCGAAACTAAAGACACCGTCCAAAAATGACAGGGACAAACAGGCGAATAATGCTGATGACAAACGTGATAGGGATCGTAACAGGGATCGACTGGGCAGGCTGAGACTTTACAATAAGCTTCCGGACGATCCTAAAGAGCGAAGGAGAACATTGTCTAATGACGAACAGGACGCAACACCAGGACGAAAGCGGCGGGAAAATGACAAGCCTGAGAGAAACGAAGATAGAAACATAGAAATAATAATGAAACAGGCGGCCGAACAGTTGAATCAAGGCTCCATCACGAAGACCCAGTACAACACGTTGATTCAGGAAGTGTTGCACATGAGTGAAGATCGAAAGCTGAGAGCGGCGCAACGGAAGGAGAAAGAAGCTGGTTCTGTCGTGTGGGAGAAGGGCGTGGGTATGGATGTGAACGACCGTGGATCGAATTTCGGTGGGTCGAGCGAAACCGACGGTTTGAGAGGAAAAGATCATCCTCAGAGGAATCCAAATGGTCCGCGATGGCAGAATCAACAGATGTGGCAACAGCCCGGCCCCTGGGCCCACCCACCAGGACCGCCCTATGGGCCACAGAGTCATTTCAACCCTGATTTCCGACCTATTGGCCCGTGGCAAAACCCACGGCATTTCGGCCCAATGAGGCCTGATTATCAATACCATGGCGGTTTCAGTCATAACATAGCACCTAACCCTCGTTTGGGACCTAGTATGATGGGTCCTATAGGGCCGAACGGTCCCCTAATGGCCAACTTGTTATCCAATGGTCCCGTCGGTCCAATAGGCTTGTCCAACACTTCTCTACCTCTCTCCGGAATGAACGGACCAGGAATGATAATGAACAACGGGCCCATCTCATCCCTCATGAACAGCCCGAACATACCTCCTCTTGGTCCAACCAGGAACAATTCCTCGCCCAATGCTCCATCCAAATACGACCATGAAGATGCTGATCACAACTACGGTAATGCACTGCTAAAATCCCAAGGAAATCATAGCCGTGAATTGCCACCTCCTGACACAAAACTCTTGGACGAGATCACCAGGGACACCATGAAGTCCATTAACATCGACGGTATACCAAGAGAAATACGGTACTATGGACAGACTGGTGTAGTGTTCATGAACTGGGACGATCCGAGAGAGATTGGTTTCCAGGATGGAATAAGACGTATTTTAATAGACGATCAGGATACGATAACTTGTGCATTTAATGACCAATACAAAGAATTCATCTACGAAGGAGAAGTTCATAGGTACCTTTCTTTTCTACGAAATTCATTGTATTCTTCCTTAAGATCAGAATAACTAATTGATAAACGTTTTCTCAGGATCAAGCTGGGAGCTCCTACGAGAGAATTATACGTCGACGATCGGTGGTACGAATGTTACTTTGGCGGTATGCCAATAACAATAGAGCTTGGCGGAAAGAAAATCAGTGTAAAGTTAGAAGGTCCTCCGCCGCAAGTGAAAATTGGAAACGTGAAAAGAACTGATTTGGTTGTCGCTAAGATTAATCTTATCATAAACGCCAGAAACATGGTACCTGTATTCTTGGATGCCAAACCACAAATGTGAGTAGATTTCGAACTTATTAAACGATAATATTGGATTAAATGATAATGGAAATTTGTCTTTCAGTTTTGAAATCGAGGGCAAACCACACACGCTTGAATTCATAGATGCTTTACAAACGGTTCTTCTAAATGGCCGTCCCTTCAAGGTCGAATTCGGAGGATTACCAAAACCAATTATCGTTAGAGACAAAAAGCACTTCATAAGATTCTCAGTATTGCCAAGAGGTATCCGTGCAGGACGAGTTAAGATTAAGGGAATGAGAGGAGAAGAACCAATTGATGCTCCTCCAACCCCTCCACCAGTCGCTCAAAAGGCCAAAATTGAAACTGCCCCGCTGCCAGCACCATTCCCGACTGTAGAGCACGATTCAACGTCGCAAGACGGATCGGATCTAACGTCAACACCGAAACCGGGTAAGAACGATAAAAATGCATTAGTTCACGAGGGAACAGTTTGTTGTTACGCAACATCCTGCGTCTCGAAATTATACATTAGTCTTGTAGCGGTAATTCCATGTTTTACAGATTTGCAATTGGACATTTTGTCGTCCGTATTGCCATCGGCAATGGCACCGGCTTCTGGGTTATCTTATCAAGCGGAACCGGTAGACAATCCGCCAGCACCGACACCGGCCTTATCGTTACCGTTGAACATGAGCGAATTATTCCAGCGACTGGTTGAAACTGGTATCGTGCCTAACCTTTCAGAACAAAAGAAACCGGAAGAGGAAGAGAAGAAGGAACCTGAGATTATCCCCGTCTCTTTCGATAAACCTGAAACACTCAAAGTGTAAGTATCAATATCACCTGCTGTGATCGATCAATATCTATCTCATTAACGATGATCGTTTTCCTTGACACAGAAAACAACCTGGAATCGCGACGGCTCTGTACAGTGGTATGCAATGTAGTTCCTGCGGTGCGAGATTTGCACCCGAATTAGCGACTCGCTACAGTCATCATTTAGACTGGCATTTCAGACAGAATAGACGAGAGAGAGATTCCGCGAGGAAAGCACATTCACGGCCATGGTACTACGATGTCAGTGATTGGATTCAATTTGAAGAAATTGAAGACTTGGAAGATAGAGGTACATATTTCTTTTTCTTACTCCGCTATCCTAAGAATAATAAGAATTGTGATACGATTGCGCATGATTTGTTTAGCGCAAAGTTGGTTCGAAACCGAAAAACAGACTGCTGAGTTAGAAGGTGTAGTGGCGGAAGATGCTCCTCAGGAAGCTTTGCAGCCTAGTGTTCCGGCTGGATCCGATGAGGACAATCAATGTCAAATGTGCCATGATGCTTTCGAACAATTTTACAATGAAGAGAAGGAGGAATGGCATTTAAGACCAGCTATCGGTTATGAGGGAAAGAATTTCCATCCGTTGTGCCTGGAGGACTATAAGGTACGTATCATAAATATTGACTTACAACTCTGCTTCATAATTTTTTGTATTACGTGCCTGATTACGCTTCGTCGGTGTGACGCCATTAATGAACTTTCCGTTTTTTGCATTCTTACGAAAATAGGAAAAAACTCTTGTGGTACGTGCTTCTTAAAACTATTAATATTGTCGTAATGGTATTGATTTTAGACAATCCTTTGGTGTATATTTCATATTATTTAAGTGCTAAAACTATCCCCATAGGGAAAGCATGTTTTAGATTTTCTTTTTGCTGTATTGAGAAAAGAGTTCCTGAAATCCGTTGACTTGATATTTTTTACAGATGAAACAAGTGATCTATGAGTTGTATTCATAATTATTCTATATAAATTTTATCCTGTACGTAGAAATAATTATTTCTTTCACTTTAACAACTTTAAGCGAGCACTGGAGAAATCTGCTTTGGCGCTTGAAGAAGCTATTGGAGAAATGGAAGAGGACAAGAAAGAATCCACTGAAGACAATACTGAAGTGCTTCAAACAGAAACGACTGAGGCTGAAGTACCGAACGAAGAAGAAACAAAAGAAGTGCCTGATGAAACAGAAGAGGCTACAAACGAGAATAATAAAGTAGAATCAAATAATGATCCTTTACATACTCAAGAAGAAAGTTCTACGTTGGCAGAGAAAATAAAGGATGAAAATATTGATGAAAAGATGGAATGTGCTAACCATGAAAGTGAAAATGTCGAAAATACTGATAAGGAAGAGACTGAGGAGAAACCCGTGGAAGAAATGCCTGAGCCTGAAATTTTCGATATGTCTTTTGAGAATATAAAAATCAAAGAAGAACCAATTGACGAAGAGGAAAATCAATCTCCAGAGGACCAGTTTGAATTTGCTAATATAGCAGTTAAGCAAGAGCCAGTAGATGCTGAACCAGGTACGTTTTTTCGTCCATTTCTGTAATGATTTTGTTTAACTTCATGTCCGGTAAACTGTTCTAATTCGAACGAAACATTGTGTATGTATAGATCCAGACGAAAGTATCGTGAGTGAACCGGCGCCGGTGGACACAACGTATGCTGCTGTCAAGAGTTCTATCGATGGCAACGTGGAACTGGAGTCTGCCCCAGCGACGATTCCAGCCGCCCCTTCAAAGATAAAAATCAACATCACGAAGCCTTTAACAGCTAACAAAGAGCCAGAGGAACCGAAAGAAAAAGTAGTCCCGGAAACGCCAGTAGAGGAGAAGGCGGGTCCGTTGGTACCTGCTTCCGTGAAACCCACTTTGCAGGGTAGAAAACTGTCCGTCTTGCCGCCTGTCGAGAAAGGGCAGGAACTATCGGGCCTTTGCACTATCATGTAAATAATATTTGTAATATATTTGACGCGAATCTGTGGGAGATGAAGCGCGATTGATGCGCGCTGTGCGTGATAGGACACTGATTTGTGCCTAGTGCCACTTAGAGGTATGTTCATCGACGAATTGTACATTATTTCCTGTACAGCACGTACGACCTGACGTGCGCGAGGGGAAACACGTTGAAACCTTGAGGTCACCTAATGTAACAAGAATGTTTTTGTCATTTTATCATTTCTCAGTTCAGTTAGTGATCGTATCCTTCTTTTCTCGGTATACCAAAGTATCAGATTCTAAGTATCACGAAAATATACACGTGTTTTTTTCACAATAGTGTACCAAGGAAGGAATGATTGACCACGACAAAAACGAAGAACCTGACAACGTTACAATGTTCACATGCTTTGTATTTTTATTACGCTCGGTGGATCATTCATTTTCGATGAAATATCAAAACCAGTGTTTGATTTCTCGACAGAACGTCACGTCGTATGTGTTAAGCACGATTTGTAGTGTGAGAATGCGTGGATCGTGTGTATTAAATTTTAGCATTTTTCATTTAGCGGAGAGAAGAGAGCTGACAGACTTGTACATATTATTGTAATCGACGATAACTGACACGAAATGGCGATGAAGTAGCATTCCTAATATTGTTGCGTGTAATCACTTTTTTGGCACGTGTGCAAGTGTCATGAAAGTTACGCTGATCTGCACAAGACAAGAGAAATTTCATACCGTTTGTACTTTGCTGTAAAAGAAGAAGCGTTCTCAATGGTTTCTTTTGTAGAAAAGCGATACTTATTTTGGTTTTCACAAAAAAGAAGAAAACAAACTACGCGGGAGTGAGGTGATCGTGAAGTCGAGCTATGCTCGACATAAATCCTTTTAATGCACGAATTCATTACCCAACACAGACGCTACGGAGTGTACAAATTGTGTGATATACAATTGTCTAATATAATGTACATACTTTTCGCCGACATTACGGCCGCGGTGATATCGGGTAAGAAAAGAGAAAAGCTGCTAGAGGTGCATTATTTTGTTGTATAAAAGAAAACTTGTTGATCACTCGGGTTCTGACTTCTTTTGATTTACTTATTTATGATCCTACTTTAACCTTTCTATAGTGTCCTTAATGGTAATCGCGGCTGCTGGGGGGGATAAAGAAGAATCTTACCCCTTTGAATTTTTACGAATAAATACGAATAAACGAGAAACCACTAACGTGAAGTTAATCTAATTTAGCTAAAATTCATCGTAATACTCAATAAATAGTTATTTTGAAAAGTCTCTCCGGTGTTGTATTTGTCCTTCCTCGTTAGATGGATAAGAAGATATAAAGCGCTTATTTACATTTCACTGTTTATGTACGAAGCTTCGTTATTATATAAGTAGGATGATTATCGGCCCTGCTAATAATAGCAAGGCTCTTTTTATCAGGGTTTCATTGAATATACAATCATTCTGAATATTTTACTCAGAGGCAACAATTATGAGGCCACCTAGGAAATGGTATAGTGTCTTTAATGTTTGCTATTTGCAAAACGCACTGCAAAAATCTTTCGAAACCCATTCCAAAACCACCAGTTGGCACGTTGCCGTGCTTACGGAGTTCTAGGTACCATGACAGATCAGAATTGGGAGGTATTTTTGATTGTAATTTTTGTAAATCGTCTTCACGCAAACTGCCTCCTATCAATTCGCCGACTTCCGGTGCTAACAGGTCCACTGCGGCGACCTTTGAAGAGAAGGAATGAAAATCTTATATTTTCGAGGTCATGTGGAATTGGGAATGTATGTGAAATGTATTTCTTATCACACGACCTCTCACCTTTGACGAATCACCGGTACATTCTTTCATGTAAAAGGGCTTAATATCCGATGGCCAATTTATGATAAAAATCGGAACATCGTCATTATGTTTTACAAGGAATAACTCATGTTCTTTCACTAATGCGTTCCCACGTTTCACAGGAACTTTTAAGTCATCAGAATGCTTACTGAGAATACTTAGAGCTTCATCATATGTCATGTAACTAAATTCTTTGTGTAACCATCTTGGTTCAGAAGCACCAATGGAATGAAAATCACCTGCACCCTTTTCTAGCATATCTTTTACAACAGCTTTTACTAACAGTTCAGCCTCTTCTGTTATATCTTCAATTTTGTTAACAAAGGCTAATTCAGTTTCTACCATATAAAATTCAGACAAGTGCAATCTTGACTTGGAATTCTCAGCCCTAAATGTAGGGCCAAAGTTGTATACTCTTGAGAGAGCTCTGAAAATATTTTGACAGTAATATGTTTTGTTATTATACCTCAACTGTTTCTAAATTTGTGGAATGTTTGGACTGTTCACCTTGCAAGAGCTTCTAAATGCAACTGTCCAGATACAGTCAGATATGCCTTTGTATTAAAATAAGATTCTTCTTCCGGAATACCTTCAACCTTCATACTTTTAAGAATCTCGTTAGAAGATGGTTGAACTATAAATATTTCCCCAGCACCTTCGCAGTCATTAGAGGTCAGGATAGGAGTATGTATTTTGATGAAACCTCTATTTCTCAAATGAGAATCAATTGCCCCAGAAGCTATATCACGTAACCTTAATATGCTAGAAAACCCTCTAGTTCTTGGCCTCAAATGTAAATATTGTCTAATGTAATCAGTTGAATACTGCTTCCTTGGAGCAAAAGGATATCCATCCAAAACATCACATGTGCCTATTACTTCTACATTAGTAGCTTTCAATTCTGGTCTACCATTAGGAGCTATGTCTAAATCACCCTCAGCACTAATGCTGCAACCATAACTTAAGTTATTTGGTACATCTGCTTTGGGTATGACCACTTGCAAAAATTCACTAGTCGATCCATCAGTAATATCGAGGAAAATATTGGTTTTCATCTTACGATGTGCGCGAACCCATCCCTAAACAGATATTTCACTTTACGCAAAATGTCGAGATATCTACCACCCGAAAATAGTATTAACGATAGGTTATGATATAAGAACATAAAATTTTGATCCGACACATCCAATTAGCTGATAACATTACAAAAACCAATTGCAAAGTTAAGAGAATGCAGCTAACCTGTACTTTCATGCGCTTTCCAATAGCTTCTCTCGTATTGGCATCAGCAATTTTTTGAAAATTACGTAGATCGCACTTTACAAAATCTACTCCTACCGATAGCAACTTGGATATATTCCTTGAAAACATCGTGAGGGAACACAAACAACCGTGTATGGTAAAGCCAGCCGTAATATCAAATGATTTTTATCGAAATCAACCTGAAAAGGATGTACGCACTAATACAGATGCGATAGATCCGGAAGCGGAAAATGGAGTCTCTGACACAGTTTCTTAGACCATGTTCGATGTTCTGATATGAATTTAAATATGTAAAACAATCATTAGAAGATTAAGGGTGAAGAAAAAACGATTAAGGGAGCTTTGAAATGTTATGAATATGTTTCTTCCTATCAGAATACAGAGAAACCTGAAAGATGGCATTAAATTCCAGAGACTAGGAAATTGCTGATATATTTTAAAATAGTCGGGTATGAAGCCGTTTGGAATTCGGTTTTTCCCTGCCTTCGTTTCTGCAAAGTAATCATAATATTCTGCGTCATTTTTATTTACAGAGTACCATAATAAACCGTTCAGTGAAGAAACCAATTCCACGGACATTTGCGCATGTGCCAATCAGTAAAATACGGGGAACCTGTGTGTGGGTGCACCGTTTATTGCATATGCGCATCGTTGCATCGGAAAGAGGGAAAGGCTTCGTGAATGATCGTTGAGTTTCGTTGGCGGCGAGTTCAACCGAAGAGAGGCCGAAGTTGGTTGCAAGTTTCGACGAGCGGAGTGGCATTCGCTGTGTTTCCGTCAACGCGTTAACGTGTGAATTCGTAGAGTGTCGAGCACCGTTTTGTTGGTAAAAATATCCGCACGCACGTTACCCCCGTCGTTCGAGGCACAACGGTGCAGTAGTGAATCGACTTACCGTGAAGTCATTATTTGGAGAACAGTATCGTTATCGCGGTAAACATGGCTTTGGCAAGCGACGCGATGTACAACCCGCGAATAAGCGCAGCTTCCTACGTATCGTCGAGCGTTTATTACGGTTTCGTGCCGCCGTGTACAAGGGACAATAGTCAGCAAATTAGCCGCGTTCCCGAGTGTAGAGAGTTGGAAACGGCCGGCCGAAAGCAGTGTTACAACGGTTCGGCGATGGAGACTGACGAGGCAGAGTGCGGATATCGACTCGACAGTTACCGCGTTATTTCGCCGGATACACCGTCCACGTCCCGACAGTATAGGACGGATTTCTACAGCCCTGAATATCAACAGCAGCGAGCCACGATCCAAGACGTCGGCAGAACGCAACGGATGAACCGGAAGCGCTGCAGCGGCGATCTCACGGCCGCCAGCCAGCACAAAAGGTTTCGGGAAGGTAGGAGAGAATTCATTAGCTTTCTCTCCGCGTAGCCTTTCCACACGAATGACGCCCTGGATACTTGTTGCGCGGACGGTACGAGGCTACTTCTCTTCCTCGCTAATTGCTAAAGAGATAGCGCGAGACACGCGCCAATTCGTATTTCGTACGTAATTCGGACAGTCCTTGTCAGGGGTCGCTGTGTCTGTACGAGATTCTTTCTATCGACGCGGGAAAGTCACGTCGGCAGGATAAAAAAGGTTTATTGCATGAACACTAGGTAAACACCGTAAAAGAGAGCGTGAGAGAGAGACCGCTAAACGAGTCTGGTGAGTTCTCTGCGAGGAAGTTTATAGGTTTCAAACTCACCCGTCGACTCGCACTCTTATCGAGTCGATATACTCAAATTTATAGCTTCCTTTCTTTAGCTTTGTGTTGTGAAAAATATCTTGCGATATAGTCGTAGAGATAGTTCCAATTGCTTTCATTTTTACACATTTTAAATCCTCCTAGTTCGAATGTTCCGACAGAGATATTTTCAGATTCTTATTCGATATTCAAGAAATATTGTTGTTACGTTAAAATCGGAATCATTTTGCATAATCATGTAATGGCTTCTTTCTAGCTTACCTTCGAAAAGTTACTCCGGTGGAAAGGGTAGCACCAATTGCTTTGCTTTACTCACGTCCAGGAATAAGTAATTAAAATATTCATTTAAGCTATATAGTAGAAGCCCGCAGAGAGTACTCGACCGCGGAACCTTTTCCCCACTCTTTGAGTGGCTATATTCCATTAAGCTAACATTCAAACTCATACACGGGCTGCTACTGTATACATACAATCCCTTTCATCGGCCACTTGTTGGAGTGGAGATATTGTTTTGTAAGTAGTATTGTTAAGTTGGCCTTTGCCATGGGTAAGGATACGAGCCAGAATCAGAAACGGATGGCATAGAAGACAAGCTCTAAAACTAGTCTATAAGCCAGTGGGTTTCCTTTCAGAGGCGGTGGTAACGGCCGCGTTTACTGTGGTACAGGAAATGCAATGGACCATGGATTGGCCTCGGTGCGTTATGAATCAGCACCATTGCTCTTAAATACAATCGCCGATAAGGTCCCGGAACATCGGCCGGCGCTGGTTAACGTTTGCTGCTGGGCAGCAGGTAATCGTAATTCGATAAATCATACAGATTACAAGCGTTCATTGTCCAGCAACCGGGTCGAGGAAGCACGGAGCAGTCTGGAATACGAGAAAATGTTGTTCGAAACACATGGGTGCTCTGTATATCATCACCATAGGCATCAGCTATCGGAAAATGGTTGCATCGAGACGGAGTTTTAATCGATACCTATCGAGGCCGGTCTTTTTTTCTTGTATATCTTCTTTACTCTTGTACCGAAAGCGTGTAGTCGCGCATTTATGTTAAGTATATCATTGCCATGTATGTATGGACGAAAATAAATGTTTACTTTTCTATGTGCTGAATTTATATTTTTTGTCTTTCCAGGAATAAGTCAGCCGTCCTTTAGTTGTCGTGTCAAAGTCATATTAATATGTATATATGTCATTTTATTTCAGCCTGTAAGTGATGCAAATAAAGAGCATGTTTTTATAGTTACCTAAGAACGAAGTACGTTATTTCCCCTCAGACTGTTCCTATTATTTCAACGTCCTGCATTACGTGACATTTCCGGAAAAAATGCATTATCATTGGAAAAGAAACATCCAATAAGCCGCACATTCAAGAGTTATGCTTGTGTATATTTTAGTCTTTCTTCATACAAATAACCATACATTTGCATGCATTTAGGGAACGAAAAAAACGTAATTTGCAATTTGCAAAAGTGATTCGATTACAATCAATAATCTACCATTTCTAACATTAATTAATCACGCAATAACGCGATGTACAATTCAATTGACAACTTAAGTAAACAATTAAAACTCATAAAACGATTTAAAAAGGAGAACACGCTTATCGCGCTCTGCTTACAGTCATACAAGAAACAGTCCTAAACTGTACAGAATCGTACTTAAGAAATTATTTCGAAATATATCAAATCACAGCTCGCCTAAGTTAGGCTCAAAACTTTAAAAAGTTTAGTAGGCGATGAATAGTTTAAATGTTTTCGCAAACCTGGCAATAGTATACTTTCGAGAAAGTTAACTACGATGATACAGTCTTGTAGGAATTCTATCCATGACAGATTCTTCTGCCCTTTCATCTTCGGCTTTTGCCGCCATACCGTCCAAGTCTACTTCGACTTCAGGAGCAGCCTGTGCTCCAATCGGCAAAGAAGCAGCTTCTTCTTGCCCTTCATCGTTATCTCCCTCTCCGGTAGATGCCTAACAATAACAAAATTTACTCATTTTCTCGAATAAAATTTATTTCGATAACGAGGTGAAATAAATGATAACTTAAGAAATACCTGTTGATTACCGGCAGATTCAGGTCTAGACTGATCGGCCTCAGCCAAGTCCTCGTTGTAGCCAGGCTTAGAAGTCGATGACATAAAACCGGCTGAAGCATCTAGTGGAAAAGTCGCCTGGAAATCGAAGTTAGGTCGACAGTTAGTATGTCGTATTTTACTTGATAGACGTTTGTCAACGCTGCTGATACCAACTGGCATTTCTACGTGATCTATTAATGGTAACTGTGCCATCGAGGAGGACATTGCAGCGTGACATGATGTCGCCGACTCTGCCAATGCGGAGGCTGGGTTTTCCAAATTAAAAGCCAACATCGCGCCAACTTCAGAATCTTCGTCACTCGACTGACAACTCTCGCTAGCCGTCTGATCAGTTACTTCATTCTGTAGAAACCAAAGGTGAGACTAACAATGATTACGTAACGACGACACCTACAGTTAAATTGCCAATAGGTACTAACCAGAGGATTACTTAGAGATTGAGTATTTTGTAAAGCGCGTAATGAACGTATCAAGAACGGTCGTAGTCTGTCATCTTCGCTGATAGTTTTAATTTCCTTGAGAATCATGAGTAAGTAATCGGGCCGTCGCCTATTGGATGAAATCAGCGAAGTCAATGTTTCCTTTATTTCGGCGCTGTATGGAATAGATAGATTAATCTTCTGTAATCTTGTTGTATTACGTCCTTCACGAATGCTTATTTACCTTAGACGGGAGTAATCGTTAGTAAACGAATCGTTAATGAATGATAGTACTCGGAAGGAATTAGGCGAGTCCCAAAAATTATCGGTTTGTTGCTGAGAGGTTTCGTTAGTCAGGATATTATTCCGTGCCACGGTATGTTCTCTTTCCTGTTGCTGTAAGTTAGACGGTAGCTGGAGATTCAATGAATATTGTGCTTCGGCTCCGGTCAATGATGGCAAGGGCAAATTGTCGGCCCCTTGTTCTCTGTTACGCTTGTCTCTCCTTGGAATCATAAACAAACAACTAGTGTAATATACGGGAGACACTATACTCACACACTGAAATGTCGTGAAAACAAGTTTACTAAACACTTACGCAACGGAACTATTAACACCACCACTTGCCGTATTCGCTGAAGAAACCGAATTGCTCGCAGGTCCTGGTATAGCGTCAGTCATTGTTTTCACATTTCCAGAAAGTAAGTTCTGCCTCGAATAACTGTAAAATTTCAAGGAAATACAACGAATATATTGATTCAATTCTCTTGGCAAACGGTCAAATCCCATGCTGAAACTTTTTTAATGAAATATAAGTTAGGGTGAAGATGTTAATCTGGTGCAATACATTTTCCATACAGTTAATTGAAAACAACAACACAAAAAGTAATGATTATCGCATCGTGCATGGCAATCAGCAATAAAACTCAAATTCGTATTTATATATTTACGCTTTCGAAATGCGTTTACGTACCAGTCTATTACCTACCAATACACTTTTCCTGACTTAGTTTCATACTGATTAACCACAGGAATAGAATGCCAATTCGACATGAGTTATGTACGGACAATCGCTTGAACAGGGGATGTAATGAGTAGAAGTACGAAACAGTAGATGCAAAGACAAATAATGAAGTTTATTATTTTATGAGACGATACATTAAATTTACACTGGGATGGAAGATAAATTTGTGCGACCGGTTACTGTATCTCAATAACGTTTGATCGTTGTAAACAAAAAATAATAACAATGTGCCCTATCTATTACCCTACTTTTGATAAAAATAATTATTCAAAAAAGAAAATAATTTTGATAGTTTCATAGTCATCTAACTAATCGATGATATCATCGAAAAAGTATTGGTACGCCTCATGACAATAGTTTTGTATTGCACTTTGACAGAAAGTAGTACAATGAGAAATATTTGGGTTCTTGAAGTTTCTTTACCTTCTAAAGTTGTCCCAGTAGTTGTTGGCCCGATTACCCGGCGGAACTTGATTGTTCAGTTGTTGCTGCTGCTGTTGAGAACCAGCTGGAGTAGCCACAGGTGTTTGAGAAGGGGCAGGCGACGAGTTGGGCAACGAAACGAGATTGGGTAGAGACGAACTAGGCGGTAGGGTCGCATCCGGGGTGTCGCCCAGATGATATGCGCTTCGACTCAGATTTGAATATTCCTCCTGATTTTCGATGTTCGAGACCCGCGGCGAGGCCTGGGACTGTCTCACTTGTAGCTGCAGTTGAGAAATTGCCGTGCGCATGGCTTGCAACTCCCGCTGCTGAGCCCACAACAGTTGACAACATTGCTGTATAGTCGTTCCCATCATCTGAAGTTGTTGAGCCTGGGATCCTAGCAGTAACTGACGGTAGTACTCTGTTGAACCTACCCGACATTTATAGGTAGGTGTTCATCCAAAATCTGAAGGTTCAATCAGATACAGATAGGAATCTTACCTTGTTGTAATTGGTTCACAGACGGTGTAGGACATGCCCACCAGTTTCCATTGAATCCATTTTCGATTTGCTGAGGACCGATATCCAACAAGTTTTCCGACGACGATATACCGTCGACACTTTGCTCATTAGACCCGCCTAGTGACATATAATATTTAGACGTATGGTAATTCCCAGACGTAAATTAATACTTACGATCTATGTTAGCTGGTGGTGGCCACAGATTTCCTGGTGCACTAGCGTGACTGAGCTGAGAATTAGAACCTCTCTGACTGTTCCAATCCTGACTTCCGACTTCACGATTCGAACTAGATGATTGAGCTTCTTCGACCTTCCCTATCTGTTGCCCTAATTGTCGTCGTTTCATTTGTGTTGACTGCATGTCTCCATTTACATGGTTGCTTTGCTTTTTATCAGCACTGTTCAACCCTACGAGGGGCGGGGTTGGCGTAGAGACTGGCAAAGCGTTAGATGGGTGTCCAAGGGTAGACATTAACGGTTGCTTTAAACGCTGCAGTTCAGCACGAGCAGCTTGCAGCAAAGCCGACTGTTCTTTAAGTTCTCGAGTGACTGCCTGTAGAATGACACAAGGCAAGAATCGTTGTAATGGGAGATTTATCAGGATATTCTTGTGAGAGATAATTTAAGATTTTTACCTGAAGGTCTTCGACTGTTGGTCTCCCGTCAGAGTTTCTACACTTCACATGACTGACGTCATCGGTGTCGCTTTGCCGATCAAAGGAATTGCTCAGCATACAAGCACTACCGTCTTCCTCACTTGCTTCTACTTCACCTGCACCCTCACCGGTCCCCTCTGCGTCCGGTTCTGGTTCCGAAGTAGAATCTAAACACTCCCGCATTCGGGAAGCTTCATCCATTAGAGTCTTCAAGTGAGCCAGTTGAGCTTTCATTGCTTCCAGCTCTGCCGTCTTGTCCTGAATGTTTCTTGAACCTTCTGAACTCTGTAACAAGTAAACAATCCATTCATAATAATCTCAAGCATTACACAATCAAGTAAACATATAAACATGTAAGGAAAGGCAATAAATATTTACACAGCTTCCTTTATCGGATAATTCCACAGCTTGTAATTCTGAAACGAGATGGTCCATGTGTTTTTTCTTATTTTGAAGCTGCGCCAATTTTCCTCTCAGTACAGCAGTTTCCGATTCTAGCTGCTGCTCAGCGTTAATAGGCAATGCCGGAGGGAGAGAATTACTGTTCTCCCACGACGCCTGTGACGACGCTGCCGAAATTTGATTTTCTTGCTGCAGAAGGGCCTGCTGTGCTTGTCGAGCCTCGTTTAGTCTCTCTCTCACGCGCATCTGTATGGTAACCAAATTCGCCTGATGTTCCTGTAGCTGAGCGAGTTTTCTTTGCGATTCTTCCATTTTCCTACGTAACTGCATTTCTGCAGACGCATCACCATTCTCATCTCCATCAGCTCCGCCACCGTTCTACATGTTAAATAACACGTCACCACTTACCATTCTCTAAGTCTCTCATAGATACAAGAACAGACAAAAATGTTATTCTAGGCAAAACGTACTCTACTGTTAGTAACAGAAGATAAATACTCTTCTTGCAAAGTTATATCCATTAAAACGGCAAGTTGTTTCATTTGACCTGATTGCAGATGCGTATGATCGCCTGACTAAATATACATGCAAATGTGTTAGTGACAAAAAAATATTGTTATAGTCTAATATCAACAACCTCGTCAGCGAGTCCGAGTCTGATATACTGTTCCAAGAGCTTAGACAATTTTCGTTCACTGTCATGAAGGTCCTCCACCATTCTACTTAGTTTCTCGCTCTGTGCACGTGCCCGCTGTATCGAATTTCAAGAGGAGAATGCAGACTTTTCGAGTAAAAGAGAACAAGTCGTGACGCTGTAAATTATTGTACTTACGGGATCGGTAGAGTGGTTGAGGGAATCCATCATTGATGTTGTAACTCTAATGTAGTCTCTTATTTGGTTCAGACGACTTTCAATTTGACCTCTCTCGGGCTGGACGAAAATATATAAATATTATTATGTACATTACAAATACCACATTATTATGGCTCTCTTAGGCAGGTAAGTGAAGTACCATTTTATCAACATTGCTGGGTTTTGCACCCTGCTGGCATGGGGGTGAATGGGATTGAGGTTCTGAAGGTGGACCCATCTTTTGCCAAGGAATACACTCTTCTAATGAATAATTATATTGCCTTCTACTGCAAAGGGATGCTGTAATATAATCATAAGGAATTATTGACACTTATAAGGATACATTAAGGTAAATGCCAGTGGTAAGTGCCTACCAAAATCAGAAATATCTTGAAATGAGGTGGAAGGTACTGAAGAGACCAGCCTGGTATTGCTATTTTTTGTTGTTCTCAGAGGTTCACGTTCACTCACTGGCTGCCAATCAAGCTGGAACTAATTCACAGAAAACAGGTTTTATTCTACTGAACTTACTAAACTTAAATAGGAGTCACAGAAGTACATTTCCTGTTCCTGCTAGTTCAGACCACACTGAGGCAATGTAAGATAATCTGTGGATGTGTATTATTAGAGAAACACCCCACTATTCAACCATCTATTAATAGCTTCCTAAAGTGCTAAATGTAGATAATACTGTAAGGTTGTTTCTAAAGAACGTGTTTCATTCAAAATTCAGTCCCATTTAATTGGTGTGTTAAGCGTATCTATTTTTTCTCACTTAATTCATTTTTCTTACTTTTTGGACTTGTAATAATTCACGAAACATGTGCTAAGAGGATGACTCATATTTACTATCTTATTCTTTATAATATCCTCTATAAAGCATATGCTGATGCATTGTGGCCTATTAATCTGCTTCACTAATCATTTTCAGATAAGGGAAAATCCATAAAATTACCAAATTATTAGAGAGCTGTGGATGGCCATGATATCCAGATCGATTAGCAATCTGCTGATTAGCAGCAGAGCGCTCTCTGTTCCTGTCACTTCGTCTGTTGCTCTTGGGGACAGTCCCAGTGTTTCGAGGACCATCATTAACCCCGGGTAACATAGTCCGCGTTTAGGATGATCTTTGCACTGTCGAAAAACCACCTTTGTCTGTCACACAATTCTACGCTAACCTCGATATAATTTTTCTTTCGAGATCATTTAGTGAACGCTTTGTATTTTTCAAATTAACTTTGAAACGCCTTATTTACCTGGAAACAGGGGAAAAGGATTTGCAATACCCAAGTAATGAGCGTCCAAGTTCGTAATGAGACGCGACGCGATCTACGATCGCTAAAGCCACTCCAAAAGGATGAAAGATGGTATATATGATTTGCTTACGTCAAAATACTTGGCAGAGCGATAAAAAGAATCAACCACTATAAATAAAGCTAGGGCATTGACGAATCAGTCACGATGATTGTAAGAATAAATACGCACAGTAGTTGACAGAGGGTATAACCACAATTCAACATTCGCGGCCATTTTTAAAATGTTTCCGACATATTGTTTATCTACATAGTATGTCGACCATTCATTAATAATTTCATATCATAAAAGGCTGTATCGTGTCAATGGCATAGCACATTAAAGTCGAAGGGTCAAATTTCAAAATCATTATAAGTATTCCTTTATGTTATTCAAAATGACATCTGTAAATAGGACGACTTATTTTTATTTATTTCACCATTTTGGAGCATACAATAAAATTAAAGCACAATATCCTTGTAATTTCATACATATCCTTATCAAAAATCAAAGCACGGCACAAATCAATATTTTGAATGCGTAATATACACTAAAGGTATAATACTGCCATGGAAACTTTGATCCTATCAATATGGCGATACGCTAGGTTCCCCTACCCCTTCAAGCTTTTGCACCAGTAACCCGGAAAAATGGCAACTACTTGGAGCGAAGATGAACTTGGGCGAAAGTGGGACCGCTGTTTTACAGATGCCGTACTTAAATTCGGTATTTTATTATGAACTGTTTAACAATTATTTCTGGCTACGAATAAAAAATGATTTACGCTAACCCTTACTTTTAACAGGAGGTGGAGTTGTTGTAGGAGGGGTATTTTCCTTACTTTTCTTCAGAGGTAAGATATATTAATCAAACTCTGTCACATTTAAAATAACTTAAATTTTTATGATTTTGATATTACCATAGAAATATATAACACTTTGTATTCATATATAATAGGACATAGTAATAGGTAGATAACCTTAATAGTAATAGGTAGATAACGTTTAAGGTTATATCATCGTTTTATCAATAAATTACTTAATGACCCTTTTTATAGGCAGAAAGTGGCCAATGATAATTGGTCCTGGTTTTGGGCTGGGTATGGCATATTCAAACTGTCAAAAAGACATCAATGCAACATTAAGTCAATGTAAACCAAAAGAAAAGAAAAGTGAAGGAGAAAAAAAATAGAACACAGTTGAATGTCTTTAAGAACATTCTAAACCATTACACCAAGTATAGCTGAGTTAGTTGATTTAAAACATTGTTATGATTTTACATAACACGTGATGTTGTAGTACAACTCTGAAGCTGTACAAAATAAAATTTGAACAGTGTATATATTATATTACTGAATATTGTAAATTGTATTATAAAAATAAATCATGTCATTTTCATCAGTGAAATGATTTTGTCTGCTCCAATTCCCATTCACTAGTAAATTCTTTATGAACAGTCTCAAAACCCTCAGTTACCTGAAGGTTGAAACAACGCATATTTCATCTCGACGTATTTCCCGAGAGGAAATTTTTACTCTGCTTGCGGCTATGTTTTCGGAGTAACAACCCATCAGCATAATCAGACCCATCATGGTCTATTTATATGGTAAGCGTCTCGATTGTCACTCGTATGGGGATGGACCTATTCAACGTTACATCTTGTATCGCAGTCGTCGATCAACCTGTTCTCAAAGAAGATCAGCGCTCATCCTCAACGTGTTTGTACATCAGGACGACAGGATGACACCTGAATCATATAAGACATAAAAATTTCAAAAAGAATCGATAATTCTCTTTACATCTCGAGTTTAAAGACGTCCGAAGGGTATCAAGGAAAGTGTAAGCACGTCACTGTTTTATGTTTTTTATTCGTAATAGATCCTTATTTTCACCCGCCTAATCATTTTTACATTTCAATAACAAAACATTTCAGCGCCGAGCTTTCTGTAATAGACGCGCTAAAAATAAGACTTTATCTTCGAAAAGTAATTTATAATTTCATGTCATTATTATGTCATATATCGCAATCAAAACCGCTTGGAAAAGTACTTCTTTTCCGTGTTGTTACTTAACTGCTGGTGACTTCTACCAAGGACCGTCATAATAGTTTTGCAAATGTATTAGTTTCCAGTTAAATAGTGAAATTTCAGTACTGAATACCATTGTCCATTAGATCTAATTATATAATTATTTTTTAAATGTGAAATATTTATGTAGCGAAGTATGTGAAGTATTTCTAATACACATATTGTACTTGACTTCATTTAAAATTGAGTCATTGACAGTATAACAATGTTACAGAAAATTCAGTTTAATAGTACTTTGCAATGATTTTTACTTGATATATATACCATAGAATTAGGCAGTGATGCAAAAATTTTTATTGATAACATCAAATAATGATAATGAAGTAGATTTAAACTTTAACGAAATGCTTCAAGACGCGAAATAACGGCTATATCATGTTGTGAAATTACTCAGGTTACTTTGATAATAAGTGATTCAATTCAACCTGTAACCTCGGAGCTGTTTAACGATGAAACGAGGGTCATCATAAGTACTTATACAGCAGCCACTTACTCTAAACCCACTCATACTTATAATATATGCGAGAACAAGGGAACAGATATGAGCCGACCACATAGGCAACGCAAACTCTCCTTACAAAATTAAATTTCAGCACTACCTATTAATACAATTCACTGTTATTCACTTTACAGTATCATTAGTAATTTATATTGCATTTCTGTTCCAAGGTACTTTAACATAATGTCTTCGGAAAGAAAAAAATATTACGCCGTTGAGCCAAAGGATAACAAAGTTGACAATAATATACCGGAAAGGGGTTTATGGGCAAACAAAGCTGAATTTTTACTTTCCTGTGCCGGGTATGCTATTGGAATTGGAAATGTTTGGCGGTTTCCGTATTTGTGTTACCGTAATGGAGGAGGTGAATGTTTATTTTTGTAGCTTAGGGAGTACACAAAATTTCATTAAGTTTTCTTTTTCAATTGAGTTTACTTTGTAGGAGCTTTTCTTATTCCTTACTTATTAATGCTTTTCCTGTGCGGAATACCGCTCTTTTTCTTGGAATCATCAATGGGTCAATTTGCAAACACGGGTTGTATAACAATGTTTAGGATGAGTCCAATCTTGAAAGGTAATAGTGGAAGAAAAAGAATATTAAAATAAGAAGCTTATTTTTGTTAATACACTAACATATAACAAATATCCAGGCGCTGGGTTTGCGGTCGTCATTGTCAACTTTATCTGCACCGCGTATTATAATGTAATTATTTCATACCCATTAATGTTCTTGGTGATGTCTATTCGAAGTAAATTGCCGTGGGAAGACTGTGAAAATCCATGGAACACTCATCAGTGTATCAAAGTATTCGTCTAACTTTATGATTTTATTCAGTAATGTTATAAAACTGCCTTCCTGAAAATTGGTAAATTTTAGTTAGGAGGTGAAGAGTTTATCGACAGAAATGTATCGAATTCTTCCGCCCTTATCGAAGGAGCAAAAACACCGGCCGATGAATTTTTCCAGTGAGTCTTCCACTGTTAACTCGATAATTAAATAGTTCATACATTATTGTTAACAAATCGTAATTATAGCAATCATATCCTGAGAATATCCAGTGGAATCAACGAAGTAGAGGGAATCGTTTGGCCGCTTTTCGCGTGCAATATTATATCATGGGGCATAATATTTCTGTGTATTGTTAACGGCGTGAAAAGCGTCGGGAAGGTAATTGTAATTATAAAATTAAAAATAAATACGAAGCGAATGAAATGTTGATGTTTTTAGGTCGTGTACTTTACAGCTACGTTTCCATTTATAATTTTATTAGTATTATTTGTGAGAGGTATCACGTTGCCGGGTGCAATAGATGGCATTTTATTTTACATCACCCCGGACTGGTCGCAGTTGACGAATCTGAAGGTGATTAACTATTTAATCCATACAAGAAGTAGCAAAATATTAATAATTCACGATTATCAGGTTTGGGCCGACGCTGCAATACAAATATTTTTCTCCCTTGGGCCGGGTTGGGGTGGAATCGTAACTATAGCGAGCTATAACCCATTCAAGAACAATAACCGACTGTGAGTCATTACTTTTTACCACAAATAATCTAGTGTCACCTCTTTAGCAGTTTGTTACAACAGGGATTCTATTTTCGTGCCGATACTAAATTGTGGCACAAGTATATTTGCCGGATTTGTGGTTTTTTCCACTCTGGGATACATGTCCTACAGAACAGGTATTCCTGTATCGGCGGTAGCCACCGGAGGTGATAATTTTCCTCGCACCATTCTCCGTGAAACATTTGCAACAAATTGCCAAACATTTCGTCTTTTCAGGCCCAGGATTGGCCTTCGTCACGTACCCTGAAGCGATTGCGATGCTTCCAGTACCTCAACTGTGGGCGATCCTCTTTTTCATCATGCTATATCTATTGGGAATGGATAGCCTTGTGCGTGTTACAAATAAAACATTTCAAGACATTTCATTACCGCTAAATACAATAAATAATTGTTCTATGTATAGTTCGTCCAAATCGAAGCCATTCTGGCTAGCATTTCCGATGCCTACCCATTTTTAAGGAGACACAAACTCAAGTTCACTGCCGGCTGTTTCTTTTTTTTGTTTCTGGGTTCAATATGTTTTGTGACAAACGTGAGTTCATCACAGAATAATAAACAAATATTATCCGACAGGAATAACATTCCATGTTAATTTTAGGCGGGAATGTACATACTTCAAGTCTTGGATTGGTATGCTGCATCGATATCCGTAATTTTAATTTGCTTTTTCGAAGTCGTCATAGCCGGATGGACATACGGTATTTAATTAATAATTAATTATTGGTAGTTTAGCTTATTTTCAGGCAAACTTTAACGGAACAGTTTATAATTTTAGGATGTGACAATTTTGTGAGAGACATTGAATTTATGATAAACCAGAAACTACATTGGTGGTGGAAGTTGTGTTGGAAATACATAACGCCAACTATTCTGTTTGTAAGCTAACAAGTTCATAATATTATTATTCGCAGTTAATACTGTTTATAAATTTGGAACTTATGATTGTTTTTATGCAGTTTATTTTCATTACGAGCATCGTATTCAACACGCGGGTCACGTATAACAACATTGCCTATCCAGAATGGGCTATAATTTTTGGATGGTGTTCATGTGTAGTTAGTATTCTCTGCATTCCAGGATATGCGATATTCTACTTACTTACGGCAAAGGTAAGCATATCAACTTTTCTTATATGATTAATTTGCAAAATCTCTATTATCAAATTTATTCTCATTTTCCAGGGGTCTTTACGACAGCGCATTGTAAAAGGTTTCGAACCATCTGATAAATGGGGACCGCAGCTTGCGGAAAATCGAGAACAATGGAAAGAATATATAAGGAACACTAAGACGGGACCTGATTACGTCGCCTTGAATGGCTTAAGAGTCACTAAATTATGAATTTTGAAAAAGAGTGTAGTTGTCATTAATTATTGATTCAAAATATATCACTACCCTGTCTAAAAAATATAATTGTCAAGAGTATTGAGTGTAATCGGTGGTAGCGATTTTTTTATACGTTCCCTTCTCATAGTATCAACTTAAATGGGAATATTATAATAGATTTCTATTATATGCGATACACGATATTTTTATAGATTGAAATCTAATAAAGAGACTAAGGTAATGAAACGATATTTTCGTAAAATTTTTTCAGCATTTTCAAATAAATGAACTGCCAATCACAATCGTCGCTTACTGGACTAACCAATCACCGAGCGCATACCGGTACTACGTAGTCAAAATAATTACGAATATAGTTTCAACGTTCGGATGATTTTTTTAACTAATGTTTAACAAGATTAATGGAATTACATTATTTATATAATTTACATAATTAATTGTATGATGATGAGAAGTTATTGCTCTTTATACAGCTTATTTTTTTAGTGATCCTATCGTTGACTAATGTATTTGAATTCCGGCAATCACAGGTTAGAGTGTTAACACTGTCATGGCCTTTTCCTGTTCACGCTTGCTGTGACGAAGACGTGAACGTAAGTTGTAGGGTAAGGTTTTCAGTCAATAGCTGAATTTTTCTGTCGGTGAGGTGCTCAACGGTGTTGTTCTAATATTCTCAATACACTGGTGTTTACAGTGATCGTGAGTGAACGATACAAGTTCTATTTTGCGTGCCGAATCTAATGCCCGAACCGTACATGTGACCACATGGCCACATGTTTTTCTGACTTTCTCGCTACTTATCCCCTAAACAATCTTTCTAAAAAGCAGTTCATGACAAATACTTCTTTTCTATATCACTCTTACGCCTCAAGATTACCCAAGAATTATTTGGTACGGCGATCTGACTGGCACAAATATATTTATAGATTTCAAAGTGTAGTCTACTGTATTCTTTATTCGTAAATTACATTGTGACGTTTAGTGCAAAAAAGATACTTGTTGTGTGTTTACTGTTTAGAAATACACACCCAAAGGAAGGTTTACTATTCACTAGTTGTTGAATGTATTTCATACAATTATGAAATTATATTTTCGCAACCACCGTTGTGCATTTCTTAAATTCCATTTAGTTATGAAAGCAAATATATCATCTTTGATTTATTGAAGTATATGCAGCAATGTTTTCTGCATCCTGTATAGCAAGAACAAATCTCTAAAATGTTAATATTTATGTTTAGCAAAACCATGGCGGATGTAGAAGTATATGATGAAGGTGTTGTTGCCACCACCAACACACTCCCAGCAGCCTTGTCTGCTGAACTGCCCGAAATTAAATTATTCGGTCGGTGGAACTGTGACGATGTCGAAGTGAATGAAATGTCTCTCCAGGATTACATTGCAGTGAAAGAGAAGAATGCAAAGTACCTGCCCCATTCTGCAGGTCGTTATGCTGCCAAACGCTTCCGTAAAGCCCAGTGTCCCATCGTTGAACGACTCACAAATTCTCTTATGATGCATGGCAGAAATAATGGAAAGAAATTAATGGCTGTTCGCATTGTAAAGCATGCCTTTGAGATTATTCACCTTCTCACTGGTGATAATCCACTTCAGGTAATTTATATATCTTAAGCTTCAATTATAATAAAACCTTGTCCGGTCTAAGTAAATAGTCTAATTTGTTCATCAATTTAAAATGTAGCTATGTCATGATCTTTTCTTTCAGGTTCTTGTAACAGCCATTATCAATTCGGGACCTAGGGAAGACTCCACTCGTATCGGTCGTGCCGGTACTGTCAGAAGACAGGCTGTCGATGTGTCTCCACTTCGACGTGTCAACCAAGCAATTTGGTTATTGTGCACTGGCGCGAGGGAGGCCGCATTCCGTAACATCAAGACGATCGCAGAATGTTTAGCTGATGAACTTATTAACGCTGCTAAGGGTTCATCGAACTCTTATGCCATCAAGAAGAAAGATGAACTTGAGCGTGTCGCCAAGTCCAACCGATAAACACGTTCAATCGCGAATTATATAAATAAACATTCTATCTTTAAAGTGCTGATTGTTTTGATTATCCTTAATAAACCCTGTCATGTACCCCACGCAGGTAGAATTGTGATATAGGTCATTCAAAACTCAATTAAACGTTCGGGTTGATCTGAACGTTTTTCAATGTTAATTCGGGGAAACTTTTGTAGATGAAATGAAGTCTATGGTATTGTCTGTTTTACTCAAATTGGACAATTTCGCCCGCAAGCTAAAGCCGTTGTGAATTCGCCTTAATGGTGCAAGAGTCAGTTGATGTTCATAGACTCAGTTTCGAGGTTATCTCCTTAGTGATAAGTGAAAGAGTTATGTTTGATTTGTAAAACGTCAACTAGTACACTTAATAATGGCAGGAGCGTTTAAGAAGGTAATTTATTGACAATTCATGGTCACATATACACAAAAGTATGAATGATAAATAATGAATGGAGTGCACAACAACATAGCTTAACATAACCAAAAGTTTATAAACATTTCTTATATAATTCAGAAGTTATGTATACAAGAATCAATTTTCCGATATTATAGCATACATGAAACATTATTTTTCAACTTAATTTATTTACAGTCAACACGGTTAACGGGCCTAGAAGTGTGCAAGTATCCTCATTTGGAGTTAAATAAATTGTATACGAAAATTTTAAAAGCATTGCGTAACTACCCCCAGGACTATGCTTACCGGAAACATACGGAGAAGCTCGTACAGGAAAAAGCTGAAATTGTGAAAAATGTAAATATCCAAAATAATTTTATAATTTTATCTGAAAATAATTTGTGTTTGCGTTGAATTTTGACACATGAATTTTTGTCTTACATCACAGACCACAGATATAAGTGTTATGGAAGAAAAAATAGGCTGTGGACAAATTGAGGAAGTAATTGTACAAGCTCGTAAAGAATTGCGCCTGGCATTACAACTACATGAATGGAAACCATGGGAGTCTGCGACAATAGAGCCACCCCAGAATCAGTGGACATGGCCTCCCCATCAGTAATCTATAACAATACCTGTAGAATCTTGTATATAGCATAAAACTTCAGTCATATTTATTTGACTTCAATATATATGGCAAGAAAAATAAATAAATTACTGTTTATCTCAATTGTGGTATCAAAGTCTATCGGAAAAAATCATATTGTCCTGCTTGTCCGAAATTACCACTCGTCATATTCACTTTGGCGATGACGGTATGCTGCAAATTTTTATTGAATTCGGTTAGGGACGTTTGGTTAATGTGAACGATCAAATATAAGCAGGTATTAGGGACTAAAAGGGTGTACGAGAGATGCATAGCTCCTCGGAAGATGACGGAAATCATAGGAAGGGCTACAGAAGAGAGTAGAAGTGGTCGGTGTTCTTGGCGGAGAAGGGGTAATGAGAAATGGGCACGTATAGCGCGCGGTGGGGAATAGGAAGAGGGGAAACGTTAGCCGGTTGAAGTTGGTCCCGATTCGATGGCGCGAATGCGCGCGGTTCGCATTTGCCCGAGAGACATCGACCGGTGAGCGTCTTATTCGTCTCTCCTCGGATGTAAACATCAGAGAGACTTCCGCGCGCGAAACGTGCCGATGACAACTCGACGGTCGATCGTGTAAACATTAAATGTCAATGTGCGGAGTTGGATATTCGTGTCGTGTTTGATCAGGCCGATCGTCTGGCCCTTTTACCGCCGGTTTACATCGCTGTCAATGTGATTACGAAGCCATCGATCGCGAATGGTGAGTCAGTTGTTCGTTCGGTACAGTGTTTTTTGAAACCGGTGCCTGGGCCTGTTCGTCTGACTGTGTCGGATTGCAACCTCGACGACGTCGTGGGAAAAGGACAACAGCGAAAAAAGTAAGTGCTGCAGAATATTTGATCCTTGTGATTTACATTTGCCGTATAATAGAAGCGTAGACCGTGATATTTTCGATTAACGTACACTTGCTCAGTATGCATAAGTTGCATGGCTTGTGTTAATTACTTGCAGGAGAATTCTCCTAACTACCCTTGGGCTAACGTCCCCCTCAGATCAGTAATAGTAACAGGCTATTTCGCGCGTTGCTGTCACGAATAATTATGAATGGAGCGAGCTCAATAAAGAACTAACTTTGCTTCCCTTTCGATTTCGCGTATTTTCTTTCTTCTGCTCTCTTCATTTACATACTCCTCGATGAGACATTCTCATTATACGCACACGGCGACTCGTTAACTTTGCATTATGCAAATACAGTCTCTGATAGCCCGAAGGACTTATAGACGGGCGGATTTATGAAAGTCTAATAAACTCGTCGGCGTAATATCTTCAATAACAGTTTCTCATAACGCTAATCATATACGAATGTTCTTTTCTCGTCTAATTTCCTTGGAGTTTCTCGTGTGTTGCGCACGTGCGTAGTTGCCGAGACGTGAAATGGACTGCACGCCCTATTTCCACTTGTTTCTTCGCCACGTACGTTTCCTCGTGTATCTGCGCCGGTGTAAGACGTCTGTTAAATATTTACAGAATTGTAAAATACTATCTCAGAATCGTAGATCTGGAGAACCTTGACTCCGTTATCTACTTGAGCCCGTCACGGGGAACATAATGCCTTGTGTAGGGTCATTGCTTGCTGCTCCATATTTGCATTTACATTTAGACAAACAAAATAAATGTATGACCTTATTGGGGCCGACAGCGGTAGGAATTGGCGCGATTGAGAAATCTTAGGAGTATATAGGTGTGCACGTGCCGCGTTCAGAAAGTCCCTTTCCCAAAGACGGAGCGGTGTTTTTCGAAATATGTGGAGGTTGAATGCTTCTCCTGAACGTTCGTAGAAAGGAATACGCGGCGGGTATGCGTGTCGTTGATCGTCATCGCCGATGCGATTCTCCGCGGATCATGCGGGATATATACTCTCGCCTCCGCGTATGGCATGCTCGATTTCTCGGCATCTTTTTGCACCTTTTAGAGAAACCTCCGGCGTCGACGTGGTGCTCGGTCCATGCGTGCGCCAACGACGTTCCTCGCGTTTGGCAACCGACCGCGCTCTCCTTACCGGTAGCTTTGCACCGCGGCAAAATCTCCACGGAGGGAAAAAAACCGTCGACTGTCTCCGCTGAAACCCAATTAAATCCAATAACCCGGGAGAACTTTCGTAAAAATAGTCGGCCAAGAATTGAACCAGTCATTTTAATCCCTGTGCCTTGGATAGTTTCTCGACAATCACGGAGATTCTTATAGGCGCAACCGTGAGACTGCTTTTATTAGGCATTGTCGGGTCCCTGTTTCGCAATTGCTCGCCGGCGAATGAAGGACTCGATCCCGAAACGGCCCGTTGAAATTACACGGGTTTTATTTTCCTGCGATGCCTTTAAAATTTGTTCTGCCCGTCGAGTGGCAGCAGACTGGGAAAAGCAGGTTCGCGAAAGTATTCGCGAGGCGACGGCGTAGAGACGAAAACAATGCCGATGGAAAACGAAGAGGCACCTTTCCGGCTGCGCGCCGAGACAATGCGCCATTTTTACGACGTTCGCCGGGAAAATACCTTGCTTTCTCGCGCGGTTCTTCGAGAGAGCAAAACTCCGCGGAACGCTAGAAAAATTTCGCACGATTCTTCCTCGTTGCTTTCGCGCGTGACGGCACACCTTCCTCGTAAACGTCTAATTCTGCATTAGATACGCGATTTGCGGCTTTCCATTGTCCGCCGGTCTTCGCCGACCGGCAAACACGACGAATTCTTATCGCCACGATTCCCCCCCCCCTCTCTCCTAAAACGCTGGCATTTCTCGCCGACTACGACAAGGTTATGTCACTGCGTTATCACGTGCGAAAATCGCTGAGTATCGTTAAAACGTGTCGAAACATCTGTTCGCGTCGGCGGGAAATTCTGTTACTTCCGCGTTTTTATTGGATCGTAATTAGAGTTGCTTAGAGAGACTGTTGAAATCCTTAGATAGGTGTTAGACACTTTGTGCCAGTAGATGGACCTGCTCCGATCGTGAACATTGTTCACATCCCCTCGTGCCGAATCCGGGCCTCTGGAATCTCAGTCGGATATGATCTTTAGCGGTCTTACGGTATATCCTGAGGATTAAAAAAGGGAGAATTCCCTTGGCCAGTAGGTGCCTACGTTGCCGTTATTCCGTCGTCGCGAAATGAGGAAATGCCAGTGGATTATCTTTCCGACTGATTATTTAAACCGTTCCTTAGAAAGTAAGTCACTATCGGCATACCAGGTAAATTTATCTAAACGACCAAGTGGCGTAAACCGACTTAACTGCTTTCCTCACCTGCCGGTCAAACACGGAAGTGAGAAAAAAATACGATTAGACGTGCTATCTGGTTCCTGAGAAACAAATCGTCGGACCTTAGCGTGACTTTCCGATCCGACAAAGAAAATAATCCACCTCATTGGGCCTTTACAACTGGTCCTTTTTTTCTACGCAATTTTTTGTCTCTCCCAACGAGCCTGGCGCGTGTACATTCGAAAGTCCGTTTCCGTTTCCTTCGTTGCTTTCTCTCTTTTGGTCGGCGACCTTTCGCGGCGCCACGATGATGACCTCCTGACAGGACCGCCGATAGGATCCGTCTTGAAAGGTCAGCCGATTCCCCGCGGATCGTACGTTGGTCTCCCGAAGACGAACCCCCGGAAGCACCGGCGTCGTTGATCCGCGGTTATTCTTCGCCCGTAAACGCATGAGCGTGTCCGGCAGAGGCGGCGTTAACACAAGGTGATTCGTTACTCCGACGGCGATCCTTCACGAGCGATCGCCACTCGCTCGGAAGAAGATCGGCCGCCCTCTCGCCGGGGAAAGCGATCTCTCCTTGCCTTACAAGGATCGGCCACGATCGAGAGCTTGCGCGGATCTTCCCCGACTTTTCCGACTTATCGCGACGGATTCAAACAACGAGGAAGGGCATTCTCATGGTTACCTTTCGAGCCAGTAAATGGTAGGGCAAATAAACATCTCGAAGGATTCACTTCCACCCTCTTAGCCGTAGGATTCTTCTTGGTTTTGCTCGAAATATTTCCCTCTATCGCCCATTATTCCTGCGTGACTTGATTTTTTTCTGCTTGGCTGGCTCGATCTCGTCGGTTCCCGTTTTCTCGGCGTTGAGAGTTGCTCGATTCTGCTCCTTCTCCTCGGTTCTTCTCCCTCGCCTCCTGTTATTTCTCCGCATCTCCGGACCGGCCGTGCAGCTTCTCCGGGGGGATTTTTACGGCGAGGTCCGCTCGAGGCCGGCCCGAGGGGAATTGCAGGCGGGCAACGATGGCGAGGACGACGATGCCGTTGAGGAACGAACGCGAGCAGCCAGACCACGGAAGTCCCGTTTAACCTCTCGAACCCTGATTTACGGGGCCTTCCCGAGGGCCCCGGAATGTTCATTTAACTGCATACGTAAGGACGTAGTACCCCGCGCGAGCTAGCTTGTCCGTTACGGTGCTTCGCCTAATTGAACCTTTCGGACGGGCTTTCAATTAACCGGCGCAGCTTTCGCGGAAATTCATGCACTTCTAGGCCACTCAATCTCACGAGGGAATCGTCAATTGGGACAATATTTATCTTCGATTCTTCTGTCTTCGGTGCAGCGGTATCCGCGGAAAATCCTCGTCATCAGCTTCGTGACAAATCGTTTCACGTGCGAAAAACGCCGGACCGCTTATACGGATTTTCCAAGTTGATAAACATGTAAAGACGGACAGACCGCGGTCGCGGTTATGGAGCTGCGGTATTTGCATAGGAGAAAGTCGGCTAAGATGACGGATGGTACGGAGATGCTCCGAGTGTTTGATTTACGTAAATATAGAAACGACGTGTGCACACCTGACTACGTAAATAGAGGAGCCGCAGTCGAAAGCGGCCACCAGCAGGATATGTAAAATGCCTGTCGATAATTGAAATGATCTTTTTCTCCTCACAAGTCCGTCGATCGATTATTGATTTAAGCTGCACCCATCGGAATGTCGAATGTCCTGGCAATTTATGCGCGCGTTAAAATCCTCTGCCGCGTCAAATTTACGATATTCCGAGTAAGCCAGAGACACGCTCGAGGAAATCCGTTTCGTCATTGAAAAACTCGTTTCAGTTGCCGACGACGGCGAGATGCTTCGGACTGCTTTCACGCAATATGCATCGAATCTCGAGTGCCGGTATTACACCGTGTTCCCGCGAAATCATTATCCTCTCAAAGGATCTGCATTCCGCCGGGGCTCGGCTTTTTACAAGGACGGGCATTATGAGTTCGATGCGCTTACGTAACGCGAGCGTGTTTCTCGTGTCCCCGACGTCATTTTGCCTGCATTCCTTTGGCCATTTCTCCGCATTCCGTCGTATTCTTCGACCGTTACGTAATTTCCAAGGGAAATCGACGAGTTAATATTTCCCCGGTCATCAGCGTCTTATAAAAATCGCACGATGAAGGGGAGGAGGGAGGAACTTTTTGGCCAGTACTCTGGACATGAATATTCTCTCTCGGACGGTGAGTCCCATTCCCATCGACATGTCGACGCTCGTAAATAGATGTATTACGCACTACCGGCGCTCCCACGTCGTCCGCTATCGGCGGGTATCTGCATTGCCAAGCGAACTCCCTCGCGAATCGTTCAACATCTGCGGGACTCGAAGGAGCGAGAGGAGGAGGGGCGGGGATTTCCTGGCTACGGGAGCGAGGAGGAAGACGAGAGGAAGTGGAGAGAGTCGCGGAAGGATGCGAGTACCGCTGGAGCCGGGGGGATCTCAGGACGAGGGGGCATACGGGGATGAAGAGAGGGGGGGATCTAACAGTCGTAGTAGGAACTTTCGTAAGGGCTCGGCAGCGAGATGCAATCGCGCGGAAACGTGGGCCGCGCCGTTGTTGCTGCAAGACTCCGCCGACAGACAGAAATGGTTATCGCCCAAGCCGAAGAAAACTTATGCGCAGGCCGGCCATGCCGACGTAATTACATGTGTGTGTGTGAGAGAGCCAAATGCACAGGTGAAACGAGACCCAAAGCACCGAAGGCTCGATTGCTGCAACAAAAATGACCCTTCCTGCGGTGCACAGGTTCCTCTGGTCCAAATCCGCGAATTCTACCAACAAATTGTCCCCACGTGCGTCCTATTTTTCTCCCCTCCCTCGCGCACGTGTCCTACGTTTACTTGGAGTGTTGATTGACAGACCGGGTCGTTGGAACGAATTCTTTATGGGAGGCAGTTTGAAACTGGCTAGCGAGTTTCTGTTTTCGTTCTGGATAATCCGTGTGCCAGATAAACGTATGCCTTCCACGCGCTCGGCATACCGATTGCTTTTACACGGCCGCTCGAGCTGCACCCTCTCCGCGGGCTTCTCCCCCGCCCTCGTCCCTCTCCTTATGGCGTTTTATATTCCCGCGAGCGCGTGCGACTGCGTGAAAATATGTGTCAGGGAAAGTAACCGCGGAATACCGATTCGACGACTGCCAATCGCCCAGCGGAAATCGTTAAGCGGTCATCGCCGGAGGTATAAGTCGGCGGGGGGAGTATAATCACGGTCATAATTTTATAAATTGCTAATTACGATGGAAAGGGGCGGAAGAGAAAGAAGGATCGTGCCTGTCGACTGTTTGGAGGTTCGTAGAAATTTTTCGAGAGTACGGACGGATCGTCGGAATGTCTCGGACGGAATAGAAGAGTAGCCAATCTCTCGGCAAGAGGCGGTCGGTGGGGGGGAAAGGAAGGGAAGCTATCCTCGCGATCCGTCGATCGGAAGAAGGAGCCGTGGAAGGAGACTCCGGCGAGCCACTTTAAATCAAGGCGAAGGGAGGGACGGGGCTAGGCGGTGGTCGGCACTACTGTCCGCACCCTCTGCCCCCCTCCCTCCTACTCTTCTGCAGGAGATACCAATGGGTTCCCATGGGCTCTCACGCGGCTATTCCGCGCCGGGTCCACCAGGTATCCCAGCCTATAAGTGATCTTAATGATCGCCGTCGGCTATAAACTCCGAGATTCCTCTACGCGCGCTCGAGCGCAGCGTTACGCTCCTACGGTTGCACTCTTCTCTATTTTTCCTACCTGTCCTGCCCCCCCCCCTTCCCTGGGTTCCCCCTTTTCGTAACGATGCGCGAGGACGTCGCGCGTCCTTAAATGCCCTTCGTCTTTCATTATTCCCTAGCGACGCGTCTCGCGTAGGTTCGTCCTGCAGGTCTTTATCGACACGAGGATCTTCGTCATAGATCAAGCTCCGTATCTACGGATCTCCGGATCCTTGTAGATCCTTATCCTAAGGTCTTTAGAGCTTTTACACGATTCCCGAAGTCGTTCGACTCCTTGACGATCTCCTTGACGACTCGTTTTGGGGGGACCATTTTTTCCAAGTTAGATATTTCCGGTGAAATTGCCTGGCGGTTCGACGCGAAAATCCAGACCGGTCGGCTACGTCGTTTTCGTCTTCTTCTTCTTCTTCGCGGCGACCTCGATCGCTCACGCGACTCTCTCGACGAAACGGAGAAGGAACTTGCGCGGCACGCGGACCGATATTCTCCTTTCCCTCCTCGTTCCGTTGCTTCGTTTCTGCTCGCCGCGGGTCCCAGCCATTCGCGGAATGTGCGCACCGCGATCGCCAGCAAAGGCGGCCTCGAAACAAAGCGAGAGTGAGGTCTTCTCGCACGGTGCAACGCCTGTGGAAAACGAGGGGAACTCGTTACCACGCACGTCTCATTATCAATCGACCCACTCAGCAGGTATTCCCCATCGCCCGACGAGTTACCGAAAAATCGCACTTTTCAAGACTCCAAGTGAGCCACAATCCCTTTGCTAACGATTTTACCTGATCCCCAGTTCCTCCTGGGTCCACTGTCTCCCTCTTGGCTTTCCTGTCCTGGAAAATTGTGCGATCGCGGAGGGACGACAAGCATCTCCGGTATTTCCGACGGCGAGGCAGGAGAAGTGAACGTCGGCATTGTTACGCGGAGTTAGAAGGTTACCGTTCGATCCCGAGCGGAGGCGTTTTACCGCGTCGCTCTCGGCTCGCTCGCGATAAGCCCATAGAAAAGGAAAGTGCGGCAGGTTGGGACGAATAGCGTCGAATCCGTGAGAGCGCGTCCTTGGCCTGCGATCGAGCACCGATCCTTCCCTCGTCCCAATACATATCCCTGCCACCGATAATCTCGTGCGTTCGCCGGATAAGCCGGGAATTCACTCAAATCCAACACACGCGCGACATAACTAACTCTCGGCACTCAAGAATTCTCACAAACACTCGTTCATTTTCCCTCTGAGGAATCACGTCCAGGACCTCATTGTTTAGCGAACTTGAAGCAACGAAATTCAAGCCTTCTCAATTATCGTACTCACGTCCCACGTTTTTCTTTCTCCCTTAATTTTTCAGAAGGATGATACTGTCCTGTTAAAAATTCCCCTCTGTGCCGCGTGCTCGTTTTATTACGCTCTGCAGTGGTGCTTTCTTTTCGGGCCGGTTGGTGAATCCTGGCAAGTGCATCGACCCGGGACCTCGAGTAAGGAGGTCAAAAAAGTCTCGGATGACATAATGAGGATAGCCTTATCGATTGCCCCTCGCCGCGGCGATGGTGAAAGATGGCCCTCCCCCCCCCCTCTCTCTCTCTCTTACCCGCGTTTCCTTCGACTCGCGATGCCGATTGCCGGCTCGGTATGCGCGCAACGCTTACTAATTGGTACGGAGAAATCCGCCGTGGCTTTTTTGTTCCGGAAACAAGTGCAACGATCGCTCGCCAGTGCGGTACCGTTTCGCACGACTAACCGGCCCGGTGAGTTCCACGATCGTCGCTCATACGCTTCCACATTTCCGACCTACGAAGGAATTTATTAAATCATCGAGAAACCCATCAATTATAATAACACGCTTCATTTGTAAACTTCATCAAGACGTACCTAAGAAATTTCTATTCTCCACAATTTCGGTAACACTTCATTTTCCTTTACGTAGGTTTTTTTATGCTACTTTTTTTCATCGACTTTCATAGACCCGTTTCTTATGCGTCTTGGTGTAGTCGATGCACCGGTTAACGAATACCGGCATTACGAATGCCGGATAAAAGGAAAATGCTTTCACCCCGAAACCAGGAACAGTTGGATCGCGGGGCGATCTGTGGGCACGTTTCGAACGTGAGAACGCACGTGCTCGTAGATTCCACGCGTATCACGCCTGCCGATATCAATGGAGTACGTTCCTTTCATAAGATTGCCTTTTTTATTCGCTTCGACAATGACGCGTGGAAGGCATTAGATCGCCAGTTACGAACGCTCTTAAATCGTCGCGTGAGAAGAGAGAAAGATTTCTCGAGAAAAGAAATTTAGAGTAACATCGAAACGGTCTTACCGGTGTTTATGGAAATCCTTGTTCCGTAATTTATCAGGCACTACCCTTGCAACGATTTGCACTTACCCGAATTGTCTGTCAAAGATAAATCTTTGCCAAACATCTGTATGGAAGGGCGAGTGGGGGGGGGGGGGGCTTTCGCTCGCGTTTAGGTTTTAATTAACGAGGCACACTCTCACGAATCCCAACGACTTCCCTGAGAACTCGTCGAAGGTGTAGTTAGCCGGCAGACTTTGTTCCTCGCGAAATTATCTTGGCCGTCCTCTTTGCTAATCTCTCGATGCTCGTAAGAGCTATTTCCAAATCGCGTGGATCGACAGGTCGGAAACAGGCACGAAAGAACCTCGTGGAGAGAAAGAAAAATGAAGAATCGGACTTTCGTCGGAATGGAAAAGCTGTGGGACAACTTTCGAATCAACGACGAGACGATCCTCGGCGAAACGTGGATCATCTTTCGAAAATCTTATTCGTATCGCCCTAAGAGATTCGTCATCGCGTGAGAAAGGTCGATTAAATACATTGCCCGGCGAGGGCAACAATGAAAGGAGTCGAACTCTCGGTGTATCGTTCTCATTTGTTTTTTCTTTTCATTGGACCGTCGGGCCAGTGGCCGCCGAGCGATTCTTTCGTTTCTTTGCTCTCTGGCCGGCGGTCATCGGCGGATCTGGGTCGCAATCAAGATGAAAGCTTTCCTCACCGGCCGATACTATTAACGTTCAATCGCGCGCCGCCAAGGACTTTCCCGTACTGGAAGTGCGAAACTCTGCGCCGACACACGCCGGCGAATCTGCCTGCACGCATTCGTTCCCCCGCATTCGCCTCGCGTATCGACGTTTACGGCAAGTATTGCATTTCCTTTGGAAAGTTCCTCGATATCCATCATTTCGGTCTTGCACAATTTACAAAGCCGCACGATTAACGGACTTAATCAATCATCCTCGAGTTTCATATTACCGAGATTTTATTCTGGCTGAAAGACGCAAGTTCCACGAATATTTTCCGTTCCTTTGGCTCGTCATTTACGAGGGTCTTCGTCGTCGAAAATCTCACATAGCCCCCCCCTTCTCCTAAGTTTCATCGCGGCCCGTACGATTTCGCTGAAATTCGCGGCGGTATAATAGCCAGTGCCCGCCTTGTATACAGTTACGAGGAAGCGCGTAATGACTCACGCACATTGTGCGAAATTGCAGGTGGTCGCGTGTACCCGCGCGTTTACGCGGCTGTCTTATTTATGCTGCTACAACTCCGGGGCCAGAGGCGAGAGCGTCGCACGGTCCTTGCGCACAACCGTAGGATTCCTTGCGTTGTCACCCGCGGAAGCGGTAATCCTTTCCCCTCCCGAGCGAACTTGGCCCGAACGGCGTTAAAGAACACGCCGGCATCTCGCCGAGATAAATAATCGAGCAATTACATCGGTCTTCCATCTGCGACCATTTCATTTATTTTCATCTACCAATGCTAGGATAATAAAGGTAGTGGCGAAATTGGGAACAACATTAAGAGGGAAAGTGAAGGACCCCAACTTGCCCCGCCCCTTTATTCATCGTTTCTTCGGTTTATTCCCACCTCTTTCTTCCTCCGCGGCGTGGCTCGGTTTCTTCGTGTTCCATAAGTCGCGAGGAGTGGTCCTATTTGTTGCAAGGACACCTACGGACAGCCTTGACTTTTGCGCGACTGGTCCGCCTCGTAAAAACGTTCGCGTCACATTTCGTCCTGAGATTTCTCCCCGGCGATGCGCGCCAAGTGCCGTAAACCATCCTCCCGGATTCCACGTGTCTTTCCAGCGGCAACTCCTACGTGCATTGTGTCAGAGCCACGACCATAGAAGCCCCGCTATCTTCCCTCTATCATCTCCCGCCGGCAATTAAAATCATTTCCAAACGGGCCGCAATGGGCGTCTTTTACGGCACGAGTAAATCGAGAGTCCTGGAAATGCGGGGCTTTACGTCACTGATCCGCCGGAATACACATCCCCGGACCTTCGACCCGGAGGAAAATCTCGCCGCACTTTCTCCCGGCGTACGACGGAAATTTAGCCGCGATTTCGACCCCCGGCGTTTGGTTTATTAAATACAGCTGCGACCTTTGACCTTCGGCCAACGTGCAGGGCAATAGAAACTCTCGCGGAGGAAGTCTTACGAGTCTCCCTGCAATGCCCGTCCCCACCCTTGGCCCCTCTTCCATCCCTTTGCCCTCTGTACCTCGATATTCCCTCGCCACCCTCGCTATCGTCTTCCTTGGTCCGCGTGCATCCTTCCCGACGATAAAACTGATTTACTCTCGCGCCGTTCGAACAGCTGGTCGATGTATGTGTATGCACTCGCGGATCCCAAGGACTCTTGCAGTGAGCACCTCGAGGTAATTTCATTTACGGCCCAAGCAGTCGTCAGCGCGTGCCGGCTGAATAAAAGATCGAACACTCTCTCTTTTCGGTTCGTCTATATTTCTTCCTTCTTTCTCACTCTTTCAAAGTCTCCCACGGAACTTTATACACCCTTGCCCTCTCCTACCAATTTATCGAATTCGTAAAAATTAGATGAAAGTGGAAAGGGTTTTTCAATGGACGGGGAATTAATGGTTTTCTCGGGAGAATTAAGGTTAGTTAATATGGGCAAAGAAAACGGGAAGAAATATTGGACCTGGCGTATCTTATACCGGCCTGTGCCGAGCGAAGCATTAATCCCGAGAGCCATTGTAAACTATGGGCGGGGAAAAAATGGGGGTAGATTGACGATCGCGAGCGTGTAGAAACTCGTTTGGGTCAGATAGGGCCTCTTCCTCTCGTAGGGCCCTATCCTGTCCGCCTTTTTCCCGGTCCGTCGATTCTCCGGCCAAGAGCTGGTCCGCCTATCTCAGCTACAAATATCCAGTTTCCCCGTTCCAAGTTCTAAGACGAACGACCACTCCCGTCTTTCTCGGCCGGACGATCGGCAAATTTTCCCGGCAGTTTGCCTATCGTAATTCCATGGGCGAAACCCTTTTCACTTATATTTACGTTTACCGTGAACGTCTATATTTGGATAAAGTCAGCACTGCTCCGCGATCGACGAGCGTCGTAGGTGGTGCAGATTGCTTCGTTGCTTATCCGATCGGAGGATTTCGCAAACTTGCCTCACTTATCTCATTCGGAGATTCTATCAGGGCTTTCAGGTAAATTGAAAACGATTTCGCGATCACGCGGTTCCCACGGCGCCGTTAGCAACTCCTCTCTTTCCCCTCCCCCTCCCCTCGATCTCCGCGGACAATCTGGCGAAAATTGATATTTTCGCAAGAACCGCCGTCGTCTGCAGAAATTGCCTTACTCCACCACTTTTTCCCTCTTCATCGCGGAAATTCGCACATGATTTCTCCATCACAGGGTACTATCCACAATGATCCGATGAACGGAGGTAATTCCGATATCGAGTTTCACAAGACAGAGAGATAACTTCAAATGCCAATGATGAAAGTGAAAAACTGGAGTGGATCCGTAGGTTTGGGGAAAAACGTAATAATCAACACAGCTACCTTGTGTTTTGCATAATTTACTTTCACTTGAGTACAGTTAGTGACGGAAGAAGTTAAATACAATTACTCTCTAAAACCAGTTATGGGTGTTTTCGGCAAATAGACATTGTCTTTTGTTCCAACGGAATTCCGGTAGTTTGAGTACCATGATTCCCACGAATTCCTAGAGTTTTCAAGTCACGAAATAATGATTGGTCTGGGTGTGTGGGCACTTAAAAATTCATTTGTCCGGCGTTTGGCCCGAAGGGCGGCATTGTTCGCCGGCTTTATCGTGAGTTCCCGTGTTCCCTCGGGTTTTCGTATCCGTTCCGTGGAGGCTCGTAACATCGCGCGAAAGTCAAGTGTATGGCTTATCGAAAGTCTCGGCGGTAGGGCGGTCGCTCCACTCCCAAAGTTTCTTGCCGCTGCTCACTTTCACTTTTTAACGACGCGTCGAATCAAACGGTCTACCCACGCGCCGTAAGCCGAGAAAAATATCGTAAACACTGCTCCTTTCCCAGCAGCGGCTCTTCAAAATCATTCCAGCGGGATGGTCTTTGAACGCTCAATCGTCACGAGCGGAATTTATTCCTTGATTTCTTTAACCGACCGGGATTAATCCGATAAGGTCTTGATGCCGTTGCAATCTGCAGGAAATCTTGGATTCGCGGGAAGGATTCGTCCTTAGAGGATCACACGGTCGTGGACTATGCCAGGCATGTGGCCGTAACAGGAGAGAGTCCGCGTTACACGCGGGACAATCAAACGACGACAGCCGGCCGTTAGCGCGTACCACCGTGGAATCCGCGCGTTTCAGCTCGTGAGAATCCGCCAACGAGTTTTTCCAGCATCGACATGGTCGCTTTTCCAAGCGACCGAAGAATTATCCTTTCCAGAACTCTCATAAGTCTAAAATCGACTCCCCTGGAATCTCCAGAAATTGAATCACATTCAACGGATGTAGAAACTTCTCGTCCTTTGGGCAAAATCTGTGAAATTTCCTGAGTGCAATGGTAATAGGAATAACGAAGTTTTCCTCGGCGAGGGTTCCACGGTTCTGACGTTCCGCGGCGGTCCGTTAGACGGCCGAAAATTTGCCCGGGTGGCTGGCGACGGCGTCTGAGTTCCGCCTTGGTGATTCCCGGTGTCGTTCACCTCCCGATCGGGGAACCTGCTGGTGAAACGACCCGTAGGGGCGGTCTAGGTGCGAGCATTATGGCTTGTTTGCAGTGGCGCATACTTCTCTTCGGCGATTCTCCGCGCGAGCTCCTCGTTTCTCTTCTTCCTCCTCCGCCCCTTCGCCACGTCCTTGTTGGCCGTGTGCGTGCGTACCTGCTCGTCCCTGCAGCTACGTTTCTCCGCGGCGTTCACGCGTACCTCGCCGTAGGAGTCACGGCTCTTGAGCTCCTGGCTTTCGTTATTCAAGAGTTGTTGGCGCAATGCCCGGCCGATTACGTCCCTACGGCCAATCCTCCTTGCGTCCCCACCTCGACACGTCCACCGAATCTCAAGGCAATGCAATGATCCTCAATCGGGAATCTTACGATCCAATAGCCTGACACCACAGGTACAGAACAATGGAGAAAAGCATAAAACGGCGTATGAGGATATTTTGTCGTGGCGGTTTGGTGCCGTGTTGTCGTGTACCTTAAATCAACGTTTCAATTTCGCCAATCGATATTCCCGTTGGTGCCCATAAATCGCCCGGTCCCATTTGCCTGGCGGGAGAGTACGGTGGATCCGAGGTAGATTTCGCGACGGTCCAATGACTCAGCTGGCGGGGGGGCCTTACATTGTCTTCTCCCGCGGTTTGTATTCGCCTCGTGCTCTGTCTCGGTAGGAAGGGCCTTATCTCGATGATCCCTCGGCGTATATGCGCGCGAGGAAAAGCGCCGTTGGGAAATATGCACGCTACGGAGAGCAAGAGCTACGTGATGCGCATACGGAGAGCGTAGGAAGTTTCGTAATGAATATTACTTTCGAGGAGACGTTTGTTCGCCGCTTACTTTCCTCCTCCGTGGCCGATGTTGGGCCCTATCGCGCGTCTTCATCGCGCCTACGTTCGCGACAGATGGAAAATCCGAGGAGCCGATGCCGTCGGGGGCATATCGGCAGGATCTTTACGACGTTTCCAACGCATTACAGAAAATTCACGCGGCCCATTTCGCAGGGACGAGGATGATTACGAGAACGTTTACTCGCGGCTCGGGGAAAACATAGTTTCTACGCTACTCAGGGACACGGTTCTCAGATTCCCCAGAAACTGCTTACACATATTTTTTAGCGTACACTTTATTTTCTTGCTTGCTCGTTTTTTCTAGTACGCGGTATCCTGGGAACCTTTTTACTTGGGTGTTTAACGTTGTACCTTTTTTTGTCGTTGCTGTATTACACAATTGGCTACGAACTGACCACCGACAAACAGATTCCTGGCTAGAAGCAACGGGAATTCTTCTCCCAGCGGCGAATCTTCCGTCTCCATTTAACTTACCCGTCGGCCAGCGATTTGTCACTGGTGACCGTTGTCGGACGACCATGAAAACGCGTTGAAATCAATCTCCGCGCGAAATTACACGTTTCGCGGGCCGGCAGAAAGGGCGGGCGATAGGTGGTCGTCGAGCAGGAAGAGAGAATCTCCGTAGATTCGAACAGGAACACCGAAGATAGGAGAGAACGAAGGCTAGGTTTTCCCTCCCATTTTTCTGGTTGGTCCTGCTAGTTCTCTGCCGTTTGCGTCAGTTTACCCAATGATCTTGACTTGGAATTCTTGTGGTGGGGATTTACGAACTGTATTTTGGGGACAGGTGTGAAGGATTATGACATTGTCCGTCCGGTTTCGAGGGAGTAGGTGTCCCGATAAAATCGATATGCGGTACTCGTCCTAAGGTCAGTTGATTATCATTTCGCGAGGGACTCGTTGCTGTCGATCGTAAAGCAACAAAGCTTCCCTTTTTGTCCCCGCGTAACGTACGGCCGCTCGTTAATCCCTCATAAAAGCCCGGCGATGTAGCGAACGACAGGCCGGGAATTCTGAAATGCTCGTCGGCCATTATTATCCCTCGGACGCCGTACTCCGTCGATTATTCGGTAATAATCGCCGAATCACGTGCGCCGGCGACGCTTTTCAATGCATATCCCCGCCTCGTCGACGCGGATGAATAATTCCGACACGCGCCGTCGACGCTTTAACGAGGACCGTAAGGTCTAAAATTAACTTACGGCTATCCACCACTGACGGTCATTACCGGCTTATGGTCCCGGCCAAAGTAATTGCTCCTTCGTCAAGTAAAATCCTTTACGAATCGCACTAACGAAAGCTTTCCCCGTGCAATTTTCGTCCAATATTTTTGTCCAATTTCTCAAGCGGATTTTTCGCACGATTCAAAGCGTGTACGGATCGAAGACAATGTTGGCTTGTTCCTTTAGTGCTTTCCGGGCGATTTGCCGTTATCCAACAGTTCCGGCGCGTTCCTATCTTTCTGCCGCGGAGAAAACGGCCGTCGCCCGCAACTGACTTTCCAATCGACGCGAAAAAAGCCGGCTTTATCGGCATCGCGATCGTATTAAAGTGTCAGTCCTGAGCGCGACGGGCCCGAACGGCTAAGCGACTCGGACTGCTCGATGAAACGCGCGGCTGTTCTTAACTGGCTGCACTCGTACTTAACGAGGACCGACCGCTGGGACCGGCTTTGTCGAACGCAACCTTGCCCAGACGATAAGATACCTTGGGCATTTTCGCATTCCTGCTGGTTGCTCGCCGGGAAATTCGCGCGCATGAAATTCCGCGACGATGAAACGACTTTCCATCTGCCATTGGAAGTATCGGTAAAAGCCGATGATTTCGCGACAGGCAATTTCCGCGACTACGTTGCCGGGCTAGAAGTCGGACAATGAAGCGCGCTTCTCATCGGTTTCGACGTTTCCATCGCAAAAATGTGCTACGTGCCGGCAAGATTATCGCCGGTAAACGGACTGCAGAATCCTCCATCTGGCCAATAAATGTGCGGCCGAGGCCGTTATGTCGGCTTTGCAGGGCCGTTGCACAGCCGCTATTACGTCGTCAGCCGCGAAGAACGACGATCGACGATAACGCCGAGATACAAGATAAATAATAAGACAATAAATAACGGCGACGAGAGAATAGCGACCTTCGCGAATGCATAGGGAAGGGATACAATCGGAGACGGAGGGGGCAAGACAAAAGGGAAGAGAGGAAGTAATCAAATCCTCAAATAGTTGTATTGCCGAAATGAAAAGATTCGCATCTAAGGTGGAAGGGTTTAAAGTTTGCCGCGTTAATACTTGCGTTACATTCAAGAACGGATGACAGTAGAAAATGTAGGTATGGCCGATTGACGTTGGAACTCTCCTGCGCGTGTAGCCTGTTGGACTTGGACGAAGGATCGGAAGGAAAGAAGAACCGGATAAACTGACGTACGGCACCGCGGACGTATCGGACGTGTGTAGGTAGAAGCGTATACTATACGAGATCGGCCGAGAAACGAGCCTAAGGAAAAAGCACGATCGGCCATCAACGGCCGGGGCATTGAAAGGAACGACTCGGTTCTCGGCTTGCTAACTGTCTTGTCCCTCTCCCTCCTCTTCGTCCTGCCTTTCCTTCTCCCTCGTCGTCCGGAGGATGGCTTTCCTTCCGCATTCTCAAATTCCAGCAGAGCAGCCGATGATTTCTAATGGCTCGGCCCTGCGATCGACGCTGATCTTTCCGTTTTTCCCGGAGATCCAGCGCTCCCCATCTCCTTCCCCTTCCCACCACCCCGGAAGCAATCTCCGGCGATTTTTCCAACGCGGCACCAACATCGGGGATCTTATCCAACGGCACGTGCGGGGCTGTAATCGAAGGGAAGTGTCGTGTACGACAGGAAATGCTGGCCAATGACGGCGATGGAACGCCGTGTTCTCGCGACTAATTGAATTTATGCGCTTGCTATCCGCGAGGTGAACAGGTGCCGAGTGGGATGGGCGTCAGTTAGATTCGCCTTCTGCGGAGCTCGTCTGACCCACATGCGAGTGAGGACAGTCATCGCGAAGGTGCTCTCAGTAGAATTTCCTCTGTCCCCGACCACTTGAAACGAGCCTTGAGAAATACGCCAGACTCATCGGTCGGTCATTTTTCATTACTTTCCCGAACAACGGCTGAACGTTCCTTCGAAATCGAGACATTTGTCAGTCCTTTTGCGTTATTCCCTCGAACCGATGAAGATTCTATCCTTGATCGGTAAGGCATCCTTCATCGCACATGCGGTGTCCAGGACTTAGACGAATATCCTTCGGCTCTTGAAAGCTATCCCGAAGCTCAGCCGGCGGTGATTTTTCATCACTTTCCCGAGCGCGCGATTATCCCCCCGTCGGCCGATGAAGGTTAACGGTGGTTCTCCACGGCGCTGACCTTGACTCGGCCGACGCTGAGGAACGGAGTCTCGCTTTGGGCCCAAAGCGATAGAAAGCCAAGCGCGATTCCGACGAGCGGCAAAAATGCCCGACACACTTTACGGAGTAGCGCTTATTACGGCCGGCCGACGCGATTACGCGGCCCGCCGATGAAAACGATGTCATCGTACGACCTCCGCCATCTCCTCGGCTTTTTTGGGTCAGCCACGCGACAGGTGCGCATTATACGAGACAATGACGCCGACGCGATTTACACGAACCGCGGGGCAAGGGGGGTAATCGTCGGGGAACAAAGCGAGCGACGGACATCGGAGAAAAAATCACTGGATAATGGAAGAATAGAAGCGCAAATTGTAACCGTCCCTCGTTACGGTATGTGTGTCACGTTTACTTGTCTCCGCGCTGACAATGCGCTCGTCATTTCAAAATAAAATTGCAGGGAAATCGTGACTCTTGTCCCTCCTGCTTGGCCATACTTCCAGCTGATCCCCACTATCCTGGTCTTTTGAAATTTTATTCCCCGCACGAATGGTCGGGACGCGTTTCATCCTTTCTTCGCATTCCAATTGCAAATCCCTTCGCTTATCGGCGCACCACCGTTTCTCCCCCCTCACCTCTCTTCCCTTCTCTCGACCATTGTTCGACGAAAACTGGGCCGTTCCACGGCTCGGCGGGTTTTCGCATATTCATGACCGCCGGTGGAAAAGTAAAAACTCGAACAACGGTGTTGGCGTGTCTGCCGGCTAAGACATTGGATAGTCAGAGAGCATCGTCGTCCTCGTCGTCCTCGTCGTTGTGCGATTTCATCGCGTTTCTCCGGCGGGCTCTTCCGGTTGCCCGGCAGATGCGACGATACGACGAAAACGAACGCCCCCCGGCGTATAATTGCGCGTGACTCGCTCGTTAATCTGCCCATCGATTCCGATCTTCCGCCGGCGTGTTTCGCGGACTCGCCGGCCGGGAAAAAAGAGGTTGCCGAGGATACGGCGGGACACGGATCGAAACGATTTACCCCGATGTGAGGGACCGTGAACGGTCCCGATGCCCCGTCTAAACTCGCCTGCGAAATCCACTCTTGCAAAATCATCTCCCATTCTCCCTCGGCCCTCCTACTTACTCTGTATTCTTTCGCAAATCTCGGTAAATATTGAGCGAGGACGGTACCGTTGGAAGAAATTTACAAACGTTTCCTCTTCGATTCATTCGCCGGTGGGCTATCGCGTTTCGCTTATCGCCTCATGATAATAAACCAGGAACGTTATGTGCAGTTATCGGGGTCGCTTCGATCGACTACGAAATGAACCGTCGATTTAAAAGCAACAGGAAATTCGAGGTCAAGTTTGTAAAAAATGCCAAGACGAAAACATCGCTAGGAGGCTCTTGCTGCTGGAAAAAAGGTACAGTAGGGCCCAGTTTACGTCACGAACAACTCACTGACCTTAGTTACGTTTCTTTACATTTTCGAGGTGCCAGTTTTTCAACGATCTTCACCAAGGACGAACTCTAAGTGTATCTCAATCACATTACCACAAACTTAAATGCGTAATTGATATTCGAAATTTAAGTGACACAATTTCAAGGACGAATAATCTGACGACTGCGCAGTACGTGTTGTGTATCGCTTTGGAGTTGGAGTGGTAAAGTTCATGATGGACGGTTTCCTCGGTGAAATAGATTCAGATATTTCCGACAGCGTCGATCAGGCTGGTCCGACCTTTGAGGGGCGGTTTGCTCCCGGGGGAAAACATGAGGAATGCCGTGCGCCCGGAAGACGTTGATCCTTTCATCCTCGCACCTCTTCTTCCTTCCATCCTTGCCACGCCACGTGGAAGTCAGCCACGTCCGACGTTTCGACGTTTAAACTCTTACGCGCCTTACGTAACGGCGCGATTAATAACTCACGCAGGAATGCCGGGATTCCGAGTGCGACAAACATTTATTTAAGCAGCACGCGACGAGGCTAATCGCCGACGACAGCCGTGGATATGGATTACCCGACAAAGGAACCCCTCATTTTTCAGACCTGTCTTTACGTTCGCGTGGCACTGCGGTTAATAATGGCGCAGCTTTTTCAGCCTTCATCGTGTCGTTGATTTTCCAAAGGAGTAATGAAATCTTCGTCTCGGAAATATAGAAATATGTCGTTGAAAGTATTGATTCTGTGCTTGTCGAAGATTGGTATAGATGGAATTGTCACGTGAATACAATTTTGAAGGTGGGGGGGAATGAAAAGGTCGTGCACTTGGCCGGAAGTGTCGCGGTCTACCGTAAACGTTCGGCCTGGAATGCGCCACGTGGAAGTGCCTTGGAACGTGTGTTCTGCGGAGGAAGGGAGAAGGACAGAGACAAGTGGTGAGCGAGAGAGGGGAAGAGGAAGCGAAGGTACCGGAGGGAGAAAGAGAGGAGAGAGAGTCTGTTGGTTTCCGCGTTCACGGCGAGTACACGTCCGTGCTGGGACATGGGGTATCCCATTACCCCTACGCGAGTGCCGGTGCAATCCTGCACCCGATGCAACTCTTATGCAGGCCGATGCATCGTTGCATTTGGCCGAGCAGACGTCAGACGTCGATCGCCGTAGAAATTGTCCTTCATCGCACACCGATGTCGCTCCTTCTTCTTCTTTTTCGTTTTCTTCTTAATCCTCGATTAGCGCTGCACCTTTCACGCGAGCTGATTTTTCCGTCGAACAATTAAGGGAGAAACCGCCACCGGAAGGAATCTTTTTCAGCGCGGTAATTTCAACGCTTCCCGAAATAATTGCCTTTCTACTTTGCTATGCGGGCAACGGAGCCGGCGTTGCCGGCAATCTTGAAAATCTCGATGCAATTACCGCATAACCGCGCGAGCGCTCATCGAACCTGCGGAAGCTGCCGGCAAAAAACCGCGCGGCCACGATAAATTTCGCTATGCCCGATAATTAATATCGCCCTCGACGTCCAACATTTGTCAACCGCCGTGGAACGTCTGCACGGCAGTCATTATGTCCGCTGAGAAATAGGATACACGGCATTAGCATGCGCAAATAAGCGCAAGGAAAACAAAACCGGCAAAGGTCATCGCTTGCTAAGAGTCCTTCAACCTTCGTATTTTAAAGCCAACATAAGGGCCCGATTTTTTTTCGAACATATCCCCAGACATTCCCGGGGACGATGAGCGAATTGTTGTATCTTAGGTGTTTTGTATTATATTAGAAGAGTGAACATAGGTACGCGCGAATAGACGGGGGATTATTCTGCGCGGACGTTGGACGTAACGCAGCGAACGTTAGTCGATGACCGCACGGCGTATGCGCCTAATGGCCGCATAGCCAGGCATAAAAGCGATTTATGCCGCTGTAGAGGCGGTCAGGGTAATGCCGCCGGTAATTCCTGGCTCGTGTTCCCGCGAGGAGGAAGCACATCGGCTCGCTTGACGCGCTCAGGAAACTCGATTCTCCTTCCTTCCTCACTTCCTCCGTTCGACCTTTACCTTCCTACTCTTCTCAGTTTCTCCGAGATCCTTTCAACCGACTCATCTTCCGGCAAGAATGCCCATCTCACCGTACAAGCGAATTTATCTCAATCAACGGAGCCCCTGATTTTTTAAGTTCATTGAGTTTCGTGGAAGGAATGAATGAACCGCTCCGTAATTACGTCTGTTCTTAACGCCGTTGAGTACGTCGAGGGTAATTGTGTCGCTGTCGGAAACCGTGTTTATCTGATCGGCTGTATTTCGTTCCTGGAAGGACAACTGCCTTGGGAAAGCGGGAAGCTCAGGACGATGACGGGCATTGTACCGTAGAGGCGCCAGGTGAACGACGCGCTATCGGGGAAGGATGTGCCCGTTAGGATGATTATCCTGACGTCGAGGAGAACCTCCCCGAAGATCCCCCGTGGCGCTTGCCCTCGCCCTTCGCCGACCAACCGTTCTTCCCCCCCCCTCCCCTACCTTCCCCAACCGTTCCCTTACTCGAGGATTTTCACAGAGCACCGCTGTTCGTTCCCGCGAGTCCCGTTCTTCGATTTCGCGGGGACGTGTCCGGCCGACTTTCTGCCGACGGATGCGTGTTATTCCGCGACGCGTAATCACGAGCGTCCACGTGGAATTACCGCGGGAGAATTTTCCTATCCTCATTGGCGGGTTCCACAGGTGGGTGGACAAAGCAACGGTCTTACCGTTGTCGCAATTCTCATTGTCCTCCGTGAAAAGGAGAATAATTGGACACGTTTCTTTTTGCCATTGGAAGTTTCATCGTAACCCACGAGAAGGAAATTAATATTCGTCGTGGTGGGTGCGTGGTTCTTCTCGTCGTTAAGGTTTACTGAGATCATACGTGTTTCTTTTTCAGGTGGCAGAGTCCAAACTGGTCCCGGTTGGTCCCGACGCTTTCGGTGAGTACTTAAAAACTCTTGAGATAATTTTCCCCTTGGCACGTTCGTAGGTGCACTAAGGCGGCTTTGCAACTGCTTGTCGATCGAATGGAGGTCGAAACGCGATCGGCCGCATTGCGCTCAGCGAAGCGTTGAAGGAAAAATTTCACTGCCGAGCGGGGCTGAGATGACCCCAGATATCTCTCCACCGATTACCGTACGTGTAGCACGCACGGCACAACCATCTCCGACTAATTGTTGCACCAGCGACCGTCTAACGAATGTCATTAGAACGTCGATGACGTTTCGCTTAAAGACCACATCAATTGTCCCTGCGCGAGGACGATAAATCTTGCCAAAAAATGACCTTTGCTTCTTCCCTGTGTCCTGAATTTATTTCTCGAGTTATCGCCAAAGGATAAAACACGTGTCCCTTAATTTTTAACGCTCTTTTCAGTAGACCCAGCATTATTGAGGTATGCAAAAATTAAAAAATGGCCATTCTCGCACCGGCGGATATTTGTCCGTTAAATCCTTGAAGCTGATCACTGCCATTCGATTGGGTTAACGCGAGATAATGAGGTCCTTGCCACGGTTCGGAGCTTATGACTCTGGGCAATTATGCGACCGATCTGTGGGATACCTAGTTCCCACGGCTCTCGGGCAGAAATGTTAATCTCTCGATGCGTGCATGCACTCGAATCATTTTATCATGCGCTAATGATAGATAATGCCTTGGTTTCCATGCTTTATTAATGAGATGATCGCTACGGTTGAGGGCCTGAGACGCGTGTAGATCGGTCGATAACCGAGGCAAACGATTCTCGCGCTTTCGATCTACCTTCCGGATGAATGCGCAACGAGTGTATCAAAGTCAAAGACGTTGCAGCGAAGAGAGACGTGTCGAATTATAATAGCACCAAGGAATCCTGATAACGGATATCAATAATGACTGTTTAATCGTTCGGCACAACGGACAGCTCGGTTCAAGGAGATCCTTGATGAGATTGAAAATTCTGTCCTGCCATCGATCAAAGAGTTTCGAAATGACCCGGCGACCTTAACGGGCCGATTCGGATTAAAATGTGGCCCTTTGGCAATGATTTATACCCGAAACCAACGAGTCGGGGGAGGGGAGAGGGATTGAACGACTTTATAGCCACGCGGAAACCGGTTTCCGAGGCTGGGCGAGTATTCCTCGGGATACGGCGGGTCGGGAGTCGAGGAAAAATCCCGTATTGTGAATCCGCGAGACAAGCCGGAATGCCGTTGTCGGGTCATGTAGGCCACGGGGATCATTACAATATCGCCACTGTACGTAAACCTACTTTGCCGAGGGCCGTGCCTCGTCTTGTCTGCCCACAAAATCGACACGCAGAGCCGCGGGACACCTGCGCACACCTCCTCGCCTTTTCTCGCACCTTTTGTAAACATTCCCCAGGCATTTCCACGGTCCAACAGTTAATGAACAGTAAAACACCGAGGACCGATGATATACCTCGATGCCGAGCGATAAAATATGCCAAATTTATTGAGCCTAAGAAATTTTTACTGGGTCTTTGCCGATAAATTTCATTCTTGTCAAGAGCCAGATTGTTCCTTTTGTTTCTGTTTTCTCGCGTGATCGCTGTCCTCCGGGGCGTCGTCTTGCCGGAGATTGGCCGCCGATCGCCAGGAGATTTTCGGAGAACGCCTGGCATTATCGCGTGCATTGTTCCTTCGTGTGGAGCCGCGTAATTAGGCTGCAATTACGGTTCGCCGGAAACGGGAGGGCGGTCGTCGAAATCGAAATTACCCGCTCGGTTATCCATGGGGGGAACAGCGTTTGCGCGCCGCTCGGAGCGTGGACATAAAAATGACAAAAATAGGAAAATTATAGAGCCGAAGATCGTTCAGGTGTTCCGAAGATTTATATGTTTCGCGTGTATTTCACAATTCACCATACGGTGTATTTATTTTAACACGCTCCTACTTTCGCAACGAGGAGGAAGGACGGGGGGGAGACGATGCAGTCTGTGATGTCAATGGCCTTGTCGGCCTTCCTCACTCACCTATGTTTGCTCCGACATGTGTTAACGCTAATTAGCACCTTCCTACGTCTTACGGGCAATGCGGCGAACCATCCTTCTAATCCCACCGCCACGAAATCGGTTTCACCCGCCCGGCTCTGGCGATAGACGTTGATAAGCTCTCATTTCGTTAGCCGCGTACACCCTAGGAATACCCGGGGACCTCGTTAATTTACGGTAGGCTCGTTAAAGGGCTCCCCTTTGGGTCAGCCTGCATCATCTTTTCATAAGTTTCCCAAAACCCAAGGGCTTGTCCGACTAATTACCAATTAAAACGATGCTGGGAGATGACACGTTAATTAGCGCGGTGTTCTTAATCACGATTACGATCGGTACTGACAAATAATTAAACGAGGCAAGCCTTGCTTTACACGCTTAACGGTGCACAGTCAACACTTTTGACCGTTTACTTTCGGAATGTAGATAGTGCCTAGGGTATTTCTTTTGGTGTCGAAAAAAAATCAGAGCTTTCGAAGGCAGGTATTATTTTAGCGAGGCTGAGAATTTCGCCGAAGGGAAGAAGAAGAAAAAGAAGAAGATCGGCAGTGAGGGGGAATTAAAATGCCAAGAGTTTCGTCTTCCGTCCGAAACGATCTTCTTCTCTGACCCCTCCCTCCCCTTCTCCCGCGAAAGGCGCATTAATTCGAGCACTTTTCGATGCCGCCGTACCCGCAGGATGCAACCCGCCTTTCTCCCGTTTCTTTTTCGCGTTGACGCACTTTCTCCCGATGCGTGCGTCCCCGCTTCGGGGAATTTGCCCGAAGGCAGGAAAGCAGACCCAGTGAAATTCGTCGTAAAGTCGCTAATTGATCGGCGACCCGCTCCCAACGTACGTAGCGAATTCAATGAATTACGGGACTCGCGTTTACGCGGCAACGGCAGAAAAGTCTTGGTCCTCGTTGGCAAATTCGTGGAATGTCGGGAATGAAGAATCGTTGCGTAATTATGGTGGTATTGGTTGGTCGATCGATGGGTAGGCGTACCGCCGATACATCTTGTCTTTTACGCAACGCAAGGGGAACGTAAACTGCCATTTACGTTAGGCGTAGGAATATGCACCGCGTAGGTCGTCCTTCACGTTCCACCTTGCTACCGACAAGACGGACAGCACGGCTTACCTCTAGAAAATGCGTGTCATTAATTCACGATTACACGTGTCAACGGTAGTACTTTATGTAAATAATCAGTACAGACGACGGACGAATTAATCTCTCTGATGTCAGCTGGTTTACGGCTCAGGATTGTTTAGAAGTGGGACTTTTGTTCTTGTCTTTGTGTCCAGGCTAAGCCTTTTTCTCGGCGAACATGGCTATCGCAATAACGGGACGGCATTGATTGCGTCGTGTGGAAGCACGTTATTAGGTCCTCGGTGAGAAAAGCCATCACACGTTGGTTTCTACCGGTGATTTATACTCGTGACCTCATTCCGTAAGTTGATCGTGCGTTCAGGCAGCGACGATTACCGGCCAACCGCGGGTGGTCCGACGTGTTCTCCAATTGTGCCGCAAGAAGATGACAATTTTTCTGCCCCGCGTCCAGCTACTCCGTGTTGGAAACCGAGAGAGGACGGTTACCTCGTGTTACGGAAGATCGCGAGAACATCAATCATCTCGTTTTGCTTTTTCTTTCGTTGCCGTTGAACAGCGAGGATTTCCCCTGCTCCACGACAGGAGGATCGGCTCGATCGTCGTCGATATTGCGCCCGAGGGAGAAACGGGAACGATCCGCGATGAAACTCGGTGGAAAGGTAGGCGCAGGGGGCTGACGTTTCTAATGACTGCCATTCCCGCTATCGCGCAGATCGGTGCTCAGATAAATACGCGATCGACATAACGAGAGTCTTCAGGAGGTTCCCGAAAAAAATGTTCGCCTGATCGTTTCGTTGGGTGTTAATTCCCCTGATCCTGCACGAGCTAATTACACGGCTGATGCGGGGAATCGAGAGCGCTAGTTGGAATGCGATAACGACCATCCGATTTTCATCGGCGCACAAAAATCCCGGCACACGCGACATTACGTTCCGCTGCTTTGACCCGGAGAATTCTTAATTAGCGATGTTTACATCTGCCAAGTATTACATTGCCGGCCTGTTTCTCCAGCGACGCGTATCTCGAATAACCGATCCTTTCGACCGATCGATTCAACGTTTCCGCGAGATTTCCTCAACGTTTGTTCGAGCCTTTTATTAGCCCCGTAATGCCCATCTCCCCGGGGATTATTAAATATCGTATATCCGCGGCAGACGTGCCGTGAGTAATTACGGAATTAACGTTCACGTGTACACGTGTGCGCTAATAACAAATCCCCGGCAGAACAGGCCGTGTGTATAAACTTAGGCTGGCGTTACGATGGAATGCGTGCGGCTGCATTCCGCGGCAGCGAATAATAACCTTCCTCAGTACCGTTCTAATCTCGCCAACCGCCGCGGATATGACCGGCCTGACATTTTTCTTCTCTTATCGAGTGCAATAAACCCCACGGGGCTTCGGTTATTAAAAGTCACCTTGCAAACGCAGACTAATACGAGCTATTAGTACAGATTAAGTGCCGGCAGTTGCTTTCCCCATAAACGAACGACCGAGTGGACAGAAAAATTCTTCTAAGTCCTGCATGTCGCTACTGGACCGTCCTGAGTCGCTTGTAATTTCCGATTTTTTCTGTCGATCGTTGAACCCCGACATGTACCTGGCGGAGTCGCCTGATAAAACTTTCATCGAAGCCCTGCAGCTATTTCCGCGACTTTCTACGTCGGTGGCGTATCGATGGAATGCCCGAGCATTCCACCTACTTTCGGTTGCTTCGGGACCTGTTCGCATTCGACGAATTTCGGTCGTTGGACCGCGGCACGGTGAAGGGGACAGACATTGACACACACGCACAAACACACACATGTATGTAGACTGGACGATAAAGTGGTCGCCGGTGGATCCACTCTCACCGATCCGAGATCTCGTTGATCCTCAACGAGGGACTTTCTTTTTCGCACGAGGTCCGCGACCTGAATAATCCAATCGTCCACGCTCCTTCCTCTCACGGTTCAAGCAAAACGTTTCTCTCTTCCTTTACAGCTTCCACGTACCGTCCTCTCCCCCCCTGTCCCCTCAATGTCACAGAGACTTTGGGCAAGTGCCGTGCCGTTGTTCTCCCCAGAATCGCGGAAACCTTGATGACCTTTTAATGAATTTCACACAAAGCGACACCGTTAACGGACCTGAGAATAACGGCAGTGGGTTTAGGAATCTCCTCGAGTGACATAATTCCTTGTGTAAGAGGATCGTAATAGTACCGTATCCTTCTGTCCTTTTTTTTTAATCTCGATTTGAAATTTCGGCAGGGGGAGTCCGCCGTCTCGGCTCTATGGTTTCCTGATTTTTCTTTCACTTGGCAAGATCGGGCCTTGCGGCTATTATACGCTCGTTCTAGATGGTTTTCGCGAGATTGACGTTAGGGCGAGGCGTAGAAGGAAGGAGCTGGACGAAAGCGTTCGGAGCACAGGTGCGCGCTAGCACACGCCCGGAACACGTGTACGTGAGTGTGAATACATGCACGTGACAGATCGTAGTCTGAGATTCTTTAAGAAGTCGTAAACAATACCGGAAGGCAGAGATGTTCTCATACGATTCGAGGGCCGAGAGAGCCGCTAGACCTCCATTCGTACATATTTCTCTTGGTGCTTCTGAGAGGATGAAGAGCGAGGTAAAAGGCTTGGAGTTCCTTTCCTTCGTCTTCTACGGGGCCCAGCGTCTTCCCGCGTGTCTCTGGCCGATCCCCATCGCGCCGCAAGGGGATTTTCCGGTTCATCGACCGTCGTCGGCCCCCGATCCTCGCCGTTGCGTGATTCGTCATCGGTTTCTTACGGTTTATCAAACGACGGTCACCTGTTTCCTCGGCGATTCTGCGGTTCCAATCCGATACACCGACCTCGTCCCACCACTTCCCTTCCTCCTCTTTCCTTCCCCCTTCCTTCCTTACCGAAGCATTTTTCTTCAAAAACGATTCGTACGATTCGCAGAGACCTAAAATCGGATCTCGCCGTCGCATTTTCTGCAGACTTAGATAAAGCGAAACCATCGGTGATGATTCTTCTCTTCTCTCCTTCGGCTCCACGACCCATTCGCGCACTGCCCGCGCTTTCCCAACGGACGTTCATCCGGAAACGGAGAAAACCTCAAGGTTGAACTGCCTTGACCCGGCTGATTAACAGCTGGACGTTCGGCCGGCCGTTACCGCAATTCGTTCCGCCGTGTTTAAACCCGGCAAATTATCGTACGATCGACATTACCCGGCTATGCATCCGATAAGTAAGATCTGCGTGGAGGGAAGTCATAGGTCGATACTGATCACTTTTCCCGTTAATTACCTTCCCGCAGGAATACCTTATCAACGCTCCGAGAAAGTTAAATACCCGCCCGTAATCATGGACAGCTTGATTTCCATGATATTTTTGATTTTCCAATGACCGTAGAATTTCTCTTGAAGCTATGACTTGTGCGAGTAATAATGCCGTTTGTATGGACAATCTTCTATCGGTTTAATTAACGCGGTATAATCAGCGGGGTAGTTCGTTTAATTGCCATTCATATCTGCCGTATCGATCGCTACCTTCAAGACAGGAAAACGTTCCTTTAATTGGCGTTTCACATCAACGGCCGATGGTGTCGCGAGAGAGGGACGAGGAAATCGAAGACACGTGTCGGAGACGCGAATCGACGTACTTCTTAAACTTTCCCTTTGGCTTTTACGTAACCCCGTGGCAATCTTTTATGCGCCTATGAAAAACTAATAGGCCCCCTGGTAATTACCGAGGATTCTTCGTTCGTGCTTTCCCCAAGTGTATTTCACACAAATTTCAGGCCCTCCGGCAAACGAGAAACCGGCCAATTTCGCTGGCCTGAAAGTCGTCAAAAATGATTGGCACAATGGAAAAATAGCTATAAAGCTATATTGCGTGTTATTTTAGCCAATTGATGAACGCCGTGCTGAGGTACACTGTGCGCAACTGGGCTTTTCATTACAGAGGCACGGTTGCCGATCGTGTAAGGGGCAGGAAAGTAGCAATGCATGTATTCTCAATTAACGAAATCAGAACACAGGCTGTACGTGCTGGTTATAAATGTCTGTGTCGTCGGCTCGGGGCAAAGGAAAGCCGCGACAAAAGTCCCGTCGAATGATTAATCGCCGAGTTGGCGCGATGCAGCCGTTCCTCGTGGATTATGGAGGTTTATCACGAGCCCCCTCGACAGCTACTTCTGTCGATTTATAAATCCCGCGGCTGAACACGCGACTCGTATTCTCCGGCACTTACCGTCCCGCACACGTTCTCCTTGACTCGTCGTTATCCTCGTCTTCCGCGGATATGTTGCTCGGCTGCCTGATAATTAGTCGTCTTCTCTATTTTCACGTGGCATCTGGCTCGTCGTTTAGCCAAACGCGTTCGACTTGCCGGCGTTATGTTGTTTTACCAACTTCTTTTTCCCTTTTTGTCCCGGCATTTTCGCGACAGGTCGATTAGTTTGAGCGCGATGCAAAAGGGAAAGATTAACCGGACTATTGCCAGCTAAGTGTTGGTCGATGTAGATTAATGTAAATGGAAATCTTTCCTATCGATAAACATATCTTGCCCAGGTTTGATGACTCGTTGCCGACAGGCGAGGATGGATCGTCAGGACTTCCGCTTTTCCCTCCTCGATTGCCCTTAAATGCGCTCGGAATCGGTCGACGCAATTAAACCGGCCTGGATGAACGTCCCTTGCGGCTGATTAATTAAACAGCTCGCCGGCAGGCGGGAATTAATGCGACGGTAATGAAGGAAAGCATAAGTAGAATATATCGATTCGGTAACCGCGGAGACTTTAGGTGACGTAGAAGACGCATTCCCGCGCAAGCACGCTCGTTCGGCATGTCCTTAGCTTGCTCCTTCTGCATTCCTATTTATTTCCCCTTACCCTCCTACCCTCGGGCGTTCTCTCTTGGTCTGTTCCATTCGTTTCCTTCTCCAGCCGTATCTTTTCCTTTTTCCGCTAATCGTTCACCGGTATTTCAAACGGCAGACTCGGAGCGAGGAGTCTGAGTTTTTCATTAACGTGATAATTTCGTGAAAGGGGAAAGGACGTAGGAATTTGCCCCGTCGGACCTAATTTGCGTTCCACGAGCGATGCCTTAATATCACTTACGGATGGATTCGGTTAATTCGATATTGCCGGAGGGTCGGTCTTCCCGATGGGAATCGAGGCGCATTCCGATCACATACGCGCTCGCGCTCGTTGCTCCGTAACGCGAAAAATCCGAGCCGTTACGCGCTAAAAGTATTTCCGGGACTGTACGTCATCCATCGGGCAACGGAAAAAGGGAGGTCTCGCTCGCGCGGGAGAATCGGCTGGACCGTGTCACGCGAGAGAGACGAGAGGATCGTCAGGGGTGGGAGACGAACGGGGAAGAACGCTGGGATAAAGGAGAACGCACGAAAGGGGGAAAGAAAGAGAGCCAGGCAGGGGGGAGAGCAGGGAGAGAAGCTAGGAAGAACCCGTAAACTCACAGCTGAGCGAGTCTTTACACTGCATCGGGTTACCTTCCTGGATTCATTCACTTCGGACTCGCCTCGCATCCCCGGCCGTACAGTCATCACCAGCAACTTCCAGCCAATCCTCGATCATCCTCACGAACGTCCGGCAAATGACGAACTTATGACAAAACGAATCAAGGGAACGTTCATTTTCTCCGCGAAGATATCCGTCAATTTTTCATCTCTCCGGCGCTACTGGCGAACAGAAATCAGTTTGATCGGAATAGGAAAAAAAGGCTGGGGGTTTTGCGTTTCTTATTTTACTGTCGACAGTATCTCATTTGGCCGGTTTTCTTGGCGGTATCGCGTGTAATGACGTGCCGTATAGCCGGCCCGTGAGCGATTTCCTCGGCGAATCGGGTGCGATCGTGACGGAAATTGTAATGGGAATTCTAATGCGCCGAGACCGATCCGAATCGATCGCACTAATTCAATTACGTTTTAAAACCGGCCGACGTTCGCGGCGACGCTCTCCTGTACAGCCAGCCGCAGAAATACGCGCAGCTAATTAAACGGGATATAATGAACGACATCCTGTCGGGAGATTTGCTTTGGTCCAGGCGCAGCTGGTTCCGCACGAACCTCGGCTTTCGGAGAAATTTCTTATTTCAAGTGTAATTGATTTCGTGTAATTGAATGTTCCGTTGGAACTCGTTAATGTGATGAGGGTGAAATTAAGCGACGATGTCCGGGGAAATGCCTCTACTTTATCAGATTTTTATCACGACTGATAACGGCGAGCATTTTGCGTCAATCGACGATGTTGACCTCGTCAATTTTTCACGTATTTATTCTGTCTAATTAAGAATCGTTACCTGGATTCTCCGTTATCAGTAGCTATCAGCGAACGAGCTATTTATCGACCTGTTCAACGTCCTTGCGATCAAAATATTTCTTTTCTGATTACTTTGCGTTGTTGTAAGAATATTTGAAGTTTTTCACTTCAACAACCACCTGATTCAACGAAGTAGTTGGTTGGGCTTGAAGGGTAAACCCTTGGGCTACCTGAGCTGTCCTTCAAAAAGAATTCTTCCTCGAACCCTACCCGCTATTTCACGTTTACGAGCAAACAAAAATACACGTTAGGCCCTACAAAAATTGGTCCAACTTTTTCGTCGAAGGGGGGGGGTGAGAAATGGAGAAGTTGGCTGTTATATTTTATTAGTCGAATCTGTAGCGCTGAGATTTGTCTTCCAAGAAATGCGGATTCTTCTGGACGAACGGTGAAACATTGTACCGTCCAGGTTCGATGATCGCGAACGTGCGGTACTGGTCTTCCCCCCTTCATCCCTCTGTTCCTCCACCCCTGGAGGTACACCCGGTTATCATAACCGCCGCCATCCGTCACGCATCACTCGGCACTTTGTGCCGCGATTCTTCCCTTCGCGCCGGCGAACCTCCAGCACCGCGGCATTCCGTTCTCCATTTTTCACCGTCTTCAATTTCTAGCGTGAAATCAAAAAATTCGCACGAAATATTCTCCCGGGGCTTGAAGTAGTCAGAAAAACCTCGACCTGTCTCGGCCATGAAATTCTTTCTAAGATTCATTACTTTTTCTTGGCCGTCGCAGACGTTCGCTCGTGCCGTTAGCAAACGCATATGAAACGTAGCGGTACGGAAAAAATCCTGGAAAAGCACGGCAGTGCGTTCGATTTTCCAGGTAATTTAACTTCGCGCTCGACGAAGCACCAGTCGTAAGGGATCGCAGTGGCGATCGATGGATCCGTTGGTTTCGATTGATCCACCAAACGAGACTCGATTTGATCGATTTGATCGATTCTTTGCGAGGCTTAAAGCTAGTCTGGGCAAAAAATAACTGCAAAGCATAATTTAGGGCCAGGAAAAATGTTATGAATAAAATGAAGACTGTCGATAGGTGGGAAAAATAATTTGTAATTTCGTATAATAGAATTTCGATGAGTTTGGGTTTAGTCACACGTAATTGGTTTGCCAGGACTTGCGCTTCTCTTTTAATTAGTTGAGCGGGGCTGTTGGTTTTTTTCCTCGCGGCCGACTGCACGTTGCAGTGAACTGTTAGCCATTGACTAGCGGTACCGGAACGTGCTCGATAGTCTGCCGAGTAGAGGACGAGTGCGGTGCATCCTGGCTCGCTTTGGGGCAGGTGCGGAACCGGTGAATGGATGGAGAAGAAGAAGAAGAACTGACTGGCGAGGACGTCGCGATCTCGTCGGGACGGAAGGTTAAAGCCGTGTTAAGCTGCCTCTAACTGTAAGCCAACTGGCCAGTCCGGATTGCCCAGACGGCAAGCATTTTTCAAGCACCTCTTCCTCCCCGTCCTCCCCGCCAGCGCCATTGGGCGTTCGTGAATGAACTTTCTTGTCGAAATGCCCGTTCCCCGTGACGGCTCGTCCCGGCCGACGAGCAACGACGTTCCGCGGCGATTCTGCCCCCTCGTTCTCAGGAGAACTGGCTCGCGTGCCCCCGGCGAATTCTCCCGTAATGCGCAATTAGATCGCTCTTCCCTGCTCGTTATTCGGTGCAGAGGTTCCGCCGTGATCGCCGAGCGACGCCATCCAGGCGGAATACGTTCAACGGTTCTCCGGATTACCGTACAACCGACGACACTCGACGATCGTGCTCGCCGGGTAGACTAATTAAAACGCTGATTAATCAGGGACCATTGGATTGGTCCCCCGGTTTTCTCCATATCCAGGCCGATTACGGAGAGTGTGATATTTTTGTTCTTGCAGAGTCGCCGATGCGAGATGGACGGCGAGTTTTGCGGGCCGTAGAGGAAGCTGAGGACCTGCAGGACAATGGGGAGCAACGGTAGCACCCATCAGCAGTGCCCGTCGTCGAGCGGGCTGGCCCATCACCCGGAGATGGGCCACCGGGGGTGGACTCAATCTTTCCCGCGGGAATTGACGAGGCACCATTCCCAGCCGGCGGGGCACAAGGTCCTCCCCGAGCCACCGAATCAGCGTCTACGAGCGACCAATAATGGAAGTATCATTCACAACGGCGGGACCATAAGCGGCCGCAGGCCTTCGGCCCTCACGCTCCCGCACGACCTTAATAAGGTAGGCCAGACACACTCGTATCGCGTCTCCTCCTCCCTACCCCCTTGCCCTCCCTCGTCGGCATGACGTGGCCCGAGCAAGGGGACCCCCATTGTTCTTCCTTTTGCACCAGCTCGACCGACCTGGCGCCTAGCCGTCGTTCTCTCCGATATCTCCTCGACTCACGTCGACGATCCTCCTGCGCTTTGCACGAAATCCCGACACGTACGGCGAACCTAAAGCCGATGCTATCCCAGCCTCCGTTAGCCGGGTTCGCTGAAATACCTTGGAGAGTTTCAACACGCGATCGACCAACGGCGTTTCGGTATTCCGCCGGCGCTGTAGTAATTTGTATAACTGAACTCACGTGCCGGCCGGCTTGTCAAGAGCTCGAGAATCCCGCGAGCAAAAGTTGAGGAACTGGGAATCGGGAACGGGTCAGGGACTCCTTTTGCGCTATGCCAAATCCGCAAAATCCTTTTGGCCAAGTGCCATCCTTTACGTACATTCCGCTGACCCGGTTAAGTACTGCCTTTAAAAACGACATTTTTCCCGGAAATCCTTGGCTCGCACGCTCTTGACCTTCGTCGCTGCTTTCTACGTGATCGCCGAGGAAATGACGATTTTTCGAGCGGTCGGTCGACACGTTCGACGCACTCTTTAATCCTTCTCTTAATTTTCAGCAAGGGATATTTCGTAGCAGAAGTACGTCAGCGTCGAACTTCGGCGTGCCATACTCTCGTCGAGATGATCGCCATTGCTGTCATTACGAGGGCAGGGGGGAGTGTCATTCCATGGAAAACGAGATGCAGGAGTTGAAGAGATTCGGCAGCGAGCCGGATCTCAGGTATTCGCCTATGGAGCGAAACGGAAGACAACAGCACGTCCAGGAACATCGACAGTCGAACGGATATTACCCCGAAAGGGATTCTCGCGAACGAGAAAGTCGGTACAAGAACAAGAAGAAGTACAAAGCCCCCCCTCCGCCGACGAACGGTTGCGGGGATGGTTCCTCGCCGGATTCGTACAAGTGGGAAATTGGTCAGGAAAGTCGTTGCAGACCGGAAGAGGAGGTCCAACCACCCCCGAGGAGATCACGGCTCTTCAAAACGCGAGCGGAGACTAAAAGGGCCCAGGTGAATTGGATGTCCTCGTCGTCGAACCACTCACACCAGGAACGTACGGATGGTACGGAGAACGAGAGAAGATGGAGGCACGACAGGTCGAAGGAAAACGTCGGGGCGTGGCGGGAGCAGGAATATCGCTTGTCCAGGGACGGGCAGAGAAGGTCGAAGATGTTGGACGGGAAAAATACCCTGCAGCGGAGCATGAGTAGCCCGGAGTTCCAGGCAGAACTCATGCAGGTCGCTAGGAAGGTGAGGAACAAGCTCAACGGGGATAAACGCAGTTCCACCCCCGTGACCGTGGAATCACCGCTGAAGGAACATCCCCGCGAGCATAAGAGGCCCGAGAAACGGAACTCCAGGAGCCAGGAAGTTTCCTTCGAGGAGCGTAGGCTCGACAACAGGGTGGTCTCGCGAGTCCACGAAGAACGGAGAGTCGTCGTAGACCGCGTGGAGAATAAGACAACCTCCTACGAGGAACGCCGGGAGGAATACGCGAGGGATTCCAGCAGGAGAAAGGAATACGTCGACGGAAGGCAGCTGGAGAACGGATCAGGTGGGAAAAGGAGACTCTTGGAAAAGTCCAATTCGTCGTGCAACGGGGACGTTGAAATCCGTGAATCCACGAGGAAACCGTTGAAGGAAAAAATGGACGCTTTGGCGCGAGAATATTCCGAGGATCGACACAGGAGCGCAGATCCGGCCAGGAACAGGAAGTCAGAGGAAGCACAGCTAACAGGAAGAACGAGATCGGAGAGCCCCATCAGACACTCCAGCAGGGACAAGATGGATTTTCGAGGACAAGGCTCCGGCAGGGAAAGCACACCCGAACCGAGCGAATTGAAAACCAGGGACAAAGAGAACTCGGATCCCAGGTGGCGGAGAAGCGAATCCAGAGATCAGAAAATGGAGAAAAGACGGTCGGAACCAGCGGTTCTTTCCGAAAAAAAGGACCTTAAATCCAAAGATAAAAGTGCACAAGAAAACAGAGAACCGCACGACAACTGGCATATGTAAGTTAATGGTTTTCATTTTAATGCTCTACGATTAATTGCATATAAGATGTTTCTCGGAAAGGTAAGGCTGTAATTGTTAATATGTTATTCTTTAGATTACCCGAACCAGAAAAATCAACGCCAAAGACATTTTATTTTGGCATGGAGGAGGGGATGCTGAAAGAGTCACAGAATTCCGTGGAGCAACACATGGAACAAATTCAGTCTAGGCTCGGGGTCAGGGAGATCGATGGATCCCCTGAAAATCCTAGCGATACCGATGACGTAAGCAAAAATGAATTGCTAGACGTTAATCAGAAAGACACTGATGGTTAATTGTTTAATTTGCAGCATAAAAACGGTGTGGAGGATATTTCTTTGAAACTGCGTCCTACGTTGCCGAAGAAACAGCTTGAAATACCGCGATTTTCACCGTCCGTAGCGTGGAGATTGTTGTCAGCTTTAGAAGCACCTGGCCCGACGATGAGCACCGCCAGCGAAGAAATTCCGGTGAGCAATCTAATAAATCTTGCCTCTTACCTCAGCCTTGCATCAACCACGAAAGTTCAATAATGACTTAAGCCGGTGTAAATTATAGAAAACGACGTAATGTCCTGTCCTCGAGTACTTAGCACACATTACGGCGGCAGATTTGCATAAACCGCACTGTCATGGTAAACAGAATGAGTAAAGTTTAAATGGGGGAATCTTAGGTGATGTTCGAGGAGCGTATTGAACGACTTTCAAGGCCACCACCGCCGCTGATCGCCTTAGGTCCGCGCAGTTCGCACGACAAGTCGGGGGATTCCGGTATTTCCGGGGATGCAGGGGCGGGGAACGACGATTCCCTGGACGTGAGCACGACGAATCGGATGAAAACGACAGCTACGCGACCTACGTGGACGCCCCAACAGGATCTCGGCGAGGAATCTAGCAGCGACGCAGGTGTCGATTCACCTCCGCCCATGCCAGTCTCCGTTAAGTTTCCGCCGAGGGCGCACGTTTTCTCCCTCTCCTTGCCCCGCGAGGACAACAGGATGTACATCTACAATCCGGAGTTGAAGGGCAAGGAGAGCTCGGCGTTCAATTCCCTGCAGAAGCTGAAGAGGTCGGTCTCGGGTGCTCTGGGTCTGGGTCCCTTGGAAATCGACAGGAAACCCACGGGTGATGTCCTCGACGACAATTGGCTCCTGTCAACCAGTGCCCCGACGTCCTTGCAACACAATCAAATTACCGAGGTTTCCCGGTCGTCGCCGACCGCCTGGAAATCGAATTTTACCGGTGGAAACGACGCGGAGGACGACGAAGACGATTTCGAGGACAGGACGGACTTCCCGGTCATCATGAAACCACCTTCCTTTTCTTATCTGGCTTCCGGTGGGCATGTCATGTATTTGCCGGAGTCCAGTGGCACGCAGTATCAACCGCAGAGTTTAAATTATCGAAGCAGCAGCAGCGCGGAGAACGAGAAGAGTTCGAGTAATTCGATTCCAAAGTACAGGAAAAACGGTTCGGAGGAGACGAAAAAGTCCTCAAGACCTTACGCGTCCTCGGGGAATGATAACAAGAAAAACAACAAGCAATCCAAGAATCTGGCGATCTTTAGAGAAAGATCCTTCGTCAATGAATCGAGCCTTAAGACCCAAAAGTTCACGCATTATTCGAAATCTTGCGAGAATATTTCTGAGATGAAACAAAGGACCAGTTCTCCCACTCCCAGTGACCACAACATGCAGGAAGGCAAAGAAACTTTGTCCGAAATCAAAGCTTTGCCGAAGAACAACTCGAAGGGCAGGAGGTTCACGTTTCAATCTACTGTTAGACAAATTGAAAGACGTAGACTAGCGGAGAAGTTGTCGCGCGAAGCAGAAGCTAAGGAGAAACAGAGGAAAGGCGAGTTGGAGGCAATGCGCAAGGTGGAAGAAGAGTTCCAACGAAAACGTGCCAGAGAAAAAGCAAATATCAGGCAACAGTTGAGACTCTACAGCATGGATGAGAATCTCAGGTAAGTTGCGCTGACCTTGATTTATTCCATAATAAATAAAGGGTTCGATTCAATTGAAGGACACTATTTTCGATCACAGCAGTTTGCCCACTGCCTGGGACAGTTCTCAGCTGTCTCGAGCGGATCCGGACGGTGCTCCCTCGTCGTCAGCTTCGTCACCCACGTCAGCTCCACCTGGAAAATTGGCGACCAATCGCAAGAGCAGCGTGAGTAGCGACGAGTATCACAAAAAGAAAGCACCGAGCACGGATTCCCGGAAGCAGCAACAGCGAGAGTACAAAGATTATCGGCCAAAGTATTACGACTGGGCACCGGAAACGTCGTCGCATATCGAGTACAAACAGACGACGATCCATCCAAAGGTCATCTGCGATATTCCAAAAAGTTCCCCGGTCTTTGTAGACGCTAATCCCCAGAGTAACAAAACGGCGAATTTAAGTTCCACCCCCAGGTCGGATAATTACAGGTGGGTTTCTTGTAATCCCTCGCTTGCCATACACTTAAGACTCGATGAAAATAATTCTCTTACGTCATCTTGTAACAGGAAAGATTTTGCTCACGGTGCCGTGGCAGCAAAATCTTCGCTGGCAAGCAGCGATAGTGAATTATCGCAACCAAACACCAGACCTCATTCTAGGCAGACTGGCGCCAAAGGCAAACCCCTTCGATCTAGGTACGTTGGCAAACATCTCGTCCAGTTTGACCCACGCTTCAGTTACTGACACAGCATCTTAGGGACGTTTCCGAAAGTAGATAATACACGCAAACTATTGAATGGGGCTCCGTTGACTTTGGCGAACGATCAAACGTTGATTAAATTAATAACCAGAAAAACTTTTCCTTGTCGACAGCAATCGAGGATTGTTGAATGACTCGTATTGATATTCCCGAAGAATGCAAATTTCCTTATCCCTAATAAATATCGTACGTTACGACTACTAATTCTAAGCTTCTGATTTTTATTCCACGCAGGTTTTAAGGTGAAAGTAAAGTAAGTAGTTTAACACCTCTAGTCATCTAACAACGCTTCATTAAAACAAAGCAAGCAAAAATCCAGTCGTGCTTGAATAACTATGCATTGGGCTGCAAAAGTGTCATGCGTACGTGGAAACACTCGTCTATGGGAACAACCCAGTTCAGTATTTTACCGACGTCCTTGTGTCATCGTTCGACGAAGTAGCGTAGATATTTATGAAGTGCTCGATGCATGCTGTTATTATACTTGGACAATTCGATTGAGACTCGCATTAAACCGCAAAAATACTTAGCAAGCTCGATAATTAGACTTGGTATTTGTAAGGGAATCTTTTGTCTTGTCCGCGGTATTATCGAGTAATGGTATTTTGGGCTGGTGGCAAAAAGTGACGAAAGCGTCGCTCAGATAAATGTGGAACCAAAAGAGTAAGAAAACGTTGACTAGGTCGGCTAGCCCAGAACGAAGCGTGGAAGCGGCCAGTTCGGAGGATGAAAACCCAGTGGAGCCGGTGAAGCAGGAAAGGAATACGAGCAGTGGTTTCATTTTGAACGGAGTGCAACCCTTCGTAAGGGAGAAGAGCTACAGGCCCATTTCGTTTAATCCTCATCCACCGCCGCCCATTCCTAGTTAGACACGTCTCAGCCACTACCTTCGACGACCTTGGAAGTCGAATCATTGAAATTCTAACTCGTGTATGTACATAGCCAATCGACAATGAATGCAATATTCCACGATTACATGTAACTAATGACATGATGATATTTTATGCGTAACAAATAACACGACTTAATTATGTAACTCCTAACCAAATGTGTTCCACGTAATATCTTTGTGTCGCCGTCTAGTATTTATATTTATTGTAATGAACTATTAACAGATCCTTCAATCAAAGACCTACTGAATATTCGAATTTCTATGGACATTGTCGAAGCTTCCTGAACGTAGAGAATAAAAATATTATTGTCACGCAAGTAGGGTTCAGTGCAGAATATTCGTTATGAACGACGAATCATGCCTTAAATCTAATTGTTTTTTATGATACTTTATACGATAGGATTTTTACTAAATGATGTATATTTTATATCAGCGATTTACAAATTATAATCTATGCTTAGTCGACGAAAAGCATAACATAAACTAATAGATGGTAATACAGTTTTGTATTGGAAAATAATAATGAATACGTTATACGAGAGGTTTGGGGACCAAAATGCTGTAATTATGTACAGGTAAATGCAGGTCGACTGCGAACATTTGCTCATGTAATGTAATCAAATAAAAACTCACGTTGTTATCGCACAATATTTTAAGTACACTTTTACCCTGCGCCTTTTTTACATAATAATTTAATCGTAAATGACTTCAGCAGTAACGTAATATTCGACGCCATTTGTATTCTGGTTCAAATCGAAATTCGTAAACGTACACGAAAATTCGTATTTCTAAACAAGCTCAAAGTAGAAATAAAGTAGTTGCAGTAGCATAAAAAAGGAAAGCTATGGATTTTGCAGAGAATATTGACAAGCGTGTGAACTTACTGCTGGCAGATATGACGAATACGGACAATTCTTCGGAAAATGGCAGGTAAGTATTGTTTGCTTATTCTTAAGAGAACGAATTGTTGAATAAAAAATTATGACTTCGGAAGGAAATACCATTTCGAAGACCTCCTTCAAGAATCGTCCAGCGATGCGGAAAATCTTGATTCGGCGGATGATAAGAATAATTCAAAGCAAAGCGATAGTTCGAAAGATTTAGCGAGTATTGCAAGAAGTTTGCAGAAACAGACAAGTACGGACACTGAAAACTCCTCGAAATGTCTTATGTAAGAATTTACACAGCAGTTTGTTTTAGTACATTTATTTTTTGTTAGTTATCATTCTTTCTTATTAATCAAGGCGATCAAAAATAGACGCGCTTCTGTCGGAACATCTTAACGACGAAGAAGTCGCTGTCTTAGAAAAGTTTGTTGATGGTCAAGTGAGTGAAAATCGAGGTAAAACGCAAAATGCATCCCCCGGTAACAGTGCATCAAGTGATGAGGTCAGTAGGTTTAAAGATTTTTAAACGGAATTCGAGTCAGTGTGACATTGATAAAAACTGGTGACTATTCTTTTCACAGCCGATAGTTCTGTCTCTCATTTGGCAATGTAGATCCCTAGGCGCGGCTTATTATAATGTCAGCACATCGGAATTATTTGTTATGGATGACATCGTGGACGACGATTCTAATTTTAATATCATGAGAGCTTTGTACCAACAATGTCAGCCAAACCACGTGGTGACGGTTCATGGGGGGTCTGAAAAATTTCGCAACAGCATCAAGAGATTGATCCTAGCAGAAACACTTGGCGGGGACGTATCTTCCGCCTCTTCTTGCAGTTCTCGCGCAGTTTACAATGAAGTTCCGAATAAGGATAACAGTTACGACATGTGTTACCACAGGGTGCAGTGTCTGAAACTCGAATCTGAACCTAAGAATGTGACTACTGAAGAGAGGCTTCTTTATCTCAGAGGGTTGATCAACTTCAAAGCTCGTTCGATGATTCACGCCTTAGGATTGCTATTAAAATTTCTCGATCAGCATTGGAACAGCATTGCTCTGCAACCATCTGGCAGTGCAACTTTCATCTCCCTGAACCACGTTATATTGTATGTCAAGCACGGATTTCACGGTCTTCGTATTCTAGTGATCCATTTTCAGGGAGGATGTCGTCATGATCGCGGAGGATGTCTATAAAAACCTCAGTATTATGCAAACCAGACAACACCCCAGTTTCTGTAAATTCGGTAATCCGTCTGCAAAGATGGAAGGGATAAGTCTGTTTCATTTATTAAACAGATGCCAATCTTTGCCTGGAGTACGGGCTTTGCGGTAGGCAGTAAATTGGTCGATACGTTTTCTGTTGACCCTTGAACTCTTGAACTTTCTTCTCAACTGTAATGGTTTTCGTCAATATAGAAACATAATGCGAACTCCCACGAGAAATATAAACATACTGAATAAAAGATTTCACGTTATCGAATTTCTTATGAATCCGAGCAATCATGATGTCGTTGAAAATCTAACGTCATCTTTACGAGAGATTTATCGTCTAACGAGCGTTATTCTCAGCCGATTTACGGCTCCACAGGCGAAGATAGGGGAATGGAAAAAGCTATACAAGGTGCGTGTATTACGTGACTAAGATTCTTCAGGTATTATACGCTGTTGTACGATTTCTTGTTTTTCATGATTGTGAATTTAAGACACTGTCGAGCGTCATACGCATTGCGGATATTTGCGACATGCATCGAGCGCCGCCCGAGTTGTTCAAGAAAATCTCCCAGAGTATAACGGATGATATGCGACATATTAAGTATTTTATTGAGTATATCGTGGATTTCGAGGCGAGTAAACGGCAAAACAACATCGCCGTGAAGGTCGGCGTTGATTCTAAATTAGATGAATGTAAGTGCCTCTCTATCCAATAACATTTTTTTCTGTGCTACCAACAATTTTATTCTCTTTCATCAAGTGGTTTTCATCAATAACCAATTACCATCGTTATTGACGGAGTACGCGGAGAAGCAGAAGGAGAATTTGTCTGCCCTAATGAAAAAGTGGCAGGTCATTTTCCTACCGAACGTAGGGTTCCTGCTAGCAGTACACGAGTGGAACGGATCACCTCCTGTTCGAGTGGAAGCGGATTTCTCAGGCTTAGAATATAAGTTTACTATCAACAACATACCGTATTATAAAAACTCCATTACAACCGGTTCGTACAGTTATATAAAAAGGCAATGAATATTAACGTTTCCCAATATCAGCTTTCCCTACATTGCGTCCAACTGCTCTCACAGAACTGGACAATACTTATGGCAACATTACGTTAAAGATTTCTAAACGGCAGGCCCAAATAATCTTAAAACTCGCACGATACATAAGCAATCATGCAACGTCTATCTTAAATGCTGTTGACTTATGCGCTGAATTGGATGTGTACGTATAAAATGAACTATCTTAAAATATTCTATAAAGTTTGAATTTTTTGAAGACTTCGTTTTTGTTAGATTGCGTTCATTCTCCGAAGCTGCTCAGGATGGAAACTACGTGAGACCAACCGTCGTGGAGTCTCAAATAATCGACGTGAAACAGGGAAAACACCCCCTGTTGGGTTTCATGAACGCCGTTGTTCCGAATGACGTATATTCTTGTCGAGATAAAAGCCTAGTAAAAGTCATAACTGGGCCAAACGCGTGCGGAAAAAGTTTGTATCTCAAGCAAGTTGCACTCATAGTTTTCATGGCTCACATTGGCAGTTACGTGCCGGCAGAATCAGTGACGATTGGTGTTCTCACGCACATTCTAATGCAAAGGCCATTGATCGACAGTATTTCCCTCAACTCGAGTACTTTCTTCCAAGATTTACGGCAAGTTAGTTCCCCCTTCTTTCTCCCACAAGGAACGAGTCATTCTATTTGCTGCGAGTCAATTAAATCCACACCTCTATCGATTTTAGATAAACGCGGCCATCTATCAGTCCACGCCTAATTCCTTGATAATAATAGACGAATTTGGGCTGGGGACGGATGAGTCTAGTGGTGTGGCCCTTCTCACGGCAGTATTGGCAGATTTTATAGAGAGAGGGGATTATTGCCCCCATGTGTTTGCTGCTACTCATATACATCGTATTCTGACCCTACTACCTCCCACGTTCCTCTTTGAAGTACAGGTAATAAATACCTATCATTTATTCAAAGTCACAACTGAAAGGTTTTAAGCAGATTAGACTACAATATCCATTGTTGCTTCAGACATTTGAGTACATCGTAAATGATGATGGCACAGTTGCTTTTCTTTATCGATTAACATCGAGCGATCAGGTTGGCGGCAGTTTTGCACATGCAGCAGCGCGTGCTGCAGGGTTGGACGAATGTGTCGTGTTGCGTGCGATGGAGGTATTCCTTTTTAATACAACTGTCTTATAATCAACCTCTAATTGCCATTTAATCACGCGTAGGTGTACGAACGAGTCATTCGAGGGGAAGATATACCCGTTTCGCCTGAGTTACAAAGGATAAACAAGTAAGTGCTATATGTATTCATTAATACTGTTATAAGGTTTCTAAGTAAGACCGACTTTTTGCGTTTCGCATCATGTAACTCTTTACGTTTTCAGGGCAGTCGACCGAGTATGGGAGCTCTTGGTTTTAAATGATCCTAATGATCATGATTTGGAAGATGTCGCGAAACTGATATCAGAGGTCTTTGATCCCAAATGAGAAACCGTTTTTGGAGAATACAATTTTAAATCATATTGTTACAGGAATTGAGTATACAAATATAGGTTTTCCACATGTGAAACTTGCGTATTTTCAATGCTCTTGAATGTTTATGAAAAAGTAGTTTTTAAGACAATAATAATAACGAATCGGTAACCCATCAACACAGATAAGGTATGGGACAGAACTATTATCTAAATTACACACATTTTATACAATTACCGCAGTATTCCGAAATTTAAGAATATTTTTCGCACATACTATTCATGAATCAATAGATCGCCAAATAATCTAATGTTTTCATATTTTCACACTGAAAATCATCAAATAACCTAAAAGTTAAGTAATTTAACGCCAATAATCGCTTAATGTATTTTAACGCATTTTAACGCATATTCAACGGATTTTCACTCATTTTAACGTATTTACAACAGATTTTCAACACATTTTATCGTATTTCAACGCATTTTAATGGATTTTAATGCAATTTTATCTTGTTTTATCGTATTTCAACGCATTTTAATGCATTTCTAAATATTCTACCATATTTTAACGCGTTTCAATACATTTTTAACGCATTCTAACCTATTTCAACACATTTTAATACATTTCTAAATATTCTACCATATTTTAACGCGTTTCAATACATTTTTAACGCATTCTAACCTATGTCAACACATTTTAATGCGTTTATAAATATTCTACCATATTTTAACACATTCTAACCTATTTCAACACATTTTAATGCATTTCTAAACGTTCTAATCTATTTTAAAACATTTTCATACAATTTTTAATGTTTTAATGCATTTTGAATATATTTTAACATATTAAAAATTGTATGTTCAATTAAACATTTTGGTATTCTGTCGGTAATCAGTAGACTGATTATCACCGTTCTCAATTTACATCCGTGATGAACATCGGTAACGAATCTGCAATCGCTAGACTGATTATCACCATTCTCAATTTGCATCAGTGTAAGCGTCGGTAACCAATCTGTAATCGCTAGACTGATTCTCCCCGTCGTCAATTTACATCCGTGTAGGACGTCGGTAACCGATCTGTAATTTCCGACGCATTTTAATAGATTTTAACGCATTCAAATCATTGTCAAAGCATTTTCGACGAATTATCGACGCATTTTAACACATCTGCGACACATTTCAACTCATTTTTAACGCGCTTTCAACGCACTTTAACACATTAGCACAGAATATCGGTAACCAATCTGTAATCGCTAGACTGATTATCACCATTCTCAATTTGCATCGGTGTAAGACGTCGGTAACAAATCTGTAATCGCTAGACTGATTATCACAGTTCTCAATTTACGTTCGTGTAAAATATCGGTAACCAATCTGTAATCGCTAGACTGATTATCACGATTCTCAATTTACGTTCGTGTAGAATGTCGGTAACGAATCTGCAACCGCTAGACTGATTATCACCGTTCTCACTTTACATTCGTGTAGAATATCGATAACGAATCTGCAATCGCTAGACTGATTCTCACCGTTCTCATTTTACATCCGTGTAGAACATCGGTAACCGATCTGTAATCGCTAGGCTGATTATCACCGATCTCAATTTAAATCCGTGTAGGACGTCGGTAACCAATCTGTAATCGCTAGACTGCCACAGTTCTCAATTTACAATCGTGTAGAGTATCGGTAACCAATCTGTAATCGCTAGACTGATTATCACAGTCCTCAATTTTCGTTCGTGTAGAATATCGGTAACCAATCTGTAATCGCTAGACTGATTCTCTCCGACGTCAATTTACATCCGTGTAGGACGTCGGTAACCGATCTGTAATTTCCGACGCATTTTAATAGATTTTAACGTATGTAAATGAATTTTAACGTATTTAAACGCATTCTTAACGCACTTTAACTCACTTTCATGCACTATTGACGTATTTTAACATATTTTCACACCTTATAACGCATTCATAATACATATTTTCGTGCACTATAGCGCATACGTACTATATACCTATTATATATACTATATACGTATTATATATGTAACATACGTACTATATAAGTAACATACGTACTGTATACCTATTATATATACTATATACGTACTATATATGTAACATACGTACTATATACCTATTATATATACTATATACGTACTATATATGTAACATACGTACTATATACCTATTATATATACTATATACGTAATATATATGTAACATACGTACTGTATACCTATTGTATATACAATATACGTAATATATATGTAACATACGTACTGTATACCTATTGTATATACAATATACGTACTATATATGTAACATACGTACTATATACCTATTATATATACAATAAACGTACTATATATGTAAGATACGTACTATATACCTATTATATATACAATATACGTACTATATATGTAAGATACGTACTATATACCTATTATATATACAATATACGTACTATATATGTAACATACGTACTATATACCTATTATATATACAATATACCTACTATATATGTAACATACGTACTATATACCTATTATATATACAATATACGTACTATATATGTAACATACGTACTATATACCTATTATATATACAATATACGTACTATATATGTAATATACGTACTATATACCTATTATATATACAATATACCTACTATATATGTAACAGACGTACTATATACCTATTATATATACTATATACGTACTATATATGTAACATACGTACTATATACCTATTATATATACTATATACGTACTATATATGTAACATACGTACTATATACCTATTATATATACAATATACCTACTATATATGTAACATACGTACTATATACCTATTATATATACAATATACGTACTATATATGTAATATACGTACTATATACCTATTATATATACAATATACGTACTATATATGTAACAGACGTACTATATACCTATTATATATACAATATACGTACTATATACCTATTATATATACTATATACGTACTATATATGTAACATACGTACTATATACCTATTATATATACAATATACCTACTATATATGTAACATATGTACTATATACCTATTATATATACAATATACGTACTATATATGTAACATACGTACTATATACCTATTACATATGCTGTATACGTAATATATATATTATATACGTATTATATACTCGTTGTACATACTATGTTATTGTATTTCAACGCATTTTAATGGATTTTAATGCATTCTTAACGCATTTTATCGTATGTAAACGCATTTTAAGGGATTTTAATGCATTCTTCACGCATTTTATCGTATTTCCACGCATTTTAATGGAATTTAATGCATTTTTCACTCATTTTATCGTATTTCAACGCATTTTAATGGATTTTAATGCATTTTTCACGTATTTTATCGTATTCCAACGCATTTTAATGAATTTTAATGCATTTTTCACGCATTTTATCGTATTTCAACGCATTTTAGTGGATTTTAATGCATTTTTCACGCATTTTATCGTATTTCAACGCATTTTAATGGATTTTAATGCTAATATCAGTTTCTTTAATTTTTTCGGCTAGTATAGTAGTTTTTTCTGCTAGTATAGTAGTTTTTCGGCTAGTATAGTAGTTTTTTCGGCTAGTATAGTAGTTTTTTCGGCTAGTATAGTAGTTTTTTCTGCTAGTATAGTAGTCTTTTTCGGATAGTATAGTAGTTTTTTCGGATAGTATAGTAGTTTTTTCGGCTAGTATAGTAGTTTTTTCTGCTAGTATAGTAGTTTTTTTCGGATAGTATAGTAGTTTTTCGGCTAGTATAGTAGTTTTTTCTGCTAGTATAGTAGTTTTTTCGGATAGTATAGTAGTTTTTCTGCTAGTATAGTAGTTTTTTCGGCTAGTATAGTAGTTTTTTTTCTGCTAGTATAGTTGTTTTTTGGCTAATATAGTAGTATAAAAAACTACTATACTAGCAGAAAAACTACTATACTGTCCGAAAAAAAACTACTATACTAGCAGAAAAACTACTATACTATCCGAAAAACTACTATACTATCCGAAAAAACTACTATACTAGCAGAAAAAAACTACTATACTAGCAGAAAAAACTACTATACTAGCAGAAAAAACTACTATACTAGCCGAAAAACTACTATACTATCCGAAAAAAACTACTATACTAGCAGAAAAAACTACTATACTATCCGAAAAAAACTACTATACTAGCCGAAAAAACTACTATACTAGCAGAAAAAATTAAAGAAACTGATATTAGCATTAAAATCCATTAAAATGCGTTGAAATACGATAAAATGCGTGAAAAATGCATTAAAATCCACTAAAATGCGTTGAAATACGATAAAATGCGTGAAAAATGCATTAAAATTCATTAAAATGCGTTGGAATACGATAAAATACGTGAAAAATGCATTAAAATCCATTAAAATGCGTTGAAATACGATAAAATGCGTGAAGAATGCATTAAAATACATTAAAATGCGTTGAAATACGATAAAATACGTGAAAAGTGCATCAAAATCCACTAAAATGCGTTGAAATACGATAAAACGCGTGAAGAATGCATTAAAATCCATTAAAATGCGTTGAAATGCGTTGAAATACGATAAAATACGTGAAAAGTGCATCAAAATCCACTAAAATGCGTTGAAATACGATAAAATGCGTGAAGAATGCATTAAAATCCATTAAAATGCGGTGAAATACGATAAAATACGTGAAAAGTGCATCAAAATCCATTAAAATGCGTTGAAATACGATAAAATGCGTGAAGAATGCATTAAAATCCATTAAAATGCGGTGAAATACGACAAAAGGCGTGAAGAATGCATTAAAATCCATTAAAATCCATTAAAATGCGTTGAAATACGACAAAATGCGTGAAGAATGCATTAAAATCCATTAAAATGCGTTGAAATACGATAAAATGCGTGAAGAATGCATTAAAATCCATTAAAATGCGTTGAAATACGATAAAATACGTGAAAAGTGCATCAAAATCCATTAAAACGCGTTGAAATACGATAAAATGCGTGAAGAATGCATTAAAATCCATTAAAATCCATGAAAATGCGTTGAAATACGACAAAATGCGTGAAGAATGCATCAAAATCCATTAAAATGCGTTGAAATACGATAAAATGCGTGAAGAATGCATTAAAATCCATTAAAATGCGGTGAAATACGACAAAAGGCGTGAAGAATGCATTAAAATCCATTAAAATCCATTAAAATGCGTTGAAATACGACAAAACGCGTGAAGAATGCATTAAAATCCATTAAAATGCGTTGAAATGCGTTGAAATACGACAAAATGCGTGAAGAATGCATTAAAATCCATTAAAATGCGTTGAAATACGACAAAATGCGTGAAGAATGCATTGAAATCCATTAAAATGCGTTGAAATACGACAAAAGGCGTGAAGAATGCATTAAAATCCATTAAAATGCGTTGAAATACGATAAAATACGTGAAAAGTGCATCAAAATTCATTAAAATGCGTTGAAATACGATAAAATGCGTGAAGAATGCATTAAAATCCATTAAAATGCGTTGAAATACGACAAAATGCGTGAAAAGTGCATTAAAATCCATTAAAATGCGTTGAAATACGACAAAAGGCGTGAAGAATGCATTAAAATCCATTAAAATCCATTAAAATGCGTTGAAATACGACAAAATGCGTGAAGAATGCATTAAAATCCATTAAAATGAGTTGAAATACGAGAAAATGCGTGAAGAATGCATTAAAATCCATTAAAATGCGTTGAAATACGATAAAATGCGTGAAGAATGCATTAAAATCCATTAAAATGCGGTGAAATACGACAAAAGGCGTGAAGAATGCATTAAAATCCATTAAAATCCATTAAAATGCGTTGAAATACGACAAAATGCGTGAAGAATGCATTAAAATCCATTAAAATGCGTTGAAATGCGTTGAAATACGACAAAATGCGTGAAGAATGCATTAAAATCCATTAAAATGCGTTGAAATACGACAAAATGCGTGAAGAATGCATTGAAATCCATTAAAATGCGTTGAAATACGACAAAAGGCGTGAAGAATGCATTAAAATCCATTAAAATCCATGAAAATGCGTTGAAATACGACAAAATGCGTGAAGAATGCATTAAAATCCATTAAAATGAGTTGAAATACGAGAAAATGCGTGAAGAATGCATTAAAATCCATTAAAATGCGTTGAAATACGATAAAATACGTGAAAAGTGCATCAAAATTCATTAAAATGCGTTGAAATACGATAAAATGCGTGAAGAATGCATTAAAATCCATTAAAATGCGTTGAAATGCGTTGAAATACGACAAAATGCGTGAAGAATGCATTAAAATCCATTAAAATGCGTTGAAATACGACAAAATGCGTGAAGAATGCATTAAAATCCATTAAAATGCGTTGAAATACGACAAAAGGCGTGAAGAATGCATTAAAATCCATTAAAATCCATTAAAATGCGTTGAAATACGACAAAATGCGTGAAGAATGCATTAAAATCCATTAAAATGAGTTGAAATACGAGAAAATGCGTGAAGAATGCATTAAAATCCATTAAAATGCGTTGAAATACGATAAAATACGTGAAAAGTGCATCAAAATCCATTAAAATGCGGTGAAATACGATAAAATACGTGAAAAGTGCATCAAAATCCATTAAAATGCGTTGAAATACGATAAAATGCGTGAAGAATGCATTAAAATCCATTAAAATGCGTTGAAATACGACAAAAGGCGTGAAGAATGCATTAAAATCCATTAAAATGCGTTGAAATACGACAAAAGGCGTGAAGAATGCATTAAAATCCATTAAAATCCATTAAAATGCGTTGAAATACGACAAAATGCGTGAAGAATGCATTAAAATCCATTAAAATGCGTTGAAATACGATAAAATGCGTGAAGAATGCATTAAAATCCATTAAAATGCGTTGAAATACGACAAAATGCGTGAAGAATGCATTGAAATCCATTAAAATGCGTTGAAATACGACAAAAGGCGTGAAGAATGCATTAAAATCCATTAAAATCCATGAAAATGCGTTGAAATACGACAAAATGCGTGAAGAATGCATTAAAATCCATTAAAATGAGTTGAAATACGAGAAAATGCGTGAAGAATGCATTAAAATCCATTAAAATGCGTTGAAATACGATAAAATACGTGAAAAGTGCATCAAAATTCATTAAAATGCGTTGAAATACGATAAAATGCGTGAAGAATGCATTAAAATCCATTAAAATGCGTTGAAATGCGTTGAAATACGACAAAATGCGTGAAGAATGCATTAAAATCCATTAAAATGCGTTGAAATACGACAAAATGCGTGAAGAATGCATTAAAATCCATTAAAATGCGTTGAAATACGACAAAAGGCGTGAAGAATGCATTAAAATCCATTAAAATCCATTAAAATGCGTTGAAATACGACAAAATGCGTGAAGAATGCATTAAAATCCATTAAAATGAGTTGAAATACGAGAAAATGCGTGAAGAATGCATTAAAATCCATTAAAATGCGTTGAAATACGATAAAATACGTGAAAAGTGCATCAAAATCCATTAAAATGCGGTGAAATACGATAAAATACGTGAAAAGTGCATCAAAATCCATTAAAATGCGTTGAAATACGATAAAATGCGTGAAGAATGCATTAAAATCCATTAAAATGCGTTGAAATACGACAAAAGGCGTGAAGAATGCATTAAAATCCATTAAAATGCGTTGAAATACGACAAAAGGCGTGAAGAATGCATTAAAATCCATTAAAATCCATTAAAATGCGTTGAAATACGACAAAATGCGTGAAGAATGCATTAAAATCCATTAAAATGCGTTGAAATACGATAAAATGCGTGAAGAATGCATTAAAATCCATTAAAATGCGGTGAAATACGACAAAAGGCGTGAAGAATGCATTAAAATCCATTAAAATCCATTAAAATGCGTTGAAATACGACAAAATGCGTGAAGAATGCATTAAAATCCATTAAAATGCGTTGAAATACGATAAAATACGTGAAAAGTGCATTAAAATCCATTAAAATGCGTTGAAATACGACAAAATGCGTGAAGAATGCATTGAAATCCATTAAAATGCGTTGAAATACGACAAAAGGCGTGAAGAATGCATTAAAATCCATTAAAATCCATGAAAATGCGTTGAAATACGACAAAATGCGTGAAGAATGCATTAAAATCCATTAAAATGAGTTGAAATACGAGAAAATGCGTGAAGAATGCATTAAAATCCATTAAAATGCGTTGAAATACGATAAAATACGTGAAAAGTGCATCAAAATTCATTAAAATGCGTTGAAATACGATAAAATGCGTGAAGAATGCATTAAAATCCATTAAAATGCGTTGAAATGCGTTGAAATACGACAAAATGCGTGAAGAATGCATTAAAATCCATTAAAATGCGTTGAAATACGACAAAATGCGTGAAGAATGCATTAAAATCCATTAAAATGCGTTGAAATACGACAAAAGGCGTGAAGAATGCATTAAAATCCATTAAAATCCATTAAAATGCGTTGAAATACGACAAAATGCGTGAAGAATGCATTAAAATCCATTAAAATGAGTTGAAATACGAGAAAATGCGTGAAGAATGCATTAAAATCCATTAAAATGCGTTGAAATACGATAAAATACGTGAAAAGTGCATCAAAATCCATTAAAATGCGTTGAAATACGATAAAATGCGTGAAGAATGCATTAAAATCCATTAAAATGCGTTGAAATACGATAAAATACGTGAAAAGTGCATCAAAATCCATTAAAATGCGGTGAAATACGATAAAATACGTGAAAAGTGCATCAAAATCCATTAAAATGCGTTGAAATACGATAAAATGCGTGAAGAATGCATTAAAATCCATTAAAATGCGTTGAAATACGACAAAAGGCGTGAAGAATGCATTAAAATCCATTAAAATCCATTAAAATGCGTTGAAATACGACAAAATGCGTGAAGAATGCATTAAAATCCATTAAAATGCGTTGAAATACGATAAAATGCGTGAAGAATGCATTAAAATCCATTAAAATGCGTTGAAATACGATAAAATGCGTGAAGAATGCATTAAAATCCATTAAAATGCGTTGAAATGCGTTGAAATACGATAAAATGCGTGAAAAATGCATTAAAATCCATTAAAATGAGTTGAAATACGAGAAAATGCGTGAAGAATGCATTAAAATTCATTAAAATGCGTTGAAATACGATAAAATACGTGAAAAGTGCATCAAAATCCATTAAAATGCGTTGAAATACGATAAAATGCGTGAAGAATGCATTAAAATCCATTAAAATGCGTTGAAATACGATAAAATGCGTGAAGAATGCATTAAAATCCATTAAAATGCGTTGAAATACGATAAAACGCGTTGAAATACGATAAAATACGTGAAAAGTGCGTCAAAATCCATTAAAATGCGTTGAAATACGATAAAATGCGTGAAGAATGCATTAAAATCCATTAAAATGCGGTGAAATACGACAAAAGGCGTAAAGAATGCATTAAAATCCATTAAAATGAGTTGAAATACGAGAAAATGCGTGAAGAATGCATTAAAATCCATTAAAATGCGTTGAAATACGATAAAATACGTGAAAAGTGCATCAAAATCCATTAAAATGCGTTGAAATACGATAAAATGCGTGAAGAATGCATCAAAATCCATTAAAATCCATTAAAATGCGTTGAAATACGATAAAATACGTGAAAAGTGCATCAAAATCCATTAAAATACGTTGAAATACGATAAAATGCGTGAAGAATGCATTAAAATCCATTAAAATGCGTTGAAATACGACAAAAGGCGTGAAGAATGCATTAAAATCCATTAAAATCCATTAAAATGCGTTGAAATACGATAAAATACGTGAAAAGTGCATCAAAATCCATTAAAATGCGTTGAAATACGATAAAACGCGTTGAAATACGATAAAATGCGTGAAAAATGCATTAAAATCCATTAAAATGCGTTGAAATACGATAAAATACGTGAAAAGTGCATCAAAATTCATTAAAATGCGTTTAAATACGATAAAATACGTTAAAAAATAATAGATATATAGTACATATATAATGTATCTAAAAGGTAAATAGTACTTATATTATATATATAATAGGTATATAGTTCTTATGTTGCATATGCGTTATCGTGCACGATAATACGTATTATGAATGCGTTATAAGGTGTGAAAATATGTTAAAATACGTCAATAGTGCATGAAAGTGAGTTAAAGTGCGTTAAGAATGCGTTTAAATGTGTTAACGTGCGTTGAAAGCGCATTAAAAATGAGTTGAAATGCGTCGAAAATTCGTCGAAAATGCTTTGACAATGATTTGAATGCGTTAAAATCTATTAAAATGCGTCGGAAATTACAGATCGATTACCGACGTCCTACACGGATTGACGACGGGGAGAATCAGTCTAGCGATTACAGATTGGTTACCGATATTCTACACGAACGAAAATTGAGAACTGTGATAATCAGTCTAGCGATTACAGATTGGTTACCGATACTCTACACGATTGTAAATTGAGAACTGTGGCAGTCTAGTGATTACAGATTGGTTACCGACGTCCTGCACGGATTTAAATTGAGATCGGTGATAATCAGCCTAGCGATTACAGATCGGTTACCGACGTCCTACACGGATGTAAATTGACGTCGGAGAGAATCAGACTAGCGATTACAGATTGGTTACCGATATTCTACACGAACGAAAATTGAGGACTGTGATAATCAGTCTAGCGATTACAGATTGGTTACCGATACTCTACACGATTGTAAATTGAGAACTGTGGCAGTCTAGCGATTACAAATTGGTTACCGACGTCCTACACGGATTTAAATTGAGATCGGTGATAATCAGCCTAGCGATTACAGATCGGTTACCGATGTTCTACACGGATGTAAAATGAGAACGGTGAGAATCAGTCTAGCGATTGCAGATTCGTTATCGATATTCTACACGAATGTAAATTGAGAACGGTGATAATCAGTCTAGCGGTTGCAGATTCGTTACCGACATTCTACACGAACGAAAATTGAGAACTGTGATAATCAGTCTAGCGATTACAGATTGTTTACCGATACTCTACACGATTGTAAATTGAGAACTGTGGCAGTCTAGCGATTACAGATTGGTTACCGACGTCCTACACGGATTTAAATTGAGATCGGTGATAATCAGCCTAGCGATTACAGATCGGTTACCGATGTTCTACACGGATGTAAATTGAGAACGGTGAGAATCAGTCTAGCGATTGCAGATTCGTTATCGATATTCTACACGAATGTAAATTGAGAACGGTGATATTCAGTCTAGCGGTTGCAGATTCGTTACCGACATTCTACACGAACGTAAATTGAGAATCGTGATAATCAGTCTAGCGATTGCAGATTCGTTACCGATATTTTACACGAACGTAAATTGAGAACTGTGATAATCAGTCTAGCGATTACAGATTTGTTACCGACGTCTTACACCGATGCAAATTGAGAATGGTGATAATCAGTCTAGCGATTACAGATTGGTTACCGATATTCTGTGCTAATGTGTTAAAGTGCGTTGAAAGCGCGTTAAAAATGAGTTGAAATGTGTCGCAGATGTGTTAAAATCTGTTAAAATGCGTCGATAATTCGTCGAAAATGCTTTGACAATGATTTGAATGCGTTAAAATCTATTAAAATGCGTCGGAAATTACAAATCGGTTACCGACGTCCTACACAGATGAAAATTGAGACCGGCGATAATCAGTCTAGCGATTACAGATTGGTTACCGACGTCTTACACTGATGCAAATTGAGAATGGTGATAATCAGTCTAGCGATTGCAGATTCATTACCGATGTTCATCACGGATGTAAATTGAGAACGGTGATAATCAGTCTACTGATTACTGACAGAATACCAAAATGTTTAATTGAACATACAATTTTTAATATGTTAAAATATATTCAAAATGCATTAAAACATTAAAAATTGTATGAAAATGTTTTAAAATAGATTAGAACGTTTAGAAATGCATTAAAATGTGTTGAAATAGGTTAGAATGCGTTAAAAATGTATTGAAACGCGTTAAAATTATTATATTATAAAATTTTATTATATTATAAAATATATTATAAAATAAAAAAAAATTACAGTTAGGTATTATATTATAGTTAGGTTAGGTTGTAAAACAGTGTAAAACGCTGAACCTCGCCATTTATGTCTACTGATTGTTATGTACCTGATAGATTTTTTTTTTGTACTGACAGACTTGTTTTGTACCTGATAGACATAATAAAGATTATTATTATTATTATTATTATTATTAAAATATGGTAGAATATTTAGAAATGCATTAAAATGCGTTGAAATACAATAAAACAAGATAAAATTGCATTAAAATTCATTAAAGGACATTGAAATACGATAAAATGTGTTAAAAGAGCATTCAAATCCATTAAAATGCGTTGAAATACGATAAAATACATTGAAATACGTTAAAATAGTTTGTACAATGAATATGTAATACGTATATAATATACATAGTACGTATATTACATATATAGTATGCATATAGAATATATAATAGGTATATACTACGTATATAGTGTATATAATAGGTATTATAATAGATTGTATAGTATAATAGAGCCCCACAATGAGGTGACACGAAAATACATTGCATGAGTGGTCTATCCCTATACCTGGTCTGTGCTGCTACACATTTTCAAGCTGCATTGGTAACACAGAGCGTGACACTAAAATGATAAGGGCGCCACATGGCCCTCAAGAATGTGGCCGAAAAATTACATTGGATGTTAGGTCTGTTCTATATCTCGTCTGTGGCAAGGGTGTACGCGGGCGAAGTGGCCAATAGGGTTCGAGTTTCGGGTGTGAAACGGCTCCCAGGAGACGGCGCCACCAATCAGCTGCGTCCTACTACGGAGCATTGGCGACAGGTGTCGGCAGTATCGCGTAGTCAGCGAGAGTTCGCAGTTCTTCCGTTGTCAATAACGGACACTGGCGGTATCCCCGGCACGAGAAGCAAAACGTCCCTGTCGCGAAAACCGTCACGGGCGGCTCGCGACGGATGTGATACGAGGCAGCGATTAAGCCGTGTCCCCGTGTGCGTTGAAAACTCGTGAAACGGGCGCGCACGTTAACAAGGGTTCCCAGTGTGTTCTCCGTTGGGAGGGCTCGCGAAAAAGCAACGGGCGTGCCTTTCGGCGATCGACACACGGCGAACAAACGTCCCCTCGGAGAGTGGGAGAGAGAGGGAGGGAGAGCAGAGCTAAACAGACGGAGAGAGAGGAAGAGAGATAGAGAAGGGCCCGTAGAATTTTGAATGCAGGAGCATTCGTAACTGTCAAGCCGACCGCGAGTGCTACGGCGGTGTTGAGATACGGCTTCTTCCCGGCATCAGAGAGGAAGAGAGAGACATACACACGCGCGCGAGACCGACAAGAGAGAACCGACCGTTTAACGTTCCGCTCGAGACTCCTGGAGTTCTCGTCGTCGCACCTCCGCACACACGGATCTCCTGGTTTTGCCCGCGGGAAGCCGGGCATTTTATGGTGTCGAAGGTGCGCTTGCCCGAATAAATGACAATGGACCACGGCATGTGCAACATCGAGACGGGCACCAGCATAAACATCAAACGGACCGACGGTGAGTGAGATTATTTTGAAACTCTAATAATTCTCCAGCTCGCAGGATCTGCATCCGCGCAAATCTCCTAACCGTTTCCATCAGCTGCTCTGTCACGCTTTCTTGTTTCTCTCGCTCCTTCGGCCCCGGCGGACACGTTGCTTCCCTCGACACCGTCGATCGCCTCACCACCACGGTTCCTTCCAAGTCCGTTGAATATTTCGCGCGTGGGTTCCCTGGCGAACCCAGCCGTTGCTACCGGCTCTAACTCAAATCAACTGGTTTAATTCGAAATTCATCAAAAAAATTTGAAAGCCCGACTACGCACGTCGTTTCGTTTGCTTAGCGCCAAAATTGTGGCAAAATTAAAAACAAATACCGCGAAGCGTGAATATCGTAAATACTTTTTGTTCCTTTTCATTTTGGAATGGAATGCTCTGTATAGAACTGACATTAAAATTAAGTAATAACTGTGTATGGATATAGAAGAAGGAGTACAACAAGTCGTCCGATCAGCGCCATTGCGCTCGTCCACGTTCAAACGGTTTTGTCATTGCTGCTCGTGTCCCACAACATTTCCATATTCGGATAAATTCTGCACGCGGTTCGATACCCGCCGCAAACGTTTTTCACTGCTTTTTCGTCCGAGCCGCTAGCGTTGAAATTCAAAATGTACCGCAGAGACTACCACGCATCCAGCCGATCCGGCCTTTCAATAAGCAGAATCTTTCACACCGTGATGATGAGTCACCTCATACCCGGTGTCAGTGGGCTGTGTGAATACGTGTAAGAAATTTGCCTTGGCTTCAGCTCTCCAACAGTCCACCTGCGATCGTCTTGATATGACATTTTTAAGTCAATGAATACCGGTGGCAATTTTTGCAATAATTCTTTTCCCCTTATCGATGTCAGCTTGATCGATTCGCGTTTCCCCGAGACAATTCGGGACCTCCTTGTTGAGTCGGTTTTGCATGTAACGTGTCAATCGTCGTGTCTGCTACGCCGAAGAATGTAAATAAATATTTAAAGTGTCGCCGACAAAGTTATGTGAATTTTCAGGTGGATCATGAGGGGTCCACCTGTGTTACGCGAAAAGCAATTTTTTTCTCATCCATAACAAGTCCCAATTAGCGCAGCCATCCGGCTAAAAGATGGATTACCTTTCACCGTGTGTGTGTGTATATTCCGGACATCTGGAACGAGATCGGCGTGAAAATTCTCCTCTAATTTTTTTCTTTTTTTTTTCCATCCGCCGCACTAGGTTCGCCGCATTATCGAAAAAATGTCACCTCCACTTTGGCGCTTATTGAAACGAATTATCCCTTCTAATACCTGCATGTCTCCAGAGGAATTTCAAAAAATCACTTTCTACATTTGCCAACTTACGAGGCATGTGATTTCTTCGAACGTCGCGTCACGATGATTTTTGTTACATATGTTTGCGAAGTAGCTCGTGAGTGCGAGGTCATCAATCGAAATGGCAAATTGCTGGTGAAATTGCGACAAGCTTGATTCGCCGACAACCCGGATACAAAGTCGTACGGAGAACGAGCTCCTGTCGCGTGTGCGTATGCAACGTGTACACGCGTTTCCCCGGTTCCCTGCATTTGCACTTACATGCCTGACCGTTAGACATGAGGTGCACTGCACAAACTAGTGCAACGACGGTCGAAGGGTGGACGGGGAAGGGGCTACGTAATTGATCCACCAGTTTCTACGTAGACAATGGGTTTACGGACAGGCTGTGCGAAAATATCCCGTCTAAGCCCCGGTGCTGGCGTGGAGATTGTTCATTAAACCTGCCTCTCGACGGCGGCTCAATGTTTATCAGTGCATTCATAATCGCGAGGATTCGTGATGACCGTGCGCCGAGAGCGCGTTTACTCCTAATTACGGCGCGGTGAAAGAAGAGATTATCCCGCGGCCACTCGCGGTAAACCAACTGAACGACCGTCGCCCGCTTTAAAGTCCTATCGAGTTTCCCCATTGCGTCAATCATGCTGGCAAAGTCATTCCCCAAGTCGTCGTAACGCTAATTTATCTTCTACTCGTTCGGTTAATTCCTACAACGAACTTTTTATCATTCCGCTGTTTAAGCCCATTGAGTTGCTTGTAACGCGCTAACAATGTTCGTCCATCCGTTGAAACGAATTGTGGACGATTTTTCTTCGCAAAACGGGTAGCACACGTGACAGCTTTAACTGGCTACGGGAACGACAGGCTAGCAGGAATGAATCACATTTTATACCCCCGACTAGTTGGAGTTGCAAACGTGGCAGGATCGATATTAGCGATACACGTTCAGGATAGACCTGTGTACTCGAACGAAAGACGCACTGGTGCTAAACCTACGCGAAACCCCCGCATCGACGTTAATTATTATCCACTAATTTAAATTTGCCATCGATGTATTCAGATGTCGACGAGATAGCGCGTTGAATGATATCGATTCGATTCTCGGAGGCGTGAGTAATATGTACGTACTGCGGATGTTTCTATTTACCCGTGCCCGGAAGAACACGTATCGATTATTTTTCTGCACTCTTTTTTTCCTAGGAATATTGGTTTGCTCTTTGAAACGGCTCCATCCGTTGCTGCATTCAATTTCTTCATGCCGCAACGTCACGTTTATTTCTTTATACCCTGTAACGTCTATAGAATGCGACATAGGGAGTGGTCGAATATCAACTTCTCACGCGGAAATTCATGACACGTGTCTTATGAGTGAGACATTTTAATAAAATTATAGCTTGCCAAACGTCCTATAGAGTCCTTGTTTATTTATTGCGGATTTGGTCTATAAAGGTCAGAAATGTTCTTTGCTTCTTTTCGTCGTTGAACGGATTGAATGCATTTAGCTTTTGATCAGCTTAAAGACGCTCCAATCTACTTCTGCTGCGATATTTCTGCGAGCTTGATTATTTTTCTGCGTCTTCCACGTGCCCCTAGAATTCGCACAATATTGGCGTCGCCAACGCACTCGCTTTGTAAGGCAGCATCGTTCGTCCTTGGATTCGAAATCGGCAAATCCTCGACTTTGCCATTATTTCCCAATGACATTAAAAATGCAAAATCATGAAGCGCAGTTCTTCTACGATCAAATAGCCAAACGTAACTTGGGAATTTCGCGAAGGATATGATTTCCAATGTCTGCACTGCGCAAATTTTAATAAAAATGACTGTCTGATTTTAATTGACGGAACGGTCTCGCTCGGCAGGTTAATTAGGGAGCTCATGAGGATTTCCCAGAGGGGTCCATTCACGTGTTTCCGTTGCTACGCGAGGTGCAAAATCACCGAAAACGCCTTTCGTTCGTCCTTGATGATCAAAATTCGAAACCGGGCGTGCTTGGTTTACGCACGTCCGTAAATGTCCGATAGAGCAATCGATCGGCCAGCGTGATTACACGCGTCTTGCACGCAGTTAACTAGTTTTCGGAGGATTAAGGTCACGGCCGTGGTGACCAAATTGCAGAGTGCTGCTTCAACGAGCAATTAGCCACACGACAGGATCGTCTCCAGAGTTTCAGAATTTTCCTGCACAATATTCTCAAGAGGCGAAGAAAAAGTTGCCGGAGAATCCCTGCGAGTTCACCGACTCGCGACTCACGAATTGCGATTTACGCGTAAGAAACAATAATGGGAAGTAATGGTCGCGGTAGTCGGCCTCGTGAGAGACGAACCGCTCGCATTTCACGCGACCGCTCTTTTATAAGATAATCGCACTGATTTTATTTACGCGTTCTTCGCCGCTCAATGACTCAGAACGTTCGCCATGAAAGGCGCGAGGGTTTACTAACGATCTCACCGACGTATGGATAGGATTTCGCAAAAAAATGCTTACCTTCGCAAAGGCGTAGTCAAATCAGGGCAGGTCGTAGGTAGAAGCTCGATCAATTATCCAGTGAAGACTCTGTTTATAATTCAATATTTACTTAACTACGTTTTCATTATTTCAATTATTTTCAATTGGCCCATCAACATTCTTCAACGTACAATACTGCTTTTGTACTCGTATTACTGGTAGGGGAGTAAATTCACGCGAGGAATAATTGCCGTGGAACGCAGCACACGGCGTAGGACATAATACTGTAGATTCCCCGATGTCAAGTTGATACGACACTGTGCTTGTATGCACTTCGTCTCGCTGTGCCCCTCGTTGGTTGCAGCGGGCATGAAAATGCATACGCACTTACGCACGCATCCTCTGTCGAGGGTACCGACGAGCACCGTGTTAAAAAAAATTCAAACAGGACACTGTGATCCGTCGAATAACAGCAAAAGTTACTACGTACAACAAACAGAGTATTTGAAAAATTCATTGAAGAATTGTCTGATAAGTAGATTAAAAGGTTTAACTTTGCCGGGGGTCTTTTCGGTGATATTTTTGCACTTTTTCCAACGTCTAGACGAAGTCGTCGATCAGCGAATTCCCTCGCTGACCACGATCTTCGGCCATGGGAGACACACGGCGGGGAAGGTCGCGATCGATTCTCCCCTTTACGTGACTGGATTGGCGAATCGATGTGCTCCGGGAAGAACATGAAAATTTAAGCCCGCTCGGTGACTTACCGACGAGCTCGATCGACCTTATGCACCGACTTCCTCGTTCGCCCTGGATGCAGCTGTGCTGCACTCGTAGATCCATGCACCGGACTGCCCGCGAATATACAAGCCCGTTGAATAGATTTACTGACGACCCCTTGTGACCTGACGATCATGTCGTGCCAATCGATGCGCTCGAAATGCAGTCATTGGTTAAAATTACACGCGCCATCGGGTTCCAGAGAAGCATGGAAATGCAAACGATCGTATGGGCTGCACGTCTTTGAACGCCGGTCTGTCGATTGCATCGGGCATCGTTAGCGCTGTACTTTCTTCTTCCTCTTTTTCCTTGCCCTTCGCGCATTAAGGAGGAGAGAACGGCGGGTCGCTCGTCTATTTCCGGGCACGCTCTATTTCGACCGCAGGTATCTGGAGCTACTCTAGCCGAACGGTGGACAGATCATCCCACCCCCCTCCTCCCCTTCCCTTGGCAAAGAGGATGAACCCACTGCGGATCGGCCTAAAAATAAGATGCATCGTCGATCTTGTACGTTATGGTACCACCTGCGACTTGCACTCACGCGGATCAATTGAACCAGGTTTTCCTATTATTCGTCGCAAGGTTGCTCGATTTGTCGAAGCATTTGACCGTATACTTCATCTTTAAGATGACAAGAACCGTCTGTATTTTTCTTACCGAGCGTGAAAGACTGGAAATCGACCAATACGATGCTCGTCGTTCGCCTACGCCGGATCTCGAGCGATTAGAATCGGTAATTTCGCGAATATATGGCACAGCGGGTAATTCAATGACGCAATGCTACGCTTTGGATAGAACGATGCAACAAGTGGTGTAGGCAACGCATTGTGCGTGCGATTTGCGGCTACGCATCCCGCGCGTTTCCTCATGCAATCCTCATTCAACGTACAAACATTATTTACAAACAATGCCTGGTGAAAAGTTGCGCTACATTTGTCGAGCTCTGGTATCGGTCTCGAAGAAATCCAATTTTTTGCTGGTGCTCGGAGTTAATTGGCCGATCCGAGGGATAAGGATTTGTAGCGAAGGTCCTTTATCGAGTTGACGTTTCCCTTGCGCGGGGAAGCTTGAACGTGCTGGTTAAGGCATGCCCTCGTGCGCCTACCGTGTATGTAACTGCCGACTAAAAAATGCCGAGACTCCGGCGTAGTCCTTGTCCGAAAGCATGTGCAAGCCGTCGAGCTGTGCACGTGGGCGCTGCAACCTTATAAGGACGGCCATAAGGAGACTCTTAGCCTACCAAACCTCACCTTACCCTACCTTATCTTATCTTACGTCACGCTTCGTCTCTGTCCCCGGCGATGGACCTCTCGGTCGCCTTTGGTTTCCTTCTTTTCATCTTCGCGATCCTCGAGAGTGCCTTTTCAGCGGCTTCCCTCGATGACCAATGATTTGCGCGGACGGACTTAGCACGGCGATTTCGGCGACGTTTTCTACGTCGACCCACGCGCTTGGAAATCGGGTCAAACGGCTCTTACGAAATTCACAGCGGTACCCTCGACGCCGCTGACGAATTTCGGTCCTGATGTTTATCGTCGATACTCTAGCGAATCGCGGAATCTTTGCCGGTGGGACGCGGAATACGTTTACCGGTTAAACGTGCCTTCCGCCGCGAATGCCGACCTCTTGTCACGTCCCCGTCGAGCGCTTTGTTTTACAAGAGACCCTCGAAGGAAAGGGCGAAGCCTACTTGAGCCAACCCCCAGGTCGCCCGCGACGAGCTTTCGCTGTATTCCGTTGTAGACCGGGAAAATCGAATCCAATAACGCTCTGTCGTAAGCATTCGTTTATCTTGCAGTTCCAACTGTTCCGCATGTCATAACGCTTTCCTTTCGGCATTAATTTTACGACAACGACGTTACACGGCGAACCGAGAGAGAGGCATATATTTGAGTCGACGTTACTCTCCTCCCCCCGCGCTCATGAAATAACTATCGATCGACATCATTTACGAGCCCATCGTACTCGGTTTATAGCGGGCGAAGGACGACCCCACTGCGTTTACCTACTCTCCCTACACCCACGCGCTCATTTCGACGACAAGAGTTTAAAAGCGAAGGTGATCGGTTATAACAGATTGTCTACTCAACGAGACGGAAGAATTCCGTGGCCAGTAGGTTCGACCAGTCGCCCACGTATAGAAGAATTGATATACTCGCTGGAAAGTAAAGTATATCTAGATGGAAAGTAAATCGAATGTCCCTGGGGGTTGCTCGGCGCAACAATGCCTCTGCCAACGTGTCCCGACGTTGTCATACTTGATCGAGGACGACAGCTCCCGCGAAAAAGACGAGAAGGGAATAATGCGAATGGCTGATTCACCGGGCGAACGATTAGCAAAGTCCGGGGAAACCTACGCTATTCATAGGAAATATGGGCCACGAGGGATAGAAGCAAAAGAGTTGATATCGGAAGTCCAGGAAGTGAGACTCACGTTTCCTTTTTTCTTCGGAAAAGAAACTAACTTTGATGGTCATGATAGATGGACTTTTATGCATTTCCTCTCGGCTCGTTGTTGTTGAGGAAACACCTTGCGCGTCAGTTGCATCGATTTTCCGCGGCTGCAATTTCCTCGATGAGGTGTGACAATCCGTTTCACCGTGAATGCCAGGTGTGTCCGTCGAATTAACACAGAGGTGAGCATAAGGAACGGCGTTGTCCGAATCCTCGGGAGGAGGAGAACGCGAGACACACGAGCACGTGAGATCGATCGTCGCGTGCCGAACGTAAATTTAGAAAGGACATATTCGATCCTGGACTGTCGCCAGAGAGCGAGAATCGAGATTCCATCCTGTACGGCATTGTGTCTCGGCGTTCCCGGCAAAAACCTTCCTTCCGGCGCGACCGCGAAAACCTGCGGACAAATTAACAGTACAGTTTCGTAGTTAAAGTCGGCTTTACGTGAAAGTTACGTGTATTATTATCGCTCTACAATCCGAAACTGAATTATCTCTTCCTGGAATCTGCGGAGTTGGAACTCGCATTCGGGCCGATACTGTTCTTCGCTGCCAACGAACTCGGGCTTGACATGTTTGATAAATAGGTCATTTATTTAGCACCGATTATCATAATGCTCAATAGCACATTGTAAAATAATTCGCTGACAGAGATTCCCCGCGGTAAGCTCTGCCAACGTTCGTCAGGAACTCGTTACGTAAATCGGTCTTTCTGTTTCCAAAAACAGGCTACAAAAAGTGAAGAGCTACGTAGCAGTTCGAGTTACTGTGGAGAACATTCGGTGGATTATCTTTCCATGTTTGTCGTTTTTGAAAACCGCGCACGGTGCGACGGCTGACACATGTCCTGTATTTTTTCGCGGTTGTCATGCACACGAGACCGACTGCATGTGCATGCAGGTTGTGCATAATATCTCGAGACGACCTAGCCTTCTCTGGCAACGGAGTCGAACGATCTTGCCAGCTGTTCTGCGACAGACACTAAATTAAAATTCAATTTTCCATGGGCAAAATTCATATCCTGTGCGATAATTCTGCATAGCTTTAAATTCATGATTCGAGCATTCCTAATGCATGGGAGCGATATCAGGAATGGAGAAAATAAATGCAGCTGGAAAAATCGATGCAGTTTCCTGCATTAACCTGATTCAGCTGTCATATATCGACCAATATCAACGTCATTCGCAAGTGCAGCAAATTTCTGCAGTTGCCTTTGATGTCGTCGGTAAAACAGGATTTATCCCCGAAGCTGGCGCCGATAACGGAATTAGCTGAAACTATTGCCTCCATATATGCATGCGTATGTGCAAAGCACGGTTTCCTGCTGGTGTGTGTGTGTGTGTAAAGGTCATGCGAAATTCAAGTTCAACGGGTCAGGCTCAAGTCTATTCAATTACCCCAACGAATTCGATATTACGCGTCAATCGACGATCTTTCGTCGTGGTTGCTTTGAGGAAATTTCGCATGAAAGGTCGGCAAAATGTTATTCAATGCTGCGAATTACGGACTGCCTTGCGTCGCTAATTCAATCCATTTCAGCGCTCTTTACAGTCATTGACGGTTGTCTATTTTCAGAAAGCATTGCCAGCCTTGCGATCGACCTTTTTGCGCGAATTAAATGTACAATCGAAGGGTAGATTAAGGACTTTATTTACAATTTATAATTTATTTCCGTATAAATGACCTCACAAGATTTTAAAGGGCTTCGTAAGATTCTGTAAAATATGTTCTCTGTCTTTTAATAGTAGTTCTCTTATTTTCCTGCGATCCTGATTCGGTGCGTTTGTGGAAGATCACTGTGGCATTGAATTTCAGCAAGAACTCGAGACGAATAAATGTCAAGGCAATTGGAAGTAATGATCATTCCCGTATAAGGAAAGATTTCGCCGAGTCCCGCAAGGACCGACTCAGGGGCGATTTTAATGGAATATTTTTTCAACTTTGTGACTCTATTTGGACGAAAATCCCTCGCGTCGTTTCCTGCCTCTCGGCTGTGAATAAAATCCGGAATTTCGCCTCTCACTCTAGGACATTCGTTTCAATTTATCCCGCCGTGATTTCGGCGCGGTCGAAAAAGTACGTCGAGTTGGTTCGTTCTCGCTGTTGGTCGACAACGGAACAACTGCAGGAAGTTGCTGCTTAAATTTAATGTTCAATAGACTGCGTGGCTGGACCCCGAACCCGTGCATTTTAATACCGCAGTTAATCGGGATGCGAGTGAAATGCATTGAAATTTCAATCGAAACATAGCTCACGCGACAAAGTAAAACTACCTCATCCTGCCACGTGTATAATTATTTCTTTGTATAATTACCTGCGAGGAAGAGTGGAGAAAGCCTGTCTTTTTTCTACGGCGGCAAACAATATTTTCGTAATGCACCGCTGGAGTATATAAGAACGACTGTACTTCCGAGTAAGCTGTAAATAAATATGGGCTGTACCGAGCGGTCACGCATGAAGAAGCCCGAGTCGCGTATCGCGAATACTAGATGAGCCAATGGTCTCATATCCCATAAAAAGTCCTTGGCCATTCGGTCGAAGCCATCTCCGACTCCCGCCACGTTTCAATCGTCCTCTCCTCTACGACGATCCACGGGAAGAAGAGACTTTTCGGATGGCAGAAATTTCTCCTCGCTTCGTCGAGCACGGGGGAAGTGTCGTTCCGTTCGCGGAAGGTTTGCTTTTCCGCCGAGGAACTTCGTTAACGACTCTGCGTTAATTTCTCGTTCGATTATCATCGGGGTTTAAATCGATGATCCGGCACATACTCGAGGAATCGGTTCATCCACGTTAGTTGCTGAAAACTTTACCGAGCGACGTCGAAGGCGAGAAGGAATTAACGCTGAAACCTGGCTAGACGGATTTCAAGATGGATTGCACCGGGAGGTCGTTGATACGTGGTTAATTAAAATTCGATCGAGTTCCCCGGCGATCGTGCATAACGGCCGGACTCATCGAGCCGAACCGAGAAATTCTTTTGACCGTGCGGAGAGGGAGACTCGATGCGGGTGAAATTACTTCATGGGCGTCATAATAAATGCGTTTATGAAACGGCGCTCGCAGGACGTCGTCAGTCGATCGCGCAACGCGACCATGTCGATACGCATTGCCAACTCCGTCGTCATTTTCGCCGATCGCCGACTCGAAACAGGATTTTTCAGCTCCTCGCGATATCCCACCCGTGAACTTTTTTCAACCGCGACCATCAAGGAGAGCGAAAACAAGTGCGTGGAGTGAGGTTCACGTTGGGACTTTATTTTGGATGTTTTCTCGACGAGCCGTTGAGTCTTCTGTTAACCATTAGCGAGAAAAGGAAATAAGAAAGGATATCTATTTGCGGCGTTCGTGGTCAGACGATCATTAAGCGAAGGAGATGTTCGAAGGTACTCGTCTCCTCCGCGGGAACGTTCTCCGTTGAATTAAAGTCATACCCCGTGGGGCAACGATCGAAAGTGTCGGAATAATTAGCAAGTGAAATTCGATTGGAGCTCGTTCGTCGATCGTTTTTTCTTTGCAAACGTCTTCAGGGCTGTCAGGGTTAATGGCATATCGGCGGAGAGCGTTGGATGCTGGAAATATTTGGCTCGAGCCAGGTTTACCTGGCTCAACTGGCCAGCCGTGACGTCGAGGACGATGGAAATGATCAAGACTCGCCGGTTTTCGCGGGACGAGAGCCTCAATGACAAGGTCCGAAGAAGGTAGTTGGCTTTAACATCCCCTCGTCGACATGGATTGGTTATCTTCCTGCGTATGCGGGGGAAAATCCGATGAGAAAAATGCCCAGGGGCCCGGCGACAGGGGGAAAACGAAAGGATCGACGCAAAATCGGCAGGGGAAAAACGTTGGCGAAGAGCGTAAGAAACGGAAGAAGGATAAGAGGGCAAAGGCCGAGTCGCACAGTGAATGGCGTACAGGTGAGAATAATGAAAAGACGGGGGAGGGAATCGGGGGAGAAGCCGTGAAAGATCGCCCCGCTGACGAGAACAACGCTCGCCCTGTCGAGAGGACGGTAGACACTTCGCCGCGGACGAGGAATGATGTCAACGATGAGAATATTGCACGGGCAAAAAAGTGCCTGACGAATCACGTGGACGAGCCGCCGGTGAAGTTGTGTAATGCTAGTCCAGACCGCACGTATTCCATTTCGAGCGTTCAGATAGAAAATAAAACGAGCACTGCGTCGGACGACGCAAACAATGAGTCGCCGTCCAAAGAATTTCCCCCGGAGGGAAACAAGGATTTTCGTTCGAACGGGAACTTTGTACTTGGTTCCGAGAAAACGACGAGGATCACTAACAAGGATTTACCTCGTGAAGCAAATTCTGCGGTTCATTTGGAACGGAGGAAAAAGCCGATTTCCAACGGAGTCGACAGAAACACAGCGAAACTCGATCGTCTGCCGGATGAAACAGATCCAATAACGAGAAACCAGGCTAATTTGTCTTCGCGGACAGATGATGACTTAAATAGTCAACGGAGTTATCTAAGAAATAAAACCGGTACGGACTGTGCCAATCGCGATTCGAATAACACGGGAAATGAGGTGAAGCGAAAATCCAATTCCTGTAGCTTCGAAATCCGAATGGTCGATGGTGAAGGTCGATCGAGGCGTAAAAGCAAAGGAAACGAAGGTTCCATGATTCCCCGACCTTCGTCGGTCGAAAAGAGGATGAAAAACACCGGGAAAGATAACATTAAAACGCAAGAGAAGCAAAATGGTACACTGAACATCACCAAATTAACATTTCACATGTCACGAATATAATTTTCTCGATGTGTTGGTCATTTCCTTTCTATCCTTCGTTAATAATCATTTCTAAAATCATTGTTGTGTATCATGATATGTTATTGGAGCGTTTAATATTTTTCAGGGCGCATCCATTCGGCCCTCGTCTCCGGTGTCAATTGGGAGCAGCGTTCTGTCACTGTAGAATGGTTCGAAAGAGGGGAAACCAAAGGGAAAGAGGTCAGTAAATCACATTTCTATATTGCACTAATTTCTACAGGAATCGCTAATGCTTTATTTTGCGCCATAATTTCAGTGGAACGGATTGCAATGTATATAATTAACATGCTCTTATCGGGAACGAAGGGTAAATCCAATTAATTAGTCCTCGCGTGAGATGGTTTGATTGGTCTTCAACAGTCACGAAATCTGTAATCCTTCTTCGGTGAAACCTCCGAGAAACTCGTTGCCAGCCGTCTTGCTTTTACTTCCGAAACTTAGAAATGAAATTCAGGCATTTCGCGGCCAGAAGCTTCGAGTAATTAAGTGCAAAGTTCGGAGTAACGGAATAACGATCCTCCGAAGATTCAAGAAAACCGTACTCATTGAGAATTTAAAAACCTTGGATAACGTCCTTTCCTTCTGGCCGAAAAAATTCTTTTAAACCGTTGCGAATTAGCATGATAAATCGAGTTAGGTGAGGGGGAGGGAGGGGTTCGAAATTTCCATCCCGTAGGTCATGGTTAGTCGGCTATTTCGAGTTATCGGATTATGCAATTGTAGAGAGGAAAGCCGCGCTGCTAATGGGAGCACCGGGTCTATTTCCGGCAAGCTTCAAAGCTAGATAGACGTGAGCTGCCACGGTGCAGTAGTCGCGGGCTTGCCGCAAAAAATTCACCTAGAATTTCGTGTAACTCTGCCGCCCCGCTGTCGGTGATTAAACCCCCGGCGAAACGTTGACTTTGTGCGAAAAACATTCGCCGCGGGATGTCGCGAAGTGCGTAGCCGAAGAAGAAGAAATAGAGGGAAGATAATTCTTTTTTTTGATAGGACATTGAATCGCGCGATGCTTCATCAGAGTCAGATACCACGACGAAAGGTGAATCGTTATTTAATAGAAGACATTGTTGCCCCGATAACATGGAAAAAGTCTTTTTTTTCTATCCTGCGCGAAAACATAGTGACAGTTAGATGTCGGTGACTTCTGTTCTGTACTTTCAGTGTATTTTATTTTGTGTTTCAGGTGGAGATCAATGCGATTCTCGCCTTGAATCCCGAACTCGGTCAAAAATCCATGGGCCCACCGCAGATGAACAACCATATGCTAGCGTCCTCGAAAGCAAGGGTAAGTGAACCTCCGCCATGAACCCTCAAACTTCGAATAATACCTATTTACGTTCGAGAAAAAGGGGAGACCACCGACAGCCTGTCGAACCATTTCTTCAGGAATATTTACTCGACTCGGTGTTACGGACGTCGAGATTTTTTGTTATTCATTCTGGCGGTCCGTAAGTTTTAAGCCACGTGTACGGGAAAGGCTGTCGAGTCTCCGTGTGTTATCGACTGGCGAATCGAGTCCTGTTGACCGGTTGCCCGGGCTACGAGGGCCGGGTTCGTCGTCTGGAAGTTCGTCGAGGCGGCGAAAGAATAATGTCGCTCCACGTCGTGCACCGTTCGCCGGGTAGCATGTTCCAGTACCTGTACGTCTTCCAGGTACACCCCGCGTCACCGTCAGGGTTCACCACGTGACTGCTTTCCCCGCCGCGGGCAAGGGAAATGGCAAAAAATCGAAGAGAAACTCTGCGTACCCATCAAGAAACCGAGAGACGTACTTTTCAATACATTTTTTTTTGACATGTTGCCTTGCGGAATGAATTGTGAAACGAGATACGCGCGAAACGACAACAATGTGTTAAATCGTTGCGTAAGACGACGGGCTCGGTGGTTTCCGGTTTGCGCGCAGACAAGTGGCGAACAAAGGTCGTTGGACAACACCAATTGTCGACGTGGAAAAATCCTCGTGGTTACGTTAAAACGGCCGATGTATTTCCCTTGGAAAATGTACTCGGATGAAAATCTTTTTCCGCGGAGTTTGAAAGGCCGTTGAAGTTGAGTTACCGTTTGAAAATGATTCGAACGTATCGTGTCCTTGCGGAGAATCGTTTCCTTTGACCTCGCGAGTTAATAAAACCTGACGGGTTTTCAGCGAGTCGTAGACAGTAGGACGGGTCTATTAACGTTAGTGCCCAGTCGGCTTTCATTCGAGTCTGGACAAAAGAAACTCGCTCGCTCGAAGGCGGGGATGAATAGCTAAGAAAATCGTCCTCCATCCCCTACGCCGTTGTTGCCGGCAGTAAAGCATCAATTTGACTGGCATAGCGGAAAAGTCGTGTCGGCGTGAAATTCGCGCTACTAACATGATTGCATCTTTTTTTCCTCCCATGGACGCTGCCCTTAAATGCCGGCCTCGCGTCGTCGATGGATGAAAACGTCGTCGTTTCCTTGCGCTCATCGACCCCCCTCTCTCTCGTTTTACCCGCGACAAAAACGATCACCCTCGATACTTGAATTCCTCATCAACGGCATATACTTCTCCCTCGGAATATCGTCTCGGACGAAAATCGCGCGTGCAGGAGTCTTCCGGCGAGGAGGACGAGGGGGTCGACGAGCTGGAGAACCAAGAAGAAGGCTCCCTCGGACGTCATGGCGGTCACACCGCAAGAAATGGCCTCACATCCGCAACGCTCCCTGTACGAGACACATCTCGTCTTTCGGTAACGCGCACCCCTCACGGCAACCCTCTTCCCCTTCCCACCGATCCTCCTTTGCTCTTTGCCCTTCCTTCGAATTATTCTTTTTGGTACGCCCCGAGGCTGCGTACGTGACTCGATTGTCGAATACTGACCTTCCATGTCCCGTATTCTTCCAGCACAGGCAAATGGCCCAGCTCACCCCCCTCTTCGTTTCAGATTTATTTCCATTTTCGGTGTTCGCAGCCTCGTTGTACCGAGTTTTCCCAATCCTTTCTAGCAACTCACAACAGCACATTAATATTTGCTTCGCGCGATTCACGTTACGTCAAACCTTGGACTATCACGCTACGCGTTTATCACGTAGATTCTTAAAGGTACAAAAGTAAAAGGATAAATGGAAAGACTTACTTTGTAAGGTAACACTGAAGTTTAAGGTCGACCGAAACAGCCACCCCACTCGGAAAATGTATTATACACTGGATCCTCGGGGACGGTGGTATTTTTTACTTTCTGTTTACAGCACTGGTTTCTTCCCCACTATTATACCCAGCTTCGTCGCACGAGAAGGGTTTCTAGTACGGCCCATTTCAATGACAATATTGATAACCCTTTTTTCTGTTTAATTTCAGCACTCCACCAGGCCGTCCATTCCAGTCAAAGGTAAGTGAAGTAAACATCCAGTCTCCTACTCCAAGTTGACAAAGAATAACAAACCCCGGGTCAGTCGTGTTATGACAATTTTTGGGGAGGGAAGCTTCTGTGGGAATTCCCTTGCGGTTTTGCTCGTTGGAAAGTCGAGTCCTGTATTATACGCGAGGTTCGTACGTTCGATAAAGTCAATTTAGTGGGTCTGCGCCGGTCGTCTCGCCCGGAGGATCCTAGCACCCTTACATACGTGACTTAGCCGCGAGTATCGATATTCATACACGCTACATACAAGGCACAAGGGCAAGGACCCCGCGGCGGACAGTCCAGCGTGGACAGCACCGACGACGGGCCGTTCTGCTCCGCATTCGTCGACGCGCTCGATCGAAATCCAAGCGTAACGCCGCCAACGATATACGCCTTTGTTTCGCGCCCGTAGTTAACATGAAGTTCGACCCCCTGAGGTATTGCTTTAGACGGAAAAACAAAATCGTTGACAGTGTCGTCGAGAGCGGTGCCACTGCCTCGGAGACGATTCACCGCGTTGACGATGGTAACGAAATTATTAGTAATTCTCTCGAGTTTTAGAATTCAATTCTCTATGATTTTGAACTGTTTTTCGTCACATCAGAGTCGTTGCTGCGTCGAGTGATTCATGTTTTTGGTTGTCTTAAGTGCTCAGCGGGGAATTGTTGTTGTTGCAGTGGGCACAAACAGGCAAACGACGCGACAGACGAGTCGTCCGACGAATATCATAGGTCCTTCTGTATCTGTTAACGGAAACGGCGATACAGTTTCCGGTCTAACCGGAAGACGCGAAGTGGAGAACATACCGCCGACCCCGACGACGCCGGCTTTGACGAACGTCACCGTCGCGGCGGCGACCAAGCAAAAGCAGATTCAGCAACAGCAGCAGCAATCTCAACCGACCCCGGCGCAGGTAGAAAATGGAAGGGGAAGACGTTCGAACGTCGTGAAGGAAGTCGAGAGACTGAAGAAAAACAGGGAGGAAAGGAGGCAACGCCAGGCTGAACTCAAAGAGGAGAAGGAAGCTCTCATGAATCTCGATCCAGGGAATCCTAATTGGGAATTTCTTGCCATGATAAGGTCCGTCCTGGTCTCAAAATATAAATCATAGATCCGCAAGCGACAGTATTCTTTGGCGTGTTAAAATCCTTTCCTTGCGTTACACTTGATCGATGCATCGTACAAGCGTTATGGAAATGCGGCGGGTCGACCTAAAAGTGTCAATGACCTTTTATCGATCGTTCGTGAGACACGGCAATTATGTGTAAACCTCACACTGAGATTCCTTTCATGAAACGTCGAATTGATAGAGAGGAAGGAGGGTGCAATTAAATGGTAAAATTGCAGTGGTATTATTCGCTTTGTTCGCAGGGAGTACCAGAATAGCATTGAATTCAGGCCGCTGCGCGATACCGACCCCGTGGAGGATCATCAGATCACCGTGTGCGTGCGGAAACGTCCGTTGAACAAGAAGGAAATCGCCCGGAAGGAGGTAGACGTGATCAGCGTACCCAGCAAGGACCAGATGGTCGTTCACGAGCCCAAGTCGAAGGTCGATCTCACCAAGTACCTCGAGAATCAAATCTTCCGCTTCGATTACGCCTTCGACGAGACGTGTAACAACGAGATCGTCTATAAGTACACCGCGAAACCGCTGGTGCAGACCATCTTCGAGGGGGGAATGGCGACGTGCTTTGCCTACGGACAAACGGGCAGCGGGAAGACCCACACCATGGGTGGCGACTTCAACGGTAAAACGCAGGACTGCAGGAAGGGTATATACGCCATGGTCGCCAAGGATGTGTTCAAGTACCTTAAGATGCCTAAATACCGGTCTTTGAATCTCGTCATCGCGGCCAGCTTCTTTGAGATTTACTCCGGCAAGGTGTTCGATCTTTTGGCGGACAAGGAGAAATTGAGGGTTCTCGAAGATGGCAAACAACAAGTACGTTTTTTCCATCTCAGGTTCTTCAAGACTACTGGCCCTGGTTTTGTGTTGTTCTTACGAGTGAAAATTCATGTGTTTTTCACAGGTTCAGATAGTCGGGTTGACCGAGAAGGTCGTGGAAACCTGCGACGAAGTTCTCAAGCTGATTCAACACGGCAACAGCGCGAGGACGAGCGGTCAGACCAGCGCGAATTCCAACTCTTCGAGATCTCATGCTGTCTTTCAGATAATCGCGAGGAGTCCGGGCACGCATAAAGTACACGGGAAGTTCTCTCTCATAGATCTTGCAGGAAACGAAAGGGGTGCTGACACATCCTCTGCCAACCGGCAAACCCGTGAGTTATCAAACAGTCTTCGGTGAAATACTCCTCAAGAACCTCTCTTTACATCGTTAGAGTTGTGTTTATTCAATATTGCAGGAATGGAAGGAGCCGAAATCAACAAATCTTTATTAGCATTAAAAGAATGTATTCGCGCTTTAAGTCGCAAAGGAACGCATTTGCCTTTCAGGGCGAGCAAACTCACGCAAGTATTGAGGGACAGTTTCATCGGTGAAAAATCAAAGACGTGCATGGTAAATATTGTTATACCCCGATTTTCCCCCGGACTTCCCTGGTAGATCGGTCGTTGATTGTTCGTTTACAGATAGCGATGATCAGTCCCGGAATGAGTTCTTGCGAACATTCCTTAAACACGTTGAGATACGCGGATAGAGTGAAGGAATTGGCGGCGACTGACCCGACCGAGATGAAAGCTTCGCCCACGGAGGACGATATGGGCCTAAAGATCGAAGAACAATCGAACAATAGCGTCCTGTCGGACAGTGATTTGGCGCAGCTTCGATCTTTAAATGTACGTAATGAAAAACTCTAACACCTTTAAAATCCTCCCACGGATCGTACATAAATTCAAGTCCCACTTCACTTAGACAAGTTACCCTATTTTTCCTTCAATAGTTGACATATTTTTATTTTGCCAAACTAGGAAGGTGAACTTTCGCAAGATCTGTACACGTTCCACGAAGCTGTCTCGGCGCTTCAGATGCTCGAAGAAGAAGTTCTCGACACGCACAAGGTGGTGATGGATAATACGACCAGATTCCTCAACGACGCGCACAACGTTTTCAGCTCGACCCACGAAGTGGATTATGATCAGGAAGGTAAGATATATATCATTCTAGCTAACTTGCACGATTGGCACGAGTATTGATTTGCTTTAAAACTTTTACCCCTCCACCCTCTACGTAATGATTCACTGTTTCTGATAATCAGGATGTCTACACCTGCACCAATTTTATTACCTCGTTTATTTTTGCTGTGTCGATTGTAATTTCAAAACTGAAAATACTTTACAATTTGGACGCATTGTCGCGACAGCGACGTTCCGAAACTTGTCTGGGGACATTTTCAATTGCATTATTTACATTACAGTCACAGTTGCCTCACAGTTACTCGACACAATTCGAAAACAGTATACGATTGGCGTACGACCAAAGCTAATTATTTTATGCTCACGGGCGGTCCTGTTTTGTTCGAATGGGATTAGCCCTTTCGTCCCTCGTAGAATGAACGGAATTGTAACAAGATTGCCATGGAGGTCGCAGGTTGACTCGCGTATTCCCGTTTCTGAGATGTATACGTAAACGACACGAAGGAAAACGTTCTTCTCTAAAAGTATCACTGTGTTCTGTGGCGTTTTATGACAGATTCGCGCACTAAGACTAAGGCAAATTCAGTCTTCACGTTAAGCCGGCACTGGGGAGACAACAATGCCACGTTAAATACGAATCGCGGTCCGCGCTACGATCTAAACACGACCATTAACGTAATCTCCGAGCATACGTTTGAATCTCCGTGGGCAGAGGAGCTAAACACCACGAAAAGTCTTGGAGCTGATGACTCCGACGGCGATTCGAAAGCCAGCGCTAAGACGCCGTCAAAGACGCTCGGAAAGAAACGAAGAAACACCGCGATTGGCATTCAAACGACGAAGAAAACGACGAGCAAAAATATGTCTCTTACCAAGAGTGCGACGGTCCAGAAATCCACTCAAACCCAACGACGTAGATGGTCCGTGGGAAAACGGAGAACTTCCAAGTATAACTGGACCGGTACTTTTGATCGTAGCCGAAAACCCGGCCGTTTCGAAGAGGAGGAGGATAATCGTACTCGTCCGTTGGACGAGACTTACGACAACGACGGATCCACGACTTACGACTACAATCGCGACAATTCGCTGAACGAAAAACCCGAGACCAGTGCGAAGATACTGTGCGCGAAAAGACCGCTCTTCCTCGACACGGAGACTGAAAGTAACGAGAAGATTGACAATCGCGACTGCGAACCCTGCGTGAACATCTGCAAAAACGAACTCGACCTTGACGCTAGCTTCAAGGTCGACGAAGACCGAAACGACGAGAAAAACACTGCCGCCCTGCCGTACAAAGTTCTTGTTTACGCTAACATAGACTTGAATCGCGAACTGCTTCGCGCCGACAGGGACTTTGACGCAGATTGCAAAATAAGAAATTACGAAACTTCCGCGACAACGAGTAACAATGACGTTAGCTTAGGAAACCGTGACACGAGTAAATCTAACTCTTCCCTTTTAACTGCCAAGGAAAAGACTCGTTGCAACGACTTAGATAGGACGGAAAAATTACGAAAAGACGTCGAAGTAACGAACAACGCGATTCATTGTAAAATAGAGGCCGGACCTCGGCGAATACTCTGCAGAAACGCCTTCAATGTGGCTTTGTCCGTCTTCAAGAATATCATCCTATTTTCGTTCCTTCCGACCGTGTATATCGCTTTTTTTATCTATGTTCAAAAGGAGTAGGTAGAACGTTGGGTAAAATAAACAGTGACGTCAGTTGATAGGCGTAATGTAGTTTTAATAGTAGCTTTACGTTAAGAGGCGATTCCAGTGCTACCTTTTGATTTTATCTTAGCGAAGTACGCGTTGCCATGTTACAAAACTAAACTACGATAATGCAAATTTCGCCTTTGAAATTGACTAATCGTTTATCGTTATTGTTAGGGAGTTATCTTAGAGTGATATATGGATTCGAATAAATATATATTTTTGCGTTCAACCATCGTATGTAATTTAATCTTGGCTGCATGCACGTGAGTGATTTTTATCAATATTTGTTATACGCGAATTGTGCCTGCTTGTTCACTGCGGATGTAATTTAATACTTTTTTTTAAATCACGTGAATGCGTACCTCCATGTTTGATGCCTTACTAAGCGAGAGAAGACATTTCTTGGACTTAATTATCGTGTTTTACTTTTGTACATGCTACTGTTTGTCAAGCATCAATAGGACTGTGAGATTTAAAACTCGATTCCAGTAAACTATGGCAGCTTGTGAAAACGTAAACTGTTGTTTTTACGAGCATGCATTACGACTTAGAAAGAGAGAGTGTTTGACACCAGGTCACTGCGATTATACAGAATGATCGTTCCATCGAATTATTTTCGTAATCGCGATTACCATTTTTTACAAACCCCTAAGCACACAATTTCGATTATTAAAGCGGCTGTACATTATTTTATACGAGCATATTATTTTTATGAAATTCAAAGTAACGATAGAAACCCTTACAGATTTGAGACGGAAAAGAACAAAGTTTGAGTCACCCTACCTGAGGAGGTTCTCGTTGCGTAGACGTCTCGTTGAGAGAAAACAATTTTCCGACGGTACGATTAATTATTCTGATCCAACAGCTACATGAAAAAACCGCCTGAGAAATCAGCTTAACTTACTATGCACTAAGTTACGTACTAATTAGCGCGTCCATTAAAACCAATAGATGTACATTTTTCAATCCTTCAAAATAACGTTTTTAATGCTAGTCATTTCAATCGGAAATTCATTGCTCACACGGTGTTTTACGAATCTCTGATCATGATTCGATAGCGACTTTGGGAATCGTCTAGTCGAAACATTCAGTCGATTCGAGTATATTTTACTTTTCATCGTTGACAATCGATTTCATTAAACTTCCGTAGCCAAGGGAGACATCAACTCAACTTTATTCTTTTCTACGAGTTTCACGTTTTAATTACATACATAGGACTGTTCCTCTAACGCTTGATAGTCTTACTTTTTGTACGTATAAGACTGCGTGTTAATCCATCGATAAGTACCTTGTAAATAGCTAATGAATAGTGCGCGAGAAATGGCTACAAATATCGCCGATTACGTCCACACATCGTTTTATGTATGTATACAATTCGAAGTATTCCTAATAAATATTATTTTTGTGGATCCCTTAATCTAACAGCTGTGTCTCCCTTGCGCTAATAAACATTGAATCAACTAATCGCACGCAAATCACGGAAATGAAAACAATTCTATACTCTTCTCTGAGAGGTTTCTAAACGAAACAGTACGGTCAAGTATTAATGTTGTACACATTGTTTTTGCACTTGTTTTGTGTTTTTAATGGTGTTCGTGTTTAGATAGCTTTCGTGTTGCAAGAAGCACAGCTTGCATAATTGTGATAACATAAGATCGAATCATAGTGCTGTGAGAGTGTACTGAAAACTTGAACGGATTTAACTGAATCTCTAAAATAAGATTTTTCATTTTCAAGATTGTAATATATACATCGTCGTAACCAGGGAAAAGTATAATAATTTCTTATTATTTACATGCCGATGTGTTGACATATTTTATCCGTGATCTGTTTGAATAGTATCTTAAAAAATTTCGTGTTAATCATTCATTAATTGTGCTTAAGCCAAGCAATAATATAGCGTAGAGAATAGGTAGATATGCTGGTTTGATCGTCGTTTTGAAGAAAATATTTTTTCAAAAAAAAATTTTAAATATTTCATTTCTGCAACGACGATTAAACTGGCAGGAGTTAAACGATCATTCGTTCTGACCGGCTAGCAGAAATTCATTTAACCGGCGGGAAATGGATGAGGGAACGTCGTTACAGCTGGCGAGAAAAATCATCAAAACACGACTAAGTTTTAACTCCAAGCGCTTGTTTCGTAGCGATATCATTCCTGGATGTTGACGGATACAAATCTGTTGTCTGTTGCAGCATACGCCCAAAAGTGGGAGCAACTATTGGTACAGCAACGTGACACCTTGAACGCGGCCTTGGACCAGGTCAGCCAGTTCCGCGGTCAACTCCTGCAGGAGGAGCAGATCAGCCAGAAGATGACCCGTACGCGCAACACGCGGTACAATTAGAACTTTTAGGCCGAAGGCACGCGGAGAGAAAGACAGGGAGTAAGGGAAAGGGGAAGCAAGAGAGGAAAGAAAAAAAGTGAAAAAATATATGTCTACGAGATGGGCCGCAAAGCGCAGCTGTAAAATTCACCACCGTACCCTCCCCCTTCGCGTCTTTGATTTCTCGTCCTAAACCGCAGACGACGTTGGCCGAAGAAGTGTGGCAAAGAATCTCAAAAAGCTGACTTGTGCAAATCTGTGGAATTATCAAAAACCTTCGGAGGAAGAATCCAGCCAGTTAGAACGCAAGGGTAAGCTTTTATTGTTCCAGTCTGAAAAACATCTCTGGGAGAGAGAGAGAGATAATCGACTGCACGAGGGGAATTACGACGAAAGCCAAGCGGATCTGGCGAGAAACTCGCAAGAATTTCCCGTCCATTGGAACTTGACGGCAGTCTGCACTACAGTCGCCTTACTCGCGAAGGTGTTACTCATATTGAGTTGGATATTGTCAATGTTACCTTCTGTAAAACACCGGTTACATGTTCCACCGCAATAATGAACCATCTTAACCTTACCTCACGTTTATTCTTCGTGTCCATCGACACAAAGCTGGCAAGAGGGACACGGAATTCGTCCTTCGACTGATCAACAACGATGAGGTGGAGACTGTTTTGTGGACATTGTTAATCCTCCAGTGTGTTATATTTAACGTTTTCAGTCTAGACGCGAAGGGACATGCCTAGCCCGGAAGTTGTTTGAGCGCGAACCGTCCTGAACTTACTCCGTTGTTCCTTGCCACGAAAGGCTGAAGAGCATTCACTTTACCTTTATCATTAGGGCTAAGCAGACGGGCGGAAAATGGAGAATGGCGCGGTGAGAATCGACGGAGGAGACTGCGATGGGGGAGAAAATTTACCGTGTATTTAGTTACGATATAACGACTCAATAAAGATGCGTAAGGATGTTTCCTTTTTTTAGATAAGACGCAGGACGTTTGCCGAGTAAAAGTTTTGATCTAACTACGTAATATTTACATCGTTATCGTATTACAGCTTTTAGGAGTATATTCGAGGGATGTTGAGATTAATAGAAAGACGAGGTGAATTTAAGAATTTCTCTTAACTTTGATGACCACAATACGTAATTCTGCCGTAAATCGACTAGTATTTCGGATCATCAATGTTAGCAGAAATTCTTTGTGATCCGTTTCAAGTTTTCATTAAAGGGATTTGGGTCAATACCATTTGTCAACTTTTAAGTGTGACGTATTAAATTAATTTGGAAGAAAAATTCGACTACCAAGGATTGTTTCGTTAACTCGATGATCCGTTTACGCGTTCGACGATAAGTATCACAGTGAGCGATACTCATAATATACCAAATAACGACTGATTTCAAAAGTATAACAATTAAAGAATAAGGAAGATTCACACAGCGGGACCTATGGTCCAAGTGTTTTAGTTTTTTAATATTAATATTAGTCCTACTGCATCGAATGTCCTTTTCTTCTTTTTTTATATGATTGAAGCATGTGACTAAAATATCATTATTAGCTTCCAACAATTCTTACGTTGTTTCCGATTCTGGTTTTATTTATCCCTCATACGTGTACGGGAATTTTGCTTTCCGCGTGCAACGCTCGTACAAGAACGACGGTTGTACGCGTATGAACTTTCGCTCAAGTTTTCAGAGCTTCATTGTGATCGTTTCCTTAGAGATTTATTTATTATTTCGTATCTACCGGTGATATTTATTATCCGCTAAGTCACACTTAATCTCGTGCTTGCCGCAATCATTTTAGAGTATATAGAAGTTATGAAAATTTCATGGGAGTATATCATAGTTATATTGTTTTCATTGATTCTATTCGATATAAGAAATTCGCACAATGGCAGCAAATGTAAAATATGGAGGGACATCTGAACTTTTGAAGTTACACAAGTAAACAAAATTATTTGTGTGCAGGGAGCGGTTGATACATAGTAAATATCTTTTTTGTGTGCATACAGAAACACATTCCAAGGCAATTTGGAAGATTAAGGTTGTCGAGTTTCTAGTAAAATTACATCCCAAAGGAAGCCCTTCAGACACTAACATTTTCCACACCAAATTCTATCGCAGCGACGGAAAATCTTGGCTCCAGTTATTGTAGATATTTCTTGCCTTATTAGTAGAAACTAAATATTTTTAATACTTATTTTGATAACGATATAGGAAGGCCCGTCTTTACACTAAAATGCTTGAGAATAACACGAGTGCCGCAAAACTAATAAAGTATTTTCCCATGACTAAAAGTACACCTGTGCATATTCGGATAGCAATCGTTTATAATTTGTCTAAAAAGTAGATTTAAACGATGGTTAGCTAGAAATTAATTATTTACAAATAACACGGTTCTTCTGTGTTCTGATTAAATTTTACTACTGATAACCGAAGCACATGACTCCAGTATTCGATTATTTCATACACATTAAACTTGAGCGCATACATGTAAAACAAGTTTCATGGCGTTGCTTTGTCAGTTAAATAAAATAAATGACAAGAATCAAAAGTACTATATCAGCGTAATACCTAATAATATTCTGATTGTGTGATTGGAAAATGAATGGTAACCAAAAGCATTTCGATTTTAAGTTTTTTTTATTGTGAAGTAACTCGTCCAGCAAGTACTTGTGGTGACATATAATACGCAACTGTAATATAAAACCTAATCCGTGGAATATGTACACATGTAACCACGCCATTTACATCACAGTTTCAGATCGTAATAGAGTTTGATGGTTTAATGTAACTCTTAATGGAAGGATTATGTACGAATACTCGCGTCATTTAAAAGGTAGAAAAAATCTACCGTTTGAGAATGAATTTGTAAACTGGCAGTAGTCCTGCTCACTTAAAGCTGCAAGTATTGATATTCCCCAAACATATTTGTGCCAAGCATCTAACAAGGTTATTAATAATTAACTAAAACAACAAAGTTTCCACACAAATGCAGATTAGACATTGGTTTCCGTCTAAACAAATTCAGCTTCCTTTGTGTCGATCAGTAAAGTTTTATAACACGGTCGTTGCAGAAACGTTCGTGAGTCACGGTAAGATTTTCTTTGGTTTTCACAATACTCTGAGCAGTCTGGGAAGGTTCAATCGTTCTCGTAGGAATCGTCGTCGTCATCATCTTCCAGTATGATAGTGTTATGCCTTTCTGTAAACAGCGTGTCCTGGCCTAAAGCTGGAACCTGCGAGAATTCACTGGTAGCCCAGAGGAATAAGTCTAGCGTCTGTTCAGTGCACTCTGCTATGAACCTAACGAACGGTCTCACGTCTCCTGAGTTGGCTATGTGCAAATTTTCGTAATACTTATGACGATGTTGCTTATGAATAATAACCGGTGGGTAACCGGCCTGCATGAGGATCATGTTCATAAGTAGACGGGAAGTCCTACCATTACCGTCTACAAAGGGATGTATGTGCACCAATTTGTAGTGAGCAAGGGCGGCATATCTATAACATCAAGAAGTCATGGATGAAAGTTGGGCTCATTGTTTTGGGAGATTTATAAAGCTGCTGGACAAATTTATCTGACCTAACAGGGTGCATTCTAATGGCACGCTCGCTATTTAACCATAAAGCGAACTCTTCCATAAGATAGTGTATGCTGCCAGGTCCAGGAGGTATGTGACCGCCCACGTAAACTTGAGTACGCCGAAATTGCCCACCCTCAACAGGATCAACGTGTCCTAAGACCCGACGATGAATTTCCAAAATATCTTTGATGGAGATTGATCCTAATCTAAAGCATAAATACAATGTCACGGTATTTGTTTACGATACCACTTTGGCTGGTGATAATGAGATGTTTACATATATACCAATTAACTATACATAACAGTAGGTTTTTTATGTTTAAATAAGTTGATGATTGTTTTTCTGAATGAATACATAGAATTACACAATCATAAACAGATGACAAACACATTATTTAATGCTCACGTATGAAATGTTTGATCACTGTCAGTATCACAGCAAGCCATGTTATAAGCATTCCAGTCTGCAGCACTCAATCTAAGCAAAAGCATTGAAGGTAGCATTTAGCCAGAATAAAAGGATCTATTAGACTCTTACTTGTTACTTCAGTATATGGGTTAGTTAGGAAAATACTGTTGAAAACATCAAAATTTGCTGTTATAGTGACTTAGAACATAGGGTAAACAAACTGATTGTGATTAGTAGTACTTTCATGCCTTTATACAATATACTTGACACACAACAAATCCCCATACTAATATTCACAATTCCAAAAGTCAACCTAATCAAAACAGTTCATTCAATATAATTTACCTATTAACTAAAGTTGCATTTATATATTTCATCGCGGCGTCTAAGCCAAGGATCTCATTGTGTTCATCTATGCTTTTCCCAGCGACTGCTGTTCGTGTCTCGACAATGGCTCTTGTTTGTGCTAAATTCATAGTGTTTCCCTCGATACCGACTGTATGGTAGATATGTTGAAAGTAAGCTTCCTTTTTGGCGCGTATTAAAGCAGCGTCATTGTCCGGTATCGCCGATAATTTATTTCGTTTCTCATCTATACGCCTTAGCATTAATCTGTCCATTTCTTCAACAACTCGAGCAGTCCTCTGACTGTTTATCAGAGCACCTTCGTGGTTTGGTTCATACGTCAGAGCTCGAACATAGTATTCATTAGCCTTGATAATATCATTTTGGGTGTGTTCTAAAAATTCTCCATAATGGTTTAAGACATCAGGATGCTGTGGTGCTAAAGCTACTGCATGGCGAAATAGTTTTATGGCTTTCTTCTGCTTTCCTGATAATTTCATCTCCAGAGCTAAATGCAATGACGTTAAAGCTTCTGACACTGAAGCAGCAGTATTCCTCATATTTAATTTTTCAACCTCGGATGGTCTTATTGCAATGCTGAGAGTGCCTTCATCGTAAACATTCAGAATTGTTTCAGGGGGCAGAGGAGTAAATACAGGCCAATATTCCTGCCCTGATATATGAAAACATTAAAGAGTAATTAAATAGAGGTTAAATTGAACAGTATGTTTATAAGAAGCTTATATCAGAACTAGGTTAAGGTGGACGTATACGTAAACATTGATATTAACATAATGTAAAAAAGGTGTTAGAAAGGGCATACCTAACAAATCTACGGGCAAACCACGAATATATTGTGACAGCAATGTACCGATGACAGCAACCGCTATTCCCGATAGGAAAACGAGAAATACAACAATGTGATTCGGAGTCATAGCGTTAGACTCCTTTCGTTCATTTTTCACGTTCTTCATGTAAGAGGATTTTGCGTAGAGTAAATAACAGTCTTTCGTGCACGACGGTGACATTTTTTTGAGAATACGTTGCTCCGAACCAACGGTCTCATCGTTTTCCACAGGAAAAGCATGTCAAATAGTCTGTACACGTCACTCTGATGCGACTGCTGAGAATGCCATGTTCACATGTGGTTTAATCTTATTGGTCGAATATGACATTACCGCAATCGCACATTTGTGCATACTTTCTATAGTGTCTATGAATTCGTTCTATCAAGTGCATTTAAAGTGGGAATAGCGGTCAAATGTGTGAATACGCACAATGTATTGTATTGGTCCATTACAGAGATATAAGCTGGTCACGTGCGAAGATTAACTTAAACTACCGATTATACGAAAACGGCGTAGTTGTCAAGTAATTGTCAAGAGGTAATAAACTGCTTCCTGGCTTTAGCCTTCTGTGTTTAGTCTGGTTAAAGCAATACGAAGTTGTGAATAAATTTTTGTAAAATTTTATTCATTTGGCAAACAGTCGTTTTGTTCCTTGGCATTGAGGTTGTGTAAAAATTTATTAAATCCGAATTGCGTGGCAGAAAAGTATATTTCTCTGATAGGATGTAAACAAAGGTTGTGGAAATGTATATATATGTTCTGGCTACATTAAACCGGTCTCCACCCAGGTAATCCTCGGCGAACTTGTTTCGTCTTTTAAAAATACTGCGTATCTGATTTTACTGCATTTAGTATTCACCGCATCGCGTGCATTCACACACGTATCGTGATTCCCGGTAATAGAAGTTCTGATTGGCGGGTATTTCCACCACGTGACCATTAGCCAATGACATGAACCGATCGTGATTTTATAAACTTGTAAAAAATTGAATGACAAAGAGATTTTAGCATAGTGGCGGTGTGCGTGAAGTTACATTAACCGGCGTTTGCGGGCGCGCAGTCTTCTATAAATACCGAATCGTCAGCAAACGTTCGTTCGTTGTCAAACGATATTCAGCGAAGTAAGACGTGTAACAGGTGGGTGTCTCATAAAACGTATTATCAACTCGTTGTTTTCGATAACATAGCTTGGAGCTTGGACCGAGCCAATGTATATGAAGATTGTAGATTATATATATAATTGCAGATAAGCACAAGTGTACCGGATTTAACGTGATTCAGTTAACGCAGTAACAGCCAACAAAATGTTACGTAAGTATTTATATTAAATGGAATTGTTATACTGTGGTTATAATATTTGCATGGAACTTAGTAAAAAGTTACTGATATGTTATAGGTCTCAGCGCAGTGGTGTTAAGTTTGGCTCTCTGTGGTGGAGTTTTTGGCCAAACTTGCAAAGGGGATAAAGATGATTGTGCCACTGTAACAGGCCCAAAGTCTCCATTTAATCAGGACACAGATTGGAGTTCTGCAACATCCATCTATGATTTTCATGCTAAAGATATTCATGGAAATGATGTATCATTGGACAAATATCGAGGGCATGTAGCTATCATTGTTAATGTTGCAAGTCAGTGTGGACTTACTGACAGCAATTACAGGCAGCTTGTAGAACTCTATAAGAAGTATGGAGAATCACAGGGCTTGAGAATTCTTGCTTTCCCATCCAATCAGTTTGGTGGTCAGGAACCAGGATCAGCTCAGCAGATCTTGGATTTCGTTAAAGGTTACAATGTCACATTTGATGTATTTGACAAGATTGATGTCAATGGAGACAATGCTCATCCTCTCTGGAAATGGTTGAAAACTCAGGCCAGTGGATTCATGACTGATGATATCATATGGAATTTTGCTAAGTTTGTTATTGACAAAAATGGCAAGGTTGTGTACAGAGTTGCTCCTACAACTGGTCCTCTGAGCTTGGAATCAACATTAGAGCAATATTTTTAAGTTAAACTACCGACGCGATCGACCGTTACACTTTCTACTTTTTTTATCTGTTAGATTACCTAAGAATAGTTTTATCTGTGTCGATCACGGCACCGAAAATGATACTCTTATACCGAAGTCATGACGTTATGTAAGGAAGAAATCATTTCTCTGATATTTTTGACTGAATACCATTGACTTAATACACATTTTATATGTACTATATACTGGTATGATAAATAAATATGTACGAGATACTATGTTTTTAAGACGTTATAGTGTAAATAATAATTTTAATAACGATAGTGTTTATTTTGTTGACATTTAAACATACAAATGTTGACTGTACAAGAGTTTTCCTGGATTAACAAAATCCAAAGAATTCCTCTATTTCAATACTTAACATTAAATACATAAAGTAAGCGACTTGATCGGTAACGTATATAAGTAATCGTTACAAAAAAATAACATTGAAGTAGCAACACAATCCAAGGTACAATCAGCAAATAATGAAATTGCGTTCTGAACGCATCTCTGTGAGCTTCACGAAATGCTGTATTTTGTACCACAGATGTGATCTACGGAAAACAATATACCTCAAAATAATAATAATAATAATAATTATTATAATCTTTGAAACTGAAATTGCCGATAATTTTAGCAAAGTCTTAATAATATTAGTATAGTTTTATGTACAAAATTTGATACAGTATAAACTTACTATTAATTTCAAATAATTGTCTTCCTACTCAGTTACGAAAATTTGAGTACACACTGTAGAACACCTTTATAATTCATGAAATTTCGATGGAACAATAAGAAATAGTTACGAATGTCTTCCACGGTACAAAAAGTGCGTAATATGTACATAGGCAGACGCATGGACGGATTTTACGAGGACACTGTCGTCCGGTCAGGTAAATAAATAATAAATCACAGAGCGTCAAGCGGTTTCTTTAGCGTTAGTGTTGATAGTAGCCATTTCATGCTCTGTAGTCTTGTTTCTTCCATTCGTTACCGTCGTTGAGTCTTCACAGGTCTAAAAAGAAAACGAAGTTATTTGTAATTACTAAAGTGCAATTCACTCAGCTGCAGATGTCTCGAATAGGCATAAAATCCAGTTAATGTTTTCCAATATTATGAAATGAAGACAATAACAGAGAATTACCCATAGTTTCTTGTTGTAATTCTACCTTGTAGGAAGGGTTGTCATAAGCCGACGTTGTTTTACGCGGCGATATGTCCGCTTTACTGCTGGATCGTCGTTTCATGAGCATCATCAAGAGTATTAAAGTGGACAGAATTGCGAGGGAAGCTACGATAGCCACTATTACCAAAGGCCCGTAGTAATCTCCTTCGTGGAGTGGCAGGGATGCGAGTTTTCCGGCTAAATAAAATTTTGGAAAATAATGTTACGTGTTTAACTTCTTAATACGTTGTATTAAAGAAGAAAATAGTAAAACATCATACTTTGTTGAGAAATGTTGCTGGAAAGTAGCACCCCAGGTTTTGTGACAAAGTCTTGTACATTGCTTTTCTTAATTCTTCCATTAGTCAGGTAAACTTCGATCCACAAACGGTATCTCGTTCCTGGTTTAAGATCACCGATAATCGTCTTCGCCGGAGAATCGCGTTTGGCAATCTTAAACGTGCTGGTGTCTTCCTTGCCAGTGTCGCTTTGATAAATAGCTCGGTAAATGTTAACATATTTGTCCTCAGGGTAGGGTACACCGTTCCAGGAAACTTCGACCTCCGTCGATTTGATGGCCTTGATTTCGACTTTGACGTCAAAGGAGTAAGGATCGGGCTCGGTGGAAGTAGTCACTTGAATCTATGAAACGTAAGGTGCATTACTTCACTGCTAATTCGAAATTCACATGTACGAGAACGGTCGTTTTACCGTCTTTTCGCTGGTGAGTTCCGTCGCCTGCCCAGGGAAGGGTATAAAGTAAATTCCAATTTCATAGACAGTGGAGGGCTTGAGGTCCTCGATGATGTAATTGGTAACAGCTCGATGAATTAAAGGAGTCGCAGCGTAGACTTTCCCGTCTTGTTCCTTGTACCTGAGTTGCACACCGTCGATGAATTGCAGTTCGTATTCACTGAATTTTTTCCACATAACTTTCACCCATGTCGAATTCTTCTCCATAACTTTGAGCTCGGCATCGATCGGAATTTGCGGTGGCAAAGTTGTGATTTCCAATTGCTTGTCCAGTGTGCGAACACTGTAGATTTTGCTGGACGGACTATTCGTGAGATTGTTGAGCTTCACCGTGATTTTCACTTTGTACTCGGTAGCCGGTTTCAAATCGGTTAACTCAAATTCCAATTGCGCCGTTGCTATGAAATCGTCAGTCGGGGCAAACACTTGTTTCATCCACGTAGATGGATCGTTGTTCCTGAATAAAGTGAATTTACAAACATAGAATCTATCCGTTAGACCACAAGTTTTCAACTTAAATAATTCTTGACATACGATCTGTCACTGGTGTACCGCAATTCCACCCTTCCTTGTAAGCCCACCAAAACTCGAGGCACGGTAAACACAAGTCGGACAGTTGTTTCGTTAAGTGCCTCCAGTATCTGTACTTTGACCTCGTCCGGCGACCCTAGAAGAGGAAATCCGCCAGGTATTTGGAAGCCTGGTGGTACGTGGACATCGGGACCTAATCCTAGGAAGCGTTTGAAACTACATTAAATACTGGCAGGTGCAACGGCGATAACCGTATTCTAGAACTGACAAATATCGCACGACAAGATAGATAGAACGATTTGAGAGAACATAGAGATTCATTCTGTTCGTCTGTCCGTCCGTCTGATGCGCATTGGAGAGGATTTTCAAGGGACGAACCTGACTGATTGGGCGTTTGTGCTGCGAACGGATGATTCGAATGCGTGATTCCTAATTGCGGTAAATGAGCGTCCGTAATGTGAAGTGGTAAATTGGGCTGCGCCTGCTGCGGCCCATTGGCGAAAACGTGTGGAATACCCGGATGTCCGGGATAACGTTGGAACGGTCCGGGATTGGGATCAGATTGGCCGACGTGGGCGAGCAGCTCCTCGATCTGCTGAGGGGAGCTGGGGAGGACATCAGGTGCGTGGACGTGGTAAGTCGTAGCGCCATTTTCATCCTTCTGCACGAAAACCTGCGGTGGTTTCTTCGAGGATGGTTTCCCTGAAAGCGCCGGTGGCGGTCGTACGCGATTTCCAGGAGGTTGGTTTTGTCCGGCGATCTGACGGTGAAGTTCGTACAGTCCTGGATGTCCTTGCGGCGGGCCTTGATCCAGACCTATGAGTCCTGGGTGTTGCATGCTGATCAGACCGTAAAGTTCCTCCGGCAGAACGTCCTGATGGTCGTGCATCGTTGGAGGATTTCGTTGACTTTGCTGAGGCTGTTTCGGTCGCGCATTGAACGGCAGGTCGACGTTGCTCTTTTTCTTCGGGGGCAATGACGAGACTATTGCGTTAGGATCATTAGCATCTGTTCTCCCTGGCAGTGTAGCCCCGTAAGCTGGACCCGTCTGGGGATCTTCGTAGCGAATCCCGAAGTTCTCCGGGGGGATATTTTTTCCGTTGCTCGGGACAAATGACGAGAATCCTGGGCCGACCGAAGGGTTACCGTGGGGCGACAGGGGGATGAATTGCGGTCGGTCAACCGGGCCGGGATGAGTCGGGGGCGGTAATTCGTTCGGTACCGCCGGTTCGGCCGTGTCCTGTTCTAGAGGGGGACGAGGGGGCCGTGATTTGTCGAAAAATTTGTCCGGGGCCAAGGGACCGGGGAAGTACTGATCCACGGCTGGGTCCTTGTGGGGTTTCGTAGGTTCGACGGGTTTTTTCGCGTCTGTCTTCGACTTGGCTTTGTCCTTAGAGGGGGGCGGAGACGAAGGGACTGGTTTCTCGGGATTGGCGGAAGGCAGGTGGAAGATGTTGTCGAGGGTGGGGCGCGTGGGTTCGAAGTCGGGATTGTAGGGACCGTTGTAGGGTACGGTGGGTCGTCCAGGATCCATAGGGTAGTGGAAAACGTTGGAAGGGGCCCGAGTTGTACCAGCCGGGGTCACTTGCGGCGTCATCGCCATGATCGATGGTTGTACGTCGCGTTCCGGAGCCTGTCCAGAGTTGGCCGTCGTTGCCGACTCTTTGGACGGTTTTTTCGGGCGATCGAATGCCATGTCAGTGGCTAACGGGCCCGGGGACGCGGTGCTTTTCGCGTCCTGCGTTCCTGCAATCAACCAGTAAAGGGTCTATCGTCACAGATCGACGATGGCTCGGTCGATTGTCTAATCGGTCCCGTTTCGTCCAACCTACGATCATGCATATTCGCTATATGCCTATTTACAGCGCGTACTTTCAAGGGCAATTACAAAGAGCATGCATTCGACGCCTTACATCCCCTCCGGAAGATTCTCCCCACTTCTTAGCTGCTTCTCGAAAGGGGAAACTTTGTACAGGGCATTGGTCCGCATTTATAGTCGGGGGCATACATGATACAATGTGAAAGGTATCAACAGGGGGCACCGTAAGGGAAATAGTGTCGATTATGATAGTCGGTCAATGACAGTCTCGATGTAAAACAGGACAAGCGTTATTTACTGGAAGAATTCAGTCAGATTCGCACTCCACAAAGCTTCGACTACTCACCAATCTACCAAGAACATATTCCATCACCATACTCTTTACAAACGAATACATTTTTACAAACACAAGCTGACTTTTGACTCCTCAAAGACATAACAAACAGTGCATAATATTTTGGAACAAAGCAAAAATTTCACACAAACGTTTAAGTAATAATTTCATTTAGATAATAGAACTTGAATGAAATGAGTACTGTCTGTCTTACCGGGGGAGCTCGGGTCCTTGCAGACCCAATGCTTGCAGCAAGTATCACCGGGCAAAAAGTCCAGTACCGCATCATGCTGTGGACATTGTAAATTGTAAGGCGGTACAGCCGGCACAGGAGGACAGGAATCCTCGCAATAAATTTTCCCCATGTCGCAGTGACAGGTACTGCCGCAGGTTGGCCCAGGCAAGGTACTCCAATTGTCATATACTTTCCCCTCGTGCACGCAAGAACCATTGTCCCTGCACCTTACTTCCTGTTGGGCGAGACAAATAAATTGACAATTTCAAAGGATATTTTTTAGGTAATTTCGCTAACTCAAAGGCCTGTCTCATTGGAAATCTCACCTGGGGACAGCAGTGTGGCGCTTCACGGACAAAATTAGGCGGCACGGTTTCCCAATCCAGGCAGTGAGGATCAAGAACGTCAAGTCCAAAGTCCGTGGGACACTCGATGGTCACGCATTCAGTTTTGTTGCTCCCGGCGCAGCTGCAGTAAGAGATGCACTCGTCGTACCACTCCGCTCCGATTTTGTACGTCTTTCCCCTGTAGGTGCAGGAATTCTTGTCCGACAGTTTGTCGGTGTTCTTGTCGGAGACGACCGTCTTGATGACCTCAGCAGGCAGAGACACTTGAACGGCTGGCCCGGCTCGTCCGTTTTCCATCACGCGAACGTAATAAGTTCGCGCTGGTTCCAACCTCGCTACGATTCCGTCTGCAAGCAACATTTCTCTCGTTTCAACCGGCTGACTCATGGAAACATGAAATTCTGACGTACCTTTATCCGGTCTCATTTGCCACCAGACATGTTTATTCTCCGACACTTCGATCGTAACGTCCTGCGGGTTCTTCGCTGACAATTTTAACTTTATCGCCGTAGAATTTAAGACTTTAACGTCCGACAGGTTGACGGTCAGTTCTCCTGCGTTCTCGGGCCTGATCTCGTGGTCCCCGAGGGTCACGTCGCAGAGAGTAATAGTACAGCAAGCATCCCTGGAAGCACGAAAAAGAAGATAATTTCATCAATAATATTTAGGTACTTAAGGAACTTTATAACAGACTTAGGTATTGGTACCTAGGATCGGCGAGGGCAACGCAACGATCGTGTTGATTGACGGAAGTCGTCTCATTCGGTGGACATCTTGGTTGACATTTCAAAGAGCCAGCAGCTTCGCAAAGGCACATTCTTTCGCAGCCATCCTCGATGCGTTGACCCCTCGAGACCGTTTTATTGCCGAGCACGCATGTCTCGTCGGGTTCGGGAGCTGGAAATTCCATTTGCATTACAGGTTTTACTCGATCTAGCCGACATAAGTCGAGCGTAACGTGAATTCTGGGGATCTGGTTTACCGGAGTCGGCTGTGCAGACGAGAAGTGCGCAACAGGGTTCCTCGGCGACCTGTTTTTCCTGGCACAGTGGATCCTGAATTCCTCTTCCGGCTCTGACGTAGGGCGTCGCGCAAAGGGCTCGACAGTCCACGATTTTCCCCCCTTCCCCGCAGGTGCATTTCTCCTCGCAGCCCCTGACGATGATCTCGCCAACGGAATAACTGCGATTACCCTCGAAACAACCCGGCACAGTCGTTTGTAACGTCGAGGAGACGTTCACAGGGACAGTTTCGTTGTGCATCATGGCGACATATTCCCCACCTGAAAAACAAAAAAAACATGAAGTTTATTCACGGAACAAATAATAATCAAGAAGTCTACAAATAATTAAACAAATAATAATCAAAAGAAGTGAGTGCCTGCAGGATTGAGAAGCAAAAGAAACAAAAAGAGATATGGAGTATTGACCTTCGACTTCCTTGTCGCTGTCGTCCATGCTGACGTCACTAAGGTCAGTGAGGTTTGCATGCAAGGAATTGGCGGGTTCAGCAGCAGTCACGTTAAGGGCTCTGCCTCTCGAAGAATTCTTTCCCTCCATCATCGGCGTTGTTTCCGGACTTTTCGCGGTCGTCGAGGACTCTGCACTTCCGTCAGCAGGAATCCTGGTGACAGTTGCAACGATCGGTTCTCCGTGGAACAAAAGAGGAATTGAATTTTCCGTTCCCGTAGGCAGTGTCGTAGACTTTTCAAGCGTCATATTTGACATGGTCGTCGTTGGCTCGGAAAAATTCGTGCTGGCCATTTCCGGTGTGCCTGGCTTCGCCGAAGTTTCGTCTTTCGCTGAGCTCTTGAACTTCTGATCAACTTTTGGCTTGAAATCAACCACAGCTTTCTTCTTGCTCTCCGTCGGGGGTGTTTTGCCTTCTTCATCTTTCACGTAATCCAATTTCATCTCGGCCATGGTGTTCGTCGTTTCCGCTTCCAGCGGCTGAACGCTAGGCACGACGTCATCGGATGCAACTGTACAAAAAGAAAGTAGATAAATGAAGATTTTCCATCGTGCATATTAATGTTCGTATCCGGTTCATTATTATTTTTCTCGTTTCACACTTATCCGTAAACGATCGTACACGAGGCTACATTTATTTTCCCTCGTCTTTCCCCCCGCGGACAATAAAAGGGACACGCATACATTACGTTACGTAATTCCACGATTATCGGTCGATGGAACTGTGAGAACAATGTTGCCGGAAGATGATTCTCTCGAACATAACGGTACATCGACACCAACAGAAGTCGACGTACGCTAAACAAGAAGTGCAACAAAGAAACAGAACGAAATTCGACATTCTTTCCAATGGTCTTTGTTCTTACTCCGAAACCTTTTGCCTATTTTTTTTTTTGCTTCGACACAAACAGAATGGTTTTGGAAATGGGAACTGGTGATGTGAAAGGTAAACACGTGTACGCAATCCACAAAGTTACTTTCTACGTTGAATTTGTGAATAACGTCATTAACTTCTCAGTGGGTGGACACTGATTAGCGATTAACGGGCGAGTCGGCACCGGACGAGTCGAAGCAGATAAGACAATAGAGTGGACACGGCCCTCGGAATCCTTGACACACATTTCGATTGACTCCGTATCCGGAAGTCGCGTTAACGGACGTTCAACAGCCGCGAAAGAGATTATCGCGCGCGAGATGTCGAAAGGATTTCGACAACTTCTCGGAAACGTTCACCGTTTCCCGGGAAAACCTAGAATTACCCTTTAATCTTGGATTTCACTTTCGGCGGGTGAAAGTTAAAAAGATTTACGCACAGGGATTGTTCCCTCGTGCGATTTTGCAACCCGTCCCTTGGTTTCCCAATTCGCTGGGGTAGATTCGAGAGGGTCGAGATTTTAATCTGAGCGTCGGCGAAAAAATCGTCGCTCTCATCCGGCTGTTTTTCGGTCAGTGAGATCATCGCCGGTATCTTCCTGACTTTCTAAGGACCCAGATGCTGCGGCAAGCCCCCCTCCTCCTTCTTTTCAGGCTACAAGAATCTGCTGATCGATGGCGAAGAACGGTTCACGGCGATCCGTGAGCAAACTCGAGCGAACTTCTTCCGCCTTCTCTTCCTGCGCAAACGATCCTTCGTTTCCGATAGGGCACGGTGTTAGAAAGTCCTTCAACGTTAGCGTAACATTCCATGCCGGCGAAAATAAAGTCGGTTGGTTACGTCAGGTGATCCAGCTTCACCTGCGGTGAATAGGGCCTCAGGTAATCCTATTATTACCCTCACCCGTGGCTGCGTTCCAACGCGATGATTCTACCGGCCTGAAAATTCTACCGAAGGTTCGTTCCACGTTCCCCTAAATGTTCCAGCGCGGTTTACGAAACCGTCGAGCTTCCACGTGCTCGCGGAGGAACGCGAGAGTTTCCTGCTGGCACGTGAGTTAATCTGCCTATTACGTTAGCGCGCATAATGGACATTGCACGAGCGTGAAAAGGAGCGCGAACGACGATTCGCCTTCCTTCTCCTCGGCGATTCACTCTACGTGTGTGAATCTCCCGTAGCTTTCCATTCTTTACGTTGACTGACGTGCAAAAGAACACTGTCATCCCCAGAAATCATTTACCGAGCCGCCGTGCAAATCGATTCGTTTCTGTTTCGACCCCTTTCCACTGGCACAATTTCTCCGCGTTATTGGCTCAACAATTAAGGACCACGATTATCAAGAATTTCTATCGACCTCATTCGCACTCGAATAGATCAGAATCTTTTGATATTAATTTCCCAATGGGATGCTATTAAATTGTATCGTGATTCGAGGCATGTGCTTAATCGCCGTACGAATGAGGAACCGTAACGGTTCAACCGGTTCACAGGAACGCGATATTCGTCAGGATCCACCTGACGCAGTCAGAAAGTACTGTGCAACGTTCCAATACGCGTAAGTAGGCAGCGGACTCGTTTCCGTCCAGCATACCTGTCTGTACTTACTTAACACAAACACAGGCATAAACACACATGCGCGCACACACACACGTACAAAGAGCGGAAGAGAGACCAGCGACGTACATATGTCCTAAATGCAGTAAAACCATATTGCAGATGGGGGGTTCGAATGATTCGTTCTTAATATTCCGAGTAATTACGACGTATTACATTTCCATTCATCTCACGCGTCGCATTCTCTACTGCTTTTCTATGTGTCTCTTTGGAATCGACTTATTTGCATGTATGATGAGAGTTGAATGACAGCTGCGAGTGTGGATCTTGTAGGTGCACTTTTATCCTCATCTTCTTGTCTAGCAGGAACCGGACTGCATTCTACGGTGCATGCACGGGAAGTGCCAGTAGCGTCTGATAATTACAGGCAATTCCGGTAAACGGTACACGTATCTTGGCTGTCGTCCAGCCTGACGGTTTCCTCAATCGTCCTCGCCAGTAAAAAAAACAATGTCGGTATAGAAATGCTTAAATTACGTTACCGCAGTGTGCGAGACATGTTTATGCGCGGTGGATTATTTTGATCGATCCGACGAAGCGCGGAAGGAACGCGGAAATCAACGAGGAACTTTACACGATTTCCCCGCGAACGGAAGTTCCCCGTCGTTCATGCGTGAGATCGATGGAAAGTATTATAATTTCAATAATTCAATGTATCTTCATCGAGGTTTCAAATCCGACGTTGGCAAAATCCTTATGCTTCGCGATATCTTTACTTAGGATAATCCAGACACTGTCCTTTGTTTTCTTCGTATCTCGAGTGTTCTTTATTTAGGGCAGAACGAAAGGATACGTCGAGGAGCGATCGAGGCGAAATGGAGAAATATCCGTGCTCGAAGAGTCTGGGTGGGCAGGTATGAAATAGTCGGTCAGCGAGTGAGTGTGCCTTTGGCTATACGGTACCGTATCCTACTTGGCACTCGGTCTACGGATAATCATTTTATTCCATACGTTACGTTTCACTGATCAGCCGACGTCCTTTGGAAGGTGCTCGGCTTCATAAGCATCGCCGGCAGGCAGACTGGCCAGTCGCAATGCTCGATCAAACGATACCGTCCAATACCTTCCCGCGGGACTTTTTCCAAGCCCTTCTAATCGTTCCGATTATGAAACGAAGGAATAATATAGCCGAGAAAAGGTGCTTTCGTGCGTAGTTCTACCGATTTCTCTGAGATCATCGAAGACCGATGATCATTGGGTCGGAATTTATTTTGCCTTTGATACGTCACGTGGTTGCAAGGTCTTCAAGGGGGGAAACAGGTAGAGGGGCGGGGGAGGAAAGTACCGTTAGGAGGTACGTCACGGCGCGTCGGTCCTACGTATTCGGATTCTCGGAGCGTGAATCCCCAAACGAAAAACGTGTCCTGCCGGCCACTTTCCCGCTGATTCACTCGGCGGTTTGGTCTTTCAATCGGCGATGTAGGTACCTCCGGCGAAAGTGAGCGTACATCGATGTTATATCTCAGCGATCCAGCGGAGAGACTTGATTTCAAGCGGGTCAAGGGCAGATCGGTGATCGCACTTCTCAATAAGCACGATGCGTCTTGGTGCGCACCAACTGGGTCTACGATTACGCGTAACCCGAAGGGAATGGTCAGGGAGATACGTGTCCTCCGTAGAGTAGTAATCTTACGGCTCGATAAAAAGATTTACACCGAGCAAATGGTCGAGCTCGTCCGACCGGAGTATTCCATGTCCTCGAGGACGTAGGTATTCTATTACCGATCCCCCGTTCTTACATTATCGTCCATTAATGAGCAACAATAACCGTCCGCGCTACGGGGCTATCGTTAAACGTCATTATATTCCGCTAACATTAACTAATACGCAATTACGTTTATGTTAGCTAATAATTACACGGTCAACGCCGGCCTGTTATCCGCGCAATCTTTTCATTACCATCGCGTTCGTTGAACGAAATACGTGGCGTGAAATGCAACGATAAATTCTCCCCGATATCGCTGTTATGCTTTCACCTTGTTGCTGGACCGATTTATTTCTCAGCTGGATACGCCTTGCCCTTTCTATCAAGGCGCAAAGTAGACAATGGGAATGCACGTGTTTTCCACACCGTGTATTTAAACGAGCACTAAAGATGCTCGAAACTCCTGTACCTCCTGACTCGAACGAAGGAGAATTTCGCAAGGTTCCGGGAAGGAAACGTTTCGATCCACTGCTGCTGCTCTATAAGGAAGATCCGCTTATGTCTGCATTGAAATCTCTGCTGCGTAATCTCGTATCATTAACGTTTCTCCCCGACGAATTCCCTTGGACATGACTAACCGTTGTAAATTATTAGCGGTATCTGTACACCTTTTCCTTTCGGGGCCGGACGTAGGAATTTCATGTTAATTTTGAACATTAGGCGTGGGTATTGTTTTGAGTTCTCGGTATTCGCCGGTGCGGGAATTATTTTTAATCATAGGTACGTGGAATTCGTAGGCCGCTTGGTTATACATTAGGAGTGTCGTATTTCGAAGATGGGTGAAAGCGTGGGACGGCCTGCCGGGGACGTACGAAATTTCCGCGGAGTTCTCGTTCCTCCTCCGACGCGTTTTCCCCCCCGCCTTTCCTCGTTCGCTGTAGAACAGCGGCCCGAGAGGAACGGTGAGCGCATTGAGAGGAGGAGAAGAAGAAGAAGAGTTCCATGCCCTCCGCGGCGATCTTCCTCGGCTCTACGCGAGAAGCATGTAACACGTCGGTTCGCGTGCGAAGCCTGAGTAATGGATCTGCGCCAGAGGCCAGTCGGCTAAGACGACAAAGCAACTGCCGAGAAAAATTCTAAAAACGTCCTACCCCTCTAAGAATAATCTCCCTCCCCACTCGAGTGCAGGACACACCGAACGAAGTTCTCTTAATTATCGAATTCTCTTTATCTTCTGGATGAATCCCGTTAGTCATACTGGCGAGAGAATTATTTTTAGTACCCTGTTTGCCGGCGCGAGGAAAAAGCGGAACCGATCGATCCTCCGAAACAGACGGTTTTTTCCGATGAGTCTTTTTTCCCTGCAGGTTTATTCAGGCGGGATCATCGGACGTGCGGCGAATGTCGCGTTGTCTGACAATAGCGAGGCGTCCATAATAAGCCGTGACACTTTCCATTCTCTCGACGATGCGTTTCAACGTTGCCGCGTGACTCTTGCGTCCTCAGTTATCGCGACAGAGGAGAGTCGCATCGATATGTTTCAACTCAATCCACCATCCCCCTTCCTACGAAATCTAAATATTTCGGAACATCGTCAAGTCTCGTCTACGCAGTCAAAACCGTACATGTATTTTGAACATCTTATTAGTCTATTTGCTGTGCTCAAATTGTCCTGTTTGTCCCGCCCGGTAGGTTATTGATAAAACGTTTCCCCCCGTTCCCGAGCAAGTGAATCACGATTGTTCGAGCCACCTGGTTTCCTGGACTACACGGACAGGTGACCGCCCTGGTTCTCCTTTCAGATCGATCAGCAGTAACTTGGTAGAAACCCCTGAGTAATTTAGGAGAATAATATTCGTTGACCCTCCCTACACGTAATGTAAACATGAATTTCTTGGCATTGCTGAGGACTGGCGGATTGTCGGCTTTGTGGACCCGACGCGTAATAATTGTGGCTGTTGTTTTTCTTCAAGGTCGTTGAAGGGGGGGACGTCGTACAGTTTGCCAACTGGATCTGCGGCTACCGTTAATCCGGCGCAGCGACAGAAGGTGCGCCTCGTGCTCGTTTAATGTCCACGATGCACGATTACGGTGCCATTTCTTTCGGCCGTTCCCCGATCCTCGATAAAGGTGTAACGTATGTGAGAACAATCGCGTGGGACCCGAACGTAAACCACGTTTTCTTCATTAAACGTAATTTCTTCATTTCTTCAGCGCTGAATAAAAAGGCGTGTGGAATTAATCGTTCTCCGCTGTTACTCGTGAAGACTATTTTCGTTCCTTTCTTTTTTCATTCGTTAGCTCGGAGTCCTTGTCGTGATTTTGATGGAATGTCATTGCTCGCGTGGCTATTTCCTTTGCAATATCTAGTTAACTTTTTGCACGCACGGATGCGTTTCTTCTCGCTGGACTTTCTTTCTCCCTTCCTGCCTGCCCCCCTCTTTTGCACCTTGCTCGCCTCTTTTCCTCGCTTCCTCTGCCTGTACCACACTCGATTCGCGCGTATTTTGCCGGGGGTCGGGCCAACAAAACGCGGGAAGATCGTGGGCCGGGGGATGAAGCTCGTAAATCGCGAAATTCCAGAGGAATTGCTTACTTTTCTATTCTCTCAGTTCCTCACCAGAAGACTACAACTATGGAAAAACCGAGTTCCAGTAAATAAGTCTACGATCATGCTTAGAGTAATTTTCATCCCTGTTTCTAATGACTTTAACGACCATAGTTGACGATAGTTGGGCTTTCGTGTAACGAGTGAGATCGGAAAAATCGAGACGCTCGTTGTCTCGATTTCCCTTGCCAATCTCCGCCCGTTTAATCGTCGTCGTCTTCGGACTTTCCATGCGGTAAACTGCTACGTGCAGTCCGATTCTTTTAGATTTTCCTCGTCAATCAAAGTTCTCCTTAAATCCATTTTTCTTTAGGACGAAAAATCCTTTTTCAGGCTCTACGATGGAAACGATAAAATGCCGTAGTTGCCGAGAAATTCTGGTTCGTTTTATCTCGTTTCGAATGACATTAAGTTTCTGTCTGTCGTAGGAAAAGCCGCCTGACTGGTTGCCAGTCGACTGGATTCATAGATACATGCACCGTAAAGTCCGAGTGGTTCCGATTCGAATTCCAGTCACCTACTCGTTCCTCCGATCCCGTATTAATCTCATTTCGAGCTATGACACGGACTTTTAGCGGACGGATAGGATAAGATGATCGCCCTCTCATCGAAACCCGTTTCCTCGTCATCGCTTTGCTTTTTGTCGCTACAATCATAAACCCAAAACTTTCCATCACGCGTCGAGGATTGGCCAAAAAGGAAGACGTCCGCGAGACCCACATTTTCGAATTCATCATCTCGATGAAAGCTCCGAATGACATCCTCCGAATCCTTTAGCAATTTCTCTTTTACTTTGCGTGAGAAGCTTTGCCGGATATCATTGTTTTCGATTCTCATCATTTTTTCCCCTATCTAGAGAGATGATCGCGCAGAGTCACAGACACCTTGGGAGCAATCCTCCAGAAGATTGGAGCAAAGAAAGGGAATTAAGGAAGGTCGTTACGTCTGGCTGAGGAATTTAGTATCTGAAAGAATGGCTCGGTGGAGGAGTTTGAGGGAGGGGTAAACGATGGTAGTTTTCCCGGCGAGAAACTCACCGGTCGTGGAGGGCTGGTCGAGGGCCGATGTAAACAAGCCGACCCCGCCTAGGATCCAGAATCCCGCCAGCACGCGCAGAAACCATCTTCCCTGGATGCGCATCCTACCGCATTCTTCTGCCCCTTTCCGCGCGTCTGATGAGCTTCTCCCCTGCGTCCTATCCCCGCAAGCCCTATCCGACTGGCACGGGGCACACGTATCACGATCGACAGCACCGAATTCCACGGGCCGCGCGGCACTTGAAAAGTCCCGCGAAAGCAGGCTACACCTGGGACCGAACCTTCCTGGTGGTTCCACCGAGATTTTACACCGTAGGATCACACGGTTACCGAAGCACAGGACGCGCGATTCCCGATGGAAATGAAAAATGCAGCAAACGTAAGGACGGCACACGTGAGACGCGGTTGTGATTTTGATTCGCTCGAGAGTGGCTCGATTCTCCGCTGGATTTCTTTTGGTTCCGTTCGTTCACTCGTGGAGCGCGCACCAGCGGGGCACACACGGCGCTCGTACACAGGTAAGAAAAGCTTTGGCGCGGGTTCTGTTGCTCGTAGGAACGCGTGATCCGTGCCGAGGCCGGAGGTGAAGTGCAGCTCGGTGAGCGGGACCTGCCTCCTTCCCCGATCTTCCTGCCGAGCGTTCCCAGTGGAGGTGCTGCCCGGCGGAACTCTTCGTGGTGGTAGTAGAACCCGCCGTGCCTTTACCTTTCGTTCCTCCCGTCTCGTCCCCCGCACCTTCCCCCCTGCGACCCAGCCCCCCACCCCTCGTCCAGGGGAATTCTCTCTATGCCGCTTGCCTCGCTCTACTCTGCCCTCCCCGATCCTCCGTAGATCGTCCGTCTACAGGATGTTCCAGCAGAGCGAATTCTACGCGGACGTCTCCTCCGGCAAGGGGGAACGAGAAATCAAAAGAAGACGTTTTCTAGCCTCCCCTCGTCCCTCCCTTCCCCTTTCGCCAACCCTTGGCGTATTATCGCAAAACTTCCGCGAACAGTTATCACGATCGTTTCGCACAGCGTACCGTCTCGCGATAAACTTTTGTTCTCGCTTCCACGGGATTGTTGTCCGTTTCGTCGAAGATTATTATTTTGAAGGTTAAACCGGTCTTAGGGGATGATGCTAGCCAAGCAAAGATCGGCATAAAATTTACCAAGGCAATGTACATCGGAACATTCCAATGAATTATTAATTACGTTTGTTAAGATTCCTGCGGTTGTATTACTTTGCTTTTTACGTCGATAGAAAGGACGAGGAAGACGAAGACGAAGGTTTCTTCTTCGGACCTATCTCCGCGAATACGACGGGTAATTTCGCTGGATATCGTCGTACTGTCGAGCTAATTGGTTCGTAGCCGCTCTTGACGGGAGGAATGCATCCCTCTCGGAGCGCTTACTTTTTCGTAGAACATTATTACGCGGCAGACTCGGAGCAGGTACTCGGAGATGACGCTATCTTCTCGTCATTTTCGACCTGCTCCTCGACCCGGCCGTGACCCACCTGCTCTTCCCGTACGTGGACGGAAGTGACCTTACGGCATTCCGTATCCCTACGACCCGGAGAACGATTACGTCTTTACCAGTTAAAAACAATTAACCGGCCGAAGGGCACAAATTGCTTCAGGAGAACCCATTAAGGGAACGTTTAATTAATCAACTAATTAAAAACGAAAACTCGTATAAGATTTATTGAGAAGCCTGTCAATGAATACTGATCCGTCCACAGAAGAAGTCTCCAGGGTAGGACGTTAATTTTTTTTGTCAGGAATGACACAAATATGGATATTTTTGCCGACTTTTCGAATCAGGACACAGGGTAGACAAGTGGAGATTGTCTATGAAGCTGTCGTCGTCTAAGTTTGGATGGAGAAATCTTGACGAGGAAAAGCGAGCGAGTAGATCTAGTCTTACACCTTCACACGTAAGTTACGTTCGTGTAGGAATAGGTAAGACGTCGTTGTATGTGTTGTCGCTTATGTCATTGATCCACATCTTGACGGACGTTGAACGTGCTGCACCGAGTATCGAGCTACAATTTCAATCGACAACATCATCAATTCCATTACGAACTATCAACGAATTTTTTTATTCCATTCATTGATTTGCCCGCACGGTGTCTGGAGAAGTGACGAGTCTGTTGTCGTTAAAAATGGGAATCACGATGGTTTTACAGGTGGCCCAATCGTTAAAGAGGTATATCCGGGATCGTTGTTTTCAAGGACCACTAAATGCCTGTCTTTCTGTAACACCGGTTTAGTCACCGTAGGTTTTTCCCTGACGAAACGACATTACGCTCTCCGAAAGGATCGTTGCATATAGATTGCTCCTTGCATCACAATGATCGCCGATGGCGTGGTTTACGGCCATTCGTTTGTGTCGCCGAATTTCAGTTCGGACGAATAACCGTTGCCAGCGGGAAACTTAAACGTACCAAAAGGCAAGGACCTGTCGTTGATTTAGAGCCTTCCCGGAAAGTAATTACGGTAAAATGAAAAATACGGTTGCTGGGGAAGCAAGGCAATGCGATAGCGAACTTTGGTGAAAGTGTGCCAAAGTATCCATATATGTATGCGCCAGCTACGTATTAATTTATGTCACGCCTTCGCTACATTTATCGTCTTTGACCGTCGTTAACCCACCCCCGAATGATGAAGACTTGTCGCAGAAATTTCAGTAAAAATGGAGTTTGTATCTGCAGTATACAGTGTCACATTTTATAAAGTATTATGTCAAACGCTCTGAGTTTCATCGTGAGATGACAGAATCTTTTTTTAATATTCATTAGATAAAGGCGCCCTAATTTAAAATAATTTTCGATTTTAAATTAGCGTGGACAAATGTACAATAAGTCGAAAATAATCTGAAATTTGTACAGATAACATTAAGTATGGTAAATCCGCTTTGACCTCCTCTAATCCGCAATAGTGGTTCTTCACGAGATATAATTAAAATTTGTCGCTCATAAAAGTTACTAAGTTAAAAGTCGCTAGAAAAATCACTGAAAATAGTTATAAGAAACCTCACTATATATGTAGCTAGAGAAATTTATCGGAAAAAACCATTAAGATGTTATCAGACGAATCTAGAGCTATTACATAAAAAGTCACTATTGTTTTACAGTAATAAAACACATTAAAGTACAAGTATTACATTTTAGTTTATATATTTTGAAATTAATTCGAGTTTCTTAATGGGTAGCGAGAAGAGAATTGCAATATCAGGAAAATCCCGCCGAAATCAGGATGGTTGGCAATCCTGTTTCCCCAGTTTGCATTTATCCCCTACATTTATGATCACTTTGTAAATTTTAGGTTATCCCGCTATCAGGAATATACGGAATGTTTTCTCAGCGGACAGTATAGCACGAAAAGAGATAGATATATGATCTGACAGCTATCTCTGTTAGTCCCTACTTGACTATTGACTTTCATTGGCGCTGCGTATTGGATAATGGTGAGCTTACTGCTCTTCTTTCTGGTTAGGAGAACTTTACGGCAGTCGCGCAAAGACCACCGAGCGGTGCAAGCAAGTGAGTGAAGAATTGTCCCTGTTTTTATCGACGCGTGTTCTCCATATAAGTGCGACTGAGTGACACTTGAAAACCGCCGTGCATTAAAAGACTTGTGTTGTTATGTTGAGTTGAAAACTACCAGACAAGAGGATTACTTTCTACGTATTCATACTGTAACGAAGACCTAACAGTTCTATGATTAAGGTATTGTTTATTTAACATTCTATGGGAGTGGACCATCAGCTTAACGTTTAACCGCGATACCAATACAAGAGAAATAATGTTAACATTCTTCAGACGTACGGAAAAATAAGTATTTTGCGGATACCTTAGGTGAAACGTATAATCTGACTGAAGTGTACCGGTTTTATTGCCATTGCTTAGGACAGTATACATATCTCAGCTGTGTAAAATACACTAAGCGAGTAGAAATGATACAACTGACGAGCAAGTGAGAGCACACATTTTCCGTCCTCATCCGGTCTGCTGTAGTACAAAGTGCACGTTGTGCCGATTGGCAGTTTATTCTTACTATCCCAACGATTTCGTATCATACGGAATACCATGCTTGTTGCTCTTGCGTATTCAAATTTTCTGTGAAAGTACAAACACATTCTACCGTTGTGCTTCACAATCTAAAGTAAATTAATTTTAGAAATATATTCGTGATTGTAAGGTAAACTAATTTGCGGTCTTGGAAGTAATTAAATACGGCAGGATTTTCGCAACTCGCCAGCACAGTTGTCATTTAACACGTTTATGTTTTTTGTACTGGAATTCGCATACCAGTAGGAACTAAAGAAACGTAGGCGTTTACCTATTTTAACTTGTTTATCCTTGTTACGCAATAAAGAATTTTTTCATACCGCATTTCACAAGTTCCATGAAAATTTATTTACATTGATTCAACCGTGTTACTGTATCTTGGCTTGTTTTGCCTACTTTGAAATTCACGTTTATCATAGAAAACTGTATTTTCGCGGTTTCATTTATGAACCAAATAATTGAAAAAAATGTCCTTCTGGAAATTAGAATAAATTTCATTTTCCACGTCGGCGTATCTCTGCATTTTTATCGCGAAGCGTAATGACTCATTTTTTTTTAATGAGCGATATCAACGTTGATTCGCTCGGGGTGGAAGGATAACTAGGCAATCAAGATTCTGCGGTCTTAACGCCGCGAAATTTTATTCGTGACTATGATATTTCGTTTGAGAAATTAAAAATCCAGAACACGCGAGAAAATTTTCACAGCAATTTAACATGACCGGCACAGTTGTGTAATCCGTTTGATTTAGTCGAATCATGTTATGATTTGCAGCAGAAGGTCAAGAAAACATAAGGGTCACATTGACAAAAAAAGTAATTATAGAGTACTTATCTGCGAGCGTTTCAGGTGTCAACTTAAATTGACGGCGTAGCATTTAAAATAATTAAATATATCTGTAATTATTTCCAGTAGTTAATTTGAAAAATGATAAACTCTACGCCTCATTGATTGTTTATTATTATCAGCTTGTACTTACACCCTATTTTGCGATGTTTGAAAGTGCTACCTTATATCGTGTTCGGCGAGTTGTGGCACGTGACAGTGCTAGGGAAAGGGGCGTGGTGAGGGTGAGAACCAATGGGGGCTAGTCTTATCATGATAACAGCTGAGAGATTATCGAAAGGCAAGTGTCAATCTGACCCCTGTCAAGTGTCCTGATTTACGGCTACTACTATAACATCGTACACAATTACAAATACATTTTTTACAGGATTTTCCTAAATTGAATCTATTTACATAAGATGTATACTCCGTTGAATTGCATACCAATTAGTTTTGAGTAGATTTAACATTGATAGATCAATATTAAAGAAAAATTTTACACACATTTGCTGATAATATGAGCAGGTTCGATCGGTGCGGAACCTCTTTATAAACTTGTTACGGTTTGCTTTTTCAGACGTAGATATGATTAATTCTATCGATTGAGAGCAAAAGCATCGAGTGGTTTAAAGTGGCACCAAGCCTCGTCAAAATGGGAGAGATACTCGGATCAGCGAGTTTTTTACATCTCGGAGACATCGTCAGCCTTTATGCCGAGGGTAACGTTTCGGGATTTTTATCCACCTTGGGGTGAGTTGAGAATTATAAAGTCTTTAAATACTCCTCACAGAATTTACTGTACGAGCACCATCTACAACATGACTCAACATCTTCATATTCTGCATCTATAATTTATCCCATATATTTGTAGACTGATTCCATGAGTAATATTTTCTCGCACGAAAATTGTTTAAGCGCCCTGTATCGCAGGGGATTTACAGGAGTATACTTATTTTATAACTATCTTTGACGGCATTATGTTTTATCGGTTTTTATCCTTTCGCTGTATACGTGTTACCTACGCACTGTTGCGCACAAATATTCTTGCACGGTGTTAACATACTGTCGATATCGAACAGGTAATAAGGCATCCTCTTTGAGCTCGGTCGATCGTATGCCGAAGGGAACAGCTTTCTTCCAAGGGGTAGCATACATGTTTACATTAAATTATTAACGGGTATATTGTTATAACAAGCTTCCGCATTCTAATTAACGAGCCATAATAAACATTCCTTTCTCTTACATATGAAATATATTTCATTTTTTTTAATATGTTACAGTAGTTTTAATATAAAAGCTGGTTCAATTGTGTAAGATGGCTTACATGTTTGCCACTCTATTTGAACCGATAACATGATTATTAAAATGAAGATTTACTGTCGTGTTTAACTGAAACATCCTGCGGAAGAATCACGCGATAATGACAATGTTCGCATTCATCTGAATTCTTAACGCTGTTTATCGGTTGATTTCAATGTGTGTGGGATAATCAATAACTATTGTGACACGTGTAGACTATCCCTTGGATAATATTATTTACGGGTTTTCGTATGCTCGAGTTGCACTTCATCTTCCGCTCCATTTCCGTAGGCAGATACAGTGCATCTTAAAATAACAATGCTGTCGTTTAATCGTTGTTCTCCGAGTCGATGTTGAAGCATAGAAAACGTACAAATATATTAAATACATATTTAACTATTTTCTGGAGTAATGCAATCGTAGAGTTTATAGTTTAATAAAGTACGTTGCATTCGTTTTAATCATAAGGATGTCGTTCGACACTTCTGTTACGTGCAGTACCTACATGTGACTCTATTATGACGATTCTATTATGATCCTCGGGACCATAACGCGCTTTGTATATGCAGAAAATGGTATTTCTTTTCATTACCGACAAAAGTCTTTGTTGCCGTTATACGATATGTTGTATGATTTCGATGCCCTTGGAAACGCTGTATTATTAACTAGAACTGAGACTGCACAGTGACATATAAAAATCAGGATCGATTAAACACTGCTACTGGACTTTAACGAATTGTTACAAATATGACTGTATGCACTTACAGCGTTCGGTATATTTCTTTACAGATTGGTGGACGACAGATGCGTGGTCTGCCCGGAGGCTGGAGACTTAACAAACCCACCAAAAAAGTTTCGAGGTCATTTTTTAATTACACACTTAGCTCGCGCTTCTTTTGCCGCTGTTTGTGCAAAATATTTTTTGTTCGACAGATTGCCTCTTCAAAATATGTCCCATGAATCGGTATTCCGCCCAAAAGCAATTTTGGAAGGCGGCAAAGCAAAGTGCAAATTCCGGTACAGATGCTTTACTACTCAAACGGCTTCACGTAAGTTAGAGATATTTCGTAAACCTATTATAACGGTACAAGGTGAGTATAAGCTCATGTAATAACGTTGATATAATGTTTTCAGCACGCCGCCGAAATCGAGAAAAAGCAAAATGAAACGGAAAATAAGAAGCTTCTGGGGTCCGTTGTTTCGTACGGAAATGTCGTCCAGGTAAAGTGTGGCCCACTGAAACTTACGGTGAATGTATATTAACGACGGTCAATCTATTTTCCAGTTACTGCACCTCAAATCAAACAAATTCCTGACCGTGAATAAACGTTTACCAGCGCTTCTCGAAAAGAACGCCATGAGGGTTTACTTAGATGCGAACGGGAATGAGGGTTCCTGGCTTTACATAATGCCTTTTTACAAACTGCGTAGCGACGGTGATAGCGTCGTCGTTGGCGACAAGGTGATATTGGAACCAGTGAACGCAGGTCGCCAGGGTTTGCACGTAGCGGCGAATTATGAACTGAGTGACAATCCCGGTTGCAAGGAAGTGAACGTCGTTAATTCCGCGACTTCATGGAAGGTGACGCTATTCATGGAGCACAGAGAAAATCAAGAAGAAATATTGAAGGGCGGAGATGTCGTACGATTGTTTCATGCCGAGCAAGAGAAGTTTCTCACGATGGATGAATATAAGAAAAAACAGCATGTATTTCTTCGAACAACGGGTAGGACAAGCGCCACAGCGGCAACCAGCAGCAAAGCTTTGTGGGAAGTCGAGGTAATAGCGAATGGATCGAAAAGTTTCCCGCAACCAACCAGACACGATAGAAATGTCGAACACAAATATTTGTTTCATTTACGTAGGTTGTACAGCATGACCCTTGTAGAGGCGGGGCGGGTCACTGGAATTCCTTATTTAGGTTTAAACATTTAGCTACCGGGCAATATTTAGCTGCAGAGATAGATACTGATGAACCTCGAGAAGTCGCGAAAGGAAAACGAGGTAGTTGTAGAAGAGAACAATTAACAACTCACGGACAGTATCAATGATTAAATATTAATTATTTACGAATATCCTTTTCCGTAGAACCACCGGGACCAGTTTATAGACTTGTATCAGTTCCGCATAGTAATGAAATTAGTTCCCTGTTTGAACTGGATCCAACAACACTTACCAGAGGGGATAGTTTAGTGCCACAGTCATCATTTGTCAGGTTACATCATATATGCACAAATACTTGGGTTCATTCCACAAGCATACCGATTGATAAAGACGATGAAAAACCCGTCATGTCGAAGGTATTAGTAATTCTTGTACTAAATGCTTAACACTATTTCATATACGTAGAATAAAATTCATACGAAATCTTCAAGGTGGGAAGCGCTATCAATAAAGAGGATAAGGAAGCTTTTGCCTTAAGGTCTGTGTCACCGGTTGAAGTTCGAGATTTAGATTTTGCAAATGATGCGTGCAAAGTATTAGCCTGCATAAGTGGCAAATTAGAAAAGGGAACGATATCGCACAACGAACGCAGAGCAGTTACTAGTCTCTTGCAAGACATAGTATACTTTATAGCCGGTTTGGAGAATGAACAGAATAAATCTGAGGCGTTAGAACTGATCGTTACGAATGCAGTAAGGGACCGTCAGAAATTATTGAGGGAACAATACATCCTTGGACAACTTTTCAAAATATTACAGGTATTGTGACTGTCAGTGGACTTGTATAATTTCGTAAGAATTATTGTATAATTTATTATTTGGTCCTTAGGCTCCATTTTTGGAATCAGCGGAGGGTGAAGGACCTTTTTTGAGAATCGAAGAATTAAATGATCCTAGACATGCACCATATAAATATATTTTCCGGTTATGTTATCGAATACTTCGACTTTCTCAACAAGATTATAGAAAGAATCAGGTATTTTTATTGTCTTAGGACATATTGGATATTTATTTTGCACTTTGTATGTGTACTGTCAAGCGTTTTGCAAAGTCAATGAAGCTTATGTTATTTTAAAAATGTAGGAATATATCGCGAAACATTTTGCTTTTATGCAAAAACAAATTGGTTATGACATCTTAGCGGAAGATACCATTACAGCGCTTTTACACAATAATAGAAAACTGCTGGAAAAGCATATAACTGCAGCGGAAATAGAAACATTTGTCGGCCTGGTTAGAAAAAATATGCACAATTGGGAGTCCAGGTTTTTGGATTATTTGTCGGACTTGTGTATATCGAACAAGAAAGCGATTGCCGTGACTCAAGAGCTCATTTGTAAAAGTGTGCTGAGTGAAAAGAACAAGGACATTTTAATTGAAACTAGGTAAGAATGAACTCAGCAGAGCTGCGTCTATGATATTTTTATATTACAGTAGCTTTGTATAAAATTTTTGCAAGGATGATGAAAACACAAGTCGAAGTCGAGGATATCGATGAGAAACAAGAAAACGAAGAACCACGTATCACCGTCATAGAAGAACACGAAGTGTTCTTGTTCTGGAATAACGGAACGGTCAGTAGTGTGATGAAGACGTTGAGGTATTAAGACATTTATCTTCATTTAAGGAACTTTTTTAGAGGTCAATGTCTTTGAGCGAATTATCGAGGGGTGCGAAGATGGGTAACGTCCAGGATGCAGCGATATTACATTATTACAGACATCAGTTGAACCTATTCAGTAACATGTGTCTCAACAGGCAATACTTAGCGCTTAATAATTTATCTCCACACTTGGACATTGATCTTATTCTCAAGTAAGTTGAAGATCAATTGAAAATATTTACAAAAAGCTGCCCCATCTTTTGGATAATAAAAGTTCATGGCATGTTTAACACAATTACAGATGCATGGAGGATGAAACGGTTCCGTATGAGTTGCGTGCGTCGTTTTGTCGACTTATGTTACATTTACACGTTGACAGAGATCCTCAGGAACAGGTGACGCCAGTAAAATATGCTAGATTGTGGTCCGAAATTCCGTCGAAAATGAGTATCAACGAGTAAGTATATAATTTGCTTGTTTTAAAATGCTCGTTAATAGTAAGCTTTCGTACAGGAAATATGTTGATGAACTTTGCTTACTTTAGTTATGATACAAATAAAATGCCTGACCACAATAAGGAAGCGGTTCGAGCGAAATTCAGTTCAACGATTATGTTTGTCGAGGATTATTTATGCAACGTCGTTGCGAAAATGTGGTCCTTTTCCGATCAAGATCAGAACAAACTTACATTCGAAGTAAGTTTACCGGAGTAACATTGTACGTATATAAGACAGTAGCAACGAAATAACAGTTGTGTGAAATTTTTATAATGAAATACTTTTTAGGTAGTAAAACTCGCACGTGATTTAATTTACTTCGGCTTTTATAGCTTTAGCGATTTATTGAGATTGACGAAAACTTTGCTCAATATATTGGATTGTGTTTCGGAAAATGATGCTGGTGATGGAAAAATACCAACTGGAGAGATAGATTGTGAGTATAAGTCTCGAAATTTTACCTCATACCACAATACGTATTTCACTGTTAGTTCTTATACCCTTTTTATCAGAACAAAAACGCGTTTATAAAATAAACCTACAACCAATATTTCATACAACACAATAGTGCGACGGGTAATTCTTTGTAATAAATGTATCTTCGATTACATAGTTTAAATTATACCAATGTTCATAGCTGAGTCTGTGGATTCGGAAGAACCAGGTAAACCGGTATTTGAAGATGATAATTGTGTGATTCGTGTTTACACTACGGGATGCGTAAATTGTATGGGCATGCTTCGCAATAGTTCAAATATGATGTTGTAAAAGTAATCGTCTTGCAAGAAGATTACGTGATCGTGTTTACACTTTGCTTCTTCGGATTTGGTGTCACAGATATGTATTTATTTCCGCTTACTGCAATCTGTTTATTTACACGTGATGAAAGGTGTATCAAAACAAATGACATTAAGTCCGCAATAAACTTTACGTTAATAATACGCTAAGGTACAGCTTTTTCTAACTGTTTTGACACGGACGATCTAAGTGAATTATTATTGACCGTTCACTGTGTTATGCGTGCATAGATTTATATACATAATATATACGTGTATTTATGTATAGATTTAAGGCTTGGCTTACAAGAAGAAATGCAGCTGAAAATATATAGGGTTCAGGGTTTAACATTTTCGAATAAATGTGTAATCGTTATAATATTTCTGGGCTCCTGCAATACTTATTCTCACTGTGACTTGATAAGTTGCAGTTAAAGATAAATAATTTCTTGATCTATTTGATTAGCCGAAGGTGGAGTTCTTCGATGCATCGGTGACATGGGTGCAGTAGTAACGAATTTGACTTTGGGACCATCAGGTCAAGTGATCGGCGGAAGTACTTCGCCTCGACCAAAATCAACGTCCAAAAAGGAATATCCCTTGGTGATGGATACGAAGCTGAAGATAATAGAAATTCTCCAGTTTATTCTCGATGTACGACTGGATTATAGAATCTCGTGTTTATTGAGCATCTTCAAGCAAGAATTTGATGAAAATGAGAGGTCGTCCGGGGACTTAAGTCTTGGACAGAAAGGAATTGACTTAGAATCGATCGGTACGCAAGCGGAAGGAATATTTGGGAGCAGGTAATGCAATCCGTCCTTTCATTGAGATGTCCTAGAAGGTGTAGGTTTCTTTAATTCCATATAAATGATTTTAGTGAAGAATGTGTGGCGTTAGATCTTGACGGTCAAGGTGGTCGAACATTTCTTCGAGTTCTGCTGCATTTGGCAATGCACGATTATCCACCGTTGGTTTCCGGAGCTTTGCATTTGCTCTTCAGGCACTTTAGCCAAAGACAAGAAGTTTTACAAGCCTTTAAACAGGTACAACTCCTAGTATCTGATAGCGATGTTGAATCGTACAAGCAGATAAAAGCCGATCTGGACGTTTTACGTCAATCGGTTGAAAAATCCGAACTTTGGGTGTACAAATCTAAGTCAACGGAGGAACATTCAAGTAAGAAGAAGAAAAGTAAAGAAGATGAAGAAGAGAGTACTTCCCCTCGTAAACCAGCGCCCCAATTATCGTCTTCTGATAAGAAAGGTGTGATTATTCATTTTCTGAATATCCGACATAACGATTTCCCCCAATTACGTTAGAAATATTGTATTATTCAGGGTCAGCAATCGATTTGGATATTGGTCCGCCCTTGCACGTGGAACAGGCTGAAGAGTATAGAAAAATTCAGCAAATCCTTATTCGTATGAACAAACTTTGTATTCAGACTCTTCCGGGTGGTCAGATAAAGCCGCGTAAACACGAGCAACGATTGCTGCGTAACGTCGGCGTACACACGATCGTTTTAGATTTGTTACAAGTTCCATTTGACGCTAAGGAGGATGTTAGAATGAATGAGTTGATGCGTCTAGCGCACGATTTTCTACAGAATTTTTGTTTGGGAAACCAACAGAATCAGGTTCTTTTGCATAAGCAATTAGATCTCTTTCTGAATCCTGGCATACGAGAGGCGCAAACCGTATGTAGTATTTTCCAAGATAACTCTACTCTTTGCAACGAAGTGAGCGTAAAAGTTATACAACACTTTGTACATTGCATAGAAACGCATGGAAAGCATGTACAATACTTGAAGTTTCTTCAAACAATCGTCAAGGCTGAAAATCAGTTTATTAGAAAGTGCCAAGAAATGGTTATGCAAGAGGTCAGTTGTTTTCACCAATAATTTCTAAAATATTTCTGTTTCTGTTATTCTATATTTACTGTTGTCTTAGATGGTTCAAGCTGGAGAGGATGTTTTAGTTTTTTATAACGATAGAGCATCTTTCAATCACTTTGTCGAAATGATGCGATCAGAGAGACATAGAATGGACGAAAGCAGCCCATTAAAGTAAGTATATATTTTTCAATTAATCTGGTACTTTGATATTTACTGAGTCTCAAATTATAGATATCACGTGGAGTTAGTTAAACTGTTAGCTTGTTGCACAATGGGTAAAAATGTGAATACGGAAATTAAGTGTCACAGTCTTTTACCGCTTGATGACATTGTTGCCATGGTATCCCATCCCGACTGCATACCCGAGGTAATTTTATATCATGTAGAGGTATCATAAGCTGTATTTAAGATATTCTATATTTAGATGTATTTATATTATGACAGGTAAAAGAAGCGTATATCAATTTTCTGAACCACTGTTACATCGATACCGAAGTTGAAATGAAGGAAATCTACACCTCCAACCATATGTGGTCCTTGTTCGAGAAATCTTTCATAGTGGATATGGCTTTGATTGCAACAGCCATTCAGGATCGAGAACATGCTGACACTGCTTTAGAAAACTATGTGACGAGCTGTTTAATGAATATAATCACTACGTTTTTCAGCAGCCCGTTTTCAGATCAAAGCACTACTGTTCAGGTATTACTTCAATTAGTATTAATAATATCATTACTAATAATCTGTCCGACCTCGGTTTCTACGTATCCACTTATGTCACCAACTAATAGACATGAGAAGATTGCCCTAATTTAATAATCACTATCGAACGAAATGAAAATATTATTAATGAGTTAAATATCGCCGTTCACGTGGCACTTACTACAGCACCTCATGCTTTTTGATATTGACAGCACGTTTCTTTTCCGCGGTAATAAAAGCGGGGGATGTATTAACACAGAGTATATTAACATATATAATGTCGAGCAATCTTTGGAAAAAAACACATTCATTATTTATTTGTTTCATATTTTTAATGGAAATTCTTTCTATGTTTATAATGTATAATATTTACATAACTTATACATGTATAGATGATTGGTGTATAATTGACCTGTTTATTCATTATTATCGTACATACATTATTTCGTTGTTATATGAACAGAGGAACGATAAAATTCTAAAATTCACAACGGATACTCCATGACATTCACAGTCATAAATAATGGAACTATTACCGCACTGTCATTGGCATAATAATTTCTGGCTTTGCATGTTCAATACATTAATTTCCTTATCTCGGAATCAAGTACACATCAAAACAATGTTAGTACACATTACGTTACACACACGTTGGTATAAAAAAAAAGCAATAATAACACCGATGACATTAATTTTGTTTTTGTTTTTATTTGTTGAGAAACGTGAGTTCCTATGCAGTACTGTATTCAAATAGTTATTTGATGTGTGCTTGGTCATTATCAATTGCATCAGTCGCATGTTCTGTGTTTTTGGCATGCGGCACCTGGCCTTTCTTTGGGTCGACAACATTGGTTTTCTGGGTCTGGGTGCTGATTCTCTGTGGTGGTGGGTTGGTTTACTAATAGAAACATCTGCACGAGGCTAGACTGTATTGGAACATCAAGGATTGTGACCGGAATGTCGATAATACTATTGCTAGCACTGTGAGTATTTGTATAAGAGAGCCCGTTCAATTCCCATTGTTTATAATTCAATAAATAGTTTATTACGGGGACTACAGAAAAGAAATAAACGATGGAACCTAGTTCATTATACAGAATAGAGAAATAAACTGCATATCAATAGTGTTATACTCAGTTATTGTTTATAATCAATTGAGTAATAAGGCCTCTTGCTTCTTTCACTCTCAGTTACTAAATAGTGTAGTAAACGAATGATATAGAACTGAGTAACTGATTAGCATTGGGATTAAAGATGGTAGATAATAGCAAGTAGTCAGCACACTTTTCCGGACAATATTTTCAGACCATTGTCAACAATTTTTCCTCAAATTACACCGGCTATATATTATACGTATACGTCAATAGTTTAAAATCACTTAACATCTGTAAGTGTCGCAATCATTACCAAAAACCCTTGTTTCTTTGTTGCGGTGATTCTTTTCTACTCTATAAGCACACTATAACTTAGATTTATATGGAAATGTTAAACTCTCGCGCATACCAGTTCATATAGATGGCAATTAAAATTCGTTTTGATTGTACTCAAATTATATTTAAAAATATTATACAAATATAACGTTGTTATTATCTTATAGGACAATATTTACATAAGTAATAACATTGGTGTTTTTATAAAACAGACGCGGCAACCTATATTCGTTCAGTTGCTACATGCAGCTTTCAAAGTATCCCAATGTCCGTGGCTAAATGCCGGACAACGGTTCAATGTAGAAAACTGTATACGCACACTGTCAGACGTGGGTAAGTATTGCGAAATTAATGGTACATTATGAATGTAGTAAGCATTGTGATCATTCAATGTTATAATTTGATTTTCTAGCCAAGGGTAGAGGGATAGCCATACCGACTGATTTAGAAAGTCAGGTGGTGTCTATGTTCAACAAAGCAGCGATGTTAAGCAGACAAACGAACAAGTGGCTTCAAGCGGCAAAACAACCAAAAGTTGAGCGTACTCAGAGTCAGGTGAGTAAAGAAAGTAGACAAACATGCAGGTTCATTGTACCGAAATTTTCATAAATTTTTGCAGCTCATGCGTTTGGACAGAAGTATTATAGAAGGATTGCAAGATATAGTTTCTTTGCTGGAGGAACAGTTGAAACCCTTGGTACAGTCTGAACTCTCGTTACTAGTGGATATACTTTACCGACCAGAATTATTGTTCCCAGCAGCGACTGAAGCTCGGAAGCGCTGCGAAAGTGGCGGTTTCATAAGGAGGTAAATTTCATCACTTTTTAAAACATTTCTTCCGGCTTACAGTAAACGTGCATACATATGTGGCATTACAGATTAATTAAACATACTGAGAAGTTACTCGAGGAGAAGGAGGAAAAATTGTGCGTCAAGGTGTTACGTACACTACGAGAAATGATGGCCATTGACCCGGAATATGGAGAAAAAGTAAGACCCAGAGAATTCTTTCCTTGCATGAAATTTCAGTTGCGATAAGCGTTTATCATATGCGAAAAAGATACGCCATGGCTTTGAAAAGATGGCATTCGCTTGCTCAAAGATTTACATTTAGAGGAATGATATAACGATCGGTATACATACATGTAGTAATTGAGACGCATCGTATCATGAGGGCATCAAGCACACAAACAAAAAAAGTTGAGTAAATTTCATCTATTCCAGTTTGGGCATCTGAGCAAATTTAATTTTCTTAATTCTGCTGCGCAATTTAAGAAACATGCATACAAGTTACGTACAAATAAAATGAATGAAACGTGTCATTATTTGTATGTAGAATTATATCGTACAAATGTCTCGATAGCTTCATAGAAAATGTTATTTTTTGAAGATGCTTTCAAGAACTTCGGTTCTGCATTGCAAAACTGTAGACATAACTCTTTGAAAGCTGAATGCCTGGTTGTACTTAACGCATTAGAGGAGGGAATATACGATAAAACATCGTAATATCAATTAACGGCGTGAGTAATTAAAATATAAAGCAAACGAACATCGATCTTGCGTTGATACTGTACAAAATCTTGTTAGTATTGGGATTTCGCGGTGAGTAATTGTCGTAGAATAGATCTGTAGGTAAAGATGTTTCATGCTGCGAACGGAGAATGAAGATAGTTCGGAACAAGCCAGTTCAGAAAAGAAGACCGAGTCACTTGAATCAGATTCCGATGATGGGTGTGATGTTCGACGTATGACTCAGCAACAGCGGGTAAAAATTAAAACAGATAAAAATGGTATCCTATAGGCACAACGTATATGATCTGCAATGGAAATAGAGCCCGTAAAGCCGCGTAATTTGTGCATTGATACTCCAAAGTATCTCCCATTAGCAACTATAATCCATGCAATTTTTTCATACCCACTCGTGTACAATGATACATTACAGAATATTTCACCTGCAAAACACCGTACACAAACCGTTAACTGACTTTGTTTCAATATCATCAAAATGTACGTTGTGTACGTACTACCTGCACGTGCTTAGCTTATCAGTGCATGTTTTTCTTCACGGATAATGCATTTATTCTACGTACTTGTAATTACACTAAGAATGCTGCAACTCACTTTGGTATAAATTTAAAAAATATCCGATTAGCAAGGTAGATTTAGACGATGTATGCGAAGAACATTTGACAAGAACAGGATAAATAATGATATCTGAGAATGTTTGATGGAATTTGATGCGCTATGCATGTACTGAATAAGTGCGTGATAAAATATAGAAAAGCTGTAAGAAGGTAAGGATTATACCGCTTTGAATCCGACTTGCTCCATGACTGAATCCCAGCATTTCTTAGCAATCGTTTTAGACTGGTAATGAAATTTTTAATCTGAACTATGTCAAAACTTATGCTACTAGACTGAATTTTAAAACATCAGAATTACTCGTGGATGTACCCTCATCGTAATCCCTTTTTTTATTATTAGGTGCTGCCAGAATAGAAAAATTTATACGTATTTTACCCTAGATCCACATATAAACGTTTGAGATCAGAAAACACGTGCATAGGACCTCATCCTTAATCCTATATGAAAATGAAAATTTAGAAGAATGTCTGTACCATTAGAAAATTTGTCCAGAATTACTGAAAAATTGCACATAACCATAACACTTAATAATGCACCGATAATGCATACGACCTGGATTTTCAGGATTTCCACGTCGTTCATGTTTGAAATAGCCGTGCGTGTGTTTCAATTCAGAGGCACTATTTTTTGTATCTTTTGTATAATAAAGTATAGTAATACGCTGCACGAGTTCTTATGACTTATAAACTATCTTTCCTCTTTGTCACAGGGGGATGCACTGAGGAATAATTTATTAATGCGGTACTTCGGCAAATCTTTTACGCAGAAGCAAGACAACGTTGAACTTAAAACACGATGCACAACGACTGTAACGCACGGACCTGGAGGTACGCTTTGCTTTCTTTAAGGAAATATTAATTTCCACTCTTGATTGATTTTGTGTGGTACACGTAAAATATTTTTCATAGCGAAAATCTTGAGCCGCGCTGGCCGTACTTTGCACGAAGTACAAAGTCATCTTGATCGAGAAGGGGCCTCAGATTTGGTAGTCGAATTGGTCATTAAAAGCGTCCACTCACCTAGCATATTCGTAGAAGCTGTAGAACTGGGAATCGCGCTACTAGAAGGCGGCAACCCTATTATACAGAAGAGTGTATTTAATAAATTAATGAGCGGAGATTTTAGCCAATCCTTTTTTAAGGTACAACATAAACTATTTATCGGCCAGAAAACCACTGACATGCGACTCATCTTACGCTACTGTTTAGGTTTTTTATGATAAAATGAAAGACTCACAGCAAGAGATTAAGTCTACGGTGTCGGTGAATACAACTGACATCGCTGCAAAAGCGCACGAAGATAAGGAACAAAATAAAGAAATCGAGAAGATGACAAGGAAACGAGCCTCAGGTACTTCATCAATGAAAATAAATAACGAGGAAAATCGTTAAAGGAAATAAGTAGTCGATTCAAGGTAGTGATCATTTCTCAATTTAGTAAAACCAAACGGAATTGTGATAACGGACGAATTGAGGGAGGAACTGAATCAAGCTGCTGCGTCCACCGTACAAGCGTATACAAATGTTCGGAATCTTGCTTCCGGCGAAGACACAGCAAATCATGCGGCGTTTGGCTCTGCCTTGGAAGATATGTTGGCCGAAAAATTGGATCGCCAACGCAGTGGTGGTGGGAATGGCGTGGAAAGAGACGAAGGACAATTGAGCGCAAAAGTTTTAGTCATGCAACCAATACTTCGATTTTTGCAGTTACTTTGTGAAAATCACAATCGAGATTTACAGGCAAGTTTAATGAGGTTGGCTAGTGCTTGGGAATAATTATTTTACGCATATCTTACTCATGGTAATGTTCTACCATTTAGAATTTCCTCCGCAATCAAAACAATAAAACTAACTTCAATTTGGTATCGGAGACGTTGATGTTCTTGGATTGCATCTGTGGGTCGACCACTGGTGGTTTGGGACTTCTTGGACTGTACATCAATGAATACAACGTCGCACTGATTAACCAGACTCTAGAAACATTGACTGAATATTGTCAAGGACCTTGTCATGACAATCAGAATTGTATCGCCACTCACGAATCGAACGGTCTTGATATTATAACGGCTTTGATATTGAACGACATCAACCCATTAGGAAAAACTAGGATGGATTTAGTACTGGAATTGAAAAATAACGCTAGTAAATTGTTACTCGCTATTATGGAGAGTAGAGGGGACAGTGAAAATGCCGAAAGGATTCTGTACAATATGAATCCGAAGCAACTGGTGGATGTAGCTTGCAGAGCTTTTCATCAGGAGTCGTTAGACGAAGAGAGCGATGCCGATGATTCGTCGTCCGATGGAGAGGAAGCAGTATCACCCAAGGAGGTAAAGTAATTTCGAACGGCATTACTTATGCCAATTTGCATGTACGTCAAGATAATAACCATAACATACGTTTCCGTTATATGACGTCAACATTCCCTCTGCAGGTTGGGCACAATATTTACATTCTGTGTCATCAGTTAGCACAACATAACAAGGAATTGGCAGCAATGTTAAAGCCATCCGATCAAAATAATGCTGATCCAAAGATCAATAAAGCACTACAATATTATGCAACCCATACAGCACAAATTGAGGTGATATCGTTTTATTTATTTGCCAAAATTATAATGTATGAATTTCTATAACATCATTCTTTTCGAAAACAGATCGTCCGACACGACAGAACATTGGAACAGATAGTTTTTCCGATTCCTGAAATTTGTGAACTTATAACAATGGACACGAAAATTAAGGTATTACATACTACCGAACGGGATGACCAAGGCTCTAAAGTGTCTGACTTCTTCGAAAGGACAGAAGACATGTTCAATGAAATGAAGTGGCAAAAAAAGCTTCGAGGTATTTTCTTTTAAGGATATATGATTTAATTAATGTACTGTTTTTACTGCCGGCACTGAAATAGAATTTCTATGATGCTTTTAGGACAGCCAATGTTATTTTGGATGAGCAGTTATATGTCTTTGTGGAGCAACATTTTATTCAACTGTGCTGTTCTTATAAATCTTATCGTAGCTTTTTTTTACCCGTTCATGGATTCGGTGCCTAGTAAGTAATATTGATATAATTCCGTAAATATGGATACAATTGAGCTTGGAATATTTCAACTTTTTTTTAGAACTTGGTCCACATCTGTCTGGTCTTATTTGGGCTGTCATGCTTTCGTCGATAGCGATTGTTCTTACATTACCGCGAGAATCTGGTATACGTACCTTAGTCGCGTCGACGATATTGCGATTAATTTTCTCCATTGGTCCAGAACCAACCCTTTGGTTACTTGGCTTTGTGACGGTAAGTAGTCGCAGACGATAAGCATCGGAAATTCATGTTACTGATGACTCGTGTGTTTTACAGGTGGTTTTAAAAGTTGTACATCTCATTAGTATTATAGGAAATCAGGGTACATTAACCAAAAGTATAGAACAAATAGTAACGAACGTTGAACTGTTGTATCACATATTTTATCTTATGTTTTGTATTCTCGGAATATGTATGCATCCATTTTTCTACTCCGTTTTAGTAAGTATAAACATTCTAGAAATCGTAGTAAAGTTGTGCCAACAGTCAGCCAAATATATATATATGACTTTTTGATCTGTTTTAGCTATTTGATGTAGTTTATCGCGAAGAAACATTGCTCAATGTAATTCGATCTGTTACGAGAAATGGAAGATCTATTATATTAACTGCTGTATTAGCGTTAATTTTGGTTTACATGTTTTCTATTATTGGTTTTATGTTTTTCAAAGACGACTTCTTGGTCAGTGTAGATGAGGAAGTAATTGGTACGTACAAGTTGATATTACATTTGACGAATTCTGCTGGAAACTAATTTACAATGAAATCATGCAAGCTTTTATATTTGTTTTACAGCTTTACCCGAGAAGGAATCTACGTGCCAAGTCAGCGAGAGTAATAGTTGTGAACAGACGGAAACATTAACACAGTACATTCGTCAAGGTAACGATAAATTCATATTGTACTGTAATTCTACGCAATTGTTTCTCTATCCAACAGTGTATCTGTAATGATCTTTGAAATTTTGTCAGCAACTGACAAGGATCACGCACCAGACGTTGTTAATATGGGCGGAGAATTGAAAGAACGAGCCTGTGATTCGTTAGTGATGTGTATTGTTACCACCCTGAATCAGGGTTTAAGGAATGGAGGTGGTATTGGAGACATTTTACGCGCTCCATCAAGTGGCGTAAGTTTATTCGATATTCAGACTTTCAACGTATTATGCATTCAAAGATGTACTAATTTCTGTTTTCGTATGCCAGGAACCTCTGTTTGTGGCAAGAGTCGTATATGATTTACTATTCTTCTTCATCGTAATTATTATCGTGTTAAACCTAATCTTTGGTGTGATTATCGACACGTTTGCTGACCTCAGATCAGAGAAGCAACAGAAGGAATTAATTTTAAAGAACACGTGTTTCATTTGTGGTAAGTGCATGGTTAAACCAAAATAAATTTCGCAATACGAGAAATATTCACACAAAACCTTAACAGTAATTATTTCTTTCCTTTAGGTCTCAACAGATCTGCTTTTGATAATAAAACAGTGTCCTTCGAAGAACACGTAAAACACGAGCATAATATGTGGCATTATCTTTACTTCATTGTCTTGGTAAAAGTGAAAGATCCGACGGAATTTACGGGACCGGAATCTTATGTCTATGCGATGGTCAAGGTAATAGTTCATAGAGCTTGGAAAACCTGTCCTCAGCTTATTCATTTAAGCTCTATGTACTTTCACAGGATAGAAATCTTGAATGGTTCCCGAGATTACGTGCGAAATCATTAGCGGCGGATGAAGGTGAAGGAGAACAAGTAGAACTAAGAAGCTTGCAGTCACAATTAGAGTCCACTCAACAGTTAGTAAAGTGTTTGTCTCAGCAACTTACCGATCTTCGGGACCAGGTAAATATCAATGTTCAAGTACGATATGACAATATGTTTATGATTATGATTGCATAACAATTTCTAATCGCTATTACCAGATGACAGAGCAACGAAAACAGAAACAGCGACTGGGACTTTTGAATTCTGCTTCTCAATTTTTGCACACTGCTACTACGTAAAACGATACATGCACATAATTAGTTTGTTAATTTTAATAACTGCAATAAAGGAATCTCATCGCGTTTCCACGACAGCATTTAAAGTAGGTATATATATATGTACGTCCTTCTCGAGCATTGAAAAACATAACGATGGGATCTATAAGTAACCATACGAATTTACAAGTGTTAGGTTATAAAGTAAACAGAGAAAGTGTGATCTAGAAAAAAGCATTACAAACGTTTGATGTATATATAATCGTAAAAAGGACCTCGTCCATACTTTGATAGAATTCAGGACTTTAGTACGCACAATTGTGAGTCGCCCATTCACTTCTGCAATCTTTTAGAACTGACGTAAATGTCTTGCATATTTATACTTCCAATACTTACGCGTTCATTGCCTGTATCAGATATTCGTGACTAGAGGTACAATATAGTTGTGCGGTAGATCTTACGTGTTGCACAAAATAAATTCATAAGGTCACCTGCTAAGTGTATCTTACCTGCAAAGTTCAATCCCACTTGTACGTCGTTATATGTTTAGCAAACGCGCTCCCACATTTGTACACTAAGGGCCTTATATAAATGTGGAGTTAATCCGATTATCATCACGTGCAAGATTTGTACCTGGATTTATAATACTTAGTATCATTAACACTCGTTTTTGTTAGTTGATTAAATGATTTTAATGTTAGATATGTATTAATTTTTCCATTATTGAAATTGTATAAATATAAGTAAACTTTATAAATATTATTAAAAATATCTATTAAAAAAAGTTGTCAAACTTATCAAACCAACTTGAGTAATTTTTTTGTATTACAAATACAATATACTATTAGAATGAGCTCATGCATAATATTTATCTATGTCCATTTATCGTTCATTAAAGTTATATTTTAGTATTGTAGGTTTACTGTGTGTAATATGTAATTAATGTATATGTATTAATGTTTCTGAATATAACGCTAAATATGATGATGATTTGATTTAGCATGTAAATATTGTCACATGATACCTGTAATAGGTGAACGATGTTTTAGGAACTTTTTTTACGATAAAAAATTTCCACGTTGTACGAAACAATTGACTATTTATTGTGATGTCAATGTACACGTCTAATACATGTAATGTACATTTGTCTGTTAAAATTGTCTTGTGCCAAACCGATAGCGAACATAACATTATCAAACGATGATTTCCTAAACGTAAACGTAAGCAGGAATTTTAAATATCCAGCAATAGTAAGCGGGATTGCTCGCGGTACAAAATGAATGTCAAACTATGTTCAGTTACTTTCCCGGAAGGACAGGGAACATTTTTCAAATGTTATGATTATATTGAGCCGGTTTGTAACACAAGGCACTGAAATCACGTGTCTACGTACATGGAGACATTTCTTACATTATTGAAATTCGTTATCTGTGCAGTTTACTTCTCGTTGCTTGAGTTTAAATAGTTGCTATATCATTACCTTCAATAGTCGTTTCGATGAGGTCATTGAAAGTACAACTTTCACGAATTTTCATGTATTTCCTATTAGTTATAAAGTAGCTTTCTCCAATTCGTGTCTATTAACGTTAATTACTTTCTATCGAATTTCTTTAACGAATTATACACTTAAAAATTCGGCAATGTACATTAATCTCACTTATAATACATAATCAGTGACAATGGTTTTACCATGAGTAGGGGGGCAATATAAACATCATTTTATTTTTATCACAATAAAAATTCCTTCGAGAATGCATTGTGCAGAACATTTTGTACGTTGTGGTATATTTCAACTGATTTCTGGTTTTATCGGTAGATCAACAAACGGTTCATATAATTTAACGTGGAAACAATTCAGTATGTAAACAACGCTATATAATTTCGGGTGCTTTTATTTTAGTTCTCATTTTACGGTTACGACAATATCATTATGATATAAATAAAACAATAAAAAATTGTAGAAATTCATTTTCCATATTCTGTGTCCTCCATTCGTGACGTACTATAATTACAAGGAATTCCGGTAATAATCAGTCGTTCGCAGGATAGTTGATCAGGACATTCTTTATGTCTCATTAAATATCTCGATTACAATAAGAGGATTCTTAGCGGAACGTACGGACTATCGTCATATTTTCTTTAGTTCATAGTTCCCATACATCGTCAGTTATATCGTTACATAATATTCAGTTCCATCTATAACACAAATTCTTCGTTTTCTTGCACTCTGTACAAACCTTAGCAGTTTAGATGTCTGTATGTACATTTTCTATTTTATATGAATATGTATGTACCTCTTAGAATTTCTAATTTGGCGTTATCTTCATCAGTAAATGCATTTTCTTTCTTTACTATTCTTCAAATCCGTGCATCGCGTCCATCCTAATCTATATCTTACGTAATACTTTATGAATGTTTATACGTGTAATATGTACAGCTATACGAAATAAGTATCCAATAGGCATGAGGTATGTGCTGATGGATTCTTATTCTTTTAAAGTCTTTCAAGTTTGTTTACCAATTTTATAGAGTCGTGTTAATTTGGGCATTAGCTGACATAAAGTTTCGTATCCAATTTCATAAGGTAGTGAAAGAAAGTATCAAGAAAATAACAATAGTTCATATCATTGTTTAGTGTGACTTGTTTTTTAATGTAGCAGTGATTTACAAAACTTTGAAGAATGACCGACTTTTTTGCTTTGCGTTAATCGGTTGTTCGTTCACTTTTCACTGGGAAGGATATTGCCATCTAAAGTACTGTACAACTGTTCATAGAATTCTGCTGCGTCAGTCGCGAGTGATTTCAACCTTTTGAGAAATCATAGCATTGCAGTACTTCGCTTAAATGTCTTTTATATGTACAATCATTCTTCTTTGGTCAACAAGAATTTGAGCGACCTTCGGTCGCGCTTCAATGGTGAATCAGATTGGGAAGGATGTACGGCACCGGGACGAAGAGAAAGAAGAATATTTTCTTTACAGCGGTCTTGCCTGAAGAACTCGACGCGTGATTCGAGGCTGGTGATGCCGCACTTTTGCGAGTATTTGCCATCACGAAGTCGCTTCGCCATTTCATCGTGTATTGCGGGGCAGTTCGTCCTAAAGCTTGTAACCTGAGAAACATCAGGAGCTTTCACGGTGTTCGGAATAATGAATAATCACGATAATCTTACCTAACTACTACGGTGTTCATCTTCCAAGGCAAAGTAAAATTTTTGTGCTTGTCTCTTGAACAAAACGTGTGCAGTCTCGGTCCTGCGGAGTCGCCATTCTTTCTGTACTCGTGTATCGTGAGATTCCACGCAGTACAGGGTCCTGTAAAATATTACGACAGACATGTCCAGATGTTGCTTTGATTTTTCATTAATTCATAAGATTGCTTAATGGTGCAACAGCTTACGACTTTGTGTGGATTTCACCTCGATGGTGAGTTGCCGGTCGGTTGAAGATTCGAGAATCCACGTACACTTTTGTTGATAATATCGATTCAGTTGTAGACCGGCTTTTGCAAGATCCCCGCCGTTTACTTCGCCTTCTGCTTTTGATGTCGTGTAGTCGCCACAATAAGTGTCCTTGACAAACTTGTAAGCCGCACGAAAATTCAGCCCTGCCCTGGAGGATCTCGACCATTCGATGTAAACCGGGGTCCAGCTTCGAATTCCAACTGGTAGCCAATCCTACACCATCATGAAATGTCGTTGGATGGAAAAGGATCCTCATGTATAATAGGGATTGGTTGACTTTTGGGGGAAAAGTAAGGGCAGGAGGGGGGAGGGTGATATTACCTGATAATTTCCGCAGAGACAAGTGACGATATGACCAGTTTCTGATACAAGCAGAAGATGATCAGTATTTTCCAAGGACTCATCGCTGGCACAACGACAACCGCTATCACCACATTCTGTTTTGCAAGGATTATGCTGAGGACTTTGTTTCACGCTACTTTCGACCTTCGTAAATAGGCGGAGAAAATAAATTAACGACATAATCCTACACCCCTCGTGTGTGTATCACTTTTGAAATTGAAATTACTTACGGTAATGATGACCGACTGATTGGCCGCTGGGATAAAGTGCTGCTTGCATTTTACGGGTCCTTCCATAGCGAATAATCTGTGTGGTTCGGGGTGTAAAACAGTACCCGTGAGGGGGGAAGTTGGCCCGTAGTATTCGACATCGCATACGCTAGAAGGTTGTTGGGTACCACCCTCTCGTTCTAAAATAACGTTGATTTCACTGACCCATTTCAATAAACGTCAACAATTAGTTGTAAGCAATGAGACTGTATACCATCGTGGAAATAGTAGGAAACATCCATGTATTCGTCGTCCATTAGACTATTGGAGGATCGTTTTAAAATCACTGTAAGATTTCTGCCGGATGACGAATAGGGTTTCGGCTCGGAATACCTGAGAAAAAAATTCGCAGTTATACCGTATTTCACTTTTGAACCCTAATATTTCCTTACTTCTCCCGTTGTACAAATTCTCGCGGTAAACGTTGAGAAGGACTGCAAATTTTGTCCAGAGGAGCGTTGGATGTTGAGACAATTTCTTCTGGTGAACCGTCAAAAATTTCTATGCTTGATTGGCAGGACGGTGCACTAAAAAGTATCACATACAGAGAAGATATAAACCAATAACATATTCGCCTAAAACAGGCTTCAAGAGAGTAATTACCTAAGATTGTAGCTAATTAAAGCAACATGTCCTGTATCGTAGGCTCGTCCTCGTAAAATGAGTCGACAAGTCGTTGACCTGACCTTGCCTCTGGTGTCGTGTTGGCCGGCCCTAACTTTTTCTCCACTGACTTCAATATCACAGTCGCTCAGGATCGAACTTACATTTTTGCCGTAATCGTGAAGGTCACGATTACTATTTCGCACGTTAAAAGCATTGCCAATTAGGGCTTTACTCGTCTCCTCTGTAATCGGAAAACACGAAAAATTTCTCAGTCGTTTTACTCCACTTTACCTATTAATATTTCATTTTTACCGGTATTTTCCGTGGTCACTGTCGTCGGTGCTTCTGTCGTGACTTCGATGAAACTGAGTGTTGCCATAAAACCATTGTAGTTGAAAGGTGGAACTTCTGGTCCGGTTCTGAGCAGTTAACGTAAAGAATCCCTTTAGTTTCGCCTCTGTACATCGTGCTTGCCGAGGAATTGCCTTTTTCGGTTAAAAAGAGAATGTACCTGAATTCAATTAGAAGTTTTTCACCGACGTACGTTACGGTAGAAGACTTCTCGTTTCCGCAAAGCATCTTCAATAGCGGGCTTGACGTTGTAGGTCCGGAGTAAAGGGCGATGTAGTCGTTAGTGCAATGACTGCAAGAAAAATGACCCAACTCATTACTTGCAAATCTCCTTGGACACTGCGTAAAAAGAGGGATTGCCATTTTGCAACAGTCGCGTGCGGACTTTTTTTGTTGTTGAAATTTTAACACGTACAGGTGCATTAGCGTGACATAACTTAACCCAGTTCAGTGACAGCGTAAAGCGAGCCACTAAATACGTCCTTTTTTTTCTTTTGCTTTGCCGACCTTTTAATTTTGTCGCACGACTAATTGAAGTCAGTCTTCGCGTATATATGCGTGGCTTATGCCGCGTTTAAAGCCATGTAAAATGGGCTTGAGCCGAGTAACAAGCGTAGTGGGGATATATATACGACAGAAATCCGCAGGCGTACGAGAGTACTCGACGAGAGTCGTCTGTACGAAATAAGCGCCCAGTTTCTGCACCTTGCAATTTACCCGCTCTTATTAGTCGCACGTTCTCGTTCAAGTTTTACCTCTGTTCCTTCGGTACATGTTTATGCCATCGAAAAAAGAGTCGGACATTGCACGCCGGCATAATTCGTTTCATTTATACGCGGACTTTTCTCAACCGTTATCTCAAACGAAATAATGTTGTTCCGTTGATTGTCCAATTACGGTAGACAATTAACGCAACGTATACACTCACTTGTGCGGTAGGAGTACGGGGGTGAAGTTTACAGCGATAGAAACTCGTAAATTGGATGTAACGAGGTATCGGCAGCGTGTGTTCGGAGGGTAAAGTCCAGGATATCCTGGACTGGCGAGGACACAATCATCGTAGCAATTCTTGCTCTCGTACACCCAGTCGCATTCTGCAAAACGTAAGTCATATGAAACCGAATGCATAAGGAAGATAATGCCAAAACGATAAACGACGAAGGATTACTGAATTTTATTTGAAACTGTGACCTTGAAACCTGTAGTTGAATGACTTTATTTTGCAACGAACATACTGAAGAATTCTTTCAAGTTGCGTACGTTGATGAAAATTCGGTGATTGATAAGAGAAGTCTGATTTCTCTGGTTACCCATGAGACACTTTCGAGGCGATTATTATTAGAAACTCCCTGGGGGATCGGGGGTGAGTTTATGTCATTAACGCTTTAGGTCAACGTGGCTAAATGGTTCTCGACCCGAATGCACCACGTTCCCTTGTTCGGTTAAGCCCATATTGTCCCGCACTTAAGCTCGCATAATTTTCGTTGTAACAGGAGGAAATTACTTCGAGCTTTAGTCCTTTGCTTTCTCCCAAATCCCATCTATGTCACAATGCTTTTTCATGTATTATTAATTGTCATAAATTGATTGGATTTTAGTTCGTTTCGAAGAATAAAAGAACGCCGATATACGCAGGGGAAAGGGTACGAGTAAACACTGTTTCAGGGGGGGTGTTGTTTATTTGTTTAGGTGAGAATAATTGTACCTGTATTATTTACACGATGTCCACCTTTCACTGGCCATCCAACCGACGTACTCGCTTTTGAGGAAAAGCTAAAATATACCAGAAACTGAGACCGTGTGGTATTTTCGTTTATTCTGAAACAAAAAATATGTTCCCTCATATGAAATTGAATGTAAACACTAACCAGCCGGTTCATTAATAGTTTTCTGTACATCATGAAGTCGATGCCGGTTTATAAATATTTAATGAGAGAAGAACGAGAATTCCCTTTGCAGGAATGAATTTAGGAACATAAATAATGGAGCAGACATTTGCCTATGGCGATTGCGCTTCTGCAGAACATTTGCAATCTTTTTGCATTTCACTTGTCGTTTTTCTTATCGTTATCGTGTTTCCATTTCCCCTATTCTTCTCTGCCTGCATTTTATCTATAATCATGCGGGGCACATTGTCGGCATGACAATATGTACTAATCAATTATTCAAATTTGCAAGTTTGCTCTGTCGTCGCATCCCGCATTGTAAAAATCAATATCATTCATAGTCACAATTCAGGGTTTATCACTGCCACATATTTACGTATTAATAAGGAACATAAATTAAGTACGAATTTGGTTTAACATAATATTTGTTTTTCAACTGTACATTTTGTTATTCGTTGACCTAACACACCGTATTACACACACTAACACACCGTATTACGACTGGAATTTCGCGTACGACAATGCGATAGAGAGTAATATCTTTTTTGCTGGAATACTCACTGCATGTAGAGCGTGGCGATTGGTTTGTCAGAGAAGAGAACGACTGGTTTGTCGAATCGTTCATTGTAACCACAAACGCGACCGCTGCCCTCGAGTTCAAGCCAGCCACCCTCACATCTGTAACCGAAAGAGAATTTTCTCGGGTAACCGGTCATTACCCCCGGGGATTCCAATGAAACTTTAATTTACGTAAAAATGTCCTCTCGTTATCGGGTCACGCGTCATCCTGAAACAAGACTAATGCATTGCCATAGAAATTAATGATTTCCGTGAAAGCTGCCTTTTCGTGGCTGTAAGAGGCTTGCTGAAATTATATTGGTTAATTGCGTTTCTCGGGGGTCATAGCGTTTCCGGGAATAACGTTATCAGCGGCCGGGATGATGGTCGGTCTATAGCGGAAAAGTGAAGGCAGGAAGGATGGACAGAGTGAAGAGGGAAAGGTGGATCTGAGATTGCTTCTTCAATTACTAACTTCAAAGGATTCGTTCTCCCTTACTGCGACACATAGGAGAATCTCGGCAGAGTTGCACAATGGGTCATGCTCGTCCCGTCAAAGTGATGTAAAGGAGTTAAAATGACCTACGATGGAGTCGGAATTATTGGAAAAATAAGTGTCTGACTTACGCGGTGCCGTTATGCCGGCCGACCGAAACCAGTCGGTATATCTGAACTTCCACGCGTTGTCCGGTATCCGGGACGAATCTATAAGTACATCTCGAGGGACCTTCCAAAGACGGCGACTTTATTTGCCCGAAGCCGCGAGCCGATTTGCTGAACAACTGTCTGCTGTCCAGCGTTATATTACACACTGAAACACAGCAAAGGAAAACTCGGTTCGATTCAAGCAGCAGAATAAATACAAGAAAATGTGCTATCTCGAGTAACATTCTACTTGGTACGAAGAATGCTATTGAGGGAAGACTTTTTCAAGTGCATCAACTTACTGTTAGCGCAATGTTGTTCAAGGCCGCACTGAGCGCACCTGTCTGGCGAAGCTGCGCCGCAACTGCAGCCGCCCAGGGACACGCAGCAAGCGCAGTCGTTGCTCGAGGAATTGAAGCTGCAAGCGCATCCGGTTGTACTTCGCGTCCAGAGATCAACTTGACCTGGGGCTAAAGTGGTAAGCGTATAAAACATCAGCTCGCTCAGTTCCAAACGTAAAGAAGGGTGTGAATCATATCGAAATACACGGCGGAGTAATATTTCGTCGCACATAAATTCTCGTTTTTCCTTTCTGCACTTGAGGACAATCGTCAAGTGGACAATACCTGGGAGCGTTGGAAAAACTCGGGGAACTGCTTTGCATTGGCGAGAAGTGAAGTTGCACTGATTTGCAGCGTGTCAATCGATTCGCGGGGGCTTTGATCGCGGCCGTTTCGTCGCTGTGTCGGCCGGGTTTGTTTTCAGAGTATGCGCCAGTGTGTCATTCGTGTCGCGGTATTTCACTTTACTTTTTACCCCGTTGTCGGCATCGAGGGGGGGTGGGCTTCGACCTAGCTTTTCCCCACGTCGGGTTTTTGTCGTCAGCGAGCATTCTTGTATCCGGCGTGTCGGGTAGCATCGATAAATAGAAACGCAGGGAAAAACAGAAGGAGGGTGCAGTGCAAGCCCCAGAGACCGATTGCTCATTGTTTTTGCCTGGTCAGAGGAAAACTCCAATTCCCCCGGTAAATTATGTGTATTTTGTCCCCGTGATCAAAGATCGGTTAACATTCTTAAGGCTCTCCGTGTAATAGAGAGCTTCGGGACGATAACAAATAGAAGAAGTTGTAACGGTAGCGGTGCTAGTGCTGCCGGTAGAAAAGAAGGGCTCGAAGAATACGCGAGGGAAGGAGTAGATGGAAGAGGACATAAATTCCGCGCAAGTGTAAAAAGGGCGTTAAGAGGAAAAGCTCCAGCACCCCGACATGTCAATATCCCGAGGAAATACGGGACGTTCGTTGATAGTAAAAGTAAAAATAAAGCAAACTTTCGCGCCGCTACAGTCACGATTCTCGAAGTGTATTTCCGAAAAATGTCCCATTTGCTCTCACTATTTTCCATATGAATTCTTTTGACCTGAGCCGAACACGCGGCAAAGGAGCATAATACTCCTATTTCTTCGAGAATCGAAGGAATGGTCTGCGAGGAATCCAGGGGGGAGGGAGGGGATTGATGGATGGCTCCGATTGGGTCCTTAAACCGTCGATTCGGTCTCGATTACGGAGGGTTTGTTTAACTGACGGGGAGACGTCAATATCGCTGAGATAAAAGGAATTGCCCGGGCCGTAAGAAGAGCATCGAGCGAACAGGGGAAGGTGGCGCTTAGACGAGCAAAAGAAAAGTCTCGAGCGAAATTCACGTGGAACTAGAGGAAGAGGTCGAGGAAAACGGTCGAGGTGAATGGCAGATCAGACTCAACGAATTCGGAGCAAACAAAAAAGCACCGACGTCCTCTCACCACTTTCTATCATCCCTTGATTCTCCATCTACTCCTCCCGAGTATTATGCAAATAAAAAAGGGCAAGTGCGAAACGAAACTCACGGTATAAATGTACGTGCATACGCGTCAGATCGGATCATCCACTTGGCTGTAAAATATCAAATAAGTGATACAAAGTGGATGAATCCCGACGTGTTTAATCTATCAATTTGCATACAGAACGGAGTAATTCAAATGGGACGAAACGATAGGAAGCCAGTACGGTACATAAACGTATGCGCTAGGATAATCGAAGCAGCAATTTCCTGGCCGTTAGAATTCCAATTGTTACAGTAGAATTATCTCGCGATTCCTGGAGGACGATCATAAGGGGGTACTCTATCGGTTTAATCCCTGATAGAGGGGAAATAACAGATACGAGGAGGTTGGTCTTCTAATCTCGGGAGAGACAAGGATCGAAAGGTAGTCGCGGAAGTCTATTAAAGACCTTAATGTCAGCGAAGCCTAAAGACGGATAAGGAAGGGATTACGAGCGGAAAGAGGACAAGAAGGTTAAGAGAGCGAGCCGCTTCGTCATTTTGAGGGGCTACCGGGAAAGTAACGACGGTGAAATGAGACGAACGTGGGAACGGCGGGTAGAGGGGATGGCACGTTATAAGGTAGAGAAGATTGGACGATCCGACGATCATCCGCAGGACAGATTAAAACTTCCGTTCTGTTAAGCTCCACTTTGACCCCCTTCCCGCGACTCGCGTTGTCGGTTCTTGGAGCTACGCTGCAGGGCGCAAGGCACCTCATGAAAGAGCTCTCCATCTCCCTCCTTGGCTTTCACTCTCTCCTTCCTTTTTTCCTCTTTCAGGCGCCGGGTAAAAGACGAAGTTTCGGCTTGTTAGAAGCGCCCCGTAAAGACCTTCGCGCAATGTAACTGGCAGTTTACGGACTACAGCCGGTCGTCGGGAAAGAATACGCCGGCGGAGAAAACGGAAAGCGATGAAAGGCACGAAGGTGGAGCGACACGTTGCCGGGAACTCGAGGTAGACGTCTGTCTGAATGAGCCCTTCCTCTTTACAGGCTCCTTCATGGCAGATTATTCTTTCAGACCCACCGAGACTGCCCGAGGGCTCAATTAATTAGACGCGTTAAGGCCGGTGCTCAGCTATTTCGAGAATCCCCTGAACCGTAAGGTACGACGAAAATCACCTCACCAGTCGATCGTTAAATCACAATCATTACTACCCCCCTCCCTTCCTCCGTCTTGAACATTCGATATCATTAGGATGAAACTGATGTAGTACGGGTAATCTTACTGCTCAACTATTTCCTCAAGTGCGTATCACAATATTAACTTTCTCAATTTCATTTGGCCTAACGTCGTTTATCTCTCATGAATTCGACGTATGACTGGAGAAACTTCTCGGAGGAAGAACTATTCCAATGAGAGGGGAAGTTTCGCGATGGAAATGCCGCAATTTTCACCCGTTAAACTTGCACGCGTTTAATGAGAATTCTTCGGTCTTGCATCAAGTACGGTAAACACAAACACATCGGTAAAGACGCAACGTTCTCAGGACTTTCAAATTCATCGCTGTTTATTTATTTGGCGACCTTTGAAAGTTATTCACGGAAGGTCGGGTATTTCCATGGAAAACTAGATCGTTAGCACGGCTAGGTGAATCGAGTAGTTCCCAATAGATTCGTCTCTAGCAGACGCTCGTTTAACGTACATAAAAACGTCGTCGGTTCTGGCAGTCCGGCAGACCGCGTATTATTAATAATTCATGTCCTAGGACGACAAGCAGGAGGTAGCAAAGACGACGTTCTACCTGCTGTTCATCTCGTCGACGTCGCTTCGCTTTGCACGACAATTGCAGTTGCACACTAAGGCATCGATTTAGATGCGACCCTCGGAAAACCCGTGTTTGCTCTTCGATTCGGTCTTACCCGCGATATTACGGGCTCGTCCTATTCATTTCCCTAGCACTTACGAACCACCTGAAACGATAAACCGAACTCTATCGTGATCGATATCAGCAGCGATTGCCTTTTATTCTTGCGTGAAACGGTCAGTGTTTCTCATTGGCCGGTTTGCCGGTTAGCCGAAGAGTCTCGTCCCAGCTGATTTAGTTAGTTAGCGATTCATAGCCCCATGCCGACACACGGCCAGCAGACGGCTGATATACGGCCAGCATTGTTACAGAGACGAGCTCGCGTTTCGCGCAGCCCCGCTTCGTTCCCGTGGGATTGCTTTTTGCCCGAGTGCATTAGGAACGCGATATTTCAAGCCGTTACCAACATTGGCCGTCCCTTTGCGTCCTTCCCCTCCACCCTTGCCCGAGCTCCCTGTGGAATCACCGGGAGATCCATCCGTCTGCCAGGGGTGGTTTAAAAACAATCGCTATAACCACAATCCCGGGACGGTTTTGCCGACGAAAATGCTGAGACGAGAGAACTTTTTACCCACGAGTCCCTCGGAAATGTTCCTCCGAGAAAGGGGGCAAAGCAAGGGGGCGCTGTCTTTCACCTTGGGATTTACCTTAGCACGAGTCGATGTTTCGATCTTTGTATTCATAATGGCGAAATCAAACCGAAATCGGATTTGCGTTTCAACGTGGCTGTTTGGCATTACGCCAAAGCCGATTATGATAACTCAGCTACGTTATCTACGAGGATTCGAGGGTTCTATGCGAAACAAATCGTTGTTGCTTCTAGCCGTTGGACCAGGTAATTGGGGGACGCTTTGCTCCTCCATTGACTATACAGGATTAGAAGATGTTTGTGGAACAGGGTATTATAGCATTAACTCCGATATATTATATGCAACGTTTATTACATCTACGTAAATAGAGTTGTAGTCCCTGCTGTTTACACGGGTCAATTGTTTCTCGAGAAGCTTTCAGTGCCATAAATTCGTAAAGCTTTGAGAAGTAGTTTCAAGCGGCTTATTGTTCCTCCAAAAACGCAATTTCTGCCTGAGGAAAGTCCTTTGTCGAGCACGTACGTTAACATTCTTTCAGTGAAATCTGTATGCATGTACCGTGCTGCATAGGTGGTAGTGCAAGCAATGTCTTGAAGTTCAAATTACCACGTTGCCTTGTCTACTGCAGCATATAACGTCGACAATGCTCGTAACCTGCCATCAAAGCTATTGCGTGTCCCTTACGATCCTATCGCGGTCCTTTTCATCACCGTATACGATTAAGGTCGATCAGTTGTCGCTTCATGTACGCTGAGTTATCGAATATTGCTGCGGTGTCGGGCTTCAAAAACATCTCAGATTCAGCCGCTGTTACCGGATACACTTCTACTCCGGTGTTAAGTGAAGCCACAGAAAAGCAAGTTGCAAACCGAAATCATTAGACGAGGGATTTCGGGTTTAGCTTATCCGAGCGTTGTGGATTCCCTTGGCGAAGGGTTGTACTTAAAAATATAGCGATCGTGCATTAAATCATAGTTTCGACAATGCGGTTTGCAGCTGCCACGTGTGCAGTTTCACTTTGACAGGGCATCTATCACTCAACGTCTCTGGAAGCGTTGGAGTTTCGAAACGTTGCCCGCTCCCTGACTGCCTAACTAGGAAAATGGTTGCTGCAGCGGCGGACGACTGCACGTGAGGCGTTTCCCGCAAACCTATAGAAATCCGCTGGTAATGTCGATGGTGCGCGCCTGTCATATACATATTTATAGGGCAAAGGGGGGACAGGATCGAGGCAGAACGAAGCGATAGGCGGAGAAAGCGAGAACGGACGAATCGTGTCGCGGCTAGAGTGTAAAACCAATTAACGTGCAAATGCATGGAGATGCGGATGGAATGTCAAGTAGCACAGTGACCGGGAAACCCCCGCAAAACAAAGCGCAGTTGAATTAATCGCCGCATTAGACTCGGGATGGAATTAAAGCAAAGATCGAGAAATTATACTCGCATGCTGCGCCTAGCTGGGGAATACGTTCTACTCAGCTACGTTCCTTGCGATTCATATTAAAGGGATATTCAGAAGCTAACACGGTTCGTTTCATGCTCGAATAATCATGGAATTCCATCGAGTATGTAATCAAAGCCGTTCATTGAATTTTTTTATCCCCATGGAGACGTACCTCCTGTGTAATATGTTACTGACGTCATAAAAGCAACATTATGCTGTAATAATGATTCACGGTCCACGTCCAAGTTTCTGCTCCAATAGCGAAGATAATAGGTGAGCTTTGAAAAGCTCTCCCTGAACGGCAATCTGGCTATTACCATAATAATGCGGATATTGGTTACTGCGAAAGAGCACTAATGTACGAAACGCTGATATTAATACACTGGTACGTGCGTAGAGCCTGGAACGTCATTTAAGCGTGAATTATCATATATGTCTAACAGAATTTCACGCAGACATGTGGCATCGTTCGTGAAATATTTCAGTAAAATATTCTATTAGCCTTTCTGATTTTCAAGCAAACCGAGTAAAATACAATTTGCTCGATAATATTGTGTTTCAAAATGGACGAAATATTGTAGTACTGAGCGGACGCTGTGTTGTGCAAGGTTTTACCAGTTAATTGAAAACGGAGGGATCTTCAATGAAATACCAAGAATTGCTGCTATGAACGATCAATTGTGAACCTGTATAAATTGGACGTGTCCGCGCGTGTCACCCTTTGACGTGAAAAGGATAAACGCCATTTTCACGTTTCCGGTATTTCTCATTTCTCGGGCGTATCCGACGGTTTCATTGGTCTTCGTTCTCTTTTTATCCTTTAATCCATCCTATCCACACCCCCATCGGCGCCGATCAACATCAAAGTAAATAGGATCGACCTGGCAGGACCAGTGGTACCTACATAGTCCGCGTTATAATCGTATATAGTTTTTATTTGCGGAATTGCACAATCAATAAACTGTTCCCCATCGTCCAGTTAAATATGACTGAATTTCGCGCTCGTTTTGTCGTTTAATAACGTCGAAAAGTGGGAGAATTTTTCTTTCTTGCACCGTCTGCGATAAATACTTGTGGCGGCGACGTTGATTCGGGAAAACATTGTATACCCTCGGAGATATTAAAAAGGAAGGCCGCCCGGGGGGTCGGGGAACGATCTATGTAGGTGGAGAAATTCGCAAGGCCTGGACGTAATTGCGGAAACTTTCAATCTCGGGCCGGAAGCTCAAGGAAGCTGGCATAAATTAGCTCCGTCGAATCTTGCTGCTCCACCGTCGACTCGATAATTGGCTTAACCCCAGACTCCCGCGGCTAGACAATAGAGCGAGAGAGGACTATCCCATGGAAGTTTCGCGTTCGCGCAACCTCATTCGCATTCATCGGTTTCCAATTAATTTCTACAAAGCGACGAAGTTATTAAGCCGCTAATTGCGAGCATTCGCCGGAGGGCTTGCGCGCGGTCGAGCCGGGCTTTCAAAAAGGTACTTATCGTTCGTGATAAGAACGATTCCTGACGTATCCCCGTGTCACGGATACGCCGAGTCATTTATCTAACATCGAACGCAGCTTTCCTCCTGCCAATCTCCTTTCGCCCTCGATCCTACGAATTACAGATTTCAATGACGGTTTAAAGCTCTATCATAAACTATAATCGTATGTACGTTCAACGGGGCTATGTAAGTATAATAAAATCGTATTAAATTCGGCCTGAATTTCGGGTAGACTGATATTTGGGTTACGTGTATATATGCGAGGCAGAGGAATGTCCTTAATTCCTTTTCGCGAGATCTCCTGCCGGCGGCATCTCATTTATCGATCCTACTTACTGACTTTGTCAGACAGTAAACGGTATGCGGCTTTGCCGTGTCGATCGACGAAACTCCCTCGGGAGGCAACACGCGGAGAGAATGTTTCGCGTATATTGACCAGTGGAAATTGCCCTCGGCTTGTTTGAGCACATGTTGCGAGGATAATAACGAGCCCGTTTTCAAGTAGGAGCCTCATTGCAGGGCGAATGCCCCAGGAAACTAGTCTCTTCCTCTGACGACCATCCAGGACGAACACAAATCCTTCTAGATCTCTTGCGAAAAAAAGCTACAGAGCAAAAGAAATTGTCCTGAGCCATCCATTGTGGCGTTCTTATTCGTCAATTCCTGGAATATTTGACTTCATTTTACGGAACTTTCGGTCACCTCACATTGTCCTATTTCGTGTCCTCTTTAAAGTAAATCCCTTGGACTGTTTAACCAGCAGTTACACGTGTATGAGCAAATAAGTTTTATTGATCCAACAGTTGAAAATTCAGCGAGTAGGTTTACCGTAGGTTTACGTTTGCCGGGTCGAGTGTACGGAGTTTGTCTTAAGTACTTGGGAAAGTATGGTTCGTAGGTTTTCTCGCTTGTCAGGGGAACTGCTTAAGAGTAGCTGTCAGTGATGGACCTAAGAATATAGGAGCGGGCCCTCCCGTAATACGATAAAACCGTGACCTTCGAATAAAGCTCCAACTTTGCGAAAACTTTTTCCCACCGTTCTTCGGACACGTGCGCCTAAAGCGCCGGGAATTTCACGGATGCTAACTTTTTCGAGCAAACCCTGCACGGGAGACCCTAATACATTTTTCAGAAAATAAACTACCGCGAAAAGATGTATCTAAAAATATATTACTTTAAAACTGCTGGCAATTGCAGCTGCGAGGAGGTAGGATAGGATTGAATGGCGACAATTAAAGGAAATTCCTAATTATTTTGCTGTCTTTCACCGATATTGGAAAACGATTGAACTTAGCGAAGACTGCAGATTCTGCTGTCGTCGCAGCACTCTTCGTGTTCGAACTTGGAGCTCTTTTTCGATTTTCCATTCGCATAGACAATATCCTTCCTCGAATCGTTCTGCGGGTACCTCTAATCCCGTGTCACCTCTTTTTACTCAAGTTTAAACGCCTGAGAGAATTTTTCGTATTTAACTTGGCGTCTTAAAAGGCTTTTAGCAATTCTATCAGTGAAGCAAGTAATATTTCTTTGTCTTTTTAATATGTTTCCTGAATATCGTGTTACGTTGGCACGTCGCGATTGATTCGATTCCTTTTCACAAGATTTTCCTGCATTCCACGGAATCGACATTCTCCCCGATACGACTTTTCGATTCGCCGAGCTTAGACGTTGGAAGTCATAGATCGTCCTTTATTTTCTCTATCTCCCGCGTTTTCTCCCGAGTGCTTTTCAAGGCTCCGTCATGGCCAGGACCTTTTGGACCGTCCGACGGTATCCCAGAAGACGATTCCTTCGTTTCGCACCCTGTCGACTTGCGGTATCTGCTTCCCCCCCTTCTTCCTTTTCCTCTGCCCTGGTCATTCACATCGAGCTTTACAGCACCTTTTATTTTACCAAATCGACGAGGAGAACGAAAAGGCCGTAACGCCAGACGGGCAAAGATTGTCGAAAATTGAAAAACAAATGGAAAGCTCGCAGGAAAAAGAACGGTCGATTGTTTTCCAGGGGTACAGTATTATCTAAAATTACACGAAGGGAGCTTTCCATATCGAGAAGAGAATGGAATGGCAAGGAAAGGACGACCGCGATGTACGTCCTTGCTCGGTGCCAGCTTTCATCCCTTTCTCTTTTTATCTCGACGCACTTAACTGCTTCCAGCAGTGTGAAATTACATCCCGAAATGTGCATAAATCGGCGCGGCAGACTTAAAAGGACCCCGCTTGCCAAAACCAAAGATAGCGGGTACTCGTGACTATTTCTGACACTCCTCCCATAATACGAGGAGGCAATAAATACCGCCATTTGTTTTCCACGTCAGCGAATTTCAAGGAATACCGGCAATTCACGTCCTTTGATTCGTTAGTACTTGATACGTCAACGGTGGAAATATTGTTCCCTTGCGTAATGTCGTTAGGGAAAGGAGGGGGAGGGGGGACTGACGGACGAAAGGACGAGTAAACAGGCAACGAACGTGCGGTAGCGAGGATAGAATGCCAGCAGCGTCGGAGGAGAAAGGAAATCCGAGGATGTCGGCCGAGGCAAAATAGGCGGGCGAAGATCCGAGGAGCGGAGAGCAGCTCGTGTTGACACCGGGAGCCGAGAGAAGAATAGCAAGCGTTTGCCCGTGGAATCCTTGGGGAACTCGCAATTATATCGGCGGGAAGTGGCAGGCCTGAATAAAGTGGTTATCCCGACAAATGGGCTTGCCAGCCAGGAGATATAACGCCTTTTGTTCGACCTTCTCGCCCAAAACGGAAACGATAAAATATGCACCAACTTCATCCCGCGAGGCCAGGGATTCCCCGACGATATTGCCACGGTCCGTTAAGGAATCATTTGGATTAACAAAATGCGGGCAAAATTTCACGAGGCTATGTGGCCGTATTTTTTGTTTCATTTCGCACGTCGAACTATCGCGCTAACGATTTTCTGATACTTGATATTCCAATGAGTGAGTCCGGTTGGTTGGCTCGTTGGAGCTTTTTTTTTTAAATTTGAAAAGCTGGTAACTTTGGATCGACACGGTAAAGGCAGGTGGTAAGAAGGGAAAGCTGCGTGAACGAGAAGGTGGAGCCTGCTACGGTGCCAGTCGGTCGAGTGCTTGCTAGACCGGAAATTATGATCCACTCAGGGTAAATCTCCACTTTATTTCAGCCGAAGCAAATCCTCTAGTGGCCACGGACGTTTATCAAGAATGCTGGGAAAAATGGGGCCCCACGTAATTGCATGCCCCTAGAAAAGCACACAACCCTCACGGTGAAAATTCGGATCAGGAGGAATCCGGAATAACACCTGCACGTTTCGTCTGGCTGATAAATGCTACTGGCCATTTTGGAATGAGGTCGAAATGTCAGGATCGATTTGGAGTTAACACGAGAAGTATTAAGCGGGTATTCTCGGCTAACCGCTTTAGCCGTCGATATTTTTCGTCATAGCTCGTGCGATTGGTTGTCGGTTTCGTAGGAACCGTTTAGCCCCGTTTCCGTAAGACGGAGGAGTCGTAGGAATAAACGCGAGCCTCGAGTATATTTGCGAGACCGTAAAAAGCGTAAGCAATCTTCTCTCGCCCCAACCGAGTAAACTACAAACTTTTCGAATATCGCCAAGGCAGGAAGGCACGAGGAGTGCTGCCCGTAGGAAGAAGTAATCTTGCCCCCGTTAGGAAAGTCTTCGTTTTCTTATTGGACCGGCGCTCAGTGTGGATTGGATGCTACTCGTTTCGTGGCGCGCTTTTAGGGGTAAAATTAAAAACCCGGACCATCGTCCTTCTCGGGACCTTTTCGTCCTTGCTTTCTAGGTCGCCACGTAATTGGGAAGTACATTTCCCCCTCCAAAGTCCACCTATACCTATCCTTGCCCCACCTCTTAGAAATTTTCAAATCTAGCTAATACATGAAAAGTATCTCAAACTACCTGTAAGTTTCAAATTTAATGGAATTATCTATTATCCTAATGCAATTAGATTTGACAGTAAAATCCTGTTGAGCTTTATGCATTTTCTCTAACGATAGACGTTTTTTTTCGTCCGAAAGAAAAGGACTATCGCTGTCGTTGATTTCTTTTTACACGGGTTTTCGTGGTTTGGCGACCTTGCACCTTCAATGCGGCATGGACCGTACGGCAACGACCTCATACATTAAAATATAAATTCGATAATGCAAATGCGAGCTTAATAAAGTTGAAATATCACTTGGCGATGCCGCAGTAGCTCCACACAGGCCAACGAACCACGCGAACACCCTGTCCGCCCGCCTTCCCCGGAAATTTATTAACTATTCTACAATGGACCTTTTTGCCGGGATTCTAAGTCCAAAATAATCGTCCACCGTGCGATATATCACACGTACGTTTACCCTGCCTCCGGCAGAATCAGTTTTACGTTTTACGTCCTGCGGCTTTTTCAAGTCGCAATAAATACCGTTGCAAGATACAAATTATCCAGGGATAGGTCGTAAAGTCGATACAGCAAGGGGAAGGATTAATTTGCAGTATGGCATTTTTTTCATAGGTTTTGTTGCTTTAGTCGTAACTCTTTGGACTTAACGTCGCGTAAAACCATTGTGGAAGGCGAAGGAAATACCGGATGAACCCGTGAACAATGTATTACGTTCTATGTCAGGGTTTCGCTTAAACGTCGGTTTAACACTTTACGGTGGATGGATATTACCAGGTTTATCGTGGACGCGCCATGCAACCCGCTGTATTTATGTACTTCGTCACATGCACGTTCTCGTTAAAGTCTAAAGTCTCACATAACGTACAGCGACCTACGGTACGTTCACTTCTTGCCGCGAAGCTTTATTACACAAAGCCGGGTCTCACAGGTAGTTGAGCTAAAAATACCGTAAACCACTGACGGATCGATTAAACATTAAAGTGGAGCCATATAGAAATGACCCGTGGTCAACGAATAACAAGTCGTTGCACGTGAACTTAGCGCAATGGGATTTAGTCGCCGTTTTAACGGATACTTTGATGTACGGTTTCATTTTTCTCTTGTCTAAGGTTTTACGGCTGACCTTAATACAGTCCCTCCGTGAGAAGCATCGAGTTGTGAATTCTCATCACTCATTCCCCGCCGAGACTTGAACCAATATTTCTAAGAGCCACTCATTTTTCATTTCGGCCAATGTGTTAATCGTTTTATACTCCCGCCTTAATTTAACTTTTCCACCGGCACCTGCGTCCGCGGATACACACACGTTTATGTGCGAACGCTGCTACTCTCTTTCGGTATTAACATTAGTTTACAGGTGTCGAGGTGGGTTACGGGGAAAGAGAGGAAGGGAGAGAGGGAGAGAGAGTGAAACGAGAGACAAAAGGGGAAAGCGATAGAGACAGAATGAGGCGAGGGTGGAGAGACAAATTGTCGGACGGTGGTTGCGGTCCAACGTACACATGTTCGCCGAAGTTGGGTTACATTTAGAAAACAGGATTACAGTTGGCTGCTCGAGCGAAGCCCGGTCCGGTCGAAGACCAGGCGAGACGACACACAGTGCACCTGAACACCGCGAGTTCTCAGCCGGCTTCTCGGAAACGGCGGCCAGTGTTTTCGCTGCTGGTTTCGACGCCCTCCAATAAGTTTGCCTTCAAAGCTCTGCCATCGATCGCACCCTTCCCACCACCATCCACGCTTTTACCAGCAACTATTTACCACCACGTACAACTGTTTCACACGTACGCGCGTGAGTCGATCGAGATTTCCTTTGGATTAGACGTAATTTCCTATACTTTTACTGGGTGAGCCCCTCGGAAAAGGCCGTAGATATGACACGGTGTCCTGCCCTTCCTCACGGCAGAATGCACGTACCACCGGCGAATGGGGAAGCATGATTTTGTGCTTACACTCTGGAGACGTGCCTTCCTCGAACAAGCAAACAGGACCGAAGCTGTTTACTCTGGTATACAAGCATTTCCGCCTACATGAACTTCTCCTTCACGGTATTCCGCTTTCTTGAGAGTCCCACATAACTATGATTCTAACGCCTTGATGATGTCATATGCTTTATAAATATTCCCCCAAAGGTTCATCCCCCCTTTTCGATCATTTCTCCCAGTCGAATGTTTGCCTTCAAGTTTTTTTACCGTAATCCGTTTCATCCTATTCATATATAAGACTCATTTTATCGATTAACCGCGGAGTGGTAGGTGCCAAATTTTAAGCAGCGTGCTACCATTTTCATGGACGACCACGAGCGGCCAGATTTGCCAGCGAAATTTAAAGCCAAGTCACCGCAAGCTCATGCCAAGCTGCAGCAAATTGTCAATTTTCACCCAGCATATTACGGTGTAGCCACTTTACTCCGACCGGCGCTAAAGAAATTGTTTAGCGAAAAATGCTATTCATAATGCAATCATCGTACAGTGTTTTCTATCCTGTTGCTTACAACTGCGTGGCTGTTTGTGTGAACACTCGAAATTTTCGTCAAAATTGCTTTTTAGGTGATAAAACTTATCGGGAGAATACTGCGGATCGAATGGAAAGGAGTAAAACACTTTATTGCGTGTATCATAAACTCGGTGATGTGAAAGATGAAATCGTAAAACACGCTCCATGTAGAATGTTTAAGGGGCAAGGAAATTTTGTTTCATTTATGTTGTAAAATGTAAAAATATATTTCATCTGCAGAGTGGACAGAAAAATTCGCAGGCACTTAGACTGTCTTAAGAGTCCAAATTAAAATATTGTTCGGGGAAGGGAAAGAGCTTGACGTTAATTAACTCAGAAGTCTAAGGTTGATATTCTAAAGACTTTCCGTAGCTTATTACCGTAAGACATTCACTCCTGATTTCGAATTCCGACCGTTGCATTTATATTTTCTACAGTGTACAATTTCACTTGGCTGGCTAATATAAGTTATTAAAACGACTACCGTGAGTTTTCGTCTTTTCACCCCCTGTGTTCTCCTAGTGTACACAGTTCTGCTATCTCCTCGTTGTAGACTTCCTTTCTTTGCGAAATTTGCCCTGGCCCTACGCCTGGTTGTCTCCTAGGAAAAGCGGGTTAATTACAGTGCAGTCTGTTGCCGACAGTACTGACTGCAAAACCAACTTTCCGCCACATTCAGCTACAAGACCGCTGTTATATTACGGGCGATGTTTTTAAATACGTTCATTCAGAGTTAATTGCCATCTTATAAATTTCGCCAGTTATTTATTAATAAGAGTGGAATAAAATGCATTGTAACGCGGGGTTCGAACGATACTCCTTTGCTAGTGTTATTGAAAGCATCGCTTTTCATTAAATTCCAATCCTTCAGGGCGACGGGACAGTGGACGGACGATCAATTGGCGTGTCATTGTAATTTACGTTTCGGACAGTGGACGTTGCCGGAGACGTCGTCAGACCCTCGTCGTAAATTTCACGAAACGCATGTCCGCCGTTGTTATGCGAAAAACGTCAGGGAAATTTTATTATCGCGCCTGCCGAAGCGATCTGTCTTCAAGAGCAACGCCGGTACGCGCGTTATTTTCTCGTCACCCGACGCCAAAGACAAGGTAAATACGAATTAAACAAAACCGCAGGAAAAGGGGCCAAATGAATCCTCATTTCGAACAGTGTATTCATTGAAAAGTCGATCGTCGATGCTTTGATTATTATTAAAAGTTAATAAAAAACATATTGATTGTCGTGATTAGTCGTACCTTTAAACCGACAGTTTACTTATTTAATGTATACAGTTAAATTGCGTTCTGTTAAATTTATCTGAGTAATGAATGAAGATAAAAATGTACTGTACTCACTCAATTGGCCCACGTAGATTGGCGTCCAAGTGACTTGAGAATATGCGAAGGGCGTGACCACGAAAAGTACAGCACCGATCCAAATGACCGAACCTTCGGCGCTCATTTTACTACGCGGCCTGATCGCCGCCATTTCTCTTCTTTTCAATCGATCCTTCCCCTCGACATCACTTTCTCGGATTACCACGCCATTTTTTGCCGTCCCTTTGTTTCTGCGTGCAAGCCGATTGGTCCTGTCCTTCTCCCTCACACTTGCGATTGCAAAATCATGCGGGAACTTCGTGACACAGGCACCTTGAGTGTGCGCGATACAAATTTAACTTTACTCTTGTACACGCACACGTTGATTCATTTTTGCTTTTCACTCGTCACTCGCGGAACACAATATTCTCCTAATGTTTTTCCGTTATTCGGGGCAGGAGTGCGGTCGATTGTTGGCGCGGTTTTCACGAGTTCCACGCTAGAAAAGGACTTTTCGCGTTACGGCCCTTTGGAAAGCATTTCGAGGAGATGCGAATGAAACGATGGGAATTGAAAGCGATGAAACGCCGCGGTAACGGATAACGTCGGGAATTTATACGAGGAGATCGACGCGTCGGACGCGCATAATTTTATGTATTTCCCTCTGGCGCGTCATTATAAATGGCTCGGGCATAAGGCCTTGAGCGAGGAGAGGCCGAAGAAAATTTCGAAATTAACGATCGGCCCTGCGAACGGCCTACTCAGGCGGCCTCCCGCCGATATTCAGATATTTCTCTTGCCGTTGAATTTTTCATTTCACCGGGCCGTTTGATTTATTCCCTCGGCGCTCTGCGTTCGCTCTGAAAATGTATTACTTTGTTCGCCCGGCGAAGGAGGCAGTCATTGCTTCTGCCAGCGAGGACTCCTGGAATAACAGAGCTCCTCTTCTTTTTCCCTTCCGTCGTGGCCTTGTTACGCCGGCGAGACGTGCCAAAATATTCGAGATTTTCGACGTCTCGCTGCGATCTCTTCTTGCGTTCGCTGCCCTTGCTTTCTCGACAACCTTCCCTGCGTCAGCCGTGGCTAAGGCATTCTACGCGCCTTTGTTCCCTTCCTACCGACTTCCCGCGGATTAGAGGAACCTCTCGGTGGGGAGGCCTGAGAAACCGCCTGTAACAAAACGGAAAACCATTTCATTAAAGACGTTCCTTTGACGCCTCGTCATTAAAAGCTAAAGCCAGAACGTTCTCCAAGATTCCCCTTTGAAACGCATACCCACAGATAAATCCACCCCGTTCCCCTCCCTATCCCAATTTCAAATAACCCTGGCAACTATGAAACACCCTACGCATTAATTCCTCGTCAAACGCTGCGCGAGGGAAATAAAAAAGATCGACAAATTGCACAAAGATGAGTTACGTTCGGTTAAAATACGGTAGTTGTGACGGCGCGGAAAGCGTAGAAAGATTCGAGCTGGATCTCTGGGTTTTATGTCTTTTCGACGTCTCATTAGCGCAGCTCCCCTTCAGTCAGACCGACTGACGTGTAAGCCGGAGGTTACACGTTGCCGTAATGTACAAGCAAGCAAGCTAAAAGGCACCGCCCATGCCAAAAGGGATTTCCCTGGCGCTGTGACCTACGGGAAGGTACTTGCTTATCTGTTGATAATGCGATGTGCTACCCCGCCGTTCTCTCCGTTCTACGTTCATCGTTTGTGGAAAACATTGCACGAGAAGTAGACCTTCCGAGGACCGGGGGAAATCGATCGCTTCTACCTTCGGGGCACTGGCTATACTTATCAACTGGCTGATCATCAACTTGTCATATCTACTCACGGTTCCACGAAACTCCTGTGCCTTACAAAAGTTCGCTGGCTGACAATCTTAGGGAACTTTCTCGCCGTGATAAATCGGTTTTACAAGTTTGACAGGGGAGGGATGTAAATATTCACCCGAGTACAATAAGTTACAATGTTACGATGGTGGTGGGTCAATGGAATTACTCGATACGACAGTGCTGAATAATCAAGATACTTGCGTTATGAATAATCATGAGAAGAATTCTATAGAAATGTCGACGTTGCAAACTATTATTTTCTTTGGCAAACTTAATAACAAAGCAAATCTCTACGACTGTTATATTCTTTAAGTTTCCTGTAATCAATCATACGGATATTTCAGTATCAATTTTGCCATCTCTGAATATACGGAAGACGTTGAAACGCAATCCTGTTGAATGGCATTGGACTTATCTCGTGTCTGTTCACACGCGGAGGGTTACTACGTGACTTCATTAGAGCCCATCCGAATCGACTTGCCGTCCGAATGCAATTTTCTGATTATAACCGGCCACGTTGGCGAGAATGTCGAGAGGTCGCGGGATAGCTGGGGAATGCCGCGATCAGGAAGAGGTTACCGTTTCCTCCTTTTTTCCCCTCCCTTCGCACGATCTTCATCGGAGGAGGAGCGACACGGCGCGCTCAACGACCCTATCGAAAAGACGCCGATGTAGTTAACGTAATCCAAGAGCTGATTGGATGAGCCACTAAGAGATACAAGTAGGAAAAAAGACGAAAACCGATACAATGGGAGGAAGAAACTGCTGGTCGAGGCTGTCGCGAAGAGAAGGGGAACGAGGGGGGAAGCTATCGAGCGCAGACCTCTAGCATCGAATTATGGTTAATTCACTTTGAGAAAACCAACCAACGAGGAGTACGTTCGACAGCGCGTACAACGAAAAGCGGAATGAGGATAAAGAATATATATAAAACCGACGATTATAAAGGTGTCAATAACAGAAAGACCTATCGACATTCTCCCCTGTATTTTTCATTCGTGCCTTGTATTTCACCTTGACAGCTTTTTATTCTTTTCCCGTCTACGAGCGCTTCGTGTCATTCTCATATTTTTTCTGACACACTCGTCTAAATTCAAACGAAACGAGTGACTTCCCGCTGTTTATAACTCGCGGGAGATAAACGTAAATCCCTTTCACGGGTCATAAGACATGGCGAGATCGATGAGCCAGGGACTTAAGAATAATTGATCATCCTAATTAATGCCATTCTATGACGCATGTCGTGCTTGATACGATTGAAAACAATATTCCATAGTACCGCCTGTACTTTTCGGCGAATTTTTTCCTTGGATTTCTCTTATTGCATCATTTGTCGCGTCGTCTCATCAACAGTTGTGACTTTCATTAAAATCACGTACACGCTTACCGGGGGATTCGTTAGACAAGCCGAGGCGTCCGCAGATTTCAAAAAATCCGTCTGAGGCCGCCGAGCGCGGAAACAATTACGGTGGACGCTTATTCGAGGCCCGAGATGGTTTTAAAGCCGCTGCCGGTTTATGCATGCCCCGCGCCCCCCTGCACTTTAAACGCATTCTTTTTTCCCTGTATATACGCTTTCACGGAGAGATAGGTACTCACCCGTCGGATCGTCGCCAGTGAATTATTCATTTTAAGGCGAACTGTGCGTCGAGTACAAAAGCGAGTTAACGCTGCCAGAAATGCTACACGAGTTACATTTATACATAGCCGGCGTTATGCGCATGATGCATTTTACGTACCCTTTATGTCCGCCGTTTTACCCGGCACACCGACGTATTTCCGATAATTCTATGAATAACCGAATTTTACTCATTTTTCCTTCCATGAACGGTTGTTAATCGGACAATTAGTTGTCCAGTATTACGCTATGCTGAATTTTCTCACTTTTTCTGCTGTAATTGTCTTAGAAAATCATGTCTCTATCCATTTAGGAGGGGAACGTAGGTATTGATATTATTTTCAAGGCGCATCCAGACCCGGTATTGACACAGCCCTTCCCGATAATCCAACTTGGGAATAAGTTGAGTGATGCGGCTGATCCTTAAAAAGCTAATGGTATAACCATGTAGCGTATCGATCCGTTCACTCGTTTCTATAGAGCTGCAATTTCAATGACGAACATGTCTTCCATTTCTGCAGAAATCCGCTATTACCTCTGGAACTAGCGAAACATCTATTCGGCAAATATTCAAAATCGGCATATGTAGAATCGTTGCCCTGGCATAGTGCTGCTCCGAATGTTAATGGAATCAAGTACATAATACCACAATATCGATTACATTAACGACCATGATTACTTAGTCAGATTAATTTCCATATTAGCTTCACTTAGTGCCTGCGGCTTGTGATGATTATCATGCCACGGAATAATTAATCGTCCCTTGTTAAAGTACCAAATCCTCCTGTAGGGATCCTTTTTTCGGTGAATATGAAGTAATTGAATCAGTGGCTGTGAAAGACTAATGGGTTTTAGGACTCAAGTCCTTTACAGTAGTTTCTCTATTAACAAAACCCGAGGGAAAATCTTTGTGCTTTCCCCACTAATTGAACTAACTGTAACGATAGATATTCATGTTTCGAGATACGGTGGTATGACGATGGAAGTAAATATTCCGCAAATTAATATGCAGTACGCGCAGCGAGCAAATATCGCTGTATGTCATAGTATTTAGCGAAGATTGCTACATATTCCTTAGACGCGTATGTATGCATATGTAACGTTGAGAATTAGTTCAGGTATGCGTGTAAGTACACATGTACCTGCATGTACAACCATTGAGGTTTCTACTTCGCTCACTCGGTTTCGCTGAGGGCAAATTTTCCTACAAGTGTACATTTTACCCCCCTTGTTGAAATCTCAATGTTCATACGTTTCCAAGGATAAGATCGAGTTATGAATATTTCCAAGATACCCACTGACGATCTTCGTTTGTTCCCCACTGTATCACTATTTTCATGCTTTCCTTATAATCTCTTTCATCTGCCTCGTTACACTTTCAGCTTTCTCTCTATTTCTTCTTTTCTTTATTTCCATGTTTTCTTTATATAATTCTCTTCCTTTGTCCTTGACGTTTTTACGTTTCCCTCTATAATCGCCAACGCAATTACGGCATTTGCGTAATCAGTCAATTTTCCGTCTCTCTTTTGCGCAGTATGATGTTTGCCCGTTGGGAGTCGGAGTATGCAGTTTCCAATGGACCTTCTCGGCAAAGGATAATGACACGTTTGTTCCACGGTCGGTTCTCATCTGGAATGTCCTAACGTCGATCCGTATGCATCCTCAGGCGTACGAGATATTTGTTTTTCATTCCGTCGACCATGGCGAATGTGAAACCACCGTTCTCTTCCGTCTGAAAATCGAGCTAAAGGTAAAGTCTCTTTACTTTGACAGACTACTCCCCGGCACAAGGCAGACGAGACTGAGTCAGAATATTTTATACCAACTGGTAAATGTATAAACCGTAGAAATTGTACATAAAATCATTCATTCTCCAATACGTGTCAATAAATGTGAACATGAGATACAAATTTATTTATACTTCGATAAACTCCAGTTAATCGGAATTAATGTCAACCTTACGGCCAATAATATTTGCCAAAATTATACCTACATTTCCTGACTTAATGGACACATTAATAACAATATAATAACAATATCAGTTGGTATATAGTCAGATATTTTTTAGGGAATTTTCAGAAATTTATGATTAAGTGATTGACTTTGTGCCATGTTGTATGAAATATTTCATAATTTTCTACTGAACTAATGTTTCCACGATCGAATGTTAAAGCATGTTAAGAATGTTAGACCCATTCTGTATTTCGTCTGTGACGATATTGTCGCGATTTATCATCGTTACAAATCCGAGCGTAGGTAAATCCGTTTTGCCGGAGTCTGCGAGTCGCCGTGTCTGATCCTGACCGTCCGACTTCCCTGCGATCCGTCGTTCAGGCATCCCGGCCATTTCGTTCGAGGACCGCGGCAAAAGTTGCTTACATGATTAATCGGCCCCGCCGCCACCCCTCTCCTATCTTCCGTGTCCTCGTTGTTTCCTGTTCTTCCTTTTACCGCCCGCTCGCCCACTGGCCCGTTAATTTCAGCGACGTCCGCGTTTCACCCTCACCTCTCGTCGCACTTACAGACTCAATCGCAATGGTCCCCGCAGTATCACGGAATCGATGAAACGGAGGAAAAAGTTTGCTTCTCCCTTCATCATTCTTTACGGTATTACATTTTTAACGCATTAAGTTTCTAATTTGGCATGAATTTCACAATGTAATATTCTGTGCGTTGTATCGCGAATCGACGCTTCTGGATGAGAGTAATCCTGTTCCGGAGACTCTTAGCCTAGAGCTTCCTTTTTTCTTCTAATTAGCTCTGCGGAAGCTCAGGATAAAGGCCGCGAAGGCTTCGGAATGCGGTAAGGGCTCGGACAAGGGAGGCAGAAGTCCTCTCTTCCGGAAAAGCCGAGGAATCTTCCAATTCGACTAAGAAACTCCAGTGGCCCGCGGGCAGTTTAATCGAATTCCACAGTTAGAGCGAACCCTTGGTTGTGTGGGGACAGATAACTCTCTATATCTGGGCATGCATGTACAACTCTCGTCCTGAAGGGAAATAGTCCTTGCGTTATCGTTATCGCTTTTCTACGGCACGCAGTGCCTTTGCATTCCCATACGTGCAATAACGATTGCAGATCGCTCGCCTAGATTGCTCATACGCTTAATGAACGTTTACTCTAATCGTTCCGAAACCTATACCCATGTACAGGGATACATATGTACTCATTACGAGTTGTGCTTAACGATAATTACATTTTGAATCCACGTTGCGGAAATAGATAGATAAATAGGAATAGATAATCCCAACTGATTGATTTTGTCGTTAAATCGTTTTGGTATATACAATACATGTCCATGCACATTTTTTGCTGGTATTAATTTTGTTCAGTAACATACAGGTTTAAACAAGAGATTCAACGTACGTATGTACATGAAGGGATAGTCAAATCCATTAAGATCCTGTACATAGATATATACATATGTCTCGCTCGGAGCATACCCCAAATGTCGGCAATTTCTATACTAACGGTATTGCCTCTCACCGTTGAAGTTCGAGACATTTCTGTTACACAAACTTTCGCAGTTATGTCGCACTTGAGAAACACTTGGACCCGAAGCCGAATAAGCTATGTTTACAACAACGATAGAGACGGACTGTTCCACCGTATTCTCCTGTTCAATAATTGAAATTCAAATAGAATACGAAATGTATGAAGTGTTCGGTTTATACCTTGACGATACTACAGACGAAGAGTGGATAAGTACAGCATTAATTGAGAGTGGGAAAAGGAGGTAACTGGTGATTGGAAAGGCAGGTATACGAGAAGCAATCAACCGATATCAACTAGTCTGGCGCGTGCGGAGAAATGCGAACGAAGCGAATTCTCAATTCCGGGAAAGCGCGCTAATTCCGTGTGTTAACTTCGGTACATTCTGCGAGAATGAGCGAAGCACGCTCCGAGCGACTCGCATCTAGCCGATCAAGTATCTACTTGCTCCCAAGAGAATGCTCCTGCGAGCAAACTAATTTACGAAACCCGATGTGATTGACTTCCCAAAGCAACTCGCCACTTTGCCCGTGAACTGTCTTTAACTTTAACGGACGACCCCTTAGACAACACTCCGATAAAGAAATTCAATGACTCGGGTGTTCGCGGGGAAACGCAACGGCGACACAGAGCGGCGTAAGAAATATTTCACGTTCAGGAAGCTAAGCTCGAAGGATAAGGAAAGATGGAGGACGGTGTGGGCCTTGATTGAATGGCGAAAAAAATTCAATCCCCTGACAGGACCGTCGGAGGGGCTTAGAAAGTCGCGTTAATTTCTCAGACGCGTCGGTTGATCTTTGTTAACGATTACCCGGCAAACTTTTTCGCAGAGCCCTGCTTGGCGCTTTTTAAGCACGAGTTAGCCAATTATCAAGTTTGAGATTGTCCGGAGGAATCGTTATGATACATTTAGCGGCGTAGTTTGTACTCGCGGAAAATTAGCCGCCAAAGCGTTGAGGGTCGGTGTAACGGCGTGAAAAATATTCCCTTAATTAGCGAAGCTACCCTGACCCGGAAAGAATCGTAATTCATTACCCGAGCTTGAAATATTCCTTCCTCCCGAGTTTCCTGACTTTTTCTTTCACTTCTCCATTGTCCCCTTATTCCCTCGTAAAACATGTACATCTACACTCCTATTAGCGTTTTCTTATCACCTTTTTTCCTTTTCTCCAATGACGTTAGAAACTGAATCATCGGTGATCGAATTTCACAGCTAGGCACAGAAGCCTAGGACTTGTCCATTTTCTTCCAGCAGCTTAGCCTAAGCAACAAGGGGGACTAATCCACGTAAATACGACGTTAGCAATAATCCCGGGTTGCGTGTACGCTTGTTCCAGTGGTTCGCGCTGTTAGAATCCTTACTGGCAAGCGGATGACTCACCTTAATTGCATTAAAGGCGTGCACGCATTGGCAAGTGGGTATCGCAAAGGGAAATGTCGCTAGGTAACACCCTGTTCCTCGTACGACTTGCGCGTGTTAGAGTAGGAAATTTCTTGAGTCATACTAAACTTCTCCGCCAGGACACAGTAGGCTGAAACGAAACGCTGGTGAACATTTCAACACTTGGATCGTGCCTTTCTGGTTGCCGATTAATTTCCTTTGGATATACCGCGCGTATCTTCCCCATCGGAATTATTTGCAGGTTCGCGCCAAGCCGTATTTTGTCAGAGGGGCTATAAATATCCGTTTTTGCGGGCGAGTGTCGTGAAACGGACGTTGCGGATACAATAAAGATGATGCACGACGCGTTTGGCCGTTATCGGTTAATTACAGGATCTTTTTGTAGCGAGTATCCACCGCGTTCAAGTCCCCACCTTGTCCCCTTCCACCCCCCCCCACATACTGGCCTATTTCAGAAGCATTCGGGCATACGGGCCGGCAGCCAGCCTGGCTTGGCGGTTTCGACCGACGATTCTCATATGTTAATGCCCCCCTCCAACCCCTCCCGCCCCCCCTAATGTAGTCCTGCCCCTTTCCGTCCCCTTCCTTCCCGCAGTCACACGATTCAGCACTCGGAGATTCCGAATTCCTTTCCCCCGTATTTTGCCGATTCATGTAAACGACTTGAAAATTATGCGCGCCGGCAAATGAAATTCCTCGACCCCCTCCCCCTGCCCCCTCCCATCGTAAACCATGCGTCGGAAAATCTCTCGTAGTCCATAGAATTCGCCGGCGTGAAACGTGTCGAAGATTATCCCGGCGTGCGGCGAAATTTCCGGTGGACGTGTGTCCTTGCGGGGTGCGTTAGTCGCATGAATTTTATTGAGAACGATCAAAGTTTTATACGTTGAGTGAGAGGCTCACGAACGGTCCGTGTGGATGAATCAGAAGTTCTTGATTGCGGCGAAACACAGTGGGGGTGACTCGATGGTTAATATCGGGCTACGTTGTTCGCCGGGAATTTCGCGTAATTCGCACGTGCGCCTTGCTCGACCGTTACTCGGCCGATATTTTTGTGCGAACGCCTACGACGCGATAGTCGCGAAATCGATAACTTTAACGGCTTTACTTCTGTCGACCTTTTTTTTCCTCTATGAACCTTCGTCGTTGCCCGATAAACGTTATCGGCCCGCCTGCACGCGGTGATAATGACGTTAATCTAATTACGCGGTGTGCCTGTGCGATGCCATTGGGACAGGGAGGGGGAGGGGAGGCAGAAAACTAAAGCACCGGGGCAAAGCAGTGATAGGTGCATGGCTGAGATATACGGGTCGAGACGGCGCCTTCAACGTGCGGCCGCATTCATCTCCGTCCTGTCGTAAAATCATCGCGCTAGTCGTCTGCTTTAATTAAATCCCCACCCGGTATAGAAAGTCCTGGCGAAACTTTAATTGAAAGCCACGCGACTGGGCGTTATGTTCCCCCCTCCCCCCATACGCTATTCCACAACAGTTATGAAATACTTCAATCGATGTACAGGTACTATCTCGCAGATTCATTTTCCGTGTATCGCAGTGTTTACGATTTCATTTTTTATCCAACTAACGATGCACTGTACTCACCTGCAATTTCGTCAAAGTTACGGCGCTGAATTTTAAATATACCGCTTTATTGTTTTTCGGGGCAACAATTTAACGTAGTCTCACATGTCGGGATAATGATGTATGGCAGTACACGAGTGGTATTTTAATAATAACATTTTTCGGGCTTTATTATGCACTGGGCTGAATAAGTGTTACTTGTGCGTGAGTTCTAATTGGACGAGTACCTTGCGAGCTTTTTGTTTGGTATCGGATTAATTCATTAGTGCACCAGCGGATTCTACCATGCTTCATTATATGGTTGGCGGAAATTCTTAGCATTTTTTACGGTTAACGAATACCATGGATTTTCGAAACAAGTTCCAACCTCCCCAATAACGTTTACATGCGAATGCAGTCTTTAAAAAGAAGTACTTGGCAGATTTAGCGGCAGGCCGACATAAATTTCCCGAATTACCTGTGCAACTGCTTTTAATTGATTAATAATTTCATTTTAATTGGCTGGCACGAACAAAAGTGTTCCGGTAGACGATGTTTCAGTAGGGCGGTCGTTACAATGGTATTGCAGGTAGCTCGGCAAGTTTCGTCGTCTAACACACCCGTATTTGAGTTAATACACGACGGGGCCGTAACGCGAATACGAACACCGACGTTCCACGGAAACGTAGATACTCGAACACAGGGCGCAATGCTGGCTCTCCGCTATGCTAAATTACGCTCTATCCCAGGAGAGTCGTAGGAAACACTAAACAGAGAATAGCGTCAATCTGACCGGCCGACGGTGTCCTGGGCATTATCCGACTTTCTCTACAAGTCCACAATAATTCCCAGGAACATTAAGACGGAGAAACAAGCGGAAGAAGTACGGCTATACTTTTCGGTACATCACTTTCCGAAAATGCACGAGGAATAAGAAGTGCACGCCGGAGTAAGAAAACTTCCCTCTCGTTATTTGTCTTTCTCTTCGTTACCGTGTCTCTGTTTGTCCGTGTTGAGTAATTTTTTTGGTAATCCAGCTCTTCGGTCGGCGGGGTTTAGGGTCGTAGAAGTAGCCGAGGAAAACGGGTCACGGGAGTTTGGCCGGTCGATTTCAAGCGGCGCGCATCATCACGGGTCAGCGTTCCTTTGCCGTCGAGTCCCGCATGCAAAAGCCCGCCAGGCTCAACGGGCCATGACGAAAATCACGCGTGTCCCTCCTCGGCATTCATAATTTACTCCGTGTGTTTCCCCTTGAATCTCGCCGTCCTTGCAAGGACGGGCAAGAAGGGGGGCAAAAAGAGGAGGGGGGGAGCGGCGCGCGCGCGCGCGTGGACCCTCACCTTTGAAATTCGCCGAGTGGAAGGAAAACGTTTTCCGGCTGAGTTGGCCCAAGTCTCTTGACTCCGGGCCGCGGCCTCCGGGAAGCGTTTCTTTCCCAACTTTCGATCTACCTGACAGCTCGCAAGAACGATCATAAGGATTTTTTTTTTTGACGCGGTAAATACGCCGGCGTCAACTTCCCTCGCGTCTTCCAGCCCTCCCCACCCCCCCCTCACCCCGCGCCTACGACATTTCACCTGCATAGCGGAGAATGTCGCGTATCTCGAGAGACTTTGAGATCGTCGGGAAAACGCGTCTGCGAGAGTGACTTTAATATTCATACCGAGAGTACACGCGACAAACATGAGAGCGGCTATCAACTTTACAGTAACGCCAGGAAGAATATAAAACAGAGAAAAACGCGATATGAGGAACATGAATTCGTGATGACGTTTTTCCTTGGAATTTACTGTGAACGAAATTACTAACATTGGGAAATCGGAAGAAAACGTACGTAGGTCTGGCCGTTTGGTAGAATAGCCTGCATGAATTCGATTGTGAGAACGTTTCCATCGTATATCTTCATTCGCACCCGTGTTGCCCACGACAAACAGGGTCTCCGTTTTCCGCGTGGCTGCGAGTAAGGCGAAAGAATGGGGAAAGTAAGAACGGGGGAAGAGCAGCACAGAAACGCCTTTTGCATCCTCCTGCATAACCAGGTCACGCGATTTGTTGCGGAACCCAGAGAAAATATGCCTCGATATACCCCTAAACATTTCCTCCCCTAAAACCAAGCACGTCAAAGTCCTCGAAATTTCACGAAAAAAGACGAAATATTAATAACCGAGTTAAGACAATATAAAGGCGATTGTGAAAAATCGATATACTTTGTATGAAACTGTTGGACATTTGTCAATTGAAGGAAAAGACAGAGCGTTTATCGGGGTATCGTTGCTGAGCAATTGATCGACGCTCGTTAGAGGATCTGTCTCGTTACGACGTCATTCTTAGCTGCGGTATATACCATTGAAACGGTGTGATACGCGACTATGGGGAAACCGGCCCTCGATAATAATGCCGTAGAAACATATCGCGTAGTGCGCGTCAACGGGGACGATCGATAAATCGTTTCTTGGTGCAACGTGGAAATCTCTATTTACCCGATGCGGAGAGTATGTTGTATGAGAACCCTTCGACTGCTCCACTGAACCGCACGTGGCTCTTATCGGTCAGCGTTCCGCGGCGTCACAAAGCGAATAGCAAAACGTTTCGAGCGAGTCACTCGTGTGCACGTATTTCAAGTACACGGACGCACACGGGCCTACGGTTCAAGTAGAACGTTCGCGCGGGAGCACGATTTGTACATAAATATTCCCGGCAAGGCGATAGAATCGGCCCCGATCTACGAGGGAACGTGCAGTTGCGGTAAACGTTCGCAGGGTGATAATAGCGCCGAGAAACAGAAAGAACCGGGGAAAGGGGGACCAGCGAGGGAGAGGGGGAGGGGATGGATCGAAAGTGTTTTCGCCGTGCAACACGAGCGTCCCATTCAATTGTTCTGACGACAAAATCATGGCCGCTGTATGGTAATACCACGTGGATTTTCCTTATACATATTTCATCGGGCGCTCATCTCTCAAGGTTTATCGACGCCGCGGACGAGTACAAAAACGTGGTCTTACGATACGCTGAATTGCAATAGCGGCTTTCCACGCACGAAATCCAGTTACAATGGCTCTCGGGCACAACAATACCCGAGAAATCATGCTTTTATACGATGACAGAAACCTTCCGTGCTGTCAAATATATATTCTACTTCTGCCGAAGATTATTTCGGTGTAGTATTTCCGCGAAAATGCATAGGGCTGGTACATCGTCAGACTCAAAATGCTCATGCATGTCCGTATTCGCGGTAATCTACGAGAATAAAATCTTACTCGGGACGAAATATCGTGCGGGGAAATCTCGGCGATTCAGCACCACCCATTACTCCGCGACGGATGCACGGATTTCCGTGGAGTTCGGTAAATCTGTGACCCGTGTGGCCCCTTTCCCCCTTATCGTCTGGCTCCGTCCGGACTGAGCATTCCTTTTTTGTATAATAATTTCACGGTACTATGAGAATTCCTTGACGGCCGATGCGCATGTACCTAAGGAATTCTTACCGTTTAATGGCTTTTTGATGTCCTTGCGGGAGGCAGGCGAACGGTATCGGCGGGTTAAAAGGAATGCATTATGTTTAAAATGCTACATTTCAACGGCACACCAGCCGCAAGGTACGAGCGGAAATATATTTCTTCGGCTCTGCATATGCTGTAAAATCGCTTCAATATACGGTGTAAATGCGAGAATCAAGCTCCACGCGCTCAATAAACAAGACAATTTACGAATACAAATATTCAAAAAAGTTAGCATGTTTCAGTGTTTATCAGTTACTGGAGTTGATAATTACAACGAACTATTCTAGCGTGCTGTATTTAATGTTTGACGGTCAATATGCATAACAATCGTGGTGAGCGTAGTTAATTTTACTTGAGTCCGTGTTTACAATGGACAGGATATATTCATGTAACGGCTGTAAATAAATACGACGCAATATTGAACGAAAATTGGTTAGAAACACCTATGACGCGTATCCTAAATCGACACGTTTTTCCGTGTTTCCTCGATAGCGATGTTCGGGGGCCGGGAAGAAAGTTTCAGTGGTTTGCGGAAATTTATGCGGCATTTCTCTTCATTTCCCTTCGGTGGGCATAGCTTACGCGTATCGTCTTTGCGGTCGAAAGACTTTAGCTCGACGGCATTGCAGGTTCGCCGGCGAACTACCTGCCTTGACAAGGATTTATTATCATCGACGTGGCAGCGGCATAAAACATGATGAATCGACTTCACTTGGCCGGAATACCGTCGCGTGACGCATCGCAACGATGGCCGACGTTGCCTAATACGGTTTAATTAATCGTCTCCGGATTAATTTGTCATCGGCACGTCATCGGTCCCCGGGCCTCACCTGCGAACCAAAGGTTTTCTTCTTCGCGCTCGATTCAACAGCTTTGTTTCACCCACGCTGACCGTAGAAGAAAAGTAATCTTAATGTTCGCCTACTTCTATGCAATTTTTTCCAACGTAATATTGTACAAAAATGATTTTAAGGTCATTGTACTTTTCTCTCTCTCTCTCTAGTCTGTAATTTTCCTTCGGAGAATTTTTATGTGTCTCTAAATACTATAAAGGAATTTCTGGCTGAAACGTTAGGTGATTCAGCGAGCATGAATATCGCTTCACGTTATGTCATCATCGTCGCTTGAGTTGCTGATAATAATGCACTGTAGGTTAACGGCGAAATTGAAAATACAGTCACTTACACGTACACACAGTTTCGTTCGTCGTACAGTATCGATCGTGTCATTTAGCTGTGGTAGTGGGCAAATTAATTGATATTTTATGTTGCGCGTGAAATGGAAGATATATCTGGCTTTAGATCAGGATCAAAAGCAAATTCGAAATTGAATCTCTGCGCGCGGTTACAGCACCGGAAATTACTTTTCGGAAGATAAATTGCTTAGACCTATTCTGCCAGATCATCTCGATGTCAACGATTTTTCTAATTTTCAAAGGGGGAGAAAATACTTGAATACTTTGTTAAACAAGTTTTGGGGTTCGAGAAAAAATTCACTTTTACCCTTCACGACATTCATTAAAAAATGTCTCTTAGGTGCAAAGTTTGCTCGATTTTCATACCCAGAGTGTACGGGAGACGAATTTTTACGCTCTAAAAATCCGCACGTGATGTTTAGCCACATCGTTTTTCAGCGGAGTAATTCTATAGCTGGCTCGGCAGGAAAATTTACTTATCAAGAAATTGTTTGTATCGTTATAGTTGAGCCAAACGGCGATATGGTCAGCCGTGTGCAGTATGTGGGGCATAAAATTGCAGTGGCGAGCATAAACGAAAAGCCTAGGACGGGATGCAAAGTACGTTAGTATCGGTATTTATCAGTCCACGTGTATCGGGGTTGCGGTGAACGTAGTTACAGCTAATAAACAACGTGCTCTGTGCCCGAGTGCTCGCCTATTAAATATTTCATATTTTCATCGAACGATGCGCGGCGATTGCAACTCAAACACCATCCGCATTCACGTTAATTCTAGCCACCTGTGTGTGTGTGTGTCCGTGTATATGTGTAAAAGGGGTTTTACGAAAGCGCGCACTCCATATATCTGGATTATGAAGCGAATAAAGACTACGGACTGAGGTCGGGTAAAAAGGAAATTAATGCTATAGATCATTCACGGGGATTAACTTCGACCGACGAGTTCGTGTATGAGGATTTTCTAATGCCCAGTTAATCAGCCATTTGGCCAGCAGAAAGGGACTTTGTTTAAAACTATCCCTTTGATATTCCCTTTATCACAGATGTCTTTCTATCCTCGGGAATGGTAAATCGAAGTACTTAGGTACAACTTGAAAGTGGAGAACATCTGGTTGTGCAAGTTCCTTCGGCGAATTATTTACATTTAAACAGTGCATTGTTAAGAAGGGACCATTTATGGCAGTGTTAAAACGATGTCTGCCTAGGAGGGAAGATCTTCAACTATTCAGGGAGATGACGGCCGAGAGTTTCCGCGGAGGCGAGTTGTAAGGCGACAAGGAACGTCTTCACCCGCAAGATACGAGAGTCGTTAAACAATGAGGCGCCTATTATTATAATTTTATGCGACTCGACGAGTCCCGGGGGGTTTCTTAAGACGTACTTTACATCTCTCCCGTGGGGAGAGCCGTGTTTTCCTAGATATTCCACCCACCGGGTCATGTCGTTACCAAGTCAGACGTTATTTTTTCACCAAACAGATTTCCACAGAGCGACATGGAGATTCTATTAGCTCGTGGAACGTGAAATCTCGCGATTTATCTCGCCCCGAAATTCTACGACTGCTTTTCAACGTTCCTAATGTTTGTTCAAATGTTTGTCTTCTGCCGAAAGTACTTGATATTAGTGATTACTCGTTGAAACGTGTAAAACGACGAAGAAAATCCTTGTACTCGTAAAACGAGGGAACTGCTGTAAGACTCTCTTGTAATTCTCGGAGCTTTCAATTGGTCGCAGGGGTTAAACCGGCTAGTTGGCTAGGAGGATAAGGCGAGACTGGCCGATTCGCACGGACGTCGAAGGCCAGGATCGAAGTTTCGTCGTTGACGCGAAGGACCGAGCTTCGGAGAGGGGGGTGGGGGGACATGGAAGAGGGGGGGATCGCGCGTTCGCGGTTGGGTTTCCAATTTGCGAAATTGCCCGTGAAATCGTGCGTTTATAAGCCGAGATAAACGGCCAGCCAAACATCCGACGTTCTCTCTCGCTTGCCCTCCCCTCCCTTCTCTTCGCTAGTCGAGTGGCCATCGAGAGTGGAGCGCCCGATGTATATAGTCTTCTCGAACGTGTCATATCCGTCCTGAGCGAGTATCGATTTGTTAGCCGTTTTGTTTCGTTTCCCCGCGTTCGAGTCGCGAGTACCTCGAAGGAAACCTCACTAGAGTCGCCGACTCGGTACTCTTGAAAGCCCCTGTACTACAGACGTCTAGAACCCCCTCTGCCCCTTCCCGTGCAATGGTTAACTACAAAGTATCGGGGGCTCGCAGGTTCTTTAAACGCGGCAAAATGTAATCCAATTAAAAGTTACGTAGCTTCTATTCATAGCCGAGTGTGCCTCTAACGAAGCGTCAACGAATTCTTATCAATAGCCTCGAATGTTAAGAAGACTTTTTTCTGTTTATCGGTAATCACGTAGCACCGATGAATTAAGGAAACCAATCTCTCTGGAAAATTATTCTACTTCTGTGTCTTCGAGTATTGGGGATGTACGAAAAAAATGTACTCTCGCGGGGGAAGTAATGAATGGAATCCTGAACTTTCCGCCGAAACACCTGAGCACCGGATCGATCGAACAGTTCGTTATAACGTTACGACGGAATTGCGGTGTCCCGAAATTATCGGCTGGCGTGGTGCGAAATCCGGGCGTAAAAAAACACAATCTGCTCGGGAAGGGCGGACAAACAATTTGGAAAATTGCTACTCGGACAAATTTATTTGGCCGCGTGGCAGAGCAGTCGTTACTGCGGCCGATATTTCGTAATTCGCTAATCGGATATCCCGAACAACTAGTGCACATAGTGTTTTTTAGGGAACTCCGATGTACAGTGTGCGTTGAAAGATTTCTTTGGAATTCTCCGCACAACGGGGGACCAGAGTTATCATTTTGCGAAACGTTTTATCGTCTTGAGGAACTTATGGTCGTAGCGAAGAAATAGCAAACAAGTATTGTTTGGTTAATCAATATCTGCTAACGGAATAACGCTCGGGGTTGGCAGGAGGAAAGTTTGTGTCTGAAATGAAATCAAATAAATTTAGCCGAACGATACTTGCTTGAGTTGCTCGATTTAATTTGATAAACCCGTTGCAGGGGGCAACGGAAAGTAATTTCACCGGAGGCATTGAGTTACAAAGTCCGCCAGGGAATTTCGCCGTGACAATAAATGTTTACGTTGATTTCACGACAGGAAGCGCGTCATTTAAAATTTATTATTCTTTGTGCGTTCGTCGAAGCGTGTAAGCTTCCTCCCGGGTCTTCGACTGCTACTTCTAAAACGGGGAATTGATATTTGCGGGCAGATACCCTTCTTTAATGGCACCAGTAAATCTCTCCGATTGGATAGGACCTCGATGATTTCTTACTTCCTTCCCTTCCACTTTGGCAAAATAAGAAGACAGTAGCAGAAGTTAATAGAAAAGTGGTGTTTTAAGTGGAACATGAGGATCCGGAAAATCCGCTTCACGTTTCACTTCTTTCCACACGTTCCATCTAAACTCGTACATTGTATTTTCAATGAAGTACTTTAATACCGGCTAAACGTTTCATTAGATTTCCCTTGAGAATACTCATTGGGCCTTGTCGGTTCTTAATCGAAGCTGCTATTCTTACGTTGCTGGGTGCTCCAATAGACTCGGCATTTTCAAGTAAAAAAAAGTACGTCAGCAGGCTGAGGGTTTCTTTGTTGTCTACAGGGCCAATTACAGAGTCCGAACCCCCGATGAATTCGTGTTCAAAGTTTCTCGGCTTCCATTAAGCACCCGTACTAGCCCGGTTACCCTAACATTCAATCAATCGACCCTCGGCATTTTGATCTCGTTCGAAGCCAGGGTCGCTGAATGAATGAAAAGACAAACATGTGCGTTTATCCAACACCAATAAAGGGCCCGGCGAAGCGCTGGAATCGATTGATTTAAACTTCAGCGAACTTTCGGACCTTCGATAATTGCCAGCGGTGATGACAGCTACCGAAAATGGGTCCATACATTTGTCCCTTTCTCCCCCTAAATTTAGCCCGATTATCCTGATCCTCGTGTGAAAGATTACAAAAAGGACCTGTATGATTTATTCGCACTTTTCCGCGTGACATTTATCTGCCGACGATGTTGTGCGCGAGACAAGACTTTTACGCACACTTAGCGGCGTGAATATGTATGCCAGGACAAAGGACATCCATCATCTCCTGGCAGGGGTTTCGCGGGGACTTTTGTACCTGCGGCTACAATTCTCATCATGATCAGCGTATCACCTTTCGCTCGTCATTAACGTCAGGGTTGTCGGGGACGTCGGGGTCTTCGTTTCGTCATTCGTCAACTCTCATGTCCCGAACGTCGACATTCTCCTATCTGCACTGAGCCACTAAGCTTCAACCGGCAAGTTTTCCTCTACGACGTGTATATTAGTTTCGTTTGGTACCCGGCACATGCCAACACTTTAATTTCATTAAAATTTCATTAAAAGTATCCCCAAAGCCTTCACGGATGTACACTTTTATTCGCGTGTGAATGAAATAAGAAAACAATCGTCGCTATAGCCGGGAACAGAGATACGACCGGCTCGGAATATTACTCGATTTGCATGTACAAGGGCAAAGGTTATAAACGCGGAAACGCCGAAGATAAACGTAGATGTAATATACGCCTGTAAAGTTTAGTGAAGTATAAGAAATTATGGCGGCATATAACCGGAGGACATTCGTAAAACGTGCCATGGAAATATAGCCCCTTGCTGCTAGCTTTGTTGACTTTGGGCTAATTTACGGAGAAGACAAACATTCGCGCAAATTTATAACAGTTGCACCTAAACGATCAAATTGAACCATAAACTTCAATTCATGGTACTATGCGCTGTACAAATACGCTGTCATTTATATCCTTAGTTTTAATCGGAAATTCCATGGGTGTTCTTATGTGATTGGGCCAAACACTTGGAGCTTTCGCGTGGGACTTTGCATCATTAGCAATGCTCGTTAACGGTATAAGAAGCGATTCGCAGGGTTCGTTAATTGGAGCGAGAGCTATATGGCGACAGTGAGATGTACGTTCGAAATCGGTTTAATGCCTCGGCCGTACAAATTACTTGCCGCTCGCCGAAGCCCCCCGGACTTATGGAATCTAATTGCCTGCAATTTCGTACGTCTCTTCAGCGGAACTTTAAATCTCGTGACTTTCTAACGAGTGGCAGGACGGGCCGCCAGCGCCATTTTCCACGGCGACTCGTGTTGTTGGTCGGAGGACTCGGTACGTCGCTGCTAATTTCCACGGAGGACGTCGTTAGAGCCTTACGCTGATTATACGAGTTGGGTGTAGCTGGCGATAGGCAGAGATAAGTATTTTCCCGCTGCCGGCACGACTACTTTCGCACTTAGGAAATCCACCTTGCCACACAGACATCGTTCTTGCAAATTACCCTCAGGCTTCGCAGCGCTCCCCGCGGCCTTATTAAATCAAATCACCGGCAATTTCAGCCGCGTCTTCCCCGCGAATCCAGGGCGAAACCGTGCGTACGGTTGCTCCCCGACCTTCGACGCCGGTGGCTTCTTCGAGTCTGTGTACCTCGTTATTATCGCGCTTAAAGTGACGAAAGAGGTAAGCGAGGATCGACCCTTTCGCCCCCTCAACCCGGCTCATGGACCTACCCCGGGACTGCTTTTCCTTTCTCCGCCAGTAAAGACGCTTGCTTATTTAGCCGAGGAATTAATTACGATCATTGTCCACGCAAAATCTGCCCCACGTCAGGAACATCGATCCAAAGTACACACGGATTCTGTGCAAACTTCCTGTTCCTATCATAAAATTCCTCTCCTAGCCATCGTTGTACCGAAACATGAATACTTTCCAAGCAAGTACATTAAAATATTCCGAGTAACGCATTCCCAAATAATTTCTTGACATTTTTGTCCTTTGTCAAAGAAAGTTAGGAAGGACTAAATTTCATATTTTTCGGCATGACTGTACGCTGATAAAAGTCGTAGGTACAAGATCGTTTTTTCCACGTAGAGAATGAAACGATCCAGGAGATTTAAGGGCACTAAATATCTGTGCGCGGGGCTATACTGTCGGAAAACTTCCACATTATCTGCCGGCGGAAGTTTTACGTAGCCGTGGCATGAATTACAATCCATTAAAGATCGCGCATCGCCCGGCTATCGGACAGCCGGGAAACAATCGCAGGAAGTTGCAAAAAGTCCAGTCGGAAGTTGAGTTTTCGGCAGTGACGGGAAACGTTCATGTATTCGCGCTACAATAAAGCACCGAATCATCAGATATCGACGTTCCGAAATTTCGCGTCGATCTCGCAGCTTCCTGTGCCGGGGGGCAACATCGAAAACCATTTCATCATACATCCAATGGAGAAAATCGAGTTCAGAATAACGATTAAAGGGAAGAATTGACAGAGGAAAATCTTCAATTTGCCTTTAAGCAGTGCTCTCTGGTGGAAACGAATTTTTTCGTCTCTCCGTCTGATTATCCTTCGTTTCCTTCGTTTTACGCGACCGGTATAATTCCATTTGAGGTAATTTTTATCGAAAACGTCCAAGTGGGAATCCACTTTGCCGCGACGACCTCTGCAAGATTTACTTTGTTTACCCAGACGACTTTCGGCGGGGGTCAACCCGATAAAGCGGGAAAACCGGCTGAAATGCATCCGCTCGGCAAACTCAGAGAGAATCTCATGCAAGCGCCTGTATATTATGCAGATACCTTGGCAGGAATTATTACCCGATAGGCGCTTCGCAAGACCGCCCCGCACTGTATATTATTCCGTTGCCTGGGTCGCGTTGAAGGTAAATGATAGTCCCGGGCCACGCGAGATCTCGCCTTTCATAGTTCTCCTAGATACCTTAAAATGGATAAGGAGAACCGTCCAATTCAATCGCAACATCTCGCCTTCCCAATTCATGCATTCCGACGATTCCCAAATATAAATCTTTCATGACTCGTGACGTCACGCGACCATAAGAGAGTATCTTCGGAATCACACGTAACACCTTGTCGACGATTTGCGAACTCTCGGATTATCCGTATTGTTCGGACCATCGTCGAATTTGTATTGAATCGTCGAGATATCGCTGAATCGAAGAGTGATAAACCACTTTATTTCCCCGCAGGAAATTACAGTGACACAATGAAAGTTCGTGGCAAGTTTTAACGTCGATATTGTTCCCCGTAGGTTTACGTTTAATCGACAGGGATGAAAACGTTCCGAACGATTCTTTAACGAATGTCCATTGTCCCCGCGATGGCCGGTCCATGCAAATCTTGCATCGAATTAACCAGTTAAATGAGATTAACCCGTGGCGACCAAGCCGTTGAATTGTTCTGGTTGCGCGAAAATTTATAGACGTTCTGGCGGAAGGATCGCATTGTCGTCCAATTTCATGTATTCTCCCTTTCCGTCTGGTCGATGAATGTCCACAGGACAAAGCAGGGATGTACCAGCTTTGAGTGTTCATTATAGAGGGAACGTTAAAGGGAACGAACAGACGGAAAAATTTTCCCCTATGTTTACGTAAATTGCCTCTACATTCTGCTTCACTGTAAAGCGTTAAATTATGTGTACGAGCATTTTTTCGCCACCATCTGTCAATTTCGACGATCAATTTCGTGTATCTGTAATTTCGGAAATACAGATCTGACAAGTCTGCTCATTATCAGTCTGCAATGTACAGTTACGCGCATTGTTTCGTATCTCGTCATTTCCCTGAGTGAAGCACAAGCAGCTTATGATAAGCTGCAGGACGGATTGTTCTTGTTAATAATACAGTTTGCCGTCGAAACGCAAAGTGACTGAGCTTCTCGTGCACGTAGGTGTCTCTTGATTTTTAAGAGCAAACCGCGTTGTGGTCGCTGGCTTAGCAGGCAGTGCCCCAGGGGGGACTTTAATCGAAGCAAACGGGCGTAAGTATTAAACAGTGCGAGCGTCGCTGACAAAGGAACCGCGGGGCGTTACAAAGCCAGTGACATAGACTGCCGTGCAATACCGTCGATTGTGTACCAGGGGCTAGCCTGTCGCCAGAAACCTCCATAGAATGTTGCTAGACATCCTATTGGGGTTTCATCGATGCCCGCGATAATCGTCCGTCGACTTGCCAATACTTGAGGAAAACAGGAAACCATTTTTGCGCATCAAGGGAACACGTTAGTTTCAACGAAACGAACCTATCCTTTCCTATTAAAAATAAATCGAGCACGCAAACGTCGGTCTCTAAGGATTAGAATTTTTTACAAGTCTCCGCGGAAAGTCGTGAGAGGTTTTCCTGAGCGATAAAACGCTTGCCACTGGAATCGAATGTATCCTTAATGTATTAGTTAGCGAAAGCATCGGTTCCCCTATTGATCGGCACTCGCCCCTCCGCGATAAAGACGGCTGATGCGCCCCTCGTGAGACGAAATTGAGCGCCGTCGGCTACTTGGTAACAACCTCGCATATCCGTTTCTTCTGCGTCGAGGGTCATTCGCTACTTTTTTCCCAAGGCAAATGGTTCAGCGGCGAATGGCCCGACGTTACCGACGTATTTCGCCGGCCGTTATTCGAAACGTGGGAATATCGAGGTGGTTACCCGACGAATCCCGCGAATTTGAGTGTCAACCGGGTGTTCACGTTTATTCCTCCCCCCCCCTCCCTCCTCTCCTCTCCTCATGCACACGTTATCTGACCCCACGGTCAAGCATCACGCGATAGCCGTTGAACGCTCGATTCCGGCAAAATATCGTGACATAAATGATGTATGGGGGAAAACAGAGAAAAGACCCTGCCCCGAAAAATTGCTGCCACGGCAAACGTACTTGGAGGACGATGAAACTTTGCCCGGTGTATTCGGGGAAAACAATTTTAACGGTCACACGCGAAATTCGCAAATAGCACTGCGATAAATAAAGTACACAGGAAATTGCAATTTCCATTGCGTGCGCTTCCATTCGAATTGTAATATTTGTTTTCCCCGTCAAAATTGTTCTCGTGTTTGATTTCGTTATTAAATGCTGAGAACGATATAAATGGCAAATTTAACAGTCTCTGCGTGGATATACGTGATAATCTTTTGATAGTATGAAATACGAAAATGCAATTAGCAGTATTGGACTTGGAGCCGGGGATCTGCAATTAACGACTGACCTTAACTTCGTTTGAGTTAACGCTTCCTGGTCAGTCGGTGAATGGCATTGATCGAGGTAATCCAATTGCCGGGAAAAATGTAAAATTATTACACGAAATTCTACGGTGACGGCGGAACGGAAACTCAGAACCCGACGATTCAATAAAGCGAAAGGGGATGTCCGTTAATTTAATGTTATTAAAAATACGCGATTCAGCGCGCAAAGAATGGCGGAGAGAGCAAAAAGTGCGGCTAACCGGCGGGATGGTGCAAGAGAAAAAAATGCAATCGAAACATAATAAAGGGCAATAGCGAAGGAAAGTGAATGGTACCGTCCCTTTCATTTCCGTTTTTCACTCTGCTCCTGTTTCGCGACCCTTTTTTTTTGCTTCGCGCGCCATACTCGCCGACAATTTTTATAGAAGGTACCACTTTTTCGGGTAAAGAAGTAACACATCGCCATTTTCGAGTGATTATTTTCCCTCGAAATGACGTAAAACGAGCGCACAATATTTGCGCCACATAAATTCCTTGCAAATCTAGTGATCTTAGGGTTCCATGAACTCCCTGATAATCGCATTTGTTTCACAACTATTGATCGTAAGGTCCAGAGAGCCTTGGCACTTTTAGCACTAAATCAACAAAGGTGAACACTTTTCCTGGGCGTGTGGTCTTTGAAATTTGTCGGAAGACCCGGTTCGCGGGTTTCCCCGATAATCGCGAATTCCCGGCGCGCCGTCGGCTCAGTCGTAGGTTCCATGAGAATGATGTTTGCATAATTTTCAATTTTCAAGTCGCCCCAGCCAGCGAGGACGATCGTCCTGCGTGTAAATGTGTGTATGTGTGTGTGTGTGCGTGTGCGCGCGGGTTTACTTTAACACGCTGGAACCATGCGTACGATAGGCCGTTCCCGTTGATTACGCGTAGAATCGTGTTCAATGCGTGTCGTGAACGAATCTCGTCCGTTTGATCGGCGCAATATCGACACACCGATAATCAGAGCTTGCGGCCGGGCGATTCGAGCGACAGAATCGTCGCGCTGCTAGCAACTTTCATCCCCGTGGAATACGTTGACTTTTACGAGCGGCGAACTTTGGCACATAAGAGGCCCAACTGCACGGCCCGGAGGTCCATTTGACGGAACAATCGATGCGCTGACGTCGTAGCCATTGAAACTCGCGTACGATCGACTCGGCGAAAGCTGAGCACACGATTCGGGCCCCCGGGGGAACCGACAGATCACCTTCCTCTATTTTCCCCCCTCGAAAGCCCGGATTTCGGGGAAGCGAAGGGCGCCGCGACGGGGATCGCACTGACTCCCGCAGATTCTACGCTTCCCGCAGAAGCTTCGACCACCCCCTCCTTCTACCCTCTTCGACACCCCCCCTTTCCTTCTCTCCTTGCCGTTCCTCCACGACCTCTCCTGTCCGCGGATTTTCGCGCAAGCGCCACGGCTCTTCCGCCAGACCGTCCACCCTATCCCGATTTATACCGTCCTACGTCGTCCAATTGTCCAAAGAAATTCGGCCCTACGTCCGGACAATTTGCATCGGGTCTCCTGATTAACCGAAACAACCCTTAATCGCCTAATTAGCTCGTCAAAAATCTGGGGATCAAGGAATAAAAATTATAGGGCACGCAGAAAATTACGCACCAGGCTCAAATCGTTCTTGTTGATTTTTATATCGAGTTACGGCTAGGCGTAAAGATGTGAAATCATATTTGCTTGGATGCAAGGTACATTTACCTGGTCCTTGGGCGGTTGGTCTAGCCCGACTCGTTTGAATGCCTTCCCTTGCGTGTTGATGGTCGACAGAAAGTTTCCGGCCGAGAGTCTTTATTGCGGTTGCCATCCCGTGCCGGTCAAAGCGGGGTCAGAGTTCGCCGGAAACTCGTGTGCGTGAGTCCTTGGGCGGTTTCGTTAGCCCTGACGGCGAGGGTGTAGGGGGGGGGGGTAGTCCCAACGCGGGGGTTAGAAGGCAAAATGCAATGACGTTTCGTCGGGGCCGGCAATAACGTCGGCAACTCGCAACACCATTTGCCCGCAATAAGTTCGGCGATTGCGTCGATGCGCGCACTGGCCGACGAGGAAATTAAAACTTGTGCAATTCGACAGGATCCCCGGCCAACTCTCCGCGGAGTTATCAGCCGCGGGACTCGCCGGATGCAGGATAGCGCCGGTCTATGACCCGCGGGGGTGAAGGGAGACGGGGGAAAAGAGGACCACGCAATTGCTGCTACTCGATAGTTGCAGTAAAAACGACAGGCGTGATCGATTAGTTTATTTTTTTATACTGTCCCCGTTTTTAAGCGACATTGCCTCGTCGAAAAACCTGCCCTCTGTGCAACGTTCCCCGATGCCCCCAACCGTGCAAATAATGGCCATCCGTACGATTTCTTTTAAACATACCGTAATGTGTAACATTCCGTTCTGAAATTTTTGCGTAGCGCAGGAATAAAAAGAAACGAGAATTGCCCAGTGGGAACCTTTAATTTGACGTTCTTTGCTGTCAGTCGAGAAACTTATGGTTGAAAGCGATAAAAATCGTATTTCGCACTAACGGTTGTAACTCAGGATTTAGAATCCTGCAGCCAAGTCACGATTTATCATCGCTTTCCACGATTTTCCGGGTTAGTGAAATTCTATGGGTAATGATTCGCTGCAACGCAGCAACTCAAAAGGATTATAGAAAACAATAATACGGGTAGTCATATCATGATTCCACTTTTGTACCACCAAGTACGAATGAATGCCATGCTTCCACGCCACAAATGTGGAAAAAATACAAATGCAATACAGAAATGTCAGGAAAATATAAAATACGTGATTATGAAAGCATTTCCCTGTAGAACATTTGGAATAAAATTCGTACAGTGAAATGTGTATAATAAATGAAGAAGAGAAACAAATGATAGGAACAAAAGTCCACTGATGTATTATAAATTGTAATACATATTTTGAAGGGTTATCCTGATAATCGAATAGCAGAACTCTACTTCAAGTGTAATCCCTCGTGCAACTCTGCCGCAATATCGATTGGTAGTTTGCCCGTTACGTAACTAGCTCGACTACGCAAAATTTCATTACAATCCTTGACTGTCAAAATTTACGAGTGTAAAACCATTTTCGAGTACAATAAACCCTTTGAGATAACCCTGTTTCCAGAGGTATTTATATAATATTATTTTAAACACATATTCAATGCGCGGGAGGAGGAGTGGGATGATGTTGCGGAAGTTATTATGACTTGATAGAGATTGTTATTTAATAACGTATTGTATGGCGGTACGATTGCGATCGAAAAGGGTATACACATGGATATCACTGCTGGCTTCGATAACAATTGCCCTTATGCTGGGTTCAATTTATACGGCGCGAAAAGTCACTTTGTATTTCATTGCCGGCAAATGGAAAATGGGCTACCTTTTGACCTCACCCACCACGTATCATGATATATTTTAATTAGGATGTGAAACAAATATTGCACCATTGAATTCGAAACATCGAGTTATCGCAAGAGGAAAAAAGACGTGTCCTTTAATTTTTAACGCTCTTTTCAGTAGACACAGCATTATTGAGGTATGCGAGGACGAGAAATCTTGTCAAAAGATGTCCTTTCCTTCATTCCTCTGTCCTGAATTTATTTTTCGAGTTTTGACAATCCGAAATTTCGGCGAAAATCAGAAACCCCTGGAATTCCGGTGTAAAAGCTTTATTCTTGGGAAAGCGATTGCAGCGATACAGAAGCTACGTAGGACCGTGCAGTCTGCGAAACTGTCGGCTAAGAAAGTTCGCTTTTGTGTGACCCTGCGCGAGTTGAAGCTGCGTTGTAAGCGACAGGAAGCACGAGTGTTGACATCCGTGGACCCCCGGTACCCGGGGAGGGGAGGAACCGTAAGAATATCGTCGCTAATATATATGTATGATCCCGTAGGATCGAGCGGGGAACCTGAAACTATGCCAGCTGGACGAAGTTGCCTCGGAATACATGGCAAACATATCTTACGAGGAATTCCACTGGCGAAGCATGAACTTAGCGATACCAGTTTCACGATTTTCACGAATATTCAACGTTCCATTGTGCGGCTCGGCCTGTAAACGTGTAAACTTCCTAACTGCTAAATGATACTGGCGAGTGAAAAGTTAAGTTTACCTGCTGTACTTGTACTCGGATGACTCCTTCCGCGGGATTTGAGAATTCTAACCGCAGGAAAGTGCATTCACAGGTATACTTCCAAAACTAGGTAATGCTGCAACGATGATATTTTATTTGAACCTTTGTTCTCTGTTCTCGACTAATACTGTCAGTGAATTAAATGAATGCCTTGACGTTTCTTTAAATATTCATGTCTACGTGGAATAATATTAATAATTGCACGACTAATAAGTCCAATTTACGTGTATTAAAATTCCGTTGAAAAACTTAAGACAGCGAATTGAATTACGATTGTATTTCTAAGGAATTAGTATGATTCCACCGAATAAATTGACTGACCTCAAAAAAAGGGGGATGGAAGCTTGGTAAAACGATGCAAATAGATAGGAAAATCAAATTAAATCACAGAGCCGAGCGTAGTTTGCCCATCGTCCGGTTTGAAATACGGTTATCGATTCGCAGATAAGAACGGATTTGCGTTATTTCGTTTCGTTCTATCTCAAGGGACGACATATCGCAGCCACGAAAAGGAAAAGGTTTTTCCCTTCGATTCTCGGCACGAGAGTCTCCGTACGATACTACGGCGGATTTCGAAACAATTCTTTTGACCGTCCATCCCTTTGAAGTAGATGGAAGGAATCTTACCGTAGCTTTTCACCGGACTGTTACATCTCCATTTGGATCGTCAAACGTTTATCTCCCTTTAAGAAACGAGGGAAACATCGTTGCTGCTAATATTATCGTAGGAATCCTATCCTTCCCTTTCATTTTTCCAACGAGACGATCGCTTTGGATCGCTTTGGATTTTCCACATTCCAAAATAATGGACGTGGACTGTAGCTCGCAGGAAAAACTGGCGGAAACTAGTTAAACTCGGTGTCGTCGGGAGGCGAGTTAATTTATGTGTTCTACGTACCTGATTCATCCACGAAGTTGGTGCTGCGATGTCGGATAATTCAGCGAGCTGGGAGAAAGTTGCGGGCGCGAGGGGAGAAAGTCCGTGAAACGGTGGGGACGGGAGGGGGGGGGGAGGTGGAACGCGAAGGTTAGCGAGATATCTTTCGCTGGAAGACGTTGCCCACTGCCTGAGTGCTGACGGTGCTGATAAAAGAAAAGCCCCGTTGCTATGCCGACGGGAACAGCCCCCACGATCCCGTGACGCGTGGCTCAACGACGCCGCTATTTCGCTGCGATGATTCGTTATTTCCAATGACGACTCGTTTGCAAGTGTATTTAAGATGCCGGAAGCCAACCGAAGGGGGAGCAAATCAAGGGAACCAAAAAATACATGAAAATTGACCGACAAAAACCAAGCCGAATGCCGGGCTAATGGGGGAGACATTTCAGGAAAGGTTTTCACAAGGACAAACTGGGTCAAAAGTGTTCCACAGACGTGGATTATTTTTATCTGTATTAATAACGCGTAAAAAAGGCTAAGAACTTGGCGGTATTTTAGATCGTTGTAAAATGGATCTCGGTATACTTTGCTGGCTTTCCCGACGCCCGTAAGTCGGGCCTTTAATCAGGTAGTTGCATTTTTCTTCCGGGTAAGTGGCGATTCCCTTATCTGCGTTCTGCTCTTTGCCCCTCGCATTTGCGATCGCGTTGGAAACTCGGCACGCTTGTCCCGGGATTTCCCTGGCCGACGGACCGCTACGTGAAAAAGGTCCGTGCAGTGTTTGAAGCGAGCAGGAAATGTAGGAGAAAAGGAAGGTACGCGCCAGGCTGAAAAACCGAAGGTAAGCGGAAGGACAAAAAGGGGCTGGTATCGGACGAAAGAATGGCTCTCTAAAAACGTAAAAGAGGGAGAGACAAAAACCATCCGAATGATCGAGAGAGAGAAAGAGAGAGGGAAGCAAGGACACAACAGGAATACGAATACTGACTTTATTTAGCCTCGGTTAAACTCGGGCAAAATTATTGCCAACGCTTAATACTAAAACGCACATTGTACATCCGACGGCGGAGTGAAGAAAAAAAAAATAATGCCGGCTCGAGAGAATCCTGAGAGGAAAGACAGGGACTACTGCGAATTTCGCAACTTAATGAGATCCCTGATATTAAGCGACGTCTTTATTCATCCTGCGAATGGAAATGCTGGCGAAAAAGTCGGGATATAGATATGTGTGTGTGTGTGTGTGTGCACGTCTCTTCCATTAGAAGCAAAATTAGACGTCCCGAAAAATGGCATATTCATATTCCCGATAGAATGACTGCTTTATTATTACACTTAGAATTTGATACATCAAACGGTGAGTAATATTCCGTAATTTTATCGGAAGTCTATTTGACGTTATTTAATCTTGGCGAAGGATTTTCGATGCTAGAAAATGTCGAGAACTTCGAGGTCGATTTCATCGAAACTCTAGACTGAGCTTTTGCTTGTTGACCCGGTTCAATATTTTGCGCTGGTTTATAATTAACGCGAACGAAGCATCAAGCGAAAATTTCGACGAAAAATGTAGAAAATTTCGAGGTATTTCTAGCGTTCTGTTTATTAATTATACGTTGCGTAAACCGTAGGGTGAGCGAAGCTATGTTGAAGTATTTACGACAAAAGCTCATTATTTCTGGCATCGCTGGGAAATCAGAATTGTTCGATCAACCCCCGGAAGCTAATGGTCGTTATTCAGTATTGATTAATTATCTAACGCCGACGTGATATCCATGAAAACCGCTGAGCTGTATTTTTATGTAACGCTTTATATAGTATACTTGATCGAATAATAGGTTTAAAATGTCCAATAACCAAAAAGGAAGGACCGTAAGATTAATAAGCAAGACCGTAGGTTGCGCGATAGTGTTGGAATTATGATAACACCTTCATTCGAAAGTGGGTCTGAGTATTAGCGATAAGGCAAAATCAGAGTTGTTCGTTTCCCTATTCCAAGAGCACACAGACCCGTCGTCGAGTGCAATTATAAGCTATAATAATAACTCCTCGCGGTATTCACGTGGTGCGAGTCGATATTCTCGCGGCAGTGGCGCAGTGAGACCGGAATAATGATGTACGGGGAGTCAAAGAAAGGCGGCGAGGAAGATGTGGAAATACGTGGCAAGAAATACCGGAGTAAGGGTGGATCTGGGTTGGGGGGGAGGGGGGGGGGGTAGGAGAAAAAGCAGCGTTGTGAAGCAGCGAGGATCATAAACTCGAACAAGACGCGTTGCGAGGCGGAGAGAGGAATTCCATTGGAGAACGGTATGCTTCGGGGATCGAGATACGTGATTCCCCGGACGCTCGAGTTTTCCTGTAGCAGCGAAGGTCGACACTCCGGGGCGGTCCTGGCTCTCGCCGAATGAAAAGACGGTTGGCCCTCGAGGTGGGACTTTCCGCGGCTTTTCCTCCGAGCGCTCATCGATTTCCGCTTATTGTTTCGCCGCTGATAAGCCGCCGTGCCAAGAGGTGTTTGCCCAGCGGAAGGACAAGGCGGATCCTCGCAACTTGATGGACGGACTCCTCGAGTCCCCGGGAAGAACTTTGCCCGCCGATATAACGGCCAACTCGTTTCACCTGAGAAAACTTCGGAACTTAAGGGCTCGGCCGATTGATCTATGCCACGGGGAACAACCGAAGGATTCGTAATTCCCTGAAACTGCTAACAACCGGCCAACTTTTCGATTAGCCCCGGCGCGCGTGCAAACAGTGCTCTTTCAAGGGAAAAAATTCCTCCTCGCTTCAAAAGAGATTCAACGTCATGTTCGCGCAAACCCGCCTAACTAAATCGCTGAAAACATTTCCTCATTAACTAACGCGTTTCCGTTGCCAGCGAGTAGTATATTAAATTTACTTTCTCCCTTGAACGGAAGCTATTAATTTATCCGTAACTGCTGCGAGTAATTACACGAGCTTTTAATTGTCCAATATCGCGAAAATGTAATTACCCAGCAACAAAATTGTGTCACTTAATAAACTCATTTTATAAAGTAAACGGCACATTAAGAAATTATTTTGCTACTCGTAATAATGACGTACGTGTGAGGCAAAGGGAATAAACTTGACCTGTCGCGTGGTAAAACGCAAAGCGCATAATTCAAAGGTTGAATGTATCGTTCCCTCTGGTTAAAACGATTCCGTGTTCATCCCTTTAATTATTCCACGAGCAAGCCGCTTCTTAAGACCCTGCTTATTCCAGTTACCAACGTTCTGAAATATTAACTCGATAGTGTGATACCCTATTAATGTAATGTCGTTTAGCGGACCCTTCTTATATTCCAAATGAAAGAAACATTTTCGATTAAGGGTCAAACATAGTCAGCGAAACGGTAAGTACTATTAATTCACAATTCCAAAAATACTCCATATTTAACGACCCGATTAATGACCTTTTTTTCAGAATAATTGGGCTGTTCCGTTTTGAAACGATGTTTACCGATGAAACATGCATATTCAGTCGCCATGGAATGTGAACTCGATGGAATCTGCGATGTGTGTAAAGCGATGCTCGTTACGGAACTGAAAGCGTCGCGGTGTGGTGTAGACGAAACTCAATTGGAAACGTCGCGGAAGTTCCGGCGGAATGTTCTTAGCGGGACACGTTTGTAGGGGTATCGGCTATCGCGAGAAATATATACGAGGGATATAAGATAGGAAATAGAATAGGCTCTGTCCGTTATGTGGTACAGTGTGTTGCGTGCTTCGACTCCGTGAGCTCAGTTTCCTTCGGAGTTGGAAGATTGGAAAACTTGCTTGGCGCGTTCTGTCTCCTTGCTCTTCTCCGGCTCGATTTCTTCAGATTCTTTTGTTCTTTCGCTTCCGTTCGGTGTATCGATCCATCGACAATGCGACGACGTTCCGGCTATTCCCTTGCGTTCGTTAACATCCCAGCGACTCGTCGAAAAATTCTCCACATCCGCGTAATACCGGCACTGAAGTTTCGCTCTTTCTTTTGTCCTCTAAATTCCGGCGTTCGGTAAAAGTCCTCGAAATCGGCCTTACTACCGCGCGAGCTTAAGAGAAATCATTTTACAGGCAGCTTCGTTTCCATTGCAACTGGTACAAATTATTCGGCACATTGTAAATTTATCGTTTCATAGTCCCCGAGCGGGGCAACGTGGTGCAGCATGTTTTTCCCTGTGTTGCGTACTTCGCACAACGGGGCTGTTTAGGAAGAAAATAAGTACCGTTTGCAGGAGGGTAGGTTTAAGCGAAGCATTATATCCTGCGTAACGATTCGGCGACAATGCCCCTTGGATGAAAGGACGAGCCGGCCGAGTTATTTCCAGCGGGAGAAACTTTCCGAGAAAGGAGCGTGATTTATTCGCCGGGCATTTTGTTCCGCGGCAACGTGTTTATGCCGAGGTAAAGGAACTCTGAAGATCGAGTCGGGCTTGAAACGGAGTTACAGGGCAAAAGTGTGCCGTACGTAGGTACGTGGCATACGTCTGGAATCGTGGAAGGGGCGTTGCCGCACGAACACACGGATCAAAGGGTACGTTCTCACCTCGTATAATTGGAGTTACGTACGGCCCTACGGCCGAGTCACCTGCTCTCCCGGTCCTCAGTCCCTGACACGCCCTTTACCGCAGTGAAAGCTCAGGGCACTTTACACCGTCGCCGCTTCACGAGGGCCGGCCAAAAAAAAGCTCGGGAAAATCGTCAGACGTGAGACTGTAACTTTTATCGCCTTAGCAATCAGCAAAAGAAGGAAATTTCTGCGTCCAAATGCAAGGGGGACTAAGTAATTAAAATTTCAACGCCACACAAAGGTCCTAGGAAGTATGAAGAAACTGTGAAATTGTCCCTTTGATGGAAATGTAATATTGATGGAGGACATTAGAGTCCGGTAAAGTAGGGGAGACAGTGGGGTATGTTAGTTTCCATTGGTTAAAGCATGTTCTTGTTAATAAGGGAAAGGTAGGGAACTGTGAGCTGATTTATGAAGCTGTTTTCCCCTCGTAGTCGTCCTTCCCACCACCGACCCTCATTCCTCTTCCAGGTCCGGCCGGTATGTTCCAAGTTCCAAAGGGTCCCGAAGGAAAGTGGTATCAGGTAGTAGCAGGTGGCGCGATGTTCTCTTTACTTTAGTACTTTAAGTTACTGACCTACACCCGTAGGACTCGGATATTTTTCCTACTATCCGGGCACATAATCTCCAAGAATTTTTCGTCTTGCCCCTTATCTGCGAGGGAGGATGGTCGTGTCGCGGGCCGATCGATTCCCCAGATTAAGATTCCACTTTGGAGCTCAAAAGGCAACCGCTGAAAAAAATACCTGCAATCTCCGTGGAGTCGTGGAACTCGCGGAACAAGGAGCAGCTGTCGGAGGGGGGAGGGGGGGGTTACAATTTGTAACGGCCTGACGCTCTTCGACGCTGGCTTTTCTCCGTCTTCCTTGTTCCAGTATTCTAAGACGCTGGGGAAATAATGATCGAGCGCAGGAAGACGGGCCAATCACACGTTAAAAAAGATTGCAATTTTTTACGATCCACTGAAGAACGGTAAAAGGAGGAACATGTTCCGACATTTTCCGACAGTTGCGCAAGATTGTATGGTAATTCGATAATGTCTAATTGCCAAAAAATTGTGTTAAACGCCTTCGTCATCTCTTAATGCGAAAGTTACGACGCGGCGATTATGTCTGTCACGTGTCTAACGTTCCGCTTAGCTGAGAACCATTATGAAAACTGATAATGCTCGGAATTAATAGGCGGTCGTTTGGCGGTAACAAGAAAATGGTCACTTGACCCTGTATCTCGTGGCTCGGTGAGAATAAATGCTGACTCAGGTATCTCATTGTACAACTAACGTATCTGCCATTGTCATTAATCTGCCTACGTGTGAGAAATGAGCGCAAATCCGATTACGTGGAAATGATTTCTCTGGAAAAATCTTTCAAAAGCGTGTTTACTCTTTGATGGATTAATTTTCTTGTCCATTCTTGTAACGATTTTCCCGTACTTCATGTGAAGTAGTCGCGAGCTGAAATACTCCCCCACGTGACGTCACAAACGAAAGATTTAGTTCCCGCTCAGCAGATTCTCCGATTTCTTTTCTGTGAAAATGGAACTACGCCGGCGAATATAGTACGAGAGCTTTTATGCGCTTGGGTATCGCGCCCGTATTCCAAGTTAGGAGCATCGAATTTCGTCGTAAATCCAACGGGTGTCCATCTCTTTGTGAACGAATAGAAAGCGGATAAAGAAGAAGGTAGTCAGTGGAAAATCGTTTATCGGCTCTAAGGGCTCCGATCCCTTTGCCTCGTGAGCAAAGATATGCTATATTATACTGACACGGGAAATTCTTAATCCGGAGCAAATCATTGAATCCTCGAAAACGTTCCTCCCCGTTGAAACAAAGTCTGACAAAAAGGGTCTAGATTAATTCGCGAATTTAAGGACTTGCACGAACAGTTCGCTTTAACTATACTTGTATTAGAAGTTATACCGGTTGTCGTTAGCGGTTCGAAGGGAAACATCTTATGCGCCAACGATCGACAATTCTGCCAAATGTTTCATGCATTTCCCTTCTTCCTCCGGTGCCGCGGTATAATGCGATGTTCGAACTTTTGGACTTGGGGGATGAGGAGAGGGTTCCCATTGGCCGATGTTCGAGCGGGTACGTTGGTGAAGCATCGACCATTAATGCCGTGATTGCCTTTCAGCGGGTTTTATTTTGCTATTAGCAGATGATAAAGCCCGCTCGGGAATTCCATGGTGGGGGCAAGGGTGGGGGGAGGGGGGGTGGAGAGTGAGAAGGTACGGTCTAGCCGGGCCGGGTATATCCGCCGTCTGCCGACGTCGGCCATTGTGTTTGTGGTGGTTGTGAGGGTGGCGATGCCGGTGTTCGGGCAGTTTCCAAGAGTTGCGGCAGTTTCGCAACTGTTTTCCGTTCTTGTGTTCCTTCAACTGTTTTCTACGCTCCACTGTGCTTTTCAAACCGTCTTCTACGGAGGTTCTCCTTCTTTTACGTACGCCTTAGTCTTTCATTGGCTTTCTTTGCCCGCTATCAAACGTTCCTTTCCATACGTATTTCCCTCACTCTTCCGTACAGCGCTCGTTCTTCTTTCCTCGTCTTATCAAACCATATTCTTTTGTCCGCTTTTTCGGCCCTTCACTCCCCCCTCCCACGTCCCCTTAGTCTCTCCTCTTCTCGCTAGTACGGCTTGGCACCCTCCCGTAAGAATACCGCTGCGGCAAAACTTTTCGTTATTATCGCTTCTCCTGCCGGCAAATACCGGCAACGCCGACGACCCGATCGAAAGAAAAAGGTTACTCCAGCGAACCGCATCGGTAGTTACGGACGACTACTCCCCTACAGTTTCTTCCGACATTCAGCATTTCTTTCATTCGCTCGTTTCGTATTATCCGCTAACCGTTCCCACTGATGTTTTGTCTGCGTTTATAACCAACTAATTATCTCTTTTTAACGATTCTCTAACGGCAGCAATTAACAAGCCATTGAAATTATTGTGATACAGCGAGAAAGGGTTCATTTACAATTGTTTTTTAACAATCTCACATCACGTCACGCACAATAAGAAACATGATACGATTACTGAAAATAAAAACACGTCACTATTCGTGTAATACTTTCTAGTTGGTTTTATTGCTAATTGGAAAGTTTGATTAAATTTTTCTTTATATAGATCAGTTCTCAGGAAGAATTGATTTATTCTTCTTTTATCCCTTTTAGAAACGATTCCTGACATCTCCACTAATTTCCTCGTCGTCCTTCTCGTTGGCGATCCGCAAATAGATTTGCTTTTATAAGATTCCGACGTTGGAACCGAGTGAATATTTTCGTTGTTCGCATCTCCGTTCCGCTGTGATTCCGAAGAGTGCTCCGGGGTTTCGGCAGCATCTTCTGACATTTTCTTCACTTTATTGGCTCCGATAGAGGATTCGATCCAGGTCACGGGTAAAAATTTCACAAACCCCTTCTCGCAGGAGAACGAATAATTAAAGGTACGGTTAATCTCAATTGTGGCTGCTTCGTTTCGTATTAACGTTTTCCAAGGTGTTTTTTTTTTTTTTGCTTAACTTCTAATTATTCCGATGAAAAATTACGTTTCATCAACCTCTCGCCCGTCTCCAAAGAAATATTCTACGCAATTTTACGCGAAAACTAATCTAAAACTGTAACGACAGCTTTTAAGAAGAAGTTAAATTTATTTTCTTCATTTCATTTCTCTTATATTCTGTTCTAAGAAAGGCGTTGGTAATGGCGAGTAAACGAAGATGAAAATAGACTTTCCCGAATCATTCGGTACATTGTAAAATTTTTATTTCCCCTCGGTCGATAATAATTTCGAGAGTGCACATTTCACGTGCCCCAGTTTCTCTTCTAATTTAGTACTGAATTTTAAACGTTGTCTGTTTTAACTAGTTTCAATAATCAATTTTCAGCAATTTCCTGTCCATCAACCGCTAACGTCAGACTTCAAATGCAGCGAAATAAAAGTTGTAAAAGCCGACAGATTAGGAGACAATTCAGCGAAATTGTTTATACAGAATGTTAGGTAGGATTGGGGGAGGGGTGAAGGGAGGCAGAGGCCCTTGAAGGGGTGTTCACCCTTTCTCGACTCTGATCGATAGGGGAGAAACGACGGATGCTCCTCAGACGAGCCTTCAAGCCCCCTCCCCTTCGCCCCCATCGCTTCCCTCTCACATCCCGATTCGCGTTTATCTCCCTCGGGATCCCCTTAATTGCATTGTTCTCTCCTAATGAACCTGTTTTTGTTATAGAATACAATTAATCGGATACAACGGTTCGCGAAGGTGTAACACTTTGGATTTCCTGTCAGTATAATCCATCCACTGATCCGGTCTATTCGTTAATTATTCTTCACGTTTCGCCGAAACACAAACGAATCGCGGACAAATATTATATTACGACCCACCCTAATGAGAAATTTCCCGTGACTTTTGTCCGGAGATGAAATCTCGGCAATATCGTATTCAATGGCGAAATGTTGATTTCCTGAAGTCGGTAATTTCGATTATACCTGGAGCGATGTAGTCGGTGATTATAAGACTCCGCAGATTACCAGCGGGAAAGTTGAAGATCAGAGATTCCTGGCGGATCGGTAAAAGTATCCGTGGAACGGAATGAGATTCATGGATCACGTCCTGCGAACGTGGAATAGAAGTTCCTGGAGAAAAGCGTAAGGATGAAGGGCGAGAGCACTCGAATCGCTTTTCCTTGCCGACGTACCGCAAAGAAAAGAGAGATCTCCCGCTTTTTCCCACTTCTCGGTGGGACCTTCGATTCTCAATAAACCTTTACGAGAGAAGGGACCGGAGATCCATCGAAATTTCCGTTTGCCCATGTAAACTCCGGCTCGAAATCAATACGTGAAATTGACACCTGCGAAATTGCTCTTCAAAGAATTCCAACGCTGGTTTTCATATATCACAGGCTTGAACAAATTGTGACGATCAAATGACACGTGATAAATGCGATCCTGATTGGAACCTTCATGAGGACAATGAAGATCGTCAAGTTTTTACAAGTTTTATTTCCATGAATTACGTACTCGATGCTGACACGTGAAAGAGCTGAAAATAAACTGTCATTTCCAGTGTTACTTGTCGTAGGAACAAGAAAGGGGGCGAAATATCTGGGTCGGAGAAGAGGGCTATTTTTCAGCGGGGCAGGGTTGTATGGGGGAGGAGCGAGGAAGAGCGATTGGATCGTCCGGGGGACCGTCTTAGGAGTCCAATAATAATACAATAACCGTCTATGAGGGAGCACAATGGGGGACCAGTGGCACGAAAAAGGGGAGGTTAACGTTAACGATGTCGTAAGGAGGCAAGCCGTTCGATAAACATCGGCCAGACTGGAAAATATTACAAGTGGGGAATCTTTCTCACGACGATAGGCTGCTCGTTCCCCGACAAAAGGGCCTTTCACCGGAGCAACGGCTAATCCGCGAGCCTTCTTTTCTTATTCCCGCGGACATTCGATTTCCGACCACAAACGATCCCGATCCAAAGACACACATGCCAGACTCTTTGAAGGTACCCTTATTTCCAGGGAAATAATCGTCCGGGGACGTACAGCTTAGCCCTTTCGCTAAGAATCCTCTATATTATTCGCAGCCTCTTTCACGAGATTTTACGTTGTTAATTTCCACTGAATTCAAATACCACATAGCGATTTTGTGGTAAGTCAGATTTCTCATCAAAAACACAGTTATGTGTTGCAAGTTCTGTTTTCTGAACGTTTAAAATTTTGCTACCCGTAAAGTTAGCATTTTCTCGCTAATCATATCACGAAGTCACTTTAGAACCATTTATAGAACGGTTATGAATTTGCTTCACAGTCTTACAGTAAACTGTACCAGTCACTCCCGGCTCTAACTTTTCATCGCAACACAATTTTAAGTTCCTGCATTGGGAAGTAGTATATTTAAGGAGAAGCAAGGAAAATGGCCTCGAAATTCCCTGTCACTTACATACACAAACAATCTGAGCGTCAATAATATTAAATCGTTACCATGAAACTTGTTTAATAAAAATGCAATAACATTTATTAAATCAATCGCGGCATACAACAGGTTCAAATCATAAAATGCCTCTGAAATATCGTCCATTTCTCAGCTCTCAGAGCTATTTTTATGATACATTCCTGCACATTTCGCTTCACAGTTCAGGGGGATAAAATGATTGAACAACTACGGGATACGAGTGTAACGAGCAATCAGTAACGACCTAATTGAAAATCCTTGGAAAAGCGATAGGGATCCTGCGTAATCCCGTCTGAACGGCGCGAGTATAACGGGCTTTGCGCGCGCGGTACAATCGTCGGGATTCGATAATGCCCACTTCGCGAGATCGATGTCGCGGGGATAATTTTCCAAGGGTGGGGTGGGGGGTGGGGCAGAGGGGGTACAACACGTCGGACTGTCGTGCCGCGAATTTCAGGCCGCCCGGGAACCACGATTCTCCGTGCCAACGCGATTTAACGACACGGCCATAAAGTCACGTTCACGTTCCCGCGAAACTCCTCCCCCCTCTCACTGCCCTCTTCCCCGCTCGTCGGTCTTTTCGGACACGTTCCGTTACCGTTTATGACTTGCACGTGGTCGCAGCTGACGTACGGTCAGACGGCCGCAGGAAAAAACTCTACATTTCGGGCCTTCGTAAAAGAGAATCAAGTGGGCCGACCGAAAGCGCGCGGTCCGGCTGCCGAATAAATAGTCCTCCGCGGCTTAGCTATATTTCTCTCGCGGAAATTCCCTGCGGATTTAACTTCGTTACGATATTTATCGCGCCGACGATGATAACGGCGTTCCTTGAACGCCATTGAGTTAACATTGGGAACGCATAAAAGTATTACACCGATACCCCGGGGACATTTATTTGCCCGATTGTAATTAAAAATCGTCTGGCAAACTTGCGGAAAATATCGACATTATGGATCTCATCTTAGCGTCCCCTCGGTACTAGAAAGTTAATTTTCATCGTTACACTTCCTCACGTTTGAGCAGCCGGGGGTTGTGGGGGATTGGTGGCGAGGGGGCCGCAGAAGAGGGGGAAAGGGCGGAGGTCTTGGGTCTGGAGAAATGACTTTTCTTCCCCCGAGGGTATGTCTGCCACCGGAAATATGGATATAGGCAATTAAAATTGGGGGTGGGGAATTGTCGAGGGGTTAGAGGGAGCGCTTCACTCTACTTCAGATACCCTTCTGCATCTTAACATCTTCAACTTTTTTCAAATGAAAAAAAGAAAAAGATATCCCCCATCAAACGTACCAAGCGCGCAAAATTGTTTTATCGGTATACCCGATTGTTCGTGTGTAAAAACGAAAGAGCGAGTAAGCATAATATGCATATTTGTTTATCGATTCGATGTTACAAGCCCGTTCATGTGTTACTAATTCCCTACATGACGGTCTCGTTGTCCCACCGATGTACTAATCCGGTTTATTTTTTACACACACCGATGTAAATGTCCGGAGGCTAATTTATTTAATGCCACAGACACGCAACACTGCGAATATTTCAGCGGGAAGTCGAGAATGTGAATACACTTAACCATCGACGGAGGGGCTGGTAAATTTCATTGGCTTATACACTCGATAGACTTTTTATCGGATCAAAAGGTAGAAAAATAGTTGGCCAGGTGTCGACTTATTTTGCGTGGATGAATGACCAAGGGGCGAGGCGGAGGTTTACGAGGAATTAATATTTTATCGAGCACGTAGACCTACTTTCCTTTGGAGGCTCGTTGAAATTACGGGAAGAAGAATAGCACGTTAGGAGGCGGGTATTAATTAAGGCCCGGCAAGTCACGTCGACCTACATTACGAAAGCCCATGCTGGAAGCAGCTTCGAGCGGAATAGGTACACTTTGGCGCGCTTTACACTTCATTATTTGAAAATGTGAGGAAACGGCGCGAGCTGTCTCGGGCGTAGCCCATGGCGAAATTCCGAATTCGTTTCCGGCGTACCGAGTGAGAACTTTCCGCCGGGTATCGGTAGCGGGATAATTAAACGCATAATTAATGAACACATGTGTTTGCCCCCGGACAAAATTTCCATTCGTGAGCACATCCACCCAAGAGAGCGACAACACCTACAGCTAATTGGGATACCGTTACATTAATGTCCCCCCGCGACCCTGTTCAGCAAACCCTCCCCTCCCCTTCCCTTTCTCATCCCTTCCCTGAATTTTTACACCAACGACTGTTGCACTTGCCGCCCCTCCCGGCGATATCGATTTTAAGTCGCGTCGAATAATTGCCGAGTGTGGAAAATACGGAATTAGTTCTGACGGGCAGCGTTAATCGGAAATTCATATCAGCACGCGGGAGTTTGATAAATACCGACTTCACGAGTTTCCATTATTCCCCCCTGGGGCTCAATAAGAGCAGACAAAATGCAGAAAAATATTCGTAATAGCAATTCATTGCTGGTCAATGTTACGATCTTTCTTTACCTAATGTAAAGTATTACGTTGAGGAGTTTGAGAATTAATCTTAGGATTATCTTCTCGTGGAAAATTAATTAGACGCTGCGTGTTTCCCTTTCTCCCTTCTGCAATTAAACGTTCGGCAAACTTCCGCGTTCAACAATCCCTGTTGTCGGCGAGTCGCAAATACGAAAACAAATGGTCCATTTTTCAAGGAGGTCTGGCTTTAGAATGATTCGCTGCGGACATTGCCGGCTAATCCCATAAATTCTCCGTCCACGGGGAAACGATCGCCGCGGAAACTGCTCTATGAGCATAGATAATTCTAGTGGCCGGAAATCGATCGCTGCAGATATTTTCTACTGGAAAACCGAGTGGGCGTTCCGATGTCATCGATACTCGACCGACCGGATAAATACGTTCCTGGAAAAACGATTGCTCACTATATTCTTCCCCTTACCTACGAGTGTTGGCCATCTTTTCCTCCTTCGCCCTTTCCCTCCGCACGAGCTCGTAAAAATGCCATCTCGTCACGTACATTTTAGAGAAAGTCGAGTCAAGCGCGAGAGAGGAAGAAGCTCGTAAGAAACGTAAAAATGAAAAAAGGGCAAATCATATTATAACGGTGAAAAATGGAAATTGTGGAAATCGGTGTTTCGGGGGAATTGTTGATAATATTTCCAGTGCTTTGGGAGGAGTTGGTTGCACCGTCCTTTTGGCAGTTGCTGGTAATATCATGTAATACCTATGCAGCCCTGGTCGCGCACTACGTCTACCTTTTCTACTTACGTGCTATATGCCGGCTGCATTTATGACGTCTACCTAGCCTAGCGCTGGCTTTACTTACGACGAACGAGAAAGCCGAATGAAAAGGAAGGAATCTTCTTCCGGCTGCTACACAATTTAAACTCTTACGTGCCACATATGCTCTCCGTTGTACGCAAGAAAAGTAATTCTACGACATAATCCGGCCGCAGACAAATCTCGAAAATGGAAATAATTCACAGAGAACGAAAGTGCGTGTGTAAAACATGCACGATAAAGCTAATGTTTTCCGGTATTCTCGATTCGTTGGACAGGAATTTTATCTCGGGACAGTGACGTCAAGAATTGTCATTACAATTAGCCCGCGAAGTAGTTGTAGCGTGAAGTCGCGCTAAATTAATTTGCAGAGCGTGTAAAGATAACATTAATTAGCACCTGAGAAGACGGCAGTGAATAATTCGCAGATGTACGGGATATTCGGCGGTCCTCTTAATTGCTGTCGTGCTTACCTTGTGCGCAAACTTGGCCGGCTAAATTGGCCTTTTGGCGCTCGATATTTCTAGTACATTACTTCCGGTGGCGGTGTCGTCAGCATATCGACCGTTTAAAAGCAGATTACGTCGATGGATCGGTCAACTTTTTAATAACCGGCCCGGCCGTAGTTGGATGATTAATTCCCCGAGTTTTCGCGTTTTATGCATACAAATCGGCCACGGTTTTCCAGGTTGACGAACCCGAGCGAGCCGAGGTCGTAACGAGCGTCGCCGAGGGCTAAAAAAGATGCCGGGCGAAGGAGAAATAAAAAATAGAGGAAGAGTGTTTCCGGAAAAGCGTCGGCCTTTTTCCAGTCTGTTCGCGTGGCTCTACGGGCGGACCATTACTTCTTGCCCCGTGTGCATAACTCCTCGAATTATGCGCCGCACGTCGAGCTAACGCCTAGAAACGACGAAACTCAATGGCCAGCGCGGCATAAAGCCCGCCGCCAAATTAGTTCGTTATAATGCCCGTATTAAAGGATTTTCCCCATTGCTGTCCCCCCCCCCTTCCTTTCGCTCCCCTTTCTCCTGCTTCCGGGGAAAGGTAAAACGAAGGATCGCCGGATCTCGCAGGCTCGTCTTCGCAGGGGATAGGTTGTTGCGATAAAAAATAGCGCAGAAACGGTAAGTCGATTGGAGTAACGGCCACGTAATTACGTACCGAAGGTTACTGGCTCTCTCTTCCTTCCTGGCACAAACTCTCCGGCGCCGGATTACGCAGTAAATTTTTCCTAGAATAATCCGCCGAATGGTCTACTTAGGTTCAACCACTCCGCTGCATGAAAATCGCTGTATCGTACGAGCGGGGGATGAAGCTGATTAAATTTGCGAGCATGCAAGTGCGGCTCTTCCTGCGAAGAAATGTCGAAACACCGGAAATAGACGGTACGGTAATAACGAAGCAAAAGCCAGCGCGACCGTAAATCTCATCAAAGTAAGCGACTTTTCATACATAATCTTAATTTTAGCCTAGGATCAAAATAAATATACCACTTTATCCCGCGGCTATCTCGGCTTTATACGGCCGACCTACATTAACGACGTTTGATAAGGCATGCGACCATATTTTTACTAATAAAACGCTGCAAGTTGCAGTAAAAGTTAACAACCTTTGTACCGAGATATCTCGTAAACGTGTAACATTAATTATAAGAAACCAAGCAGGGCATAACCCGTTTAAATATCCCGTTCGGCTGATTAAGCAATAAAAGGTATATTAGTCTTATTGTCCATAATTCCAAAGTGTCTTCCAACATCGTACTTTCTCTGTCCTGTTAGTCTAAGTAATCATAGTAAAATGTAAGTTTGAAGAGAGCGACGGAATGTCTGGCTTTTTCTCGCTACAATATGAAAGGATTTTTCGATCACCTTTGGGAGTAAAATTTCCGCGTGGTATGAGGCACCGCGACAAATGCAATTCTCATCCACCCCAAGGCAACGTTTCTGAAACGCCACCAATCTTTTTCGGTTTTTCCATCACGCTCTGCTGCTACTTTACTTGATATCCTCGCCTTACGTTCAACTCCTACACACATACACACACATGCACGTACCTACAATAAAATCGTGAAATTTGATTAAACACGTAGATTTTGATTTCCTGCGATTTAGTATTACATGATTTTCTGCCGTGATTCTTAAGAGGATCCTCATTAGGATCCTATCTCGATTAAGGTTAATGGTTAGCATTTTACAAGGCTACATTAAGCATCGTTATTTCGTTACTCGTAGCTCGGGTCGTAATGATTGAATTCTTCGTGGAGCCGGTGGATCTAAAATAAGCGTCGACGCCATCGCCGGCGACTGGATTATACGGAATAAGATCGATATTCAGGCGACACTTCGCTCACGGAAAGAGGTGAAAACGAGGATTGACGGGAGCGCATAAATAAGTGAATTCGAACGGGTACGTCAGTCTCGTGATTTTCATGAAACTTTAATACGTCCGCCACGGCGGGCGTGCTGCGAAAGTTCTTTTAAAGAAATTGCTAAATTGCCGTTCCAGTCTGCGCTTCGCCCACCCACCGAGTCTTATCGCAGATAGAGAGAGAGATGTATTATGCAGGAAACAGGCACACCGCAGGCACTAAGGGAAAAAAAGTGGCTCAATCGAAACGGGAGTAGAAATTGGAGGATACGGGAATTTGCATATCATGTAAATTCACCATAATGTCAACTGAATTACGGAAACCTTTGGATGGAGTAGCACTGGCGAGTCATCGACATTCCGAACGGACCATCTGTGAGGACAATCCGTAATAAAAGAAAAGGCAGTTGGATCAAATTCCTACAATGAGCGACATTTCATAAAGCGGATATTAAAAGAGTTAGATTCTTGTCTTTGAACAATAAAAGATTGCCCGATCCTTGCACCAGCAGTTCTTGTATTTTAACAGCCAGTTGTACAAAACGTGAAGGACGAACTTTCGATAAGAGCGTTAAAGAAAAATCGAGGGAAATCTGACATAAATCCAAGGCGAATGAAGATAGAGGAAACCATCTCGCGAGGATTTCAAAGAAGTCCTCCTCGTGATTTCTTACCTTCGTCCTATATACAATGCCATTTCGATGATGAAACGTGTTTGACAGTACCACTACAAACTCGGCTCTTTAATTACAAAAGCTCTTATCCTTAATTAAAAACGTCCTCGTACATTGCTAGGAGAAGCTTTAGTTACCCAAGAACAAACTGACGTCGCAGGAATAGCTAAGATATTTTCTAAAATTCCCACGCGACTGTTACGACTAATGTTCGAAATTGAGATGTCCTACTGGGATGCCGTTAAAACGCACTGCTACTTCTTTTCGTCGGGACTGGCTTTTTCGTAGTTTCGCCCGACGTCCGGCTGAATAAATTCAATTCCGCCGGCATCTCGAGGACGTGGGCAAAGGGGAGGGGGGAGAGGGGATGGACGTTCCGTCCGGCGTCCAGGCAATACGGGATTACGAGGGGAACGGGGGTTCCTCGTCTGTCCTTTCCACGGGTATAAGTGGAAGCTTCTGATGGTCCGTCAACGGGCTGAGAACGATCCTCAAGCTCGAATCGTCGATCCGGCAATAGCAACAGGCTACCGCATTTTGTGGATCGCTGATCCATTGTAGCGTGCGATGACGTTGCTTCGCGGACCGGTGCCCTCGGACTTGTGGAGTTCCTCTTCAACGTTCGCGGAAGCGCCTAATAGAACTCCCGGAAGGAGGAATTTTCCGACCTCGACCAAAGAAATCCCCTCGAGGGCCACGAAAAACGACCAACACGACGACTTTTCAAACCGAATTCATTCGTTGTACCGCCAAATTGTCCGCCCCGTAATACTCGATACGTCAATAAAACTACAAATTCCGAAATGACGTGTGTACGCTCTGAACCGTGTTATTTATTGCTCCTACGACGTATTTCCCTATCTACAAACTTATGGAGCAGATGTAAACGTCAAATCCAATCGTACGTTTTTTTTGTTGCAACCCGCTGGATTTTTTAACACCATTCAATTTTTTAGTGGAAACAGCCTTTCGATGCTTAACGGTCCGGTAGTCACATGGAATAAATCGAAAATACAGCGTTCTTTGAAGGATATTTCGAGCCTCGTCCAGTGAATTTCCATAAAAAAAAGTTCCTCTTTATGTGGCACGCCGTGTTCTGCATGTACAGGAAGCTTTTATTAAAAGCCAAAATTTCAAACACGAGAATCGTAGTCCTTCGGTTAGTCGATCAGTTGTTACAACTGCACAAGTTCAAACGGTTTCGAAACGGAACGTTCCATCAATCTGTTCGTAAGTCTCTTGTTATTTAGTGATAATCGTGGAAAACGATACTGTCCCGCGTTGTCATTTCACGAGTGAAGCACATTTTATCCCGGCATAATACCTTTCTATCATAGGTAGTTGCTCGAATTGATTGAATTCGATAATCTCCGGAAAGCGGGACATGAGGTCGCAGCTGTACGAGGGCTTCTTTCGTTTCTATACACTGTAATTCGAGAATCAATTCCGCGCGTTGGGGTTGCCGAGATCTTCGACCAATCACGGCCGACTCATCCCACTCGCGGATTGTGCCGTAGGAATGGAGCGAGTGGAAGTGAAGAGCAATCCTTTCGTCTTCGCGGCCCCTGTGAATCTTGCATTCCCGCTTCTTCCGGGCTATTAGTACCTGTCGTAAGATATAGAGAAAACGAGAAAGGCGCCGGCAGTCATGGAACTCGGCGCGGGGCGGCCCGGAGAGATGGAAGAAGGGGGGAGGGGAGGGAAGGATCGAGAGAGGAAGCCCGAGGGAGATACAGGGAAGGGATGGGAAAGTACAGAGCCGAAAGATTCGCAACACCGGAGCCCTGTCTTCCCGCACAATGAGGAGTTTTCGAGGCGTCGGTCGGTTCCCTGCTTTTCCCTGGACCGCGTTTTTGCCACGCTATTTGTCTCGCCGCGTCTTCCCCCTCCCCTCCAGCCCCCCTACTTTTTCCCATGCGCCCGGGGAAGAAAGTGCGACGTACGGCGAGTTTGCGGCGAGGGATCGCAAGGCCACCGAGGACCCTTGTTTGTATCCTTTAGTAACGGCACATAACTCTGTCAAGTGGTGCCGCGAGGAGAGATGCAAACGCGGAAAAAGGGGTATAGGTGCGGACTCGCAAGGGTTTATATATATATATATATGTATATATCGGGAATCGCTCGCCCGAAGGCACCGGAGAAATGTTTGGCCACGGCGCCCAGGGTATCGGGAAACGAAAGTTTACCGTTCGAAATCGATTCTCTGGGCTGTCTAACGGAGCTGGTTAAAAAAGCATAACACAGAACCGTACAGTATCATACTCCGGCAGAACTGCACAGCTGAGCACGGGGAAAAATGGACAATAAAGAAGGATCGTTTGGCATGAAATATGACGTCCTAGGGATGTGCGTAATTAGCCATTGCTCGGGAAAGGATGCACTCGAGTCTTAACCGGTGCCAAGTGTGAAACGAACGTGGTATTCGTTGAATAAGAAGCAAAAGGACGAGCAAGCGTAGAGCCTGAAGGAAGCTGGCACAGCGCTTTACATTTAGTCGGAAACGTTGAAATGATGGGGGTACTGAGAACAGGGCCGTGCAAGGGAGAAGCTCGTTTCTATGTCGCTGAGGCACATTTAACAAGAAAATTAGCGACACTTCAGGACGTACAATCCACAGCACTTTCAGTTAGCATCGTGTTCATGCTGCGAAAGGTCACAAAACCCATAACTACTGCGTCACATTGCGAGTTTCCTAACACTAAGGCAATTTTCCCTTACGCAACGAAACGAAGAAAGACACAGTTGAGAAGTAATAAGTAGATGTAACGAATTGAAAAGACTCCTTTATAAAAATACGCATTGGCATTGTCTACATCTCGAGTTTTTTTCCTCGCGAAACAATAAAAGGGGAATACTGGTGGAGTCAGGCAATAAAGGCAGAATATGCTTTTTCAGGGAAGATCGATAGCCCCAAACCGTAGAAATCCCCTGCATATCTCCAAATTCTTCAGCTCTGCAACAATCCCGTGAAGGCTATTTTCGCGAAAACACTTTAGAAATTGATTTACACGCGGATGTGAGGTGTACAAACGTGTGTCTTGATTGTACAATTTCGTAGAACGCGCCTTCCTTCTGTCCTCTCCCCCCTTAGCTTCTCGACAGACGGCAGTTAGTCGGTGGACCGCCGCGAAAATTTTGATGCACCGTAACTACAGGAATTATCATGTAAATGGCATTCTCGTTGCATCGTTGTGTTTTCCCTGGCTGCGGAGCCACCTTGCGCCAGTGATTTACGCTCGTTGTGTGCGCAACGTTGGTATTCAAGGGTCGTGCAGAAATACATATGTCCCAGATCCGACCCGGTGTACAGGGTGAGTCATCGAAACTGTCGCCTTCCTCGGCGAACTTCCGTTTAGCCCGAATTCTTCATGAGAAATGTCCGCCCTAACACACCTCAATCCACGCCTAATTTTTCCTACTCTTCGGTCTTTAAAAACAGTCAGTTTAGCTTAGCGAAGTTAGGGACCTGTATCAGACCTTCAACGTCGCGAACATTTATCAAGTAATTGCTACAAATTTTGTTTGTTACAAAGTATGATAAAAAAATGGTACTATCACGAATCGTTACTGTTGGGTTGGAAATTTGTTACTCACCCTGTATGGCCTGTATCGCAGTGCCTTGTATTCACACGGAGGCCAGGTGAATGCGAATAATTGTTTCATTTACTGTAGATTTACGTGCTTTTAAACAACACGACGGCAGTGCATTACAGAGCGTCCTGTGCAACAACATTGCTTGCTTGATCCTTTGCAACACACAAGTATATTTCTAAATTCTTGTACCATTTTAGATCCACACTGTGTAAAAACAATGTACATTAAAAGTTCTTCTCTGCGCATTTCTCAGAATTTAAATGTCTATGATATGTCATTGAAATCGAAAGATTCACGTCGAAGAACCTTTGTTCTTAAATTAAATCCAGATATACAATTCTGATCTTGTGAACATTCGGTTTACCCATTTTTCTTGAATGGAAGGTTTTGGGAATTAGTAGTCTGTTATATCGGAACTCAATGGACGGCGTACAAATGATAAATGTATGGATTAATGTTAGCCCATTGTCAATTCGTTTCGTATTTCAAATATGGTATAACGAGATTTTCGCTGAATCTATAACAGAGGTACTTACAACAGGTGCAGATTGATTTTGAAAAACCTAACACAGTTAAAATTAATTAATAAAAACAGTTACAAGTTTCGTTGTTTTACGATTTAATTGCAAGGACGTTGAAATACGGCTGTACCAATTATTTATAGAATCGCTGCTGTATGTACAGGATGGTTCGTTTCAAACGTCCATCTTTGTTAGCTTTCAAATTATCATATCCAACAATAATCTCGTTAGATGGAAATTTCTGGTTTGCAGGAATATCCTCGTAGAAGAAATTGAGTGACGTATTACCGACAGTGATTGGGGCCATTTGGGAAATGTAGATATAATAATTTGAAAGGAGACGAGGATGGAAATTTCAAACAGCATGTCCATTCTTTGTGAACTCTTTTGTATAGACATTCCGTTGCGCTTTTCTTTCAATCGACTGACTCATTGTACGACAGGTTTCTCCCCCATAACGTAATGGTTCTTTTAATTGGCTTATCGTTAATCGAATTCCTTCCGGTTCAGCGAATCGAGTCTGCATTCTACTATTTATTTAGCATAGACCTGTGTTGCTTTACAAAGCAAAACGAAAAGTCAACGAACAAACTCGTTGTTTTCTATGAGAAAAAGTCATAGACAAACAGCAGGTCTGATAACAATATTCCATTCCACCGGCATACCGTACTTCAATTCAGTTGTAAAGAAGAACAGGAATGCTATTCCCGTAGAGAGCAGATAATCTCGATAAAGATAATGAAATATAATAAAACATTGTCCGGTGCTCGAAAGACGGTTAATTAAAAATTCCATTTTCTTGCTTTCTTATGCAAAGCGCAAAATACGTTCTGACGGTGGAATAAATTACGGGCTAAAGTGGACAAAACCAACAAGCGGAAGCCTCAATTAAGGGAGACGTGGTGCGTTGTTTTCAGGAAAAGCTTTGACGGGCCATCGTTAGTCAAGGAGTGTTGGAGAGCATGGTTTCACCGCGTCTGCTGTTCTCGCGAAACAGGCGCGTCTTCAAATATTAACAGTACGCCTCGTACGTATCCGAAAACCGTCATTGATAAGATAAATACAAGCAGAATCGTGCGAACGTGGAAGCCCGCCTATCCCGGCGCGCGCTTATTAACTGCGCAAATAATAGTTGAAAAGCCGAGGGGAAGGAACTGTTCCCGCGCGATTGCATACAACATTTCGCAGTAATTGTATTCGGGGTTCAATGAACGCGAGGCAGAGATCGAAACTCTTCCGAAATTTCAGGGCCGAACAATGGAAGCCGCCTCTGAATGGAATCAGTTTAAAACTGTGCAGACTCCTTGGTAATTGCGTCAGGAAGGACTGCAGTAATTGTTATATACCGAGTAAACTCCGACCCGGTCCTTGTATTTCGCGGCATAAAAGCTCCAGTCTACGCCGACGACGCTTTGCGTGTGAAACTGCCGGCCGAACTTTCCGAAAAATCAAACGCCAGGAAAAATAGCTGCCCTATCTACACGCTTACAATACCGCGTAAAACTTTTTCAATGGACCTAGGAAATTTCAAACATCTCACAATGGATAGTACAACGTTCATTAACTGATTATAAAATTCATTAATCACAGCATTCCAAGACTTTTGCGAGCTAAAATTCCTTTGAACGGACTTTTCGGCCTGAAATTGACTGGTCCTGTAATTGCCGAAGCGTTTCGCATGTTTCAGTGGACTGACGGTAACAAGTTCCTGTCGCAAGGCAAACGGCAGCGCATGATTCCGCTGTAATTAGGTTCATTATGCGGGGGAAGGACTCATGGCCGTAACTACTGCAAAGATACGGAGCGTCATGCATTCCTCTTAATCGGACAGCGTTTGATCGGAGACCGGTATGTGCGTCCATCGAGCGTTCGCAGTTGGTAGTGTTGGTCCGAAACGCAGCGACAGCCAACGCGGTGATGAACCGTGTATCCGATGAGCATCCTCACCGATATAACCACAGCAACCCTGGATATCTCCTCAACTCACTTCTCTAATTGCAACGCGAGACCCTGCTCGATGCACGTCAGCTTGTCCGCTGGATAATCCTGTTTCGGCCAATTTCTGCGCTCACGCGTTACTCTCATAGTCCAATCGTCATCGAGTCCGCGCTTTTCTCCGATAAATGTCAACAAACCCGCGGGCTTATGGTTAAGTCATACGAAGTGCTGGGTTAAAGGAAAACTCAGAGAACACAAGCAGCGAGAAATCACAGTGGCAGGTGGTTATTTTTATTGCCGCTTTTATTATTTGGAAAACGGCAAGTTCATTTTTACATAGCATCTACGCCCGCTGAATATGCATGTATGTTGCATACGAATCCTGCATTGTATATTCTGTGTGGCATGTAAACACAGGGAAACATTGCATGGCAGACACATTTGCATACATGCTTCCCGCGGCAATTGCTACAAAAGTAAAAGGATTCAAATTTACCCCTGTTTCTTGGGCTTGTTTCGTGCATCCAGAAAAGACGTTCCACGTGTTGTAACATCGATACCCTTTCAGTGATTTTTCAGTGATTTTTCAGTGATTTTTCAGTGATTTTTCATTGATTTCCTAATTCCTCGTATACGCGCCGGGGGTAGATATGTACGTGGATAAATTTTCCATAAATTCCATGTGCCATCGACGCATAGAAATAGCTATCGTAAAATCGGGGGAGGGGCGCATGTTTTATGAAGCGAGAAATAAAGTTATTCGCGCGGAATCGGACGCGTTGATCCTCAACGTCGCAGGCCTGAAAATCGTAGGTAAACGTTAAAATGCGAGGAGACCGTGCAGGCTAAATCCAATATCCAATCTGCGTACTCCTAACGATGCCGTCCAACTAGAGAGGCCCGAGAGCACAATAAAACATCGAGCGGTGGGATGAACGCCAAGTTGGAAATAAAAATCGCTAATTTCGTTCGTTAACGCCCGCGCCGTTTCTGCGTTCGACTACACTCCGCGTTAATTCCGGCCAACGAGAGCGTTAAATCGGGAACGAGCATTTTTCACGGTCGCCAGTCACGCTGAAACACGCTTCAAAAATCAATATTAAGTGCAAACGTCGCTGCGATGTATCCCGGAATTAGAGAGATCGAGCCCGCTCTAACACGAAAATCTAACTTCGATCAGTGCACGCTCATGAACGTTGGACGATAAAATTGACGAACCGTCAACGTTTGGTAAGAATTACTTACAGCCGTGCATGAAATATAGGACATTGAGGTCTTTTCTGTGGAACAAAGGAACAAGCTTCCGGACAAAGTTGGCCGACTATTTTCAGCTATTCCGAATCCATTATCGCGGTTCCATCCCGGGGTGCCTGAAGTCGACTAGCGGGCAATGCATCATTGCTAAAGCGCAGGCACGGATTGCCGATCGTTCCCTAACTCCTCAGTTCCCCACGTTCCAATTCGGTTGTCCGCCTCTGCCGGATTCGACACGGCTCTTCTTCGTTGGTTCAGAGGAGGGAAAGAGAGGGAGAAAGAAGCGGGGAGGGGCCTGAAGGAGAGGGTGAAGGAGGGCCAAGGAGACGGCACGGGGCTTCCCCATCGCGACTCTCACAGACTCCTATAAATCAAACTTGCCGAACAAATCGCTTCCGTAGATCCCGCGGCCGTTCCAAACGCTCTTCTCGTTCTTCCATTTTTCTCGCTTTCCTTCATTTCCACTTTCCTCCCCCACTCTCCCCGCTCACCGAGATCACGCGAAATTAAAATCAAATGTGCGTAACGTAGGGGCACATGATATTGATTCGTCGAAATCACTGCTAAATCATTTCAGTTTCTCTATAAGGCATTTTAAATTGTCCATACAGTTTGAAGGAAGTACGTGTCAGAGGAATATAGCTGCAGTCACGTACGTTCTTCCTGTGCCAAATTTCATTTATGCCTGGCAAACTGGTCTTCGGATAAATTAGATATAGGCGGAAGATGGACAGATACGTGGGTAAATAAATACATACAAGATATATATATAAATACATGTGTTACCATTTATAGTCAATAAACATGGTAGCATGTAACGCAGAAGTGTTTCCTCTTTAATATTCCTCTCCTCTAAAAATAATCTGATCTTTCCTTTTTTCGCATTCAATATTTCTACGCCTTTGGCGTTTCTACGAAAGATTCGAAAGTTTCTAAGGAACGAAGCAAAGGGTAAGCTGATTCACGGGGTTCCATCTTAACTCGATGTGAACGATGATACATTTCTAGCCGTTTACTAATGTATTCACGGTTGCCTGCATCATTCCTCGATTTCATACATTTCTTCCCCTCGAAGAACGCCGCAGGACGTTTTCCCGAATCTTTCCATCCTCCAATACCCAACGTTCGGAAGCCGGGCCGAATTTTTCCGCGATCGTTATTCCTCGTATTTTCAATTTATATGAAAACTTGGGCGTCGTCTTTGGCTCTTCCCCGAAAATTCTCTCCTTCACTGGCGTCCCTCTTCTTAATTCCCCGTAAAATCCATCGACACAAGTCTAACGAGACTTTTCGCAGAGCCGAAACTTGGGTCCTTCGGATGAGCCCGACGTGCAACGTGTTTCGGACGGATAATTCAGCTGCTGTGTGGCCGACGTCGTTTGTTGGGGTGAAAATTTGCCTCGACGCCTTCTTCAGCGCCGTCGTTGACACGTACCGCTCGTAGTTTCGTAAGGCAAATGTTTCGTTTCTCGCATTCTGTCGAGGGGCAGGACAAGTTTCCCGTTGAAACGCGAAGTTGATGAAGTGCGAATGACTGCAAGGACCTACAACATGCAGGCTTTCGCGTGGTCGAACAACACTGAAAGTCGGCCGAGTACAGCGGGAGATGACGTCCCCCTCTCCCCCCGTCGGCCCTTCACCCCTAACTTTGCCGTACACAACGGACCGTGTCGGGATAGGGTCGACACGCTCTACCAACCTTCCCGCGCCCGACATCTTCATCATATCGAACGTGCCTTCGTGCTCCCCGCATTTTTTATGGCTCGAATAGGAGCCTTTAATAATCGCCGGAGAAACACGGATTCTGGGAAAGCGTAAAAAGTCGGAGAAACCGCGGCGATGGCGCGGTACAAATATGAAATTTATCATTCAATGAATTTTTATCACTCGACGAATCGAGGTGGATAGGCATATTTCGATGGAACTTCTCCGACTATTTCCGCTAGAATAATTTTGCAAGTAGCCCTCGCCTAGGCATATACGTACCCATTGACATAGTTCGAGTACGTAACAATGCAGTTCATTATATCGGACCTACCTTGCGGGGAAGTGCGGCTTGGGCAAAAGCACATACATAATATGCCCGGCGAATGGCAGTGTAAATGTTCCGATCGAGGAAGAGAAGGACGACCTTCCAACTATGCAGGCTATTCGACTCAACTTCCGGCGAATCTGCAATTCTAACTCGACTAATTGAGAAGCAGGGATACCTTCGACGAAGCCCAGCCCGGCTGATGATACACCGTCAGCTAGTTAACGCCGGCGGGTAACTATATACGTCGACGTATGCTTGCACCTATGTATGTGCCTCTGGCCGTCACGTCAAGTTTCGTAAACATCGTTCAGCGACCATAACTTCGTAGGTATATACCGCGGTACGTAGGGCCTGCGCCCGGTTCTCGGCCAACTTTCGCCGACAATTAACGAATCAACAATCGATCCGACCCTCCCCGCGCGAATAAACGATCCAGCCCCTAAGCCCACTAATGGCCCAAGGATTAAAGCAGACGCAGAGGGCTGACCCAAGGGCAAAAGTGCGCAGAATAATCCTCAAAACTCGGTGCTCATTGTAGGGGCAGTAAAATGAAATGATGACGAAAACCACGGGAATATTCCTGTCAAGTGTGCGATAATCCTTGGGGCTTGGCTGAGACGTGGGCGTGTACGGAGTATCGTAAATCAATGGTTTGCCGGACACTTGGAGGCGGAAAGTCTGGTAAATCCCTTAAATTGAGAGTGACTCGGGGGGTCCGACGTGTGAGGCAGTTCCGCGGACAGTAGGATACCCTAGCCACGCCAATGGAATTCTGAGCGACGTGTCTGTGAGGACCGCGACAGCAGCCAGTCGATACATCCACGTCTTTCGGCCCCCTCTACCCCCCCCCCCCCGTCCTTCCCTCGTCGATCCGCGAAGAAGAGGAACGTGAAACGAATCGAGTTAGCTCGCTCCTCGTGCAGATTCCGCGCGGGGATTTACGGTATCTACCTACTCTTCTTCCACGGCTACACGTTGCGATAAGATCGATTGAGTTCTCGGCAAAATCTATCGCTTTTTCTAATATTGTCTTCTGTTCTCAGTGCCGATCTACCGACCTGTTGTGTTTTTTTTCTATCACGATTCAGCGTGTACACTCGGAGACTCGAAACGAAAGCAGAACAGAGTGCCAAGAGGGCCAAAATCGATTCCTTTCGATTGATTCTTTGCGCAACATTGTTCCGTCGATCAAATTAGCCGGTTAAAAGAAACGAGAGTAAAAATGCCGGTACACCGAAGGCTCATTAACTAGTCGGAAGGTGTTTCCTTGACGTCAGTGATGTGGTTTGCTTGACGTCATTTCCGGCTTTGCCACTTTCCTACCAGAGCATCGACGTTCGCTGGTTCGTCATTAGAAACCCTTCGGGTTTTCCATTTAGTTACTCGAGAATTAGGCAAACTGAATTTCATCGTGGATTACCGCAGAGTCGATTTTCCATGGCGTAGAACCTACACGAAGAGGAACCTTTCACCGTCCAACCACATTCGTACGAAGCTTCGCCGTCTATCAAACAGAGAAGTACCGTCGTTAAATTCCGCAGGGAGACTAGCGAAGCACTAATTACTCCCGATAGAAAATATCTCATTATGTTTTACCTGCGGCCCAAACTGTCCTTCTAACGTTTCAATACCTTTCAGTATTACGGAAAGCTGTATTCATTTAATTTTTATCGAGTATAAATTACCTGTAATATGCGGCTTATCTGCTGTCTGTTTTAACGAAATAAATGGCAAAATCATACAGCGTGGTTTCGGGTCAAAGAATAAATTGTTTTATGCACAAGTTTTCCCTCTCCAATAGCAACGCAATGGCGCATAAAATGCAGAAAGGCCATTAATGTCATTGAAGTTTCTCATTCCGTCATTCAATAACACGCTCTCGAAATATCCTACCCATTTCAGGACCGTAATGATGCGTTGTTTAATCAAGGATTTATGTGTTTTTAAGCGCTCGGATAAAACCGAATCTCGCAGTGCGTGTTACCGGGGGTGATTATTTTTCCCCGCTTTTTATGATTACATACATATTGAATTCCGCGAATAGGCGGATTGTACGTTAAGAGGATATTCACATTTCTCTTCTACAGAATTCAGCGGAACAGTGTATTTCAACGAACGAACAATGTAAAAATTGATAGCCAATATTTATTTTGCAATCGATCGATTCCAGTTTTTCATTAGAGAAATTTAAACTTGCGATTATTCTGCTCAGTGAACTGGTATTAAATTTAATGGTAGAACATGTCTACTTTTTGCACACATTAAACTACAAGGTCAATTTGCTGCTCCTGCTAAGTCTTTGACGAAGACTCTTTCGTTGAAGGATTCTAATGATATCGCTCTACAGGTTTCCTGCACAATAATGATCCGAAGCTGCGAAAAATTCGAGGAGAAGCAAGACGAAATTTCCATCGTCGTCCGCGGAAACAGAAAACGTATTTCCTAAAATCACGAATTACCTACTGTCCTACACGAAATTCCCATGGAGAACTGTTGTTTAAGTGCCGGTCAAATGGATCGTTCGTAACAACGTAGTTTGATTACACGGCAGTATTCCGTGGAGACGAGAGTCGTGACAGCGGGAAGAAGTTTGACAAGCAAGTCCGAATGTACGGGAAGGCCCTCGTACGTCAAGGTAATTAATTCGAGTCCAACTATCTTGGCAACTATCTTCGCGGTGGCTCCCGGCTGCATGAAATGCGGCAATCTGTCCGCCGTTCCTTCCGGTCTAAGTATGGCCGGTGAAGTTTGTCCGAGATTAGGTGCCACGCGGACGACAACGACCGCCGCCCATTCAGTCGTTTGCACTGGCTGCTCCGCTTTCACGTCCCCCCAGATTCAACCCCCCCTTTCCCCCCTACCCCTAACCGAAAACGACCGGCGGAATAATAAGCGCCGAGACTACAACGAAATGGCGTTGGCGCGTGTCAACGTCATTATGATATACATATTACAGCGAAATGCATAACCGTACTTGCCGGCAAAGCGAGGGCCTTTAATGGATTACCGCATTATCCTTTACAATAGATTCCGGCACGAGATCGCATCGTTCATTATACAATCGGAAGATATAGTAACGAAGCGAAACGAGAAATGCGGAAGCCTTCGGCGAAGGATATTTTAATGACCAAGCCGCGGGGAAATGAAAATCATCCTTTAACTATTGTCCAGCGAAAATAAGTACCCAATGACGGGAATTATTTTTCTCTCGTCGATACGAAAATCATGATGGAGAGAAGAATCGTTTGATTTTGCTTAACTTCGTCGTTATTCGCGGGTTAATTTCCCGTCGCAAGAAGAAGGGGGTTTAAGGAAAATTCGCAAAGACGGAGCGCTCACTTGCACGTTCCGTCGCCTTCCGGTATGATCCATCCCTTTTGTAGGGAAGTCGACGGTGGGGAAACTCCGGCCGTAACGAGGCTGCACTTACCTTGATCGTTATCACGGTCTTCCCCCTCGCCATTCTCTTTCATCAGCCGCGTTTCAGGGAATTTTCGCACGCGGGTGAGTGAGCGGGGAGGGAGGGTGAGGGGTTCTTCTTCTGCGGCGGACATCGCCGGGGAAACTCTTGGCTGTTCATTGTCAGATCCGATTCCCCCGGGGAAACTCACGCGATGTTGCGTTTTAGCCGGTTCCCCGCGGCGAGCTCTTATGTTTTTACCGGGACGATCGTCGGCGAAGAATCGGCCGACCGATGAACGTCCGTTGTAATTGTCCTAATTCGCGTCTGCCGTGCAAGACTCGCCGAGGGAGTGCGCATGGCGTACACCAAAGGATTCTTCAGGATATGACGTATGGCTGGCCCCGGGGAGAGGGGGAAGGCAGCTTATCTGGCACCTCGGGTACGTGGTACCCCGACCCCTCGTAATTAGAAATGCCACATGCATCAGCGGGATATGAAAATCTGGAATTCCATTTTTGACCTCAGCCTAGGAGTTCTGCCTCGGGGATTGGCGCACAGCTCAGCAACAGCCGGCCCGAATAATGGGCGAAATCGATCGTCTGGTTCGTCAGGAGCCTATAAAGTGCTTGCGAAAGCTTAAGCAGCTGTTCGTCAAACCGTTTTTAACGCGACCCCGGCAACCTTCTTCGCCATTCCGTGGGTTTGCACTTTAGGAGAGTAGACGACGGAAATGTAGAAGACGCTGGGGAAACATCCACTTTGATAGTCGATTTCATCCGCGCACGCCACCTATATACCCCCCCCCTCTCCTCGTAAAATACCGTTCCCTTACCAGCGAAAACGTATTTCTCGCCGTCTGATATCCTTCGGAAGGATAATCCAGTCAAGCCTTTCATACGTCCTAAAATAATCGCCCTCAAGTGCACGTGAATCAACCCACATGAATTCCGAACTTTTATCAAACTGCTGGTAAAAAAAAGTTTTTTCTAAAAAGTTCCAAACAACGGGCGCAATCGATGTTCAAAAACGTTTTGACGTTTCTGCTTGCCACGCAAAAATCGTTCCGTCATTTGTCGTTACGGCCAATACCTTCAATATTTGGGCATTAAAAAGCGGTTGTTTTTCGCCATTTTTCAAAAAGTCGAATACCTCGAAAATCAACTACTAGCGTAAATTTCGTGTAAATCCAGTGATGCATGGACACGTATACCATTACCCTTGGGCACACGTACTACGCACAAATACCTCCGCATATGGCCGCTCTACGCGCGCCTTGTATTCCCTAAGGGGAGGGACGGAAATTCATTTTTTAACGGCGTAAATTGAATATTGACTTATCGGAGATAGACTTCACAAACATTTTTTATCTTGATCTATCTTTGCTTTCAGTGCCGCGGGATTTATTGAAACCCCCGTTCACTCTCTCTGTGTACATCAATAACCGTCAAAACCGCAATTTTTTCTATCGGATAACATCATTGTTCACTTACGGGAGATACACGATTCGATACGACACACAATCGCAGGCGTTACGACGATGAACTTAACGGTTATTAATGATTGCATTAAAACACGTTTTGCTGCAATACTCAAAGGGAATTATTTCGTGATTTAAAAAGTTCATTTACAAGACAAAGAACTTCCTAACCGACTGAATTTCTTGGGCATACGCGCGAAATATTTCGACAGAGTTTAAACTGAATTAAAGCACGTGAGGGGGTTTGTTTGCGACGACGGTTCTTCCCGCTGTCGATTCCTGGTCGGACGTATACTGTATTTTAGTCCATATCGCGCAGTAAATCAATACCGTATAAATCCTTTCGAGGCTTGTCCGGAACATCCTTCCTCTAGTCGCTATTTTTGTTTTCCTTCCCTGCCTCTTGCGACCTTTTCGATCGAAACGTTCCTCGAAAATACAGCGTATTGCAAAAACCTCATGATGAATTGCAACAATATGCAGCATCAGAGAGTCTTTTACCTACGTCAATGCTTCATTTATTCATAATAACATCGTGTTCACGAGTATAGAAAAAATCGAATTATAAAGTCTTTATTAATGACTTGATAATTCGTCGGTTGGTAGACATGGAGTTACGTTATTAATTACTTTCATTATTCTTACTGCGACCATCTGCTGCATTTTCCACCGGAATTTTGCGTTTTATCAAAAATTAAAGGACCATTTGGCACATGTCAATTCCGGGAAACGCGTTAATAATAACCGTCGTGCGAACGTAAATATTGCAGGCTGACATCGTTTTTCAATCCTTTTACCTGCTCACGATACGGCGAAACAATTGAAATGGATGTTTGAATGAATTCGAATATCTGACTGTAGTCAAATGACATTCCTACCGTTAACACTGGGATATTTAAGTAATGTGTTAGAATACATTAAATTCCAACAAGAGCAACGTGTGCTGCGGCAAACACTTAACTCGGCTATCGTTATTGAGTTACTAGTTATGAAGTTTCTGATAATTCACCGTGGTATTACGAAAATTAACGACCGCCCAAACTTGCCTTAATGACGTTCGATCGGCATTATAGCATAATGCGTCTCGTGGGAGGGATTAGAAATAACGGGGGGGCTCAAGTGCGTCCCGATTCTCCAGTTTACACGCTTTTCACTTGCAAGCGTCTCGGCTCAAAAGTAAGGGAGAGACCCTTGTCAGGTCCAGATCCTGCACTGGCCATAGCGGATTCTCATCCGGCAAATAAGAGAATTCAAAATCATATTTTTTAATGGACGATGCAGAGCAAAAAATTCTATATCATTTGGTTCATTGTGCTTTGTGAGTATGAATGTACAGTGTGCCTGTGTATGCTCGATAGTTCTCTACGTCTGTTTCAGCCTATTCGAAGCAACTGTAGGCACAGTAATGCCTGAAGACGAGGGGGACTCGACTTTCCGAAACCTTCTTTGACATCACATTTACCCCAGAGTCAGTGGTTTCTAGGACGTACGTGGTGAGAGCCCCAGTCACTGCTCTAGCAAGGGCTTTCACCCCTGGATCACTTATGTATGTCTTCACACCGCAATTCACTTGGCATAAACTTCCTCGGACCTATTATAGCCCCGTTTATGGACAATTACGCGAGACGTTTACGAACGACAGGAAAATCAGAAGAATGTACTACCGTGGGTTCGAAAAAATTGTACATTGTACTGGAATTATTCCGGAGGTTTACGTTCCAGTTAATCCGTTGGGAGAAACCACCGATCACGAAGTTAAACAAAACTTCTGATTATTGCACTTGGGCGAATCCGAAAGTATAGCGAGGATTTCAGTCGGAATTCTACCTGGAATCACAGTCACAACGCTCAAAACTTCGTCGAGTCATGTCGCTTTAAAGGATAAACTCATCCAAATAGCAACAGCTGTCGATGTCGTTCGTGAAAATCTTAAGATCCTCACAATCGAAAGACAAGAAACTAAAAACGAGTTTGATAATTAACACCGCTGAATCTGGGGAGAAGAAAACTTTATGCCCGGGTATAATTGAAATAGATGATTTGGCTTGTATTAAAGCGACAAAATTTAGCTGATGAAATGAAATCTCGCCTAGAGGTGCGACAAAGTTTGCGCTAGACAATGCGGTACGGGGGCGGGCCTTAATTGAGTTATCTGTCGCCCCATGGCTACAGGTTACGTCATTTGAATACATTTGAAAGTATTTGCCCGCTCGCTCTCTACGTGCAATGAATCGCCATTATCCAGCATAGAATGCTACTGCAACCAAGCACTCGTTTTCCAACTTACTCTCACCGACGAGGAAGATGCAGTGTTGACCGTGCAGACGAGCTGCAGTTGACATTGATGCATGCATTCTTACGAGACGAGAAATTTAGCAGAGAAAATAATACTCTTCTTACTCAGCACTGAGGTACCATCTTTTTAAATTGCCTCGTAACAGATAACATCGTAAACGTAGTAAAAGCAGGGAAATGTATACCCTCGTTTATAGCTCGTTTTCCCTGATTTTCCTTCGGTCCAACGCGACGATTCTGTCGTGCCATATGCAGAGGAAAATCAAGTATCCATTTGGTAGAGCACGTTTTCTAGGCTGCGTCAAAACAAAAGCATCGACCGGAACGAGGGTAATAAAAGGAAGTCATAGGAATCATGCCCCCTACCCCTCGCTTGTCGATATATCCGACTCTTGCGGGCAATTCGTATATTCCGAGGAAACTGTCGATATTTTGGAGGAGAGCCAGCCTCGTAATAGAATGCCAAGCAGAATACGCGTATACGTTAAGGAGCCAGCCGGTTGGCCAGTGTCGCGCACTCGCGAGAATATTTACCCGCTGATCCTGAATTCCAAGGTCCTACGGTACTCCTGGGTCACATAAACAACGAACCCCCTTACGTGCGATACGATCTATGGAATATCATCGCGGCGAAATTTTCACAAATCTCCGGACTACGGCAGTGACGTATGAACGATTTATCGAAGAGTAATATTCTTCGCTGGTTTCGCGAGGATTATTTCTTGCAACAAATATATAGATTACACGGATGGTACGGATAGATTTTTAGCAAGTGTTTCGAATGTTTGCTCCGGGTAAAATGGAACCTAGCCCGCGTCGACCCTGCCGAATTTCCTTTTTCGTTTCCTGTAGAAAAAAATCGCTTCCGTGTGGAACGTGGACACTGAACCGAAGGGGGAAGGGGGGAAGGGGTAAATAAGCGAACGTCGCGTAATGCATACGCAACTGAGTCAGCTACTCCTTAAAGCGAACGAACGAAATGCCTTTGAGATAAGCCCCGTATCTCGAAGGCGATTTCTTTTCGCGAGTTAAGCACCTTTTTCGTTTCATGGCTGTCTCTGTCCCCTGTTATTTTTCGCCTTGAAACGTTCATGCGAAAGACGACGGTAATTGAATTCGTATTATCTTGTCCTCTACGGCAGGTTAATTACTACGTAGCAATGTCCGATTTAATTAAACGAAAAAATGGGGAAAAAGTATATTTGTAATCAAGTCCGATTAAGTTAATTACCGTTTTATTACTCCACGTAGCCGAACAACAGCAATGAAACGAAACGAGTCATAAATTATTTCGAACGACCCAATCGACATATAACTAAAACAGCAAGTAAATATGAATGTGTATGTGACTAACAAATCGAAACGGCAAATAATGAAATAAAATTGTGTACAGTCATATCCAGGTCGCGTGAAATTTTCGTTTGCATATTGTTAATGCGTCGTGTTTTACATCATCTCCGATTTGACAGTCATTAAGCATTGACAAATTTCGCGTCAACAGAGAATTATTATTTCCTCTCTGAAAGTTTATTTGACCGAAGTTTTCCTTAACACGATGATAAAATGAATAAAAATTTGCCTCGTGTCTAATTAAATTAAGATTTTAAATATTTTTTCGTAAAATGGAAAAAAAATCCGACAAATTGAAAATGTCTTTGGTTTTGCTGAATTAAAAGTGAGTGATCCGTTCCTATTCGACTTTTATCTACTTCGCTCAATTTACATTGGAAAAACTGTACATTTGATGAACACGAATTGATGAAATATCCACTCTCTGGATTGCTGACGTGTGTACAAAAAGGACATGAATTTTCCTTTCAGAGTACCTACGTTATAACGCAAACGTGGAATTACAAAAGTTCACGAGGAAAATACGTTTCCATTTTTACAAAAGTTCCCGGAACCGTCTGAAACTGACGTTTTAGTAAAAAAGGCATGCAAGAGAGAAAATATAAAACACGTCAAACGTCCTCGCGTAGAATTCCGATGTTCTTATTAAAGTGAATGCCCTTTGCTCCGAGTCGATGTAAAAAGTATTGAAAAAAAGTGCTTAAGATTTATTGATCGTTCGGTATCGGCAATCTTGCACGATGTAGAATAGAAAATTAAAGTTACCATTGCACGGCGGCGAAGCCGGCTAAATTACGTAAATCCTAATTAACAGAAACCGCATTCGCACAGGCGCTCGTCGAAGCGGAGACCATTAGAATTTCCAGCGTTCGATGAACCGGAAGTAATCGCCAGGAACCATCTGTTATTCCCAGCTGTTACGAATCTGCGAGAAGGATCATTCTAGCCCGCAGAAACGGACCTAACGTTCATCCATTTGTAGCTGTTTTTCACCGTTCTTTTCCTGGATTTCACGCTCGACTTGCCCGAGACAGAAGATAAAGGCGAGTGCACAACGTTCCGAGGAAACGTGTTAACACGAAGAGAATTATAATCCTCCGGCTAAAGTCTGCGGACAATTTTCACGCGGGTTTAAAAAGACATCGACGGTGACGTCACATCCGTCGACCGGCAGGATAGTCGGGGTAAAACCGATGGGACGGTGCGCCGTAAAATTTCTTCATAGCCTTCTTCACGGTCCCGTTTAAATCTTTTACGAGGTGAAATACTTCTCGTTCCTTATGGTTCCTCGTTCATGTTTCATGGATGATTGACTTGGGATGTTTTAACCCGCAGCACCGTGTTTTTTTAAAGGGGGGAAGCTCGCCCGAGGGCACCGTTATTTTACGAAAAATGTCACAGTTTACCGAGTACCACGATCTGCACTCGAGACTACGCCGAGAGCAAACGCGTCGATCGTTCTTTAGCCACGACGGTCAAGGAGGGAAGGGCCTCGTTTGAATATAAAATGTAGAAAGTGGATGCTAATGCCACATTCCCAAAGCAAAATCCACAGCCACAGCACCCCACAGCTATTGCATGGGTTTCGCGTTAATTGCAAGTACATCGGAAAGCAATTATCCTTTTCTCTAGGTTCCTGCTAATGAGTATCCACACTTTCACGCTTTCATTACCATTCGCCGTCGATACAACTGTCGATTATACAGCATATGATTATACTCGAGAAAAGGGTCAACGTAACTGAACTTTCCTTATTTTTCAGTCACTAAACGAAGAGTTCTGTTATTGAAAACTTTTGCTGACCACGTAAAAGACAGATTGCTATTATGCCGAGCACGTTTTCACAGTCGTAAAATAACAATCTTGCCTTCGATTCGTTCGTCGTTGGAAAAATTCTTGTTCCCTAAAAATATGGAGAATACGTTCTTCAATTTCAATACGAATCGCAGGTTGGATCTATAGAATTCTACGTCACACGGATATCAAATCTTGTACTAAAAATCCCCGTAACTGTAATTGAAATAACGTTGTCCAGTTCAGTGTAGAATTTTTAGAATTACAAAATATAGATACATGTTTCCGTTAACTTTTTCTTTCAACATTTTCGAATCACAGATGAACGGTTTAACAACTTTCCTCAAAATCGTTTTGGGAGGTACGTAGGAACTGTCATGAAAAAGAAACTTTGCCGATTCGACAGTTTACCCCGTCTATAAAAACTTGATCATCGTAGAAAAAACAGCGCAGCAAAGTTATTTTGGGAACTTGGGTAAATGCATTGTGGCCACAATGTTTGCCATTTCGGAAGTATTGATTTTCCGCGGGGAAAAGGACTATTTTGTTTAAATATCTATTTTAGTAGGGCCTCGAAGTTATTTTATTTTCCCTGCCCGCGTTGCTACAATATTTGACTTTCAAACGACGTTGTTTGTTATTAATATTCCGCCGGCAAATAGCACGTCTCTGCACGGAAGGACGATCACGCTAGTACGATGTACACTTGCTAAGCTCTATCAAAACGACAGAGATTATGATCTTCTGGCGTTGAGAAAATTAAACAAATTAAGCTACACGTTCCTTTGGAAAGTAATTGCCTGGCGGAGCTTTGTTCCGTCTTCACCTCGGGAAAACGTGAAAACGGAAAAAAACCTGGGACCCCGCTAAGCCGCTTTACATGATAAAATTGTCGGTTGGCAGTTTTCGTTTACACTTGCGCATTCGCGGTCCTCTTTTTTCTTGTTTCTTCGTCGTTGGTCGCGGGGAAACGTCGGATTTATGAATCCCCTTGGCAATACGGGGTTGACTGGGGGAGGGGGGAGGGGGGGGGGTGAATACTTGGCATGGTTGCCGTTGGAAATGGCGCGACTTGTCTCTCCCTGCTCGCAGGAATAATCCCGTCGGCGGCACGTTTCTTCCACGTAATTCCCCGTGCCGGCTTCTATCGACGTCTTTTCCACGGGCCTCAACGTCCTCGGATTAGCAAATCAAATTCGGTCAGCTGCCGAGGCTCAGGCCTCCCCCCCCCTCCCTACCGAAAAAAACCTCGGATTCGCCCGACGTGGGCTACGTTTATTCTCGGCGGGGATTATCGATTCCCCGGAACATTGCATTTCCGCCCGTCTCTCGCGCCTTCGCAATATTCCAACTTCAAAGTCCGAACGTAAGGGAGCAGAGTAAGTAAAAAATTTGACGGCCCCGAAAAATCCGGCGAACCGATGAACGCGTTGCATCAAATGAAATCTTACGTAATTTGTCCCCTACGATTACAGAAAACGTCGCGTAAAATAGTTACATCCGAGGGGAGAAAGGAAATTTCGCAAAACCCAGTGAATTCGTAAATTTTCGGTACGTTTATTGAACCTAAATGTCTCGCGTGTACGGCATAATTGCGTGTCGAAATCACCGCCAGAATTCTTATCATTGAAGCCACATTTGCCGCTCGGTTTCCCCCGCGGGCGGGTTAATGCGTTGTTCGGAAATTACTTCTGATTCGTTAGTCCAATTGTTAGGAGGGATAAATAGGAAACGCCGTCGTTTAATGAGAATCAAGGTAAATTGGTGTAACGACCGAGATGATTAATCGTAAATATTCGATGGCTACGGGCTGGGCATGATCGGCAATACGCCTGGCGTCCAGATAATGCGTCCTCGCGCAGGATTTTGCCGGACGGTCGGACGATAATTATATTAGCCGAATCCCCCGAATCGTTCGTAGGACGATGACAACGTCATTGTCCGCGCACGAATGCCATCCATACCTCATCGTAATTATATCACAACGCCGGCGAATTCTCCGCGCTCAATGCGACCGCCAGCCGGAGGAAATGCGTGTCCGAAATAGCAGACGACGAAACTGGCCGAGTAATTTTCCAGAAATTTTCCTCCAATTTCCAAAGTCCTTACCTTTGGTATTCGACGAGGCGTGGCGAAAGTACAGCAACCCTTTGGTTCTGTTTTTTTTTGTACCCGGATTCCAGAGAAAATCTTACAACGGCGGAATCGCTGAATCAGCGCATTGCTGGCCAAGGGGGAACTGAGTTAAGTGATATTTAAGCGAACGTTAAGCGAATTCAACGGAGGAAAGAAATACGCGCTGAGAAACGGGTACGTCATTTCCGAAGGCGTGTGGGTACCGGGTAGACAGGACCGACGAGTTCGGGGAGAACGGGGGAAGAAACGACGCAGAACGCAAAGAAACGGAAGAGGAAGCACGGCCAAAGGGATTTATAAATCAGGAATTATAAAGCAATTTCCCGGAAGCCGCAACAAAATTTCGTCTACCCAGTCGACGTTCGTCCGTGTGCGCGAAACATTCGTAAGGAGAAACTCGAAAAACCATGGACAGAATCTTTCGGCAAAGCAGCCCCAAGTTGCCCGTCTTTTCGCCACTCTTAATAGCGCATTACTCTTTTTCCCGCGTCCTCCTACTTCCCCTAATTTCCATCGTAATTACCGTCCGACCGTTAGCGCGAATTACGCGAAACCTCCATCGATTTTTATCCTAACGAAACAAGAAACGTCGCTTTAATTCCACTCGACCAATCCGTAAGTCTTTAAGAGCACGCAAAGTGAATGACCAGAGGATAAAACCATTGCGATAAGACTTGTGGTATTTGAAATGGACGACATCATTATCCGCGAGCCGTTCCGATTGTTTCCCTTCTATCGAAAGTATTCAATTTTGCCGTACGCCTTATTCCGGCATTAATATTTCATGCTGGCGCGGCGTCGGATTCAAGCGGGCCGTAATCACCGATAAGTTATAACCGCGGGAGCGAGGGTTGTAAGGAGGATTAACGTCTCGGCTAGGAACTTGCGGAACGCCGAGAATTCGCCGTGCAACATTTCCGCCGCGAAATAATGGCGAACGAGCCTTTTGCCGGGAGACTGATCGTTAGGAACTTCCGGTCGAGTCCCTCGGGCTGGTAAAAAAAATCGATCAGCAATAAGGCCAACGAAGGGAGATCGCGATCGGTCTTACGTACGATTAGATTCACGGCCGATCCATCACTGGCCGCTTAACCGTACGAACTTCTTTTCGCCGATGTCCTCGAACCGCCGCCATTTTTCCCACCCCCGGCAACTTTGCCCTTTGTTTTTCGCAGGCGTTCGATAACGCTTTCCGCCGGATAAAACGATCTTCGACGCGTCTCGCCGCGCTCGTATAATACAGCCGCACCGCCGGTAGGTAATATTAATTAACGGCAGCCTGTTAATTAGTAAAGTTTCCTCCCGACGTGATACATACCGCGTAGTCATCCTGGCCTACGCAAACTTACCGACACCAGCTGTATAATTATCTTACCACAGCGCGTCTCTGACTAAAGTTAATTCACCGATGTTCGCTTGTATCAAGATTGTACAGTCGGCCAATGCTGCTCGATAACCCTTCGGCAACTTTCCTCAAAGGTCAAACCGGTCGACCAACGTTTCAAAATAATTGCGAGTAAACGTGAAAAGAAAAAGGAAAACTCTGCGCTGGGAGGCTCATATTTTCGTAGGATTTACAAACTGCGGATTCACTTTGTTATAAGCCATTAAAAAATTAAGGAGTAAGGTGTTGTAATGGGCTCGTAGAAAGCGTCATCGGCGCAGCATCTGTTGCCTTTTATGAGTAAAGTTTAATAAGCTACTTTACGATTCCGCTCACGGGATGGTACAACGGGACTATTAATCGTGCGGACGTACGATAAGGATCCGCATCTCGAGAACCAAGAAGCCGGGAGTTTGCATGGCTCACAGCAAGCCGAGGTAACAAGGAGTCGAAACATCTATACGTTTTCGCAAGATGGATGGACCCTCACGGAGTATCGAGTGGCGCGCGGTAAATATACGAAACAGCCAACCTACGGGTTTGCAACTCCGAAGCAGCTCTAGCTATTTTTAAACCTCGATCCTGCTTGGAAAAGTTACTGCGTAAGACAATTTATACAACAAAGTAACTGTCCCGATAGTAACGATCTTTTGAATAACCGGCAACGAAGGAACTATTTGCCTTTCATAAAAATACGAATGCCTAAGAATCTGAGGAACGAAAACGTTTGACGTTGGATGAGACTTTGCTGGTATCACAGGGCTATTTAGTGGACACTTACCTGACAGTCCTGAGGAGGTAGAATCCCGAGGATGTTGGTGCAAAGTGTCTCGTTCGAACGCTCGGTGGATTTTAATGAAACGCGCGTAATTCCTCGTCGGCGAAGAAGCGAAACGGCATTAAACGAGATGCGTCTGGAAGGGCCGAACGCCGAGCGAGTCCTCGACGAAGCGTGCAATATAACGCCGTAGGACGACGAGGAAGAAGGAGCTGCGTAATATAGCGGCACACGCGAATCACGAGTGCGGCTTACGAGCGAAAGGAGAGGAGATTCGAGTTGGCTGTATAAAGTATTCCGCGGTAATACGTTTCCGCGCGGCGCTCGGCTTCTCTCTGTTTACTCCCTACAAATCCCACTAGACATGATATTATCCCCCTTACGTGCCCACGGCAACGGCAACTCCGCGGAAACCCCGAAAACGATTCCTCAAGGAAGTACAGCATGCAGAACCGGCCGAGCGCGATTGCCATTCCCGACCTTCCGCTCAACTTTCCCAAAATGCATCCCAGCGCCACCGAAAACTTCCCCTGCCGACGTTTAATCCCCGAGATCAACAGAGCGAGGAGCGTCGAATTTGAAAAAAAATCCGTAAATAATCCCGCTCAATGATTCGTTGATCGCGGCGTTCGTTCCTTTCGCGCAAGTCACGTGAAAACAAAAATATCCGTTTCTTTTGTACAGCAAAAAAAAAAATACCCTGCGCGGGCCCTGGAACTCGGGAAATCTGGCGGCGCGTTGTCGAATGCCAAATATTCCATCGACTCGTGAAATTGTAAGCAAAAAAGCAAGCTTAAAAAAAAAGATGGGGGGAAAAAACGGCAAAAGCCGCACTAACAATGCGAACGTATCCAAACAAATTTGCAGGTGATTTCGCGCCGGCCGGCAGAGTTTCCGGAATAGCAGATATCGGAAAAAGGATATAAAAGAACGTCAACGACGGGTGTTTGCCAACGTGAGGGATAAGTCACGTCACCGGGAACCCTTCGACCGTTTGCTGAAAGGTTTACACGACATTCGAAATACCGTTAATGCGACAACTGCAATGCCTCGTTCGTCGGCTTTAACGTCAAAACCTTCGGGTGTTTCTTTGACCCTTCATGTTATTATTTGACGTGCTACTCGGGTGGCGAATACCAGGCGATTCGACCACCGTGGCGAATTAGAAAGGATTTATGCTTTTTTCGTTGAAAATGTACGTTGGTGATGTGAATTAAGTACAGAGAGTCGAGGTAGTTTTGACGTATGAACGATCGAAAAAATAGATAAAACAGTCTTTTGAAGCACAGAAACAGAGGAAAATTGCAACAGTGACAGAGATGAAGCAGCTCCTTGGAGGATTTTTTATTCAAATTTCTGTAAAGGTTGCTTGGTTGTTGTGGTTTTCGACGACCGATGGAAATTATGTAATTTTAATAATAGCAATAATAATGCCGAAATATAATATTCTCGTAGAGTGGAACGCGGTTAAATAAACCTTATTATGGTCATTTATATGATGATCATTAATAACGAATTTTGATGCTTCATTATACAGCAAAAGGTATTTATAAAATATTATCGTCGAAATAACTGAATAATCAGCTTGCATATTCAATTTTACTGTTAATAAAGATAATAAATTATGTAACACCCGTTAAAATGATTCAACGTTATATTTACCATATTAAAATGCATTTATTACAATATTAGACGGGATGTAGGGTATGGGAATGATGATTAGCTTATTACAGTACGAGGAAATTATGTAAATATTTACATGGAACAAAGAGACGTGTGAACCCTTCTCGTCGTAGTTTCCTGCCGCATATGTATATTTACTAGTCAGTCACTTTAGACAGTCAAAGATCAATATCAGGGTAAGAGGTAGGGAGGGAGGAGCAGAAGCTCTGCACGCCGCAATGGCGAAATGACCTTAATTAACCGATTGATTAATGACAAGCACGGAAATTGAATATACCTCACTGAATGGAAACTGGGCGATCCGCATCTCGCCGGCCATTAAAACGAATTTCAAAAGAAAACACTTCGAACTGTGGACTAATTGCGGTACGTTTACGTTAATTACACGTCGTTAATAATGTTAATTGTATACATGGTAACGATCGCAGCAATCAGTAATTGTTACGCGATAATTGCAATAATTGAAAGCCTACCAACCGTTTAGCAACGTTATGAGATGCAGCAGAAACGTAAAGAAATTTTCCATCAGTACGAATTCATTTGTTTTGCATGTTTTACATCATTTTTTAATATTTATTTCGCTCTTTCTTTGGAATCCGCGGAGAAATTCCTTGACTCTACGAGCGGCATGTGAGAAAGGACCACCCCGCCCTTTGGCTGTTTGTCGAGGATGGGAGAAAAAATGTACAGGATAATTCCGTTCATCGATGGAATTCGATATTGCGGTCACGGACGAAAAATGTGAGCTTTGTCGTGACGTGTGGGTCGAACCGGAAGGGGTCAGCGGGACGGAAATTCGGGAGGGGAAGGAAGGGAGGACATGCCGAGGGTCGATCGTAATTTCGAAGGACACCCCTGGCCGGCCCCTTTTTGTCCCATCTCCCCCTTCTCCCCTTGGCCGGTGATCCCCGACCTCCAAAGTTTTCGCGCCGGCGGTGCGCACAGACGTGCTCGAGTTATCTCTAACGAACCTCCCGGCAGAGAGTTTAAAAAGTTGATTCGCAAACTGGTCCCGAAGGAAATCTGTCTTCGAGTTCCGAGCGGCAACGTGCCCGTAGCCGTATGGTCGACTTCCATTCGAACGACACAGCCGTTCTGTGTCATCCACCGGTTGTCGCTCTCTATTATGCGCGCTAAATGTTCACCCTCCCCACCCCCCATGCCCCCACCATCGCGTCGGCAAAGTTTTAAGTGGCCGTTTCGCGCAACAACCAGATCCACGGAAAACAATTCGCATCGCCAAAGCCAGGGAATATGCAATTTTATCGACCCCCGCTGGAAACTACGAACAATGGCTTGGTAAAAATTTTAGGGTACCCTTGGCCCAATGACTTTTTGACGTAGAACAAAACTGTGCGCCACAAGGGAACGATATTGGAGGAACGGAGAACGACGGTGTATTAATTCATTGCATTTCAACATATTTCAGCATTAAATTTCGTAGCGTGATTGAATTTTCCGATCGACTTATAACTCGCTGATTGCCAAACATACAATCGGACTGCGCGTGTTCGGCTGAGATAAATTATTTAGTGGACGTTTGTATTGGAGAGGAGTTTCCTACTGACTCCAAGTGCCAGTGTAAATGAATGGAGTGATTATCGATAATGACCTAATTGAATTTCTTGACCAGTAAACTACGATACACACGGCTGCTGATAATTAATAGGCTTTGTTGAAACGTGCCAACGATAGGACGGTAAGAGTATAATATTGTTTGCTCGGTTGAAGATGGGAGACCTGACCATCTCGTCCGCTAATCCCCTTCGCTTCGGCGCTCTTAATAGGATAATTACTGATTGGCTGCCCCGCTGTAACCGCATTACTCCGCATTCTAGATGGCTTAAAACGTACCGGTCTACGGCCAGACAGGAAATTACGCGGCGGCTGTGTCGTAAAAATTCATTTTCATTCATTTAATTGAATTTCCTCGTAATTTCGACAAGAGAAGTACACCTGCTTTTCCTCCGCGATAATTAACCGGGGTCTAAGGAATATAATAAAAATTAAATAAATACGCTCACCTCCGAAATTGTCATTTTTCACTTGTGGTCTTTTTCTTAACCTCGCGAACGTCAATCAACAATTCGACGGCGATTGAAATAGAAGAACTGCGTGCACAAAGGAATCCAATTGTCCGTTTTGAGCTTTCACGTGGGACTTTGGAAAGGGCACTGTAGGCTTTCTATGACTGATTTCGCGGACGTGAAACTTTTATGATTATTGGTCGAGCGTGGGGCACACACGTGTCCCTTTCATTCGGCCGGAGGAAAAAGGGAGCTCACGGCGGACAGTTTTTATTATTTTTCACAGTGCGCAAAAATGTTCGAACGTAGCTTCGCCCACGCACCGACCGTTGCAAAATTTCGCCGTGTAAATAAAATTTATCCGCACTTCTACAGCCGGAGGGGGCGTCCAATAAATTCTATTTATTAACGTAAAAAAAAAGTTCTTCATTACAGGGGAATGCACGCGTTACGTCATGTAAAAGGCAATTTTCCTGCGCTAAAGGAAATAATGTGCTCCTAGCCGCGCACATATTGCGCGCTTTAAGATAAACTCCGCTCCGCCGCGCGCCTATATTTCCTACATAAAAAAACACTGGCTACTCTTTTTCCAGCTGCACTTTCGACCACTAAATTTTTAACAGTTCTTCATTCGCGTCTCACTCGTCCCTGTTCGTTAGTTTGCCCATGTTTCGGGCATTCGAGAGCCGAATAAAAACGCAATCGACCGCAACAGACACAAAGGTAATTGTAAATAACTTTTATCGTCAGTTTAAAAAAGCCAGCGCAGTTCGTGAATTCCCAGCCCTCAGCCCGATTATTAATAAATTTCTTAGGCTTTGAAATGATAATATCTTGTGTTGCTGCTCTCAAGAACTGGATAAATATTGTTTTTCAGCTGAAAGTCCATTGCTTTTACCAAAGCCCCGCAGCCCTCACAATAGCTCTTTGAAAACCGTTAGTTTCCATTTAGCCGGCCTGTATTCCCTTTTAATATCTTTACACTGCAGCAACTTACGTGCCCCGACAGAACCCCCTGCCTCAACTTCCCGATAAAGCCTGATTTTTCTAGAGAAAATTCTCCGCGGAGAAGGCTCACTGACCGCGTGTATTATGCAAAATTATAGTTAGCTGGAAAAGTGCTTTTGACAAACTGCGAAAATTCGTGTGAGGGGAGGGGGCTGGGGCAACGCTGCTCTCGGGATAGGTTGGCATTGGCTCGGCAACTACTATTACAAGACACTTCCGCAAAACCGTAGACGCAGTTGCCCTAAGTGACTCGTGAAGCATAAGCCGCAGCTGCTAGCCGTTTCAGCGTTCCGCCTGAAAAATTCATGCAACTTCGGGGTTAGTGGGAAAATTTCGAGGGCTGCACTAAGTACGCGGAGAAGGGGCGGAGGAGAAGGAGGAGGGAGAAGGGCGTCTTAAATTTATTCGACGCGGAGTTTCGCTGGGCTTTTGCCGTGTGACTCGAAAGCTAACGGCGAAAATGCCAGAATGCCGTGAGGAAAATATTCAATGCGTCGTCAAACATCCAATGACGAGCGCCCGGAAGGGATAGTGGCACCATTGCGCCACCAAAATTAACAAATACCTGACATTTCCCCGGTAAACCGGATCCCTGTATCGTTCATCATCAAACGGATAGTTTCCCGAATTTCCCACGCACTGGTAACACTGAGTTTTTAGGAAACTAACGTACGAAATTAAGGTCATTTTATTCCTTGGGACTCGGAGCTCCACGCTTCCCATTTTAAATGAACCCGCGGATTAAGTATAAATTAGTCTTCTCAATTGAATTCAAATCCTTCGGTGGTCTAATTGACCCGCTATCGACGCCATTTTGTTTGTATTTTCTCCTCTGAAAATGCCTGATCATCTTCACGGGAATCATGGGAAAAATCGTTGACCACGTTGCTATTTATTTCGTCAGTTCGTTACCGGTAACGAATAATATTTCCACGGTACTGTAAATTTAACAACATATTTTGCAGGCTGCTGGATGTTCAATATGTGCATTCGTTAAACGTCTGCACCGCTGATAATGAGTTTACACGGGCATAAAGGGCCATTATTAAACCGTCGAGATAATTCCAATTTATCCATTTCTATAGAACGTCGCACAGGAAGCGCGTTGTTAACGAAGTAAAATCCATTGATCGGGAACGCCTAACCACAAAGGCATTCGCCGTTCCGTGTCGTTGGCATGTTTAGCTTATTAAACGATCCGCCGCGAAAACCGATTGTGTTTCATTTTAACTTACCCAAGGACTTCCATTACTTCCGACCATTACCACAGCATCCACCGTTTGTTACGCCCCACGTTGAATGAGAATTACTTTCGCACAGCGAACGAATGAAAATAATTGACTTTGAACGTCGATCGTGTTAATCAGTTCGTTCGTGACATTGGGAATGGTAGTTGGAAAATACGCGGGGTTGGCGATATCGTCTGATTTCTACATGAGAAATACATTATTGGCCGGACGGATCGTAGAAGCGGAAGGGTCATCGACGATGCCATCGGACATCTCTCGAGCACTCCTGAACGAACGAACGAACGAGAGATTCTTGTAAAACTTCTATTGGCGTTTGTGGGGTGAGCCAAATAACTTTGCCGAGCGGCGAACGCGCCCGGAACGACGACAGCGATGTCCTCCGCGCGAGGTCGTATGTATTATGTGTGACTTATAGGCGAACTCCTTCCGGCCAAGCGAACAGCCAAGAGTCAAACTCCTTCGGAGGACGTCCATGAAGAATGTTAAACCCTAGAAACCAATCCGAAGAAGAAAAGCTCGCCATTCGACATCCAATCCGATCGCTTTCTCGGTAATCTCCCCTTTTTCTTACACGAGCACGTCACAATTAGAAATACGCCCCAAACTTAATGTACGATCCAACGATTTTTCCCAGTAGGAGAAATAGATGAATTTCATCGAAGATTTCGAGTCTTCGTCAAACGAACATTTTTATTAGAGGAATCTGAGGTTCCTAATCTATCACTGAGTAAAGTACCTATGATATTCTTTAAAGGATTCTTTAAAAATATCATTTATTCAAAGTCTTTGATTTTATATTTTTGGGATAATAGGACATGGCTACTGTTGTATCCGGTATTGTGATTTTAAGTTCAAGGCTACTAAGCGATCTTGGTAAGGAATACCGGCAATGAGGTCAAGCACATTTTCACCCGTGCCCCCTGAACTCTTTCCAGGTCCTCAGTGCCTAAGGCGAAATGCGCAGCCATAAAGGCGAAACATATTCCAGCCGAGTGCCAGAACGTTACGTGTAGATCCGAGTGAACAGCAATGGCAGAAATCATCTCAACGACTGCCGAATAATATACAGTGATAAGTTAACTCTCTTCCTTGTGTTGCATACATGCGGCAATACAGTTACCATCGAACGTAAAAGCAACCCCTTAGGTTCACGTGCGAAGTCAATTAGGAGAACCGGCTGTCGTGGAACATTCATTGTCTCCTACCATTGTACCAGCTAGCTGCTTATTGCGGAAGCAGTCCAGAGCGTAATTTCGGCTAATCGTAGAATTGCCATCACAAGCCTTAAGGAACATTCCAACTCAATGAAGTTTAACAGGTATAAGTCGTCAGGAATTAATAATCGCAGGATGTAGGAGAAATGATTTATCAGGAATTACTTCTCATTTTAATAAATTAGGACGTTAGAATTTCTTACTGTTCTTAATGATTTATTAAGTATTTTCTTAAAAATTCACCCTTACTCTTTTCTCTAGCTACAGTGAATTTGATCAGACGGAGATGTTAATATTCTTTTCGTCCATTACGAAGTTTCGGTGCCGTAGTTTACGATTCGAGCGTGGAAAATGAGACGTGACGTCAAAGTCTGTTCCCGTCAATTCTGCGTCGGAATGTTAGTTACTCCTTGCTGCCGGTATTTCCTTGCTGAGAATTGCTCTGCAGTCTCCGTCACTGTCTTCCGCGCGATAAATTCTTGGCGTAGGTCATTAAGTAACTGCGGAAGCAGGACCGTCTCCGAATCCGCCGGCTGAGACGAAGCCTCGAGCAAATCGATTTCCTGTGAAATCTTGTTGAACGTATTCGCTCGTTTAACTAGTCTGCCTTGCTTCCTCTTTCAAATGACTCTCGGACAACCGGAAGGACGAAAAACTGTCACTTCAGACGACGGACGTTTTCGGAAATATAATCTACGCATAGAATCGAACTTTCTCACGAAATGTGTCCTACAAAATTCCCGCTAAAGACCGTACCGACGATTCGTTTGGCCACAAGTCCATCCGTCTCTCTACGTACCGAACATATCGTAATATTCATGAGTGATACGAGGGTTTTTGTACTGCGGTGAACGGGAAAAAAAGACGAACCGAGTTTCGTTGATTGGGTCGACCTAATTGCGTGGGAGTCGTGGGATCGATAGGAGTCTGCCGTTGGCTCGCGGCGAAATTCGAAACAATTTAGGCGGCCGTTGCAGGTGAAACCGGTGCAGGACCGGTACCGCCGGGGTGCACGAATACCAGCGCTAACATCGTATTAATCCTCGAATATGCCGATCGAGACTATTTGCGGTATTAACCAGAGCATATTGCTTTTCCCGCAGCTCGGAAAGCCCTCGGCACCGCCGCCGTAGTTTCCTCTCTCGGCGTACAACTGTCTGCGGTCGATATATCGAAGCCTATGTGTCGTCTGGAATTTCATTATACATGGGCGTATCGTTCAATTTCCCCTTGCCGCGTTTGCCCCCGGCCCCTTCCCTCCGACAGCCAGATATCCCGGCGTATTTTTTTCCACCGATTTCGAGCAGCTCAAAGTGGCCGACACGTGGCCCGGAAAATTGTAAACATCCGGTGATTCGCGGCGCGTTTTGCGGTCATCGGGGATGGACCATTTTTTTCCCTCCCCTCCGTGGCTACTTCCATCGTGACGAACGTGCGGCCATGAGTGGTGCTCGTAACGCAATTTAACTTAAACGCATTTGCCGAGTGCTAATAAAGCCATCGTTCGGTGACCCTGTCAAACTCTATTGAAATTAATTGCCCGGAGATAATTCCTCGTTGTGCGCCCCGAAAATCGTGCCAAAGGAGCGCAGATATATCGCCGGCGATAAAATGCTGAGAATATCGCTGCCGTGAGAGCGCGATGGCTACAATTAAAAACTATCTGGTAATATATTCTCCATTTAATGGCCGCTCGACGTAACGTCAGTAGCGATAGCTCCAAACCGACGCTACGAGCTTAAATCGTAATTTAATCAATTCAACCGACCAATTATCGCAGTTACTACGACACTTAAAACTGCTTCGTATGAATTCGCAATGGTTCCATTAAAAAATATATTTCTCCGCAGTTTCATTTTCAGCAACATTTTACGCGAAAATTCGCACAGAAATGAATTCCATGTAAATCCAATGGGCACGTCCATTTTTTCATTTCCGAAATATAATTCGCTGTTAAATATTTCCCTCGCGACATTACACAATTCTGTCTGGAAAGAAATTCGATATAAAACCGCCATACGTATTTCAGAGGATTATTAACTTGAGAGACGAGTTACGCAATTTCCTGGCTATTTATTAATGGCATGTTTGAAAAAATGAATTTGTTATATAAGATCGGCTTGATCGCATTACAACGTTGTTCGAATCGTTCCCTACCTACAACCATCGGCCTCTAAGTATAGACGCTCCGGTTCTGTCTTTGCACATGTATTATTCCAAACCTCCTGAAAGCTTTTCGCTGTACAAAAGTGTGCAAAAATCTGGAAAGCCTTCATGCTAACCGTAAGTCATTGTTCGTCCTATAACTCATCGATCGGAATCATAGGAGCTCATCAAACTTTCCCTCCGCTTCCGTGTTGGCAAATAAACGTTTATATTTCATTGCCCGCCGTATTGTTCGGGACTTTTAGGGGAGCTTGGCAATTTGTAATTATTTTCCTTTCAAATTCCTAGTGTTCCCCTTTCTGAATATTCACCGTGAAAGCTCAGCCCTATAACGGTGAGTGCAAGTCGAGTTTATTCGTATGACGTGAGACATACGTCAATTATGTTTGAGATGAATGGCAACGAGAAAGCGGATGTTACATATTACCGATAGTATAGTAATTAATAGATCAATGAGAAAGAGTACGGTCAACAAGAACGGAAGAAACTAGAAGTCTGTCAATTTTCACGTAACAGCCACGGGAGCTGGGCTCGCGGAAGTAATTAATAGAAAGTCGTCTCGATTCACCGCGTGAATACGCTGTCAGAAAAAGGAGATTGTGCGTAGAGGCGGACGAGGATCAAAGCCGATCTCCTTCCTCAGAATGATATTGCCAGCCACGCGGGATTCTCCGTTCCTACGAACCGTTTACTCGACGAGTCATTTAATAGCGGCAATATTTCCGACCTCGTTGAATTACGTCGATTTTACGAGCCGTAGAATCTAAATTGCATGCCGGCCAGAGGCGAAGTATGACATATTTTCCGCGAAATGACTGAATACGTCGGCAAAAGGTGAAAAGTCGGAAGGAACAAAAAGACGTAGTATTCCAAGCCGAAGGAAATTCAATTACCCCGTGCGCGACGGATGAGGAGGGGAGGGGAGGTTCCTCCGAGAGATTTAATTGCTATGGACGGACGAAAGTGACGAATAATTCATTGCTTAGCTTTCGTGGGTGCAAGTTGACAAGGTAATTTCCGTGTTCGATTGAATCGTTCGTTGTGTCTTGCGGGGAACGCACTGACCGGACGATAAGAATGAGGATTATCCGGAAGTCGTCGATTAATCATGAATCGGACGGTAGCCGTATCGGCGGTCGTGGAATCTCCATGAAATCAAGCGATCGGACATTACACGTCCGTTAACACAAGAGGCTCGTGGTATGAACTGGGCTTAATAGGTGATTTACGTCGGCGGTAAAGCCAAGCCGTCGGTAGATCGTTGATAGGAGAGCTCTGGACAACGTGCCTGTTAACGGTTAGACAAGAGCGCAGAATGACCGTTCGACTGGTCGCATTATGAAAACTATTTCCGGTGAAATTGCGGGGCTTTGCCGAGAGGCGCGGCTTTTATCGGTTCTCTCGAGTCGCGGGGAAAGAAAGATCGAGGAAAAAGGGCCTGGGCTATTGGTGGAAAATGCGAAACCGATGATCGTGCCGACGGAATCGTAATAATTGCTCTATTACGGTTATGTAAAGACACTCGTTTATGGCGGAGCAATGCAGACCCGAAAGGATTTGCACTGGGAATTTCATTAGCCGACGAACGAGAAAAAAGAGACACGAGGAATGAAAGAAGCGGGGATACAAAGCCGGGGAAAACCGGTGAAAGGAGGGAAAGGCCGGCAGAAACGACAGCGGCGTAAGCAGAAGAGGGGCAGGACGTGAAGAAGAGAAACACTGAGAGAACGGTGGAGGGGGATGATGGGAAACAAAAGGAAAGGGATAGGAAGGAGAATGGAAAAGAGCGACGGAGCATGTACAATGGAGACTCTAAAACGATTGCAATCCTTTCGGAGGCCTTTTCGTTTTACCTTTTTCCACCGTTTCTCTCTCACTTAAGTGCAGAGGAAGTCGTATGTAGGTGCCTTTTTGTCTTGAAATATGGCGCGAGCGATAAATAGCCCCGCCGAAGAAAGGGAAGCGAGGAGACACGCGGCCTGAGCATCGGTCCAACCTCCCCCAGCTGTGCAAACGCCGTTCTTACGCCAGAGTCGACCTTTAAAACGACTTCGCTAATTCACGAATCTCTCACAATAGCCAACTCATTTATGGACACTTTCAGACGCCGCTATTTTTAGACCTTAACACACATGGAACGCGAAAAGATATTTCAACGATTTTTCAAATGATTTATTTTCGTTATTTCGTGAAGAGATTCGTTAAGTTATTTTTAGTTAAATTCAATGGAAGGTTAAAAGTAATATGAACTTCCGGCCGGCATACTCGATTAAATTGTATGGTCTTATTTAATTAAGGATGTATACTGGCTTGCCCGGAGCTTCTAGTACTCCCCATTTACTCCAAGTGGTGCAACGTATGAGTTCAAGAATACCAAAACAGCTACGACGTTACTTAAAAGATAATCAAGTCAGCACTTGCGACGTGGAACTCGATTAAATTTTTAGCATTTTAATAAGACAGAGATTCTCAAAGGGTATACTACAAAGGCGTGAAATTTGCATAAGTAGGCAAATAATCTTTATACTACTGTCCACACGAATAAAAAGGTTTTTTAATTTGAATGTTAAGCAGGGAAGACACTTTTTTCAACTTTTGCGTAAAAAGGAGTCTTACGGTATTTCTTTTCGCTCTAACCCGCTGAACCACGAAATTTAGGCCTTTCCTGTCACCGTTCGAATGTTTAACATATTTCGAATTCGCGGCGGATGACGAAATTAAAATCAAACAGACACACGAATGGCAATGGTCTACGTGACTATCTCGCAACGACGTTGCTCTGATTAAGTACGTGACGTGTATTTAAGGATGTGATCCCTCGTGCTTAATTAATCTGCCACGGCAGCCACGCTAAATCGCCGTCCCCGACTTCGCTTTACCTCGTTTGCGTGCCAACTTCTCCTGAAAACATGAAATAGTGGCCGTTCGTCAAAATTGATGTCTCATCGTGGATAAAATATTTCCCCATAAATTCCGGCGAATTAAAACTCGCGGAAAGATTGATGAAGGCTACTACGTGCAGTATTTCCGGTTTAAGGGGGCGGCCCGGGCTGAAATGGATTTACCGTCGCACAAAGTAGGGGCATAGAGGGTAGCGGGGCACGAATCATAATGTTTAAAACAATACATAAGGGAGGGGGAAGTTTCCCGGGGACGACGAGACATCGAGACGCCTTTTCCCGCGCTTGCGTTCTTCCCTATTCACATTTACTTTCGATTTCCCAATATCTTTGGAAGACCTGCCGTGTTCAAACGAAATTAATTGAATAATTTCCCGGTCGCTCAAGGAACTTAAACTTTGGAGAATGAGAAAAGGATTAGAAGGTTATAAATAAAATATCGCCAGGGAAAGTGCTAGTTTATCAGCTGAAATTCCATTTTTTGTCAATAGTCGTCTTCCAAATATCAAAACTTCAATTATAATATGTGCAAATTACGTAAACGTTGATTTTAATGCAGTGATGTGCTTAAAGTAATTCGTTTTACGAGGCTTTAATAGGTGACGTAACCGTTGGTTTATGCATTTAACGCAATGGAAAAGCAGCGAGTAATACGACACTACTAAAAGTGTACGTTACGATTCGTTATACAGATTGTATATTACTGTCAGATTCTCGTGTTACTTTACCACGAAATTATGTGATTACGTTCGCCACGTTCGGAGTATTCTAATTGTAACTGTGGATTAATGCTAGCCATTTCTCATAAACCCGGAACGTAAACCTCACACGAGATAGCCATTTTGCATCATTAAGTGTAGCGGAAAATATCACTCGGTTCTACCGCGGAGAACAAATGGGAAAATACTGTCAACAACAATTGATTAATTTTGTCACAAACAAACGTACTTCGCTGGGCGTATTTAAGTGAGTCTTTGAACTTTTTAATCTTTACCTTTTCAATCAGGACTCGACTTTTGCTATTTGAAGAACGGAGGGAAACTATTTATGTTCGAGAAAGTTTCCTCTCTAATTAGGTAACCTAATTAATAAAGTAAATCTTTGCAGTCAGAATAGATAATAAGCTGGGACGGGGTATTCTTTAGGAAAAAACAATTTGATTACAAGATGACATTAATAATTTAATGTTTATTAATCATCACGTTGCGGAACAATGAGCGATGAGACGCTTAAGTTCCTAAGCTGGTGTTTATGCGTAGCTCCTTTCTCGTGTATAAAAAATATCGCAATACAAATTAATTTATATATACAGGAGGATTTTATATAGACGGGAACACTGTCGCCTACACTGATAAGAAGTATGATCGATTCGGTAAAACGTTTCCCGTCGAATCGATATAACAATTTATTACTACGATCTCCGGGAAACAATTTACTGAGTCGTCTCATTGTGAGGCCATCCTTCATCAAGTGAAACGAGGACAACGATATCCATAGCCATTTAAGTCTTCTAAGGTTTTAAGAAAAGACGAAAAACTTCCTACAATACGGATAATTAAACGTAAATTTTCTGACGATCAGTACCGACAAGTTAGCGATTGAGGCGCAGCTTCGAGATAATAGGTCAGTGAGCAAAGTTCCGTAGTGTCGACAGTTGTCCTCGGTGAAAACGGCGTTCAGTGATGATAACCGAAGTGTCCGCCATAACCGCCGGATCCAAAGCCACCGGAGCCAAAACCACCGCCTCCTTCGTGACCACCGTGGACGAGAACGGGGTAAGATTCCTTGATGAGGACAGGGACCTTGACGGGGTAAGGAATCTCCTTCTCCACGGCAAAGGGCACCTTGACAGGGACGTTGACCGGGTAAGGCACCTTGACGGGCACCTTAACTGGCACCTTGACGGGAACCGGCACCGGTTTCTCCACCGGGTAGGGTACGTGCTTCTCCACAGTCACTGGATATGGTTTCGGAATGTGTACCGGGTACGGGCGATCGACGGGGACCTTGACGTGCACGGGGACGGGCACTGGCACCTGCTTCTCCACTGGGTAAGGCTGTGGAACGGGGACCTCGACCTCCCGGTGGATCGTGATGCCGGAAATTCGTCCTCCGTCACCACCACCACCACCACCGCCACCGCCACCGCCGAATCCGCCGCCGCCGCCGAATCCGCCACCTCCGAGACCACCACCACCGTGGCCCCCGAATCCTCCGCCCAGGCTCAATCCGCCTTCCAATCCACCGTGGCCACCGAAATCGCCGAACCCTCCATGACCTAGACTCAGTTCCAGGCCGCGCTTGTTCTTCGCGTTCTTCCCCTCCGCGCTCGTCTTCTCAGGCTCCTTGGACTCCGCAGCCCATGCTGCACTCACCGCCAGCAGGGCGAAAACAACGAACGTCTGAGGAGTGAAATACTCGTTTTACAAGACAAGAAATACCAGTTTTCAGTGATAAATGTACACGTTTGATCAACCGAAGCTGAACCTTCAATCGTGTGTCCCAAAGAAAGATTTCTAAACAATTTCTCGGCCAAGTAAAATGTCACAATGTACGAACAATAATTTACGAGGATCCCTTTGAACTCAAAAATAAGATTTGTTTCGCAAATAAATGTTTATCGTCGACTTTCCATGCAAAAATAGGATAAGTCTCTGTCTAGAGATACTTGTCTTAACTCCTCGTGGTGAAAATTTCTTTGAAGGGTTCAAGAAAAATCTGTCGGTCTTTAGCTCGTATCTGCCGAACTCACCTGCCGAGTGTTCATGCTAGCCTTCGGGACTGCACACTGAAGTTGCATCGTGCCAATAGCGGAATATATACCGTCACTTTCGCTGTGGCCAGCCCACTCCCCAGAAAATCATACGTCCGTAGAATACCAGGCTTTAAGGACCACACAAACAACTCCTGTGCTAAAGCTAGTCGCTGGTGTTATGCCGTTTCCCACGGGCGATTGCCCGTCAACTTCTTCTCTACCGGATGCAACGCGGGAAAATCACATTTCCCGGATGCATCGTACCCAAAAAACACCGACCACAATTCCCCTGTTTAACAATAACGATGAAGGTTTCTCGTCCGAAAACTCTCAACGTCCCATTAGCGAAGGTGTAACCAAATAAGAATCTTTTGTATCGTTTAGTAACGTATGAATTTTATACACCATAAATTCTAGGCCTTGGACGTTAACCGTAGTGTTCCGTAATAGAACTTATGTACGAGACAGTTGAAAGCGTACTAGGTACCGCACATTTCGAAATCTATGTTGTCTTAGCAAACTATTTCCACGCGTATTAAAAATCGTAAAAATAAAGGGATTCTCAAACTAATAATACAAGGACAGTGCTGAGAAAATAATCATTTCATGCACTAAGTATCTAAACGGCTAGACTTTACAGCATTGTTTTTCCAATCTATTTTAGAAGGCATTGGGTACTTCGGAAATGTGTTGTTACACGCATATCCTGACCGGAAGTGGATCTTTGAAGAACCGAAAGGCTTAACCATGGCTCATATGCTAAGTCATTGAATAGATTTCTGCTGACATAGGGTGTACTCAAGCTCGGCAATCGACTCGCTATCGTTTGGTGGGAAAAGCCGTAATTTAGTTGGAGCACGCGCAAACTAACATGTACGTACGGGGAATAGCTGGCGTGCTTTCTTTTATTCTTGGAGGAGCGAGAAAGAAGGGCGATCATTTCACCGCGGTAATCGTAACGGGCTGCGCCCGATACTTCAAACTTACGCAACTGCCACGAACGCTGTGTACAAAAAAAAAATACTTTCGCAAAGACGTGAAACGAGTCCGAAAAAAAAATGACGACTCACAGACATAGTTAATCGTTTCGCGCATATCCGACTGTGACGGCCTTTGCCTCCGTCGTTAATATTTCAAATCTGCTCCACGCTCTCTCTCTCTCTCTCTCTTTGTTGGTACAAAAAAGCAACGTGCTGCACGCACGGTGTTCTTTCTAGAATGAAAAAATGAATTGCATCATTTTCCTGGCGTATAATTTTGATTCAAATTTTCTTTCGTTAGGTTAATGTTTTTAAAAGAGAAAACTTTCTGAGAAATATATGTGCAAAGGTTTCTGAACACATCACTCATTTACCCGCGCATTACACGGGAATACAGTTGGCCGTGGAAAAACGATGATATTTAATAAAAACGGTCCTACGTCGGCCGGTTGCGCCGTACGCGCGTCCCGAATTGTTTTCGCGCGCGAGTAATTCTATCCCCGGCGCGATGCTTTCTAGCCGGTCGTTGCGCAATAACGGCGATTTTGATAATGCCCGCGGAGAGGAGAAAACGCGTATATCCCGCGTACGGAACGGAACTGCATCGGGTATTTGGCCGCGCGGATCGCCACGGTCCCGGGCAATTAATACGCGTTTACGAGGCTCCGCGGGCGCGCTTGTCGCTGACGTGTAATTAAGCGAAAGGACTCGAAAAGACGCCGACGTAGGGTAGAGGGGGGGGGGAGAGGGGGACAATATCGCGCGGGGGGATCCCGAGGAGTGGACTTTCACCTCGACTTCTCTCGCGAGCGGACACGCACGCGTAATTGACACGGCTCCCGGCACCATGCTCGATGCGCACTTAATTAAAAGGTGGACCCTTGCATCGCGGGGAGGAAGTGATTATCTCTTATGAGGACACGCGCCTACGCGCGATAATAATGACGCGGGGACCGTCCTTTACGACGGCACACTTGCCGTAATCGCCTTTTATTCCGCCCCCGGTTTCCAGCCGACGCTGCAACCACCAAAGAGGACAGAAAGACTGTCGAATAACGCGCCGTAATCCAAAGATTACGACGGCGATACAGATCGGCGCGAATTCGTGTAAACTCCTTGACACGGAGTCGTAAGGATAACGCGATGAATCGTTATTGTCGAGCCGTTGAGATGTTAAGGAATTTGTTCGAAGGTTCATTAACGACCGAGGCGGGCAAGGAAATGGCGGAATTTCAGTGAAAATCGGCAGACGGGCCAGTTAGTTTTTATTAGGAAATTCCGGGGAGTCGTAGGGAAACGAAAGACAGGAAAGGAGTAAGGCAAGGTCTTCGTTTGCGTTGGAAGGGCGAGGAGGAGCACCGGCAAACGATGTTTACGCCGGGCCGTCGGCGAGACAGGGTGGAAAAGGAAAAGGGCGTAACTATAAAACAGCTTGATAAACACGACGAGCGAGAGAACATCCATCCATATATTCATGAGACGCCTAAGCCGGTCCCGGGGCCGAGTTGAAAGCCTTTCCCATTATTGCATAAGGTTACGTTTGCGGTTGGTGGAGCAGAAACGCGGAGTTGGCGAAAATTTCGCTTCTGCCATCGTGTCGCACGCCGTGCAGGGGTTCGTCGGGGGAGAGGGGCTCTCTAAAAGCGCATTTGCACCGGCGTTGCCACCCGTCGAATCCAAAGTTCGATGACATCGACACATCGGTAAGGAAAATCACACCGCCGGGCCCCTGAGAAAACGGAAGCGGAAGAAAGGCAGACTGCTGCGCTCCCCCCCCCCCCCCAACACTTTGCAACATTCGCCGTGTATTATGATCCATCGACATCCGTCGTGAAGGAATTGCAACGTATTGTTAAGCGCATAAAAAACATAAATGCAGTGGGCCTTAAGAACGAAACATCATTATTGATACAATTTTAAGACCTCAGGGATTCTAATTAATAGTTTTCGTTTTAATAATAGCGCATGAACATGAATTTCCACCGTTGGATTTCAATGTGAATGACGATAGCCTGAGGATACTAATTATCCGTTTCTCTCTGTGGCATAATATTTTTCCCAACGACATTGCGTTAAAAATCATCCGAGTGTTTCTTAATTAACACATCAGACGACCTTCGTGCTCGGGTTTATATGAAATCCAGGATACCGTTAAGCCATACATACATCACCGTGATCTGCTTTAACGGAATTTTTATAACTATCTAAAGTCGTAACGCAGTTAACGTTATATCACGTAAAAATACATTATACATGTTTCAGGAAATAATTTCATGCTTTCTGCAAATGAGTTATAATCCACCATCGGTAGCCAATAAATTTAGTATATTTACTGAGAGATCATAAAATTCGACATTATGTATGCCAAGTGAGAAACGAGAAACAGATATGCTTTTTGTACTATTTAACAAGAATGCGTATAGAAATAATTACAGAACACTTTATGTACGATCATTCGCTGCGTTTACCAGGATTTCCGTATACGCTGCGTTACGAAGTCACTAACCGACCACGCGGAACTGGAATAATACCTTTGACCACAAAGAAACGAAAGAAGGAATTCTCTAACACCGTCAGAAAAAGAAATACTACTGAGTAAAGACCTAGCGTAATGAAGCCTTGATCTCTAAAACAACATTTTTCAATGCTTAACGATCACTCGTCATGCCGCCATCACTTAAAACTTCATTCGAAGAAGGGAAAGATACTTCTGGGAGGTCAAAGTTCTACGCTCGATTGATCTGTCAATCTACTTGAAAGTTCTCGAAATGCTTCATAAATAGATGGACCGATGTCGACGAATTGCGAAAGCGTTCCTTTATTGAATATCTTATGTTCTTGAAGAAAGCGAGTTTAGCGAGTTAAAGATGAATTTCGTGTATCTCACATGAAATACTAATCATTTCCTGAATAATTCTTCAAAACAGATCATGGACATACTTTTCCGGGAAATTTTTATCAGGACTTAACATTTCCCGAGAACATTTTTAGATTGACTTTCGTACGTTTATCACTGTCCCGGCATGAGTTGAATTTCTCTTGAAGAATTCATTACTTCTGATCTCATTGTCCGGCAGATTTCATTAGATCGGTGCTCCCCGCCATGTCATTTGAAGCACGTAGACCGCGAACGTCGAGGCAGTTGCGCGAGAGGCGTGGAAAATTAGACATCCGAGTGGCAACGCGTGTCATTAGTTTCAAATTCAATGAATGAAACCGCGGGGCCTTCGCCAATTAACGGATTCCCGTCACGCACGTTCCGGCAATTGCTGGCACCCGTAAAACGACATTACGTCTCTGTCATTAGATTATTTCATATAATTGACTTTTACAATCTTATCGTAGCGATAACAGTGGAAAATTACGAAATCCTCGACGCCACGAGCAGCCACAGACTTTTCCCTTACATGCATGTTAGAAAAAAGGGATAACTAAGAAAGGAAACGTGGAATATTGTGTTAGACTTTCTTACAATTAGCAGTATCACACGGAGCATTGATTTTCCCATTTTCCCAGACCAGCATGATTTCTAACGAATTTGTATGGACACTGGGCCGAGTGTCAGGCTAGTTTGGTGATCCTGTGGCGGTCTCGTATTGCGATAGGGCGGTAGAGAAGCTACGAAAATCTCTATAAATTCATCGGAAACAATTTAATCTGCCACGATAGGCCGATCAGAGAGCACCGAACATCAACCAGCACCGCATGACACAGTCCTCTGTCTCTCTTGCCGAGCCCCTCGTTTATCTAGTCAAGAGCCCAATCAATATTTTCGGATTCGAATATGGAGATTCAAATTCAGATATATGGAAATTTATTCCCGCAGATAAGCTTGATAAACCATGGATACCCACCATATTCTAATGCCCTCTCCCCCAAAACTGCCGGGAGATCGTTGCTAGAAAAGTCAAACGAGATTGACCGTTGCTCGCAGAGCTTTCCAGTGATAACTGAGAATAAATGACCACGTCTCGAATCTCACTGCGAAACCACTATTTACATCCCGTAAACAAAGAAAAAAGGTACTTCGTTTTCTGAAACTCTCGCAGACTGGGAACACTTTGTAAAGATATCAGTACTGCACAGTGACAGTTGAAAAATTTGAGTTATCTCAGTAGGATTAATTTAATGTTTGATAATAGCGATGTTTATTCTGTTTTCCTGTACTTAAGTCCATTAGCTACTAGCAGTAGGTTTACTGGTAATAACGCGAATTTTTAACGAGGCAACTGTGCATGGCTTAGCCCCATTCATCAAACGTTCAACTTTCCCTTTTAACCCCTTGATCTTTTTCGATGCAATCTACCAAGAAGTAGCAGCAATTGTTGTTTCGTTACTTTTACGTCGAGTCCATCGATCTCTCAGTCCTCTGTACACAAACACCAAGCGAGGGTATTTGCTTAACGACACGTTATACAATTCCCTGATTGCGATAAATCCTATCGGAAATTATACAATCGTAAATAGATGTTCCTTTCTCCGATGAATTTCAAGGACAATAACTTTGATGAAATTTTGATGCCATACCCATTTCCTGACAAAGTAGTTCGAGCGAGCGAACGTTAATTACGCGAATTCGTTTATGAGAATGATATGCGTGGTTGTAGAATCCACGAGGATCTGGGGAATAGAAGTTCGGTTGGACGTTCGAGAAAATTCGAAGACAATGGTTCGGAACGATGACGAAAAGAAAGGAGAAGATGGAAGACAAGGGAGAGAAAATGCCGAGGTCCGTCGCGTATGTGGATGTTCGTCGTCGTTTCCTTTCCTCCTTGTTAACTTCCTGCCCGGCAACGATTTCATCGGTACGCTCGAGTTGCTTGGAACCGACGGGACGACGCTTGTCTTTCCCTGCGTGAGAGTTCCTATAAAAGCGAGGGTAGCACATGGCGGAACCAGTGTGCTCACTGTCGACCAACATGAACAGCACCGACAAGCTAAAAGTGAGTAGCGCCCGTTCTATTCGCACCATTCGCCGATCGGCGTGGCCGATCGTAAAGAAACCTCTGTCGATAAACCCGCAGGCTTTGCCGAGACAAGCTTTCTTGTGAATTATTCAATCAAAGGCAAACCTTAGTTAGACGATAAGATTCTTATGTATGTTATGTATGTTAAGTAGATTCGAAAAAACCGAAATTCTGTGCATAGGGAATACAATTATTACTGTAGTTCTTAGATCCATTTCTGCAGGGAATTAAGTTCTCTGAGGACCACAAGTGTTCTTTGGAACAATAGTTACGACGGTAAGGCGACTTTTTCCTTTCAGACGTTAATCCTTTGCGGGCTGGTGTTATCGGCCTTCGCTGAAGATGAGGGCAAGGACAAAAAGGGCTCGACTAGCTCGGTATCTGCAAAGGGGGACAAGACGAAACGGGGTCTGGAGTTGAGTCTCGGGGACCACGGGGGTTTCGGCGGAGGATACGGCGGAGGATACGGCGGAGGATATGGAGGTGGACACGGAGGTGGATTCGGCGGTGGATTCGGCGGGGGTTTGGGAGGAGGATTGGGCGGCGGATTGGGCGGCGAGCAAATATCGGCCGAGCACGTAAAAGCCGTGACGATAACGAAGCACGTGCCGGTACCGGCGCCATATCCGGTCACCGTGGAGAAGCACGTCCCTTACCCGGTGAAGGTGCCGATCAAAGTCCCCGTGGATCGTCCTGTGCCGATTCACGTGCCTGCCCCGTACCCCGTGGAGAAACAGGTGCCAGTGCCTTTCCCCGTGGACAAACCGGTGCCTTACCCGGTGAAGGTGCCGGTCAAGGTCCCCATCGGCGTCCCTTACCCCGTTAAAGTACCCGTCAAGGTGCCCGTCACCGTCCACAAGCCGGTTCCCTACCCCGTCAAGGTGCCCCTCGTCGTCAAGGAACCGTACCCCGTCATCCTAAAGGAACACCATGAGAGCTACGGCGGAGGATTCGGAGACATCGGACTCGGCGGACACGATCTGGGCGGGCTAGGAGGAGGATACGGAGGATTCGGCCATCATTGATCGAATCGTCTTCCGGTCCAACGGAAACAGAGGCAGGATACTTTACTTTCACCTTGGGACATTTCTAATTCTACCGTATAACTCCCCAACGTTTCACTTAAAAAAAAGAGGGAACCATTTTCCAATTCTACTGCGCACTTTTCCTGATCATGACGAAATCGTTGCATTGTATGGTAAATTTCACGAGTACAAAAGTATGATGTAACTTAGCACTGTGATAATCATCGGGAAATCTTTCACGCTCTTAGCACAGAGTTTGCATTGTTCGCTCGGCGATTCGTGAGTAATCTTAAAAATGCTCTTTTTTGTACAGGCAAAGCGTCGACCAGCCCGACGCGTCCAAGAGGGTCTCTTTCCCTGAGGAAAGGGTATTTATTAAGTCGAGTCGAAAATGATTTCGACTGCAACTGCGTCCCCGTAGACTTTGAAGGGAAAGGCACCGATATCGTCGTCATTGTCCTCCATCTCACTACTCTGTACCTATTGTAAATGAATAAAGCAAATTCTCGTCTTTTATAAACAGACTGCCTAGAAATTACTGGAAACCCACAATTTTCCCCGGCAGAACAACCGATCTAGAAAAGCATAGACCGTGCACCACGGATAGTTTAGCGGGTTAAAGCACGTTTCTCGAAAGATACTTATCAAAACGCCCGGCTCGGCCGAGTTTTCACCTAATACCGGGCGATTTAAAATACGATTAGTGGAAACTCTCGATTTTATTAAACACTGTTACGCGAGTTCCCGCTTGAATGCTGTTACGCACGTTATTACGCGGTTATGAAGAATTGCCGCTTAGAAGACTTTCACCGTGCAACGTTACGTCGTTGCACCTGCGCGAACGCAAGGCCCAGAAGGAAATCCTCGAGAATCGGCTGTTTGCATTGAGTCGTTAAAGGAAACGACAAGGAAGGACGGGCAGAGGCGTCGTCTGTGTATTTTGCCCTCCTGCCAGACGACGGCTTGACGCAAGACACGCGTCTTTCGACACATTTCACGCACGACTGCGACTACGCGTGTTACCTACGGCAAAGAAGCGAAACGGCGGAACGAGTTGCAACAGACCGGCATAATGGCCATAATATGCATACATACGAGATGTTTATCTTTCGACGACGAGCAGCCTCGTTAAGGGATTTTTTCCGGGCCCACGCAGGTCCAATGAAAAACCACGAGAATTACAAACCATTTCTATCAATATCCAGTATTATATCCTCGTAATTGCAAGATCGTTCGAATAAACATTCTTCTTCTACGGAGAAGAACGAAGAAAAGGTTGTGATTGAATTTTTTAACTCGTACCTCGGCGGTCATATTTTTTAGCGGAACTTTCTCCTGTCATTTTTCCTAATTTCCTTTCATTGTAATTTAATAACCGGGGGAGAAACGGAGTGACTGTCAAGAGGCACTCGCCATCTCTCTTTTCGCCACACCCTGTAACTCTCGTTTCCGCGTGCGGCGCATTTCCTCCTGCATGTCTGGAACGCGAGCGAGAAATGGAAAGTGCCTCCCGCGGATCTCGTATGACCGATCTGAAAATGTAGGAAAGTAGGCGATAGCCTAGCCGTCCATCGCGGATCTCCGGAGAATTATAGCATTCGACGTTACGTGGGCAAACGTATCGATTTCGCGCACGCTCCGAGGAAGTAGACGATCCAAATAGAACAGATTCATTTCCTCCGAATTAAAGCCACAGAGCCGTACAGAAATTATAGGTACGTAAGGACAGTGGTCAAATGAAAAGTACGGAATAAAGATAAAGTCAGAAACATGCGAAAGAAAAAGAAAATTGAATATTTATTCGCACTGAAAATTCAGCCGGTGAAACTAAAGTCTTTTAATTATCATAGAAAGTCATTAGGTCACAGTCAATGGCACGTTTTTATGCTAACTATTCCATTAGCGGTACCTGTGTAATTTCCACCGTGTAACATGAGAATACTTTGAGATTCGTGCTGAAGGGAAACGCAGCTCACCGCCACGATTAATTAACTTCTGTGAACTACGCTGAAGTAGACGGAATGCTTCGTTGTTAATCATATTTGTTTACCGCGGAAGGAAAAGGTATAGACTGTTAGATGTAATTTCAGAAAAATCATAATTGCGATCGTACGAACTATTTTCCCTATTAGTCACTTCGAGCAACACTAAAGTTTCCTAGAAAAAAGGTTTGCCAGAAAGATCGATCAAACTAAACCAGTCTTCCTATCATTATCGCGATCTTTCTTTTCGCGAAAACTCGTTCCGCGGGGTATTTCCCTCCTTGCGTAATCGTGTTTACACTGACACAAACTGGTTCCCTTAATTAACACTAGATATTCGCCGCGAATAAAATTCCTGTCAAAGGATATGTCTTTAGCAGGACAAATTGAGTAACAACTGGTCCAATGGTATTTGGGTCCGGTCGTAAAACAACCGCGAATTAACGTGCAAATGATGAAAAGACAGCATTGACTGCATTTTAAATCGAAAAACGTGCGGTTTATTGAAAGGTCTTTCTTTAACGGAACAAGGAACAACCAACGGTATTTGATCTTTCCAATGGTAGCGATTATGCATCGGCGAGGAAACGGTATTTTCCTTTCTCTCGGATCGCAGGCGCATTCGACGAGCCGTTGGAAAATAATAGGTACGTAATCGAGATTGGAAGAAGCGGGTAAGGATTTAAGAGAGTGCTAACCGACAGTCACGAAGAGCACCTGCGAGACACCTACGTACCTGCATTATGGCCGACTGCTTAGCGGATCCTGTTATTCAACCTGCCGCCGGAGGATGGTAATCATATTTAATGGTCTAGGAAGTTCCCCCAAGAATGGGATTCGATTAATCCCGGCCCGCAAACTCTACGGCATTCCCCGCAGGATGCGAGTCTGCCTTCGATTATTATTTTTTTTCTCAATGCCCGCATCGCAGAACACGAGCTTCCAATCCTTCGAACCCATCGCAAGCGCAACGAATCATTCTTATACAAGTTTTACCTTGCTCCCATCTTTTTACAGAATATAAATGATTATACGAAATTTACATATCGACATTAGTTTCTTGTTAATTCAGTTTTTAAAATGGCGATCGTTTAGTTTCGTCGATCTCATTTTTCCCTGTCGAAGAGCATTTGAGAATTCTCTAAAATGCACTTTTCCGTCTTCGTCGGTGGGTCTGGCCGTTATGATTACGCAATGGCATATGTAGAAATGGCTGTACCATTCGTTTAACGATCCGGAGAAGCGTGACTTGGCACTCGTATCAATCTCCGGCGTACATCCGCGTGCGAGGAACTCGGAAGAGTCGAATGGCAGGGGCCTTTCAGGTACTCGACATTAGAAGCAGCGCGGAAAGACGAAGACACAACGCCCCAGAGGGTTCAGCGGTAACTCAACCGCCAAAGTAAAGCAACCGACCGGAACCGATCGTCGACTTCGTTTTATCACGCATGAAATTTACAGGCCCGCTGAAATCAGTTCCACCTACCGTCCCCGTCTCAATAAAAATCTCCAAGTACATTAAGAAATGCAAATGAAGATAACGTCATTTTTATGTGATTTTAAGGCCCGAAAGTTTACGCGATTATTACTCCTTCGGAAGTTACAACTTGTCAGTCTTGTGACAACATCGCGTGTATATTATATTAGCAACTACTTCCTAGTCTGTATTTCTTCTTCTCGAGGAACCGGTCAAGGAGTATGACGATATTCAGAAAATTGTCCACTCAGGAGAGAGTTAACCGTGTAAATATTTACCCCTATTTCATGTAAGTGGGAAGTTACAAAACTCATACATCCACTTAGAAACTCACAAAGAAATACTGACCATATCATGAGGATTAAATAAATCATATTATGAATCATTGTATGGAATTATTACATAAGATATATCCCTTGTTAAAGTACAATAAGTGTGATAATTTCCTTAAAATCGCTGTGGTAAGACGTTGATGACAATTTAAGCTGGCCTCGAAAATCCAGTCTTTCCCGGTGTACACATAAATTTTGTGTGAGTAACGAGTAAAGTTGGCTGTTAAGTAGTGGTAAGTAAGCGCTTATGCACAATCTGATCGCGCGTAACATACAGAATTATGATTTCTACCCGTATACCGGGCGTATATTACACGTACGTTCTTTTCGTGTCTCGATGCAACTCGGATGTAGTACACTTTACTTTTTATCGCATTCTTGGCCATTTAATAGCATTCTTGAGAGCGCCATTAATAATGTTCCAGCGGCAGAAGCGGACCGTCCGGGAGAAATCTCGGCCGAGAAAAAACGTAATTTAGTGCGCGAACCGCGCCGGAGAAAACGGTTTTTACGCTTAGAACATCACCTATGATACCTGTTACGTCGATCCTGAAAAAAGATTTGATATACACGCGGAATTACGTGATTGCCATAGTTTCGGTCGGTTAATTGGGCTTAATGCGATCCGAAGGAAGGATCCAAAAATTTACGGACATACCCTACAATTGTGGAAGAAAAAAGTAAAATAGCTATGCGAGTAAACTTTCACAAAGATAAATGCATGTTTTCGTTCCGGGCCTGATATTTAGTTCCTATTTTCTAGAAATATAGCCAGTTTCCGGTTCAATGAAGTTCCAAATTATCCAGGGGAAAATGTACTATCCCGGGAAAATTAATTTCGGAATCTACGCGAACTATTTACCTCCTGAAATTCGACTGACGGCAGGCAAAATACTTTGGGTAACATTTCCGAAGCTGTTCGGCAACGAGTAACGATTTGTTCTTAGGAAAATGAGAAATTCACAGCTCGGCGAACGGTATTACCTCCAAGTCACAATCAAACGGGAACGAATATTCGAGCGGATCGATTGCAACGCACACAACGGCGCTTTATCAGGAATAAATAAGGACAAGTTGATCGCAGCTGCACGGGACACGATTTAATAAATATCGCCGTAGTTGATATATTGCCAGTGACGCGCGCTTACTACTTAAACGGAATGAATCGTTTAAAGAACGGTACAAAGGAAAACCCGCTATTGTCAGAAATGTTTCTTTTACCCAATATTTACGTAGTCGACGGTCTAGATTCTACGTGTCGCACTGTACAAATTACGTGACAGCAGGAAAATCGGTGTAAGTGGAAGTGGTTATTCCAAGTGATAATTTGGTGAAATCATTTTATAAACGAAAAAGGTTCGATTCAGAAGTAAGTTAAACAATAATAATTCTGTAATGACCTTGACTGAGACTGAGAAATGTGGGTCATTGTTTCTATCTGGCCGTGAGCTAAGACCTTAGAACCTTTGGAAATTGAATAAATTACTGTATATACGGAAGCGTAGCGGTAAAATCACGGGACGTCAAAAACAGTGAATGCAACACGCGTTTATTTAGCGTTTGAAAGTCCCGTATAATTATCATTTAAAGGGAATGCTCAAAGTGAAATATTCGGAAAAAGTGAAAAACTTTAATTAAGTAAATCTGAGGGCGATTTGTGTCGCTTCTGCGGCCCCGAAAAACGTGGGTAATAACGACGACAGGCAAAAAGTGGAAGTCCATAGTAAATTGGGGTAATTGAACATTCCTAATTGGTTCGCTTTTCAAAGTAACCTACTGTGCTTTTTGCACTATCCAGTGGGAGTTCGCTGGCAATTAAACACGTCCAAGTTGGAAAGTCTGCCCTTTAAATGAATTTTATCGTAAATAGTGCTGGATGAGGAACTTTGAGAACCGCTGACTCTCCTTTTGTACACGAAATTACCGATTTAGCCGGTCATTAGCTCGATATTCATGGAAGGAATTCAAGGAAGTAAAGGAATCATTGATTAATTAATTGCGCTGTTCGCAATGTCTCGCAATTATAAAAGAGACATGTCTTATCAGTTCCGTATAATGAGACAGATATGAAGATTAGGAGGAACATATTTAACCATCGAAACGCGTTTTTTAAGGCACAGTCAAATATAAAGTACGGAACTGGTGATTAACTGAACTCCGGAGCACAGTAAGTAATTTTTAATTATTAATTATTAAGATTCATAGTTACGATTTCGTCCTCGGTGAGGCTAGAAAGCACTTAGCGCTTTCGCAAGAGCACACTTCCTATCGAAACACTTGCGTTTTAATGAACGTAGGTTTCTGAGGTTGCATCGGTTGAATAGGGCATACGGTATTGCCAAATCCTTTCATACGTCAATGATTAATGGCGCCGGAACCATTAGCTGTAATGAATATGTACTTGAAATGACCGCGTTAATTTTGCCAATTCAGTGACTGACTGTCACACGGGAACAATAAAAATACACTTGGGCAACTCTGTGTTCTCGAAATTAATACAAAGACATATACCGTGTAATGCAAATTTTTCTGATATTCAAGAAGTTTATTTGGACTTTCAGAATGCCTCCGTTCAGCTTGGTTCTCGCGATTATCGCGACTATCTGCATTCCTCGAGCATTTGGAGCTGATCCAGTATCGTTAGGTGAGTAATCTTACGAAGGGTGAGGGGAAAGGGGGGGAATGTATTGTACGACGGAGAATCACGTTCTTCTTGCAAAATCGGAAACATACTTCTTGTCGGGCGCTCGCGAAACGGACAGGCAGGAATATATATTATGCGTGTATCGTTAGATTTTCACATCGTTACATCGGCGCACGGCGCAGTTATAAATCTTACTTTCCTCGGAAGTGTGCTGCGCCTAGCGAGCAACCGGAATTACACAATAGAGCGAAAGGATCAGGCTCGGCTTACGGCCAGCTGATATTACAGTAAAATGCTCTACTTAAAAAAACGCTGATCAAACAACAAGCAAGGGTTAACAAAAAAAATTCCACAAAAGTATGATGTAAATACTTATTCGATCTGAAAATTGGTCATGAAATAGAAGGTTTAGTTAGAAGATAAAAATAGGAATTTGCTGAACAATGACGATCAGTGTGAACATAGTTTGGGCTGAACCGAAAGGAAATCGGGTGGCAGCGAAGCTGAAAGTTATGAAGCGAGAAAAATCGACGTTCTGTGCGTCGTGTGTCGTAATGACCACGCGCAAACGTTCGACTGCAGTGTAGTAAGAGGTATTACGTGTGTGCAGAGTTCTATGCACTTCCTCGATCGGAGGTAGATCGCCTATGGGGCGTAAGTCCCTGGACTTTCCCGCGATCCACTTACCGAGCATATCGTCACGCTTCACTACGATTTTTCCCCCCCCCCCCCGCCAATTTTTCATCGTTATTCCATTCTGCGTATCGACTTTGCGACTCGCTCGAGGGATGGTAAACTCCATTTCCCTCCTCACGAATACGCGGTTTAGTAAAATCTTGAGAAGAAAGATGCTGAGGGGGGGGGGATGAAAGTATCGCTGTTAACAAATAGATAGCATCGGTAGGAAACCTTTCCCCGTGCGATAAGGATCTAGGAAAAGGAAGTAACCGAGCGAATGATCTAAGGGGGCCAGGAACTCCGTTATTGCACGTAATTTGCATGAAAGTCTTTGGTTTTATAATACGCTGATTAGAATATTGGATTAATAGTTGTATACATCAGATTTTAATCCAGCGGTTGTGTGTAATTTCTCTTACAGTGAATAGATTAGTAGAGTTCGTCTGTCTTCGGTCTTGCATTCGATGGAATTGCCTGATTTGAACTAAAATCATATCGCGCGTATAAACAAGGCATTTCCACCGGTTTTAAAACGTGGCAGGGTCCACTTTATTTTCTACGTAATGTCATAAAAATGGCATTTCCGTTGGACGTTTTGCAACTCCATCGTACGGCTCGGTAATAGGAGGTGGGTGAATACTGCTCCAAATTGCTTTCGCTCTGCATATGCACATACTAAAGGCGCCCCAATTTTTTCCACGGCGAACATACTTGTATGAGAGTTGTAGGAATAATTAATGTTTCATTCACGGACACCGACTCTTTCAGAAAATTATATTTTCCTCGCATAATGAGGCGTTCAAGTAGGCGAAAATTAAGCAGAGAAATCTTGTTTAGTGTGCAATCAGCCTCCGGAATTCGTTGCACCAACACCAGAAGGAGGGTCAGTTACCATCCGCGATGCCGAAATTTCAATAACGTATCAACCAGACAATGTGGTTCTTCAATTAATGTCGGAAACTGATGATGCCTACGCATTCATCCAAAATTCTACAATCTATTTCAAAGGTAAACCTTGACATGAAATAACAATTTCAGAGGACCGCATTTAATTCTGTTATGAAATAGATTTACAATCTGTCTTTGATTGAAGTGTTCTTTGTAAGTCAGTGCATTATTCTGAAGACTGAATAATTTCCAGTACAAATCTTTCTACGACAGCAACTTCTTTACTTATTATTCAAATAATTTTCACTTTGTTCGCCCCGAGTTTGCACCTTCAGGAACTCATTATAACTTTTTAGGCCACGCGAACGAGGAGAACATTTACTGGTCGAGCATTGGTACCGTTTCAACCGCCGGCGTATACAGCGTAAGTTTTGACGATTCAGTAAATACGGGAATAATGACTGAAGTAGAGATACCTTCGGCTATTCTTTTGCTGATTGATCGTGACTTTCACGAACGGTAATTACACGTCGCTTACATTCATTACAGAAAGGAGATAACGATGTTTACGAGGTGTCCGAATGCCGATTGTATTTACCAGCGAAGTCCAACAGGTAAATCAGAAAAGAATTCTAATGACACCGTTTATACAATTTTCTCTGAATTGCTGGAAACGGAAAACATAGATAATGTTTTTAAAACCGATTATTCTTCAATTAATATGAGGTAAATTTCTTTACGATCACTTTGATGAGCAATATCTATTTCTGGAAATTTGCTTTATCTTGATGAATTCCTATCGCGCGAACCATCTGAAAAGGTGTTCAATAAGGTCGTTTCGACGAAACCAAATACGTCGAAGAAACGACTTCAACGTACACTCGATAAGATAAGGAAATGTTTTAAGAAGAATTAATGTAATGCATAGGAAAACTGGATTGTTTTGTAAATTACGATTCTTTATAGGAAAAACGTTGCTGGCACCGTAGAAGCTACGATTCGTCGTGTTGCTGCAAGTTGCCTCGCGGATGAAATTTGCAAAAATGTAGCGAAAAATAAACACACGATAATCGTGAAAGACGATTTTCTTGACGCAAGACGATCAGTTGTGCCATCAGAGCCTGAGCTTAGTCCTGTGGACGATTCTCGAGTAATGTTCTTTTTCCACCAAATTTCCAGAGACGTCAGTAAATTAAATGTTAATTGTCAACCGTTTGTTTAGCTGAACCTCAACCTGGTGGTCGATTACGCTCTCGTACGAGTTAAGAAAATGATGAAAGAAACCGGTCAAAATACGATTACTATTCCAGAAATCCACAAGAAATTCGAAACAGGGGCAGGTTTCTTGAAGTTGACGGGTCACTTTAATACACGGAAAGGACAGTTCCGGTGAGACATCAAAAACTAATATGTTCGCGCAGAACACGAAAATTACTCGAATGCAAAACTTAGACAAGATATAAAATTATGTTTTTGTGAAGAGAGAATTCTTTTGTTTTATAGAGATTTAGCGACCTTACAGAGAACGTCTGATGCCGAAGTCGTTCAAGTAAAGAAAAAGTATTTCATAGCTGCTGGTTTTGGGCTAAGTTACGCACATTTGGATATCGAACATTACGAGGTATGAGTAACTTTTTTAATAAAATTGAATTAGTAAAACTTGACGTACAGCATCAAGAAATAACTTAATCAAATTTTAGCTAAAATTTGGACCAGTTAATGTAGATGGTCGATTTATGACAAACATCGATGGCATTAGTATCGCCGCTAGAATTTCCGTAGATTACGGCCCGAAGCAGTGCGTGAAATCCTTAGATTATGTAAAGATCACGAATATGGGTCAAATTACGATTCACCTTACCGGACTGGGAAAACTGAGCCCCTTAATGTCGATGCTCATCAGTTCGGTGACGAAAGATTGGAAGGACACCATTATTTACAACATCGAAAAGAGCATACAGAGCATCGCCCAGGAACAGTTGACTAAATTTAACTGCGAAACATACAGACCATTCGCATAAGAAAGATTTCAGTGCCAAGATGTTAGGATCTAATTCAATAATAAATTGTTTTTAAGAAGCACTCTGAATTAATTTAATTTATGTACATTTAATTCACAAATGTATAACTTTCACAAGCAGTACTGCTGACATGATTTTCAGTAGTGCCTGACATTTACAAATCCATTGATTCAAGGCTTTCCTTATTAGGGTGAATATTCTATATACATCATTAATTAATATACAGACACGAAGAAGTATTCTGTGATTTTTTTAAGGCTCAACCTTCATCTGGACGGATTCCGATATTTGCAATACTAATAGCTCCTTTTTCTTCACTCCTGCCCGAAGAGGATTGTGATTCCGAATTACTATTTAAAACTACTGACACATCGCTTATATCTGGCTTGTCTACCGTAGATTCTGCTATATTTTCGCTAACGCGTGATCCATTACTTGAACAGGATTCAGTAGCCAGATCTTTCTTGACAAAGACGTTAGTACTGTTACTTGCGCTAGGGTTTGATTGAATTCGTTTCAACGCCAGGTATTCTTCTACTGACCCTGTGGTTTTTGGTTCTAATTTATCGCTGGGCGAGTCGGCTGTTGACGTCGATGGATTCGCGTTTGGAGAGTTGTTGAGCTTCGAAAGCCTTTGACGTTCTCGCAGTCGTTTTCTTATCTCGGATTGTATCTTCGACTCTTTTATTACATTTTGCACGTCGTCTGTTTGGTAATATCGAGTAGCCCAAGTTTCGGTAGTACTTGACTTTTGAGTATTGCTTTCTGGTTTAGTTTTAATATCTTCCAACTGCACGCGGTTGCTCTTACCAACTTCGCAAGTGTCCATGTCATCCATGTCGTCGGGGTAGTCGTCCAAGTCAATAATTTCGCCTAAGTCAGCTGATCTTTCATCGTCTTGATTAACTCTACACGATACAGTTCTGGTATTACTACTTTCACATGGAACCTTGAGAATTTTTTCATTTTCTGAATCATTTATAACAAGCCCTTTGCTTTCTTCTTTTGTAAGAATTCCCTCAGAAACTGTACTATTTTTAGTAGATGTTGGCTTAGTAATATTTGAGTCTGTTAAATCCGCAGTAGTCTCAGAATTACCAGCTGTATCATCCTTCCCTTTCTTGCTATTATGGGACCTTTTTCTGTTCTTTCCACTCGAATGCTTTAATTTACGTTTTTCTGAATGACGATTCTCTTGTGACGCCGTTTTACAATTATCATTTCTCGAGTCGATATTCGCATTTTGTATAGATTTTTCTGTATCTTTAGACGGTACTTTATTTAACATTGCGCTTGACTGTTCTACGATCTCTTTACTGGAATTTGCCGTATTTTCATCCATGTTGCTGTGTACATTTTCGGTACCCACAAGCCGTTTGTTATTCGTCCTTTGCGAATGTCCTTCATTTTCGCTGTCACTAGACAGCAACTCTATAGTTGGAGTTGGTTGGACAACAAGGACAACATCATCATCCCCTGTGGTTATTTGCTTAGAAGTAATGATTTTTTCTAGCTGTTTTCGACAATTTTCTTTTGCTGCCAACTCATCCTGCATGATTTTATTCTGATTACCAGCCCTCGAGGTGCTTGAAGTTGATGCACTTTTATTAGTAGTTGTGTCAGGTATTATATCATCTTCTTTACGTATCAAGGCTCTAATTGCACGTGCACGCATCTCAAGTTCTAAAAGATCTAATAAGCTATCACCTTCCTTCCCTTTATTTGGTTCCTTCTCCCCTTCTTTCTTTACTTTTACTTCTTTTTGTTTTTCAGCAGCCTTTTCTTTCTGAATTGTCTTTGATTTGACTTTACCTTTATCTGCTTCATTCTTTTTATTGTTTTGAGACTTTATCTTAGTTTTAGCCTTATCTTTCTTTACTTTTGTTTTCCTTAAAGTTGTAGGAGTGCCATCTTCATTTTTAATTACCTCATCATCTGTCAGCCATTCTTCTGTGTCAGAAATAATTTCTAATGAGGGACCTGTAAATAAATATTAACAACCAAATATAACATGTATGTTCCTTAATTAGACACATCTTATGTCATAAACATTTTCTAATTGTACCTGAATCATCTGATTCACTAGTATCTGAGGATTCTAACATTGCCTGTCCATTCAAAATAGATAATATTCTTTTTTTTGACATTCCACTCAGCTCACTAGCACACCATTCCTCCAATTCACTTAAATCCATTTTCTATAACATTGAATAATTTCATTAGTAGATTGATTTTGATGTAGATTATGAACTATTCTAACTACATGTACCTTTAACACTTGTGGCAACATCATCCTTATTTTTTCAGTTTTTACAGACTTAAACAGTTGCCGGGACAATTCTCTTCGGTTTGACAAATAGTCTTTTATTGGCTTCAAATCACAAACTTCAGTTTCTTCATCAGATGATAAAGAAGAATCTGATGAACTACTGGATTCCTGGAATATTATACTCCTTTTAAAAAATGATTGTAATAATATTTTATTTTCAGGCGATGTTTTGCAACATCTCCAGAGTAATTCAACGTTCAGCTGAGTACAATACTAAAAGTACTCACCTGGCTATACTTTCCGCTCTTTTTTACTTTGGTCATTGTAACATTTATTAAAAGTATTCACAGTCTATACTTTACACTTTCATTTTAGCACCATTTATTAATGATATCTGTCGTTATAGCTTTTCACTTGATACATATTTATTTCTATTTTCAAATTCTCTGACAAAGTTGTAAAGGTGCACAACATTTATAACGATTTGTTGTGTAAACGTTATACGCAGAGGTTATGTTTCTGTTTATGACGATTACTGTACATTAGGCTAACGTTTTTAGAACGGTAGTAGGCATTAAAGAGTTGTTCCTTTCAACTTGAATAGTATTATCACCGACGAGGTATAAGAATAGACCTTTCACCTTATAGGACTTCGTAGCAACAGGTCTGAATTACCGACATCGTCAAAAAAGAGTAGCGATCGAGCGCACTCTACGTTTCATGACGGTAATATGTGGAACTGTAAACGTTTTCCTCTTGCTGTACTGATCAAATTTAGCGATGTTGCCAAATGTAACCATTGTGATGCATGATTGGCCACATCGATAATTTTCGCACGATCGCAACTCTGGCCACTTTTGTCTCGGATCGGGCTAGACGGGCCATCCGATAAGCAGAAGTCGTCAAATTCGGGTGGACGATTTTTTACAGATTTTTGTATATGTAGTACTTCCCCTATAAAATAAATTTGCAAAGCCGCGCGATCCAGCTCTAAATAATTTTTAAGAAAAACATAATCATAATGAGATCATTATGTCCCAGGGACCATTTTGGGACCATATCGGGACGTCCCTCGGACCATATTTATATCATACGCGGCTGTTAGAAACTTTGAAATTTAGTTTTAATCCTTGCCATGCACAGCGTTGTCACCTTGTACTGCTCGCAGACGATAACATTGGGAGTGACACGAAAATGGTAATGGGGCTCTAGAGCCCCAAAATGAGGTGACACGAAAATAGATTACATGACTGGTCTATCCCTATATCTCGTCTGTGGTATTATACTGTATATTTACGAATAGCGGGATATATTGACAAGGTAAATAGCAATAAACGAACGTAAAAATTTTCATTACATCATTTCGCGTATATATACAAAGGTACGGCATTTTGTAATACTTAAACATTATTTACACTATATAAAAATGTACGTTTCATTTTATGAATGTACTCCATAATCTATTTTTTAATAAGGTTTTTCTGATGTGACGTTTTGTACAAAATATAAAACAGTCTGCGTAGCATTCAATACTTCTAAGACTAAATCATTTACACTGATATTTACAAATATGAACGTACGCCTCCTAAGTTCATGTCATATTTTTTACGATTTTTGTCACTGGTTCTTGTAATACTTTTCGCGACAATCTCATATGACCAGAAACTGGATCCCTGCCAAAATATTTGACCTGTAACAGACATAATAAATGCGACACGTTGTAAGGAGTTTGTAAAATTTCTGTGTTATGTCTGCTTGTTACTAAACTCGTACTGACCTGTAATTCCTGTCCTACCTCTAGCCCAAGGGCGCTAGGGTGATGAATTTTACGCTGATCTAACTGAGAATTTGGCAGTAACGTTGGGGGCATATTGGGATAGAGAGTCACCAAAACACCAGTGTCTATAATTTCCATAATTTTCGCGGTATAAATAGCACCAAATTCTAACGTAGGCTCTCGCTCTTTCTGCAAATGTTGTGTGATTATCTGTTTTGCTTCATTCATAGCTGCTTGATTTGGTGCGAATATGGAATACGTATTTTCATCCACAGGATTTATCTAAAAATTAAAATATAGTACAAGATAGTTGACATTTAGTGAGATATTGTGATCTATTAAGCAAGTACCTGAACGCCAGTCTCGATGAAAATCTTTTTTAAGTTCATCCCACCGACGCCAAGGAATCTTCCCCTTTGATGAACGGGTACCTCGAGGGTTTCCGTCACCGGCATTATATCTTCTTTGTCCTTTCGGGGTTCTGCTATTACGTTATTCATAATTTTTATGATATGAGTTCTAGCCGTAGCAGACTTTTCTATGCACTCCATAACGATCTTGAGCGGCAGACCAGGAATCTTTATATCAGCTTGTAGTGCGGTGACGGTATTCTTCGTTCCAGCTATTTTAAAGTCCATGTCTCCGAGGTAATCCTCTATTCCCTGAAAGTAAAAATTATATATATGTCATTTGATGTTAATATTGTCGGAAAGAAACAAGCAATTTTATTGCACAGTTACCAAAATATCAGTAAGAATTTTATGTTCCTCAATTGTGTGTGGATCTTCCTTGCTATATTTAGTTATTAATCCCATCGCTACACCAGCAACTGGTGCAGATATTGGTACCCCCGCATCCAAAAGCGCTAGACTTCCTCCGCAAACAGTAGCCATGGAAGAAGAACCTTTACAGAACCACAGATGTTATAACATAATGTTTACTAACAATGCATGAATTTCTTACAGTATGTACTCTTACCGTTTGACGCAAGCACTTCACTCGTTAATCTAACTGTGAAGGGATAATCTTTTGGAAGTACTGGGCGTATTCCTCGTTCCGCCAATGCACCGTGCCCAATTTCCCTACGGCCTTTCATGCCAGTACGTCCCGTCTCATTTGTGGCATATGGAGGGAATTCATAATGCAAAAAAAAATTCTTTTCTTTCGTACCACTGCAATAATACATACAGGTGTAAAAAATCTTGTTATATTGTTTTCTTCGACTTCTTGTACCTGATTAACATTGATACCGGGTCCATCTTGAGAGCGCTTTCTAAAGAATCAAGCGTTACTGTACAGAACACCTGAGTTTGACCACGTTGAAAGATTGCTGAACCATGTAGTGGCTTGAAAGTATTTACACTACAACTGATGTTCCGTAAATCACTTTCACCACGACCGTCGCATCTAAAATGGATTAAAAAAACTGTCTATACATATGCAGTAAAGATATCAGTGAATACACAAAAGTTAACTATGATTCTGGATATACCTTTTATTATTTTCGAAAATAAGTTTTCTGAAGATATCTTTGGTGACTTTTCCAAATGCCTTACTGACAAGGTCCATATTTAAATTCTCATGACTATTTTTCAGGGTTTCAATTACATTTTGTCTTACTTTATTTACAGCCTCATCTCTCGAAATTTTGTCATGACTATAGTTGGTAAATATGCCTCGCAGCTCTTTCTCCGATTGAGATCTCACGGATTCGATTAACTGATCAAGTTCTTCCGTGTCCATTTCTATTCCTCTTTTGACTTTCCCATGTTTCTTTTGTAAGTTAGATATGGCAGCAACAATACCTTGGCATTCTTTGGAGCCTTGTTTTATTGCCTTCTTTAATGCCTGTTCCGTAATAAATTCAGCAGAACCTTCTAGCATGACTATGAGATTTTTCCCTGTTGCTGTTACAATGAGATTCAGCAGACTCTTTTGCATTTCTTGTCTAGTTGGGTTTATCAGTAATTCATTGTCGATCATTCCCATTCTAACAGCACCCACAGGACCAACCCAAGGAATATCAGACAAGCTCAAAGCTAGTGATGCAGCATTAATGGAAATGACATCTGGATCATGTACCCCATCCACAGCCAACATGTTGCAGATTACTTGTGTATCATAGTAATAGTCTTGTGGAAACAGTGGACGAATAGACCTGTCTATAAATCTACTAGTAAGGATTTCATGCTCAGTAGGCCCAAGTTCTCTACGTAAGAAGTTAGTTGGTATTCTTCCAGCTGCCGCAGCTTTTTGTCGATAATCCACTACAAGTGGTAGGAACGAGTTACTAGTACTTTCTGTTTTACTAACGGCAGTCACCATCACTGATGTATCTCCAAGTGATGCAACTGCACAGCCATCAGCAAACTGAGCATATGATCCACAGGACAGAGTCAACTTTTTCCTACAGGAAAAATTGGGTCAAAAATATTCATCACAAAAATGTCAAATGTTGCTTTTCATGTCCATTATACCACGCAAAAAATGCCTGTCAAAAATATATAGATGGCTGAATAGGTTATATCATGCTATTACTTGGAACTTACCCATCGGATAATGATACAATGCTTTCAGAAGGAGAATCTGTACTTTTAGAACAGTTAAACCTTATACCAAATCGATTAATATTCAACCATTTATTTTTACTACAAATATGTAGCAATTTATTACATTTGAATAACCTACAAGTCGACGTCATGGTTCACTGTAAATGTCCCCTTCTCTGTGTAATTTTATCCGTAAATATTCAAATTATTAAACATAAATAGTATTTTCAAAAATTTCACGGTTTACAATTAATCACAAAATGGTACAAGTTGACATTAATCGACAATGATCGCCAAAAATCAGCCGGAGTACATTCACCATCCACACATAAAACGAATAACACGCATAATCAAAAATTGATTGACTTGACAGTAAAACTAGTAAATAGAAAAAAAAGAGAAACAATTGTATAGCAGACTATATAAGTCGAAAGTTGTATTTATAACGTAAATGCCGGTTTTCAGTCATTAATGGAAGTACCTATAAACGTGTTCGTATAATACATTTCAAATCTGGAAGTGAGAACTGCGCATGTCCATCGAATCGCGACGCACGATGTATTTGCGTAATTATATTTCACAATTTTTAACTCTGTTTACTACCAAGTATTTAATAGTTTATCGTTAATATTTGGTGTGAGACGATCTAAAAATTTGTGAGGTATGTTAATCATAAATAAGAAATACTTTTTTATCTACTTAATTTGAATTGATTCAAATTTTTCTGCGCCAGTGAGAATATAATGGGATTTAGAAACGGAACATAGGGGAGAGAAGAAAGAGCAAGGGTTGAAAGGTCGTAGAAAAGATAAATATACAGAGGAGGAAATAAAAAAGGTAATGTCAAGTATATTGTTTCGATAAATACATACAAAAGTAATAGTATAATGTAAAGTCGGAAGAACAACGAAATCTAATGTTTAATGAGCTTGTTAAGATTAACTTTATTGTGGGAGGTAGTAACTTTCTTGCAATTAGAGCACTCGGTAAGTATGCTATTGCATTTTATGGAGAGAAATTATTAAGTGTCACTAACGCGCGTTTTACAACGGGGATGGGAAAAGACATTGTTCGCTCTCTCCCAGGCTAGTCATTCCCCTCCAATGCTCGTTACTTACACGAGGGTGCAATTCTGCAGGAAAGCAGCTGACGAATATAACAATACGGTCCCCACAAACGAAGCACTGTGCTTCGCAGGACGGAAGAATATCATAAAATTTGTGCGGTATCCACTCAGTTAAAATATATTCATCGCAATTCATTTTTCTTTTCTTTAAAACTCTGAATTATAGAAGTACGCAAAAGTGTTTTTTACGTTTGGTCACCCTCTCGAAAGATATATTAGCGGGGCAAAAGTGGTGGAAGGCGACATTATCGACCGGGAATGGTCCAGAGAGAGAAAGCATCTTTGCGTAGTTTTGCGATGCAGGAGGATCGTGCGACGTAAATAGCGTGGACGAAACGCATTGCCAAGGAAGAGCGAACTGGACGGTGCCCGTCAAACGTATCTGAAGGGTTCTTCAGGGGGAGGGCAAGAGAAACGAAGAGGGAGAAAGGAGGAGTATAGTAAAGCCTATAGGAGCCGTGAGTTTCTCCCTGCCTGTCCTCTCTCTGCTTCCCCATAGAGCGGCAGGTCAGTATTGCCGTGATCGTCGTCGGAAACGGTTACCTTGTACGTTGTCAATTAATCGCCGACGATATGAAACCGTTTCACGCGAGAACACCCCTCGTCGCCGGTGAGGACACACTCCACACGGACATGTAAGGATTTCCCCCCGGAGCAGTCCATCCTCACACCATCCTCAGAGACAGGTGCGTATTTCCCACGCTTCTAAAGAATTCACCGTCACAAGAAACGCACACCGACCGGGATGCACCCGATGCACTCCACTTTTACGACCCTGCGATCCTTTTGCACTTACGCACCGACCAAACACAGATGAAACTATGTACAGATTCAAGTTTAAACTTTACGCGGTTCCGGCAGCTTGTACATGCGCGTGTTGCCTGTTTTGAATCAACTCGATATATGTGTATATTGTATACATATATAAGATATAACCGCAAACCGCGGGAATTTCATCGGCTGTCGCTCGACAGGATCTAATCGAGAGGCTTAGGTTTCGTTTTAATTTGCGATGAGCCAAACTGAAATTTTTATTTGACATTGGTTTTCACTAAATTCATTTAACTCAGTAATGTTTCTTCGCCGTGTAAAATATGTAAATAAGAACAGTCCAGGAAATTGTATTGGGGATAACCATTCTTCCGACAAAATACGAACAGGTTTCGGGCGTTTACCAAGCCTTAAGAATGCACCGTCTGTCCGTGCACCTGCATGCTACGAAATACGATTTTGTAGACTTCTTAGCTCAGTCCAAGATAATATTTTACCGTCACTTTTAACGTTTACGCTCTTTGAGAAATTAAAAAAAATCTTTCACCGGGCCCCATAATGTTCGTTTCATAAAAAATGTAAAATCATTCAATTTTCTCCTGCATTGAATAAATGAGTTTATGCTTTCAAAATATCTGAAATATCGAGACATAGTCACGCACATTCTTTTAATCGACAATGTAATTAGTTACAATATAAAAACTTTCTTCTCGTGCGTTTACCGCGCATAATTTACCTCTCCATGGATAATATAATTTCAGGGTACTTTTACTTTGAGAAATTTCACGATACTCCAAAGGCAGGCATTGTACGGTGCAACGTAAAATCAGGCTCGACCAATAGACATGTTCAGCATGTTGGGTCGTGGCATTGTAATGGAGTGCGGTAAGCCATGGCTCGTAAGACCCGAGTTACCCGCAAAACAGACCAATAAGAAAAGATGCCGGCAAGCGGGTAGATGGATCCGTTGTTTCCAGTTCCAGAAAATATTTAAAATCAAACCTTAAGATCTCAGAACCTAGGAAACGACACGTAACATAAATATTTCAAACATATATCGAATAACATCGTTTGTTGAACACGACACGTGTGGTATTTTCCTTTTTTTCTAAGAAAAAACTCCTTTATATGACCTTAGATTTTCATTTAATATCAGTGCACGTTTTACGCGCAGGTCCGTGGCGCATAATTCTAAGGCATAAACGACCCCTATGTAATTTGATTTTAATTAGGCGGATGTTTCTGAGAGATAAGAAGCAGCATTGAATCAGTAGTGCGTCTCTTGGCAGGTAATTACGAGGAATCTCGTACTTCCCATGGTTAGTCCGCCGGAGATATATCTCTGTGGCGGGATCTGGCAATCAGAAATATTGAACCGTTCGCCAGAACCATGCTACTTGAGTGCACGCACGATGCCGTTAAGCAACGGTGCATCGGTCGTGTTGATGCACTTGCGAGCATTAAGATTGACGAGTTACATAGAACCGGTATTTTCATCGTATCATCGACTCCCATACGACGCAACTGTCCCGCGAATCATATTTTAAATGACGTGTCAGTCACGTGGTGAAATCGCAATGCACCGTACATATTTTCTGACAAGGTGTAGTTTTTCGGACGAGTTTCGAAATCGATTGTACCTCGCGCAATTTGTATGAACCGAAAAGTTGAAATGTTGCATTTGTAGCGGTGTGGGGGTATAAATCTTTGCCCTTCATCCGAGGTACACCTGTACGCGCGCTATCAAACATATGGCGTTATTACAAAGCAGTTAGTTCAATTACAGCGCATTTCCGTGTTAACGACCGACGGAGGTGAGCATCGCTTCCAGCTCAGCTACCAATGATTATCGGTACCTCGCGGGGCCTTCGAACTACGAACATTACCTTCCTTCCACGTCGTATTACGCAAGCATCGTCCGTCTAATATATGGAATCGCTATTCGTAATAATAACACTGTTATTTCCCCTTTATTGCCATAGTCGAGTTGCAAGAGCCACCATTCGATAAGCGTTATGCCCATTGAATAAAGAACGACCTTCCGCGAGTTCTCGATGTATCAATGAAATGGCATTCACCTTTTTTCAGCCATCCAGAAGTCCTTCTGTTTTGTCTGTTTCGTCCCATTTTACACAAAAGGATATTCAATCGATTCGATGCACTAAACCCAATTAATTATGCTACACTTATTATAATGAGAATTCAATTACAGCAACAAGGGTACTGCCAATAATATCTCCATCTCCTACGATCGAGTTATGTGAGATAGCAATAATATGTGCTCTGATTTTTCCAGAACTTTTAATACCGTTGAAGGCGAATACTTTAGGATATTCACGTAGTATTTTATTGGTGCGGGAATAAGGGTGGCGCAGGCGCGAAACTTCGTAACTGTTCGGCGGAGAAGAAGAAAAACAGACGATGTGTTGAATTGTAGTAGGAAGAACGTAACCCGTTTGGTTGGTCAGTGCGCTCCCGATTGTCGGCAGTCGAGCACACGCGAATCCCTGAGCCTCAATAAACGTCGCGTGATCGCCCGGAAAGTATGCGAAAAATATTTTGCCAAGATCGATCGAACCGCCGCGGTTTTCTCGTTCTTCCGGTCGTTCGTGCAACGGTGATTGTGTCTCGCCTAGTTTCCCCCAGGATGAAATTCAATCTCGCCAAACTCACCGTCAAGTGCTTTGCAAATGAATTTTCCTTCATAATCTAGAAATTCTTGCATGTCTAATGTCAAACCAAGTTGCTCACTTCGAATTTTGAGTTTCTTCGAAAGTAATTTCGATCACGGAAATGTTTCACATCAACAAAGACTGCTGGAACTGATACAAGTATTTCATTAAACTCTTGAGGTGTAAATTTAGGGGAATGTGTACTGAAAAATATTTGTTCTTGCAATCCATAGGCTTTGGTACTGTATTACGTCGAAGGCATTTATTACCTTTAATCTTGACGCAACAGTATGTAAATTCTTTTTTTGAGCGGGAAACAGATGCCATGCAAATGTCCAGTTTTTTAATTGCATTGCCTATTACGCAGTTCATGTGCGTATAACGTAACATTCCAGAAGACAAATGGTGGTGTGACATTAACTGATTCGAAGTAGAGTCTTCATTTGAAAATCCTTTTAAAAACTGCTACTCTTTTGCCCCTATTATATACACTTTCCGAGAATGTGTATTTGTAAGGTGATTTTCAATCAACTTCTCAGAATGTCTGAATGGATGACCACTTGTTTTGAACTTATTAAGCTTCCAGCAGTCTTCCCAGAATATCAATGTGGAGCGTTTAATTATTTTTCAAGATGAAAATGGAACTTGTTTTCCCGGAATTATTTTGGAAGGAGAACAATCATATAAATTGACAATACGTACAAGAGAAAAATATACTAAACAAACGTATGTATTAAACATTGTTTGGAATATTGAAAGGAATACATCGACAGCAAAACATGCGTAACTTTAACTGAAGACTCAAAGTTCTTGACGATAAACAGTAAGCAGTAGCTTTGTAAATTGGCTAAAAATATTGAAGTACAGCTTCGAGTCTAGTTTTGTAAATACCGGGAAATTTGACTGAAGAGGTGACGAAAGCAAAGTCGTAGAACTAAATTAGAAAATCTTTGCTTTTGTAGATGAAAATCCTACGTTCTGTTATGCTATCGATGTCTTCGGAAGAATAATGTATTCACGTGTTTTCGCATATTTTCCAAAAACCGGGCGATCCTTTGTTTGGTGATTAATGTAAAAAGTAAAAACAGGAGAAAGCAAACGTGCGGGAGTGTAGTGCGTTGAAGGGGAAAAGAATGCAGCTACTTTCGAGCTTCATGGCGCGACATTTGAAACGAGGGGCATCCCTGAGGAAAGGTACGACAATAATGAATGGATAACAATAGCTCGCCATTCTTTCGCTCCAAGAAAATCCAGCCGCGTAAAAGTATCGCCGGAAATTTCACAGCGGATTCTTCCTGTGGCCGGAACCATTCATACGAATAGAAGAATACATTACTTTCTATGCGATACCGCGAAATTGCCGAGGGTGTAGAGAAACTTTTCACAGGAATTTAAATATTTAAGATTTCATCGAAGAGCGTCGCTTTAGAAGGAACTAACTACCGAATTAAGGATTCCAGTAGCATTTACATGTGCGTTTTTATGCGCCGTGTCGACAAAAAATGAATCGACCAGCGGCAAGTGGGTTAATTGGCGGGAATTAAGTTTCTCCCGTTTAACCGAAACGGTTCACTCGTCTCTCTTTCTGCATATTACACTTGAAAATTTTCCACAATTTAACAATTTTTCCACACTTTAACAAAACGCCTGCTTTCTGCGTGTTTGTGGATAAAAGTTTATTAAATCATGCGTTGTTGTAAGACACGTGTCTATCGCCGTATTTCATCAACTTCTCAGGAAATATCTTTGTGCATTTACCCGGAATTCACAACGGGCACGCGACATTGATCACTAATGATTCGCTTCAAAGTATCCCTTACTGCAGTACATTTGAAAGAAATATCGGCAGTCTTCCAAATTACATTTTCTACATTAATTCCACGAGTCGATAAATGACTTTTCCATTATGATCAGATTTTACGATCGCAATTATATAGATGCTCCATCAAGAGTTTGATAGTCTTAAATTTAGAAACCTAGAATAGGAACGATGTAGGAAGGCGATAGTACATATTTGTAATTAAAGCTGTTATTACGATTGTACGTCGAAGATTATCTTCCTCAGGAAGAATGAGGGAAAAGTTGTACGTGCGAGAAAGCCACAAAGTCTGTTAGATTGTGTGCAGAATGTCATGGTCGCGTCCTCGATTATCCTGGTTGCTTCCTTTAACTGCAACACGTGATAGATAATAGTGATACCGCACATGCTATTTCACATAACGAATTGATACGCCCTATTAATGAGCGTATGCAATTAGTAACATTGATTAGAATCCTAACTTACTGCACAATATTTTTATTGGTATTTCAAAGTTGGGTGGAGAATCTTCGAACGAATGGTAAAATTACGACAATTACGACTGGTCACGGTTCATTACGATTACGATCAATGACATTGGCCTCTGAATATCCGGTATTAAAACGAATGCAGAAACATACGTTAAGTCAGTGGTGTAAACGAATGGCCCGTATCATCGTGAGCATTCCACGGCTGATTCGAGTGTACATGCATATACAGCCGCCGCAGTACCATTAATTACGTTTAAGCGACAACCGACCTTGCACCATTACCATAGCCCTGATTGAGGCACACTGCAGTAGCTAAAGGATTTTTATGTGAGGCGCCAAAGGGAAGATCCGCCGAGCAGCTTGGCGATGCGCAAATTATGCCACCGTATATCATTAATGACAACCATAATCGGTTTATCGATAATAGATGTTCCCGACGTCTTCTGCAATGATTTTCTCAAGCAGTTCGCACCTAAGTGAAAATATATTTCAACACACCACGGTAGCTAAAGGGCTTTCTACGAAGATATAATTTATCGTGTTGCTTCAAGATACAGTCGTATATTCTAGAGAAATTTATCAACCGCTTTCAGAGGTAAAGTAAGACCCGCTAAGCGGAATAAGATATTTATAAATACGGGGGCCTTGGTGGTAAAATAAATAACAACAAAGTAGCGTGGTGCTAAAGCGAGTGCCGTGTATTCATGTCCGGCATTTGGTGTGAGAAGTCTCGACTGTGCGTGTCAACCACTGAATCCGTGGATTACGACTTGGAACACGTTTCCGTTTCACACATAAATCAGGCCCTATCTAATTAGTATCTAAGTAATCCTACGTTAGGTCGCAGATTTTTCCCTAAAATCTCAGTCGCGGTAAATCGAAAATCTTAGGATTTCTTCTTATTTATTTGTTCACTCATTTTTTCATTTATCTTTTCTCCTCTTTTTCTAGGGAAACGTGAAGTTGACGGAAACAATAGTCCTGTCAAAAACTGGTCGACTTCAGCGGGGGGTCCTGCCAGACCCCTTAACGGTGCCGTTGCATACGGCACTGGATCGGGGGGTGCAAATATGACCCCCGACGATTCTGCTCCCGATGAAGAGCTCGCCCTGGCCATTACTCACAAAGCTCAGGTGATTATCCAACTCTTTTATCATCGTTTTGCCGAACTAGCCGAGAATAATCTTCAATCCGTGGCTTAACGCTAAGACAACCTGCGTCAACGAATTCAGGGGAAGCATTTCTTTCGTTTAATCGAAATTCCTTTATAGGAAACTGTGTCACGGGGTAAGTGTAGGACGACAGTCTCGAGAAAATCAATGCCTTTAATCGCCCTTACGGGGGGTCACGAAGGTACCTACTCCGAATTATAAGTCCTAAATTTCCTTACTTTCGGCTATACGAACATCGCGGATTCGTTTGGTAAATACGGACCTTAAGAATGACATTCAATTATATGAGGGTGTTGCTCGTGAGAATGCAGGGATAGGCTTAGTGACTTGTATTCCAATAACGGTAGAAAATTTTTTGTAGCAATGTACGTGACTTGAATGTTCAAGTCCGTAAAAAGGGTCTCCACACAATGGTGTTGAACGGGGAAGTTATTCTGTGAATACCCCTTTGTGGGTGCTTCGCTACGTTCGTAGAATCACAAACAAATGCACGCGGTATAAATTATGAAACTAGCATGTCATTAACAATAAGTTATTAAGATCGATTCAAACATACCCGTACCGTGATCGTACCGTGTCCACACCGTACCGTGTCAGTGTATGTAGTTCAGAAACATCTCCTATTCTTGTAATTTATTCCGGTTCTGAAATATTGGTCCAAAATTCTTATACCCATTTTTTAGATCTTCCTACATTTCTGTGTTTGAATTCCTGCACCGAAAATGTATGGAAAAACGTAATGAACGAATACGACGACGGCTTTTGAAAGTTGAATACAAGAACCGTGTACGTGGGAAGTACTTAAAATGACGTTTTCCGGTGTGCTACCCGTGGGAGTTTTCCTATGAATCTTATCACTCAAGATCTAATTTCTCCAGCATTAAACGTAACAACTACACGACTCGCCTTATCTTTATTATTCGTGTAATCTTTTCTAATTACAACTCCGCCAAAATATTATGCACGGGACGGGACAAAGTACAACTTTTTGGCAAAACAAATACAAATGACAAAACATCTGATCTGACCTCTCGTACGTTCTGTAAACATTTGCGTGACGAAATGGAAAGATGTTTGTTGATTTTACGAGTTCCCTTGTTATCCACGCCGTGTGCCCGTAATATCCTGCGAAGAAGTCTCCTGAAGAAGCCATTAAATTTCTTGCCGGGCACCTGGGTCCTTTAGGGCCGTGTGCTGCTTTCTAATTAATGAAACATTACGTTCTTGAGGAGACAGCTTGAATTACCATTGCGTAAGGACGTATTGCAACAGGGCACGCGTGTGAACGCGTTTCTTGTCCTTAAACTCGAGTTCTCGACTTATCGAGCGGAATTCGCAGATGCCAGGGACAGTCATAAAACCGGTACCCCGGGCTACCGGCAAAGGCGAAGTTTCGCGTGACGTTTTATCGAAAACCGAAACACGTCGAAAGGGACCGACCGACGAGTTCTGCAATCGAACTTTCTCTCATCGGATATTATATTTGTAACGCGCATCGGCCGATACGGCTTTCTCGGAAATCCCCCGTAAAATCTGTCATTTTTTTCACCCATTCCACGAAAACAAACATGACAGCCGCAGACTTGATGACTTTCTTTCGACGCGCTTTCACATACGCGTTCGCGTGCTTCGTGCTAACAACTACCGATGCAATTTCCGCCCTCCCCTCGCCCCTCTTCCAAACGATCCTGAAAAGAATTTTTACGGAAAAGTTATCACCAAGAAACACGGGAACTAACGGTGAACTAAGGAAAAAAATGTATGATCAAAAATAAAAATATTCCGCTGCATTGTATTGCATCGATTAAAAAGTGCGTAACTGTAAAAGAATATTCGTGATTTATTGATTTTGTTGGGCGATTGGGTTATTTTGACGATCAAGTTAGCCTACTTTGACGGTTATTCAGGGAGAAATGCGTGTCGAAGCTGAATTCGGCTTATCGAGACGTCTCGATCTGCACGTACCGGGTTTAATGACGTTTCTCATGACGTCACAAATGTTCCATGGTACATTGCACGCGAGATTGCGTGAGCAAATGGCGCGCGCGTCCCACATTCGGCCGAACGAAGAAACTGCCGGTGCTTTTTGATTCTTCACGTGCCACCGAGAATCGCCACGTCCACCCCTTAATCGTTGCGACCTCAGCACGTAAAATCTTGCGCCCCCTCAATAGACTAGCCCAAAATTACGGCGTCAAAGAGACGTCTGTGTTAGCCCCGTTAATCCCGCTTTAGGCGATCGGGTGATTTTTACACGAAACTTTTATCGAAGTTGCGTATCGTATTATGAGTGTAAGTCGTTGATTAGAAAGTTTTTCTTATTAGTATTGTGTATTGTTGTTTCACAGAGGGACGCAGAAGCTATTCGCGGTGCTCTGGTACTCGGCGTGATTCTCGTGATTGCCTGGTTCATCGGGGCGGCAGGATTGTCTTTGGCCTGGCTGTTGCTGGTGCTGGCCCTGTCCGGGACGATCGTCAAGACGAGAACATCACGGTTACTGCAGACAGCTCTTCAGCACGAACTGTCCAGGCTTCGTAGGAAAAGGGCCTTGTACAAAGACGAAACTGCCGAGTGGCTCACTCTTCTGCTCAACAAATGGTGAGTATTCAGCACACAAACAATCTTGTAGTCATTTCCGTTCCTCGCGTATTTTGCGAGCTTCTTTTTCACAACTTTTAAATGAAACATGTGGTATATACTTTTCATTGACATTTAACAAAAACATGGACGTTTCCATTGACATTTAATAAGCGTGAACGATCTTCAACTACCCTTGACCTGTTCACCCACTGTCTTTTCTCCTCGTTATTTAAATGTCCCCTCCGACCTCTTTCAACCCTCGCAAATGAAATTCGTTCGACTCAGCGTACTTCCTTAGCTAAGACGTCTATTTATAGATTTCAATGAGACACCCTGTACATACATACGCATTGTTCATTAGACCGGTATTATCGATCAGGGTAGCTAGGAATTATAGTACTTGCGAAGCGCCCTGCAATTTTGGCGACCGACGGGTTCGCCATTAAAACGTCGCAGGGGGCTGGAAATATACACGGTGGACAAATAATTGTAAAACTGTTACAGTTGAAGCTCCCTCAAACTATGAAAAATAGGGACTTATTTGTTGTAGTACTCTAATCTACATGGAACAGATTTTGATTAGGGTGCCATAGCGGAATACTGGAAATGACCTTTTATTGGAAAATTGTATTCTCGGGGCCCAAAAAACTGATGCCTAAACCTTTGAAAGGGAAGTCTACATTAATGGGATAGGTGAATGAACCTTCGTATACAAGAATGAGGGTTACCACGGGCATTTGTAAACATTCCACATTCCTCACGTGTACGGCGCCTTCGCCTTTCACGTTCCTCTCGAGCGGTTTACGTAGGCAGAATCGGGTATTGCCCGTCGCCTTAGCCCGTAAGGTTGACAAAACGAAACGAGCTGCAGCTGGGTCCTTTGCCGAGCGTAGAAAGGAATGTGCAACCGAACGCGGAAGAACGACACTTCCTGCACGACTTGAAATTTTCATTCCAACGAATTTCGCGGGAGTAGCATTACCTGTCTTTTCCAATGACTGTAGGTAATTTGAAAAATATTTACTGTCGTGCTTTTCACCGGTTGGCTGGAATGTTGGGTATACTTTCGTTGCACCGTAGTTTTCTTGTGGATCGAGTCGAAGGACCGGTGTTGCACGCGGCAGCGAAGCTGGGAAGAGTATTACTTATTTGGATAGTCGATAGACCCGTTTCGAGAGTTCCTAGACACCCGTCCTCTGCTACTCCCCAGTCGCGGGAATCTCCACTCCTCAGCAGAAATAAATTCAACTTTAAATACGAATAAACCCACTCACTCTGCCGTTCCCGGGAACTTGCCTTTATTTATTGACATTTGCAACGCCGGCACAGCACTGTTACACTAAATTTTCTAACATCTAAAAATCCAACAACGTCTCGTAAACTCTTGGACATGAATGTTCCCCGTGAACCGGCAGTCCTTTATATGAACCAGTTTTGTCCTTTTTACAAAAACACTCTTCTTGGCAGAGGAAATGGGTGGGTTTTGTTATCCCAATTTTGTCATTTCCTTGCTCTCGCTATGATTTACGGTGACACGCGTTAGGTAATAAGTCGGTAAGTGAAAGAGCAAGATATTACGGTAAACTCCGCAGGGGAGTTGAATTTACGCTGCCGGTACTCGTAAACGTACGTAACCGGGACGTATGTAGGAAGCTGAGTATTTTTACACGTGTACGAGGAACATTACCGCGACGGTACAAGCTGGAACGGTTAGCGTGGAGACCTGGCGCAGTGCTGCGTTAATGACACGAATTCATTTACCGTGGCAGGGCGAAAGGAGAGCGCCGGGGAACCGCGTGCTACGTTGATATTCGAAAAGGAACACAAAGTAATTGCCAGACACTTTGCTCGTATCCCAGCCGACTCGTTGCCCATTCCGCTCGCTATGAAATTAAATGATCGATCTCGTATGGCCGTGCACTCGCCCGATAATAATTTAATAAAGCCATAAATAACGCTCCTCTCTACTCGAGAAAATCATTTAGAACCCGCCGAGTGCTTCATTAATCCATCGAATCAATCGCTATTTTGTATTCGGCGATATCATGAGTTCCTGGGGGACAAAGGAAATCTGTTTTATAAGCAGTGTCACTTGTAAATTCATGAAGTATTCTTGTATTAATAAAATGGATATTCCCTGACGGAGGTAGCGCTGTGGTTTTCTTTTGATGGGTAATATGATTTAAATTTAAATTCGATCGATTAATGCCCTGAAATGAAGTACATGTCTGTACAAGGTAGTTCAATAACGTAAACTCATATAAGACACATGTATCGTCGGATGAAAATAGAAGGTTGTTATTACTTTAGAAAAGGGGTTTTAGGGTATATACCCCGTGACACCGTCTGCTAACATGCCTGATAATTATGTAAATTCGTTGACTATTAAACCCAAGTACTAAGGGAATTAAACTGAATGTTTAATGACGTGATGCATCACGCGAGAACCATTAAGGACGACTCTTATGACGATTCCTGATAATTTTTTAACAAGTTCATAAAAACACTTTCAAACGTGGTTCTGAAAAGGAAGTTATATTTTCTTATTCCAGGGGTGGTTTCGCCTCAATTTTAATTTGTTTCCGTCGCACTAACAGAAACTTCTCATTGGATTTTGACAACATTGTAACAGGAATATGATTTTCAAGAGCTTCGAAAACTTTACGCGTTCAGAATGTTTGAAACAGTTTATCGGTCAATAAGAGGGCCGGCGATTAACGTTTAAACTGGTTTTTAAACAGGTTGCTGAAAACCATAACGTGTATGTCGGTTAATTCAAAGATCAATCTACAGGGCCAACGCACTAATACATTATTGATTTTACTCTACCAGGTGGAGGTTCAGCGCAGCAAGTATATTTTCCTTGGCAAGAGAACGTCTGGAACCGCTTTTAAATGAAGTGAAACCCGGCATACTCGGTAAGTAAACTGGAGAACCTACTTTTATCCGCTTCTAATACTACACAGTAGATGGAAATTGTCCTTTTCCTTCCTGTCAATATTTTTAGAACGCAGGTAGATAAACAAGCGGTATGATAGTATTATACGCGTTATTTGATGGGTAAGGGATATCGTTCGTTAAGGTCATACGTTACTACCGGACAAATGCTTAATTAATCAACAGGAAAATATCAATGATGAGTGACTTATTCATTGTATATTATTGCAAATATTGTATCGGCTAAGGAGAATTTAATTGAAGGACCCGTGGAGCTGCGGGAACTTACCTTCGGGGATCAAACTCCTTGCGTCACAAGGATAAGGACTCTGGACTATAGCAGCGACGATGACACCCTTAACGGATACCCCGGACAAACAAAATTGTCCATCGAAATGGACATACGACTCGACTGCGAACAATTTCGCATGCTCATCAGTACAAGATTATTCGGCAAAGGGTACATAATTTTTCTGCTTTACGTTCAAACCAAATTTTTGATTGGAATTTGATGAGCGATAAATGTTGCGTAGAAAATCGCTTTGCTTTGATCAGTTTGCTCGCAAAGTAATACTCGACATCCCGGTTACGTGTAACACTTTAACGGCCATACGAGAGGCCGTAGGAAGGTTGGTATTTGGTATTTAGAAAGCACTGGTTAATCTTTACCCGGCAGGATGGGCATGGACGTGGACCTTGTCGTGGAAAAGCTGTCGCTCTCGGGAACGATACTCGCTACCCTGACCCTGAATTCCATGGCACCGTTTCCGCACGCGACCGCGCTCAGCGTGAGTTTCTTGGAGAAACCTGACGTGTGGTTCAGCGTGAGAATCCTGCGTGCAGTGCAAATGATGGAGGTGCCTTTAATTAAGACCTGGATACACGCGGTGGTGACCGACGCCCTGGCCAGCTGGCTCGTCGATCCGGGTCACCTTGAATTGGACCTCAGGGCTCAAGAACGACCCGGTCCCGGCATTGACCATCTCACCACTTCACTGCCCAATGGGGTCCTCACCGTCGTCTTAAGTCAAAACGGTTGCACAGGTAACTTCTCACCTTATTTCGCACTTATCTCTATCGGTAATTCAAGACAAACTGAGAGAAATAAGGACCCTTACTACACAAATATTGTGAGAACCGTCCGAGCAAAAGTAATACATGTATGTCTCATTGTTAGTTCGTTATTTTTTGTAGCTGTTAGTGACGAAGTTAGATGGTTAGTTGTGACTATCGGAGATGAGAGACGGGTGACCTCGCATCTCAATCCAACATGGGCCGAAGACGTGTCTTTCTTAGTCGGATCCTTGGACAACGAAAGGATTACTATCAAATTAAAAACCAAGAGGCTCATCACTACAATCACCTTGGCGCAATTTGAGTTAGCATTGGGTGTTTACAACTGGGAAAATTCGCAAGTGTACGTGTCTTTCATTTCCTCGAAATTCTATCTCGAAGAAAAGATATAATTAGCGAAACATTTTTATGAAGGTCATACATTTTGAAGGTCGAACTTGATGATTTTCTTACAGGGTGGAAACGGTATTACAACAGAAGAAACCGTCCCGAAACAGCTCAAACATTCCGAACATTAGTGCGCGTTTAGAATATACTCCATTGCCAAATTTAGATCCTGATTTACCGCAACCGGAGATAACGGAAGACAGCTTACACCCAGCAGGTAGTTTTCAGTACACACTATTACAGTTAATCATCGTCAGAAGAAGCTAAATAATAAATCATATAGGTGCATACCGTTCACTAAAAACGATTATTTCCGAATAAGTAGGGCTACAATTGAAATCGGTTTGGACAAGTTTTTCCACCTTCCGTAGTTTCGTCGTTTTTTATTTCATTCAATCATCATTCTCACTGCTTTATTGCATTACATATCCGTTTCGTGTAAATATTATGGAATATGTAATATTTTCAGCGATGCGAAACAATGTCTACCGATTTCACAAAGCAGGTAAAACAGCACGAATTGAAAAAGTCATAGTATGTGTCGCTTTCAGGTCTCTACTAGTTTAAGTTCATTTTACCGCACAACGCTGGTTTATCGTTTAAAGTATCACTGCATCTTGTGAAATTAATACATGAAAATTTTCAACAAAAGCAGCCGACTAAAGTAAGAATAATTCAATTTGCAGGAATAGTCGTAGTTTACATTCATTCCGCTGAAAATCTGAACAGCGATTATTCTCAATGTAATCCGTACTGCATGTTATTCAACAATCGGCGAAAGGTACAGTGTCTTTCTCTATTACTAAGCCGGCGGAATGTGCGAAATGAAATTATGTAAGTCCGCTATTTTTAGGTGAAAACAACACATTATGTTCGCGGCACTACTTGTCCACGTTGGGAATCGAGAACACAGTTTCTCGTGCAGGATTATACTCAAGTTTCTCTTAGTTTCGTTATATATTCATGGAATATATCAAAGTCTGCCGATACAGACATGCTCGGTTTAGCAATGTTTTCCCTTTCACAGGTACGTTGGCAAACATTCACACACGCGAAATAGGATTTTATTTATTTCGAATTTCTCACTGCAGGATTCCACGTGGGTTGTTAGGAGAGAATTGCCACTGAGTGGGTCAAATAGTAATATGTCTACAATGACTGTATCCATATTATTTCATCCTGTCAAAAGTGTACAACAAGTAACTACCAGTCGACGAAGTAGCATCGTTCCACCGCCGTCAGACGACGAGCCAAAAACAAAACGGAATAGCCTTCCATGGATGCAGCAAGCGGTTGGATAATTTTAATGGCAAAGATACTCGTTGTACCACAAGAAAATATATTTTAACAGTCTTCGATGTGTTTCTAGAAATTACTATTGCATAAAGACGTCGATCCAGCATCTTCGGATATATCTAGTTTGCTTTCGACCGGAAGTGGACTGATGGAAGTCACTCTGCTGCGTGCCAAGGATCTCGTCGCAAAAGATTTGAACGGATTCAGCGATCCGTTTTGCGAGCTGAGACTCAATAACGAGACAAAGTACAAGAGCAGTATTAAAAAGAAGACATTAAATCCATGCTGGGACGAAAGCTCGATCATGGGTCTTCCACGGATGGGTGAAACTTTGGATATTGTAAAATCATATTTCTTATTATTTCGGAAATAGATTGTATAAGTACATATACTTATTTTCATTCCGTCGCAGGTATTATGGGATCATGATACTTTCGGTATGAAAGATTACCTCGGAAAAGTATCATTGAGTCTTGACGATATCCGAAAACTGTCAGCTAGTGATCAGTCCCATTGGTTCACGTTAAGGGGAACCAAAAGTGGATCTGTCGAGCTGAAGATTAAAGTACTATCCGAAGAATGTGAGGTAATGCAAGATCTTACAACAAACCTAGACTCTGGCATATGGAAATGTTTACAAATTGTCAACGTCATCGTATGTTTTTAGACGCAGAGCACATACGCATCGAGCAATGTTAGTGAAAACTCCTCACGGCTAAACGTCGATACGGAACCTTTTGCAAACATCATAAGAAGACCGTCGATGGAAAAATCGAAAATGAGATTGCATATAGATCCTGTTGTGCCACCCCCACCGCCACCACCTCGCACAGTAACATTAATTAAACCAACGACATCCAGTCAAACAGGTATTATAAATGAACATTATTTAAATATTTAGTGTTATCGTTATGTACATTCGAAGTATTTGATTCAGAGCGATCAAGCAACACTAGCAAAGAATCCAGCGAAATAAATGGAACACAAAATAACTGGATACCGAAAGATGTTGCCGAATCTATAAAAACTGTTGCGGACGAGGTCGATGTTTCGAAGATCAGCGAAAGACGATCATCTCATCACAGTTTAACTCCCAGTCCCGATCAAAGCTTCGGGAAAAAACTGCCACAGTACAACAGTTTTCGCGTAATGAAACAAAAGGTGACTATATAGAATGTGGATGGAGTAGGTCTTAATGAAAAGGTAATGTATTCATCTGTGTTTCATCGTAATGAAAACAATAGGTGAAGAGGGGATTGAAACTCCGAAGATTTCGGTCGGAAGTAAATATTGAAGACAAAAGTGACAACAAAGGTGTAACGTTGAGCTTGGAACCCAGAGGAGGAGGGGAAGCTGATGCGACTGAACTCCTTCAAGAAACGGGCTTAGCGCATGCTGTATCTCAACCGGATATGTTTGGTAGAATAAAGCAACCCAGTCCTCTTTTACGGTTAAGACCAAATGGTACGTAATTAACTATTCAGAATCAGTATTCTAATGTTCATTACGAGAAATAAGACGATAATGTTTTAGACCTGAAAATCATGAATGGCACTAGAGAAAAGTATTCTGGTGTAGAGGGTAAAGTCCTTCAAGCCCAAGGTCTCCATGTTGCTCATATTGCCCAGTTATATTGTCGAGTAAAGCTACAAACGTAAGTAAACACTTCGCAATGACTCGGACAATCCAATGCCTTCTTGATTGATGAATCTATCGTTTACTTTAGGTGTACAAGTCCTGAAAAAATTGTAGCTTCGACAAACGGGGGTAAGACGATAGCGAAATCACGACTTTTACCAGCGATGCCGAATCCTCAGTTTAGTATAGACTTTCACGTCGAAGGTGACAGTCTACCGCGACAAGCGTTATTGATATTTGAGATTCGGAGTGCCAGCAAAGAATTACTAGCCAGCCGGCGAATAACTCTACACGAGTTGTTAGGTATTTAACAAAATAGCCTGCACATTATTCCTCATTTAAAGATTACGATTGACGAACTGGTGTGACAATTAAAAACATCCTACTACTTTGTTCTTAGGTGTTTCGGCTACAACGGACGAAGTACACACGTGGTTAGCGTTGAATAACGGTGCGTCGCTCGAAGTACAAATTGCCCACGGCAAAAAACACAAAAACAAGTCGGCGAAAAAGGTTTTCAGGTCTTGGTCAGTTCACAGAATTGGGAAGATATAAAACGGCACAATGTACAAGCACAATCGTACAAAATACGTACGCGAATTTTAAATATTTCAAAATTTTTCGGAAAATTGCCAGTCTTTGTATTAAAAATATCAAAGAAAGTAGACCATACATGCTTCAAACTATAATTTAGAAGTAATAATAAATCTTATTTATATTATTACAAATAATTATATTGTCAGAATTTAATATAAATACTTTTTTAATAAATGACTATTTGCTTGTATTAAATACAATCTTTATTATTATAGAAAACATAAAATCAACACGTGGTGTTAGAATTAATTTATCCCTTATTTAATTCACAGGATGACAACACCTATGAAAAAATGTGTAAACATCATTATAAATATCAGCAACAATTACATGTGTAAATAAACTTATTTTCACAATAATTAACGATACAAATTCATGTATATATAATCTTAAATATACACTGTAAATATGAATATTATTTTGCATGGTCTCTGTTTTTCTGTGTACATTTATTACATCTTGAATTACCTTACCAGATTTAGAATCCTCAATATTTTGAAAGCTGTTTGACAACCTTCCACTGCCATTTTTTTTATAAATTATTGTAAGTTTAGTCTTTTCTCTCCGAATACAAGTTGTAATAGTACTATAAGTTCATACACATCAATGTTCACAGAGGATTACAATGGTGCAAATTATAACTGTATCAATATGCAGTGAAATTTCTGTGGTAGTAAAACTACTATTTACGTTCCAAGTTACTGTTAACAATGAGAAGTTTTCAATCTTTACAGTGTACAGAATTCATATCGACTATTATGAACAATCATATTTTTATATCAATAGAGGCACATTTTTGTAATAAATATTTAAAAAATTACATGGTAATTAAATATAATTGTTATCATGTGTATGAGGAATATAATGTGCATAATTTTTGTAAGGTTTACCAACAGTAAGGTGCATTTTGGTATAAGCAGTTTGGGCCAATAAAATTAAATGTATTCAATTCATTTGCCACTGTAATAGAAAAATAGTTAAATGTCAACTAAAATATAATCATATGAATGTAAATTATTTCAATTCGTGTATGATCTTTTATACTTACTCTAAGATTATTCTGGGTACTCGTGTTCCCAACTTCCCTCTCAAGTTTCTCCTGTTCTAAAGCTTTTTGTTGCTGTCTCCTAACGGATTCAATGTTTTTGATTCCTCTTTGTTCTTGTTCTGCAAGTCTCCTTTCTGCAGCTTCCATTTGTTGACGCCTCCTTGTTTCCTATGAATGACATGTATACTTTTATAATGAAAATCATAGAAGATGACTATACTGCATTTTCTCTAAAATTTGTAATTGTAGGTGAAAATGTAGTAGGTATCGACGTCTGATCTTACCGCGTCTGGCGTTAAATCTTCATAGGAAGATTCACCACAACAAGAAGCACAACAATTGCCCATAGTAGATATGAATCAGTCAGACTGTTGTGATTTTGTAAAAGTGCTTTCTCGCACTGCTTTGCAAGACGGTTATAAACGTAAAATGTTATAACCTGTAGGATTGAAACACGATATCAATACACAAAAGTTCAGGCAATGAATGAAAATACAACTATTTGACAGTTGTCCTTGAAATAATGTATTTTTCATGACATGTTCATGTCGATTTTTCTCGTAAAATTCTCGGATTGGTCTAATGAATTTTTCAGTAATTCAATAGTACTATTCTACGTAAATACACGTGAAAATTGGATGTTTATCACAGGTATCGTGTCCTGCCATAAATTCTGCGCACGAACGTTTCGTTTGTAAACATGAACGAACCTAAACACAGTGGATAATTCAGACAGCTTTGTACAAAACTGGACTTGATAACACTTAATTCGCTACAAGGTTCTGCAGTGGTACCACCTAGTGTTGTGATTTTTTTTGTATCACAAAGTTTACCGCCTTTATATCACTAGTAGAAATACGCAGATCAAATTTACTGACTGACAGCTTAAATCACTGACAAAGCGTCATGGAATGTATTACGATGATGTTTTGATGAATGTTCTATAAAAACTTAATGTTAAGAAGTGAAAATTTATACATAGAAGAAATTTGAATAGTTTCTTACTATCTCGGTAAAGTCTTTCACTTTAAACTGTACTGTTACTTTAAAGAATTTGTTGTCATCGCACCTAACCTAATAACTTCAATATTTTGGCTTTCTATTTAGGTACTGTACATTATTGCTGGAGTTAAAATAAAGCTTTTCAAGATGACATCAATAATAAAACTTCATGCCATTTCTGGGGCAATGGATGAATCTCCACCATGTTATATTTTGCAAGTTGATGAACTAAAGATATTGCTAGACTGTGGTTGGGATGAAAAATTTGACCAAGATTTTATTAAAGAATTAAAAAGGTTAATATCTACTATACATTTGTTAACATATGTATCTTTATATCTGACAAGTATTCTTTTATAGGCATGTTAATCAAATAGATGCAGTATTGTTGTCATATCCAGATCCATTACATTTGGGAGCACTACCATATCTAGTAGGGAAATGTGGATTAAATTGTCCTATATATGCCACTATTCCAGTATACAAAATGGGACAAATGTTCATGTATGACATGTATCAGGTACAACAACTATACACATAAATACTAAGTTAGAAAAGTCACCTATATTGTTCTGCTATTATAATATCTTTTTACCTATATTTTTCTATTATAGTCCCGTCACAATATGGAGGATTTCAATCTATTCACACTGGATGATGTTGATGCAGCATTTGATAAAATTGTTCAGCTTAAATATAATCAAAGTATTTCAATGAAAGGGAAAGGCTACGGTGTGACTTTAACTCCATTGCCAGCTGGGCATATGATTGGAGGTACAATATGGAAAATTGTGAAAGTAGGAGAAGAAGACATAATATATGCAGTAGATTTTAATCACAAAAAAGAAAGGCATTTAAATGGATGTGAATTAGAGAGATTACAGAGACCTTCATTGTTAATAACAGATGCTTTTAACGCTACGTATCAGCAAGCGAGACGCAGAACGCGAGACGAAAAATTAATGAGTAAGAATAAGCAAATTTATTATAGGACACACCATTTTACACATCTTCAATTAAATTTATACAAACACATTATATTCTCTTAACAGCTAACATCCTACAAACTTTACGAGGAGGTGGAAATGTTCTAGTCAGTGTAGATACTGCTGGCCGTGTATTGGAGCTGGCACATATGTTAGATCAGCTCTGGCGGAATAAAGAATCAGGATTGCTAGCATACTCACTAGCGTTATTGAACAATGTCAGTTACAATGTCGTCGAATTCGCGAAATCACAAATTGAATGGATGAGCGATAAATTGATGCGAAGTTTCGAAGGTGCCAGAAATAATCCGTTTCAGTTCAAACATTTACAGCTTTGCCATAGTATGGCAGAATTAAGTCAAGTTCCAAGTCCTAAGGTAAGGAACTGCATTTTTGCATCAAACTAAAAACATTTCTAAAGCAACCAGAATTGGTAATGTTTGTACTATAGGTTGTCCTTGCTAGTACGCCAGATATGGAATGTGGATTTTCAAGAGAACTTTTCCTTCAATGGTGTGGTAATCCACAAAACAGCATTATATTGACTAGCAGGACCTCTCCGGGTACATTGGCAAGAGATTTGATTGAAAAAGGAGGCAATAGAAATATTATACTGGAAGTTAAAAGGCGGGTTAGATTGGAGGGCATGGAATTAGAAGAATATCAAAAGAAAGAGAGATTAAAACAAGAACAAATGAAGCAAGAACATATGTATGTTATACATGGAGCTATGGTATACACCTTTGCTCTTTTTTTCTATTAGTATTCGTTCCATAATACACTTGTATTTATTAGGGAAACTGCGGACGTTAGTTCAGAATCCGAAGATGAAATAGAAGTTGGTGGAGGAAGAGGTAAACACGATTTATTAGTAAAACAAGAAAGTAAACCTGGCTTTTTCAAGCAAAGTAAAAAACAACACCCCATATTCCCGTTCGTCGAGGAGAAAATAAAAATAGACGAATATGGGGAAATTATAAGGTAACTAATAGGTCAATTGGTATGTCTATGAATCGTTATGGGTGTTAAATAATAATAACAAGTTTAATGTGTGTAGACCTGAGGATTATAAAATAGCCGAAACCCTTCCCGAATTAGAGGACAATAAAGAAAATCTTGATCTGAAGCAAGAAGAGACCACCCACCACCCTGAAATATCGGCCGACATTCCAACAAAATGTATACAAGTTACGCGCACTGTGACGGTTAATGCGTCCGTGACATATATAGATTTCGAAGGGCGATCCGACGGTGAATCGTTACAAAAAATTTTAGCACAATTAAGACCACGCAGGGTCGTCTTGGTGAGAGGATCTCAGAAGGATGCGGATGTCCTAGCTCAGCAAGCACAAAGTGCTGGAGCACGCGTGTTTATCCCAGGACGAGGTGAAACACTCGATGCTACCACAGAAACGCACATATACCAGGTAATGTACTTCAAAAGGTCTGAAGGAGATTACAGTTGTCAATATTCTCTTGTTCCATTTTAAGGTACGCCTTACCGATGCTCTTGTTAGTGCATTGAACTTTTCTAAAGGCAAAGGAGACTCTGAAGTCGCGTGGGTTGACGCAATGACTACCGCTCGAGATCAAGTGTGCCCTGACGCTGTTGCTGATTCGGAATCTCAAGACAAAATAAATCAGAATGATAAGATACTCACACTAGAGCCTTTACCCCTAAACGAGGTAAGTCGTCATTAAATAAAATTAAAGTCAATTCGCATGTAACAATTTAAAAAAAAATTATTAATACTTACAGGTTCCCGGACATCAAACGACGTTTATAAACGAATTGAAATTGTCTGACTTTAAACAAGTATTGAATAAAAGTAATATCCCATCGGAATTTAGTGGTGGAGTTCTGTGGTGTTGCAATAACACTATTGCTGTCAGAAGGGTTTGTACATAAGAAACTTCCATTTAATACATGGCCGTCATAATAATTACACGTGTAATATTTATTTTAGCACGACGCCGGAAAGGTCGTACTGGAAGGTTGCATCTCGGAAGATTATTACAAAGTGCGTGAACTGTTGTATGAACAATACGCAATTGTTTAAATGTTTTGTACATAGAAATATATATTATTTCTAAATATTTAGTAATAATGTTTCTTGATCCTATTTTCTATTCCTTATTATCATTATCCTATCACAGACGAAGTATAGAGATAGACCACTCATGCAATGTATTACTGTGCCACGATATTTTGGGGCACAATCACTACTATTTTAGTTTTTAATATATTTGAACATATTTGAACATACTTTAACACATTTTAACGTGTTTTAATGCATTTTTATCGTATATTATCGTATTTCGAGATTATCGATCTAGGGAATTTTTACTATAGCTAGGGCAAAATTTAGTAATTTTGCGAACGGACCTTGGCTAGTTATGGCGTTTAGAACACACAACAGTGACAATGGTGTCAATGAAGCTGTGATGCTCTCCAAGTAAACTTTAACGTCGTATTTGCCACGATTAGACGCTCGTCCATAATTTCACATGTTGTATTTTGACATAAAAAATCACGCGTTATACAGCAACGTTTTTCTTCGAACGATAGCGTGATTAATGCGATATTATTATATTCGAAGTGGCGCGAGATCAAAACGTAAATATTGAGTCAGCTGATGAGTAGCAACAGACAAACGGAAGCTATTGTTACTTGTTATGGCGACAAGCAGCTCCGATGGTTCTTGTGCAGCACCCGCGGATTTTCAGCTTTCTTCGGAACTCGAAGACGGACCTGATCGCTTAAGTATTAACTTGGTTAAATGCCCGTTGTGTCATAATAAACGTCGCGTTTTCTACTGTAAACAATGCATCCAAAATGGAGATTTTACCCATTCAACTTCTGTTTATTCCGAGAGGTATGTATATATTTGCTTTGTAAATATAAATTACTGTGTCGACATTCGCGCAGAATTACGCTTTAACTCTCATAACCTTCTGCGAATCATATATTTTATTATTGTCGCATGTCGACAAAAAAATACCTCTGAGTACATCTTGCAAAATTTCCTTGGCAAACTACTTATCAGAACTTTATCATCCTTCATTGGAATTGTGCCTTGTTTACATTTTTTTATATTTTTTTTCATTCTCTCTAATATGTATCAAGTTTATCAGGGTAAATAAAAATTTTACACCACTACAAATTTTGTAATGTGGATGCAGAGAAATATTTATTGAATGTAGCCTAATATTCCTGTCTGGTTTTTTTTATAGATTTGCAGACAAGCAGTTAAGGCTAGCACGATTAAGGGCAGCTAGAGCTCAACTAGAAGAAAAATGTACGAAAGCATTAGAAAAGAGCAAACAAAAGGACAAATTGGTATTGTTATGTAATTATAACTTTGCTAACCTTAATGTTAGCTTTATTCTATTACCTTGAACAGATATAAAATTATGTCAATGTATTTTTCTCTGTAGATATGTGATATAAATAGTTATAAGGAACGTGTTATACTTCTTCAAACACTAGTAAATAAAACAAGACAAACTATAGACAAAGGTAAAGCTTACAATTCTTTGTAAGTATGTTTATTTTCTTAAGTAAAATTATTTAAGAAATTATTTTATGACAAATATTTTCAGTATTTGACAATTAGATGACATTGTTTGTTGTTTTCAAAGCATAAAATAACTAAATAAATTTATTTTTCACAGACAATCAACGCTTAAAGATTCTTACTGAGGTAAATACAGAATTGATTCAAAGGCTACCCAGACATGAAGACAGGGTGGAAAAACTACATCGTTTTGTTATGAACCTCTGTACAAAACATGAAAGGCAGAGAGAACTTGTTGAAAAGAAAAAACAGCAGCTAAAACGATTCGTTAGAACTGCCATTAATCAATTGGTTGAATATATCTTCCCTTTGTCACAGGTGCAACCTGAGGACAGGTAATATTATCTATTACAATGTCAGAAGATTTCCTTGGCCAAAAAAAACTATCCAGGTTTAACACTATTAATAAAAATATTGTGTTATGTAGCTCATGTAGCAGTGAGGAGGACACAAGTATAGATGTTGTTACTTGTGCATTGGCAGATGCATCGGGAACATCGTACGTTAGAGGTAGATGGCTTAATGACTTAGCAAACTGTTTGGAGATTCAGCACAAAATCGTTGCCCCGATGTTACCCGGGTCGGGCGACTACAGTGCTTATTCTCTCTGGGGTAAGTTAACAGTAGGTCAAAAACATTTGAAAACTTAAAATAATGTTCGCTGAATCAAATTTTATTGAACAGTGGCGGCCAATAAGGACGGTGTACCTGGTTCAAATAAAGAAAATGCTATGCATAACCCAGCATATAATATAAGCGCAGCCTTAACGTACGCTTCGCAATTAGTTAATGTGATAGCGTATTACGTAAATGTACGACTTCCGTATAAAGTTGGATATGGGTATGTGGTAAACTGTATTTCATTCATTAACGTAGCTTATAAACTTTTTGTAGTAGTATTCTCTTAAAATGAAATTATTACCCTTTTTAGTGAGTTTTGCGGCAACGAGATGTCTGAGCAAAAATTTGCGAGGAAAGTAGCGCGGCTTAACAGCAATGTATTACACTTATGCTTCGCGCAAAACACAGACGTTGAGGTTTTGCATCCCACGCACACGCTACAAAATATTATGTATTTGCTCAATCCTGAATTTACTGACCTTGGAAGGTAAGAACAATATCTACTTCTAGTACTTCTGTAAGTAAGTCCGCTTTTTGCATGCAGGATGGGTCCAATGGATGTTGACGTCAACGTAGTGGCGCAATTGCATAGTCATCTGGACTCAGACTTGGAGAACAGTGACGATTCCGCTTCTGACGAGGAAGAGGACCCGATTAATTCGGGCTGGGAAGCAGTACGTTACTTAACCCCCCTACTTTTTCTCCTCTTGTTTTCATATGTCCGTTAATGATAGATTTTCCGTTATCTGCGTACTTACAGGTACCCAATGTAGCCTGTCCCGAAATGACGGTTCCCGTTCCAGGAGGGATGATAAGTCAACAAACGTCTAGTATGCAGGTAAATCAAAGTGTCGCCGGTGGGTTGGTGACAAGCGCAGCGGCTAGTATCGCATCCATCTGGCGCGGATGGACGACAAATAAATAGACTGGTTTAATCGATTATCGTGATTAATCGATATAAGGAACGTTTTTTATACGAATTTTAACTGTACATTCTGAAATACATGTACCAAGAAATGATGGTGCTTCACTCGACATGTACGACGTTTTTTTTTCACTGTCTCCTGCCGAAAGGCTGTGAAGGAAACGCGACTGAAACTATTCACGTTGAATATCATTGCGTTTTAGATAAAAACAGGCCGTGGATTGCAACGAAATCTTTTAGATGCTTTGGTCTTAATGCTACTAAATTGGGTCCAATTCGTTCTCCATAGTTACGATAAAGTCTGTTATACTAAATTCGTCCTCGTGCATCTTGTAGTCTGTTTTAAATGAGTACGATGCAAACCGTAATATATTAATAGTACATACGGGTAGAACCTTTGTTCCTAACTATTAATCGTTTACAATAATCTATTTAGCATCTTTACTTACGATTAAGTAGTTCAATTTTGACCGGAAAGTTCAAACAATTTATTATATATACACGTTACAATTATCGAGTTTCACTAGGACGTTAAGCTATATACGATATTATTTTGCAAGTTTATGTTTTGTGTGTATTTTCAGAGTATTCTCTGCAACATTTTATATTAATCTTTTTTTGTCAACGGAGAATTTTGACTGTCTTTTAAACTGAAAATCATATTTTCTTTGTTATTCGAAAATGAAATTAAAATAAAAATGTGATAATCAAAAAATTGAAGAATGTCGTAAATAATTCTCCAAATTCACCTTTAATGACCAGTTATTTTAGGTATGAGTACAATTTTTAATTAGTAAGCCAATTCAATACGAACTTTTATTCCGTGTAAATTCAAACAAACTATTAACCCAGTTTAAACTCACTGTTTGATCACCCAAACCAATCATTTATTATCATGCATTCTCTAATGAAATCATGTTTATCGTTTACATATCTGGATATAAAATATTCTACCGTAGTTTCGAAAAGATTCTGGCAAAATGATGGTGGATCCAAACCGCATGAAATCGTCAAATATCAGTGAAAAATATAATACATTGGTATTCTGAGTCATCACGTACCTTGCATATATATATATATATTTAAACATTTACCGTATAAATTACATTATTCTTTCTTATTATTCTTCCTTACATCAATACACAATACTTATTTGAGATTTAGAAATCTCTGGGAAACAAACTCTGCAATAGAAAGGTCTAAAAACTTCATATTTTTCTACCGGAACTACGATGAAGAAAAAATGAAGCCCTTGCTGTATTGTGAAGCAGAAAATTGAAAAGAAGGGATATAAATTATTTTCAAGCAGGTTCGACCTAACGTCGATATCGTATATGCTGCTTATTCGTTTCTCTAATCCTAAAATAAACTGTACAGAAATTATTATGCAAATAATGGTAGTAATTACATTCTAGACTACTTCTTCATTATGTCTATGTACAATTCAAACATTCACGATTATTTAACGCCATTCGATTACTACACGGTAAAAAGAAGGGGATTGTATCGAACAATTAATAATGAAGGTAACTCTTTGGCATATTTATATGGTAAACTATCACAGTGGATCTCGACGTTCAGTGTATATATATATATATTTATATGTATAGTTTATTGTACTATGCATCTAATTACACCTTACGTGTTCTGTCATCTTTCTTGCTTCATTTTTTTGCATTGGATACATTATACATACATGCTATACATAATGATTCAATCTCATCTATGGAAATTACATTGCATCGAATTTTACTGAATCTCGCGTTATACCTGCAATGCATTTCATGTAGTAGAAAAATATAACGATATTCTATGAGAATTTCATTTTATAAATCAATGTCGCTTAAAGAAATGTCAATGAAATGATAATAAACAATGGTGCTCCGGATGACTTTCATTCGAAAAGAAAGTCGGCATAGTCGAGACATTGAATTTTCGTCTAACTGTAAAAATGCGTAAATACCAATAGCAGGGTTTGGAATATCTTGCGGGACTAGAAGGGACCAGGCCTATATATGATATTCTGAGTATATAAAATAACCTGCCTTAAAACTTACGCTACGATTTAGCTTTATGTCTTGCAGGTAAATAAACAGCGTGGAAAAAGTAATGAAGTAAGAATAAATTAGACGTTTGTTAAATCGAGTATCTATTTACGCGCAGAGATTTCACGACTCCCCCGTTGCTTTCGAAATCGTTACAGCATTTACAATAAGTCTTTCAATCTAGAATTACCTTCATGAAGTGGAGACAAAGTACAACATAAAAAATGAAGTATTTCTGCAAATGGCAAACAATGGTCAGCGAAGTTCAATGAGACTCCTGTGCTACGCTAATACAATGCACGGGGTCCATTTTCAACTACTTCATGAAAATATGAGCAAGCAGTCACTTGTCTGTTAACTATCTATATTGTTAATAATTCATTATTTGTTCATTATTATTATTATGCAATGGTAAGAAACTTTAAAAACGACCCCACGTACTCCTTTTTTTCTTAATTTTTTTCACCACGGTGGCCAGTGGGAGCACAGCTCCGAATAAATCTTATGCATTGTATCTCTATTATTTATTATATTTATAAGCAATGGATATTTCGGTACAATTAAATTTTTTTATTGTATACTCGTCCCTCGCTTCATTTATTCTTTTATTTAAAAAACAACATATATTTTTTACGTTTTTTTTTGTTGCTGTTGTCATCAGTGGATTGAACCTTATTACTCAATAGTATTATTATGGAAATGCTGGTCGCAGCATATCGTCCTAAGGTTTCTTCGTTCTTGAAAAAGGTTTGTCCCGGTCCGCTGTAGGCATGCGATTCAGCGAGCACAGCCCCGGCTCTCTTGAACGTGTTAGTAAATCGGTAGCAGCACATGGGTTTATATGTTACACGTGTGCCCACCGTGATTAACGGTGTATTCATGTATGGATGAGTGTGTTTAGACGTGTCGTGTCAATATTACTATACTTTTATAATATACTGTATCATATATATAATATATATATATATATATTTTTACCTAATTTATTATGTTTTGTTATAGTTATCGTTATCATTAATACGAATATATGGTACATTTCAAACAACGTCCCTGCTGGCTCCGTCGGGGACGAGGATCCACGTGAGGCAATATATATTCAGTCTGGAGAGGACATTGGCCACTTACTGTCACAGAAGTGCAACGTCGTCAAAAGAAAAGTAGATACAAAGGGTTCGTAATGTTTAAAGGTCGTCCATGCAAATTTTTACCTCGATCGTCCTCACCGACGGAGCACGGCCGAACCTTAATTAAGAAGGGACTAACATTCTCGTTATTATGTGCTGACACTGAGTACACCGTACAACTTAAATCATGCCTTCGAAAAAGAAAATAAAAATTAATGTACACAATAAAATTATTAAAAATCATCAGTTATGATGGCGTCAAAGAAGAGATAACTCGGTGAATTACTGCTCCTTGCAATCCTATATTTCTCGCACCAGGCTCGAGGCGCGACTAATCAAAGGATTTTATAATTACGCGAAGAGTGCCGCTCTGCGAGACATTTCGATTTCACTAACAACAATAATTTTCTCGTGTGTAGTGTATGGACAATCGACGTAAACTAAGGGCTATTTGGGCAGCGTGATAGTGTATCCCAACCTGCAACAAAAGACACCATTGTTTAAAATTCCGTTTTTATATAATTAGGCGGGATTTGACGTATCCAATTTCTGAATGACTTCGATTGATACAAAACTTAGTGACTCTAAAACTACTGTAGTTTCAGGTAATTCTAACTATCTAATAAATAATGTGTCTATCATTTAACTCAACAAAAAATCTTTCTAATTAATGAAATATTTATAACTCTTACTGGCAACGTAGAACACAGAGACAAACGTATAGGGATGGTGCCTAAACCTAATCACTTACATCAAAGTCCAAAAACTTCACAATGTGTAACAGTAAAAATGATGTTCTGATACTAAAATAACCTTTATTTTATTACATATGCCATAAATGTCATGCGATAAAAAATTGGCGACATTGGGATAAAGTAAAAACTTGACTTAGAAACTTTTTAATTTTTCATATATTTTCATGTAATAAGTGACAGTTTTGTCAAAAAATAAAATAAGGAGAGTTTTCGTCAACTGTATCATTTTATTTTATCGCATTAGGTAAGTCGAATACATTCAAGATAAGCCTTAAATTTACAATTGAATTTCGGCATTTACACGATCATCACACTATGGGTATTCTAATTATTATTGCGGCTAGAGGTATATTTTTCGCGGTTAATTAGGCGTAGGCACCTTTTTAGTATACAATTATAACATAAGATAGCTCATAATTTATCCCAAGTGAACATTTGGTTTTTATTTATGAAAAATTTAGCCACAAAAATGGTTTACAAATCATCAAAGTAATGTTCGGGAGGGGTATGGACTACAGAAGGTAGTATGATTTGAACACAAAATTTGTAATATAAGTCAAGACCAATCTTACTTGCCTTACTTAACTTATCTGTTTATAATTCTGCGTTTCTTAAATTGTATACTCGATATAATTTTGAAAACCATTTTTATCAAATAAACTTCAGTAACGCCGTCGTGTAGTTACTGAATCCGAATTTTAAATATTCTATATGCGTATACATCTGATCAGTACAATAATAATAGAACAGTTTACAAAACGGAGTATTCATTGTAAACAACTAATATGTCAGAATTACTAAATACATGATAATCGGCATGTGTCAAATTAGTCCACTACTTAGAGCCTGTCACCTTGAGACTTACTGGTACAATATTAGTAGGATCAGTAGGATTATGAAATCTCCTGCTGAATCTATTAAACGTAGAAGTTGACAAATTATATATGACTTGCATTTATTTACCAGCTCAGGGGCGGCCTCGTGACGCAGGTGCAGTTGTGGCAGGAACTGGAGTATTGGTGGCCGCTATAAGAGCACCACGTCTTTCCACCTCCAATTCGTTTAATCTTCTCCACAGTTCGTCCCTTTCTTTTTCTCTCTTCTTTTCTCTGCAATCATTAAGTATTATGTGAGTAATTGTAACATGCACTCTCATCCATTTTGCCGTCATAATGCCGCGCACGGGGTGGTCAACATACTTTTGCCTCTCGGACTTATAGCTGGCAGTAAGTTCGTCGAAGAGCTTGCTGTTCATTTCCATAAAAGTTTTCAGAACATTGTAAACAAGCGCTATGATAGTCTGGTTCCAATGTTCCTTGCTAATTCTATACAACGCCGGGAACATGATCCCCATTATTACATGATTGTTTTCTTCGATTAATGACATTACATATTCGTTATTCCAAAAGAACAACGCTCTCTCGGCAACCTACAACCCAAATAAACATTATAGTTAAATATATATGGATAGTGAAATTCGCCATTATTTGCTAACAAAACCAAATACCTGAAAATGCGGCGAAGATACACAACGAGCGATTTGCCTGAATAAGGGTTCTTGTATTTTAACAAATTGGCTAGGTTCTATGACATCCAGTATCTCCTCGATTTCTCCCAAAAACATCACTTCCTTCTGGCTGCATGTTTTAGGCCAGAACTTCAGAAGGCCTCGTACTACTGGTTCCGTTAAAGTCGCATCTTTTTCCAGAAACTGTACCACACAATAGGCTAACTGCGCATGGTACAGCGATAAACATTTCACTTTATGTAGTGGTAGCAGAACCTGTCGAGAAAAAGGTAAGTAATTAAAGAATTTTATTAAAGACATTTCACACTGCTAAACATCACTCTATTGTAAGGATACACACCTTGACCAAGAATTGCTTGTGCTCGACTTTCAGTGGAAGAGCAAATCCATTGATAATGCTACCCAAAATTTCGAGAAGTTCTCCAACTCCATTGAAATGTTCCGTCTCGTACACAAACCTACGATGTAACACATCAGTTATATTTTTTCTCGCAAGACCCTTTACATTTTTCTGCCATTATTGATTAATAACATTCGAGCCGTCAATGTAGGTTAAACTTCAAATATACCTGAGAAAGATATTGTTGATCTGTTTGCGTATAAAGGCTCGAAGGCCGAGGAACTTTCCGTAAATACGATGTAAGACAGTTTTCAGGAAATCTCTTTCCCTAGGGTCTTCTGAGTCGAATAAATCCAATAACTGTAATTAAAGAAAAGTATTAAACGCTTAAAATTACAAAAAGCAATAGATGGGTCCGAAAATATCTACAATATGAAGTAGCATACCTGCAGAACGAACTTTTGGTCGATGACTTTCTTTCCGATAGCTGGTTGGAAATCCGAAGACTCGAGAAAACGAAGAAAGAATTCATAAACCAACTGAAGGTGGGGCCAGCTCGCCTCCAATGTTGGGTCATCTTCTTCTGGATCAAAGTCTGGATTTTCACTAGGCGGTAAGGTACGAAACAGGTTTGCTGAGGTCTTTAAAGAGAATAATAAGAAATGTTATTCACATAAAATTCCTATAAATCGTCAGTTGAAGACCTGATGTAATTTTTTAAAAAGCATGGAAAAGACAAGCTTATCACACGGCCTGCAATTGTTAAAGAAAAATGGTCTACATACCATTTTAATGATTTCTGGATAGACTGGCTCAGTGAGAACACCTCTTCCAGCAGTAATGTATTCCACCAGTTCATTGAGCGTGCTTCTCTTAATTTCTTTACCTTTCAGGTCTGCCATGGGATCCATAAAGTCAAATGCCACGCAGCATTGGCGGAGTTTTCTAATAAATAACTCCTCTTGTTCTGCTGGTACGACATCTGTAAACGATAATTCAATTTCATCAAACTTAAATACAAACTACTTGTTCTATTTCGGCAAATCATTATCGCCGATATTATTCCGTTTCGGATTGTGTGGTATAAATAATTTCCATTCTACATATAACAGTGTTTATATATGTGTTTTTGTGTTTGTTTGCACGAGATACGTCCATTCATCCTCGTATAAGGAAATGCGTCATCTCGCTAAACATACCGTTAGCTCCCGGGGGATTACCAAGTATTTAATACTCGTACTTTGTTAAAGTCAACGAATGATCGGAGTATCCAGTCGATTAAATCCGACGATTAAGTATCAATTAATACCATTAGCTATTCAGCTTCCAATCAGGTGTCAATTAATTTTAAGTGAAGTCATCTACAATTAAACGTTTATCGGGCTCAGTCAATACTTCTTCTCAATGTAACTGTCCAAAGTCTACCCGGCTGCAAGGTGCTCTTATTATCATATCCACAATGTCATTTGTAACACTAAGCACGAGATTCTACCTACATACGTGGTGTCGTAGTAATCCCGGCAGCGGGGTCAGGAGGCTGTGCTGTTTATTTCGGTACGTCTGTTGTACAGTGACAATGTTTTCAGGCACGATGATGCGACAGGACAGACCGAAACTGGAGCACAATACCAATCTGTTTTTCGATCACGGACGAATTAACATATCGTATAATGGGCTTCGCGCATTCAGTTTTTTCCTTTGATCTCCGTTCAACGAATTGATTCACAGACATCAATTATCACAACGTGCAGGATATTTTACATATTGGAAATACAAGTATTCCTATGTATATATACACCGCGTCAGAAAGTATTACTGTGGTGAAAACAAGTAGGCTTTTCCAAGCTAGAATAGAGACTGAAATGACAAGGACTTTAATGATTATGTCCTCCACCCCCTATCAATAATCATCGTATTAATTCAATAGTATTCTTATGTCAGTCATTATTAACCATACTCTTAATTAATGATAATAATGAAGGTGCATTTTCCCAAGCTGACTGACCGTTTGACAATGTAAATTACACACTCATCAGGTTTACTCCGTAAAAGCGCATACTGTTAACCATGTAAAACTATTGTGTGTGGGAATTGAATAATATTGGCAATCGGGACATCGGGTCGGCGATGCGGGCATAAAACGGAAAAAGCAGAATACGAGATTACATCAGAATAGGTTATGCCAGTGAGGTTATGTGGAGGAATCGGAGTGTGCGAATCGCATGGCGCCGCCAGTGGTAACCCTGCGAAATGAATACCACCGACTTCCATCGACTCACTAAACCAGCAATTCTCAACCCTCAATTGACGATCCTTCTGCAATTTACTAGGAATTTTTTAGCAAAAGAAATCATTGACTCAGGCACTTAGTTTTAATGATAAATTTCCACTCTTCCGACTTGATAGCACGGGAACTTAACTTGGGTTCTGTTTGTGATTGCTAGTGAATTATTTGGCTTAGTTTGAAATGCGATCGCGAAACTTCGTGAAGTTGAGAACCACGGACCTGGACCAATATAATGTTGAGTATAACAGAAAGTGGACTCTATCAGCGGAGGTAGTGAGTATATTGGGTCCTTTGAAGATAATGAAAATGACAACTTTTTGTAGCAAAATGTGATATAAACAATTACCCAACTATCCAGCTACCAAATGGGAGATTTCGTTTACCAACATAGTAGAACGATAAATGAATATAATATTAGTGATTATTAGATAACGTTTGCAATGCCATGCTAACAAAGGTAAAGGACATTTATAGAGATTTTGCAGAATTTAATCTAATCAAAAAATGATTCGATTATCATCATATCATTCCAGAAATCTTTCCCTTCTAGACTCAATTGTCAATGCTCGATAGATACGTCCTATTGGAGTGTAATGGATCAATAAATTAGATTCGTACATCTAGTAATGTGATGGGAACCAACGCACCTTTATTTGCCGTTGTGGGTTAGTGCATGTATCCTTGTATCGATTTATTTACTCAAAAGGCATTTGCTAATGGAAAACATAAGATTTAAAGGACTTTGGACTACTCATCGTGCCAATCTTCGGATCTGTTTTAACTATACATACTTCAGCAATGATCGTCAAGTAATTGAAAAAAACATATTCCCTAATTGGGAAATCGAAAATTAATAATCATGTTATTACCCTTTAATATGAGATAACGTTCGAACAAGAATGATTATCTGCGATTCTCGTATAATTCAATTCTAATTCAAATCGACACCTGCATTAATACCGTTAAGACCGCGCCAATGTTTGATGTTCCGATGCTGACCCAATAACGATATAATGATCAAATGCGAACATACGTGTGACATTTAATAGACATACTCGCTTGGTTTCTGCTGTCACTTGCTACTAGCGACTTTAGTAAAAGAAGACAACAAATTTTCCCTAGCATAAAAGTGTACCTATAAAACTTTAAAGTGTGGGTCGACTTCAGCGTTCGTCTTACAAGTAAACTTGCATACCAAGAATCTCAATAAAGAATTATATTGAAACCTAACAGCCGTGGAAGAGGTTATTGAAAAGCAGGCACGTTGAAAGTACAATTTAAGGAATAGTACCTTAAACTTGGTGGATAGTTTTGAAGGTATATACTCAAGCAAGAGGAGTTAAATAAATGCAGGGACGATGGTAGTTAAAATTCCTTTGCAGGTAAGATCATTTCCTCTCAGCGACCAGGATGGAAAAATCTGCCACGATTTTCGGCGTAATTATAAAATGGAGTGACGATGAACTCGGCAGGAGTACTGGAGAAGTTACTGCAGAATTGTCGTAGCAACATACACGACGTTTCCGCGCGAAACAGTTAACCGTATAATTGCCAATTAATCCGGGAAGCGGATGCTAAAGACTACAAAAGCAGAGAAGCAGGGAATTATGTACTTAGTTATGTACCGGGCAAAGGATTCCGGTACACGTTTGACATCTGAGACACGAGCACGAAACCGTAAATTGTAAAGAATGCAAATGAAACTGAGCCTAGTAGAACCTCGCGGCGGAAAATTCTACGCGTTTTTAAATTACATAAATTCCCTTTTTCGTCGTACGAGCGAGTAATTCCACTATATCAGTTTTTGCAATTAGAATTACGCAGGAATTAGATTCTAATACGTTCTACTACGTATGTAGTAAATGTTAATGTGGGTAAATCTCGGTTAGCGATAATCGTTTCGAAAGTGATAGCGTTTGGTGTTTCCCCGTCTACACATATGGACGTACGTAATGAAATATACATTCTACGACGTCGTACGAGTCTATTATGCAAAATTTTCGCTGCGCATGTGTTATACCGATTCACCATTCGCGATCGATTCATTTGCTTGCACTGGCATTGGCATGTGCGGTTTATGCTATGACGCAACAGTGCATTTAATCTTAATGAGAAGAATCGACTGGGCAGGCTCGTAAACTTAAATTAACGAATCCCTTGCGAGCTTAAAGAAATGGAGGACTTGAAAAGTCGAAAATTGCCATTGAGGGGTCTGCTCGATATGTAAAGCCAACTGTACGTCGAACAAACAGGAAGCGGGACATTGAATTGCTTCGGAGAGTATTTAAAACGGTGCCAGGAACATACCCACAATCCTCAGGCTTTGCCAAGGAGGGTCTAACATATTGCTTCCTCATCGAGGAATAATTTACATCCCATTGTGTACATACAGTTATACAGTTAACTGTACACAAAGCACATGGTTTTCAGGTAGCCGATTTACCGTTGCTGCGACAACCATGTACTTTAGCCGCCGAAAAAAGGAATGCCTAGAACTACGTTCTTCAAAATTCGTCGAGTACCGCCAAGCCGGCAGTAGAAAGTTTTTATGAAATTTTATGATCCCCGTCCGACAGAAATCATCACGATTGAGCAGTGAAAATAAACATCATGATATATTATTCTGTTGGACGGCAGTATTACACTGATAAAATTGTAATATTTGTTATTTGTCAGTGAAAATAAACACAATTTGAGACACATGTATGTCGGTGTTTTGTGCCTCTACATGAAATTATTTTGATACGCTCTGAATTTACCTTGAAGTAACAAAGAAATAAAATTCTTCGCCGGTGCTGCGCAACCGCATTAATTATAAAGCATGCTAATGAAGTTCGTACACACGGTAAATATGGTCGTTAAAGCACGTTTACTGGCGGAGAAGTAATAAGCGAATAGAGATAGAGGCACTCGGCGGCGAGGTACGTAAATGGATTAGGTGTCGTCCTGGGACGTGCTTTTTCCATCGATAAAAATCGCATCTGATATGAGTCGCGGGAATGGGAATTGCGGAACTGTCCGTTCCATTCATTTTCATCTTTCACCGTCGGAATTGATTTCCATTACCCCGGAGATCTTGCAGCCTCTTTTTCCAGCCGGCGAAAACTTGTGTACCTCGTCCGCGTATCCCCCCTCCGTCCAACGATTTTAATTAAAGGCGAATGCTGATCGCCCGGGGTTCCCTCGTTTTCCTTTATTTCTCGGCTTGTCCCTCCAATCGACGCCGTTCGCGCGCTAAATAATCAAAAGTGCCTGAACACTTGCTCTGCATCTTGCATCCAATAACTTTGCTTTTCCTCTGGCTAAGTACTGCCCCGAACTCGACATCCAGGACTTTATTAAACTATGCAGAAACTCCTACATGCTTCGACGAGGGTCGCGCGATATTACGGCTCGCAGAAGACAAAAGGGAAAACAGGCACGTTGAAAAGCAAAATTAGCAGAATTTAGGATCCTCCATTTTTCCGGCGAACTTCAGAAATTTCAAAGTGTATCGACCGCCCTGGAAATCCTACTCGACGAAAGTCGGTACTTATTGAACGATTAATTGCCATATTAGAGGAGCTTCCTCTTGGAGTTGACATCGTGCCCGGAATGACTTTGTATCATTTCCAAAACGTATTTAGACGGTTCCTAATGGTAGGTTGGCACAACGTCATCTGTATTATTTCGAGGCCTGCCCGTGACGCAACGGGAACCGAACTTTCGTCACCTTGATTATTGCTTGGCAAGGGGACACGATTATCAAGCGTTCACAGAGACGCATTATTTTTCGCACACAGATACCATGTCACAGTCAAGGTAAATACACGTGACGAAAATCATTATTTCCCTGATTTTTCGCATAAAAATTATGCAGTACAAAGTGTTTAATTAGCTACGAAAATACGTTCTGTGTTGCCAAATGATTTGACCTTCTGCGATCATTGCAGCCGGTTGATTTTACGTTCTTGATTGCGATATAAAAACACGATAAATATACGAACGAGTATGAATGCTGACGCGATGGAATTAATCGTGGTGACTGGCCGGAATAGAAACTTCCCTGCACGTCGGTGGAAAAATGTCGAATAACGAGTGTGCCGGTGATTCTGAACGTCGTCGCCAAGTCGCCGGTTAAACGACCTAAAGCGCGATTGGGGGAAACCTGATAAAAACGGCATGACGAGGAGAAAGGGTGGGTTAGAGCCAGGAGGATCGACAAGTTCTGCGATCGTGTCGAAATATCCCAAAAATAGAATTACGTGGACGGCGATCCTCCGTGAATTACATGCGCGATCGCACCTAGCATGGACGTATTTATAATTTCATTCATAACTCGTGCGTACTTGCCCGGCGTCATTCACGGTCGGCAGCGTCGAGCGATATACCGTCCAAGTCTCTGCATCTCATTCCTAAATAAATGTAACGGGGCGAAACGTGAAACTCGGTGACACTGGTGTTGGCCAACTAACTGCCCCGCCGGCCAATGGAATGCCGCGGGCTTAATTAGTCGTTTCAAAATTACAAATCATCCCGGCGGTGGGAAAAAGTCGCTATGAAACTTCAGAAGCGTGCAGTACTCGTCGGAAGTAATAGATTTGAATCTGAATTTCTCCAGAAAGAGATTTTAGAGCAGTGTTCAATCGCGTTGGTTAAATAAGTGGGGCGGATTATGTTGGTCATTGAGGGTTAATGCAGACGAGGAATAACGAATGATATTGTAAGAGGTTGAAACAATGATACCGAGGGGAACGTCGACCTTTTCGTTTCCTACGCGATCTTCTTTAAGGCGGGGTTTCGTCTTACTCCGTCTGGTCTGCGTCTCCTAATGATAATTACGCAACCGCACGTCTGTTATCCGGCAACAACACTTCGCCACGTGCAACTTTCTTACACGTTTTCGTCGGTAAAGCAAAGCCATTGTTGTCAGACAGTTGCGGGGAAATAAACATGCGTTGTTTTAAGTCGGTCCGAAGAAATTTCCAGCGAGTCATAATGTATTGCTTTTATGTTCCCCCATGAGCGATGCGATTCACGTGCGTAAAGTGCATGATTTTACGTGATCGTTCGGCAATGTGTTAAGAGTCAATGAAGCGAGCAAGGTAAAAAGGTACGCGTTATCGGAACAACACTGACCTGTGAATAGAGTTGTGTGACTGCGCAGAAAGGGGGGCCTCTTTCCGGGCTGTCCCTTTCGTCGGACAGTCGTTTCAAACGGGAGATTTACACGATCTTGGAGCAACTGTACCGACACATGAATCCGACTACGAACGGTGCAGTTGCCAACGAAAGGAGACAAGAACCAGTCTTCCGAGCAAAAGGAAACGCACATCTTCGCCTGGACGTATAACGAAATACATACTTTACAAGAAGGAAAGCGTAACGGCAACGTGGAGGATCGTAAGCGGCACCGCACGTTCAAAGCACTGTCAATTTTGCCAAGAGTATACTCTGTATGAAGGTCGTGCGAAGGAAAACAGATATCACTCTGGAACAGAGTAACGAGCTCGGTCGTGACAGTGGTTCCCCGAAGGGAGGGAGAGCCACGAAAAAGAGTAACTAAATAAATGAGAACGGCGTAAAGGAGTAAAAGGTAGATGGGGCGGGAGAACACGGAAGGTTCAGGCGGATAAAGGAAAGTTAAGGGGTGAAAAGGGCATTGAGGGAAGGAAGGAAGGATGGAAAAGACGGGGAAAAGACAGAGAGTGATGAAGAGAGAGAGAGAGAAGGGGGGAGGAGGCAAGCCAGCCGACAAACCCACCCTGAGAGGCGACGGCGGTGGGAGTATTGATCCGGAATGCTGCCAACCGTCCGCACGGAACACTCTCTTCCTCCGTCCTTCTCCAGCCTCGTTTTCTTCCTGCCTCTTCTTCCGTCTCTCCCACGCGAAAACGGTAGGTACACTCTCTCGGTGCTTCGAACGGCTTGGTCACGCGAACCGAACCGAACAGACCGAGCACGAGCAGCGAGCACAATGACGCGGCCAAGTACGCGCCAGTTATGAATGAAATTATAAATACGTCCATGCTAGGTACAATCGCGCATATCGTTCGAGAATCACGGGGTAATTCTATTTTTGGGGGGGTAGGCGATTCACCTGGTTCAAAACCTTCCCCCCAGCCTTGCTTTCTCCTTGTCCTCACTTTCTTCCTACCTGTTTTCTCCGTCTCTCCCACGCGAAAACCATCTCGACTCTTTTCAGCGTGGTTTTGCGTTTCACCGCGGAGCCTTCCCCTTTTCTTCCTACCCCGATACGACCTCCTTTCTTATTCGCCCTTTTGCCTCTCGATTTTCTCCAAACTCCCACCTTAACCCGCGATTACCTCCTCGGTCGGGCACCGTTCGACTCCACTTCCCCGGCACCGGCGGTTTTCGATGTCACGACGACTCTCACACCCCGCACGGCGCCTTTTATTTATCTCTTTTACCTCTTAAAATAGACAGCGGGCTGGAATACGTCGTCGCTCCCGATAGGTTCGTGGAACACGTGGTAAATACATAGCCACACGTAGAACAACCAATTGAGCACTAATTTCTCACGAAAAAGAATCCTTTTCAATTTCTAGCAAGTCATCATTGAATTTGCTCATTACCATGATCGACGACTAACAAGTTATTAACTGTATAGTTATATGCCAGCTATACAGACATAACAGTTATCAGAATGTAGCTGCAATATTCCGTCCTTCCTCGATAATTACTTTAATTAACGATCAATTAATGGTTAATCAAGGGCGGCCGGTCGATTGATACCGTAGTTACACTTATCGCTGAATTAATTCGACGTTCCATTGAGTAGCTGGAATGCATTATACGAGGACTAACGCAATTTCCTTTAGGATATCCCGGACGATTCATACTTTTAATGACATGCCGATCGTCATAAAAGCGATAAGGGAAACATTTGTCTCTATCTTATCCGGTACTACCCAGTTTCTCTTTTTTTCCTTCAGCCCATGGCAGAACGGTAAACTACGGTAAATTGCCTTCGTAATAGCGCCGTATAATCGTCGGGGTGTAACGTTCGCTTCATTGCCGTAAGATGCAACGGAAAGGGGGGATCGAAGGGAATAGTCCATTGAACGTGAAGTTTACGCTTTCGTAATGAGAACGTCATCAGGAAACTATGACGTACCTTTTCCTCTTTTTCTCTATCACTCGCTATCACCTTCCTGACTCCCCCCCACCCCTACCGATTGTTCATCGCTGCTCAACTTTTCCTACTTTGCAATCGGCTTTACTTCTCCCACCTCGTTCATCTCTGTCCCCGTCATTGTATTTGAGAACTTGTGGCCTACACCTTGACGGTCGTACTATTCCTAGAGTTCTTTAGGCCCCCAAGGTCGTCTGCACTAATTCACGTCAGTGATCGATATCGTTCGGGACAGGATTTACAGCCCCATTCTATGTTCCTGCGAGACTTCTTATGCACTGATTATCTAATAGATATGGTAAATAAGGTATACACATGGCTGTATATTCTGGGAATGAATGGAACGAGTGTATCGTTTAAAATGTGCTAAAAACGATTGAAAATGGAGCTTAGCCTTCATTTAGTGGCTTATCATATCGTGCGCTCGTAATCTTTGTCGAAAACTTGATTGTTTTTTGCTATCTACCGCAGTTCTATTGGCATTCCGATTGGCTGATTTTTATCTTAAGTTATCGACGCGTTACAGCAAATCCTATCGATCTTTTACTCTTGAGTTTTTCAATGCCTACCAGTTGATATGTCGGTACATTTCAGTGCAATACGGACATATATTCCACATATTATTTTAGAGTGTTGTACTTCGTGCGCTCTTACTTACAAATTTTATTCCTTAATAGGCTAATTTTTTAGTGACACAATTTTTGCTTTGGGGGTAACTGCTCATTTATAAGATATTTCCGTAGCGGAAGAGTGTCAACAACCCTCGGAACGTTTCGTCAATGCGGACAAAACGCGGCTAAATGTAGAATAATTCGGCCACTTCTTGTTCTATTTTCGTTGGAGATTAAAACCTTTGAATAATGGATTGTTGGCTTTGGCCGTACGTTTCAACACCTCTCGCTCGAAATCCACTGAGTTTCAGCAGAGTTTTATGAAATATTTCGTGAGCCCACTAGCCTGTATTATTAACACACTGCATATGCTTACTTGAAACGATTATTACGATGGACAAGGATGTGCGGTCGATTCTCCCCTTCGGCCCACATTCTAGCTTTCACCTGACCAAAAATGCGTTACGCCCGTCCACTTGCGATTCATGATATTTTAGTGGGCAGCATTTCAAGCGCGTCTGCCGATGAATCGGCAGAGCTTACTGCAAATCGCAGTTCCGCATTTAGAAAACGTTGGCCTACACGGCAAGCGATCACCGTCTATCAACTCCGTCGTCTTAATGGAGACAAAGGGACGAGGGGACATCCATCATCCACTTCTACGACAAAATTATTCACTTTTATGCGCTCGCCTGCCCGTTCTGTCCCGCCTGTACGAATGTCATTTATAATAACGGCACTCGTTTTATAGGCTCACTTTTCCCACCGATCTCTCGCTCATTTTCATCGATGTTCGTGTCCCTTTTTAATCGCTTAAAACGCGTTTTCTAGACGAACAACAGCTTTTGCGTAAAGTTTCAGTATCACTAGCGGATCAGATTCTCACGAAATATCGTTAATTTCCACAGGTGATACGATTATTCCGTTGTTCATCGTTTTACCACTGTAATCATGTACACTATGTACAATTAGCTGTGTATCCTCTCGTATCCCTATGTCCTTTCGCGCTGTTCCTGCCCGAAATCCGATCTCAGCCATTTGCCGTAAAAATCAATAGATTCCACGGCCAAACTCGATATGTACAGAAGCCACCTGATGCTAAAGCCGGCGATTTTTAAGTCGATTATGCCTCTTCACGATTACTTTGTAAACTTGAGGAAAGCTCAGGAAAGCTCAGTGAAAGGGCAAAAACTATTCTATCCTAATTTAATTCCAATTCAAGGAAAAATTTTCATTTAGCCGATAAAAAAAATGTAACGTTCGTCTAGGCGACTGGTTACAAAATCGTTCATTCATCCGGTTGATACGTCATTTTCACGGTTGATAGGTGGAAGGTGAATGATGTCATACGTATATAGCTCCGACCTTTTATGCATCGTTTCGCGATACCCAAAAGAAGCGTGGAAACGTCTGTATGAGTCTTGTACGTCAGCATACGCGAAAATGCATGTAAATATAGGTCTACTAACATGCCTTACCTTACGATAACACGGTGGAATAGAGATTATTTTTACCGCGATTATACTTGGGAATATTCTCCATAGATGTTTTTAAAGAACGAATAACTTTTTCCAGAGGAGTAAAGGAATTATGCAATTTGTGTTTGCGTAAGAACGAGCAATAGATAAGATAAGAACGAGAAAATTTCACATTTAACGTACGATACAAATTTTATGCCACCACAAAAATAGCACGTGAAACTAAGCTTTCACCGATTCATAGGTTCGGTTGAAGTGAATACTTAAAATTTCCCTGAAAACACAGAATATGTGTGTTTTAATGATTAATGTCAGTTACAATTAAATTGTAATTCTTGTATTCCTAGTGACGTAAATGTATTTTGTCGTCTCAAATATCGTTAAAACCTCCTGGTGTACATTACACCAGGAAATAAATGCAAGTCCTTGAAGAGAAAAGAAGAATCGTGTATGACTTTCATGGGACCTTAATGACGCATGAATTATGTGGTTTATGAACGTTAAAAGTGTTGTACTCCTGTAAATCAATTGAGTCACCTAAAAAGAGAATGCACGTATATGAAACGTTCATTGCACGTTTATCCGAGCAACTGTGAACACTTCTGCCGGTTGCAGGTGTATTCAATGCTCTTCACGGAAGTTTGCATTTGCATTTTATTAACCAGTTTACTGTGATGGTGCATTATATTGTGTTAAATTACGTGCACATCGATTTACCCAGAATTGAGCATAAACAATTTCTATGAGCTCTCATTCATCACATTGGTAGGTATGAGATTCTGCAAAGCTGTTAAAAATTAGACGTTTATGATTGTGAAGAACGAATCTGACTTTATCTTCCGTATCTTCATTCGACTGCTCTCTCGCCTGTCAGTCTGTCATCCATCGGTCAGTCGGGTACTATGGAATTTTTACGCAGGTCAGGGTTTAAACATGTAGGAATTTTTGCACAGGTCACACGTCACTATCAGCCATGGATACGAAAGAATTTTACTGCTTATGAGATATTGCTTTTTTCCTGCATGAAACACCGTACTCTTCATTTTAGACAGAATGTAGCAGTTTCGTGAAATGCGCGTTACAGAAATATTTCCACCCACGCCAACCCACGTACACGTAGTTTATGCATCGACGATTACGATCTGCTAGGGGTGTTAGCACATTCTTACAGCGTTTGCATCTGCATTTCATTAACGTGACTGCAACTGCATGAATATTGTAGAGCACTACTGACTGGCGGATGAAAATATACAAATGGCGAAGATGGAATTGAAGCAACAGCAAACGTTCTACAAATTCCTCTCCGCGAGCCAACGAATATCTTACGAAAAACGTACACTCTAAAGCTAACGGAAATTGTACCCTAATCCTCGACATAATTTTCCCATGACACGGAGACACTTTATGGTCGTAATGTCGGTCAATTTCGGAATCACTTTCCTACGAAACGTGCCGATGTCGAGTTAGTGGAAAATTTCGTAACAGTCCCTTAATGCCTCGTTGCGCACTTGTCCTCTATATTTATCTAAAATATAATTCGAGCGCGTAGTTTAACAATTGACGGTACTGCAAGTAAGGCAGCCTGCAGCCTGCAGCAATTCGCCCACTCTTGCGAACTGTAAAACTGCATCATCATCAGCCGCGTGCACCCCGATGATCTTGACAGTGACCGTGGCGATCAATGGCGCCTTCAATTAGGCGAATCGCGTATGCGGTGCTACACGCGCGTCGATTTCAAAGCAAAACAACGGGCTCTCAACTTTCCAAAATCGACACCTTTCAAACTAAACATTTCTACTCAACCTGCACCGCGTAAATCATTCAGTTCTCTTCATAAATTATTATAAACTTTAATTAATCACACTGTGTTGTTTTTCGAATCGACGGTGATGGAGACGACTGAATTCCTGAAATGCTCAAATCTTCTAATCATGAATAACCTGAGATGTAGGTAGTAAGACCACACCTACGTGTTTCTAAATAAGTCTTATTGGTAGATATGTAGTTAAGCAACGCAGACGAAACTCGTCTCAACTGAACGTCTGAAATCACAGATTGTTTTCAAGCGGATTACTGCATCATTATGAATAATTAATATGCCTATTCAGTCATACACGATATACATACACGTGTATACCCATAGTACAAAAATGACTGAATTCCTTAATTCTTCAATAAAATTGTTACCTTACAAACAATTCTGGTATAATGGTTATAAAAATTACCGAAGTCCCATTTTAAATAGCGGAAGATTCTCGCGTTAATTAACACCAGTAGGATTTTAGACAGCGTGCGATATTGCGTAAAACGATGGACGGTCCGCTCCTGAGCACGTGCGTATAGGTTATGTCGGCAACGTGGAAGAAGGACCGAGAAAACGTCGAATTGGAAGAAGGAGATGGAAAACGAGGTGAAGAATGGGGGGAGAGCGAATGACTATGCTGCTGTTTTATTGGTAGAGGTGAACGACATTGCCCACTGCAGGCTTGTATATTTCACATGTCTGTTTATCGTCGGTACGTGTTGTGTTTTTATGGGTCGCCATTATGATTTTTGAATGTCCGCAGGTACTTTGACGGACAGCTTCATTTTCCCCGCATTCTACCGACACTCTATCCGATAGCTCTCGAGTTTCATGGCCACTGTGCCGAGTTCTTTTTTTACTTTCTTTGATTTGTTTACAACACTCAAATAAAACATCGACGTAAAGACAAAGACATGTCCTATAAATAGTGACATTTCAAACAAGACCGCAATAACTGTATTTGCAGTATGATTTCGTGAACGGTGTTTTCGAAATCCGTTAGGAAATGATTTTGGAAAAATGAGACGTTATGATGTATAATGTAACGTTGAAAGAACCAGTTTAAAATTCATCGCGTTTTCTTACGTCTACATTATCATTAGCAGAGGATAACGTCATTACATATTATATAATGATATTTCGTTAGTGTATCCTGAACGAGGCCACTGGTAATTAAAGTATTACCCCGCTCAGGAGCCTCCATTACAATCAATTAAACATCCACTCGATCAAAAATTTCTTATACACATCGCACAAATAATTTTATGACGTTCATGCTGATACATGGTTATTTACTTTCACGTATTTTGTTTCATGCCATACTTCATTTTATCGTTTGATCGACCTTTATGGTCATAAAAGAATGGCAAAAAAACCTATCGTGAAGGGGGCGAAAAATATCGGAGAACATTCTTCTGTAACAACTCATGAAAGTCCAGAATATTTTTAAAGTTAATCATCCTGACCTCAGGTTGCAAATTTAAAAAACATGTGCGCATGTATAAGCAAACCATAAACTACCAGTTCTGCGAATTTCATTACATAAATTACGACTTGTTTTCTGAGTTTTACGCATGGGATTGTTTTTTTTAGGGAATTCTGCGGCACATCTTGTGCAGTACAGTATGCATTCCTAGTGTCAATGTGCACCCTCAGAGTGTAAAACTGAGGAAATACCAATGGTAGGATAACAATGTCCATTGTATTTTCTGTGTTTGTGTATATACAGTATATGTATATATATATTTCAAGAGTCAAACTATATAGCATATATCTCGGTATTTGTATCCTAAGTCATTCATAAGAATCGTTGAGAATGGAAATTCAATGCTGGAAATACTGATAATTTCTTTCACATAATACCAAAAGAATATTATGGGTATAATCACTTAGTCAAGTGGACAACAAGGGTGGTAGAACTGGCAGACTTTGCATAACAAAAGGTAAGTAAATAATGAAAATCAATGTTCAAGTAAAGAAGTTACATAACACCAGTTTACCAATAATTGTGAATATGCGAGGATTTTGAACGGACAAGTCTTTGAGAAATCAGTCGAAAGTTTACGAAAATGGGTCTAATGGAGGGGGGAGAGGGGCACAAAAGAGAGCTTGCCTTTTGGGAAAATCTGCCAGCGTCGGCGTTGAAATGGGAAGAGAACTTGACCATGGAAAACTGACCTTTGAGCAGCGGTAGTTGTTGTAACTCGACATCCTGTGAGTTACGATAACGAGAGGATCCCTGGGACTTCTTGGTTTTCTTCTTGAGCGATCTCTTGGCAAAGGGATCTATCCGGTCGACAAAAGTCCCTGACGACATGTTTGGGACGTTGGAGGCACTATGGGAGCTGGAGGGAAGCGGAACGCCGGAGGTACACTCGTGCCTCGGCTGCAGTTTTACAGCTGCGTTCGGCTCGACTAGAGATGATTGCACCCACCTCGAGGAGGCCACATTCCGTGTGGAAGAGGACCAAGGCTTCGACGAGAAACTCACTGCACTCGGCACGGGGGCAAAACAAGAACACTATACGATTAGAACGGGCGGCACACGTGGTAATATATCCCTGTGAACGGTAACCTACTGGTCCCCCGTTCGTTCCTACGAGAGAGAAGTACTAGGGTGTAGGAGTATCGGGCGCATAGCACGGCACGAGGGTCTCTGTCGTTTCCCTCTCTCTCTTTCCTTCTTTCTTTCTCTCTCCCTCGCGCGTATCGTGAACACGAGGTGTCGTCGATTAAGGTGCCCCCGTCCCGTTGACCGAAGGAATCCACTTTAACCACTCCGTTCTAAATTCGTCAAACGACACACTGTTGCAGCCGGTTCGCGTTTTGTCTCTCAAGGAGCACGATCTCCTTTTTTTCCACGGTCCTTTCGGCTAAGAAGGCGTTGTCACAATAGTACGGACGCACGCCCTATCTCGTCGAGCACGTCGTCAATCTCACCTCCAGCGCGAACGTATATTCCTCGGCGTTCTGACTCCTCACCTTCTCACTGTATATCGTTACGCACGGAGGGGAAACGAGTGCACCACGCTTTATTCGCTCGGGGGAGAAGGACCGTGGGTTCGGTTTTCGTTACGCGCTTCGTATAGATCGTGGGTATTCGCAGAAAATCTAATTGACGGCGGCGGCGCCGGACTGGCAAACTTACCGTGCCGTGGCTTCGTGTCGGCCCGAGACCGACTCGAGGAAAGAAGCACCGTTACGAAATAGTTCGGAGCCCGTGTCCACGGGCGGTCTCTCTCGCCGCATGAAACGCACCAACTAGAATGGAAAACGACGTCTATTTCGGCAGAGAACGCGCGGCGACAGCGGCGGCACTCGACACTCGCGCACTAAAGAAATGCACGCACGCACTGCACGTCGGTTAAACGTTGCGACGGTAGACACGGGAGCTCGAACAGCGCTCGGCCGCCATCAGCTGCTTCGGGCTGGGAGCCTCTTTCATTTTCGCCGGAGTAACGACCAACCGTCAGCCGCCGATGCCTGCCCCCAAGACGTGTTCCAGCATCTCCCGATTCGATAGATCGCCCCCCTCGCGTTGCCGGCCACTAGAATTTCGGCATCTACCGCACCGTTAAGCGTTCGAATGAAAAAGAAAAAAGCTCGCACGCACGCACCCGTCGCCCTCTTCACTTATTGAAAACCCGTCAAGAGGTGCCTTACGTGCCTGAAAATAGTAATGCGCGCTCGGCTATCATCGGCCGGAGATTGCCGATCGAAGACAAGAACGCTACGAAACAGGAAACCAGAGGGCGCCACCTTACAAACGCCCAACCATTGCCTTTCGTTTGATATTGCTTTTAAATTATTACGTTAATATAACCGTTTTTTAACTACCACGGCGTTCTGCATTAACGTTTTTATTATGAATTGAAACTCGATCGTCGAGGTCCTTTTTTTCTTAATGTAAATAGATCTACAAATGAAATTATTTCAACGTATCTTTTAACTGGTCTATTCCGATAAAACCAAATTATTCTGATCCATCGGAAATTGTAACCCATGTTCTACAATATTTTCCGGATTATTTTGTTAATATTAACCCTTGTGGTTAGTCGTTTAATGATTAAGAAATATATGGAAAAATATGAATTTTTGTCATTGTGAATACACTAAGACTTTAAGTATTTTATTTGGACAAAAATGAAGTAGATGAAGATGCATTGTTCGAACGTACGAAGTATTTTAAACAATGATAGATGTTTTCTAGAATTCATATTGCACATTATATGTTAATCAGTTAAATTGCGATTCAATTTAAAATCAATTCCGACTTTAGGTTTCCGTCTCATAGGGAAGTTAATAGCAATTCATAAGCGCCATGAACATCATGGTTCGTTCACGTAGTGCACAGTAGTACGCCGACGCACAGGTTTTTTCACTCTAAAATAGAGAACTTTGAACCCTATTTGCCACTCAGTACAAAACACATTTCTCAGTGTCGCGCTCTGTTAACCGTGGTCAATTAATATAGCACTTGCAATATTAAAGCTATAAATTGAAAGAAAAATGTTCTCCACGTACATAAGAACGTTAAGACATACTGCCAAAGTGAGTACATTTAGGCAAATGGGAAGGCCATGCAAATACAAATTATTTACTAATATCTAGCACACTGTTTATAAAAGTTCGGTATAGAACATAGACGTTATCAGATAACATCAGAAATGAGGATTAACACTAACAGACATATAGTTTATACGTGTACTGATATTTCCATTTATAGAGAATTACATTCTTATTAAACAGTAATTTTATTTATTTTTCCAGTTTGGTTCATTACCCCGGTTTGAATCAACATTAGTCATTGCTGAACACAACAATGAAAGTTTGTCACCCATCACTTGTAATGCATTGAGTGCTGCTAAAAAAATTGGTGGTGATATTACAGTTTTGGTGGCTGGTACCAAATGCAGCGCCATTGCAGACTCAGTAAAGAAGGCAAATGGTGTTACCAAAGTTCTTGTAGCTGAAAGTGATGCATTCAAAGGGTTTACACCAGAATCCTTGACACCACTTATATTGGCTACTCATGAACAACATAAATTTACTCACATATTAGCTGGCGCCACTGCATTTGGCAAAGCTTTATTACCTAGAGTTAGTATCACTAAAATCCTAATACTTTTTAATAAAAGTAAGATTGATTGATGACAATGTATTTTTTCTTTGAAGGTTGCAGCTAAATTGGATGTATCACCAGTAAGTGATATTATTGATATTAAAGCATCAGATACATTTGTTCGTACCATCTATGCTGGAAATGCAATCCAAACTCTAAAAGCTAAAGATAATATCAAAGTGGTTACTATAAGAGGAACATCTTTTGAACCACTTCCATTGGAAGGTGGAGATGCAAAGTTGGAACAAGCTCCATCCGGTGATTACAAGTCCAATGTGACAGAATTTGTCAAGCAAGAAATTAGCAAATCAGATAGACCAGAATTGACATCTGCTAAAGCAGTCATTTCTGGAGGCAGGGGCATGAAATCTGGAGAAAACTTTAAATTGCTGTATACTTTAGCTGATAAAATGAATGCAGCTGTTGGTGCATCAAGAGCTGCAGTTGATGCAGGCTTTGTACCAAATGATTTACAAGTTGGCCAGACTGGAAAAATTGTTGCTCCTGTAAGTAACAAGACAGAGTTAATTATGAAATAAAAGTATTTGCCTATTTCTTTTCACTTAACTATTTGAATATAATTCATGTTTCAGGATTTATACATTGCTGTCGGCATTTCGGGAGCTATCCAGCATCTTGCGGGAATGAAGGATTCCAAGACTATTGTTGCTATCAACAAAGACCCAGATGCACCTATTTTCCAGGTTGCAGACTATGGATTAGTTGCTGATTTATTCAAGGCTGTGCCAGAACTCACCGAAAAATTGTCCAAATAATGCCGTGATATACCATACCTAATATTGAAAACAAACATATACAAAGATTTATATTTCAAATTTGTACATAATATATTTTTGTGCATCAAACATAGAAAAACTGTAATATCCTGTTAATTCTTTTAGATTTGTCATTATTTCTCAATAAAATATATTTTATATTGTAAAGTGTATGAAGCATGATCAAACCTCAAGGTATATATATATATGCGTGTACCATACTTTATTGGTTCCCCTTTCAATTTGCTTATTAAGGTTAGGTCAAAAAAGGTTAGGTGCCGGACTGTACCGAGAAGAAAATAACACAAACATGAGGTTAACATTTGCTGTATTTAAACAATTTAAAGGTATCGGAAAGGAGTCAAAAAAATATGCGAATTTACCAGATAGTTACGTAGAACGGGCTACACGACAGGTATTCAAAATTAATATTTCTTCTAAGTGAATAAATAGTTTGGAGGTTAAGCATTAATAGGGCTTTAATGAATGTCACAGTTTGATTTGATAACGTTCTAAATATTACATTTTCAGATTTATTGGAAAACTCCTCGGAAAGTTCAGTATCTTCCACGTACTATAGAACGTAAAAGATATCTCTTTTCACAACATCGTCCATGGACTAAAGAATTTCGGGTAGATAATGAAAGGACTAAGCCTGCACCATTTGTACATCTTGAACCTATCAGAGATTGGAGTTTCTTCCGTGGTGATAGAGTATGCAAAATTACATACGTACAAAGTATAATACATAAAAAGTGGTAATTTATATAAAAATAAATATTATTATTCATTGATCAGGTTGAGATACTAGTAGGTCGTGATAAAGGAAAACAAGGATTTGTAAAACAAATAGTAGATGAAAGAAATTGGGTTCTTGTGGAAGGTCTCAATACTAAGCTAGAAACTGTGGGAAAAACTAATGATTTTCCTGGATTATTGATACAGAAGGAACAACCTTTATCAGTTACTACAGATATTCTCTTGGTAGATCCAGTGGACATGTAGGTATCCGTGTAAATAATTTGTTTTGCTGTACCAGACATTATTAAAGTGTATGAAATGATATAAAAAATAATTTTTAATCAGTTATATATTCAATTATTGTTTAACCAGAATATTAAAGTTATTAATGATACTGAGTTGATTTCAGGGTAGGAACAAAAATTACATGGAAGTACACAAAAGATGGTGCTCGAGTACGTGTTTCAGATAGGACTGGTAGAATTATTCCAATCCCTGTATCTGACAAGGAAACAATAGATTATGTAGATCCTCAGGCATATAAGGAAGGCCTTAAAGACACATTACGGACCGATATAGAAGCAGTGACTTTTAAGGTATAAATAAAAGTAATGAAAAATACGAAGAACCTAATACCGGAATTTGTTGTTTCAGCCGGAGTTAAAAACTTTCGAAATGGATATTATGGATAAAATGGGTATTGTTGAAGATAGAATTCCGCAAAAATATTACTGGTATTAATTTTTGTAATCTATAGATGTAATGTAAAAATATGTTATAAGTGAAATTATTCATTGTATGTGTAAGAAATATACGTTACGAAAAAATTGTAGATGTTACGCTTGTAAGATTACATCCGAGTCCCATAATTTTCTTTTGTTTTTGCCCGTCGACAACCGTCTATTTATCAGAATTTATTTACGTCATGTGTAAACGTACAGTATTTCAAAGTGAAGTGAAAGAAAATATTGTTGTTTTTTCTTTTTTTTGTGAAAAAATCTCTGTATTGAGCAACAGCCTTCGATAAAGATACATTACATACACTTAAACGTACATCCTATAGACTTCAATCGTTTGTCATTTCATGAACAAAGTTATACGATTGAATAAAACAATTATTTTACAAGGTATTATCTGGGATTATTATTGCACAACCAATATTAAGGAGTAGTAAGGCTCTAAAGCATTCGGTATATCTCTATTTTTCACGTTTGGAAGGGAGGAAGTATGTATGGAAACGAATTCAGAGGATTCGTGTTGTAAACTGTGGTATTATACTGAAATGACCATTCAAAGTGTGCAAGGCACAGTCATTCGTAATATTTTAGTCATCTGAAAATTACTATACGTAATTGTCAGATACAATAATCATTTTTGTATACATATACTCTTCACATCAAGAGACGTGTAACAAACATAATACGAGTTACAGCGCAGAAGAGTTACGTATCCTTTGCAAATCGACGCGTACAGTTCCATTTGTATCGATATATTAAGTATATTCCAGGCACAGACACTTTTTCGGAATAGAATTAAGTTATTACTTACAATAGACAACGATTTTGTTACTTTACCGATTAAATAAATAAGACTTACAACTCTTCGTCATAGCACTTTGACTTCTTCTTTTTTTATAAAGATGATAATCGGAAATTCACAGGGCGGTATGACCGTAGGGATGTCATTGAAGCATCACAATAAAGGGAATTACAATATCCGAAGAGTGGAAGTTACGAAGTTTCGGCATTGTATTCGCGAAATTTTGCGTAGTAGAGAATACTATCGCTGACTAATATTCACGTTGACTTGGTGGCAGGGTGCCTGACTAGGAGGTTCACTTCGCCGACGTGCAGTTTCTTCATGAGGGACCAGGCTTCTATTCTCGACATTCTCGTTACATCGTTTCCATTCACTTCGAGCAACTGGTCCCCTGCTTTCAAGAGACCCGTCTTTTCGGCAGCACCTCCTATAAAAAGAAACACATTCCACTCGTAGTCCAAACGTTTCCCAAAAAACTATTTTGTTGGATATTTCCTCAATGCCGTAAGTTCCGAAGACTCTGTTAACTTTTTAGGGTATGTAAAATCCTGGCGTTTTACGCAAGAATCGAATGAAGCTTACCGGTGAATATTTTCTTAATAAGTAATGGCCTGTCTCCCAAGGGACTATCCCTGCCGCCTTCAAGACTAAATCCTAAGCCAGCACCATCCTTGTAGACAGCTATAGTCGCCGGAGGACCCCACGCTGTGTGCGAGACGCTACCGTTTGTTTCGAGCGCTAATGAGGATAGGAAAATATATTAGCCTACTTGGGATATTAATCGCGTTATACTAACAGAGAATAAATTCATAAGCATATTCAAAGAGAAATCACGGTCCTAGAAGGTAGACGGACATTTTTCTTAACTCATGACTTTTATTTTATGAAGGTCACGCATGAAGATGATTAAACGTCGAGAAGGATTTTAAGGAATTAATGAAAGTCCGTTTAGGTCAATAGAAAGTATTCATGTGTCGACCCATTTCAAGAAATATGACGTTGAGAAGAACGAATCGTTCTGTTTGTAATTGTTTACCTTCCACGATAGTTTCCACACTGTCGGTGCGAGACTTGAGTCTGTAGTCGTCGTCGGTTCGTGCTCTGGAGACGACCAGGACGATTTCTGACCTGGGTTGCTTGAGAACAGCGAGGCTTTCCCTGTGGGTCAGTCCTCTGGTGCTTCTCCCGTTGATGCTGAGGATCCTGTCACCCCTTTGGATTCGTCCATCCTTATCGGCGATGGAATGGGCGAGGACTCGATGAACCGTGATTTCCTTGACCTCGCAGTCAACACCCCCGGCGAGGGTGATGCCGACGCTGCCAGTAGGGATTTCTTTGTGAAGGGGAACGACGATGACGTCGTGAGCACCGCGTGGTTCCTCGAGACTGGCCTCCTCGACGAGCTGCGCCAGTTCCTGCTGAGAAATCAAACTCGTGCTGCTCGCCAGGGAGCTGATACTGCCGAATTGCTCTCCGCAGTACCTGTCCGTCTCGGATTCCGAGCCCATTGCACTGCTACTTTCCTCCATACTGCTATCTAAACTCGGAAACCTGTTGGAAAGGTCGACGCTATGTGAGCTATCGGTCCGCGCCTTTCGAAACTTTACCATTATGCGTGACATTTCTCTGCTCATTTTTCAATCGGACACGGGAAGAGAAATGAGTAGAAGTCGCGCAAGATTTGTATCTCACCTGTTATGGGTTCCTCGGATTGACTGTTGCTGATTAACGGAGGAATTTGAACTCGGAGAATCGGCTTTTTCCAGAGCTTTTTTCATATCTGTTACACTGGCACTTCGTCTACCGAGACTCCGGGACGTCGGGATCCTCGTTGAGGCGATCCTCGATTTTTCCGGCGAATCCGAGCTCCTCTCGTTATTACTACTGACTCTAGATTTCCCTAAGGTAGGTATTTTCGAGACGAAGACTTTCTCCTCTTCGCAGGATTCGCTAGAGCTCAATTTCTTTTCGCGTCGACTCTCGATCGTTTCCACCTTCCTTCGCGTTTCTGATTGCACGCCGTTCGATTCCGTTTTTCCTTCGCTCCTTGCGACGCTTTCGATTTTACCACTGAGAATATCGTCGAGGTCCTGACTTCTGGACCTGCTGAAGGTGTTTCCGTCCAAGTGTATCGTCGACCTGGACCTGCTCCTCGTCGTAAGAACAGTCAGCAAATCGTTCTCTTCCGGGGAACTTTCGAGCACCATGCTCGATTTGGATTTTTCTTCCCTCGACTCTAGTGCCCCGTTCTTGCTGTCACTTTTACCAATACTTTTCATCGTCACCATACTAACCGAGCTTCGTTCTTCAGAGTCCGAAGATTTGCTATTCATTCTACTGTCTTGGTCAACGGATCTGCTCTGAGGTTTCCCAAATCGATCGTTTTCCCGGGAAACCACCGGCTTCTTCGTCGCTTCAACAGGTTTTTCCTCCATCGATCTCATCAAACTTTTCGCTTCCGACTGGACCCACATCCTCAAGTCGTTGGACGGCTCTAAGGTCTCCGATTTTGTCAGTTTTCCCGTGGGGACTGGTATACTTCTCTTGGGGGAAGACCTCGTTTCCTCCATCGGTTTCTCGTACAGTCTATTTTCTTCGGAAAACGAATCAGTTTCCTCCAGGTACGCTATTTTCACCGTTTGTTCCGAGGTCGCACTACTCACGACTCCGTTGTTTCGTGTTTCGATTTTTTGGACGACGTTTTCCGACCTCATCAGACTCGTGCCTTCGGTTTCGACGAACTTTCGTTGGATCAGCGGGGAACCGTTAAGATCTCTGCCGCTTCTACATCTCGCACTGGCCAGGATATTCTTACGATTAATGGCCTCGACACTCTGAGGCTTCAGGACTCTTCTCGACAACGACTCCGTGCTCGCCTGGGAACCGGAAGTCAAAGTAGAAGAAGTGCTGCAATTCGTGTCGCTGCTGCTCGATCTCTTCAGCGTTAATCTCTGCGGAATTTGCGAATTCTTCGGATTTGCGTCGATCGGTTGTGGTGAACGCGAATGAGAACTACCGCTGCTCGACGATGATCCTTCCGAAGACAAGTACACTGTAAAAAAGCGTTTAATTAAACCCGTTAAAAATGTCGCACAAAATATAATGAGCGTGAGAAAATAATCTCATTAATTTCACGCCATTTTCTTACCTAAATTGCTCGGTCCGTACGAAAACCGTTCCTTTTCGACCGTGTCCCTTGCCATGAAGCTTCTGCTAGGGCTCACCATAATTAGGGAACCCCGTTGGTAGTTAGTTTCCGTCGACACGTAGGACCTCTCCGAGGAAACGGTAGATCTTTCGGAGGGAACTGGTGACATGGGTGGACTACAGCCCCGGGAAATACTGCTCTGAGAACTGCTCACCGCCGAATCATTATCCGAATCGTCGTAGTCCGGCCTTGTTTTTTTCTGTGACGTTTTCGGCCTCATCCTCAGGACTTCCGGTGAACTGTTAGCCGAGGCGTAATCGAAACTGTAGTCGTTCCTCGTGGGGCTGGAAATGCTCTCCAAACTTTTCGGGGGCTCAGGAACCGGGTTCGTCGCAGGAGCGGTGCCCTTGGAATTCCCCGTTAAACTTCCTGTCGGGTAAACCGCAAGGCTCTTCCGCTTGAACGCCGGCGAATACTTGGAGTGAATCTGTGGAGCAGGCATTTTGAAGGATGTCGTCGGTTTCAGCGGAACACTCGCCGTGCTGGCATTGCTCGCTATGGAACTTTGCGAACCCCATTTGTCCTGAATATTGGCCTTCGGGATCTGTCGTAGGAGTATAGAATCTCTCGATTTGATTTCCGGCAAGTCGACGATCGGTTGGTCTACCGAAACTGCGTCCTTCTCCGGTATCACCAGACCGCGTAATTTTGATATCGACTTTCTTCTTTGCTCGATCAACTGATTCAAACTCGACCTTCTCGCGTCTTCACTGAACTTCGGTCTCACTGTGGACGCCAGGGAATTCGTTCTGGAGATTAGCAAACCCGCTGAAGTCTCGCTGGAGTTGCCCGATCGATCCTGGATCGAAGGTGTCGTCCCGGAGAAACTAGTTGCCCGGGTCAAAATTGGGCCCTTAGCTGACTTCGAACTCGAATCACCAATTTGCTGATCCACCAAGGAATAAGACGAAATTGTCGAACCGTAGGACGTAGCACTGATGGAACTGGGCAACGGTTTTGTTTCCAACGAGCTGCTGAAGGGATTGATTTTTGTTGGACTATTTATTGCACTCGGAGTTGTCGACGATGGCGTTGACTGTGATTTCTCGAAAACGTTCGGACCAGTTAATGAATTTGAATATGCACAACGTGTACCGGTCTGCGAGGAGTTTAAAATCTTCTTTCCATAATCTTGGCAGACGACGGGTTTTGACGAATCAGTCAAGTCGAAGGAACTTCTCGTCCTGTCCGCGAAGAAGGACTGTCTGTCCCTTTGTCCAGGACTTTTATCGTCGTTGCAGACATCGTCGGAAGACCTGTACTTCGACAATCTTCTTCCCCCTGTCGAAATTGTCGTCGTCGTCGTCGTCGTCGTCGGGAATAACGGAGCTTCTAGGCTGTCCTTAGAGGAAAACATTGCAATTTTATCTCTCACAGATTTCTCGGACTTGTCGTCCTGCCTTCTGAGTTCGCCATTCAGGGAGAACTTCCTCTGCTGCTGTTGGCCGAAGACAGGGGGAATGTTTTTCACGTTTCCACCGGCGATGGGTTCCATTTTTGGAGGTCCACTCAACGGCAATGGCGGCGGTGCTTCTGACGGTGCGACATCCTTGTTTAAGCGGTTTACCACTTCCGTCTCGGCGGACAATTCCTTGTGAAACTGGCCAGTATTTTCCTTCTGGTAGTACCTGACGGTTTCGATCTTCTTCTCGAACACCACGACGTTTGAGTTGCTCGCTTGGTAAGCCGGGAAATGGGCAACGTTCGATGCGCTGCTGTATCTTTTCCCGGAATTCTCCGGGACTTTGTAAGGACTGGACTTGTCCTCGTTTAGCATCTCGCCAGCGGGGACGTCGTTTTCCTCGTCTTCGACGTTCACCAGGACGGTCTTCGTGCTGATGAAGTCGTTGCTGTTGGACGTCATCGTCGAGGTCCTCGCCGACGAGGAATACTGGTACTGCTGGTCACTCGTGAATTCCTGATATGCTGCCGGGAACTCGTCCCCGTCCGGAGGCAGGCGCTGACCGCCTCCGCAGTTCTCCATTCTGTCATTAACAGAGCCTGAAAATTTCAATCGAAACAGTTCAACATTCCGCACGTAAAATCATTTTTAACACCTCACTATAAACTCATTCTTCCTATCCCAAATCCTACTCTTTCATTTCAATTAATCGACCTTCATTGAATTCCTAGTTTACGGGGAATATTTTTTCGAAAGCACTTTTTTCTTCCTCAGACCGACCGTTACTGTTTCATAATTTATTAGGGATCTTATTGAAGAACCTATCGACTAATCAACCATCGAAAAATCGGCCGATTCATGTCACCTTTGCGTCGAGTTCCTCGCATACCGCACGGGTTTTAATTAGTTTGCACAACTGGCTGGGTCGACGAGCGTTTACGCTTCGTAAAAGCAAACGCTGTAAGTTGTGAATTTTAGAGGATGTCACGAATAGTTTCACTGTCTCTAAAATACACTGGAATCACACTGAATACACCAAGTTTATCATCCATTAGACTATTACCCACAAATGTCGAATTGCAACAAACTATCTGCTCCCAAAAGAGTGTTTATGTAATTCTTGTTTTTTACGATGAAATATCGCACACTGTTGCGATATGAATATCTAATTTCAAAATTGAGTACATTAAATGTTAATTGGCCATCATTAATCACGAATCTTCATGCTTATAGTTTTATTCTATGACGAAATGGTCAAAATAAGTGTGCCCAATTAAAATTATCTACTGCAGTTTCGTGTGAAACCATCTGCGAACGTTTTGAAGCCGATAAACGAAGATACTGTGATCCCGAAATATTATCTTAATGTTTTTCAACTTCTTTCTGATATTCCGTAGCGAATTCCGAAAGTGTTATTTCCAGCTGTGGCGAATCTCTTTCCTCGCTTAATCTTCTTTCATGCTCGGCTGTCTAAACCTATCTTTCTCTGGTCGGACACATGTAAGCACGTTCCTTAACCCCCTCCACGACTGTGAAGGTCGTTGATAGTGCAATCACTGCGAATAAACGTCAGAAGTGAGTCCGTTAAAGAACGAAGGTGCATGTCTATCAGCTTAACGAGTTACAAGGCGTATTGCGAAATTATTCCGTTGATTCTATCCACCGTTTTCGTAGAAACGAGAAATAATTCGACATGATTCACCGGCTGCGATTACACAAGAATGTGAATTGGAATTATTTTTACCCCGTTGCTAAACACCTACGGCATTTAGTAACACGTGGTATTTAACGGTTAGTTTTTGCACCTCTCTCCGGATTCGGCGGTGAAAATTCGGGCAATTGAGGCGGCTAAAAATGGTTTCCCTCGTATAATGGCAAGGATTTTCCTTGGCGCGGGGGGACGTGTCGCGTCGGTTTTTATCGCGCGATCGCCGCTGAGAATTGCGTGCCGTCGTTCGGCCGACGAGAACTTTGATTTGCCGCCAATAAAGCGGAGTCGCTAACTTTTCCGATTAACATTCCTCGGGCTGCCGGGTCCGCGGGGGTAAAGCAATCGCCGTCGTTTACACGCGCCCGGCAATGTCGTACGTGTATAAACACCTGCGGAGCTATGTCGCCTATCGATGCACGTTTGTGTCCGGCTGATCGCACCATATTTGTCCCGACATCAGGGACACCATGCGTCACCGTTTACGCGCAAACCCGCGTATGCGTTTTATGTATTTACCGCGACCATATGTTCAAACGGCGCTCGCTTTCCTCGCGTACAAAGAGCACCTCAGGTTCGCCCCTTGCCTCTCTCCTCGGCCACGGTAATTTTCCAAAACCGACGAACCCGCCTTATGACGGACATAAAGACTTCAGCGGCGCCGACATTGTTGTCGGCTTCAGGCAGAATTCTCATTCGCGATGTCCACTTTCTTCTCGTAGGTGTACGTAACCTCGCGTAAATTCAGTCAGAACTTTTCTCAGAGATTTTCGGAATATTCTTCGGCTCTGTTGGGACAAGTACTTCACGATTTTTCTCTTGTGTATTACAACGAAACGCGAACAAACTGTCGGAATATTGTTAGAGGAATGTCAAGAAGAATTTGCCGACGTACCTGTAGAGCACAATTAAAAATTGATATGCGATGTGTCGACAGGTGAGAAAGTCGACGTGCTTGATAGCCGATATGCAGCAGTGAAAAAGTTTTTATCTCAAAGTGCCGACAAATGGACGTACAATGTAATCGTTTGAGATAGTTGTAGAAAATATTCATTTCCGGACAATTAATGAACCGTGTGTCGGTGGAATGATGTAAACATTGAATAGCACTTTGCGATATTTCTTTTTTGCCGGCGACTAAACTGAGTTGCGATAATCCCTTTAATTGCTTTCGAAAAAAGCTCCGTCGAAATCTCGTTTATTAATTTCCATCAGCTGTTATCGATTCGCAATCCTCATCAATTTAGCAAAACAATTTTTCAGAAGATAAGTCTTTCAATGCCAAGCGACAAACTCTTGCGACGTATTCGTAATTTTGTACGTAAAAGAAAGAGAATGTATTGTACGTCTCCTTTTGTCCATCATGTAAAAAAGTTATGCATACGCATATTCTTTAAGAGATAGTCAACGTCGAGTCACCGGTCGGTGAGTCAAAGTGATTTACATCGACTGTTCGTAAGTACGTGTGTCATAAAACAACTAGAACGGGCGATGCGTTTGCTAAAAAGCATCGTTCCTTTAAATAAATATTACGCTGGAAAAGCCTTACTTAAAGATTGCTTAGATTAGATATCCGCAATGCGTTCGACAGGTATATTCGACTGAAATACGACTCAACATATGCCGGAAGTATTCATGTATATATTCAAATAAATACCTTAAAAACCCTACAACGCGTCATTCGTGTGATGGTGTTCTTGGTCGAGTTTTTATCGTCGTAGAACCATTTAGAGGAATTATGTAAGCCTAATCTGCAGTCAGTTCGTATATCAAAGGCATGTTCTGTGAAATCAATGAAAGACATTTTTTCGATCGCCGCCAGAAACTACGTGGCTTGGTTTTCAGTGGGAGAAGTTCAACATCGTGTCGTTCGGGATGATTCACTGAGTATATCTTTGTTTTAAATTCCTCGCGTACAACTAACACTAAACCTTCCTTACGAATCACGTTAATTTGACGGTGTTTAAACACCTAATCCATTTAAAAACCATCACTCGAATATGACGGCAAATATTGTCCCGACAGAGGAAAAAGAGTATAGTGTAGTTAAAAAAATCTTAGGAAATGAATGCTGAAAAACTTTGAGACTGGAGAAATGGGTATGGAATGAATCGGATTGGCAGATTATGCGAGTTTTGCCATCCGGGACGATAAGGTTACGGATCGGCCTGCTTTAGAATTCCCCTTGTACGTCCGACTTTGATGTTCCGTTTGCAAAACGAAGCGACGATACTTGGCGAGGACTTACGCGCTTTGAATCCGTAATAAAAATCCTGCGTACTAAGCGCCCACGCGGCCAATGACTGGTGAGATTCGCGGACCGATCCAGATCTCCAGTATCGTCGTTTATGATGTTCTACAAGTAAGCTAAACGAAGGAACAATGACCCCAATCACCGTCGGGCTATCACTCGCTCGGACTCGCCGGAAATCCTTATTTCGATTGACGATAAGTGAAGGGAACCATCCGGACGCGGAATTCCACGGGCTTTTAAAGCCGCCGATCCATCGTTTCACGGTACTTGCGCGCGATTACAATATGGAGCAACAACGGACGGCAAAAACGGCAAATACGATCCAAGCGTTAAAGCGACCGATTAGCATCGGGGAATGCGTCTTCGGCAACCCGCAAACATCGCCACCGTTTTCGTATTAATCCGGCAAAAAAAGAATATATCGACAATCCTCGGCGACTGTGGGAACGAGCCAAGGTAACGTATACTTCAAGGGACAGACTGTATTACGAGTATTTGAAAATATCTTACTCGCGTTTAAATTTAATACCGTCATTTGGATTACCTGGGGAAGAAGTCGCCGGGTTTAATCACCGCTCGGCGAGAGTTGTTGGTCGTCGTGTGTATCGTGCATCGAAGACAGTGATTTTCGAGAAGTTTGAAAAGGACGGTTCTTCGGGTTAATCGTCGACGGGGCGAAGATGCGCATGGCGAGATCGTCGGGGCTGTTACCGAACGGACCGTTTCTCCTTCATCGTTTCCGTCTCTCTCCGCGAGTGGGCCCGTGGGGGACTGACAGAGAGAAAGGATCGAGCCGCGGCGGGACCTGCGGGGGAGGGAGAGAGCTCGTTCTTATCGGCAAGAAGGCTCTTGTAAGACTGGACGACATTGCTCGTCGAGGCCAGCTTCCGCCGTTAGCATCGCCACCGAGAGCACCGAGTTTCGCAGGGAAGGGATGCAGAGACTCACGACTGCGGATCTTTGTAAAACTCGATTCGACAGAAAACCGGGCAACGGCCAAATTCAATAAGCAGGTAGCGCGTTTTTAGAACCCAAGCGGTGTGCCATGCAGTCGTTTCCAACAACTGGCAACACTGGATGACAATACGACAACAGAGGATCTAATCGGCGCACTTTTTTAAAAACGTTTTTCCCAAAATATCTGACAATGTACCGACTTTTACTACTTAAACATATTCGACGTTGTTCGCGGGGCTATCGTAATATCTTGTATGTTTGCTTTTCGTTGTGTTTTTGCCCATTTCGATTTGCGTAACGAGTGATTCCGAGGAACTAGTTTGATTAATTTACCCTTATGTCTCAATTACACAACATACGTAGAGGATATGAACCGGTCGATTTACTTTACCCGGCGAATTTAAAGGTCGACAGTTGCAGAACGAACGGTCCGCTGATTCGAGCCTGTATTTTCTCAGTTCAAGGACAGTAGGTCCATACGACTTCCTATTTGTCTCACAGCGACGAATCCGAATGGTTCAGCATTGTCCTCCAGCGGGAATTAAACCTGATAATCCGCCGATCATTTTGCTGAGACGTGCAACAGTTTTACGTGAAAAAGTACATTCCTTTGAAACGTGGATCGGCGGATCCCACGGGAATTCGAGGCCTTCGATAAAACGACGGCGAATTTTTGTAAGACGAGGACGGAAATCTCGCATGGTCAGAAAACGAATTCCAGAATGCGGAAATAGTGGTATCGAATACAGCAAGGTGTACGTGTTTCGAGGCATCGATGATACCGACCCGTTCATTTTACACGACTCGTGAAAAGAATAGCGAACGGATAAGCCGGGCCGTTTTATGCATTAACCTGCACAGCGGAATCAGCAGATTCGCATACCTTCGGCAAACCAGTTGAAGATTAAAACAACCACTGATACAAAAAGTCTGACCCCACACCTCGATATCGTTCATTCTCTTCTTCAATAAGTTTATTATGTAACTGATTGTTTCTATTTCTCGGAAAATAAACGTACATAATTGTGCCTTGAGCTGTCATGATATACTTTGCGAAATGTTTATAAATTTTTTTGCAACCAAGTGTTGAAATCGGTATATTTCTGTTCTAAGAGGAGAGAATGCCTTGCAATACCTCCGCGAAACACCGTAGGCAACCGAAGTGCACCGAAGCGGAAAGAACTAATTGATTTGAAGAAAATCAATTGGTTTTCTGCTGTGGCAGAATTAAGTAATAATTAGAATGCAAATGGCGACCCAGAAATTCATCGCGATATTACGAAACTTTGGATGATTAAGAATCCCTCTGACCCCTTTAAGAATTCCTTCATAATTCAAAAAAGGGCGTTAATTCTAGTAAGTCTACTACTTCCTTCTATTCGCTGCGATTCAAATTCTTACTTTTTACGTGAGCAACAGAGACGTTGACCCTTAGAAATGCGCGATAACCTGATCCGAGAGATGAGGGAAAAGAAATTCGTCGGCGGGGTAAACGAGAGGCAGGGAAGTGCAACTCCTTTGGAAGGTGAAACGGGAAACACGGAGAGGAACGACGAGAGCGGTCCGGGTCCGGCCAAGTACGTACATATCCGGGGAATATGTCGGGGGGAATATCAATGTGAAGTTCGGTGCACAATCGAGGGCGAATTCTTGCGTACTTTCACCGAACGAAGGCCGTCGATCGGCGTAAATCGTCGAGTATTCGTGGGTTAGCTCTATTGTTGCGGGCATCAGTTCAACCGGTTTGCCCGGCCGTGCGCTCGCCGATCAGATATCTCACGTTTTAAAGCCTTTATTATAACAAGTCGATTTAACCTCGCTCCACATACCACGTGGAAGAATACTACGCCTAATGAGAATGCCACACCTACGCCGTTTCCCCAAATATCCGCACCGGAAATCTTTGAAATGTGTCCATCTCTCGTTTCACATTTTTTCCAATCAGCCATACTTGCAGAAAATCATTATTCTACAAGCTGAACATCCATTTCTATGGAGAAATGATTTTCTAAAATCCCTGAATTTTCTTTTGCTGCTGTTGCATAGTTGTAGCGAAACCCGCAGTTACGTCATTTGGTGGAAATAGTGATTAGCGGAGTATCGCAAGGGTGACTTTTCAATTAAGAAATTGTAAGGAAAAACAAGGGAACAACGGCCAGCAAACGTATAGAGAGCACAGTGATAATTAATGAATCTTGATAATGCCTGGTTGACAGTGGACACAGCTGCACAGTTAACTCTAGTTGACCTTTACTTATTAAACATCAGCTACGGCAAGCTTTACCAGAACTTCGACGTATCTCCGTAGCCAAAAGTGGGACGTAGTAGGTTTCCTTCTCGTCGTCGGGACGTGTGATCAACTGTTTCCACAAATAACATCAACAAAACGGTTCAACATCGACGAAGAATGGAAAGTGAAGAAAAATTCATCAAGACGCAATTTGTGCTTATTGATCGCCACGAAAATTCGACTCGCAACAAAACCTAGAACCCTACGATCGAAAGGAAATTTGCAAAAAAAAGTCGGCACGCAATGACGCGAGACTAAAGGAAAAAATTGCACGTGCCGGGATACGATGACCAGGGGAATATTCGCGGAATATTCAAGTTTCTCTTAAACTAAATCGTGAAAATATTGGCAAAAGAGAAGGGCCCACGATTGAGTGTACCGTTTGACAGTGAGAATTTCTTGGCGCTTATTCGTTTGCTAAGTTGTACCCCGGAGTTTATTTAAGTGGAATCCGTTGGATCGTAGCGGCGAGTCTTCCCCTCGGCCATATTTGATTGCAAAAATGGCTGAACGTGAGTGGGTATCGGCTGATCCCGTGGATTCTTTCTTTCCGCGCGAGTATGCCGACTAACTGGCATAATTTATACGGGTTATAAGTGTACTTACGACTCTCATGGTCGTGTCGCGGGATAGCTCTGTTTTGCTATACGCGCGTAAGAGTCCTCGGCAGGAGCGTTTCACCGTGTACGACCGGTGGAACAATGTTCCCCACATGACTAGTTTGGACAAGAAACGATTCGGAGCGAAAGGACCTCCCTGTAGCGATCTTAGGAGGTTGACATTAAGGGCCGCGCGGAGGAGCAGGAGCGCGCATAGTCCAGTGGCTGCCTAGGGAAGGGAGAAGGCAAAAAAGGTCCGAGCCGCGCGGCGCAACATAGTCCGAAGAAAGGAGTAGGAATAGCGAGAGCGAGGAGGCCAAAGAAAGAAAAGGGCCCGAGGAAAATAAGAACGAGAGGAAGAGGAACAAGAAGAGGACGCTCGAGGAAGGGGTCCACGGAGAAGGGGTGGGGACAGGAGGGGCTTCTTTCCGTCCTAAGAGGTTGGGAGCGGGTGGCCTTGAGCAGGTCATCACCTCCGGCTGCGCGGCTCATGCTGCTCTTTCGCTGGACCATCTTAACTTCTTCGTCTTCTTATTCGCTAGATTCTCCTTCTTCGAGCTCTCTCGCTCTTCTTCTCAACGGCCTTCCAATACGGACAAATTCTTTTCCTGTTTCGTCTTTATAACCGAAAACCAAAGCCACGGAATTCTCCGACCGAACGAGACATCACCTCTACCCTTGCTCCGTTTCAACTCATCAACTTTGCGACGCTTTTTAATATTAATTCTTTGAATACCGTTTGACCGAGAGTACAATAGTTTACGATACGACCGAACGGGTTCACGTGGAAGTCTTTATCTGCGAAAACATCAGTCCGCCGTCACGAATCCTCAGCACCCGGATGTAAAGTAAGAAAAATCGCTGTTCTTGTTTGTGCGAACGCCTTTGTCGCTCATCGGTTTTTCGTTTCATTGATAAGCCACCCCACGTTTGTCCATTGTGCTTTTTTCCACGAAGGCTTACAAATTTGATTGTCTCAGTGGTACAACAAGAGCGATTAAAACGTGATCAATGACGTTAAACAAAATTATCTAACGGAATTGTTATGTCTATTTGTTTCGTAACGAATATGACACGAGTTGGAGCTTTAAAGCGTGGATTGATAGAGTTTTCATAATAATAAATATCATTTCCTTCGTGTCTGGCGGTTAGGGGTAAAAGTATGATTATGTGGAGGACGGTTGGCGATTATGTGGCGTACCTTTGCCCGTGGTTGTCCCTGCTTCCCGTTCGCGTGTCTCCGGTTTGATCGTCCGCGCGGCAGGTCTCAATTTCTTCTAATTATTATGTTTATCTTTCTCATTCACTTAAGCCGATTGGCCGGACCGTTAAGGCCGCCCGCTGTCCAGGAGTTTTTGCAAAAACAATTTCACATTGAAGCGTTATCCGCGCGATGTCCGGCCACACGAAGATTCCATTATAGGTACCCTCACGTAAGAGGCCGGTCCGACACCGATCCACTTTGTCAAACTCAATTTGCGTGACTCTCGGTAGCCGCGAGCTCGTTGCCGAGGCTCATGCACGCCCAATATACCCGGCAAATCCAATCTAAAAATCACCGCTCGCCGAGCAGCACGTCAGCGAGGTGTAATTTTCCAGACGCACGTCTTTATTCGGGCAATTCATGAATGAAAGAAACTCCCCATTTGCCGTATTTTGTAAGAGCGGAACAAAGCTCGCGACTTTCATCAATGCTCGGCGCGGTTACGTAAATGGAATTATATGTGTATCGGCGGTTATTTCGAGACAATACCGGCTATCACGGACTTTCCATCGACGCTCGAATGCGCGCCGCCAATTTTTCCTCCCTGCAGATATAAGTGCAATGAACGTAAATATTTTCCTTGCCGGAGGAGTGTATCTCGTAGTGAGCGATTGCATGGCGCCTGTTACGATAAATTAGCGACGGTGAAAGACGCCTGCAGAAATGGTCCGTACGTGAATTTAATACGAGTTCAGTGGCTGCATCAACGGGATGCAACGATGAATGGAGCTAATTGTTTGCCCAGGGACTTGTGTCATTTATTCCTCGAACGAAAGCCATAACGCACGTCCGCATCGGCCGTATCTCGTTTTCAGGCCAGACGCGGGCAATTATAATCACAAGCCGGTCAGAGCGGAGTTCATTGAGCAAACGAAAATAGCGTTAACCGAGCCAAATTTAACGTCAGCTTTCTTCGCGTCCGCGAGGAACGTCTTTTTCTCCGTTTTACTTTACATTCGCAAACGGAAGTATTACTCACGAGGAAAAGTTCTTTGAAACCGTACGAGAGTGCCGTGTTGTCGCGTGAACTGTTTGTTTCGGCTGAGATGTGCTTATTTTCACTGGAAACTGGAGGAAATCAAAATAGACGAAGCCTACGCGATTCACGAGAAACTGATCCGTAAATATTGCAGGCAGGTGCGGACCATCTGCATTACCAGCTGCCACGCGAAGCCCTTGCAGTGCTCTATCCTTGAGATTCGAAAAATATCACGTGCTGGCAACAGCTGCTATGCACTTTTTTCCCCTGGCCAAAGGGTTCATTTTCGCGCGAATCCGGGTAATACATTCTTTCCCAAAATCCCCTCTTAGAAACCGAAAGAATATTTTAAACTATTAACGACGCTATTTGCAGCATTATTAATCATGCCATGTAGACTATAATCAAATTTACATGTTACTCAACTACCTTGCAATCGTTCGTTCGAAGTTTGATAAAACTCCTTTTCGCGTCAAATAATACTCCGTATGAGTTTACAATTCTTCTGATTACAATTTCTAATGTTTCAGGTAGTAACTTTCACCGGAATAACAATAACTTTTCATACTTTGACGTAAATTGGACACAGAGTTTCTACTGGGTTTCTAATTAGATTCGTACGTTATTTAAAGAAGTGTATACATTATTCAAATAATTATTGGAAATAATTAGAAACGAAAGAATGGTTAAAGTACATTTTGGAGCCAGCCGTAAGTTACGTCAGGCTTTGACGAAATTCGGCCTTTTGGTTAAATCTACCATGAAAATGAAGACAGACTTACGTTAATTTCCTGAAGGATCGAGTCAGACGGCGATTTTCACTGAATCGGCGACACGTTCTAATACTTTCTCAAGGCAACGAAATCGTAAGCTCGCTCGAGCTTGTTCATTTAAACGATCTCCTTCATTCTCCTGGTTCTCCATACTCTTTGATTATCCCATAAATACGAAAACATACATAAAGACGTACGTGCGAATAAAATGTATACTTGCCCCCACTTCAAATCACTCTAGCGGATATACTTTTTGCGTTAAATTGAATGCAATTATTTTCGAAGCATGGGGAGAGATTTTTCCTTAGCGTGGATTATCACACGCGGTATTGGACGAGGGCGGAGATGGTGGCACGGGCGGAGAACGTTTATTCCCGAGCGTCGGGGGAAGACTGGCGAGAAAAACGGAGGGCCCGACAGGCTCTCTCCGGAACGACACACAGGCATCCGTTTCCACCAATGCCGTGGGCTCCCTTGCCGGTCTTCGCCGGCGAGGGGAAAGACTTTTGCTCCTGAAAGACTGCCTCCGAGCTAACCGGAGACCGACGCTCGTAAATTTACTTCAATATACGAACGCAAATTCCCAATGGGAAATTTTATATTCCGTGCGGGACCGTTCCCCCGGCGACGCCGATAATGCCCTCCCCTTGACCCCGGCCAGGGTTACGTTAAAATACGCGAAAACCCCCCGCGAAACGCGATACACCGCCGACGTATTTTTCCGTTGCGAGCTTTCTTCGAGGATCGCAAGAAAACGGGCAAAACGAAGGAATCCCGAGGTGCCAGGAAAAATTACACGTCCATGTGCCAGTAAATTATGCGGGAGAAATTTCATCGGCAGATATTGAATTATTCGAGAACGTAAGACTGTAAGGACATGACGTGGTCGACAGAAAGGTAATCGCCGGGAAAAAGCGATAGTGCACGAAAAAATGGCGTTATTTCTGTAAAGACATTCCCTTCGCGAGAGAGTGACTTGTTCGAAAGGAATTTAATCACTGCGAGAGAAAATGCGTTCGCGTATTTTTCATTGCGAATACTTTATGCGCAAGTAAAAATTTCGTTTACCGAAAACAACGCGAGAAAGTAGCCCCGGTACGTGCCTCTTAAAATTTTATGGCAGAAAACAGAAAACTCCGAATTTAACGTACGTCCATAAGAATATTATAATTATCGGATGTTCAAGGTCTTTCCTGTTTAGCGAAATATGCAATATTCGTGAGGGAATGACGAAGCGTATCACGTCATAAATCAAAGTGAATATGATAATTCTGCGATCCGATCGGCCGTGAGTGTGTCGATTACCGTTTTTTAAAAGGAATTCTTCTCACTTCTTTGCTGATGCTCAAAATTCTGTATCATTAACGGACGGTCCTGATATTCGGCAATTGTATCGCTGTCACGGCGGGTCTTCTTTTTCGATTCGCGATATCCATTCTCCTGTGGACCGTGAAAATCAGTCAAGCCGTGCCGTCGTTTAGCACGAAGGGACGCACAATAGTCGGATAGAATCTGACATAATTATCGCACCGTGTCTGATGCATGTCGGCCGTTTCTACTGGCGACCTTCTCTCACGGTTAACCGGACGATCGAAGCTGCGGTTAGCCTTCCTCCAGGATTATTTCGCTCCTAATTAGACCCGCTTATTACGCGCAAAACTCATCACTATCCCCTTAAAATTACACGCGAAAAATGGAAATTCTACGGACAGAAATGTGCAGGTATCATGTATCGATTTTTTACCCTGTCCAGATAACGAGAGGATTATCAAAAAAATAGAATTGAATGCAGAGACCGGCGTGATGGATCATTGACATTTCACACTTATTTCTTATGCGGAAATTGTTTGTTACATATTAAAAAAACCAGAGATGGACTGGCTGAATTGCGACGGAATCGTGCGAAAATGCAAAACAAATTGGCGTTATTTGTTTCCTTACTTTTGTTAAATATTTATTGTTTACTCTTCGATTCTCGATATTGTTCCTCTGACAATATTCGCCTTGTGAATCTGTCTTGCATGCTCAATTGCCCAGTCATTAGTCTCGTTATCGACGTTACTAAGAATTTATTGCCACGGTCCGTCTAATTCCATTAACTCCTTCCTCGTCATTAATTAAAATTCTTTCTCTCGTCGATGAAAAGATCGCGCGACGACACGTTGCATTCCCATTCCAAATCGATTGCCTAGAATTATTATATTTGACATTGCGATGACGATGACGAGGATTCGGACGAAAAGGGTTCGTGGATTTCTCCAAACTCCGGAAGAAGTTGTTTGAATTGAGCGTCACTGTTGACGTTTCGCCATATGGTGGTAGGAGTCGAGTAGCCAGTAAAAAGGGTCCCGGTCTTTCAGGTCTCGAATTTCCTCAGCGTCGGTGGCGCGAGTGCACAGACGCACAAACACATGTGCATACGTGTACCGACGTGCACACAGATACTGAACTCGACTGCAAACTGTGCAAACGCGAGCGACTGATGGAATTCGAAAAAAGGTTTACGGGATCGGCAAGTTCAGCTGACATTTAGTCGAGTGTCGACGCGTTAAACCTTCGGCATCTGAAACCTTGTCAACGTTAAATACCGTACACCTCGTTCCAGTTTTAGCCCTTAAGACATTGGACATTCAGAAAGGAAGGTATTTACAAAACGAACGAACGATGTTACAACTTGGGTTTACAGAAAAGTGCGTTGCTCAGGCTCTCGTTGAAGGCAGAGAAATGTGTCCTATTTGCAGTTGGAGAATCGTGGCAAGAAGCGAATGGAGATAAAACCACGGGGATGAAGGTACGGAGTAAATAGAGTTCGAAATGGTCGGTTTGCGGGAGAGTGGCGATCGAGTGCGAACCACCGCGAAAGGTCGTATAATTCCTACGAGTCGGCGACGCGAGGAACGCACCCTTTTAAAGGGCCCCGCGTGTGTGTGCGTTTTATGCAGGTTCACGGGGGCCCGGGGACCCGTCGTCCTCGTCGCCGGCCGAAAGAAGTCCAACGCTTTTCTACAACGATACGGCATTCGCGCAATGCCGGCGACGCTGGCAACGGATAAATTCCTGCCGCTTAAAATCCCAACTAATTGCTCAGCGGATTCCGCGCTCCAGGGCCCTGTTCGCCGGTCTTCGCTCGTTTCCTCGTTCCTAGATAATGCTCAATTCAACTAGCCGAGATAACAGTTTTCTACGTCCTTCCCTTTCCCTTAGACCCGGCACTGTCTTCCAGCGAATAACGGGTACCTCGCTGTCATAATAAGAAATATATCGCAAAAACGAGCCGAGATTTGCTTGGTCATGTGTTTTCGTGCGCGAGAAATAATTGCCGGTAGTAAGGTAAGGTCGTCGGTTAAGCTGACTAAATAGATAATTACGTGAATAGATATTACATGTGGCGTCTCGTAGCAGCCGTGTTTACTCAATCGAATAACGGCCATTTACTTAAGTCACTGTTTTTCCGCCCTGCAGAATTCCTAGCGGTCTCTTATGATAATCACTATATTTCACCGTGATAAGGATAATCAAAACGGTTAATTTCGCTGTGCCATGCGAAGAATATGCAAGGAAATAGGCAAAAATTCTTTTCGAATCAATCACTTCGTCCCTTGTTTTATTGGTATTTTGTAGTCTGTAGGAAGTTGTCGCGAGGTCGTGTAAAATAGGGTACCCAAGGACACGGATGTAGATGTAAGGAACGATTTTGAAATTAGTGGTTGGTGAAACAGACGTCGTCTGATTACTCTCTTCGATTAGGAGCGAACCGAATGAAAGATATCGAGGAGGAGGCCGATTAAGGGGAAAGGAAAACCTTGAGTGCGGTCAGCCACTGGGCATAAAGCGCACGTAAGGCAGAGACTGAAACTATGGAACCGGGGGACTCAGGAGATCAACGTAACAGCCATACTCTTCTCACCGATATAATACAATATATGCCACTTGAACGTCACGAAGGGCTTTCAAAAATTCGTGAACCCCACTCTAAATCATTTTTTAAATTCATTCATATTTGCATCGAAAACGAATGTCTTTTTTCTATAATTTAAGACTGAATTTGTTGGTTTAACATTTACCGTCGACGAGGAAATTGAAGGCGTGTACTCTGAGGTAAAATGAATGCCATTTTCGATGTTCAATAGTCGATCTGTGCCGTGCATAAAACTTCCGTTACATATGGTTGTATTGTTTGCAAACTGTGTTAGAATTGCCGATAGCCTAGCATTCAGTGTGTTTGAGAGCAGTGCAAACATTATTGCAGAATCCGCGCATGAATTATCATCGGAGAATCAATGGACCGTATTGTTAATGCCTGTATAAATATCCATGTAAATTCTTTCGTAAGGAATTCATAATGTAAGCACTCGAAAACCGTTTCATTGTCCGTCGGTGATTTCTTCATTTCTCGTTTTATAGCTCGTACATTACGGATGAGCGTGTATCCTGAGGATTTTTAAGAGCTATTTAGCCGAAGGCCAAAGGTTTCTCCGGATCGAACTCGAACGAAATTTCCGATAGCGACAAGAGGACAGTAATCGATGCTAAAGTGGTCCTTCTGCCCGGAGAACAATAAATCTTGCCATTATCGTTCACCGATCTGTCGCCGGGGACGACGGAACACATATTTCCGTTTATCGCCCGTACATTGGCGCGAGTCCTTCGTTAGGTTTTCCCCTGGCCACGGAATACCGGCGTTTCGGGGTCGTTTACTTTAACGCGAACGTTGACAGGTGAGAGCAGATACGCCCTTTGTGCTTAGAAGTCACGTTCGAGGTGCAACGCCTTTATCTTCATTCGACCTGCCTCCGTTTCACAACGTTCGATGCACGTAACGCCGCGAGATTAATGCGTAACCTTTATAAAGCCACAAAGCCGCGATGCGTGGGCGTTTCTACCGGGTGTCCTCCATTGCCGAACTCTTTCGAAATCGCAAGCAGGCCTTCCACCTCGATCTCATCGTCCTCCCACACGCCCAACATTTCACCATGCAAATTACTGTGCTTCGACACGGTACTTTATATCCTGTCGCTCACTTGCGGATAAAGGATAAAGGTTTATTGCCATTTTCCCCTTTTTTTTCTCTCGAAAAAGCAGGGATTATTCTTCGTTTCACAGGGTTCTCCTTTTCGACGAGAAAAAGACTTTTCCGTATCGAGAAGAGGATCATTTTTTACTATCATTTTTGTTTCTTTGCGGACTTGCGTAACGAGTGCTTGCGCAGGCGATGATCTTCAATTGTCACAAACTATTTTTATAAGGATGTTCTAATGCGAAACGTCATTGCGAGGCACCGCAGGTATGACGCCACGGAAATGACATTTCACCTATAAATCGCATTCGAATTATGAACATGAATGTCAGCCGATAGTGCTGGCATTATATCCCCTAAGAAATCATTCAAAGGATTATCCGATAATCCCTTACATCGGAATTCTTTCTCGCGACAAATACTGTTTGAAAAATCCTTTCTACAAGAACAGAAATACCGAGATATTGCGCGTATTTTCTCAAAGTTTCGCTTTATCGAATATTTGCACGAGGAAGACTTCCGGGTTCAGAAACAAGGCGGACAATCCCGTGGCGAAGTAGATGACTAGGAGAGACCAGCGGGGAGATAAAACTGAAGAGCAACGCCAGCGATTCTTATGTAAGTCGTGCTGGCCATCACGGCCGGGGCCGTTTAGACGTGAGAGCGAAGAAAACGAGATGGCCCGCGCGGGGATACTTTATCGATGGGATAAACTCACCGTTTTTATCGCACGCGTCCTTCCCAATCGTAGGCAGTGTCGCTGTATCTGCTTTCACTCCGCTCTTTGTCGGAGATTCATTCCCCTCGTTAACGCTGTAACAGAGATCCGTCAATTATCGTCCACTCGTTAACAATAACGAAAATGCCCGAGGAATTTCGCCAAGTCAAATGAATTTAAGTACAAGCAACCGTAAGATGGTCCTGCGAAGAATCTTGAGGTTTCTTAAACTTTTTACGATGAATCTCCATGAAAAAAGGAATAATCGTTTTGTGATTTATTTCATGACTCACTCTGTGTGATTCACTCTTATGATTCACATTTATTCGTTTACGATTCAAGGCGATTCTTCTCTCTGCAATAATTTCCTAAGAACCGCAAAATAGTCGAGGATTTATACCAGATTCTCCCAAGTCCATATATAAATATGTGATATTTCCAAGAAGTAAGCATACAAATATTATTGATTGGACGGCTTGTATGAAAGTGGATTCTTTCTCTCGGAAAATCTGATCTCCGTGTGACTTTTCCACGACTCTCGCCTCGTTAGACCATTTATTTGCCAGGCATAGGCGAATGAATTATGCGAAACAATGGCGTTTGGCTTCACTTAACGGCAACGCTGTGGCAGTCGAATTAATTTCCCCGGGGAATTAATTACAATCAGTGGGGCTCTTTTGCATTCCGTATGGTTTTATCTCATTAAAATGACTATCCCCGATGCATGGTTAATGGCGGCCGAGATGGTGGAAAATATAGGCGTGGAATAGGCGTCCGCCGTTCCCGTTTGATGGAACCGAACGAACGACCGATTCCCAGTAATCGACAGTCTCCTTCCGCGGTTTAAGTGGCCAATTAACCTTTTCTCCATATGCCTCGAGCCGTCTGACCTACATTCGCGACCGAACCATTCGCCATTTTTTCCAAGGGTCCTGCCAACTATATGCATCGTTGCGCACCGACCCATTAAAACCTTGGGAATATTTTAACAATGTCCTAAGACCACACAAATCCCGAAAAGCACACTTTTTTTAAGCACCGAGGGTATCCTTATGCCAAGTGATTTGTCTCCAATTGTCTCGACAATTTCCTGGCCTTTTTTTTAACTGAATTATTTGTCAATGTATTTATTAGTACTTACGGATTGACGCATTCCAAGGAATTTGTCTCTTCTTCTTCACCGATGGTGGCCAAGTTGCTCTGCCAGCAACAATGGCCGTCGTCGCTGTCGTCGGTCGAGTCGCTTTCAATTTCGTCCTCGTCGCTGCTGGCATTTGCGTCAGGATTTTTAAGATCGTCCTTCACCTCGTCCAGCGATCTATAAGTCTCGTCCTCGTCGCTATCTCGTCGTAGATTTTCCTCGGCCGAGGGGGTCCTGTCCATCGCTTCCTTGTAAGAACTCGTGTCTTCCTCGCTGTTCGTAGTTTCCCGAATTTTCCTGCTCGGCAGTGTCGTCGACTCGCTGTAACTTTCGCTGGAATTGTCGGTCTCCGTTACTTCGAGATCCGTCGATATTGTTTGGCCGTTTTTCAAGCTCGACAGGCTCTCCTTTTCGTATCTATTTACTGCCCTCGATTCAAAGTCTTCAGTTTTCTTCCCCTCGGGACGGATTTTCGTCGCCTCGTTTTCCTCCTGACAAGTCGTTAATTTTTCTACCGTTTCTCGGTTCTTCTGTGAGTCTGCCGAAACTTCCTTCTGCGGGGACAAGGCCTTGGCTTTTCGAATCTCGATGATTTCCAGGACTTTGTTCGTTCGTATCCTGTCATCCTGCGATTTAGAATCGTCCGAAGAATCCTGTTCCGTTCTGTTTTCCGAACTCGAACTTTCGCTTTCCGTGCTGGAATCGCTCGATTGCCGGCGACATTCGTTTAAATTTTTGTACTCTGCTCGTTTTTCCGGCGACGAGTTTACAGATATTTGATCGATCGATCCCTCGGACTCAGAACTGTTTGGTGAATTTTCCACGTTCTTCGTGTCGTTCGTCTGCAACAGTTTCGAAAGAAATATAAATAATTATGTATATCAACTCTTTCTTTGGAATTGTATTTTTGTCAATTTTCACCTTTTTTTCGGGGGTCACGTTATTTTCTTTCGTAACGATTATCTGCAAGTTGTCGCCTGCCGGGATTGGACGGGGTTCTCTTCGGGGTGTAATCGGCGGAGGGGGAGGGGGTGGAAGTTTCTTCCTCCTTACATCCTTACGGGGAAGTGGCTTAGGTGGTAAAACTGGGGCATTTTGTTGACTATTCGGGGATTGTTTACTCAAGTCCTTCGTCACGGTTTGTTGACCAAACTGGGCACCTGTTAAGAACAATCAGCACAAAAATCATTTACAAAATACTTCGAAAATACTGTACAATTTGAATAAAAACAACGAATCCTCCGCTCTCCTTATCAAGAGTAATCGACTAAACCGTGTCTAAATTAAGAGTCTTCCCCGCACCTTCCCAAAATATAATCGACGATATTTCTTGTACACACCCATTTCCGGTTGTTGGTTAACGCTGATGCGATTGACATGATTTCTCGCTGGCAGGGGTGGTGGCAAACCGTTTCCGGTGCCGTTCTCGTTCGGCCGGAAGTCGTCGTGTTCGCCGTTGACGCGTTCTACGAGCGCAGCGTCGTCCTTGATCGGCCGGAAGTGGGTGGTGGAATCAGCCGCGAGATCCGGCGCGTAGAAAAGATCGGGTCGGGCCTCATGCCCGTAGCTCAGGGGTGCATCTTGAAAACTGAGCGGGGGTTGAAGGGTGATCGTTTCCTCGATGAGAACCGTGTTCGGTGCCACCACCGCGGTGATCCTCTCCACCTCCCCGCGGGGCTCAACGTGAGTGACGGCCTCCGAACTGGCCAATCGTCGGAGCAGATAATCCGGGGGGCTTGTCTGAAAGCAACGTCCGTTTTTGACAACCCTACAAAACAAATTCTAACGAAAAATAACGAAAAACAGCGACAGAGGTGCTCTTGATAATCGTTAAACCTTGGGTTTTAAGATAGCGGTACATTTTTGTATGATTCGGATTTCAATTGAAAAGGGAAACATTGACAACAATTTCCTATCAACGTATCATCTTGCTCTTAATTGATTAAACAAAATTACACGAGTATCATTTAACATGGACATATGATACGGTTCTTTGTGTACTCGTGTTTTCCAACCCAGTTTAATGACAAGTTGTTTAGGTTGCCGATTAAAAACCTCCGCATTCCACTGCCAAGGATACATTTCATCTAAGCTTACTCGATTACATTATTATTGTTACGCTTTGTGAATACTTGTACCGATTAAGTTATCGTGTAAACCTGTGTTTGTCGCGAGATAAATTCAAGGAAAAAGTTTCGTCATAAGCCAAAGTGAAGTTCAACAAATTGTTATCGAACATGTATAGTAAGCTTACTTTTTCCATTTGCCCACCTGTTCGATACTTTGATTAATTTTTAACTGTATGATTTAATGACATTTCTTTGTTGCACCTGAAATTCCTTTTCCAGGTGATCGAAAGGACAAAGCGCACGGGATAAAGCCGCTTCTCGTCGATCATTTTCCTCCTCACAATCGGCAGACTGCTGTTCCGAGGTCGTGGACGTTGTGGAAACCGTGGAAATGGTTGACACGCGATCGGACGTGGAGAATTTGTCAACTACGGTGGACATTGAACTGCCAGTATCGTCCGACGTGCTGCCGTGTGTTGAACCGCATTGGGATCTCGCGTCGAGGTAAACCATCGCTTCCGGTGGTTCCTGTGGCACAAAAAATATGTTCCTAATAATTCAGAATTTTGTGTCCAGCCTTTATTGAGTCACGAGGGAAAAGATAAGATTAGCAAGATTGGCAAACAACGAGGGAAGCAGTACAAGATTTTAACCATTTGTATTGAGCAGGAATTTCTCACGAAAAGCAAAAAACATGGATGATCAAGTATTACTAAATTAATACCTAACCGTGTCATTCAACTATAATTACTGCTAACAGGGGAAGTAAATGCGTTAAGTACACGCCGTTTTTTAAGTATACCATTGCTCGCTGAGACGGTTAAGAATTGCAGCTTTTCTGACACTACGGTCATTAACATCTCAGTCATAACATTTAATGTAGCTGTCAGTGTAGTATTCTGACAATAAAAAGTTTAGCGGCAATTTGATTCTTTGCCAATCCAGCCTGTAGTTGCGTGGCATGTACCCCGGGTGCGAAAATAATGATACATCCGACAGGTATATAATCACACGGTTCAACATCGTAATTTCGCGTAATGATAATGGTATATTTTTGAGGGAACAGAGGAAGGTAGTTTGACCTGGTATTTTTCAAAAGGAAGACGCCGTCGACGAACCTGTTTTGACTTTTGCATGTCCGGGGAACGTTCTTTCGGTAAATTCCTCCCGTTCGGAGATTTCCCCGGCGGTTCGCAGTTCTCGTAGGGCCCAGGTTTCCCGGAAGTAGCGGTCTGCGGAGGATTCGCACGGTCCCAGGTCCTGGATACTGGACAGGGATTGGCCTCCCCGTCCGCCGGGCCCCGGGATTGCCGGAGTTTCCGCGGTGGGACGGGGGGCGGGGCGGTGGGCAGCTCCGGAGGTACTTTGCTCTTCTCCGCCGGCGACTTACGTTCGGCGCTCACGACTTCCGGTCGAAGGGCCCCGCGGCATCGCACCGTCAAGCGGATCACCAACTGAGATTCCTTCAATCGTCTCACGCAATCCAACCGGGTCATCTGAGTAACTGGAACGCCGTCGATCGACAGGACCTGAAATTAGTACAAAGGTAATTAAGGACGACTCAATTAACCATTGAAGAACATAAATACCCAAGACTATGTTCCGTTTCATTAATTATTCAAAACGTTTTTGACTGATCAGCTTGATTCTTACTTCGTCACCTTCTCCTAGAGTCCCCCAGGAGCATTTAGCCCTACTTGCGGGACTCTGTTCGGCGCAGCTTTGTACGAACAGTCGTCTGACACGTTCGGAAGTTTTATTTCCACCCTCGAATTTGAGTCCGAAACCGAGCCTTTCTCCGGGAAGTCTGTAGACCTCGACCTCTTCCTCGAGATGGCCATCGTGGCAGCCATTTTCCTTGGTACCCGTGCTTTCCTCGTCACGTTTCCCGATGGACAAGACGGTCACGAAGTTCTCCGCGCTGGGCTGGTTTCCACCGACGCTCACGACCGTCACGTACTCGTCCGTTCTGTTCTTCCCTGCTTCCATTTTCCTTGATAACGGCGCTACAGCTGGCCATTCATCGCGCTGCCGGTCCTCGCGTTGCTGATCTTTGTGCTCCGGAATGCTGGCCACTCCCTGAAACCAGGTCGCAAGCATTGTAGAGTAATGGCATACGCGTTGACACACGATGCTACGTTTCATCCACTCTTAGCCAGTGTAAACATGGCAAAGGATCAAAACTTTCGTGTCCTCTCAGAAGTGCAAATTAATGGAACAGCAGAAAAAGATTTCCTGTCTCTTCCATAGAGATCGCGTAATCTCAGGACTGTGAATGAAACTATTATGTCTGTCCTAATTACAGATTTCTCGTGAAAAACAATCACGCCGAGTGCGCTAAAACGATACAATGAACTCGAGCAGTTGATGACACAGTTTACCACTTAATCTACGGTTCAATTCCCGTATTCAGCACCATCTTTCCCGCGGAACTTAATGAAAGTTTTCAGTAGGTACTTTGTTCGTCATTGTCTGGTACTTTTATTCTACATTTATATACTTTAGATTTTACTTAAGATGTTTTGTTCCCAAGTTAAACTATTAATTCTATAGTATCTTTAAGGTCATCGTTATCCTGATTTTGTAAACTTTTCTTAACGGTCGCGTTTGATATTTCTGGTTTGAATGGTTGTACCGTTTCTCAGATTGAGGCAAGTCTATAAATTCCTGACTGTAAATCTCGTCTTTTCCATTCCCCGTCATTCGGTGCTTGGAGCACCGGTATTCCTACAAATATTTATACACGTTAAACTCCAACGACGTGGCAAATATTAAAGGACTTTCATTGACAAATGTAAAGTAAAACACTGCCCGACATACATAGGTAAATTATTATTTACTGTATTCCGTAAAGTTGAAATAAAATCTGAATAAAGAGCTGGACAAGTGACACGTGTATGTAAATATTTATGTGAAACGGACGGACGGGTAAAACAGCGCCTTGAGAATCGTACGACAGGTATGTGGAGATAAAACATTATATACACACTGCACCCACGTGAAAGTACAGCGAGTGTTGGGCATAGCGTACGACTGATATCACCTCTGATCTCGCCAGAATGTGAGAAGTAGAAAGTAGATTGACCCTGGAGGTCACTGTCGGGCAATCAGCTGATTCTAAAGATCCCCATAACGACGATGGGACACGATCGAGCAGCGATGGAAAGCTTTTCCAATCGGCGGAGATGTCTTTCGCGTCGCACCAACCGCGTATTTCTAATTTCCCTCGTTTAAAGCTGCGTTCACACTCGATGCAAGCGACTCACGTGACCCAAGATGAAATGATACCCCGTACCTACGTTGTATACTTTATATGTACCGTGGAGTATAAGGTATTTCGTGCACGTCGTTCCATCCCTTACAAGGCAACTTGCTTACCGTGCTGACTGGTGGTTTGCCAATCGTAAGGGGCAAATATAGATACGCTACACGGCTGGGCATTTTCGAATATTTTCTACTGCTAGAAAATATCGCTGTACTTCAATAATCCGGCAAAAGTATGCTTTGCCTTTACTGGATTTCTATTGGCCGAGTTGAAACGCGCGAGAAGAGAAATACGTCTTTGTCCTCGTGCACAAAAGTCAAGCGAACGCAGTAAATAACGTACCCGCTGCGTATGTGCGCCAGGTTTTCTTGGCTTCACGACGGGAAAATCCTCGTGAATTTACGAGTAGGTCGGGAATTCATGTCGAGATGCAAAATGGTTTTGTGCCATCGTTTTCCGTAATTACCTTCCTCTAACGTCTCTGTGAAAACGGGAGATATCTCGCGGGAGAAACGAATTTCTCTATAATTAACAGAGACATTGACAGTGGTGTTTGGTGTTTGTTCAAAATTTGCCTCGCACTCGTCTTATCCTACTATGCTCCCCTTTATCGCCTTAATCTTTTATTCATTTATCAGAAATCTTCAATTTTCCTGGACTCGTAGATGTGAGTTCTGTGCGAGTATAACCATTTGAAAGCAATGCAGTCTTCCGGGCTGACTGTCTATACCGTTGTCTGTCCTGCGGGTTCTGGGTAAAAATGCCGCTCGAGTGGGTTAAATCGGCGCCGACGATTCCCTCCGCGCCTCGTTGCGCCGAGCACCGGGTAAAAATTTCGTCGTGGCCGGACTACGGAGCCGTACAAGTGCCGTGCGTCTAACGGAATTCGTAGCCGCGGGCCCGAACGTCGTTCATTCTCGATATATGCCGGGGCACGGTGTATGCCCGTCGATCTTTCGCCGATCCCCCCTCCCCCCTTCCGTCTCGTCAGCCGGGGGGCCGGACTTTTTCAGCGAGACTCCCTCGACCATCTCGATCCTCCGATCGGCGCGGACCGATTCGGTATCGGCCGTTCGCCATTTCTTTATACGTATTCCTTTCACGAAACGACATCGATACCACGCCGAATGTTTAGCAGGGATTGCCACATTGTACCTCTAACCAGACGACAAATGACCTAAAATATCTAGCCGTTCGAATCGCCTGTCTTAATATTTTTTCACCACTTACGGTACAAAGTTTTGATAAAAATTTAACGTTTCTACGGTTTCCAGTACGTGTCTTTATTTTATCATGTTCTGTCTGACTGGAATTTCTTGCATTTTCCCAGCGACGAAAGGAACGTTACGATGTGTCTCGTTATGCAACAGCTGCGATGCCTGGCACGCTTCGCGAGTTTTGACAGCGTCTTCCATTCATTATTTAAATACCGGTGCATTCGAGCCGAGCCGAAAAAACTTGGCGCAACTTTCATCTGCTCCACGAAGAAGTACAACTTTATTCGCCAAGTCCTGTGTGATCGTAATCGTACCTTCAGCGGGTAACGATTTCCAGACCGGTTCTTTTAATTAAAATCAAATGCACTTCCACGAAGAGCGAAAAGGATTTTCGTAAAAAAAAGTGTTACATAGTGCACTGCTGGAACGGTATTTACATTTAATCAAGTTTTCTACATTGGTCGGTAATGACGATCCAGACGATTACTGCTTATTTAAAGCCTAGTCTTTGCAAAAATGATATATTCAGCCCTGAGAATTGGTGTAAACCTATTTCACTCGACAAGCTTAATAATCTTCCAAGTTCTCAGTGTGTCGATTACGCGTAACATTTTCTTTTGCAATTAGCCACGTTCTTAGCCGGTAGATTATATGCATATGAGATGCAACTTTCACGGGATTGAGGAATAATTACCCATGCATCAAGGAATCTACCTCGCAGCGAGGAAATCGCGCCGAGACATGAACTGAACTTCAGCTACGATCCGCGCGAAGGTGAAAATAAAGATGATGTACCGCCGCTTTCGTTCGTTTTCCAATAAAAATCGTATTATACCTCATTCGCGTAGGTTCGTCGTTAATTTGATATTCCAAGAAATGTGTAGTTTAAAGTACCGTTAGCTGACAACGAAACCTCGCAACTGCACACTCTAAAATGGATTAAATGCAAGTGCCTTTTATAGGGACTGACATTTTACCACGAGCCATGACTGTCTTCTTAAAATCACTTATTTCTTTTTGGTCAAAGAACAATGTACCACGACTAACGCACCCATTTGTTTCGATGCAACATATTTTCAATATCAGATTTTATACCTTTGCACTTAAGCTTTCTGCAGAAAGGGCCATGCTGGGAGCAGTTAGCAATTTTTTCCTACAAAGTCAACGTTAAAGTTTCCACTTACATAAGCTTCTACCCGTTAGCACCGTGGAGTAATATATGGGATATCGAAATAATGAGGCAGCCACGTAAAATATCGAAATAATGAGGCATACTAATGCGCATGAAACAAGAATTTACAGACATTAAATGCATCATTAATAAACTGCCGGCATAACGATGCGTTAAGCGCGTCTAAAGCTTATTCCGGGTTCCGTATCTTCCGTTCGAAGTGTCAGCAGTATTTACATCGTCAGTTTCTTCTGACATGTTGCAGGGGAACGAATAAACTGAATACGTATCATTTTATCAGATTTTCATAATGTCGTCAAAACTGAAACTAAGAAAATTTTGTCATTTCAATCGTTCTTCGTTATTATGACTATTATTACTCTTTGATACGAGCAAACTATCAAGTTATTGACACTTTGTGTATACATAACAGACAGTAATCACAGACAGGAACAACATCGACACATAAATATTTATACGTATACTCGGAGAAGTATGTATGCGGTGAGCTGAATGAGGACTTAAATAAATGATTGTCATAAAAGTCACGCACCTACTATCATTATTTGACGAATAAATTATAGTCTCATTAATGCAATGAGAAGGTGCGTGTATTTTTAAGACAACTTTACTTATTTGCAGTGACTTAAACGTGTCTGAAACAAGCTATTTACGTCGATGTTTTCGCGAGCTAAGATTTCTTCGTGGATTACTGATGATTTTGCTTTCTTCTACATACCATTCATCCGTTGGTAGAAACGTTTGCTGTTCCTTTGGCCTTACGGTTTGTCATAACCAACCACGTGACGAAACGTGCTGATCACCGCATCAATTCTTCGCGCACGATCAAAGTCGTTTTACACTGAAATATCACGTTTTGCGAAGATCCAATATCGTCAGATGTCAGGATGAATAAAGATACCGTCTTGAATCCCGTGAAATCCAGTTAGAGATAAGTTTTACCGCGATCCTCGGCCGACACTGCTGTATTTTAACCGGAATTAGAGCTCGTAATACTCATATCTCTGGTAGAAATAATCGAGCAAAGTCAACGTCTTATCGAATCCATTGAGATCGCCATTAAACCATTTGTTATTTGTCAATGACTTTACAAACTACATTTCTAAACTTTTTCGGGGAATTTTCGGTTGTTATCGGTAGCTTATTTTGCGGGTACGTTTGGGGAGCTCTGTCGATTATTTCACCGAGTTTGGCAATTGCAAAGCACGAGAGTAAGGGAAAATCACAGTGCTAAGGCGGAGATAACGGTGCGGCTTGGTATTTTTCGCGCGGCGAGCAAGGTTTTAGTTGAGATCATCGCGTCGGCGACGTTTCATTCAATACCGGTACTCGCGCTCGACACACTTTAAACTAGGAAGCATTCTCCCGCGGCTGTAGGAGCGCCTTTTTCCTTCTTTTACGCTACAGAGCGACTGCCGCAAGCGCGGAGCCGGCAATTCATCGGTGATCACGACGGGTTTCTCATTTTACGTTTCCCATTCCGGCAGCTCGCTGGTACCGTATAATCGTGGAATTTTGCTTACACGCTCCTTCCAACGCAAGGGAAATCTTCTTTTCTGTCCTTCGAAACACGGTACGTTCTTGAGGAAAGTGTCAAAAACCGATTAAACTTGGTGCTGGATCTTAGTTGAAACTTTTTACGAGGGATTCCTTCGGTGGTCCCTCGTTGAATTTCTTTCTTCTTTAGTCGCCGCGGAATATCGCCCTTGCCGTTCTTGTCGTAGTGAGTCTGTGTGGGTCGGCTTGCTATCGAATCCGTCGTATAAATCGCTACTGAGGCGAACACGTGTGCCTACGAGGCCGGCGGGGACGAGCGAACGGGATACACGTGAGACGAGGAACCGGATTGTCCGGCGGCGGTGGTTCTCGGTTTGGATTTTCTCGCGCTACGTCGGCCCTGTATCTCACGTGGCTTTCAGCCGGAAGCCGAGGAATCGATGGTTCAACGTGCATTCGGAGCAGCACGTCGTGCCGGACTGCTGGGTTCGCTCGGCCAGCCTGACTTTCTTCCACGCCGCGAGAGCGCCCGGTTCGCCTCTCCCCTTTGATTACAAACACACGGTCCTGTATCTCTCTTCCGTCCCTCTCTACCCGTTTCACCGTTTCTTCTGCCTCTTCCACCTGCCGCCAGTATTCCTCGTCCTCCTCCTCCTTCTCCCCTTCGTGCCTCTCACCGTCTCTTCTTTTCCTACGACGCTGTATCCTTGTCCTTCTTTCTCCAGCCTGAGATTTCTTCCGCGAGTTACTACACTCCAACTACACAAATGCATGGACCCTGCATATCTCTTCAGTTTCTTCTTCTTTCACCCGCTACGAGTGTTCTGCCTGTCTTTACTCTTGGCTACTTTCCGTGCATTTTCCTGCACTACAGTTTCGGTGTATTTTAAAATGCCTGACAGCGCAGTGACCTGTTCTACTGAAAACTGTCTGACTACACACTGGCTTGTACCACTAAAAAATGGCCGACTACACATCGACTTGCGCTACAGAAAACTCACTCGGATGTACCGAGATCTCTGTTGGGATTTCGCTGAGAATTTTCATTCAATTTTCAGATTCAGATTCAAGCTAGCGGACGGAACTCGGTGAAACCTTAAGCAAGGACCAAAAACCTACCGAAAATCCTTCATTAAGGACCATGAGGATCACCGTGCTCGGATATCCATAAAGCCTGAGTTATCGCCGCGTGCCGTTTGAATGCAGTCGCTGAGGAGTTTAAAAACCGAAAGCCGTGAGATTTCACTGTAGAGTCTTTTAAGACTCCTCGTCTCCGCTGGTCCTGCATACGAGCGCCTCGGGGCGAACGGGAAAACGTCGAGGCGAGAGATGCAGTTTCGCCGTGGACCTTCGTGAAAGCGAATTTTTTTTTGCCTTCCTCGCCGGCTGAAAAACACGCGTCGCCGACGCCGCTGGAGCCGATGGTATGCGGGCTGCAGGTGATTTTACGATCGTCGGGTAGGTGGCTGCTGCCGATGCTGGCTGGCTCGATCGACCTGCCCGAACGGGGACAACGATCTCCGCAACTCTTACTCCAATCCTACTCGCTTCCCCCGCTCCCCGCAATCTCGGTCACCGGTAATTAGCCCCTAATAGCGTCGCCGTCTCAACCGTACTTCTTTAAAGTACGCTCAAATTGGATTCTCGCAAAGTGCGATAATCGAAGAAAGCTACGTGTGCTTTGAAACGATTTCGTACGTTAATCTGAGAACGAGATAAAGAAGTCTCGTCTCGAGGAGTTCATGATTAAATAGATAATTACGCGTATAATCGCTGCGCAGTCAAATGAGTACTGCGAAAAATGACGCTCTACGGAGTGGGGGACGTTGGAATCTCTGTGAAATATTTAGTAACCATTTGAGACCGGTCCCATTAACATTTTTGACCGAAAAGGACTCGCGGAGTGCCTCGTTCCTCCGTTTCGCCAAAATGCCAAGTTGGATTTCGAGGACTCAAACATTGCGTGTTTCTTGGACCGTTTCGCGCCAACTCTTCACATCTCAGAGGACTTGTTGAGACGGGCTTGGACCAGGGAACCCTTTTCCGCATGGCGCGTAAAACGGTCCGGTCCCGCCGAAAGGGATTCGTGAAACGCTCGCAGGGACTACAGTTTAATAACCCCGAAACTTAGCGGCGTGAGAACCCATGGCAAAGTGAAAGAAGGAAAAAAAAGAGAAGGAGATGTGCGGTAGAGGAGGGCAAACGCCCACGGGGTTCTCCGACGGAGAAGATGAGTGGCCTTTTCAGCGAGGAAAAGAGAAAGGGCAAGAAGCCAGAGGAGGAATAGTGACGGAATCGAGGAGGGGGGCAACGAGGGAACATGGGAGGGGGGACGACGAGGGAGATGGAAACGTCGAAGGAGAAAAGGGGAGAAAGGTTGACCGTGTGGGATTTCGAGGAACAGGTATACAGTAACGGTACAGCAGGTTGGACCGATATTAACGTCTCGCTTTGAATATGCTTTTTCGGTAATGTCCAATTGAACCGCGGGCAGAAATTTATCGAGGTTCCGCAATCCTCGCGCACTCGCCGATCGCCGCCGGTCGCGAACGGGCCAACTTAATTTGTCGATAAGCTAAAATAAATTCGTCCTACCATTTGCATAAATACAAGGAGATAAACGTTAACCCGCAATTTAGCCGCACTCTTTACCGTTACGGTACAGAGGCGACAAAAAAAAAAAAACGTATTCGCGTTCGATGCGTTCATCGAGTTCGGCAAATTTAATTGAACTAACTGTATACCCTTTCGAGTGGTTAAACAGTTTCGCGTGTAATCGATCTTCGCAATTCGTAATATTCCGTGAAACGGTTTAGACGAAATTTTACTCAAAAAGATCCCCTACAGCTAAATTTGTACGGGCATTTACGGTTTGAAATTGACTAATACGCATTTGTACGTATTTACAGGAATAATGGGTTAGCGAGTAACCCGGTATTATGAAAATTTACATAACGGCAAGTCCTGTTAAACATCTATTGTATTCAGAGTGCATAGGATGTCACCTTGCGCCAGTGCACTTCTGAGTGTTCACGAAGTCCGGCAAGTGTTACATCCACTGAATTTCATCGGCTGGCAATTCTAGTACGCTTAAGTTGACCAGAATCGATCATTCTCAAAGCATTCCTCGTGCGCAGAACAATCCGGAATAAGAGTAATACCGTGCCTCGGACTAATCGCACTGAATCTTTTTTCATTTTCAACGGCGTTCGGATTGCGAGGCGAGAATCGTTGGAATCCGGTATCGAAAGTCTCTTTAGAAGCGGCGGATGTTGTTCGATTCGTCGACTCCGCCGACCCGGCAAGTCGTGTGTTCTTGAACGGGAATCGAGGTCAATCTCTCGGGGTCGATGCTGCTCGCATGCCTCTTCGCGTACGTGCCTCAAGAGCCTCGCGGGATGCAAAATGAGAAATAGATAGGACGGCCAAGGCAATGCTCAACGCCAAGGAATCGCGTGTAGCCCACTTTTAAGGAAATATCCTTCTCGTAACAAAAACAAAAACAGAATAAAAACCAAGACGATAACTTAAAGTCGCTAGGATAAAACCTTGTAAAATTACTGTCAAAAGTAGCACTATGATAGCCACGATTATGGCACGTAATCCTCATTTATAAAAGTAGTCAATCCGCATGCGTAATATGATCACTCACCTGCTTCCATGTACTCTGTTGCGATACACTTTTTAACGCTGCTTTTCTTCCCACTCTCATTCAGTTTTCGTCGGGCTAGTCATCGTGTGAAATGAATTTCCACACAATGCGTACTTACTTCACTCAGCACGTGATAGCGTGTACGTTATTACTACAGAAATGTAATGAAATATACACCTCTCTCTTACGATAATTACGTGATCATTATTTAATTGGGACGTCGTTTTCTTTCCTGTCGAGATTATATTATAGAAGAATTGTAGAACGCAATCCTGATGGCCGGCTGTAATCATGTATAGCAAGCTCTTTATTGACAAATAAATAAGACAATAAAGTATGTACAAAAAATAAATAATAGGAAAAATTTCGTCCGTCTTAACATCAAGTACATGTTACATGATAGGATTTTTTTCGATAAATCTAGCACGTACGAGTATCCTAAACTATTGATCTTCAACAAACGTACATGTGAACACTATGATTATGGGTAAATAAAAAGGCAGGGGTGTCGCGCGTTCATTATACTTTCGACTTAAGCTTATAGCATCTAACGGTACGCACCTTAACAATTAGGAATCGATGTACATCTCCCTTAAACAAAAATAACTGTTTCCTCGATTCGTCGAGCATTAAAATTATGTGAGTATAGAACGGGCTAAACCGTTTCTCGCGGTGAAAAACAATCGCGTCGATCGTTAAGCACGAGACCATCGATTACCCGGTTCAATAGTAATTACTGACCCGAGTAAATGATAGTCGTGAATAGCGATCGACACGTTTGTCCTGTATTGTCGAAATTCAAATACATTTCAGCACAGAATATTTCATCGACATCCTCTGATATTAAACAAATATTAAAATATCGAAACAACACGTTATAAAATATGAATGAAATACTCTGCGCCCCTTTGCTTGGGAAAAGAAACTCTACGAATAGGAAAATATGGGGATAAATAGCGAGCAACGAATCGGCCCGTGGTACGAGAGATTCGCGGCTCGGTAATTACAGGAAAATTTGTGAATGAGAGGACCTTAGCTGTCAGTGTACTGGGAGTATGAAGTTGAACCGCTGAAAAGCAAGAGATGAGATGGAATGCCAGGTTGTTTTGATCTCATCCGGGCCAGCGAGTAAGTTGTAAATGTGGACAGTCGGATTCTTAATGCAACACGATCGTTCCTGCGGCTACAAATCTCTGAGGAGAGACCGGATTCTAGTTCAGCTGGAGGTCTGACTTACTCGCTGGAAGATTACGCTACCTAAAGACCTGTCCTAACGCTTGAGCAATCTATAATATTGAGCACTTGTGTCGGAGAATACTTTCGGATGATTCTGAAAGTGTCGTTTGCGCGAAAAAGTACAGGAAAGAAAGGTTCTGCTGAATTATGGGACAAGGCCAATTTGGAGTAACGGATAAGGTAACGTCACTGATTACCGACCATGAGACTGACCCTGCCACTGACCACTTTGGGCAAAGAAACTTGCCAGAAGAGCCGAGTAACAGGGTCAACAATAGCCAGTAATTCCTACGCCCTGACTTCCCCGCCAACAGTAATTTATAATATTTAATAACAATTTATTACGCAAATCGACCTCGTCCCGATCTTTATCAACACTGCGTGCGGTAACTGCCAACAATTTTTTGCCCTGCGTCATAGAACGGAATTCATGTTGACAAACCTTTGATTTACCATTCAACCGAAATGTAAAGAATACTGTAAAACTTGTGGAACGGCAAAGATTTTCATGAAGAAATGTCTTTTAACGGTAATCTCGTAGTTCTATGAATGGACATGAACGATTTTTCTGCGTTAAAACGAATTAATGGAACAATGTTAGTCTTTCCAGTAAAGAAATTCTTACTGTAATTAACTGGGTTAATTAGTAACCGGAGGATGGAGGTAAGCGGTACTTAAGTCTGCCCTCGATCGCCTTCAGACATTGACAACAAGAAGAGCAGCGGTCGCCAATGATCTTCAGCGATGCAAACAGAAGAATGAAAAATTATGATCCGTTCGCGCAAATTCGGAAAACCAAATTACTGTTTCGGAAAGCATGTATGTGTCTGGAATTATTGTGTTGATAAACGGTTTTGAGTCGGGCAAATTTACGTTAGTGTAATTAATCGCTCGGAGAAAGATAATTAATCAAATTTCATAAACGGTCCGTCGAATGCGCGTTAATAAACGATAACGAATATCATTTTTTCCATGAATTTTTGTCCGAGCTGTCGGATTTATTTGAACTTATTTCACGGACCGTTTACTTGATTTCATTAATTACTTTTCACAGCCCGGATACACCCGTGACATTAAACTGCGAATGTACATAACGTGTCTTTACTAACGGAGGAACTAATTCATAACTGGCTTCAAATGTCAAGGATACATAACCATTAGCAAGTGCATCTAAGGGAAAGTGCATAAAGAGATTTTTCAATGCAGAGGAACTTGTTCCAGTCGGTCAATACCCTTCCATTTCTTATCGATTATCGCCATTTCCGCTCCGCGTTTAGAAAACATTACAACATCTTACTAACGATGAAAACATTGTCCATGAATCGCTATAATCTAATTTAGGACATTAAAGAAATACAGATTATCGTAGTTGCCTAATACGAGAAACACATTTAACGAAATATCATGTGATGTTACGGAAAATCCTGCTACGAACTTTCGAGAATTGTCGTTTTATAGAGTATAACATCTTTTTTACATCCTAGTAGCACAGTACTGAGTGTGTGTGTTTCTTTGTCGCGTTTAATCACCGTCGAAATATTTCTATGAGGACTGTCAATGTGTCTCGGAGATGTAATTTTTGAAAAGCTATCGACGACTCGCGTCCCAGGCTTAATACTTCGAATTTCCCGAGGAATGCGTTCTCCGGTCGGAAACATTGAAAAATTCCGAGAAGAATAAGAAAATACTCAGGAGCGTTCAACGACCTTCCACTCAGTTTTTCCGAACTTTTCGATGCCCCCGAGACGAACGATTCATGGGAATCGCAAAAACCGGTTTCCATAGCTTTCCAAAATTGTAAGGGAGCGGGCGTAATCGGTCGAATTTCCAAAATCACCGTAAAGCTTAATCGAAAGTTTCGTCCTTTACCTTTTTTTTCGGCATTTCAAACGCACGCGCGTTACGCAGCCCTGCTTGGGAAGAGGATTTCATGACGAAGATACGCTATGAATTTCGTTATGCCCGATGAATCAGCATTGATATCGTCGAGAGGTACAGATGTCGATTGATGATGGCTCATAGCCTTTACATTTAAATTCCTCGTTACACTCAACATTCATACGACTATCTAGTTTGTTTTCCATCATGCACGTACATCGACCCACTCGTAATCGCTGCGATATACAATTTTAAACATTCAGATACACCTTACGTATTATCCTAAATCCCGCGTCAATGTCCCCTGTATACTCGTCGCAAACACCTACTCGAAATTCATCCGGAGAACTTTCGGTTTCCTTCAACTTATTATACTCAAATATGACTATTTCTTTTGCTATTCGTGAAATCAAGATACTAACAATTTTTCAAAGGTTTTAAATGCTTTAGAATTTGTGTAAAGGATTCAAAGGGTCGAAAGGATAAAGGATTGTCAATTACCAACAATTACCTATAAAATTAGAATTAAACAGATTGTACAAGATGGGGAAACGTTATTTTTCTTGCCGAGGAAACTTCGATTAGGTGTTTGAATTTCTTTTTCTACGGGGTTTTAAACAGTGAGATGGCTTCGCAACGAACTGCTCGATAGTACCAACAAGACGAGCGTATTTTCACTCTTGATACAAAGACGGTTCGCACATCTTATAGGAAACATTGTCCAGTTAATCTTAGCGTAAATTAATTTTAGCATTAATCCAGATATAATTACGTGTATGTATGGTCTAAGCGTTAACCGTTTTTCTCCATTATACTAAATACTTCGGAATACCAGCGAGGCTTCTTTCTCATTATCGTTATCGTTATTATTGTTATTATTATCATAACCATTATCATTAGTATTATCGTAATCGTTATTGTTATTTTTTTATAATACATCGCTCGGGAGGCAAAGTCGGCCTCACGCTGTCGTTAATCGAGTTTCGCTAGTGTACACGGTGTGCTTCGAGAAAATCGATTAAAAAGATTCCGCGAATGAAACGAATTTCGAAATCCCTGGAAATCGGATTCGAGACGGCCGTCCGAAATTTTCGTCCATTGCGCTATGTTCCGTTCGACCGAATCGTCGAGCCGTAATTCACTCAAACTCCAAGATGCATATTCTTTTCAATCGACACTCAAGTTTCATATCCGCGGAGCAATTTCATTCCATCGCCCGGTGAGCGATTCACGCGCGGAACGTCGATGAGAATTAACTACGATAAATGAGACTGTGAGAGTTTGCGAAGGACAAAAAAGCTTGGCCGTGGTCAGTGACAATAAGTACATGATCGCTCTACCAAGTGCCGTTTCATCAGCGCTTTTGTTTCATCCAACTGGGGAAAATGCGAAAGCAATCCATCGTATTCGAGACTGCAATGGAAATCTGCTCTTTTCAATCTCGCTTCACGTTCAACAAAAGGGACACTCGAATAGCCCGTCAGTGGGTGAGAACAAGTCGTTAAAAAATTCTTCTACCAACAAACAACAGTAAATGCGATTTAGGATCAACAAGACACTATTCGAATAGTACTCGATAAATATTCCCTTCGCCGGCGCAATGATTTACACGTCTTGGGAAATTCATATTACGTCGTCCAAGGCAATATGAGTTTCCGAACGCAGTTAAACAATTGTGCTCTAGGAAAGCCATTTATACCGTACTATCCGAGTAAATATTCAACGCGTATTGTTTTCTCTCGAGAATAAACCGGTTAATACGAATAATGCCCTTTTCAGAAGTATTTAATTTGTTACGCGTCGAGAAGAGAGTTAACAACGACAACCGCGAAATTTTCTGTAAGTCACTGTTTTTCTTGTACAAATTCGTTATATCGTTCTGACATCAGCCGTGTAACTTACTTATATTCAGCTATATGGTAAAACAATGTATAAAATTCTACAAAAAAATATGCACTTTCCTCTGAAACTTGAAGGTGAACTTGAAGAAAAAGTTATTCCTGTTACGAATGAAACAGAGCTATTGAGATGGCGAAAAAATGATAATAAAATTACAGCAAAGTCAAACCGATGGAAAATTAATATTTATCTTACGATTGTTCTGTATAGATTTCGTGAATCTGACGGAGGCTTGATTGTAGGCGAACATTGCCGTACGATTGACGAAAGAAATGACTGTTGCGGATGAGGAAAGCTGTCGGAACTGCTACCGTCGAGTTTCCATAGATTTAAACTTACTGATAGTTTATGAATTTATATTAGGATTAGCTAATCAGTCTTGTATTTGAGGCTCATTACGTTCTAAACTCAACTGTATTGCGTTTACTCGTTTATAGAGACTTTTCCTCATCGTCACGGTATCGTTCGACATTATTTTCACGGTGTTTTGACGCTTCAATGATACACGGGTTCGACCTTTTCGTCCGTCATCAATCTTCGACTCTCACTGGACTACGACAGTCTACTTTCTCTCGGTCTACCTTCAAAAGCACTGGCATGCTTCCGAATTTTTATCATTTACCTTCGATCTCTCATTAAATGGAGCGACGTATGTGATTACCTATCGATTAGTTCTGGATCTATATATTTTACAACGTTTAGCACCAAAATACGGCAATTAATTAAACTTCTTAGAGAGTGTAACGTCATGCACTATTCTATTGCACGATTTGCGACCTTGTACTGTACAACTGCCGATTGCACGTTCGATTTTCATCAGTGTATACGCTACGTTTTCAGTCAATGTTGGTTCTCTTTTGGCAGAGTCGTAACGATTGTATAAAAAAGAAAACGATAAAGAGATAATAGGATCTCGTACTCCACGAAACAGATCAAGTTTACATAAACCGTTTGTCTATGTAACGTGCGACCTTGCTCTAAGGTTCCATTAATCTCCATACTGCTAGATTGTCTATATTAAGTATAGAATTCGAAAAAAAGGGTATGGTGCTTTTCAAATCAATGTCGATATGTTTGGAGTAATATACTGATAGCATTACTTCGAAGAACGTGCCTGGATCGAGCCAAAAATTATTAACGTAGCCTATCGACGGACATTCGACGTTTTAAAAAATCTCACCGTCAAAAATATCGTGGTAAACGATTCCTAAGCAACGATGGAGTTCTGATCTTTTTCTTTTCAAACTTATCGTCTATTATGAAGTCATGACATTAGTTGAAAAGGTCCGTACTCACAACTGGAAGGTGGATTCAGAATTTACAAACGAATTACGACATAGAATACAAGATCATTAAAGCAACTTAGGACATCTTAATAAAATATGTATTTACAGATAGGAGGAACGTGGTAATTACTTACGGTATTATTATATATTCATTCTGAATCAACTTCCGTGTATATCATCCAACAAATACCGAACCTACGCTTTTATATCGTTTCGAAGGCTAAAATAATTTGCAAAGTGGCGAGTAGGTGCGACTCGCGTTTTCGAATGAAAAAAAAAGAAATACGGGGAAGTTGTTATGAATAGAGTACCTAATTGCCACTTTGTGTAACATTTGCAAACTCGCCGATAAATTCAACTCATTTCTTAATCATTTAACTCGATACTGCGCATACGGTTGGTACGGGCATAAAAGAATAGTGAATCTTGGTATCGAAAAGTAAACGAAAATATAGTACACGTAATTATAAGTCGACTTAAATTGTTGATACGTTCTTACATACTTTTTAAATGGCTACAAAGAACTCTCATCGTCCCCATGCAGTGCTTCGACAGTCCAGAAGAAACGGGCGACGTCTGCTTCATTCGACAAGCATCATCAGTTCGGTTTCCAATGATTTACATTTCACGTGGTCAACGTCAAAAAAAAGTTGTACCTAGTATTATAAACGTTACATTATGAATACATTGGCCATAATCTCGGGAAATGCGCTGCGATGAATTTAGAGCCGTACTATTTACAATATCTGTGGCTGGAACGCCACGACGGGGAAACGAAAGCGAAATGGAAAAAGGAAACGGAATTAAGACACGCACGGAAATTACTGACGAGCATCACCCAGCAGTTACTCTAAAATCTGTACAATATTCAGGTGATGAAAAGCTTGAAAGTTACCCATCTCTAAATTGGCATGAAAAGAAAAACATTGTGATGTTTAAAATCGAATACGAATAGAACTTGCATTGAGGTAAAAAAAATTTTCATACGCGTAAAAAGAGCTTGCCGTGATGGATTACCAGTTCTTTTTCTTTTCTCAGAAAATTGGTTCTGTGACGCGTTCTGAAACTCACGTGTATCGCCAGAGATGGGATTAAAATTTCCAATGGCCTTCTTTAACCAGTCAAAAACATGAGAGAAACGTCAGAGGACAGCCGAGATATTGGACAACTTTCGAATACTTGAGAGATCATTCATTGAATCATTGGACATTTGAAATAACTACGATTTGAGAGTATACCGCGTGCACTAAGGAAATGCACGGAGTTTGATCCTGTCGTTTTGAGGAAGAAAACCTCGCGAGATTATGTCGTTGCACCACCGATGTAACCGTTGTTCAAGGTTCCCGGTTTGTTAATGTCTTCCGCCGTTGATTTGTCGTCATTGCTCTTCGTCTTCTTGTCGTTAGTGTTGTCCATGTCCACGGCGTCCATGGACAAGAAACTGACGCGCAGAGGAATGGTTTCCTTTCTCTCGGCGATCGACAGGCTCTCCGGACTTCTGTTCTCGTAATCCGGAATGCTTCTGGGCTTCGAGAGACTCGGACTGTCCGAGAACGAAGGTTTGCTGGTACTCTGTGGACTTGTCGATCTGCCTGCCGAAATCTGACTGACGTTGCTGCGGGATTTCGCGGATTTCATACTGTCCTCCGCGAAGGGCAGGTTCAATGTGTCCTTGCTCGACGTCATCGCTGATTCCGCCGACACACCGTCAAAGTCATCGAAACCCGCCTTCAGAGGTATCTTTGAGGAGTTCATGTTGTGGAAAGTCGGTGAGGTTTTGGAATTCTCCCCGTACGAGTCCAAACCGTAGCGAGGGCTTAAGCTATTTTTAATACTCGTTGGATCGAAACTCGCGAAGTCACCGAAGTCCTGCCTCAACGGTGAATCTTCTTCTGCCTCTTTCTCTCTTAAGTCTTGTAGCGTCGCCACTTCTATGTCCCTGAAAATTCAATGAGATTAATTAAATGTGTTTCATGAAATCACAGTTCATGTCTATGTCGAGCAAAATACACTTACTTATAGTTTTGCGGCGAATGGGAACTATTTTGATTTCTTGCTTCGACCCCTTCTGAACTGTGATAAAAACTAACTTTTTCGAAAGCCTCTACGTTGATTTCTGGCAGCAGTATGGTTGTAATGTCAATGAAGGTCGGTCTTCTATTTGCCTTGTGATTCCAGGTCCTTCTCATTAGTTCGTAAAGGGAATCAGGACAATTTTCCGGGCGTTCCATGACCCCACCTTCGATTACGTAACGCAGTACCTAAAGAAAATTTCGAAATGTCATTGAACTGTAGGATAACACAATGTTAATGATTTCGTTGCGTCGTGTAATTACCTGATCGTTAGCCAGGCCTTGGTAGGGTTGCGAGGCTAGAGTTACCATTTCCCACAAAACAATGCCGTAGCTCCAAACATCGGAGAAGCTGGTGAAGACACCGTCTTTCAAGCTTTCAGGCGCCATCCACCTGACGGGCAAAAGTCCCTTCGTGCCTTTCCTGTAGTACTCGGTTTCGTAGACGTCACGAGTCATTCCAAAGTCGCCGATTTTCACGGTGAGATCTTCGGCGACCATGCAATTTCGCGCCGCTAAATCCCTGTGAACGAATTTCTTCGCAGCGAGATACGCCATGCCGTCGGCAATCTCGACCGCCATCTGCAAAATCCTCTTCAATGTTGGCGGTTGCTGCTTGGGCAAATTTTCCAGCTCGTCTGGTCGATGACGACGCAGGTACGTCTTCAAATCCCCGTTCGCCATGAGTTCCATCACCACCAACGTCGGTTGGCCCTGCGACACTACTCCTAACAGTCTGACCACGTGATGCGTATTGAAAGCCCTGCAATGACATTACCATTTGTAAACATTTCGTCCATTCCTCCACACTGACAACTTCTTCCCCATTTCGTTGCGTTACTTACTTCATAACGGACGCCTCGTTGAGGAATTCTATACGTTCCCTGTCTGTGGCATTGTCGTTGACGGTTTTAACCGCGCAGCGTACCTCCGGTTTCCCCTTGACGATGTCCCTAGCGACGCCTTCGTAGACCATGCCGAAGGAACCGTTTCCTAGTTCCCTTAGGAGCTCGATATTCTTGCGAGGAACTTCCCAGTCGTCAGGGACGTAAGCCGCGCTCACGTATTCCGGATTGACCGTCGCGATCAGCCGCATACTCGGTACGTTCCGTCTGTTCTTCCGCCGGCAGACGAAGTACGTGCCGAAGGAGAAGAACAAGAAGATGAGGCACAAAGTCGAGGAAAGGACAATCCAAACCGTCCCGACGGTACTGTACTCTTCGATGTAGAAGTACTGGACTTCCGTGTAGGCGCCATTCCCGGCTAAACTCGTAGCCCGGACCTTCACCGAGTAATTCCCTGGTGGGAGGTCCCGCAGGTAGTACATATTGCCCGCCTCCGTGAAGTTCTGACGAATAATGCACACCACCGTTGCTTTTACCTGTAATGACAATCATTATGACAATAAATTCTTTGCAATGCAAACTAATCCATCCGTCTTGTTATTAAACTCAAGTAATCCTTCCGAGAACAAACTCATATTCTTACGTTTTGAATGTCGACCCTCTTGTATTCTATTTGATACGTGACGATTAAACCGTTAGGTTGGGGCGGTTCGTCCCATCGCAATTTCACCGCTGTCAGACTGTTGTTTCCGCCGATTTTTGTGAGCTTGAAGGAATTCGGGGGGATGTCGTCCGCGTTTTCCAACGGCAAAGTCCGGTAAGTCCGCATGCTTTTCGTCGAGCAATTACTCTGCGAGTCGTTCACCACTTGTTCCCGGCAGGCCTGCACCTCGATGTTGTAAGCCGCGAAATGCCGAAGATTTCTCATGACAAAAGTCAAATTAGTGCTGGGTATTAGAACCTCGAACGCTGTGTACGTGCCGTTGTCAATTTTGTTCACGCTGCTATCATTCGCCTGGACAAAAGGAATACGACAAAACTATAATAATACAGCATCAGTTACAAGTACTCCGTCCAACAGGGAATTCTTTAATTTTAACTGCTTCGATTTAGTGAGTTACTGTTTACGCTTAAGTTTAGATTTTGCCAAAAACAAGAAGAGGGGGAAAATGTTATAAACGAACCTGTGAATTTCGCGTTTGATTGGCGACTTCGCCGGATTTCTGGGCAGCGGATTCGAAGAGGACTTCGGCATCGCGTCGACGTCGACGAGCGTGTTGTCGTCGGACGTAGACCTGATTGTGCAGAGCATCCTCGAAGGCGATGGAAGAAGCAGCTTCCTTTTCTTTCTCGAACGAGTCTTTACGATCCTTGCATTCGCACTGGGCAGCCTTCGGCGCTGTCACCGCGTCCTTCTCCTTCTCTGCTTTTTTCCGTTCCTCCTCGGCCATCACCGATATCGGTTTCTTCTCGGGCAACAACATCGCTGAGAACCGAAATACCATTTTCTTCGTGAAACATTTCAAACAGTTTGACATTTCTACGAGGACTTTACAAATAATTCAACCAAGATCAAAAAAGGTAAACCGAACAGTTCTCTGGCAATTGCCTTGTTCGGCAAAATTGTTAAGAGTACTTACGTTCCTCGCAGTAGTTCCTCTGGGCAAGGAAACTCGGGTCATCCGGTTCCCATCGTCCGACGATACGATAGTGCGTGAGATTGCCGTTCTTCTGTAGAGGCGGGAACCAGGACATGACGAGTTCGTTACTGGCGTTGCTCCAGGTGGTGAGGGCTCGTGGCGCGCTCGGTGCATCGGGGAGGGTGGTAAAATAGTAAACCTTGCTCTGTGCCCCGGACCTTTCCGTGGCGATCGTGTAGGTCTTCACGTAGAAGGCGTACTGCGTGTATGGCTTGAGGTTCGTGAGGATATGGTTAAGGAGGACCGGTTGGTCGGCGGTGCTTGGGTCAACGGGGGAAGGGTTGCTAATTTCCTGGGCGTTAACGTCATCCACTCGCCAACCGTCTCCGCCGCAGGCGTCCCTCCCGTCGTACATGGTGACGTTTTTGTAGGGCGCCTCGATGCAGTAAACGACGTAACCGAGCAAGGACCGGGGATCGTGGTGTTTGAAAGCTTCCCACTCGATGAGGGCGGCCTCGGAGTTCTTCTTTGTCACCCGGGCGGCAATTTCCGTGACGTTGCAGGCAACCTTGTCGCCGTTGCTGTTCGGCGCGACCTCGAGGTCCGTGAATTCCGGAAGACCGGCCTTCTCGCGCATCTTCTCGATCTTATAGAGACAGAGCTTCGGGTTGAAATGAAAGAATATCCTGCCTGATCCTTCGCGCGATAGGATACGAATGGTCGGATGGGTGCTCCAGTCCCAGAGTTCCTGGAGATTCTGATTGTCCAGGACCGCGAGGGTATACTTCCCGTTGTCCAGGGTCTTTCCATGAATCACTCGGAGACTCTTGAAGAAGTTCAACGACACGAGGGGAAAGCTCCGGACGATCTTAAGGTATCCGTCGATTTCCTCGATCATGTTCAAGTTGTCCTCGAGCTCCTTCACGATGTTCTTGCCGCCGCGTATCTGTATTTCCAGGCTTCCCTTGATGTGCGTGCACCCGCGTAACTTCTGTGCCGAGGCGATGCTCTCGACCAAGGCCCCGGTGCATTCCTTGAGACAAGGGCCATCGCACTTGGCGCACGAGGATTTCCCATCCGTCTCGTCGTCCATGTAACCAGCGGGGCACTCGATCACGCAGCTCCCGTTGAAAGGTTTGTACGGATTGTTCTTGACGATGCTGAAGGCCTCGCGGGGCTTCTTCATCCTTCGGCACTCGTCCTCGGAGATGCATCGACGGTTCATGAACTCGTAACTACCGGCCGGACAGTATTTCATGCAACGATGCCCGTCCACCGCTACCTCCCGGCAAACCGAGCATTCCTCATTGCTCGGACCCGTGCAACCGCCCAGGCAGGACGGATGACAGCATTCGCCGTTCTCGTTGCACGTACCGCTCTTACAAATGTCGTCGCAGACTGAAACGTAAGCAAATTTTCCGTCTTTCAACAGCACATCTCAGCGCGAGACACGATTCGTCCGATAAAATAACGCGACCAAACGATCCAGGAGGACACTGAAATCTTAGCTGACGAAAGCAGACACACGTGTCTACCAATATTATCTAAAGTTAGCCCCTGTTATTTCTAATACTTCGAAAAAAGATATGAAATTCCTGACAATTTCATCGGAGTGTTTTGCCTTGTAAATCCCGGTGACCTTCGAGATCGTAGGCTGATCCATGTTTTCCCGCTGTCTGTGTGGGATAATATTTAGGCGCAGAGCCGAGGGACTTTTTCCACAATGATCAGCGGAGTGGTTTGCGGGCAAACAAAGTGAAACGAGCGGGTCGTTTGGTAAGCGGACAAACGTCTCAATCGCATTTCTCCGTAAACAAGCCGGACCACGGTCAGCCGTTCAATGCCAATGGCGATATTGCCGTGCGATGAGAGCCGAGCAGGCCGGAAATAACGCATAAAACTCGGACAGCTGGGTATAAGGCGTCCGTTTAATACATGTACCAACGATATCGTCGTGAGAGGACAATGAGCAAGCACGTGGCCACAAACACACAAGCGCAAATTTCCCGTCTCGTATATTCACCGCAATGACGACAGTTTCGCTGACCGGTCGACTCCGCTTTCACTTTTCATCGGCTGATTTATGCAAATAAACGACACAATGAGACGGTTACCTAACGTTAAACCGTATCTCCTTTCAGCAGAATTCATTTCTTTTTCCGCCCGCAGAAGAAACGTCGCGTTTCGACGAACCGGTTAGATATCGCACAAAGTGCTCCATTTTTCACGGAAGGCAACTCCATTTTTTACTTCGTTTTCCGACAGACGGTATGTGCGTTTTAAGATATTTTTTCAAATACACACGTAGGTGAAATTGTTTCCTGTTAATTCGAAAAATGTAATAGGGACAATCCGTGGCCAAAAAAAAATCACGATGGTAGTGACGTTAGATCTCTTTTCTAATTTTTATACGTTCCTAATAGCGTCACGACGGCGGAATTGAATTTACGCGTGGCACCAGAACACTTCAAAGAATCCGAGGGGGAATATTTCATATCGTAAAAATTTCAACGACCTCCAAACCGACCACTTACATTATTCATACCACTTTACGATTTGGTTCTCCGCTTTGACGATATAGACTGTATTTTATTGGATACTTTGAGTTTCGCATGCAGGTTCAGCTTCGACGTCGTTCACTCGCCGCAAAAGTATAAAAAAAATGAGGGATCACGGCCTTTTCAGGAAACGAGGAAATCGAAAAAAAATTCAAAAGCACAACGGACCTTCATCGTCGAACCAACAGACAAAAAGAATCCATGTGTGTTCTTCGAAACAATAGCAGACTTGAAAAAGACCCATTTTCACTTCGTAAAAAATACGATAGCATATTTCTTTCTGAAAGCTTTAGAACGTTCAGTGGTAATTGAACGAGTTTCGACGAAATACTTGCCGGATGGTAATGAATAAATTATTCCAACTAGTTTGTCGAAAAATGCCCATAATCCGGCATTACTTTCGTCGGCGGACACGATCGCAGCGGTAGGGGCGGAGGGGGAAGGGTGGAGGGTTAGAGGCCGTTTCTTTGGAGGCCGGCAATTTGATCGCGAGCGAAATCAGCGGCTAATATAATCCGCGAATGGCCGGTAATTCGAGGGGAATTAATGAGGCTGGCGTGGAAACGATGCAGCGTGATTAGGCTCGCCCACGCGGTTTATACGCCACCCACGGAGTGTCGATAGGCCGGCACCGAGAGAGTCCATCGTCCGAGACGGTTTCGGCCCTGCCGGGGCCTCTATGGTTTCCACGAGAACGATAAACAAGTCGGCTTCGTGGAAATAAATACGTTGGTCGCGTGCGCGCGACGAGGGTCGCCCACGCGTCCCGGCGCAACTCCCTTCCCCGAGATAATGCGAAAAAGATGACGCCAAAGACAGAGAGAGGGGGGGAGGGGGAGAGTGCTCCTTCCCTTCCCCCGGGATATCCGTCCGTCCGTCCGTCCGTCTGAAATAGTTTCGCCCGCGGAACCGACAGGACAATGAAGCTCCTACGGTTTCCCCCGGCAAATAAACACGGCCGGCCGATGTTTTACGACGATCCCCGGCTGCCGATTTATGTCCAGCGATTTCCAGCCGACTATTTTAGACGGCACTCCGATCCACGAGGAACGGGGGTCGCGGCGACTCTCGAGGGACCGAAAATCATCGTCTGGCTAATTCCCGACGAGCTTCCTGTTTACACGCGCCGCCGGGATCCGCATAGAAAATGCCGACTTGTGTGGTGCTTTCACCAACTTTTACGGAAACTCACGTACGGCCGGGTTTCTATTCCGCTCGGCGTTCGGTTATCGATACTTTCGTAATATGCCGTGAAAGGTATCCGATAACGGAGAGATGGTTACTATGACAATCGAATTAATACTGTCGTTGTGCTATGGACAATATTTCGGTTAATCGCAATATCGATAACTACCGCCCCCAATTTCGTCATGTCCCTCGGATATTAGATTCTTCGATGATGTAACTTACTTCTTTGGCAGTGTTCACGGTTCCAACATAAATTCTCATCGGGTTTCGTCAGTCTCTGTGGGCAGTGCTTGTCACAAATTGGACATCCATTCTTCGGTTTGTTTCCCTGAAAATAATTCACATTCGGTGTTACAAGCCTGAGATAAAGCGATCAAAATATTCAGACTCATTGAATTTATGTACATGATTCCATATTTTGGATCGACGCAATATGCGTAAAAATCATGACGTCTCTAACTGGCAGATTGCTATTATACAAGATTGCTTCAATTATTAATTAAGCTACAATTTGCTCGTTAATGTCGATCGCGATCTGTACTGTATGTCTTTGTAAATTGTGTAAGTGTCGTTTTATCAGGCATTCTCGTCGGCAGAAGAGAAATCGTGATTGCCGCACGGCAATTCCCGATGTCACTCGCGACTTGCCGGTAATTTCTGCGGTAATAACAGCGCGTGTGTCCGCAGGTAAAACCGAAAAAAGCCGCAAATGTGGACTCACGTGGCGAGGGCACGCGAGTGAGGAGGTTGTTTACTTGACGATTTACTCGTGTCAGCGTGAATCACTCAAATAGCGCGTGCACGCAACAAAGAAACATACACGCAGCCACTAAGTCCACAGCTCTATGACGAATTGCCGATCTACATTCCATTCTACCGAGTAACAAGGACTGCTACTCGAAAACACCGTTACCGCTTGACCGTTACTCCAAAAATATAGCCTACGTTTCAGAAACTTCAAAGAAATTTCACACACTTCGCATCGTGTAAGGATGACGCTGTTAATATAGAATTTTTTAACTTCATTCGTAGCACGGAAAAATTACAATACGTAGTGCAGTACAGTCGGTTTTCCTCGCTAGCAAAACAGAGATTATCTTGTCACGAGCGAAATTTTGTTGCCGGCAAGTCAATTATTTTGTTATCGCGACGAACGCTTTGTGAGGGTAATTAACTTATTTTCAGACACGGCGGAAGCCTACAATTTTTGCATTCAGTAGCGACACGTAATAATTATCCTGCACGTTAACTACAATAGTTTAGATGTTTTTCCTTATAGTTTTATTTACTTGTGATCCTTCGGTAATTAGTGTCGCATTATCATCATAAAACCATTACAGTTTTTCGTCCTATCGACCCTACATTTTTCTGCCACAAAGTGGGTACGTGTACTTGAATAAGGAGCGTGGGATTTTGGGTGGTCCAGTTATTGTGGGCGTCATTTCTGGGAATTAAATCGTCGATTCTCCGGCCCTTACGTTGCACACGTGGAACGGATAGACTTGCGTAGATCAGGGTTTTCTCTATCATCGTCGACGTTGTCGTCGTTGTCATCGTCGTCGTCGCGACTTGCACAGGAAGCGGAGGGCGAGGGACGGCGGGTCGTCGTGTACCGCGCGTCACAGCGAAGGTCGAAAAACAAATTGCGAAAGACCGAGTTTATATAGAGTTCGTCGATTCGCGGAACTCCTGCATTCGAATCGTCTTACGGCACTTCTTGTTTATTGGGGACTCAAAGTCCATTTCTAAAACCATCGAGAAAAAAGGAGAATGGCAAATTCTAAGTCGGTGCTAGAAAATAAAACAGAAATTATGATCCGTGTATGTGGCAAGAAGTTTTATAGAGAAGGAGAAACTTTGTTTGTCATGAAATGATGATTTTTCGTTTTATTATCTCGTGGGACAGTGTACACTACGATATACAAATGAATCATACATTTCTGAGGAAACGTTATTAGTCAATGAGACTTCGTTATAACCCATTTCTGTCTCATTCAATAACATTTGAAAATCAGTAATAGTAGCACAAAATATCGTTATTAAATTTACGTAATTGCCATCTTCAGTTGCTGTTTTCTATCTTATCTGACGTTTCTTAGTAATAGTTATAAAAGCTGTATACTTTGTATGAGCATGTTACATTTGAAATCGTATCAGTGGTCGTCTGAAAATTCCATGGCAAAGCGAGTCAACAATCCGGCGTTTCATGCTACATTTATTTCATTTATACCGCCCGTTCAATTTCCTTAATGCACATTATTACGATTAAAAGGCATTTCGGGAAGCTCGCGTGTTCGTTGGAATTCGCCGACAGAATCATCCCGGTCCTTGGCCCGTGTCATTCTGGGAAATGGGAATTAGCGGTAGAAATATTCGGTGAAATTGCCGAGAAAAATTTCGGGACGTCCCTCCCTCGCGTGCAAACCTTTTTTGTTCGACCATTCGACATTCCGCGCGCGATAATGAAGCGATAATAAAATATTTCTTCGCTGTGGGAATATTGTTTACGTCCTTCGAAGATATATTACGGTTAATCGCAGGACATTAGCATTCAGCAACGAGCGACGTCACAAACAGCGATATGCAAGTGTCAGGGCAAACAGCGCCTACGAGTCACTGACTTTCATTATCGTCCTGCTAAAAAATCTAAGTACAAAGATCTTATCCTGCGCCACGTTTATTAGCTTCGACGGATTATGTCATTTTAAATCATAAATAAAGCTGCATCATTTCACATAAATGTCATTTCATTTTTTACCCACACTGACATTACTTTTTTTCAGTACTTATTAACTTCTTCCTCGTTATTGATATTATTTGTCGTACCGCTAGTTCCGTAAACACGAGGGACAATTTATTTTTCTGTTGTTTAGACGACAGCTCACCTGACGTTCGTGTAAAAGAATGGAATTACGCGTACATTCGACGGACGTAAGAAACGCTTGGTTCGCATTACGTTACGTTATCATGTATCCCTTGCCCCGCTTCACTCTTTGTCGATTTACTGTTTATTACCGATTTTATCGGCAGTGTCGACAGTTGCTAAATATAATTTCTTTAGTTGTGCGTTTCGTCCTTCGCCATTCTGCCAACATTTGTTCTCGCGTTACGTTACGTCGATAAATCGACACAAATTCCTTGTTGATAAATATCGATCGACTTTAGGAGCTCTTCTTACGTTCCCAGTCGTCGCTTCTATTTCTGAATAAATATTATGCTATCGGAATTTGCGAGTTCGATCTTCCTACGAGTGCGAACTAGGCATTGCTTGTATTACGCTTTTCCGTCGTACTGGCTCCATGCAGTCGGTTCTTCATTTACATAAGTAACGGGTATTACATGCGAGCCGCTTTACACCGGCCCAAGTGTATCCTTACGAGCGATTTAGCCATTACCGATCGGCTAAACCGTCCATCGATGGCGGTATATGCCGACGATTTACGGTTGAGCGATGCGGTTAGATCGCCGGGGACCAAAAGGCAAAACCCGATCGCGCAACTTATCGGGAAAAACTATGGCGATGAAATCATCATCCCCGATAGGCCAGATCCACGAGTCAATCTCTATCTCGGCGAACGAGAGATCCTTTCTTGCCCGCCGGTAGAGGATCGAACGTCCATACCCGTTATCCAGACCACCGGGAATTTTCGTACGGGATTAATGAAGCACGAAGTCAAGGTTCATGCGAGAAACATCGTGTCATCATTCTTTAGCTTCCAAGTTCTTCAAATGGATTATTGTCGTCAATTTCGAGCTAATGTCGACGACAAATAATAGTTTTCCGATGCTGAAATTAGCCGAGAGATGCCCTCGTGTTTCTAGACCTGTTTACCCCAGTTACTTTCTTTTTGTTCGCTTATTTATTTGACCGAGAATTTAGAGGGGACTCGATTGGCTGAGGTCAGCGGCGCTTTTGCGGGGAATCGCGCGTGTGCGCTCATTGTAAAGTAAATGAAGCAATTTCCAAGCGCTTCCGTCTTGGGTTTCTCGTGTTTTAACAAGCTGGCGACAAGAAAACCTTAGCGCCGTGCCGGCGAGGGCCGCGGACTGTGACGAATCGCACGGGAGCAACGGCTGCAGCCAGCCGCTAAGAAACGGAAGAGCAGAAAAACAGTAAAGAACGGCTTCGCGGTTTATATGCATGTCGGGGGATGCATATTAGAGCGCATAACATTGCAATTAGTGGCGCAACTCGCGCACTCCCTTTGACTTCGTCATTATCGCAATAACTGTCCGGCGGAAATTTATCACAAAACTCCTGCCCCCGCGACGGAAATTTTCATCGTAAATTTTCGGCCTATTCACGCTACGAAATTTTCGGACGAGTCAACACTCTCGGGTTTCGTCGACAGGACGAAATTCTCGACGACATTCTTCCGTCTAAGCTATTTCGTTTCATTATAAACATTTTCGTCACTGGGACGAGCTGTTTGATAGGAAACAAAATTTTGAGAATCAGGCCGACTTTATTCATTGTTTTGAAACACGTGTGTTGGTGAATTCCGTCACTTACCGAAATAACGTGTTCCCCCTTGCCGGCTTTGGCGATGACGTCCCAGTCGACGGTGTCGACGTAACATAGGACGGGATTTTTCTCGAATCGTACAGAGCCCCGCAGGATATCCGTGAGGGAGTGCAGTCCGATTTCCTGCAGGTGCATCATCTCGAAAGCCACGAGGGCGTAATTGATGAACAGGGAATGGCCCCGTATCACCGTGAGGTTCGGGAAAAGATGGCCGACGCTTCGCAGTCCGTTAACTCTGTAAATAAAAAAAGATCAAAGATCCTTTTATCTCACCTTAAATTCATAGAACTAAAATTCCGAAACTTAGTTTCATTCAGCCTCATTTACCATTTACAAGGAAATATTTATTGACCAACGCAGACCTACGTGCCTTCTTGCGAGTTTTTTAAAAATTGTTTATAATTACAGCGTTACATCAATATACTATATTACTACGTTCGCGCTGTTTACTTGGTCTGAAGTGTTATACATGTGTGTGCGAGCGTACGCAAGGCGCGAGTATGAATGGAAGTTGTTTTCTCTTTTTCTCTCTCTCGTTCGCTCACTTTGGGGCTTTCACGAGGCCCTTAAAAACGGACGCGAAGCTCGGATAATAATGACGTAGCCGTCGCAGAAAAGGGGGCCAGTAGCACGACGAGCACGGCAGGAAAAAAGGTCTCGTTAAAAGAAATGCAAGTAAGGAGTGTCGGCTAGCTGAGTTTTGCGAAATTCAATTCTTAACGCCAGCTCCGATTTCCAAGCTAATTCTCCTGACCTTCACGATACCTTTAACACGTACAAATGGAGTTTATCGAACGACAATCGACGAGAAAGTTCGGTTGCCGCGATGAGGTGACCTCAGGAGAAATCTATTTCTTTCCTCCATTATTTCGCTGTTTGTTCGTACGATGCATGAGTCTTACCTATATAATACGAGATAATCAGTAATTTCCACGAGGTCTGGAAACGTAAGATTCGCATATGCCGAGGCGTCGGCATGATCGATCAGCGTGATCTGCACGAAACCCTCCACAACGCGGCATCCTTTAAGTCTCGAGAACTGACTGACGTCGTTCCTGATATCTATCGACTGGCAAACTGCAACAGACAAAACATTTTGGCATTAAATAACACAGGATTAACGGGTTTAACAAACACATCAAATGCATATATGAATTTTCTTCTCTCGAAACGACGAATGGGAGACCTTTGAAAAATGACAAGTGCAATTTCGTTATCCCTAAAACAATCTTTTTGCTCATCACGAATAAATATTAAATCTGTGTACATGTATGATCTTCGCAGGGCATTCTTGCTGTTGGCATTTCTAAGGCTGCTGCTTTGAGATCTTCTAAGTTTTCCACGCAAGGTCAAGGACTTTTCCGCCAATCTGTACAATTTATTTCTTCCCCGCAAGAACAGGAAGTACAACATTTACGCAAAAGTGCTATAACCATCGTCCCCACATAAATATTCCCGAATCACGCGTTAAATGAATTACCCAAAAACTATGATACACGCATTTCTGCGCGTCGCGTTATGCGGGTTTGATAGTAACCCAATTGCTGGCGCGGTAGGCATTGAAAATAAGCGTGCTATCTGTCAGCTGACCGTCGTCGGCCTCTGTCGGTCTGTTTTCGTGGCGAGGCGACAGAGAGCCGGTCGCGTTGATTGTTGCAACGGAACGCGCTAAAAATAAACGGCCGACGAGCCGAGTGGCATTGAAATAAACGCAAGGGCACGAGGAGCGATATCTAGCCGTGCGGGGTAGTGCTCTGACTATTGTCCAGAGATTAAATTCGCGGCGACATCGGCGCCGAACCGAACCGTTCGCCGAGTACGTCGTCATTTTGCGCGAAATCTCGCCGACCGAGAAGATAAAGCGCGAACCTCGGCTTTACGTCGCTCGTTTCGTTCTTGTGCGCGCCCCTTCCCCCTCCACGCAGCGAATAGAGAAAAAATTTGCAAACCTTAAGAACCGAGGGAATTTCGAAAAACCGTATGCATATTAGTCGGTCGTTCTGTTTGCATTTTTTCTCACGATGGTATGATGGACGATCAGCGGAGAATTGCTAGGTATCTGAAACTGGAATGTTGAGCTTGCAACGCGATCGAAGTGATGCAACTTCCAATTAACATTGAAAAAATACTAGGAAATTTGCTTGTGCTTGAACGCTGTAATTATCCTGTCAAATGGTAAACAACTATTGAGACAACTATGTGTAACCTTCTAGCGCGATAAAACAGTGTGAAAATTGCTACATGTATAGGTTCCAATCCGAACGTATAATCTTGCAACTCCGTTGCAACCCTGACACGACTTTGCAACGTTATTCAATGTTGTCTGGGAAACTTTCCACCTGGGAGGCAATTTTCACATTAATCGACGAACGATAAATACAGGCGTTCGCTGATTTGTGTAAATATGTGAGTACACGCGGCTCCATTTTGAAGCGGTAAAAGCCCTGTGGCACGGGCGATTTCTGTATCTGTCTAACCGCATATCGTGAGTACGTATTACTGTGTGCTCACTTCCATTGAGCGCAACGTGAAAACAGAGAGCGGTAGTTACGTCCGTTATTACTGTTAAAAAGAGCTAGAAATGAATAATTGTTTTTAAACTGTCCACTGCTCCAAATCATTCGATGGACTTGCAAAGACACGGTGTGAATATAAAAAAAAAATCAATAATGTAAAAAATGTGTTTGTAATTTCCTCATAAAAGATGACGTGATAGAGCAATAAACGTCCGCCGTGAGAAATTGACGGAATATATTTCTCAGTCTGACTCATCGAATCCTAGAAAGCTGTGACGCATCTACGCATGTTTCTCAAATATCATTCGAATACTTGCCAAATAAGATTTCACGTAATACCAAACGATTAAACGATTTGGTAGAGTAGATTTCGCCTCGTCGGTGTTAATAGGAAGCGAATACTAACCCGCGCGGAGAAATGAATTCAAAATAATGACTTATTTCATGTTCTTGGCTACACAGTTGCTTTGAATACACTTAACTGTCGATTTCTAGCCTGTTGGTAAAAAAAGCCGATAACGGAGTCGAGGAGTTCGACCTCTGTCATCGTAAACCTCGGCGTGATTTGCATTTATTATATTATATTACGATAGGTAGGCAACGTGAGTGGAGTTGAACGGATTTTACGAGCTGGAAAACATCTTCCAAGTCTGCCAATGGTCCATATAAATCCCCGCGATACGACACAACACGTGCTGCCCATTCAGGGAGTCGTTTGATTCGCACCAACGTACATACGTCACTATCCACGTTATTACTTACATGCTCAACCCTTTTGCCCAAACCCCACGCGCCTGCGATCCAGTAAACACGTCCGCAAGATAAAAATTCTGCTAGCAAATCTTCTCATCATTTTTATACCTCAGCAATGTAACGAAATTAAGAACTGTGAGGATTGTGAATTTCAAAAATTTTTACTGCTTTGCTAGTTTGTTGTGGACGATGACAGTGTCCTCTTTTCTGTATCGGGAGGTGGTGTACGTTCACAATGAATTTGCATAGAGACACAATAGGCCGCACACGTCAGGAGAAAGCCATCTCTCCCGCGATGCAAATGGTACGAGCTAGTTTAATGAATTCCATTGGCGTTCGTAGTGCGGGCAAAAGTTGCTTTTAGTTTGCACATTGACGTCACAACAGCACGTGCGATCAGCCGGTCACGTGTCTACGACAATTAATCAGGAAGAACGTTCAATTTCACCGTCTTTCAACGTTTTCCCATTTTTTCCGTGTTTACCTGTTTCCTTGCTTATGCGATTATTGATAAACCGGCAAGGCCTTTTGCCTGCGTACGACCTTAGGCTCATTCGCGTTGAGTCATTTTTTCGAACAATTAATCCACGTCTGAAATTGCCGGCTTATGCCATAAATCACCGAATAAGTTGAAAAAAAGGCGCATGTCCAAAGCCAACGGGATAAGGTCAGTTGCATTCATAACAAATTGCAGGCAGTTACGGTGCTGCACACACGTCACGATTCTCGGCTATCTTTCATAATAGTCGGACGGTTTGTGGTGCCGACGAATTCCATTGCCACGGGGCGAATCTCCTACACGCGTCGCTCATTGTCAGACACGCTCCGACGCCTAATAATTTTCCCAATTTTTTCCCAACAACACTACTGCTCACCTATCCGTTCCCTTTGAAACTTCAATTTTAACAGTAGCCAATTACCGTGCTATTTTTCTTATTTCAGTAAAAAAGAAAGCCGACTAATGATCCTTTCAATTATACCTTTGCGCCATCTTCGTTGGCTTACTCTCGCGCCGAGAAATTGCCAGTCAGGCTCATGCCGATAATTATAATAACAATAATAACAACAACAGTGCATTTCTCAGGAACATACGTGAAAGGTGAATCGACACTTTGCTAACCGATGACGTCTGTTACATGCGCCGCGCAATTACCTTATTATACAACGCGAGTAATAAAGAATCTTCTTCAAATATCAATTAGTACGTACTTTTGATTATCATCGCCGGATCGTAAAACGGAGCCGATTAATGGCCCATAAAATGTTTAGTTTTCTTCGTTAATAGACGTACCACTAAACTTATCAGACGTTTCTTTCTCTACCGGTAATTACTACGTACTTTCCGTTACTGGCGTTTAGCTCGAAAATAATGTAGTATAGTTAATAACGTGAAATAAGGGCAGACGAATGACGTTGGGTTACCGAAGGGCAATTGCTTGGCTGTTAAACTCGTTGGTCGTCGGAAGATGGTGGGATTTGGATGCTGGGTGCCAATGGAAGTCGTCGGTTGGCGCAATTGCTTGGAGTTCCGCGCGAAGGGACAAGCCGGGAGAGATTCGCCGGGCTGCTTAAGAGGTTGCAACGAACGGCGCATTCCAGACGCACTCCTCAAGGTTGCTAGCCGTTCACCCAAAGGCCGAAGCACTCGGATGGCCTACACACCGCGGTCGACGGATACGTGTGTGCTCTATCTATATACGGTTTCTCGTATACAGTCCCCCGCAGAAATTCACCTATCCTGGCTAATCCCCCCGGACGATCGACATTGTCGTCTCTCTCCGCTCCTCGGCCACGTTTTATTATTCAGCAGGAAAACTTCCGACGCAGTCACATGAGCCCTCCTGCGCCAAACTTCTCTCTATAATCGTAACAGCCAAACGCTAAAACTTATAGCTAAGAGCTAATACTTATAAACAACGCACTTTTAATCCTGCCAGGAAAGTCGAGTTTTTCGCTAACTGAAATCGTGTCTTTAACTTCATATCGATATGGCAGACGTTGACAAATATGTGTTAGTTGATGCACCGGCTAAGAGCAATTCAATAATTTTCAAGCGGATTTAATTGACCGTCACTTGCATGATACGATAATCTGAAACGTGTAATTACTTGCATGGGACATTTGCATAAATCGATAGGAAGACGAAAAAATGATTTGCTGCTTGTCAGTATAATGTTAACCATATTTAGATAGCTATCAGAAACTTATGAATCACTAAAAAAAGACGAGATATAATGTTGTTAACAAAGTAATCAGGTAATTTGTTTTCCAGATCCTTCTTTAAAACAGATTTTTCAAATAATTTATGTGTAAAACGAACTCAACAAACAACCTCAAACAACTTAGCAGCATTTATTTTCTCAAACTGCATATTTCAAACCGGTTTTCTGTATCGTTTCTACTTTATTCCTCAAATTATCCGCTATTTGCGTACGATGATTTCCACGAGTTGCAAATGAGAAACGTAAAGCACGTCATGTGTCTATAAATTTCGGCCTTACAACGATATTGCGGTTATTTATTCATAGTTTTCACGTTTAAGCGGACCGTTTGCACATTCCCCGTTCATCAGTTGGCTTCTCCAGAAACGTGCGTTACTTTGTAATTTTACGACGGTGTTTCGCAGCAACTCCTGGCAATATCGATCTACAATTTTCACCTATGGTTTCCTGATACAACGGCGAGACGTAATACGAAACGTCATTCCCATGGCACCGAGGGGGGGAATGACCCCGGGGAAATGTCATCGAAACCGCATCGGCAAAATTGCATCGCCGGGAGACAAAGGATCGGCGATGTAACGCGAGCCAAGCTCGTGTTTTCCATGACTCTTCGCTTAATGCGATCAAATCTAATTATCATTTCTGTCTTGCTGAGTCAACGAAAAAAAAGAAACAAGGGGTAATGAAATTCCTATTAGCTTGCCTCGGTTTTATTTTATACGAACAAGAGTCCATTTTCTTCTATTGCAAATTGCTTTTTAAAATAACGAAACCGCGTAGATCGCATAGTGGTTAATTACATTCTCAGTTGCATCCGGTAAAACCTGTCATCTAATGTGTGAAAGCAATTTTAAGGTAAAACCTCGATTACTATAACCACCATAATTATACGGCCGTCCATTTGCCGGGCATATGTTTATGCGATGGAGTGTACGCGCTCGTATTCTTGGACGAAAAACCGCAAGATACGACTGGTTCGGGTTGCACGCTAACTGCTTTGTATCGTCGACGACACCCACTCCAGCGAACACGGCGACTTGCAGTAGAAACCAAAAGGCAATCCCGAGATTCGAGTTCAACGACAGCTTCGTCTATGCTGCGGACAACAAATTATTCCAACGATTTAACCTGTTCAATAAGTAACGCCATTTTGTCCACTTACTTTCAGTAAAATGTTCAATAAACTGCCCAGGATCGAGGGGATTGATTTTCAATAGGTCTCTAATACTTCTAATAATAGGTCCCTGATATAGGAAATATTTTTCAATCCTCTTCGTGTGTAACAAAAACGAGAAATTCCTATCCCTATTGAAACAGCGGTACAGTTATTACCGAAGATTGGAATTGGCAATGAGTGTTATGGACCTTTCATCAATTGGAGTTTTCGTCGACGGAAAGTAGTCGAAGGTAAACTGCGCACCATCGAATCGGGCAATGTAAGACGTCTTGTGTACTTTGCAGACGCAACGTCCCTTTACTAAGTCGTGTAATATCACTCTCTACTTGGAGAACACCGTTGCTCCTCCGCAGCCATGTTTTATTAATAGACGCCGGGGAAACTTTCGCGTCGTGCTGGTAAACGCGATGTTATTGCAATGCACTAGGGAAAACATTACACTAGCTTAAGACAGCGTTCTTCTACAACGTCATGAATAAGATTAACTCCTTTAAAAGGCACAATTTCGTGCGATTTTTCGTTTATCTCTAAGCGACGACCCAAAGTCTTTGAGTGAAAATCTTGGCAGTTGCTCGATTTTTCTCGATCATGATGAAATAATTTTCATGCGATAGAAGGTGACGAGGTACGTGGGGGTTTAGGATATCGGACGGGAATGTCCGACGTCGCCGATGATTATCCGCGATGTTGAAGCACGTCTCGTGTAGATAATACGATGATGGGGCTTTAATCGAGAACCTTCGTGATGCTGAAGTTTCCCAGCCGTTTTCTGGCAATCGGATTTCCGATATGGGAATTTTCGTGGCGCGGATAGTGTAAGAGCAAATGGGCTCGGTTATGAATCAGGTATGTCGGCTCGGCGAGCGGAGCCTCGCGATAAGCCATTTACTCGTGAAGATCGGCCGGCGATTTCAAGGAAACACCGTGCAAAGCGCATTAAAATTGATGCCTTCTTACACGGGAATTAATGGACGAATCCAGTGGGCCGCTCCCTTGGCCAAGAACATTTACGCTTCGTGCAATATTCCGTGGAAGAGATTCACCTCGAGCTCGATTTTTGCAAAGCACAGACAAGAAATCCTGCCGCGAATCGTTATTTCAAACGATAACCATTTTGCGGAACTGCACAGTACGAGGTAGAATTTGAGGGAATGGGCTACGTTCGACAGTTTCGCCAAACTACGAGACGACGCATTGAGGATTCGGTATGGAATTACGTAGCGGTGAACAGAAGTTTCTCGAGCAAACGGCCTGGAAATTGGCCGAAGGCACCCCGAGCCAGAGCCACGAGACGTTTCGGCCGGACGAAAACGAGGATAATGACCGAATCTCCTAGCCATCTTGACTGTCCGAGACAATGAGAAAATCGAAAATCCAATGGTATTCGCCGTTACCCCAAGCTCGCTGACTCATGAACAAATCAATTGACGATCAACCGAGCTGAAAGCTCGCACATTTCAAGTAAAACGCCCATCTTCACGACCGAAGGAAACCTCGAGAAAGAAACAGAATTCACAAATTTCTATTCTCTGTCTTCAAATCACAAAATTCCATGGGCCTTTAGTGGTATTCTTCATTACAAACTAAAAGCAAAACTTAACCATCACGCTGCGTACTTACATATATTTCCATATATGAATATCGTGGGTAAATAAATATAAAAATAGATAGTTCTAGGTCAGCATGAAAAAATGATTGTAACGCGTTCAAAGACAAAAGGTTAGCCGGGCTATTACGAATTCTAAATGATCCGTAAAATGATCCTTCTGAGAAAGTAAAACTTTTAATATTTTCTTTCTCGTTAACGGAGCATAAAAACCTAAGCATTACTTCGTTATTAGTTCCTACTGAAAGCAAGAACCTAACGAGTTGCACTTTATATATTCCAAATAGTTAAAGCAAGGACATACCAAGTCTCTTCAAACTTTACTCAGGTCGTAATTGCTTTCACAGCATTTTTATAAAATTCTTGGAACCGAAGATCTCGTTAAATGTTTCAAATGTTCGAAATTCTTTGTACCTAATGTGTATCTCCTGGCTGGCGATAAGTAAAGGAAGGATCAAGTGTAAATCGTTAAAAAAAGACGGCGTTGGCGGTGTGGAATCGCGGTAAACGTCGATGACAAAGCTTCCGAAGGACAATGAAACTTGTAAGGCAATTTCGCCGGTGATACTGGGCGGCAGGACGTCTCGTTGGCTTCCTCGCTTTCGCTGTCGGGGTTTTACGACGCGCCAGAGAACCGGCGAAATTGATGAAAGCAGCTGCGCGACCTGCCGAGACGCCGAGGCTTCCTAACGGCCGAGTAAACGACACGGAGATTATATTTATATGACGATCTCGCGCGAGCGCGCGTAAATAAAGCACTCCCCACACGTCCCACGGTCCAGCGACTCTTACGAGTATTCTGTTGCCGTGGAAAGTCATTTTCCTCACTCCGTCGCCGACACAAACATTCAAACGGACCCCAAACGTCTCGTCGTCGTACAATTTTGTTAAGACAGTTTTCACACTGTACTCGATGGTTAAGCTTTTCGACGTTACATACATCATAGGCAAAAAGATGTCTCTGTAAACTTTCCTTCCGTAAATGCTCGCTCACCTCGGACTTGTACATTCGTATGCCTAAACAGAGACATAAATAATGGCAGTCTAGTTGGAAATATATTCATTAGATGCGGAAGCATGAAGACACGTATCAAGACATCATCGTCCGAAGGAGTTTTGAGTACGTTATACATTTTTGGCGATGACTGAACAACGCGAGTCGCTTAACTTCGGGGAAACCCGTTTACGCTATCTTGAGGGACAGTAGATTTACGTCTAGTCGCTTAATTACCCGTGTCATTCGACGGCTTACCTTCCCGACACTACAGTTCTCATCTCGTTGCCAGTGAAGAAAAAACAGGATGGTCCTATAAATCCATCGGTAGGAAATATGACCGAAAGAAATATCCTCTTAAAGACCTCTTCGTATGAAATGTTAGGCAATTACCGACATTTTAAACGGCAGTCAGGAAGAACAGCTTTTTAATGAGTACACCATTTTTTTGCCTCCTTAATTAAAATACTTCCTCCGGGTGCAATTACCGCTCGCGGGGGTAATACGAAAACAAAAAGAGACGGACCGACGAAAGGTTCGGAATTATGGCGTGAAACGCGCCAGCAAATAATTGTTCGTTTATCGTAATTTCCTACTGAAACACGAGCCTAACTGTGTACGTACGTGTGTACGAAGGGGTTCGATCGTAGAAACCTACAGACGCATCTGCCTCCCTCGATGTCGTTAAACGCCCCCCCGGTAGGCAAACCGCGGAATTCAATTAATGGACGGCGCCTGCCAGACGCATTTCACTCTCCTCTTTGTCTTAAACACCGGATTTACCTAATGCGGTGAGCTCGTAAATTTTTGCAACCTGTGAACCACGACGATGAAGACGAAGACTCTTCCAAGGTATTGCAAAAGCTATGTTGGCCGGAGAAGGGTCTTAATTGAAAAAGAAAAATGAATTCTTAGGCACCAAGGAATGTCGTCATAGAAATTTTTCGATATCCCTCATTTCAAAGGATATTCTTATTCTACTTGGACCACGATTTAATTACCGGAACAGCGAAAAATGTCCCGGGGGCAAAATTTTAACACAATGTTTTACGAAACCTCGGATGAAAGAGAGGAGGAGCTCGACAAGTTCTGATTTTGTGTAAATTGATACGTGAGGCTGGATGTTCTCTCGTTTTAACTGCCGTGGCTTTCTCGGCCCTTTGTTCCGGATGCAGACGCGCGTGAAATAATTCATTGGTTCGCAATCGCGTCGGGAAGCGAGGCACGTGCCTTTGCCAAGGAGTTATCTTTCGTTTCGTTAGGCCTCGCCCCGCTAGTACTTTCTCGTCAACTTCTTCGCTCGGTGTTCTAATTCGGTGGGGTTGTTCGCGAGTCGGCTAGCGCACCGCGTCTGCGACGACGACCCGGGGGGGGGGGGAAGGGAAGAAAGAGGAGGACGGGAATAGATAAAACGGGGGCCAGAGAAGTATAGACAGAAGGAGAGAGAGAGGGAGAGGAAACGAGGCTAAGGGGAGGGAGGGCCGAAATTGAGAAAACGAGGGGGATGGAAGGGCGTGGAGTGAGACGGAAGGCGGGGAAAAATGAGAAGGAGAGAGATGGCCCATGGGCGAGAGAAAGGGGATCGGCCTTCTCGAGGCACCGACGAAAAAAGACCAACAGATGAAAACGGAGTAGGTGGGGCGAGGGGAGGAAGGGAAGAGAATCGACCGATGGAGCACATACTCCGCCAGAAAACGGTGAACTCACTATCTCTGCGAAGAACGGGACGATACCCCGCCGATGGCATTCTTTCGATGCATACGTCTCCTTCTCTTCCCCTTTCCTCTCCTCGTCCTTCCTCCTCGCCGACCTCTTCATTACTCCTCGCATCTCGATACGCAGATGCGATTATTCGCCGTTTCGCCTCGCTCGACCGCAAATTTACGCGCCTTTGTTTCGCAGTGCTTCGCTAAGAATTGCCCGCTAATTTCTCCGGGATGCTCTTCCATAGTAATTCATCGGTGGAAATACTGACTTGGTGGCAGGTCCGGATTTTTCTACGCGTTTTTCGGTATAATCGTTTGCGATTTAAGGGCTTAAAAGAAGAACACTGACGTACGAGGCGTGGTTTATTTTCCTTTTTCATCAGCTTGTTAGCGTTCCCAAGCGGGACACAGTTTATGCGAAAACTCATTTAAAGTTAACGACGCTCCTGCGCGACACACTGGATATTAAGGCCGGCCTTATGCGAAAAATCAACAGCTGTTAGAAGCTAAAGCTCGAGCTTAATCGAAACTCGCGTTGTAACGTAAAAGATTCGCCCTCCGCCCATGCGACTTTTCCCGCGGAAACTTTAACTAACTCGTTAAGGACAATGTATAACTGTGTATTAATTTACGGTACTCAACTTCTGAACTAACGACAGGCAGTAGCCGTAAGTTTGTCGAATCGATATAGACGCGTACGAGCAGTTGTCGAGCATTTTATGTGTGTGCCATTAACTCGAAATATAAGTGGGACACGCGCACGTACACTTGCGGTCTGCCGGGTAACGACATTTCGATAGAAATAGTAGCAATAGGATGTTACACTGCACGTAGGATCACGGCTAACCCAAGCAGAAAACTTTTATTTACTAGCTTTCGCTGACTTTTACTTTGGACTCATTCACCTTGAAAAACATTAACGAGTGCACAAAATTCCACGTATAATCGTTGAACAATAATTCTCACGACACGTGGAACGATACCGTGATGTTCAGTAGCATTGACCATATGTTGTTCGTACGAGACGAAAACGTGCGAAAAGCCGGGTAAGGATTATTGGGCATTGTGCTCGACTGCTAAGATACGTGGACACCTTTCCCCTGTGTATATATCGAGCGGTGATTCATGCAGGCACCATGTGATTTATACCGTCAACGGCGCAGTGTGGCCAATAAGTCATCGGCGCACGGCGAATGACAAGTCCCGGGAGGGAAGTCGAATAAACGAGCTTCGGGAATGCGCGTCAGGACGATCGGTACCCTACGAAGGTCCACCTCATAATACGCCCGGATTAATTGCCAATCATTATAGATGTCGACGTCTGCGTCGTAGTCGTCATCGGCGTCAGCTCAGTTATCATCTTCGTTACTGTCATTTCGTTTTCCTTGCAAATCTCCGTGTGTTCGTTCGACAGTACCGATCATCATTGCATTTCGTTTGCTCTTATTACCGTTTCCGGCTATCGCCATTCTGTCGTGTCGTGTCGTGTCGTCGTTCTGTCGTCGTACGACACAATATTGATGAGCATGGCATTTCGGTGGCCCGTCTTGACCGAAACCCATGGGAGCGCGGCCCGTGGGACGACGTTGGTTGCTCGCGATTGACGTCTTGAACTCGTCCCGAACGACATTCCAGAACGTGAATCGCTTACGAACTTCCAACGGCCCATTGTCGTGCCGCCGAACGATGCCCCGATACGCACGAATAAGGGAGTACAGGATCGGCTCGTCAAATTTTTCATTAACAATCTACCTTTCCCATGGGATCGAGAGCCGGGATTCTCCGCTGACGACGACGGTTTCTCGTTAGTCATTGCAAAAATTCCGTTAAAAAAATCATCGTGCCACATCGAAAAATCCAATACTCTTTAATTCTCATGGACATTTGTCTCGCGTAGTTCAACAAAATACGCGGTTAAGAATGTCCTTCTTATACGTAATATTTCGCTCGATAAACCTCTCCAAACTGTGCTCACTAAAATTAACAATCGCTGGGTATAGCAGAAACGGATACATATCTAGTTCATTCCCCGTTGGTTCCCAGTATATACGCACACAATCGTATCGGTCGGAGAATTCGCGAGCTGTATTACGTATAAACCACACAGACACGATAAACCATGGAATCGGATCGTATTATTCCGTTTGCGACATGTTTCGAACGCACGAGTGCATGCTGTGCACGGCTTTACTTGTTTCTGAATCGCCAAAGCGAAAGGGGTCAAATCAACCTTTATTTCGGATGTAGTAACTTACATGCTTGGCCAAAACATTCTATTTCATCATCGAGTGGATTGCATGACTCCATAGGAAATCCTATTTCCAATACGGTAACGTATTTGTTGAAGCCAGTAGAAGAGTAACAGAAAATACGAGAAATGAATTCTTACAGGTCTCTTAGTTTATGATTTAGTTGTCATATTTATTGGGAATGTCAATATCTATGCTGAATATATTATGTTCGGCTAATTCCTACGTCGACGAAAGCAAATGTATTGTTATGGAAAGTATTTGACGAGACATGTGTATACATTTGTTTGTTTGGAAATTTGTTTAGCATGCAAATCGTTGGTACATGAATTTTGAGTACCTCCAGTCAATAGGAAAGACGAGAACTGTATCTACTTTGCTGTCAATTTGCGAACATTCAAAACCATTGCTTACTATGAATCGTGTTATTCAATATTTTCTAAGTACACGGTTAAGTGATTTAAGTAAAATTTTCTGCCGGGAAAAAGCGTAAATATTCCGAGCGGTCGCGCGGTGGCTCAACTGACGTATATACGGCAACTGAATTAACCGACAGACATTTCAGTGCGAGAGACCATGCTGGATTTAATCCGTTTAACGCCAGGGACGATTCCTTGTTTTCGCCGTTGTATCCACTCGGAAACTGTCCGGGGAGTCATTTATGAATCGCTTAATCGCAAAGTGAAAAGCTTCTCGCTAGACTGCGGCTTTAAAGGGCCCTTTCCCCGCCATTTTCCGCCTTCCTCTCGTATCTGCAAAGCCAATTCGCGGCTTATACCGTCCCACCGGGATTCGTAAAAATATTTACGAAATATCCAGCTAAATATACCGAGACCGCGAGAACTCTTGAGCAAACGATAAACTAAGCCATTGACAATCGAACAATTTCTTTCCCACTTCTCGAAAGGTTCGGGAAACTTTGTGTTTTGCGTTCCAGGCAAATCTGTCGAATAAATCTGAGGAATTCAATGTACAAAACGGGAAGAGAGGAGGCAGAAGGAGAAGAAGAAGCGCTTAAACAAGCCAGGCGAGTGGGAATAATGCTGCTGGCGAGTAACAAACGGCGCGAGGGCGAGGGTTAGTGCTTAATTGCCAAGTTTCACATCCATACTGGACGGACGGTGATAATACAGTTTCGAAACTGCCAGGCCAGCAGGAGGACGGCGACGACGAGTACGTTGGCGTCGTCGAGGATGATGGGAATTCGAGCGAATGCGCGTACAAAGCCATGAACCTCCTCCGCCAATCATATCACGGGCCATTAACTTTACTTCCCGAGAATCGGGACAATAAGGACATTCCGCTGGCCAATAATGCCATACTCGCCCCAATCCTCTAATTACTACACCCTTTTTTTATGAACTGCCAACAATATTTTCCTGTTCTACAAAAACAATATTCATCGCTAACGAAATTGCGCATCGTACAATCGATATTCCGATGTTTTTACCCGTGTGCGGAAGTATTATTGCATTATTTAAACACAGTGTACCTTGTGTCGCGTTAAAAGGAAAAAAGCAAGAAATCACGTCGCGCTCATTAATAAATCTGAATAACGGTGTCATTTATAAAATGAATTGTCATTAACTTCTCCACACGAGGGGCATTCTCCGGTTGGTGGTGAACCGTGAAGAATGACGGCATTCCGTTGGTCAATAAAGCTGCAGTTCATCCTACAGAGAGACACGTATATGTCACGTAATACGTGCACAATGCTACAGTCGATGATATCGTTCTGTGACGTAAGAGCAAACGGGACAAATGAGCGCCATTTAATTGACCCGCGAGAGTCGCGCTCACCAACCGGAAAACGTCATATTCCTTTGTCCACAATTTCCTTATCCATCGTTGACCTTTGAGGGACAAAAAAACGCGACAAAAATATTTCCCAACGGATTTGCCAGAGGTGAAACTTTCGATTGGATCACGAGTTATCGTACGTTCTGCTTAAACAGGATAGTTTAATTAAGCGCATTAAGAATTGCGTTCGGTTGATAGTCTACGGCGGTATCTAAATTTCTTCCGCTGTGGAGGGAGGGAGACAATTTCTTCCCTGGAAACTCGGCGAATGCGGTCGGAATGCAGCGGAGTCGACTATCTCCGTGCACTCGACGGGGTACGGGGCGAGGGGGCGGGGGGGAATCGCGGGGTGAAGAAACGCGGGTGGCTGGCATGCGAGCGCAGGGAGCTTTCCGAACGTGTAGTCGTTATCACGAATGGTTTTATATTCCATTCACGGCGAGCTGCTCACCCGCCGCGGATTCTCGGTAGGTAACAGATTCGCCTAGCCGTTTCGTCTGTCTCCGCGTGGCGATACCGCTCGATGATGTCTTCGTCCGCTTATCGATCCTTCTGTTCGCCGAGGGGGTCTCCTGAGCAGGTAGATTTTCGGCGACCCCTCGCGCTTCGACGGTCATTTCCTTTCATTGGTCCGAAGGAACACATCCGGACCGAGGAGAACCGTAAAACCCTCACCTTAATGCTACTCTCCCCGTTAAAACTTAGGTCCGGTATTTTCGACGAAGAACGGCAATGTCGTTAAGAATCCGCGACATTAAACATTCCCCTCGGACAAAAGTAAGAATCACTCCGATTGGAATATGGTTCAATGTAATTCGGCCGTTCGCCGTGCAAGAATTCCGGATAAATTCTTAAGTAATTGCGGCTATTCCGCCGTTGGAACACCGGCTGGATGGAGATTACTTGCCAAGCTTCGTGGCTGGCTGAAGATAATTCCAGCGACGGGTCACCCCCTCGTTTTATCGTCCTCGACAACGACGACGAAGATGACTTTTGACAGCCGCCGTTGCCTCTTTTAGCCGGCGCTTAGCGCTCGTTTTATACCGGCCCGACAGCTCAGCAAGTTCCTTCGACGTACTGTCCGTTAAGGATATTGCTGTTGACAATCGATTAGACGCGCAGCCTTCTTGTTCGAAATACTTAAGGAACTTCGGTGTTCGAACAATGATACAAGACATTATCGCAAACTGCCAGTAACGAGGACAAACTGCTTCGCTGTTCTTTCGTCGCTTCTCCTATTTGCAAGAATTTTTCATCCACGGAAATGCCAATTTTTCGTCGACATGAGGTCCGGAGAATTCGACAACGTTCCTTTGGGTTTTGTCTCTTTGTTTGGAAGAAAGCTGACACGCAGAACCGACGTCGTGGCTTCAATTGTGGAAATCGTTGTTCAAGCGACGATAATGCGCTGTTGTTAGACGCACAACGTAGTAATGCATAGAAACCGGACGAGGCCGTTCCGTCTGCGCAATGAAATAATGTCAGCCTAGACCCTAGACCTTTTGTCACTTATCCATAGCTACGATGGTCAGTGTAACTCGGGCAAACGGTGTATCTGTACCGTCATATGGCATTTCCGCGTCCGAAATCTATTTTTTCCCGCATAAACTCTTCATTAAACCGACAAATTTCGCGAATGAAATCACCGATAAATCCAAATGACACATTATTCAGCGAAATGGATAGAAAATATTAACGTCGCGTGGCAATGATTCGTTAAAACTTTGATAATCTTATCGATTGGCCGATCGATAACATCACGAAAGACAAACGAGTTCTTTTAATGAACATAATCCTTTGCACGTACCCGCGCACGTTCCACTTCAAATAAATGCGAGTAACTCCGCGGGGCTACTGTTAAAATTGCAATTAGCGACAAGACCAACTTTCCATGGCGCTTTAATAGCCTTCGTTATTGCTACGCGCACGGTGCATCGAGGTAAAAGCTTAAACGTGCTCAACTCAGCAGCGACGGGTAAACCAGAGGAAGTTGGGCCAACGAAATCCATTTAAATAGTTGGCCATATTTTTCGAGAGCAGAGAACTGTCTTATCGGCAAGTCCGCGTTGATTGTAAGAATTGTAAATAAGACTGACCTTTGCCGCCTATGGGGGGTCTGCGTGGAACATCCGCTAGAGCCGGCAGGAAGAGAGCCAATAGGAACACGAGAGTCCAGCCGAGTCTCCATCTGGCCGGGGAAGTGGCGGAAAGCGTGCATCTTGAGCGGCAGCAGTCTTCGAGTCCTCTTTGAAAATGTCCAAGCGCAGGAATCCCCTCGTTCCACCGCACAACACTTGACGCACACCTCGCGGACGTTTCCGCGCGGATTCCCCTAGCCGCCATTGATGTCCTGTCCGCGCCGGTAGGGAAAACTCGCGCGGAGACCGTCGAGTCGTCGGGTTTCGCGCTCGGCCAACGACTTGGCCGAGTTTCCTTGGGTTCACCGGTCATCGCCGAGGACGAAGCTTGGAGTCGCTCGCAGACGTCGCACCTCGTCGGGGTCGGCGAGCTTCGGAAACCTGAAGATGACGAGCAGCAGGTCGGCCAGGTCCCGTGGGAAGACGAGGAGCAGTCTGTCCAAGTCGACGAAATATTCTCGCAGCTCGAGAACGTGGTCAAACTTGAGGGTGTTGACCTTTTGACCTGGTCCCAAGGTAAATTCCGACAATGGTGTCCCTCGGAGGAGTGGGTTGCCAAGGCCATGAGGTCCGGTGGTTGGTCCATCGAGCAGCGGGGATGATCCTCCTTTCCCTCGTCTAGGACTGTGCTGTTGCTGTTGCCGCGTAAACTGCGTAAGCTACACGACGGCCGCATCTTCTTGCCGTACGTGCGCTCTCCAGGACGTTTCCCTACTGTCCCGACGTGTGCTTTGTTCTCAGCTCTGGCCGCGATCGAAGCTTGACAATATCAAACCAACAAGATGGGAGGGAGGGGGGGGGCGGATAAAGCGACAGAGCGACGACTCGTCGGACGTATTTCGTTAGACACCGAGAAACCTGTGTCAGTGGATCTGAAAATACCAATCGTTAACCATCGGCCGCTGGCTCCAATTCATCCTGGATTTCCTATTTGGCTGACTGTCCCCTACTTTCCTCGTGTCAACGATTCCAATCCTCTGAGATATCGGCGGCGTGTCGATACACTCCCTGCCTACTTCCTACCTTATGCCCAATGGGGGGGGGATAGGTATCTTGACCGCGTTTCCACTCCCTTCCTCTCCCAATGCCGGAGGATCTTTTCCCTGACGGTTGGGACGTTTGTTTCGTCGCTAATGCTCCTCAGTGCGGTTCGATGACGCCTTATGAAGCCGCCTCTTGACGTAAGCCGCCGTCTCGCTGGGCGTCGTTGGCTGTATTGCCGTAACGCGCTACCAGGAGACAAAGGGAGGAAGGAGAACAACGTCGACGGGGGGGGAGGTGGAAGGTGGGAAGAACGGCGATGGTGCCGATGTACGACTCTGCCGCACTGTTTGCTGCTAATCCAGGTCCCTTCACTCTCCTTTCCTCTCTCTCACTCTCTCTCTCTCTCTCTGTATGTCTGTCTGTCCCTCTTTCGCTCTCGTTCTCCTTGTCTCTGCTCGTCGTTTCTCCGGGTTACCTTCCTTCCGGTGTGGATCCGGACAGATTCGTCGTCACGTCACGTGCATCTTTCCCTGGCAATCTCCGACTTCGCGGATCTTCCGTTTGGCCGTGTTTTTTCCTTCCCCCTTTAACCTCGGCGAGGCTGGTGAGCCGCTTGACCAATGTCCGCTGTCGACTCACGACGGCATCGTCGAAACGTCTTACCCGATGACTTCTCCATCGGAAAAACCGCAGGAAACTCGCCCTTCGATCGCCGGAAATTCCCCCTTCCGACTGTTAGCCGCTCTTCGCCTGCGTTTCCGGCTCTTCAAGGTCATGCCACGTCGCCAAAACAACGCAGACAATTCCCTCCCCTATCCCCGCTAGTGCTAGTCCTTCCCCTCTTCTTCCTCTTCGCATCAAACCGGGGGGTTTATGTTTTTCGTATCCTCGTAATCAGCTGGATTTCCTCAGCTTCGTGATCGACCGGCATTCTGAAATCAGGAAGATGGACCTCTGAAAAACGTCCTTCGGCAAGAAAGCCAATAGGAAACCTGCATTTATCGATACACTAAATTCTCACGTACGTTCTTCAGGAACGATGTTTCAAACTTTTACATGAAAATTCATGAAAAATGTGTACAAACATTGCGACTGGGTCGATTATTGTTTGGATGCCCTTGGGGACAAATTTCGTGCAACAAATTTTAATTTCATAATGGGACATGGAATCCTGGGCTAATGTAATTATCAATTCCATTAAACCGTGTAACCAACGTCGATACCCATCGCCGGCGTTACACGCTTGAAATCTGAGCATCACACACACACACACAACATGCACATATATATCTCATCGACGTAGTTCGTAAATCAATCGAGCTTCCAAGTAATGCCCCGTTCCTGTGGCATATCGAGCGGGCTCGCGTCTGTGCGTGCGGCCGAAGCACCGTCGATATTTTCCGCAGAAATCCAATCTGTTTGTCAATCTGGTAAATAGGCTTTCGGGGGCAGGCACCGCTACTCAATCGGCCCGGCGAAATACCCAGTGTATTTCCCGGCAAGGAGAAAACGCCACTTTTTTTTCCTCACCCGACATTTTTCACGCGGACCGGAGAAATCCATCAAAATTTCACGGGTCCACTGGAATCCCTGCCCACCCCACGAGTCCCGCGTGTTTTTATTACCGACCGAGCGCTAACTCGGAGAAACGCGCAACGCGTTGTCTAAACGCTGTTAATTGAGCTATTAAACGAATCACCGCGGCGATCTAACGAGCCGTGCTACGATTACGTCGCAATGCGATCGACGAACGAGAAACTCAGACGACTCCCCAGAGAATTGCCCATCGTTGTCAAAAGTTCGAAATAACTGTGACAATTCCATCCTTTATTGCTCCATTAAAGAATCGACAAATATGAATTATATATTCACGATCTAAACAGCGACAATTGAACTTTTTGTGGCCCAAAACTAATGTTATCCAATCATTTATTCTCTCTACTTTCGTAGTTTATAATCTTTCGTCGGCTTGCCGCTTATCAATATAATTAGGCGGGTTGGGGTGCATTTTTTTGGTTTCCCTTGGAACGTTCCCGTGGGTCCATCGTCCCCCGGTGTTAATTGTGTGCGTTGCTCTTTGAAGAGCGGACTTTCAAAGGCAATATTCGGGAAACGGGGAGCGATGGACGTCGGTGGTGGTGGCGCGTTATCAGCGCCGTTGCCGACGTTGGTTTCCGAGCTTTAACGTTGTGAAACTGGCAGACGGGCCGGGCAAACGGTGCTTTTCATTATGCGGAAAGCTACACGAACCCTCATAATCCCCCGTGTCCGCTGCCACTGCTTCGCTATACAACCTGTCGGTTTCTTTGTTCTCCGCGTGTGTCTTTGTTCTCCAAGCTCCATCTTTTTATCCAAGCACTTTGCCAAGCGGGAAGCACGCCTCATCGGTTCTCCATTTCAGCGAAATTTATTATCATCCTTCCACGCGATTCTTTCGCTCCGGACAACCCAATTCTTACATGCGGCGTAAATCTATTATTCGTCCTACAAGGTTAACAAACATGTCGGAATGAGGGGGCCTCGTGGGACTTGAAATCCGTGCTCCTCTGTGTACGGGTAGTAAACAAAAGAATATAGGAAAGCGGCAAATAATGCGTGTTATTGCATTACGTATTCAATGGCACCGGTTCGGCCGCACGTAGAAAACGTTGCTGGTTAAATACGAATGGGCTATTAAGCCCCGAGACTTCCGTACGGCGCTCGGACGATAATTTATACGTTTTCTCCGCGGCTTTTCCCACGTTTAAAATGTTTACACGACGGTGGCCCGGTATTTCCATTCACGCCGGCGGTTTCTCACGATCGCGCGCAATAGCCCGGCATCTACTACGCGCGTGCATCGTTCGCGTGCTGACGCGTAAAACGCCGCGCGAGAACGTGCGTGCGTACGTGCCGATAATTGTATTCGGCCGTAAGTAATTCGACAAACAACCGATTCGAACAAATAAGCCAACCGACGGACGGAAAGACCGACGCTTTATGCCAATCCCGATCTTCGACGCGCACCTTTTACCACTTACAACTCCCCCTCCCCTTCATGTTTTACCAGTACAAACGACCGTGTACATTATTTATGGCGTTACACGCAGCTTCAAAGAAAATATTCAGTAAGCCGGGCGAGGGCAAGGGCGTTCACTGAAAATAAATAACTGCCGTTGAAAAAGTTGCGGTTTAATTTTGTATTTATTCAGTAGACGGGAGAATAATGAGGGGGAGGAGGAGAAAATCGAAAGATTGACTATCGTCGAACGTCGACCGTCTCTGTACAAACAATACCGAGAAGAGAAACCTCCAATTAATGAGAGGTTAAATCGGTTCACGCTCGTTTAAAGAGTTGTGGACAGGGGGGGAGGGGGCAGGGGGGGGAAGTAAAATAGACGGCCCTTAAGTAAGCTCGAAAACAAAATTTCCGTCTACCGACCGGCCGTTGAGTCACGTTTTAACCTGCGTGATTTAATTAAACGTAGATTTTTCTTAATAACGAGCAATAATTGATTTATTGCGTTTAAAGGGGTCGACCAGTGGCGCCGGCTACGTAGACAGGCCGATTAAATCCCCGCAACAATGTGCCTTGCTGACAAACAACACGCAACGAGGAAGACTGTAATGGTATTCGGCGAATCTACGTCTTCTCATTTGCCATTAACAGATTTTCTTCGAAGGGAAAAAAAGGATCGATTTTTCGCGATATAAAACGAGAAAAATTAACTGATGTTGCGTGAGAAGCAATGAAAAAAGTAAAAATAATTGTTTATTCCTTCGGCAAATTACGACGGATTATTATTCATAATCTTTTTGTGTACACTTTACAAAACGTGTGGTTATGCAGTTTACGGTATAATTACGTGATGTAAAGTGAAACGAAACTGCTCGGGACATCGCACTGAACTGTGAAATCGAATGACGCAGAACCATAGTCACAGGTACTGGACTTGCGGTGTGCAAGTATCGGGCGCCGTTCCCTTGTAAGTTAAAATGTACTCCTTGGAATTTTAATTAAGCAACTTCTTACGTGGGATTACGCGCGGTAAATGAAATTTCCCAGTACTGGGCGCTTTCCGGGAAGATTAATTTTCCCCGCGGACGATGATAACTGGAAAAACTTAGGTATAACTTCGCACTTGTTACATCAACGGCAAGACCGGGATTAATGCTGCGCGAGATTAATGTGCTACGTGTGTGCCTGACTTGTATTACACCATTGACCTACTAACTGCAACCCTCGTCAATGAAAATCACCCTCAACCTTTTTTTTCGGCCGTTAGGGACCCGCCGGAAATAACCGTCAACAAAAATTCCCATTAACGCTAAGTCCTCAGCTCTTTAGAACCGCCATTACGGACTTTCCTACCTAATTTCCGGTTTTTGCGAAACCCAACAACGCCATTCGCCAACTTCTCGTGATTTTCAACGTTAAGAAAAATACGAGACAAGCTGAATTTCCCACGCATTTCCACACCGGCAAAAGAAGTGCCTTGCAGCAGTAACGGCAAAAAGGGATCCAACGCTGATGAAACCGATGCTGTTAATGACTGCAATGTAAAGAACGGGTTTAAAAGGTTTCGTTTCAGTCAGTCGTGAGAATAATGAGCGTTCCGGAAAGACTTCCGTTGGTGATGACATTTAAAACAAAGACACTAATCCGTCCAACAATAATATAATATTCAAGGGCATCGTCCCTTTTTCCTTTGTTTTTCAACTTCAATGACAATCGCTGAATAAACGTTAACTTCACGTTAACATCTTTTGTGTTTAAAATACTCCGAAGAAGGCTAAATTTGGATTGTATTAGGGTCAGTTGGACTAAAATGTGAATGGTATTATTAGTAACGGAAAGCTTTTCTGTCCTCTGTTATTTCCGGTTGCTCTGCCCTACTGAAGGGTCGTTTCCACGGATAGTAAGGATTGAAGTACCGAAATTAGATCGGTGATAATATTGTAAATATAGAACTGAGAATGCACTTTCCCCTTCCGTTCAAACAGAAAAATCCAATACATTATTACAGTTTGTACCATAAAACTTTCGTTACTGAATGATACTGTTTTGCGTTTGTTCCACATGACAAGACGTTTGTAATTTATGATGACATTAAATATATGCACGCGTACAGCGCAAACACTGATTAATTATAAATTCGAATTGTTACGGTCTACTGAAAGGAAACATGAATTATAATACATTTCTGTATTCATACTCATGCAAACATTTTAATATCCCGCGCATCATTTTCCATCTCTGAGCGATTAAAATGAATAATGCAACTTCTAAACTAATTGTAAATCACCTGTAAACTTATTAATCAGCATCGCGGCAGATAATTATTCAGCGTTAAACGTTATCATTAACGACACTCCGAAAAGTAACGTGTACCAGACGTACAATATTCCACGTTTCTCGGCACGAGATGCACCATTTGCGCGCCATGCGATTACGTAACACAGCAACGGCCAATGGAATAAAATACGTCGGGTACGAGTGCGCTGGATATTCGGCCATTGAAATAAAGAGCACCGGCGATGGCGAACGGGAACGGAAAGCCGTGTAGCTGGCCGAGGCGAAAATCGGCCCGTGTTTTCGCCCCGGCGAAATGGATGCTGCCGATAAATGCTGGAAGTGGAAACGGTAATCGAGGCGAGTCAGGAGACGATGGAAGTCGAGTAGAGGGACGGGAGAGGGGAGGCGAAACTGCAGGTCGATGTAGGCTTCATTCAGCAAACGGCCACGTCCTGATAGCGCGTATACAAAGCGCGCCGAGTTCTCGCCGGTTTAATGAAGAACGTCGCCGATAGCGGCGGACGCGGGGCTCAATGAATTGCCCTAAAAAGCCTTTTGCCGGGCGCTTTGCCCACGCATCAAAGCGTAATTACTCCACGTCAAGGCGCCCCGTACCGCGCAAACATCGTGTAACTCAGGTCCCAAAAAATGTTCAGCGACTCACCGTCGAAAGGAAACGCATTCGTTTGCACGGGAATTACGGATTCATTTTGCTAAGTCCGAAAGAAGGAAATTCGGTCTGTGCAATTGGTCGGCGTTGAGGGTATCGCTTTCATTGGCCGAGTGTAAACGCGGGAGAGACGTAAACGCTGGGAGTAATTTGCCGGAGGACCGAGTGATTTGCCAACACGGCGCCAGTGGGCTTTAAAGGGTGCAGAGAGGTGAAAAAGTGCAAAGCGTGAGGGTCGATTAGCAACTTCATTCAGCGGAAAAGGCCGTACACGTTCTACTACGAGGCGCCTGTGATCTACTACTCCACCTATAATTCAAGGACAGGGTGCATGACCTAAAAGCCGACTAAATATCTCGACGCAGTGTGCAAACGCCCTTCGCCCTGAAATTCGGCCAGACGCCCGGCAAATGAATTGCCGGCTCTCTCGCGCAAGCCGTCAAACTTTACAGGAAAGAAAAAAATAGGAATGACGCTTGAAAAAAATGGCCAATTTTTCGTCGTGATAAAATTATGCGAAGTCCTTTCCGGCGACCATCGAACGGTCTACGGGGAATTGATTAGGGACGTGCGCGTTGTTGGGGATTACCGCGAGAATTCTGCCTACAGTTGGGTTCGTACAAAAGGCTGAATAATGCGCGGCACTGAGAGTGCCATTGCCGACGTGCGTAATGACCTTAAAGGCCGTGTCATGGCCGAGCGTCGGGCAAACGTGCGTTTCTCAGCGTGACAGGAAGCTCGCCGTTCCGGAAGTTACCGGCAGCATCGACTCTTTATCGCTTATAAGGAAATCACATGGTCTGCTGAAACTTCCACACGCGTAATATTATCGTCACGTAAGAAACGAGAGGACAATGACTGGCGTTAAAATGAATCGATAAACCAGGGGCAGAGATTAGGTGGTAGTTGAAGTTTTGAGCAAACGGAATGAAGAGGATCGCTCGGAAAGAGGAGTCAGCCGGAGTAACGTAAATCCCGGGGATCGTATTGCCGGAAAGTTTGCAGGCAGAAGTCGATGAATCACGTGGACGTGGCATTAACGTCGTTTCGCGCGAGATGTACGCGGTTGAGCGGTGATCGTAACGAGTACGTAGGGGCCGGTATATATTAGCGTAATGAGAGGGGCACGGAGGAAGCACGGAGGAAGCACGGTCCGTTTAATATCGATCGATTTGTTGTATACGGGCCAAGAGGGGAAGGGTAGGGAAGTGAGGCTGTGGCCAACGTCGAGGATTCGCGAATCGACCGATCAACGACGCCCCAGGAGGAACGTTCGACGTTCCACGAAACACACCGTCCCCGCCAATTGTTGTACGCGTCGTCGGCCAGAGGAGGACCAAAGGGGGGGAAGGGAAACCCGGAGGGACGGGCCAGGCGAAGGACCTCGGCACGACGTCGATGCCAACGTCGTTTCGCGTCCATTTCCAACCGTTTCCTACCTTCCCCGACTTTACCGCATACACGGTGTCGCAAAGAAATCTATCCCCTCGCCAATGGCCAAGAAATACCGTGCTCACTTTATGTGATACTCGCGATTCAAACGCTTCATCAAGTTACCAAATAATCGGGGCATAAATAAATACAAATTTCAGTTAATTGTCTATCGGTGCAGAGGTTTTTGAACAATGTTTTAAGCGAGTGAGATACGTGACAGTGCGAGGAATTTCTGTTTGGTAGATTTACTTGAACGTACGCGCGTAGTTTTTCCACACCGTCATTCTCCCCTCGGTGCTTTTCACCTTTGAGGAGAGTAGAATCGAAATGAATGGGAGACGATGGTCGATATTCCTTCCTCGGCATACACGTTGCCCCCCCTCTCCTTCCGTCCGTGCGCCCCTATTATATTTCTCCTCCCGTTTTATCGTCCCTTTCCAACCTTCTCCTCGAGCATACGTGTTTCGCTCTCAACTTTCTCCCTCCCTCTCTCTCCTTCTGTCATCCTTTTCCTTTGCCTTTCCTGCGACCCTCGTCTGTTTCCCGTGCTGGCTTTTCCGCGCTACCCCCGACCAATCGTCGGCGAGAACGGCGCAGGCTCGTTGCAAGCTGCACGTACTGTTCGGAGCTCGGAAGAATGCCTGAGAAAACTCCAATGCCAAGGGGAGCGAACTTTCAATATGGCCAAGCGTCGTCATTGCCTCGACAATGTCCAATAATATCGCAGCGCATCAACAATCACGAGAAAATACGATATTCGAGTACGAAATTAAAAAAAAAAAGGTTGACAATTTTGTAAGATGTCAATTTTTAATCGAGTTATCGTTGTCCATGATTTGAACGATGACAACCATGTCTTCGATGACGGCTAACAGGTCTTAAACTGCACAGCCAATCTACCGGGTACAGTGGCTCACGTCACGAGTGCATTCTTTCCATTTTCCAACAACGGACGTAGTAGTGCATACTCGAGTGCAGTCCGCATTCACGAATACCTGAGCGTCGTTCTGCTACTGTTACTGCACGGGGAAACGGCGACGTACCGATGACGAGTGGTTTCTCCTTCTACTATTCCCCCGCTTCGTCATTCCCTCTCCTCTTCCCCACCCCGCCCATCAGAACGTACGTAGGTACTACGACTCCTCTCGTGCTCGTCCTCCTCGTCTATTTCGGTCCTCCCTATCCGCCTTCCCCTCCTCCGCGGGCTTTATTTTTAGTCCTACATGCGTTTTGTCACCTATACCGTGCATACGTTTATACTGTCCCCAGGGCGGTCTCGGTAGATGAGAAATCGTGTATCACGACTACCACGCGTTGTCCCGACGCTACGATGTTTTCCACAATTCATGATTTAACGTTTGACAATTCCAATGGATCGTAACTCACTGTCCTTGTTTATCACCAAAGTCAATACCTAAGAGCTACCCTAGAATCTCTTGTAATCATCCGAGCAAATTATATCCTGCCTACAGAATGTAAAAATAAAAATACGACCGTCTTCCTATGAAAACAAACAACAAACAATACACAAAATCGCTCTATCGACCTTTTCCCCATGATATCCTTGTGTCCCTGCGTGTGAGAAACTTCAAATTTTAGTTAATAGTACACGATGCTTGGTCGTTATCACGGGCGATCCGTTGTGACGTAATTTTTCGCAATCGTGATCTTGCAGATTTTGCTTTTATGAGGCAGATACCGTGGCGGTGATTGTACTCGGCGTCTCGGCCGAGAGATAAAGTCTCTAATATCGTTAGACGTATCCCGCAGGACCGCCAATGGCGCTGCGACACGTTTTATCGTAACCCAAATACCGTGCGGACGCGTCATAAACGTTCGTCCGAATTCCGGAATGATATATGACTATAATGCCGACGATTTATGCCGTGCCTCTGGTTTCTCCATGTCTCCCTCGGTTCATCCTAATTGACGAATTATCGGTCCCCGCGACACTGGCAGATTAGCCGCATCACCAATAGAAATAAGAAACGCTGATGCAACTATCGTGGGATTGAGAATATCGGCACGCGCCGAGGTGTGCACCGTCGATTCCGAGAATTCATCGTCGTATGAATTTTTCAAACATCCACGCTGATCGTACAAGAGCAATCGTATTCCTATCGTATTCCTATCGTATTCCTATCGTATTCCTATCGTATTCCTGTCGTATCAATAGTACGGCAGATTTCTCGAGAAACCTAAACTTCCGTCTACTACGCGCACTCGAATGAAAAGCCTACCGTGATACGTGGAGTTTTGTCCCCTGTAGAGGGGGAAGTGAAATATAGGAAAAAATTGCTCAAATCAGGGCAGTGTTGAAATTAATTGGTAGAATCCATTCAGGAAGCTTGCACTTGAAACGCAATCGATGTTTCAGCGTGACGACATTCGACGTAAGGGAGGAAAAGGGGAGGGGGGGGCAGAGGGATGGCTAGAGTTTCTGGGATGCGAGGGACGTTAAACCGCAGATATACCGGAGCGAAATTAATAAAATCCATACAGGCACGTTCCACTCGAATCCGCAATGTGCCAGAAGAATTGCTCTTTTTCGACGTGTTCTCGATGTTCGAGCGTGCGGGACGAGGGGGACGACGGGGGACGAAGAAATGCCAGCAGAGAGGACTGAAAGACGACCTCGTGCGTATTCGTGGACGGTCGGCAGCGGCCTATCTCGGCCATCGCAAGGCAGACGCGAGCGGCACCTCCGTTGCGGGAAGAATTCGAACGCGTCACCCTCGACTGCGCGACGGCGGTGGATGGCCGGCTGGCAAGACAGAAAATCGAGGGAAAGAAACGGAGAAGGCCTGGCCGAACGGCGTGTCTGCCTCCCGGCGAAGGAACGAGGGTCCAACTAGAAGACTCGGCTTTGGCGAACGCCAGGAGGAAAAGAGACGGACCTGCGGAGGGGTAATAATGCAGAGAGAGACCGTGAGAAAACCGGAGAAGTACGCGCAAGAGAAAGAGAGAGAAGAGACAGATGGCGAACGTAGGGTTAGCGGGGAAAAGGATGGGAAAAGACGGGGACCGAAGGAGAAAGTGCGAGGGAATTACAGGGACGGGGAAGGGATAGATCGCTAGAGGAGAGCGGGGGGGAACGAAGAGACAGAAGAGGAAAGTACGATAGGGAATGCGAGAGAAAGAGAGGGAGAAGAAATATGCGCCCCCATGGCAAAGGAATAAATTAATGATACTTTGTTAAGTCGGCCGAGTAGCACCGACTTGCCACGCGGATTCCCCACTGTATACGTCCGCAATCGTTTCGTATCGCTTTTAGCGGGTTTCATGCAATTATGCAAACGAACGAAGGCTCACGCGACTCGTGGGAAAGGAATAACGAAAGGAATAAGGCCACGGAGGGAAAGGATGACCATCGTCGCTGAACCAATGACAATTATGCCATTCATTCATTTCCTAAAGTCCAGTTTAATTACCGTACCCCCGCGTAGGGGATATTTCGTCGATTGCCACTGCAAGTGCAAAGAAATCATGTTTATCTTTTGAACCCGTAGGGGTGCAACGGGCAGTCTTTGAAGGTACGTACATATAAATACGTACATAAACGTGAAACGCGCTTGCAAAACATTGCCCAAGTCCGCTGATAACGCAGGGTAAATTCGCTTTTTCATGAAATTCCATCGACTGTCCAAACTTGTCAAGCCGAATGCGTCGAAATGAATATTTTCTCGTGCACGCGGAAACTTGTGCCGCCAGTTTGTCCGATCGGCAAAATATTATGACGACGGTGAAATACGCGCGGGCTCTGTGATTTCACGGCGACGACAAAAAAGAGGCCCGTTTAAATGTTCCGACGACGATTATCTGCGCGCTTATCACTGGGTGTGCCCGAAACGACAGGACGTACTGCACGAATTTGGCATAACACACGCGCGAAATTATCACTTATTTTCATTCTGCCGGCGAAAACAGCGTTGCCAGATTAAAGGCACTTTCAGCCGTTCCTATCGTTTCGCGAGAGTCCAGAAAATGCGCTAAACTCTGACGAATTTTACTCGGAATATACGCGGTTTTTAAATCTCTCAACTGTTCACCAACGAAGCGGGGATATTGAAATTTTTTTAATTTCCCAACCTGGCAACACTGGTGAATGGGGAAAATCTCACCGTACTGGTCAGTTTTCCCCTTGAATGAATGATGCATGAAGAAAAAAATTGCGGATCTTTCCTGTAAACGTACGTGATACTGATCGATTGTCGAAAATGTATAAACCTCCAAAAGTGGCCTGATAAATATGAGGTAATTAAGATGATCATCAGAGTTATTACTCTACTAATTGTTTTTATTGAACTCCTATTCCATGCTGACGTTTCCTTCGAGTCATTAAGGTGGGCAATTACTATAATTAACTATGATCGATTATGCTTAGCTCATCACTGAAACTTTAACATTCCCACAGCTAATCGATTAAAGTGCTCGTAAAAAATCTTAATGAATAAGCTTTTTCCACTAAAATCACTCGGGGTATAAATCTTTGTTACGCGAGTACAGTTACGAAAATGGACTTATTTATCGAGACTGTGCAAGAACATTGTGTGCAATGTTCAGCAAGAAAAACACGAGGAACAAACAGCATTACAAGTGCAAACAGTAGTATTTGCTTCCCTTCTAAGTAGTGTGCTTGGGGAAAAAATATTAGTGACTTCTTTAACGCACTTAAAGCAAGGAAAAGAAAACGATTTAATGGAATTACTACTCGTTAAACATAGCGATCTCGACATACGAGGGAACCGTTGATTTACTCAGTTTGTTATCTTGTTAGGTAAAGAAAAGAAAAACCGCTGGAAGCTTCGTCAATTCTTGGCAAGAAAGGATACGATTAGCGTTATTAACCCTGAGAATTATTACGCCGTATTGGGTGGGTTAGTTATCAATTAAGCCCTTACTTCCGTGTCTTTCAATCGCTGGAGAAATTAGCCCATCAAAGTTTGTCGAATCGCTTTGGTTTTTTGCGCGCGTTCTACGTGCATTCGGGTGAGAACCACTGCCGTCTGAGGGTGGTTGAGTGAACGAGGGCGTAGGTGGATTATGCAAGTGGCGGCGGTGAGAGGGGGTGGCGGAAGGAGAGCAGAGGGGTAAGGAAAGGAAATATGATACTACGCCGTGGCGCAGTGTAAGGGGTAGCCGATCGATGCCGGTCAAAACATTGCCACATGCACGGCACGTCGGGAATACTGCTTGTCTCTCGTGCGTCTCGTAACCCTTTAACCACCGGTGTCCTATTAATAGGCTTTTCGCTGGCAACGCTTAGAGCTGAACATAATGAAGACGAAAATCGATTGTTCCCCTCAAGTCCAGCGAGTACAAACTCAAACACCCCAATAGATCTCTGTGAAATATTCAACATCGAATTACAGGGAATGGCAAGTCTATGATTTCTCTTGGCTCTCGCTTTCTACCCCCTCGTCGGTGTACGGTTTGCTGCGCGTAAATTCGCCGAGGATTTTCCAGCAGAAGGGCAACCACTGCGGAACATCCGCCAAGTATCGCAGTAGATGCGAAAATTATAGGATATGTTGCTGTATTATTAGCGCGTAGTACGGATAGTCGAATAGCTTGTAATTATCCTGTCCACCACCATATTCTTCGTGCGCAACCAACTAGCTTTGCACGATAACGACAGTTCTCAGGAAGACAATCGTAGCCGAAAGAGTTTTCGTACCAAGTTCACAAGGACAAGTGGACGAGTTTACATAAATATTTCCTTGAATATTTCTGGCCAATTTCAATCGATGAATAAAGACAGTCACGTTAATCGTGTTTTTCTTTCCTTGAGTTATTTGCAGTCCTTGAACGTAGATCGTGTATAGTTCTCTGTCCATTATAGTTTCATGAGAACAGGAAGGACACGTTTAAAATTCGTTCACTGAAATCTGAGAATCGACTGAATAAGCGATCCAAGAAAAGCGATAGTAGGTCGTTGACCTGAATATTAAGGTTCTTGCTCAATCGCTAAACATTCCAATAAAATAAATATGTCATAATTCGTGCACGCGATAGCTGTGGTAAGCAATTGAAATGTTAAACCAAGAGAATCCAGATTAGGGCGTAGACTGGAATTTCGAGATATGTACTTTGTTTAGCTTCGGTTTTGATAAAGTACGAGTGTCGTAAGGAAAAGCATACATTTAGCCGATCAAGCAAGAAAATCTAGATTAAACTGGAATATCAAGATCTAGCGCATAACTTCGAGGACTACGAAGTAGAAATTTATGAAAATATATTACACCACCTCACCAACAAAGTTGAGATCTCACCGGTATCTCAAACTGAAAGATATTTAAAATCACACTGTGCACAGTCTGCTAACCCTCGCCTGCACTCCTCGGAGAGAACCAAATTTGTCTCCACCTTGGTCTTTTTGTGACAAGGAAGCTAAAGCATCGGAAAATCGATCGAGCCACGTCTTTTTCGAGGCGAATTTGAAATGGCCCATGGTCGCATGATTTAGTCGACGATCCGACGGGACAATCGACTGTCCACAGTTCCATGGCGCTCTGCCACGACGTCGATTGGCAGCGGGGAATGAAGGGATGGTGGATGAAACACATGAAGCGATTCCAAGTTCGAAATTTCTGTCTGACAAGACGGGGAAATTATCGCTTTCCCCGCGGAACGCGTTCTCCGATTAACGTCGACGCCAAGTTCGCCTGGTTTCCGCTGATGCGTCGTAAATTCGGCATTGTTTTCCGAGCGGCGACGATTCTCATTTATCAAACACGAGGCAACGGGTCTTTGTACCGGGAAAATCCTAACTAACGCGGTTTTCGCGTGCGTCGCGAGGAAAGGGCGACAAAACGGCGTACAATGCACACGCCATCCTGACGGTTTAATCATCAAAACTGAAGCGCGCAAACGCTTTGAGGGAATGCACAGAGACTTCCCCGTGGCAAGATGATTGCCGAGGGAAACCAGAATAAAACGAACCCAGCTATTCTCCATCTTCTTAGTCCTGCTGACTGCGATTTTTTTCGTACGCCAATCTTAACACCAGCGATAATCAACGTGTCAATGGATTTTCGAATATGTCTTTAAAGTACATCGTGTCTTAATTTACTAGGCGTAGGATAATCGATATGATTCACGCGCGTAGTGCTGTTGAACCTGTATCGTCAGCCGGTCTTTTTATCTCATTAATGGCACCTACAACGAACGTTCGCGGTGATAAAGGCCGTAGGAAATATCGAGTGGAAAGGAGGGCACGCGCTGTTCCCCGTCTATCCCATAGTGGATCGTCGCGTTGTAAAAAAAGCACGTCCTTACGTAAGCAAATACTTCCATTCAAAGGCAACGCTGCGAGCGTCCAACGAGTCTCATAGACGTTCTCCGTCTTCGGTATGCGCCGTGTAACGTAAATGTAACGCCGTCCCTTTCCAATCAAAAATTCTTCGAATTCCTCCGGCAACTGAGCCCCGTTCCTTTCGTCCCACTCGTTCGTCAATGAAAAAACAACTATGTTCCTGACCTATTTTGTCGTCAACACTATTTGTTTACCTAATCTTACGTATCAAGGGGAAGGGTATAAAATTGCCTGTGTTGTATCGACGTTGTCCAAACGTTACTTATTTTCAGGACAGTGAGGATCTCGAGTAGTTAGTAATGAAATGGTTTGCACCTTCCTGCGCTTACTGAGGACGGGACAATGCAAACATCGGGGATGGTGCTCGACAGTCCCCAGGAGGACAGTCATCGTTCCCCTGGGAACCAGAAAACCCGTCTTTCGTCAGAAACCCCCTCCACCCCCCACCCTTCTCTGCCGTATTTGCCAGTGAGCAAAGGGAACTGCGGAAATATTCGCCTAGGCGGAAGCTGACTGCGTACCTGTATCCCAACGGTCAACTTGGACAAACGTGTTCCCGAGGTTTCCTCGTGAGGGACTTCCACCAGGATATAACGTTCTCGGGAAATAAAGGGCCGGCTTGACAATGTGTACACTTGACGTGGATGTTAAAACCAACTCTTCTCTCTAACACCCTCAGCGATATTTCATGCGAATATTCGAATCGTAGTCTCCGCAAACACAGTTTTGTTAGTAAGAAAACAACGCTTAATTTAATTGAAAGCTTATTTCAATATCATAAATATTTGTTAAAAATAGTAGCAGACGTGGATATATTAAATTTCAAATATACTTTTATAAATACACTGTTTATTCAGTTTACCATTACAAACCGATTTTTTCCGTGGCCCGTTTTACATGCAACCCAGACGAGATCGAATATATTATCCTTGTTTTTGCGGAAAACAAGTCGTTCAGTATGAAAATAACTCGCCTGTTTCCCTGTTTCCCACCGTTTAATTATGTACTCGCCAATAAAGCATCTTTCAAACGATTTAATGTAATCTCCGGAAAATGAATTCTACGTTTGTACTGGCCTACAGAATTCATGAAAAACTCGAAAATAAATTCAATCCTAAGCTTTGAACGTAAGGTATTAACACGACATGGTGACACAACGAAACCCGAATTTCACGGAAAACAAAGAAATGCGCAATATTTCGGATCTCGTGTCGTGTTTCACCGTGGTGTTTCCGCATGATAGCTTAATTTTATTGAATCATGGATGCCCGTGCTTGTGGGCGATGTTCGGTATGACGTGTGCACGTAACGTGGCTAATAAAAACGCGGACGAAAAGTCGTAGCCGTCGACGTGGCAGCGGCGTTTTCGCGTGTTCGGTAATAACGTATTGATTCGCAAAGGCACGGCCGTTGCTCTGCCTGTTGGCTCCTATGGCGCGTGCATGTGTGTTCTCCGTGGAATTCTGTTTATCCATCACGTCCAACCACCCGTTATGTCGCGTTATCGCTGCTCTACGCCAAGTCACTTTGCGGATATGAATTTCAACGGGGAAATTTCGTCGAGGGATTCGATTGACGGCTATTCGCGCGGGCTAAGGATGGGAAAATTCGAGTAAGGCTCGGTCGAACGGTTCGACGAACTGTTTCGACGACGTCAGTGAAGATCGAAAAATTCACTCGACGTCGAAGAACGTGTCAAGTGAAGGCAATGCGAGGTTTAATAAGACACTTTGTTGTCACTGAGCGACGAGTTGCGCCATTCCCACGAGTTCCTATGAGCAGAGAGGGGGGAGGGAGGAAGCGAGTGCGATAGCCCGGACTCTTCTTGTCGCTTCTCTCAATGAAATCGGACGATAGCCGCGGAAGCCGCGGTGCGTACGTTGTACATACGGAGATTACGCAATTTGCCGCGCGTCGCACACGGCTGGCATTTTAACTGTACCGGGGAACAACAAGGTCGAGTGCAACAGCCAGTAGCATTGTCAGCAAACTGTCGGCCATCCGCTGGCAATCGCGGAAATCATGGCAACCAGTAAACAACGCGACGCTCCGACGCAATTTCATTGAAGAAACGGATAACGAAGGATTCAAACAGATTTTCCTCGAGAATCTGTGGTACGAACGTACGAGCGAACTTTTAAGGACTTTAATTCGTAGGGAAAAAAAGGTATAAAACTGTTCTCGTCCAGGCATGCGTAGAATTGGACGAAAAGAGACGTCGGGTTTAAGAATTCGAGCAGACCGCAAGAAAGTCGGCCGTGTAAACCGCGCTTAGCCTCAATTATTCCAAGGATATGTGTACATAGCTCGTGACACGGGGGTTTGCGGTGCATCGCTTGCACTTGAATGCTCGTTGTGGTGTATCGACCCACCTGCGTTTGCGAGCGTCGACCGACCGCCACTTTGGGACATGTGCGAAAGGGGTGGTTCATCCCCCGGGGGGTCAATCCACTCCCCGACGCTTCAGCCGGCCTAAGTGCAACCCATTTACTACCTCAGACGCGACACTGTCGGTAGAAACGACACCCCACCCCCCTTGTACCGCATGTTTTCGAAGCTAGATCAAACAATTTCAACATTCGAGAATCGCCAAATAAAGATCAATTTCCGCATTCATTATCTCTTTGTTGCTCGTTTCAGCGACGATAGAAAGAGTTCGATAGGATGACTGCTTATCTATCTAGTCCGGCTTCGGACAATTTCCAACGAATGAAACTTACAATTGAGCGAAATTCATTTACGTCTTCTGACGGTTAAGAAGATAGGCCAAGATAGCACGCGTGTTTGTCACAGCGATGACAGAGCAACTTGGAAATGACGAGTGCCAACACACGCATATACACACACAGAGACAGAAAGAGAGAGAGAGAGAGAGTCACACGTGCGAGGCGATACGTCATCGTTCCTTTCAATAACCACGATTCCGAGTACTCGCAATTTTCCTAGACTCATAAAAGTCGCAGAGTATCGCGCGACGAAAAAAACCAATGATAGACATTTCTCCGCGAGGAACAAATCACTACGGTTATGAAAGATTTTCCGTCCAAGACCGTCACGAGATTCGCCTTTCGTGGACGCAATATTTTACGATAAGTCATCGTTCCCATAATGACGGGAAAAATCGAGCGTCCAGCACGCACGAAGGGAGGGAAGGAAGTGGTGGGGGGGTAAAGGGTTAAGGGTGAACGACTACCCCCTTGGTGCGTAGGGCGAAAAGTTTACTGTGCTAACACGTAGCCGTGCGTCAACGACCTTTAACGTCGCAAGGGCCACGAGGCGTACACTTCCCCTCCGTCCTTCCCCCTGTCCTTCCTTACCCACGTTCCGTGGAGGACACGACGTCGGTGACACGCGAGGAGGTCGCTGTCCTCATCCCCAACGCTCTGCGAACGTCGTTAACACTTTCCCGAGCGCTCATTTACCTTACCAAGTCGATTGCGATAGTCCCCTACAAACTATCGTGTCAACGACCTACAATTTTTCTACTCCAAACGACCTACACGCGTGCGATAATGGATCACGATAATTAGTTGAGTTAAAAAGACGATAAAAGAAAGGTCCTTTGTCAATATGCTTCGTCTTCGTGGAATTAATAAAAAGTTTATCGGAGTTGTTTAATAATTTCGAAGTTTCGTACGTGGTAGGATGTAAGAGTACCTTGTGAATCAATAAAGTATTAATCGACGTCTACGCCTACGTGCCTTTCTCGTCCCTCATCCCTCGGCCAGCCCCATGTATCGGACGGAGGGGTTGGGCGTCGGTAGATTAGTCGAACAATAATAATAGGAAGGCGACTGGCCGACGAGGAGTTTTCCGAGAAGCAAACTGCGAGCGACGCCGCCTGCGGCGAGGGATGAACGCGCTATGCGAGGGGTAAGAAAGTGCGCAGTAAGGAGAGGACGGGTAGAAACCCCCTTCCCACCCCTTGCACGCGCCAATGTATGTACGGCAGACCTAGCCACCACCACCACCATTGGTCTCTCTCTTTTTTCTCCTGGGACTCTCGGCATATTTTTGTCCCTTCTTTCTGACGATCCCCGCGCACCCATAGGAATTAAGGCCCCCAGGAAAGGGACGTGTGTACAAGCTTTTTAGTTTTTTCTTTCAGCCCACGAACCACGGGGATCCGCCGTCCTTGCCTGTATATTTTTACGACAAATATTCCCACTTTCCCCGAACGTGAATGTAATTTCACCGAGCGACGAATTCTGTTTCAAGCGGTTATCTCTGTTGGGCCGAATTTATGCGGCGGTTCTCAGTTAGACGTGAAACTTTTGTCCCGAGTTCTCCTTCGTAGGCATTGCACTTCGCGGAAACTAAAATCGAACATCGCGTAGAAAGTCGTCTACGCCCTCTTCGATTCCCTCGGCGCACGTGTACATGCAATCCCGTGTTTTTGTGTGCGTGTGTATGAGTGCACGTCTGCAGCCGAGTGTATGCACTTTCGTTTACGACGGCGAGTCGTCCACTTACGTGCGAGCGTGCTTTTTTCCCCCGTCGCGTACATCAATGCGAATGTCACTGGCAGATAACTGCGTTCCTCGGCACTTTATGGCTACTTATATCGCCTTTATACGACGGTTATGAATTACGAAGAGTGTATTTTCTTTTAACTCGGATATACATGTTACGACATTCACTCCTAAGAATGATATTCAGCCGACAATGTCGCTTTCACTCAAGTTCCTGCGTCGGATTTCGACACATACACACACGCACACACTAACGTTTCAATTTACTAATAGAACCCACATTAATGACTCACGAACGTTCCTTAAATGCACTCTTCCTTGGCCAATTATAATTCCATGGTACTGGAATAGCGCTGCGGAAAATTCCTCGATAAAATTGCCCTTTTGGAGAAAGGAGAATGGTCGAAGGAAGCGAGGGACATGAAAACTGTAAGCACGGATATTCACATCCCGTTCAATATTTGACCCGGTTCTTCCGGCACGCGTATCGCGATATCGATAGGATGAGAAAAATAGAGAATACGATATTTTCGTCCATCGGGATCCACCGTCCCCTCGTCTACGACGTCACGGTTCTCCGGTTTACAAGCGGCGAACAGCTTGCCTTCGGAAGCGCCAGGAACGGCAGCAGCTGCCATTGCAATCGATGATGTCAGATACCTTTTTTTCTACTTCCTACCAGACGCACCGTAATTTAGTGCAAAACCTTGTCGTACAACGTTTCCCCTCAAATCCCGAACTTTACCAACAAGTTGAATTTTACAGGACACTTGGATTCACGAAAAAATCCAAATCAACCCAATGTACAAGGCTTAAATCAAATACAATGCGTTTGAAGAAAATTTTAGGATCTCCAACTGAGCTGGTACCATTCAAAGGTTCATGCTCTGTAGACTTTATTACAGAGGAGAGAATGTCGAGCATCCTTGAGCGTCTTCTATGGACGTACACGTAGGAAACCGTGTAGCGTTGGGTCTATTTTCTCCTTGGTCAAGCGTTCCGGTCTTTAAGGCTACGTCGGGGGGTTGATGAAATCATAGAAGAAGAACGTTCACCGCCGAAATTGCTTCTAATCGCGATGAAATAGAGACGGGAGCGTTTAGTTACGGTTCCTGCCGTTCGGTGTCGTTTCGTTCTATTGCCCTGCAGCTGCGCCAGTTCTTCCCCTCGTAAATGCAACGATATCTCACGGAATCTCGATGCGTTCCACCCCCTCTCTCTCTCCCCCCCACACACACACCACTTTTACTACCCTTGTATTACCCGATTTTCGAGATTGCTCATTGTTCGCACCGTTCTCCGCAATAAGCAAACTCCCGCAGGATCTTCCACGAGGAAGTCCGGTTCAATTATGGGAGATAAAATTTTAATTGCGCCATAAACATTAAATTTTGTTCACCCGCTGTATGGGCAACTGCGAGGGAACTCTACCGGCAGATGTTGACACAGTTACCGTATTTTTCGAGTCATGAAACTTAGGGTACTTTAATATTTAAATAGTCCAAACATTACTGTAGAGTCCAAAGCCAAAAACCACACAACCATTGGAAAATGGGGCGAGACACAACGGTGGTATGCGGATGTTACACACTGGCACGATGTTTGTTTCGTCGTTTCATTCTTCTCTCATCGTCTATTGTGATGGTTGTCAGAATTCGTTCTCGTTTCCTCGTCAGAGTAACGTGCAACGACGAATACAAATGCTTACTTTGTGCTTCTACCGGGTTTTTTGTATCGCATGAGGGAATACAAGATTAAGACAATTCTGAAAAATTCCTCATTCAAATTCTCAGTAAGGCTGGTCAGATATTTTGACGATCGACAGTGCCAAAATGGATCGATACATCGATGAATGCTTGTCCCAAACCGAGCTCAGTCGGACACATTTAGTCTTTTCCAACTATGAGCTCGTTTTCCTGTAAGCTTTTCGATACCTCTGTAACTCCACACAAAAACTTAAGATACCCTTCACGTACTCAAAGAGTTAGTGTTTTACATTTTGCCTAATTACGCGGGAATCGACTTTGAGACCCACACTTGTGTACCTCTGAAATATCTGCTTGTCACGTGACTTACTTACGAAGGAGCGTACTTGAAAGGGAAATGCCTGAAAACCGCTACACCGTCGCAGCGGCCAAATGACTCATTGGACGTATGAATCGGAATGCCGTGGCGGTTAAGAAAAAATTTCGTGAAAGCCCGTAAATACGGGTACGAGGCATGCCGGTGTTCCCCAAGTGCTTGAGCTTCTCGATTTCACGTTTCCTCGGGACCCAGGCGAAAAAGCCCATCGAGCGACGCGTGTTTCTCGCCGGCAATCTAGATGTTTATCGTGGTTCGAACGCGTGCGTAGGCGGAATAAAGCGGCGCGTTGGCGGCAACGGGGAGACGATGACACACGGAAACAGCTGAGGAATGGCGTGTGCGACGGTTTACTCCCGTTGCTTACGTGCCCTGCACGCTATGGCCCCGTCGAAACCTCCGGTTCCAGAGGTTCCCAAACTCTTTTGCCCCGCCTGCCGAAATTCGTATCAAAGAAACTCTGTGAACCCTGCGCACAGGCTCCCCCGATGGAAATGAAACGTGGCGCAAAGAACTGTCGGGCAAATGAAACTGCCATGTCGACAGGGGAAAGTGCGAGATGAATAAAAAATGGGCTGAAAAAATTGTTTCGAGCGATCGATAGACAATTAACCGACCCCTGAGTCATCGATAGACCGCTCACGCTTATTGCGCAGCAATCATCTAGTTATACACTGTCGGTCAGGAAAAAAAAGCACTCATTTACCGTCAATTATCATCTATTTCACTTGATTACCCGACGATAAAATGTAGCAAGGTCGTAACACTTTACCGAGCGACCACGTAGCGCTGCAACTTTTCACAGACCCAAGCTACGACTCGTAGATGCGTTGTTACTTTCAATAATTACCTACCTCTTGCCGGTTCATTACATTGCATTGAAACATTGAAAGATTACTGACAGAAAAGGATCACTTGACACCGGCGAAAATGTGCGTTTGGAAATGGAGGGGCAAGTAGGGCAAGGAGTTTAAGAAAGGTCCACGCGAGAAGATGAGTTGGGAACCGCTGCTCTATTTCATGCGGTGAGTATCGTCCACGCTGCGCGGTACCACCGGCCAAATTCGAGTCGAGGGCCGGCTTCTAGTCCGCCCCGTCGGCATCGGCCGGGCAAATGCGCAATAGATGACGAAGCCTGGCATGTACCGCAAAATTGACCGGCTCCTCGAGGCACGTGCCGAACACACCGAGGACACGCGGAATCGATGGACCCTGCGCAAAAACTGGTCATTCAAGGAAACGACGCCTCGCTGGCCCCTTTCTTCAGAAATTTTCAACCTTCCGAAACTGCGCAGCCAGGGGAGGACGACCTCCACGAAGGTTGTCCCGAGTTTGCATTTAACGTAAATGAGTTTGGGCTTGAATTCGCTAGGGCGGTGAAAACAAAAGGTTTGTTTGCCGAATGTCGGAGGAATTATAGGCGTGAGTGTCGAGGCAGGTTGCAGAAACATCAAGTAGCCTGGGCCATTAATCACGAGACACCTAAGATCGTTTAGGAAGTCAGTCCAATGTATTAGACTCGTTAATTTCGTTGGTTCAGGTAGCCTTAAGTGAGCGAAAACGCGGCGAACCAACGGAGACGAGGACAACGATGACGCTTGATCGGTCGATCGTTTTCGGAAGAACGCGCGTGTACGCGTGGAATGCACCGTGTTCCCATCGTTTGCCGGCTATAGCGAGCATGATGAAATATAGTTCGTGGAATCCTACGGGTATAAGCGCAGGGAGGCACACGGGCGCAGTTTGAATATTTAACGTGTCCGAGCGCGACACAAACGACGGACGAGAGGCGGTGGACGCCGGGCAAGGAGGGAAAAGAAGACGAGCAAGAAGAAGGGGAGCAGGAAAAAGAAGGCGAGGAAGAAAAAGGACCGCGACGATGGCGGGGAGAAGGACGAAGATCAAAAGTGAAGGGCGGGGGAAGGAAGGGACGAGGGGCAAGGGGGCAGGCTGAGGGACGAGAGGAGCGAGAGAAAACTCGGCTCCCACGTATATAGTGGCTCCCACCTGGACCCCCGCTGACCTCTCCGTGCTCCGAGTATCCCATAGGGGCCTGTTACCATTAGTCAAAGCCCGGGGGCCCACCTGCCGTCACTGCCGCCGCCGAAGCCGCTTACTTTCCAAAGACGCTGTACCCCCCCGTGGAATGCAGTTCACATTTCAGGAACTAGGTAAAACGCGCCAGCATCTCTCAACGGCGATGCGCAGAAAACGCACCCGATTGCCTCGACAGGAATGGCCTAACCGCAAGCGGATCCACCCAACTTCCAACTCGCATTCGTACTTCGGGTACATGTTTATATACGAACATCGATAAACCGTGTGCTAAATGATAAGAAACCGACTAATTCAGGTTTTTCCGAGATAAAGAGTTCACTGAAATGTCGAAGAAACGAAGAAAATTTGTAAAATGTCAATGTAGATGTGACGTTAGGACGTATGAAATTTGAAGAACAAAGTATACTGAATTCCTTTCCCCGATTAAGGCCATGGATTGTCTAAAAACATGGCTGAAATTTTTGAATGGAACAACAGATGTTCACGCTTTCGTATAAAGCTTGATAAATCTTACTCGATAAGATACAAAACATTTGTTAAAATACGAGCGAACTTTTTAGACGGTTTAGTGGTTTTAACAGTGGGACGGGCAGCTACGTATTTCTGGAAGCCAGTGTAAAAAACCAATAAAAAAGCTGTTACGGATTTTAGAACTGTCTTTAACCGGACTTGTGGTAATCAACGGCATGACGGTTAAATTTAAAATCAGAACAGGCTGGTAAACGAACATGAATCGTTCAAACTAGAGCAAAAAAATAGAAATTCTCATCTAATTTCCAACCGTGAGAACAATACAAGAACTATCGAGAAAAAAGTAAATCAGGAAACTAAGAAGCTACATTGTAACAACTACTTGAATATACATTAAGTTGATTTAGGAAATATTCAAGATTCTGATCTTCGGCAATGTTGAACGTATTTCAACGAGCGATTTTCGATATTTACTCGAAGATATATGTACATATATATTTCGTTCACACGATAGATGACCGCTATTTGTTCCGATATTACCGATACAACGGGGTAGTATTATGAAGTTATCGAAACGTGAAATCCCCGCAATTTGAATATTTACGGTTTATGATAAATCGTCGATCATTATTAATGACTGTATGTAAACACTGCCGAAATATCGTTATTATATATTCACGTCGATAAGATTCAAAACACAACTCCAAGTATTACAGACCTATACTTATTATCTTGCGGATAATTATACTACGTTTGATATCAATCATATTTAAATAGTACGACAAATATGGATATTTAACCATTTTTCAGGCTATACCCGATGACATACTAACTTTTTTACATAATGTTTCTAGTTTTACGTAGTTCAGTATATATAGCTGTTAATGTCATTTGAATATACGATAATGGAAATTAATAAGTTTCCCAGTCACACGCATATGCTATTTGTAGAAATGAGACAATTGTCTGTAACCGTATTAAATCCAGTCTTTATTGCTCTGACGAATGTAGTTTATATCCATACGGCCAACTGTAAGATTCGTAACGACTACTAATGTATTCATGAAAGAACGAACAGCGAAGTGGAAGAATCATCGTGACAAGTGAAATGTGTATTGGAATTGCAGCGCGGAGGCAATGACAACAGCAAGAAAGTATATTGCATACGTTAATCATTTACATTGGATCGTAATAGACACGTATACGGCGCGAGAAAGAGGGTAAACAGAATGGCGCCGTCTTCTGTTATTTTCCATTCGGAGTATCAATAATAAAACCTTTATCCGTCTGATTGGCTGGCACAACGGCGGTTAACGGGGTCCTCCTATACATCATTAATTTCTTTACACAGAGCCACGTATCTTCGGAGCATATACGCTCGCTTAACCAAAACTTATTAGCCCACAATCTATGTCGCACTGATATGTACATGGCAATGCTGTGCAAATATGGCTTACGATAGAAACCGGGCGGGTGGAAGTGTTATTCCGAGGCGTTCCTACATGTCTAAATGCTACGAGACTTCAACATGAATGTGGAGATGCCCCGATAATGCGTCATTGAAGAATTCCGTTGTATCAGCGCTACTTTGTGCCCGTATCAGCGAACTTATCGTCCGGCTACATCGGCAGTGCGTAGATTTAAATGTTCCATCAAAACAACGCCGAACGACCGTAAAACGATACGACCGCTTTCCCGGATACGCCGGGCAACTTCTAACCATTTGACTACGTTAAGTGGCGGAAGAGATTAGAATCCAGTAAACAGCGGCCGGGCAATTAGTAGTCGGAAGTGGCCCTCACGAGCGATGCTTTGAGATATTTCAAAATACTTTCGGCTCTTACGATCGTTTCTCCAAAAGGAAGTTTGCGCGCGTTCGACGGTATTTATTAAGATCTTTCGAAATGACGTTACTGTCATGGATTCCGTGGGTCGCTGTTTTCCTCATTCAGTGTATTCCAAGTGAGTCCGTTAGCATTGAAAGGTCGTGGACGGAAGTTTACATTGTGGCCCGTGTATCGGGGGGCCGTTTTACTCGGGAGAGTTTACACGATCGGGAACGACGAGTTCGATAAGGAGGCATGTCTGATTCTTCTTGGCCGGTGCGTCGGGAAAACAATAACGACGGACCTTCCAAGTCGGCTTTTATTGCAATAATTACGCAACGCGCACGATCGAGCGCCGTGGCTCTTGTTATTACGCGCAGTTAATGGGGGCCGTGAAGATAACTCAAAATATTTTTACAAATGTCACGGCTACGGTAGTGGCCGTAGACACGCGGGTAATTTGCACGTCGTCGTTAAGCCACGGCGCGTAACTTTTGCCACCGTAAACATCGCCGGCGGTACTTGCACAGGTGAATACGAGACTACCCGCCGCTTACCGAGGGTAATAAAAGATCACAATGCTACCCGAGGATTATGAGGGACGTTATTGTGTCACAACCGTATCAATGACGATCATAATGCTACTCCGATATTCAGGTTGCATGTTTTACGACGACGTACCTAGTTGCAAGGGAAACAAACCGCTACTAATTTATTGGCCTAACCGCAAGCCTAATAGTAGACCCATAAGTAAGGACCCTTTTACCTGAATGCCAGTAAAAATTGACCGTAAAACTATTTTGCCTTTATTTTGCTTTTCTTCAAAGTTAAGTCATTTCCAATACTCTGAAAAGTGTGTGTGTGTGTGTGTGTGTGTGTATAATTATCGGTACTGCCGTGGAATTACAAGGAATTTTCTGCTTCATCGAACGTATCGACTTGAATGTGTCGTTCCCTGTTTATGAAAGCACGAATGAGTTCCATGGTCCGCGGCGTTGTAATGTTGTTGCTCGACAATCGACACCAGGCCTGTATGTAATTCCGACTCATTTGAATGAATCTCTCTCTCGAACGAGGCTAAAATGCTCACGACGACGAATGGCCCGACGATGCAACGACATAGAAAGAGAGAATATGCACAGAACGGAGCTACATTTCCGCTCCCGGTACATTACGAAGACATCCCGAGATCTGGTGTTTTCCAGCCGAGTAGACTTTGATATAATGAATCAAGTTTCCCCGTAAACTCTTGCATGGAAAGGGACAGCACGGTGAGAGTCCGGTTAGGCGTGATCAGACGCTCCTTTTGTAGAAGCCGGAATTATCGCGTAAGAACATTCGTTAGGAGAGTCATTTCAAAGAGGTATCTCCAGCCATGGGGGAGGGGGGGAAGGGAGTCTCGGTCTATGCCAGAAAGAGACTAGGAGAGTAGGCAAGAGCGTGGTTTCTGCGCGTCTCGAGAGAACGAGGTTTGCCGAACGGCGCGAGGTCAGTGACTAAACCGAGAAATATCGCAACGGAATGCGATATAGTCGTGCGAAACGAACGACTCCGTCTATTGACGTCCAAGAGGGGGACCTTTTACCGAAGAGACGAGCAAGGAGAATCGCCAAGCAGCTTCGACGGGATTCACAGAAATGCCGAGCCGCCTTTGGCAAGCCCTCTTTTCCCCGGTTTTCCAGTAGCTTTTCCCACTTCCCCTCGTGGCTCTGGTTATATACACGCGACACGATATTTCCACGACGACGTCGGAGGCCATTGATACCGCGCCGGGGCCGTATCGTCCCTGTCGGTCCGTGAAAACACGTGTTACCGCGGAAAAACCAGACGTCTCCCGTGCCCACGGGCGATCTTTATTCGATAACTCAACGGTTTTCATGGAAACGTATCGACCAGACGATCGTTTCTTGGTGAAATATGGAAACTACCCGAGCATTTTCAGCTTCCTTTCGATGGTACTGGAGGGGCGTTAAATGTGCGGGGAAAGGAATATGGGTAGGAGTAAGATTGTGAGATAGGTAGACGGACGGTAAATACGAGGGGGAAATAAAAGGTGCCTGAGGAACTCCATTTCCATTGACCGTTTTGGTCGTCCGCGCATTCGCCGGCAGCGAAAACGAGCGAGAGGAATGTCGTTGTTTTCGTAAAGCAGGTCGTAATCGCGTCACTCGATTCCACGGTGCTGGTGGCACGGCCTCGAGAGCTGCGCAGTTCGTGCTCCGAAATAATGTCAAGCGATCGTAAGGAGAGAAGCGAAAACGAGGGTAGCGAAGTTGACGAGGTAAAAGGTTCCGCGAGATTTCCTGGCTAATCGTCCGCTCGCTTCCGAGAGACAAACCGTAAGGAATTTACTGCCTCCTGAAAGTTGTTTCGTCAACGGGGACAGGCCGAGTTAGCGTGTAGACGGACGTTCAAGGGAGTGACACGAATCTTTCGAGTCGACCCGACAGAGGCGAGAAAATAAGAGTAAGATAGGGCTGATAAGATTCTGTAACTCACCGTGCCGGCTCGTAGCTCCCAGAGGATGATGCGTGACATGAGAAATTCCAGGATCCCTCGGGCACCTCAGTAGTAACAGTCGTTAAATATGCACACTTGAGGACCGGTTAGCACCATGCACTATCGCCGTATTATATTTACACACGCGTGCACAGAGAGGGCAAGAAGACACGCAGGAGAAACACAGACGACGTTCGCTCGACGGAGGAACTTAACCACCTCGGCACAATGTTTTCTCACTTTGGCGATGTACACACCGGGCTGCCGCGCACTTTGATAATCCGTGTCTTCGACTTACTGGGTCGCCGCCGGCACGTTTCGTCGGACGACGCAATACTAGCCGTGCGTCGAGCAAATGCCGTGCTCGTAGCACGCGTTCGCGGACGATTGTGGGACACGCGTGGAAGCACAGACAGGGCACGAAAGGTACTGAGGATGTGTGGAAAAATCACGTTTCCAGAGGACGCAGATTCCCCGCACGAGTCGCACACAAGTTGTTTACTAGAACGCGCACCACGCCATGCCCCGTGAACGTGCGTCCGCCTCCGTATTCCCCTCGTCCCACCGAGCAAAACAAGACCCTGCGCAGTTGGGCTCTGCGCACCTTCCGGGGCATGTTTTCTCACGAGCCGCCGCCGCCGTTCTCGCCGATCTCCGCGCCGCCGCGGCCCGATACTTCCCTCTCTCTTTCTCCCCCACTCGGTGTATGTGTTTGCCGCGCAGTCCGTCTCCCTCAGTCGGTTTCCCCGTTTCTCGCGGTGTCTGTCTCTCTCGCGCGGCTTCCCCGTTTTCTCCCTCTCTGTTCGCGCCTCGTGGCCCGCCAACCGCTTTCTGCCTCCGCCCGTCAATGGCTCGAGACTCCCCGAGGCTCTTGCCGGCCACACTTCCGAGTTTTCCCCTCTTCCCTGCCTTCCGTCGGATCTCGGCTCTAGGAGGACCGAGGCGAATCTATATTTGCGTCGATCGTTCTCGTCAATTGCTCGACGACGCTTCTACGACGCAATCGCCATTCGCCACGTATAATGCGCAAATCGAGCGGGTCATCGCACGCTCGTGCGCCACCGTACGCCAAAGACGATCGCCGATGGAACCGCCGAAACCTCCGAAAATCTTCCCAACGGGTCCACGAATTGCCCAGATCCTTACCGCCATCTTGTGCTCCGATTCCATTTCCGTGTCGGTAAAGTAGAAACAACTTATCCACAGAAAAACCTTACTGGCTGCTGGCAATGCAACAGCGTGAAATGCAATTAAAGTTGCATTTAAAATAATGCATCGTTCTGCACCACCGTGTGCAGTGCTCGTACTATACTGCTGAAAGTACACCACCAGCATAGAATAGAATAGAAATTAATAGAACACAAGACTGTGTAAATCAAAGTACTGAAAATTAGTATTAGAATACCTAAAAATCGCGAGAAATGTGTTGACATGTAGGGGGTTTTCCTATTTTTATTTAATACACAAACATTATATCGGTTTTGGTACATTAATTAAAATTATGATATCCTTTATTCCGAGTGTTACAAATTCATTAATACTTACAAAAATATGTACATCAAAATTGAATGTTATCGTTAAAATCAGTTATTTACAAATGATTTGTTCTTTTTTCAATTATCGTGACGGTAGACATCGTGAAACAGATAACAACGTAACTAATCCAAGTGCCATGGAGGAGGCACAAACAACAGCAAGTGTGTCTCTGTTGAAATTTGGGCAAAATATTTTATCCTCGCACCTCCTGTAAAACAAATTACATTCATTTATATAGCTACTGTCAGAAATTCTGAAAGGGGCGAATCTTAGGGTGGATTAGATTGTCCTCGTGATGAATGCATGTAAAGGCTAACCATTTTTCAATGAGAATAACCACCATTCCTGTGACCACTTTGTCAAGAAAAGTGACAATAGAATAAACGAAAGCACTTCGTTCCGTCCTCGGGCCGATTAATTCCGCGGTCACGCTCAGAGCTGTAACCATCGTAATAGAGCTCCCAGTTCCAATCAGAATGGCCACGCTATAGACGACTAGCGCATTACTACCGGCGTATTCTGTTATTACAGCAGATACTATGCCAAGCAAAGCTCCGAGTAGATAAGAAACCTACGACAAACATTGTGTTGTGTGACAAATTAAAGCTGCGTTTATTCCAACTGTGAATATTGTATTTTACAGTTTGATGGGTTGTCTGTGGAGGATAATAATAGATTTTTCAAGGCATTTACCTTAGGACCGCAGAACTGGTTCATGTACTTGAGCAACATAGCAGCAGAAAAAGATGATAAATACGACACCAACGGTACCGTGGCTAACGCCTCTTTTCCACCAACAGTAGTTTCTTCTATGTACAGTGGTAAATATACCGTTGCCAGGATCATGAACAGTCTGCTCGCTACGTACAATAAAGCGACTCTAAACAAAATACTCATATTCAACCACGATCTTCGGTGGTTGAGTGGTAGTCCAGAGTTATCGATCAGTCTCGTAGCCTCTTCAGGGTTTGTTTTACCAGATGAAGCCTCCAGTAAGTGATCCTTCAGGAATATATGAAAGAATACCGTAGCGGCTAAACCAATTGACGTCAACACCACTACAATATTCTAAAAATGCAGAAACCATCGTTTTCATAAAAGACTATGACTGATTAACTGATAGGTTTGGCATTTGGAATTGACTTACCCGAAATTTGTAATCATCCTGCTCGTTTAATCGAACAACAGACTCTTCGTTGGTCGGAAGGACTATCCACGTAACGATGAAGACTATGACAGCTGCGATTACTTGCGCTGAATATCTATATAATCGTATATAAAGTTATTTTTCGCCTTTTCGAAAATGGTTGTAATCATTAAATGTTGAGTAGTCGAAAAACTTGAAATTAATAGTTAAATTTATCTTCTTTTTGCTGAGCATTTTCGTATGGTCTCACCTTACAGCGGTTAAGTCTGAACGGGCGAGTAAAGATTTTGCTAAATACGGTATCATAGACAAATGAGAAATTTGCACAGCTGCCCATCCGGTCTGAAATATCGTGATGGTCAGGACATAAAGAGTCATCACCAAGGGGCTTCTCGCGTCGAAAAATGCTCCGTAAATAATGGGAAACGTTATGGTGACCATTACGGAGCCGATGATGTGCCAGATTTTCTTCTTGATGTAACGGTCAATCAAAATACCAAAAACTGGTGTCATAAGGGCATCGGCGATCTGACCTGCAGTATAAGAAATATTGAAATTTATTGTACTTAGGTGGGACGATTTACTGTTACTTCTTTACTTCATATTTAGTACATTTTAAATGATAAATACAAATAATTCTTGCCTAATAGTAGAAGCGCGCCAGCAGTGACGGGCTCCAAAAGCATTACTCTTTGGAGATAGATTAACGTGTAGGAAAACCACATAGCTGCCGTGAGATCATTGAAAATGTGTCCTAAAGCGTAAGCTACTTTCGTCGACAATGAGATTTTCGTTTCCACGAGACTGGGAAGCTCGTTTAGCCGATCCATTTTTCAAAGGTGCAAAAACACTTCTGTGGAACCAACGATTTTTTTTCAGATAAAACTTATATCCTTCCGAACATTAGTAGCTTCTGAAGATTCGTAGGATGTTTGCCGTATGTGCACTCAACGCTGCCTTCATGATTTCTTTTTTCAATCAGTTGATATCCTTCAATGGATTTCCTATTGGACTGTCGAGAAAATAAACAAAATGTAGAGAAATACGCTAAAGGAATGAAAACATTTACTGTTATCCAATGAGTATATCGCTAATACGGAACGACTTTATCTCGGCGACTGTTTGTATAAGGGAAAACACCGTTTCCTGTATACGGGTACTCGATCTTGCCGAAGCAATATCTGCTTATTTGCGATAATTGTCGTCCGTCCCGACTTCCACTATCAATGCAAAATACTAGAATCAACGGTGAATAAACGTAACGACAATGCGAACACCATTTATCTCACGGTGATAATGTACGTTCAATCTACGTTCATGTTTTCTCAAACGTTCGATGTTTACACGTAAATATCGATTATACTCTTTCTTTACGTACACGTTACGATTTCTCTATCCGTTATCTAATTTTCCGAACAAGTGGATATGCCAGAAGTACAATATAGATCATTAAGAACGGTTGTGGGAGTTTGTTTTGAAGTAGTTCATTAAAATTTTTAGGTGTACTATTGACATAAGGAAGATGAATGGCTACTTAAAAGTGATAACACCTTGTTTCCTAGGTTATCTATTCTATACGTCAGTAGAACAAAAATTTATCTACACCTGTGGTTATGGAGTCGATTACGAAAAACCAAACACTGCAATTCTTGGAGTGTTCACTCGAGTGTTTATGTAGGTTTTCTTACACTTCCTCGATAAAGCTTGTAAGACTATGCCATTACCTTCTTGTATCGTATAAATTTCTATTCAGGTGGATAGAAACAGGAAACTGAAGTATCATAAATTATAACAGCTCGTCTTCGCTGTTTGAAGAGACTTTGTTTTCTTTTACTGGTAATATCGGTTGACAGTTTTCCTTTCACCATTTAGAAATTCATTCCCCCGTACACGTGTTCGCGGCATTTTTTACAGAGAATTTGCGTTACATTTTTATTTCTATGTTTAGAAAAATCGAGTGGATAGTGTAAACATCAAACGATTTCGACACGGAATGCGTACGACGAAGGCTGCGTTCGATAAGTTATTAACGTAGGTAATACCATAATCTGTCACTAGGTATGCCGCTACGTGAGAGTAAAGCGATATATAAACAACGATTTAATCGTAGGCATGTGGCAAGAAGGTTTGCTTGAAATTCTCATGCGTACGGTTACGTAGAATAAATCTTCCCCGCTCTCGTCCATCCGGTTTACTCGAGATTCCTGAGACCCTTTACAAAGGGTAACAAGGATACTTGACTCAAACCCGCCTTCACGTAATACGTAAAATTACTGAATCACTGAATTTGAATTCTTCTTATCTCAAGTGAAAATTTTCCCTCGTAAATGAAAACCTTTCGAAATTTCCAGAGATCCATTTTCTCTCCTTCAACAAACATTTCTTTCTTCCCGAAAATACTTAAATCTCCATCATTGCATATTATAACTCTTTTTGCGATATAAAAATAATCCTTACCGATACTGCTTTGTACAATCAACTGTATAAATCGATACGTTTTGCTCGGACGTTGTCCTTTATTTTAAGCACGCACAGTGATTGGGGCGTTGTGAGTCGGCGAAAAAGGGTAATTTACCGAGCGGTGCGTGTACGCGATCTCGTTTAGGTAAACGTTCGTTTGATCGTGGATTCCGATGGTGAACAGCGTCGCCGGCGGCGAGATCACCATAAGAAAATTATACCACGGCTAGAGAGCGGAAAGCGCGGAGGAACCGGTAAGGCGTGCGTCCGGCTGACGGTTTCGCCGTGACTAACGAACTTCGTCAGACGTTCGCGATCTCGTGCGACACCGTGGGCACCGATCGCCGCCGGCATTACGTACTCTATCTCCCGAATCGTTGTGCAAAACGTAAGAGATTACGAAATTCCAGTGCGCTCGGAAAATTCAAACGATCGTTCTCCATCGCGCCGTTCTCGAAAAATTTTCCACGAAGCGATCGACGAGGAAGCTTTTTACAAAAAAGAATCATTTCTTACGATTTCATGAATTTACACGGAATTGGGAAAATTTCATCAACGATTCTCCAACTTTAACAGGAGTTTTGAAATATGTCTATTTTTTCTAGTTTTCGTAGACAAATAGTTATGCATTGCTGCGGATGAAGTTGAACATAATTTACATATAGGTAAAATTTCATGTTCTGAGCTTCGAGAGATTCAGCACGTAATGCGCGGAGTTCTATCGGTAGAGGAAAACGAATAATTATCACGACACGCGGCGAATGAAGGACATGTTGAAGTAATGGTTATATAACGTTATAAACCCTGAGAGTCCTATCATTCACGTTTGCGTTAAAACTTTCGTAAGCATATAACAATGTGCCTTATTAAAACGACATTCTAAGATTTCGATTAATTACCAAAGGAATTCCCTGCGTCGTCTCCGTTTTTAATTTCCTTTTATTCTCTGGTCTCACTCTGTCCCTTATTATCTTCCCACCTTTCCTGCTTTCCTTTGTTTGCTTTTGTCGGTCTTCGCCGACGATTCCCGCCATATACTTTGCACACGTGTGCACCGTGTGCATCCATTAACGCGAAGGAGTTGGTGCGGGGACCTGGTAACTCGAGATCGCCGAGGAGAAACGCGACCGAGAGTCACCCATAGGAATCGATATCACGCGACTTCTTATACGGGTTCTCCCGGTCTCCACTCCACGGCGGGAGTTCGTTCACCGACTGCAACGACCGTGAATGCAGCTATGCTCGTGCAAACCACGCGGTTATGCACAGTGAACATCGACAAAATACCAAAATAGTCGAGGAGGACGGGAAACATGCGATTGTATTGCCACATAGCGACAAATATAGTTTGTAAAACGTGACGTAGAATATTCTAGGAAATTGAGAAGAATTCTCGAGGAATTAATTGGGGACAAACATTTGCGAAGACAGTTATTTCAGCTTGAAATATATTTCATTAATATCATCTCTTTGAAACATATGGCACTTCCATATCTCAGTAGCTATTCATTCATCAATACATTTACAGTATAATAAAACGAATTATGCTAAAATTATCAGAAACGAACTGTATGTATTTGTTGTATACAAAGTCAACAAAGGCTTACCTTAAAACTTCAAAAATTAACGATTTCTGTGATGATTTCGATAGAACCTCATGCTCATGAATTTACAAGGTGTGAACGAAAGATGAAACAAGTGCAGTTCGACTACGATTACAATGTGCATAGTCTATTTTTCTCTGTTGAACTCGTGAAAAGTTAAAAATATCGTTTCCTCTTTGTAACAATAATTTTTACTTATACGTGTAATGAGTCCACTTCGCTTAATTAACCAAAGTTTTCGACCTTACCGCCTCATGAAGGCTCGGCCAATCAGGCAATCGATAAAAAATACCGTAAGGTCATGCTTTATTTTCTCTTTGCGTTTTGAATGTCAGTGCGAGGTAATTAGGTCTTGCTTCTTACCAAAGCAGCATATTCTGTTCGCTCGAACAACCTCAGGTGAATCTGCAACGAATAATAAACAATGATTTCCACTCCGTCACGAATTTTGTTAGAAACTCAATGGGAAATCTACTCACCTCTAAATGCAGATTAACTTCCGCCGCGCGACTCAGGTACGGGAAATTTCCGCCGCTTTTTAAGTGCGCCAATCTTGCGCCGGGATAACACTTGTACATTTTTTCCCTCACGGAATTCGACAGGGCGTATTCGTCGAAAACGTCGATTATCGTAATAGCGTAATATGATACTTTCTTCGTCTGTACGCAACAATTAACGCAGTTCATTGTTAAGCGCGATGCCAGCTCGGATTGCGTCAAACTTTCAACCTGAGAAAAAAAGGAGAACGAATTATCTTTAATTGTTACGATAAAATAAATCGTGGGGACTTGTCCAGTGCCATTAGTATTATTATTTTTTGAACGAAACAGCGATATTAAATGCAGTAATTATTCAATATAAAAAGACGTACTCTTTCCACCATAAAGTCAACTGCGTCGACGATATCTCCATCGGCGTTGTCTACGGTAAAATTTCCCATTACCATCTTTTTCAACACCATAGACGGCAGGATCCAGAAGCTACAGAAAAATTTTAAACAGAACTTTTATGCCCCTATAGTCGAGGAAGTCACCGTTTAGTACGTCATCCATGACCCGAATTTCTTTATGAGATAAAAAGGAACTTACTTACATAGCTGCAGAATCATTGTAATTGAATATGGAGGTGTCGGTGAATGTGTTGCAAAGTATTAGTGACGCTACTCGTGGGCAGTGTTCAGTTATTTCGGTAAATTTCTGGGCAAGAAATCCCCCTGATAAACGAAAAAAAACATACATCACGTTATTTTTCACAAAAGCCAATTAAAACTAGAACTTCGCGATAAGTTAAAAAATATTTTTATACGATTGGCGGGGAATTTAAGTACACAATATTCGCATTTTTAAAGATGTATGATGTTTTATAAATTTTTACCTAACGAAGCACCGAAGAGGTGTACTCTGTCGAGGCCCATGTAGTCCAAAAGTTTTCTAAATCCTTCGCACCATTCTTTTACGTTCCAATATACAGGTGGTTCGGCCTGGAAGACAAATGTCCAATTTCCTGGGTATAAATTTTATCGAGAATTTCGAAAAAAAAGTCAAGGCATATTGAACTTACCGATATAACTCTGTAACCTTTCGCTGCTAATCCTAAGATTTGTTTGAAAAAGATATCTGCCGTCCCGCTTGCGGGAGGAAGGCAAATCAGTGGGCATTTTACAGTCTTTGGATTTGAATCGTACACTTTCCAACCCTAGAAAAAAAATGAAATTCAGTACTGTAAACAATCGAATTTTTCGTGATAATAAATCATTACAAGGTCAAAATCAGTACATTGGTTTATGCTCGAAGGAATATAAAATGAAATGGTCCACCTTGGCAGAAGGAAACGCAATAAACCGTAACTTTTCCATACAGTCGCAAGAGAGTTCAGTGATAAAAACTTATTACGATAAAAGATAAGAGTCTCCGTATATTTATTTGATTATGCGTACGACCAGTGGAAGTATCTAAGTATTGATATGACTGGGTTATTTATTTTTTGCAGCCGCGTACAACACTCTTCAGAAATTTTTTATAATATTTGTCCGTAATTAAAATGAACGCGTAAAAGTTGTAAATAAAAACTGATCGTTGTGTTTGGTGTTTAGTTTGAGAGACCGTGACGTGAAACGTAAATCTGTCGACAGGCAGTTGTTAATAATTTCCGTTCAGTTAATCGGATAATTACCTACGTACGCGTCTGGACGTTTGTTATTATGAACGATGATGCAAAGTTATCGCGCCCTACGCGTTCCTTACGTTTGCCCGCGTGTAAAATAATGGGAAGATCGGCTGGGATGTAAAATTAAAATCGATTACCTTAGCGCCATCGGCATCGACGACGATTTTCCTCAGCGGTACGGAGCTGCGAAAACTTTGATACTCCGGCGAGCGTGACAACTCGCTCGAAAACGAAGAGGACATAGTAGTGGCTCTTTTCCTCTCAGCTGCTGACGGCGGAGTGAAAGAAGTCGGGTAGAGACGGCGTCACACCGACATAGGAGCGAGAGAGATAAACGTGGGAGAGGAAAGAGACGCAGCTGCGATAGGTAGGAGGGAAAGAGAGGGAGATGGACGCGGGAGAAGAAAAGAATAGCACCGATTACACGGTACAGAGAAAGACAGAATTCATAGGAAAGATAGGGAAGGAAAAACAGGGGCAAGGGGACAAAGAGGGAAATGGAAAGAGATAAACACGAGGGGAGGAAAATGAAGATACCTGGACAGGCAAGCGAGAGAGACGAAGTTTCAAGGAGATAGAGATACTACTGATTACACGGGAGAGTGAGAAAGATAGAAACTAGGAAACAGAGAGAGAGAGAGAGAGAGAGGCAAACGTCAGGGCCGTCGAACGTCGGGTTATTTACACGACGTGCTCCAAAATATTTTGACGCTTTCCTCGAGTTTCCCCACTCGCAAAACCCACGATGCCCTTATTAACACTAAAAACTCTATTTAAGAATTTTTACCGCCCAAATATTCCAAACACACTCATTAAAAACCCTTTTTTCATTCCAAGTATGCAACAATGGCATGAGATGGACAAATAATTCTGCTCCCCTGGGAGTAATGTTAACGATAATAGCGAAACATTATCGCCCACGCACGTCACTATTTGCAGGACTGCACATCTGTATTTTCGCTGTAAGGAAGGATTTTTCCACGCGACGGTCGTCACCGTAGGATTAACTGTCCCGTGACTGTGTGTCACGTACTTCGAAAGTGCGTTGTCCCCGAAGACTCGGTTTTCCGGGCCTCACCGTTGTCCCGTTGTCACGTGCAACGACGACGGGCATGCCAAAAATACATCTGGCCCTGTTCGAACGGCACTGACATGTCGGAATCGACAGTATAATTTCCCGACTGTCAATAGCGCCGGAAAATCGCACTTCCACCGTCACCAGCGACTCGCTCACTATCTTCTTTCCGTTCGCGCGTTGGTCGATAGCCCCGTCCTTGCGGCTGCAATCAGTGGTGCAACTAGAAACACGGAATATGCTAAAAAAATTTCTAAATATCTCTGGGAATTTACATGAGAAGGAATACGTAACGATATTAAACAAAATGGGCAATAGTATGAAATATAATGGAATATATCTAAGACCCTGAGAAGATGAATTAAATACGTGTTATTCAAGTATCGTTGTATAAAATATACAGAGTTTTGTAAATGATTTTAATAGAAGGTCAGATTGGTGACGTATTGTATGGTAATTCATTGGATAATACTGAGTTTTTCAAAAGCAGGGCCTGGGGAAACGGAAGCACACTCCTAGCATGTTCCCACGCTTGCGCAGTTTGAAAACCTCAACATTTCCGTAAACACGCTGTATGACTTGTGTTTAATTTAATATATTTAATTCTACAAACACTTAAACGCTGACAAGAAAAGTTACAATTCACAGATAATAATAAAATTCATGACAAATTGAATAAGGATTGTATTGAAATATCGTGCTGGAAAATTAAGAAAATATTCTTGAATGTATAATAAACTAATGTATCTATACATTTTCGACAACGCCGTATATTATATTCCTGTGTGATTTACAATTAAAATTAAGGATTATTAAAAAAATAGTCTTTGGATTACTTATAGATGGCTGTACTGTACTCTCTTCAAGAAAGGAGAACGAAGTTCATTCTCTCCATTATCAGCGGACGATAAAATCATTCAAGTGCTTGTATTTTTAATGGAACAAATTACACAGATTGCCAAAAAAATCATAAAAATCCATGAAATCAAATTTTTAACATTTTTTTCATACATGAAATTCGAATAAAATCTGTTGTTTTCAGTAATAACAATTATTTATTTGATTTAATTATTTGAGAAGTGTTTGGCTCATAATTTGTCACAGTAATGCGTAAGATAACACGAAAACATTGAGTGAGATACGCGTTACTAAAATAAATGATTCGAAAGGTTATTATGCAGTGATATTCACGGGGAAGAAGGACGGAGAAACGGGCCTTACGAGAGTGGGTATTGGGAAACCTGTCACTCAGGAAGAAAAGGGCGGTGGTTGATTTTTTCCCTCACCCTTCAACGCCCCTCTGTCCATTCACACGTGCAAGAACACAGCGACGATTGGAATTTATTTAATTTAGCCAGCGACGGACAATGATGGCGTCTCACGAAAACATTGCACAGCATCGCCAGTTTATTTAGCCAGTCACGCTGGATATTTGATCTGCAGGAATTCATTAATTTTTCAGCCTCCAGTATAGTTTTCTTCGAACTAACACTATCGCAAATGGGAGAGGGGGGGGGGGAAGAATTTTTGCGAACATGTCCGAGACTTAATGTCATAGCGAACTGTGCATTGCTATTTTTCCTCGTTTAAAGGGTTGACGACCGTAAGCCTGGAAAAAATGGCGACGTAGGAGGAACTCTCGTGGGGATCGACGTGTTTGACGTAAATAGCTTGCATGAGGATCGTTTACATTGTCGGCCCCCGCGGTCATTAATAACCGATACTTGGAGCGGTCCTCGGTACCGCGTTAATTCGACGTATCGAATCGAACGACACGGCGCGCTCGTTAATCTTCCGTCCAATCCGTCACCCTGAGCGATTTATTTGGAGAGCCTCGCGTTAGCCGGCTTTTTATCGGCTTCCTTTTCACGGGAAAGCCCGGTACGGAAGTTAATTGACGCTCGGATGGTCTAACCACCCCCCGAGAAATGATAATCCATCGATAACAAGGCGTCAGGAAATTACTTAAACAGTTGAGACTTTGAGGGGTACTTGTAAAAAAATCTGTGCTATTTTACACGGACTTGAAGATTCAAGGTCGAATTATCGAACGTTCTTCCTTCGAGTCTTTTGGCGGAAACGTTCAAGTTCGTGGGATTATCGCGCCCTCGGCTAACGTTGGAGAATTTTCGAGCGCGAGCTATAAATACCTGTAATAAACCGTGCGATCATTAATCTTCAACAGTAATTTTGGTTGGTCGCGGCGACATTTGCTGTCTGCGTTGCTCTCCTTCCGATCGGCTGGTATATACGAGTTACCCTTCCGCCTCCACCCCCGTCTTTCGAGGCGCTTCTTCGTGGCCGTTGCTCATTCGTTCTCGCACTTTCCTAGGATAATTAATGATCCCCAAAGCGATCCACTCGCCGTCGTTTCGGGGTAATCTTTCCCTGTCCATCTTCGCCCCCCCCCCGCCCCTTCCTCCTGCCCTGTCTTCTCCCCCGGCGCTTAGTTACGCGGATTAAAATGATCCCGCGGGACTGATTGTCCGATGAAAAGTGACCGGACGAATTTCAATGGCGATCGCTGCAAAACCCGTCGTCAAAGGAACACGTCGTGGAGATCCTGCGAAATCTTCTGCTCAACATTCATTCTTTTGTCGCGTTTCTGTGTAGTATTGACTGCTAATTCATTGCTCGCACTTCACAGCGACGGTACGTGGATAAATGAGCCGCGGTATTACGCGCCGTCTATAGAACGTGATGAACGTTCCCTGTCAAAAGTCCCGCTGAATGTTGACAAATAAGAAACGGCCGTCGATTCAGCCGTCGATCGATTGAAGCACAGTGCGCAGAAAAAAAAGATACGTGTACCAAGGCTGTGCGAGAATGAGACTAAGCACTCGAGGAAAAATACTTGCCGGAAGCGAAACGATCTTAATAACAATTATCGTGAATTACTCATCGTTAGTGGAAGATTAGTAAAACTGATACGTGAAGCGCTCAAGTTTTTGCGACGTTTTAATGCCGCAAACGTTCCTTTCCCAAGAACGATGTTGTAAGGAACCCGTTCGATGAGGATTATCGCATAAATTACCGAAAAACCACTTGTCTCGAACAAAGCTCCCCGGCCAAGAGGGTCCAGGGCTCGTGGGTTTGCGGCGCTCGTTTGCTTTTGTCGAGTCGCGAAAGGCTTCGCCGGCGTTTTCGTGAGAGACGGAGAAAAAGTGTAAGACGGTAGAAAAGGCGGGAAGATACGTGGAGATGGAGATTTGCATACGAGTGCCAGGTGTCGGGCCAGTGTCTTCGGCTGGCTTCGATCTCTAATTATCTGGAAAGAGCCTCGGCCCCCTCGGGATGATAAACAAAATGCGCATTTTCATGACAATCGGTTACCGGTGGCTGGGAGGGTGGGGGGGAGGGGAGGGTGAAGGGTGTCGAGGCGTTCAAGTCTCGTCGATGCATTGTTCAACGTCATATCCTGGCCACGTTGGCGGCTAATTCCTTCGTGGCCGACGAGTGAATCGTCGTATACGCCGAGCCCTGTGAATACGGAAGCGAGGAAAGCTGGAATTTCCGGTTGATTCGGCACGCTAACGATGGGGTGGCTCTGTCCAACACCCCGCGGGGACTCAGATAAAACGAACGTCCTCCTCTACGGTCCTCCATTGTCAAGGCGGTTCGCGGCAATCTGCTCTCGCCGAGCATTTGCACAATAATGGACCTACCAGCAGCGTCACGTAGAAACGAGCGTTGAGAGCCGTTGGATTAACCCCGAGCACGCGTTCACGCCCCTGAAAATTATTCGATAAATTGGATAAACCGCGGGGTTTGCTCCGGGAAGATCGCCTTTCACGTCCCACAATAACCCGTCGACTTTACGCACCGCCGAAGATATCTTAATTCCCCTCGCCACGTAAATTTGAATCGTCGTAAAAGATTTACAATCGTTTCAAAGATTCATTGAACTTCCCGGAAACGAATTGCCTAGAATTGGCCGGATTTTCTAGGGGTTACGCAAGGAAATATCCGTGGTAGATAGCGACGAGTCGATTCCTCGAAGAGAAAATCGTTGCATATCTGCTCTTGCATCAATATTTAATCGCGCCGGGGAATATGGCGTCGGTATGCACGAACGCCGGCCCGTATAAAAGCACGAAGGCCGTAATAGTCGGCTCGCGTACGGCCATTATATCCGCGGAATAGCCGCGGATAAATACACATGTGTATCCATTCGGGTGTATGCGTAATATTCCGGCGATGACGAGCGCAAATAGTCCGGCCCCGGGGCTTGGGCCAGCCTGTGAGAATTGTCAATCGAAGGTGTCGTGGAATAAGAGAGAATGTCTCGAGGCGCGGCTTCTCAAACATCCTTCCTTTAGTGCCGGCCCGCGGGTTTGTCCGGACTCGTATAATTATGGCCGCGTGCGAGCCAGAGAAAACCATTCACCGACGCTTTAATTGTTGTTACAAAATACACACTTTAACTCGGCCCGCTAAGTATTTGTTTAATACAGCCGGTACGTCTTCGACATTGCTAAACCGACACACAGGGAGGAACCGAAAATTCTCACCTACTCTTAACCATGAACAAAAATTAATGCTCCTACTTTTTAATCGTCGATAATAATTAATCACCATCGTTTCGTAGTTCGCCGAGGAACTTTTTACCATACGGTCAGTGGGGAATTTTTGTGTCTGTCATAGTTTGGTGAAAAACGTCACGTCGAACGGCCGTCAGTGGGGAATTCCGGATTCCCTTTTACCTCGAATACGTGAACTCTGTTTGCTCGACGATTTCCGGATTGTCCGATCGTTGCTTGCCAGGACATACGGGCGGATACGCGCGTGAGCGTTTTCATTATTCCCCGTTTACCATAAATTATGCACGCCCTGTGCAAATTCGATAGCAAAGCGTATCCTCGATAGCGATGAGGGTATTCCGTTGCAAAGCGCTGCGGAAATGAAAAGTAAGTTTACCGGAGCCCGCTGAGCGAGTGGATGTCACTTGACGCTTGAAACAGAAACGTTCGAGAAGATCCGTACTTAAAGCACCTGGATAAGTAAACGCGGAACTCGGTTGAAATTTTTCCTTCCAAGATATAAAACGAATATTGAAGTAAGAGTATACATTTAAGAAATAATACAACTCTTTTACACACTAGACTCGATCACGATCCATTAATTTTCATGTTTTCGAAAAAATAGTATGAGGTGAATTTATTCTTCATATTTTAAATACCACGTTCCTCGAAGTCGAGTGAATCGACTAGTTACACAATTCTGCGTAGCCTCGTAAAGCGTCGGATCCCTATGAAAGCTCGACGTTGTGCTTCCGTAACTACCATAAAATATTGGTCCGAAGAGGCACGGTGGTGGGGGGATGTAGGAAGACGGAGAAACGATTAGGGAAAGTAAATGGGAAGTTTTATTTGAGGTCTAAGAGTCCTATAAAATGTCGAGAATCATAACGGTTCAAGCCAAGGGCCAAGTGCGGGGGCGGAATGACGACGGGGGAGAGGGAGCAAGAAGGGAGAGGGGTCGTTGCTGTGCCAAAGTGGCCCTTCGGCAGGTCTGGTGACCTTTCTGAGAAACACCATAACGGACAATAGGCACCCGCGGTCTCGGAAATTCGATGGTGGTCGATCGGTCGGCGACTTGCAAACCCACACAGATGTCAACGCTGAAACAAAACCGGATGAAGCGTCCTCACGTAGCCGACCAATCCGATTCTACTCTGCCCTGAGCGTTAATACGGCGTCCATGGGCTTAGATTTAAAGTCAATATTCCCTCGAACTGTGCAAATCTTTCGGAACACATGGAAAATCGTCCTGTCCGAACGGCTATTCAGGCACGACTGTTAGCCCCTAAAGTACGAATTAACTAAGTCCATAAACAGTAACCGATGGTTTATTAAGTAGGGAAATGTGGAGTTTATTAATATTGTTTTCAGCGAAGTCTTGTCAATTGATTTTTAGGGAATCTTTACATTCGTTTTTTCTGCAAACATCGTAGCGGTGTTTTACAATTACCCGCCGGCAATAACCGTGTTCCGCGGGGTGAGGAGAGGCCAAGGGGCGGTTGAGGAGAAGGATGCGCTCACGTGGAGATCTACATATCTTTATAAGGGATCGGGTTTGTAAATCATAAAATTCGCAGTTTCACACGCTCTCGCGGCGGAATGGCTCGGGCCCGGTGCTTCTCCCTTTCCCTTCCGCCTGCGCGAGGGAGACGAAGGGAGAGATCGAAAAGCCGAGGGCGGAGAAGGTGAGACGTGGAGCGGGGGGACGGGGTAGTTAAAAGAAAAGAACGAGGGGCGAGGAGGACGGAAGAAACGGGGGAGAGGAGGAACGATCTCAGCGAACTGCAATTATCTGCAATTTGTACTGCAACCAGCTATGCGCCATCCTCGCCGTGTATGTGTCCCGGGGTACATGCAGATGCGTATTAAATGCAGCGCGAAAGGGCTAAGCAGGAACGAGACGCACGACGCAGGGAACGCGGGCAAGAAAGGAGAGAAAAAATACCGTACAACGTGAATAACCGTGCGTACAATAGCCCTATAAACTGGGAAATCATCTCTTCCGAACCAACTGCCCTAACGATAAACTCCTTTGAGTCTTATGCAATGTCAGATACGCCCTAACGACAGGAACAATTGTTTATCAATGTGTTCAATCGGAGAATCGTTTTATCGTATTTTTGAGACAAGGACTTTTCTTTGGATGATAAGGAGTGGCGAAGGGGGGATGGGTATTATTACTGACGGGATCAAACTGCCGTTGGGGTGTTAATGGCCGGACGAAGCAGAGAGTTTAAGTTTAATACCGTCTGCACGCGGTAGACTCTCCACGGTTCATCGTTTCTCGTTCTTCAACGGAGCCGACGTCTTCCCTGAACATCGCTCTTCGTTCAGTCGTTCAACTCCGATACCTTCTGACATATCCTTACTTCACACGCGTAACAAATCGTTTACTCGAAACCCAGTAAAATGATCCGAGGATAAAGCGGTATACGACAATAGAATTAGAAAAATAATTTAATTGCTAGACACGTTTTCTGTACGTTTATGGTAATTATTATGATTACGTGTGGAATTAAAAGTCGACTTTCTGATGGAAAAATGTGCCAATGGCTTCGAGCGATAAGCAAAATCCTAGATCACACAATATCGTTTACATATGCTTCAGAAGTATTTGCCGAGCGTCAAAAAGCAAACTGTAAAGAACTGTCTGTTACGTAAATAAATCTATCGGGTCAGGTGACGGAAGAAGAAAGAGTAAGAACGAAGCATGTGGTTCTTACTGGAAAGAATCATCCGAAGAGGAAACTTCCGTAACACTTAATACTGTTCTCACCGAAACTTTAGCTATAAAATTGTCACGAAATTCTTCAAATTTCCAATCATTATTTAATCCTCAAAAATCGTTGTACCGTGGATACAGTTTAGGGTAGTGGTGAAACTAATTCTTTGTGAATGTAACTGTGTACTATCTTTAACTTGTTGAATAATAGGGGAAAACAATTATTCGGTACATGACCTCATTTGCTGAGAAAAACACCCGACAGACGTGCATGGCTAACAATAAATGTGAGCGATTGTTTAAAGACCTGAACACTCGGCGTGCATGCACACACACGTGGGGATATTTACAGGTGATTTCACGCACGAAACGCAGCTTGGCAGTGCGTATTACGGCAGTAATTTTTTTTTCGAAGATGAACATACGAATGGACCAGGATATTAGAAAACTTCCTTTCGGAAGAATTAATTTCCTTTCCAAACAGACTCAACATTTTTAAACATAATAATATGAATAATTTATTAGTAAAAATTAGTGTAGCTAACAGGCCGTAAACACTAAAACATTGAGTATGAAATTTGAATGACTCAGAAGTCAGAATGGGAAAATAGTAACTAATTTCTAATCGACAGCGACTGACGCCAGTACTGAATAAATGAAACTTAAAACCGAGAAATGTGGAAAGGGAAGAAAGTATAATTACAAGGGTGACACTGGCGACGGGGGTAAGAGCTTTCGAGGGAGTATGCATAGGGGGGAAAGGAATAAACAGAGAGATGGAAAGAGACGGAAATAAAGGTTTCTTGGGCGGTAGTTAAGTACGACCCGCCCCCTGGTATTCGTGTTCCGTATTACAAATGTGGGCAGTTCCTTATCGCCCCGTCCACTGCGTTGTGTCGGTTAATACGATTGGCAGGTCCCGGGAAAGCTGACCTACCGGTGACGTCGGGATCGAGGGGAGGGGATGGCGAGAGTTGCTTTGGGCTTGACTCGGCAGATCGCAAGTGGACGCGAACGTGCGCGCGTCTGTTCCGAATGATCGTCTCAGGCAGGACTGGCAATTGAGTTTTACTCGTGTGTACCGTCGTGACTTTCCTTCGCTACCGTCGGTACGTCCTTACGTTCCGAATTTCCCGTGTTTCTCCGTGCGATTCGGCTATTTCCGCCGACGCTTCGTGACAACTCGGTCCCCGTGTACGTGTGTTCGCAGGGCCCGTAGGTCCACGGGCTAAAGTCGTTCCTCGTCCTGTGTGCTGTGCATTCCCGAAGCCGAGGAATCTCGCGTATGCCAACCGTCAGGAGCGACGTTCACGTGCTGTCAATTTTGCCCGCTTCCTCGAGGAATCCCGTGGGAGTTGGAGGAGCCGGGAGCCGGCTGTCGTGGTGCCTGACAGCGGTGTTCGTCGGGAACGAGGAACAACTGTACAGTCTTCCTCGGGGAGATATGGTTCTGCCGAGTTCCTCGATTCTTCTGACGTAGCATCGATGATATCCGACCGGTCTTCCGCTGCCCGATCGCACCACTGTTTCTAATCCCTTACCGACGGAGCTAGTTTGGTCCTCGACAGTAGCACGTGGCCGACGAGGTACGCCGGACCAGCCAGGCTTAACCTCCCGCGTTTTAATCTCCGCCGACCGGTCTGCCCCTTTATTTCTTTTTTCACTAGCGGGTATTCGCGCTCGCCGGTGAATCCTTCCGCGACGGTGTTCGTCATTCTTCGATCGCAGTGACAGCCGCGTTGCGGTAAAACAGCCAAAATTCGGGTGAAGAACAGAGAACCGTTGCCATCGTACGCGATGGAAATGAGCGACGAGTACCAGGACATGGGGAATCCTGGTGGCGGCGTCGCCATGGCGAATATGTCCATGGGACATGATCATCATCATACACCGGACAGCCCCATGGTGAGTCATTTTTACCAACATTTTTTACCCTTCTACGCATCGATTCACCCACTGACTGTCGTGCTGCAAAATGTAATACATGACTTGTAATTCACCCATTAATTCATTATCTATGAATGAACTTACATGACTGACTTACAATTATGTTACATCTTTTTAAATTCCTTTTCATATCGAAGAATTTCATAATTACACTTTGGAGGACGACTGTCAATGGTGTTTTGCATGTTTGTCACTATTTGTTCAACATTTTATTAACACATATTTTTAAACTGACATTCTCCTGAAACTTCTGACAAACTGCGAATATTTTTCATCAAACACAATACCACGCTATTATCATTGGCTGGTTGTTGAACACGTAAACAAATGGTTTTAAAAATCCTACGATCATCGTTGCGTTGCGACAAACACCAACTCCGAATCCAATGGGAGGCGCGGAAGGGCTGTTGTTTGTAAACTTCGTTTGTCCTTGTAGTACGATAGAAACACCGTGAGACACTATTATAATATGCAGAGCCTAGTCTTTCTGTTTATTCGCCCAACATTGCCGTATCGATCGTTCATCCTAGGTTATAACTAAACTATTACAATAACTGACAATTTCTCACGGTTAATAAAGCGTAGCAATGGTGGACTCACAACAACTTGACACAAGGAACATACACTTTATTCTGCTTCGGTGCACTGGATCTTTTGATTAACATTTTTTTAATTACGCAAATAAGGTGGATCATTGAAAGATTTGCTTTGTGGATGGTGCTGGCACGGTAACGGTCGTTGTTTGCCCGCGAAATCGATTCATCGACACTGAACAGAGTAATAACAGAAGGGGGCTTTTGCTTATTTATCTTCGAACCGTGTGAAAGGTTTAATCAACGAGTCTGGCGTTAGTGGGTTCGATAATTTTCGCGCTTCAGTCCGCCGTGGATTAATAACGTTTTGACAAATGAGCAGAATCAGCTGTATTTACGAGAACAATGTGTCGAAACCATGACGGATGGCGTATTGTGCAGCGTACTGTAACCTGTGATTTACGTACACGGCTGAAAAGCTGCACTTAGCTGCGCGAAAAGGGAAATATATCGCTTGAATTTAATCAAATACCCGCCATTACGTAACACTCTGGAAAGCGTACGCTGAACTGACAAAAATGCGGAGCACGGTAATTGTTTTCTAAGAGTAATTTTGTGCAATCTATGAACCTCATAAATCTTGAACATAAAAACCAGAATTTAATTATTAACATTCCGAAGACTAATTTTCACCTAAGGTTTTCCTTAGCCTGTTCAAAATGAATATCCTGTCGATTTCGAGCGAAAGATTTGAAATGGGGGTTGAAAATTGTATTATAAAGATAGTTGACAGTCGAGCTAGTTCTTCGGGGGGCAAACCGAATTTTCAATCTATACAGTTGATTTGAATATTATTTGTCATTTTGCGCGTTAAATGCCGTAGGAATATCTTGTTCCTCTGTTCCTTAAAAGGTCGGTACTTAACGGTGAAATCACGCCTCTTCTTGTCACAGAGAGGAGCATGGCCGAGCATAAACTACGTTTTCCTTTTATTGCCACTGTACATTTTACGCTCGTTCTGTGCATTAAACGAGGATCTTTTCAGCCTTGAAAGCCAACCACAGCGATGCATCTTTCCCTTTGCCTTCACAACGGGGCGTCCCTTGTTCCCTTGAGATTGCAGGGTACTTGAGCTTGGTCCTGCCTTTACCCTTCGAACTGACCTGTACAACATGTGTTTCGCTTAAGGAAGTCCATGAAAACGGAAGCTAGGAAGCGATTTCCCTCGTACATGAGAACCTCAGGGTCTTACAATTTTATTATGACCGGTTTCATAAGTTGCACTCAAGTGGAGATAAGATTTTGTTGCTGGAATGAAAATATAATGAATACAACGACGGGACTGGAAGGTAGACGAAGGGAATCCTGCAGGAGAATGACAGAGGGGGAAGGGTAGGGGGATAGTAGGAGAGGGTTGTAAACACGGTTAATTGTATTCGCTCGGAATAGCCGGCACATAGGCGGCTGGTGAGAGAACCTGTGTAACGATAATGCCTGCAAGTAGCAATGCACATACGTACACACACACGTGCGGTGACGAAGCAAAGGGAGGATGAGTCACGGCGACATAGGTGCAAGGGAGAGAAAGAGTAACCGTGGCGGGGGAAAAGTAATCGAAAGAAAAGGAGAGAAAAGCGAACGGGTGATAAGTAACCGGTGGAAAAGAAGCGAAGGACAGAGAAGGGAACGATGAAATACGAAAGAGAGGATGAAAAACGCGAGGTGACAGGGTGGAAGAAAGGAAGCAAGGGAGTGAGAGGGAGATGGGAAATATCGGGAAGATGATAGCGCGACAAGGACGGTCAACTTGCATGCGGAGTGCAGCAACTGCGCAGGGGCGGGGATTATCCTCTCCGCCAATCACGTCGAGCGAAGAGTGCGTTCACACACGAGCCTGCTTGGTTCTCGCGGTGTTTCACCTGCAGACGCCATGTCGTGACGTCACGTCTCGTTACGGAGCAATCGCATACAACGCCGTATGCACCGCTGCACTCTCGTGCAACACGGTGACACGTCATTATCGTTACACCACGTAATCCTCGCTCATTCCTCCGGAAAACCTACGAAATCTCCATGTTTCTTAAGATCAGTGTGGCTGCATTAGATGCATCAGCTTCTACGGTCTACAATTGCTAACAGAATGTATCATTCAGGCTGAGAATTAAGGCAGGAAACGTTAATAACGCCTTGGGTGAGAGCAATGCTGTTCAATGATTTTTTTCTCAGTTGGAAAATCATGTAAAATATTGGCCCGAAAGGTCCTGAAACGATAAGTCCTGCGGCTCCATTGTAGTGGAATTGCATCGACACTGGGCGAACGCCCTTGACGCGTTGTCCTTCGAGGATTCCCAGATGCCCGAGAGTTTCGTTTTAAGGCGCCCCGCGTTCTCGATTATCCCGCTGAAGAGTGTGCCTCGGTCCCGTCCTGCCCGGCCCTCGAGGAGTTACGAACTATTATTCGGCCGGTTTACGATAGCCCTATAAAGATCTCATAATTAGATTTCGGAGGTAATATCCTGGCGGGACGAGACCCCCCTCACCCTCCCACCTTCCTGCGGGAACGGCAAGGCCGAAAATTGCAAAGACCAATCTGTCTGACTACTGCCGGCCTGTCGTTCCTTTTTGCGGCTGGATCCGCAACGCCGATTAGACGAACGGAAAAGAACCAACCGACCAAGTTTCGTCGATTCCTACCGACGTATCTGGACGGAAGTTACGTGCTCTCTTAAATTCTGTTTGTAACGTTCCACGTTTTGTACGGCATTGTCAGTGGTATTGTTGTTGATCGACTCGTCGCTCTGTTTGCGATTTACCAGGACGTTTAATGGCTTCGTAAATCGAGAATTTATGCGGTGAAAAGGATTTGACGTATCGATCGTATTGACAATTCCGTCCGTGACCGTTCACCCCGGGTTTTGCTCGATGCTTCACGTGACAACGGCTGCTTTTTTTTCCCACGTAAGTTCATGCATCGCCGGCTGAGGGTCACGCGAGTGTCCGCGGCAAAATAACAACGTAAATATCTCCTCGAACGATTGACGCGAGGAATAACAATTTCGCGAGATCGTCATTACGTCGTCATCAAAGCCCACTAATGATAGCTCCTGTCAGCATTAATTTTATTTGCCAAGGGATTGTTGCACGCCAGGTAATTAGCGGTCGATCGAGATGCAAGTCAATTAAACTCAAGCTATGCTAATTGCGCGGCAAAGCAGAACCTTTTTTGCTGCACACCGTGAATTGCTGTTTCGTCTCTTGTTGAAGTTGCAGATAAAACTGAAACAGGAGTGTCGTGGAATAATATGAGTCGAAGGGGGAGAAGTGTTAACGCTTGGTCCTCGAAGGGTCGATTCGCGCGAATGCACCGGCGTTGCATTATGCGGATGCATCGAAGCGCATCGCGTTGTCATGCAGGTCGGTGGCAGTCGGGCAGAGAGACGGTCGGGCATTGGTCGTCAGCGGTGCGTCTCCAATGCGCGTGATCCTGATCCGCCGTGGGGGGAAGGGAGAAGGAAAGAGACGATGGGCGGGAGGCGCCAAGGGGGAGGGAGAGAGAGAGAGAGAGGCACTCTGGTGGGGTCAATCACGACGCAGTCGGCGCAGGGGGGAGAAAGTGAATGAAATGAAAAAAAGGGGGAGGAGGACGGGACTGAATCGCGATTGGTCTACGTCCCTGCCCCGGTCACGCCTGCCTTTATTCATGCGCTCTGCACGTCGCGGTGATTTCGACGTCGGCTTCCTACCTCTTTCCCAAAAACCAGGCATTTCTCAAAAAACAATCGTCTACCCTTTCCCCGAGAAACTCCGCTCAGGATGACTGCCTTCCTCTTGCTTTATTCCCATGTTTTTTTCTAATTTTGCACGATAGGACGTATAATTGTGATAAAATAACTGTGTCGTGTTCGTCGGGTTGGCGTGTTCCTTGCTCAGATAATTCTCCATCGACCACAGCGGTGTTATCGATGCATCGGAAAACAGCGCTAGGAAAAATGACGGGGCAGAAGGGGCCGGGGGGACTGTTACACCAAAGCCAATGGAAATCGCGTGAACGGTCTACTATGATCGCCCTTTGCCCTCGTTGTATCCAACAATTATATCGACCGAAAAGATTGCGCGCGAAATGATCATAAGAAATTTAACAGACCCAAGCGAACGCACCGTGGCACATGAATTCAACAGCGCAAAATATTTACTACTATACCTTCCAATTCCGCACGATGATCTAACTGCGCAAACATCACGATTCCATGATTGTGGATTGGCAAAAATAAATACTTGGCGCGTGAAGGACAGCGGCTGTAAATCGTGAATATTTTAGAAGACCGTAATTAGGGAGAGAAAAAATTTCTCGTGAATTTTGTGCCCCGCCTGCGAGTAACTTTCTCTATCGACGCTTATCGTCCTGGTAATGGACATAATTGCTCGGCTCAGCAACGGCGAAGGCAACAGAACTGCTGCTCGATCGTTCTGCATCACTCGGCGTGTAATTACGTTTATAACTCGTGTGCAAGCATCGCTCGTGTCGTATTACATTGCCGATAGAAGAGATGTTAGCGGTAATACGTCGGTTATGACTTTCTTGCCATTCCCGTCCTATGTCGATAAATTTCCCGTTCATCAGAGAAGCTACCACGCTGCGATAAACGGGAATCTCCTTTCCTGTATCATTATCGTGTTTCTCCTAATAAATGGCGCATAAATGGATAGGTAAAACTTAGTATCATTCTCAAGATTAAAGAGAGAAGTTACGGTAATGACGTTTAACGACAATCCTAGACAATTTTTTGGTGACAGTATACTTAGCTCAGGGTAGAAGTTTTCACTGAAAGGACAGAGTAGGAATTTCTTGTCTTTTGATAAACTTTGAGCGACTGACTGTGTTTGGTTGATATGCTAGTCGCGATTCTTTAAGTAGCTCAGTAGTTATCGGCCATTGAAGCCACCGTAAGGGTCGTTCGCCGCAAATGCAACCACCAATTACTCAACGTTCCAGCGATTTTCTTAAGAACGCCGCTCCTTCGCAGCTTCTCACTCGTTTCTTATTGCTTCAAAATTTTTCCACCATTTCCCTGCTAACCTGTTGCTCCGCGATTTTAAGAACAATAGTTACCTAGTTAGCGAAATTAATGAATTTTATCACTTTCTTTACTTCTGTTCGAGAAAATTCCTACGGGAAGATTTTCCGTTTGGCTCGGATGAAGCCATTTGTTCGGTCCTCGAAATATGACGGATGAGTAATAATTTCCTGAAAGTCCTGTCGGTCGAGGGCAGGGAGAGACACGGAGTTAGGGATATTTCGGGGACCGGGGGTTTGTTTGTTGTCCTCCCCCGAGTCAAGTGGGATTCTCTGGAAGGTTAGCGGGCAATTGGCCCTGGGCAGCCAGGAAAGGTAGGAGCGGCCATTAGGGGAGACTTATAAGGTGGCTACTGCCGACACGACGGTGGCCGGCGGGCTCTTTGCCCGGAAAAAGACCCCATGCAGGTAATGGGCCTGGCACGAGCCTACCGATTCTCGCCTACGTCCTCGCCTCGTGTTATACCTACACGCGGGGCCCCTACAAACCGTTCTACACGGGTCCTCGGAAACCGACAACGCGCCAACGATCCCCTAAGCCGATTTCACGCCGGCGAATTTCCACAAAACTCAGGGCAGTACGTCCGCCGATACTTGTCGAGCGATTTCAGCAATTCTTTGTGCATTAGCCGCATAACGAGCACTGGCGCTTCCCTGGATGGTGTTTCCCCAACGGACCCCTGCCCTACAAATCCTTGAGTTACACTCTTCCCGATAAAATCTCGAAGCAAAGGGAAGGATTAGGAGCCGAGGGAAAGGTCCACCTTAATCCATGCTGCATCTCTTCAATCGCATTTTTATAAGACAGGTGTAAGATGATCATCGACTAATATATCTGTCGAATTTCCAAGTACCATCGTTGCAACGAAATTAGGATCCATATTCCCCGTGAAGGAGGATTCATCGAATCCTCAAGACGAGAATCTCCGCGTGTTGGTGCTTTTTGGTACTGGCTATTTAATTTGACTTATGGCGCGTATCGCGGGGTCCTAAGTAAACGGCGCTGGGCCCGGGCTGGGGCCCTGTCGTTGGAAGAGGCCGGGTCCCGGCTTGCGGCGGGAAGAGGGATCGTGAAAAAAATGGGAAACGGGTTTCTACTTGGAAGTCGTGCAAACATCTCGCGAGGACACGCGGTTCGACCCGGCCCTGCCTTGTTGACTCTTCAACTTTAGCCGGCTTTCGCCGTGCACGACGACGAGTGACTTCTTCACGGGTTCCTCGTCTTCTTCCCCCGCCCCGCCCCGCCCCGTCCCTTCCCTCCGTCCTCCCCTCGCCCGGTCATCGACTTCTTTACCTGGCCGCTTCGTGGAACGCCGCGACGGAGAGCCGTTTAATTTAATTTCGTCCGTCTGTTTGAGCAAGCGGAGCGCGGAAAGGGAGAAAAGCCAGTCGATAGCCCCCATCGCGCGCAACAACCCGCCGGACTCTCGAATTCGACGACAGGCCGACGACGTGCCGATAGAAGCCACTCCAAACTCCCCTCTCCCCCCTCCCACTCCCCACCTCTTTGCCCTCCGCCAGCTTCTCAGCGTTTTACTGTCAATACCGGCGGGGATTTGTCCATTCTCGCGCGTTAAGGATTCTCCAACCTGCGGATTTTAGGTACCGGGCTATTTCCTCCGGCGGTTCCTGAATGAACGAAAAATCGCTTTGCTCATTTCGATGAATGACCCGGATAATTAGAAATCATTCTGTAACTGCGGAGGTATGTAAATAATTTCCTTACAAGTGCTCGTGAAATCTGGTAAAAGCCTAATAAAATGGGAGATTATGGACGCCTTTCTGTAACATTAATCATCGTCAGTGAGTTAAAGCACCGCGGAAGACAGTCTGAGAGATCAAAAATCTCTGCGCCTAAGATGGAAACGGTTCTATCGAGGACAAAGCAATCTCGCGTGAAATTCCTCTTATTAATGAACTTTATGGCGTAAAATAATCGTTTCCCATAATAGCGAGTAACGGAGTTACCTCCTTTCGCGTCATTTTATATTACGATCTCGCCCGTGTGTGCGTTTTTACAAGGGTGATTTGTGCAATCGGTGCATTGCACAGACGTGCACAGCGTTGGCAATTGAGTGAATAACGAAATTATCTATTCTTACTACCGTCACATATTTTAAACATTTTATTTTTGGCCATTCATTTGGCCGTGTAAAATTTTCGATGAACCCGCGTCATGTTTCCGCTAATTATTTTTATTGGAAACGATTGCCGTGCGATTATCTGGCTATGCGCTGGGATTGATGCAAGCGTTGCACTCGGGTGCACTGCAGCGGCGAGCGGTCGACGATGAAGAATGATCGAGACGGCGGTTGCCGAACGTCGTAACTGGCCCATTCACGTATCATTATCCCCGTTGGGTCGGTCGATAACGTTGTCGCAATCGGCGCAATTACATTTTTACGATGGCCGTCAAGGTTTCCATTCCGCGAGCATTAATGCCCGGCCATCCGGGGCTCGACAATCGCCGCGGTTAGTAACCTAAATACCCCGGACCCCCGTCGGTCCCCGTTGCTTTTTACGCGGGGAAAAAAAGGAACGAAAGGAACAGCGATAGAGAACGGTCTTTCCGCCGTGCCGGAATGCGTCGCCTAATGATAAGACAATGCAATACGCGTGCCGGGAATTATTCAGAGCAAAGAATCATTCCGAGTATTCGTAATTGCACCTTCTACCCACCGCCTAGGAACATTCGTGTCGATTATTTCCTAACTGCCGCGGAATTTTCGCGCAGCATGCACGAAGAATTGGTACTCGCGTAAATTAGCAATCGTGAAACTTTTCAGGGACATGTAATATTAATTGGATCGTCAAAGAAATTCGATTGAAACGATGCTTTATCGTAGCTTTAGGAAATTCAGAGTGAAATGTTAGGTGGATCGTCTTGAAAATAAGTAGCGAGAAGCTTTAGCAATCCTGGTCGACGACACTTCTGCAATTATTATCATTATTATTTTGCCGAAAATCATCGACCTTGTCCGCTTGGGAAAATTCCTAGGCCCTTTCCCATTTCCTCCCTCGCGGGAACAACGGAAATCATTCCAAGGAAGTTGTCCGTCATCTCATCTCTAAAAGCCGCCACGCTAGACATTTACCTGTTTTTCTCTGTGCGACAAAACATTTTTATTCGATCAATGGACCTACCTTCGTCAGGTAGTTCCATAAAGTCCACGCGGCTTTTCGTTTTGCAAAGTGCCTATCGTCGTATTTTCCATTACGTACCCGAGGCATTCATATTTTTATAACATTCCATGGAACCTTCAGTTCTCGCTATCGCTCTGTCCTCGCTGTAAATTCTGGTAAAATTCGTTGACGTTTGCCGATCGTTTTGAGGCGCGGGAATGATCGTCGACACGTTCCTCGTGCGGTAGGTTCGTTGGAATTAGCATTGGACGACTATAAGTCAAGGAGCAGGGGGTTAGAGCGCTGGGGGGAGGTTGAAGGAAAAGAAGAATCGTCGTCTGGCAAACCGTCCGGTTTTCTATCGTAGATGAAGAGTACGATATCGATAGTCATTGTATCGGGAACCTCTCTATATCTCCCCGGGATTATCGATCGTGGCCCACTCCGCAGGGGTCCGTGGGTTAGAGTGGGTTAGTGGCCTTCTCGAGAACCGTCTTAAGACCGCCCTAGGACCCGTTATTTGCTTCTGCCTCGGTCCAGGACGCAGGTCGGATCTTAGTTTCCTTCGCAAACCGGGAAATGCTGCGTCCAATGGCGCCAATGCCCAGCGAATGGGCCTTAGTCCCAAACTCACCCGTTGCGATAGCCAGAAAATCCCCGATTTCAAAGACTTCATGATTCAGTCAACAATTTTATCAAATGATCTGCGCTCGTTTAAACCGACAAAAGGGAACGACGCCGGTGCTTTTCCTGAAATCTGGAAAATTTCCTCTCACATTCGCCGACCGATACTCGTTGCTTGGGTCGCTATTTCGCGCTGCCGTTAAAAATAATAGCGCTTTAAACGGATCGTAAGGCATGTTTTGTTGGGACTTTTAGTGGGTCGTTCCTGCGCGGCAATTACCATTTTTATCAATTTCATAACGATGGCATTTTGCAATCTAAACAAATTGTACAATGCGCAATCACTTGGTACCAACAAAATGTCCCTAAGTGGGTCATTCAACTTTTTCACCGAGAAAAACGACTATACGATGTTTCGCAATGAGTAGACTATGAGGAAAGAATTGTAATATTCTTCGATAGCAATTATCATCGAGTACTGAAAAAGGAAGTACACAAAAACTATGTGAAGAACTCAGTACGCATAAACATAAAATTCTTTTGTATCATATTACGTATTGATATTATTCATATGAATTTCCTGACGGAGACGACCGTAACGATCTTCCTCGACCAAGTAGGAATTTTACTGTTTGTTTTTCTACGTATTTTTCGACGTCGAGAAATCACTCCGATAGATGAGAATCACTGGGTCTTAGGTTTTATCTAGTAAAAGGACGCTCAAGGGTGGTGCGCACGTGCCGACCGTATGTTTCTAAATCTTTCCTTCTCCAGACTTTCGAGAAGAACCTTTCGATTTCCGCCCAAGTAAATCCCCGGCTGCCTGCCAATGCATTTCACTTAATGCACCAGGCTTAAACACACTCGAACCATAGCTTTTCAATCCCGTTTTAGTTTTTGAGAAATCTCCCATTTTTCCATCGTACATTATACAATAATTTACGTTCATTTAATTCAGCTACAGGTCAAATTATTCCTTTACCTTCCTTCACTTTTTCGGCGAATTTCTCGAGTTTTCCTGTGTGCTAAAATAAGAAACTGTGAAATTCAGTTGTACGACGTCCTTGAGTAAAATTAATTAACTTCGCCTACTTTTGCCTCGATTCTCATAAATCTTCCGCTTTACATTTTGCCATTAAACTTACAATTTCACGACTATTTTTCAAGATAAGCTCGACGTACGTTACTATGTAAATTTTCAGTTTGCTCATTATCACTGCGTGTAATTTTGTAAAACATAGATTAGACATAAAAAAAGGTGAAATTTTATGCTTATTTAGAATGCCATTGGCTCTTAATATTAATCGGATATTTATACCTGATTATTGATTTGAAGCTGGGAATCGCAGACGACCAGTTTTCGAGCAACAACATAGCAAAACGATCGTCACAAGTCGACAGAATCGTTGGCGAAGAGCGTGGCGGGCTTTTAATGATCAGCTGCACTCACCGAGCCGCTTTTGAAATTCGAAACCGACTTTCAGAGTCACGTAACAAAGCGTTTCGCGCTTCTCTACCATTATTTCATGGGCAAAAATTTTTAACAATCCCCCGCGCGTTTAATCAACGGTCAAAACTTCGTTGGATCAAAAGCATTTTACCACCTTTACTCAAGCAAGCTGTGAGCGTTAAATCTGTACCTTCATTTTCCCCCCAGTTTTCTCTTTGTCTTTTTTCTGCCGTTTCCTTGGCGAAGCCCTTGAACGGAGTTTTCGCGGTCGTTGATAAAAATCCTCAGTGCCACATTCCCCCCCGCGGTTGGCAGTCGCGTTTGAGCGAACGGACAATAAAATATCCATCGGCGATTATGCACGGCCACGCAGGCACGTATTCCTCCTTAGTTTCTCGCGGCGGCGACTGCATTCTGCCACGCGAGGCATCATTGTCGCACGCGGAATACAATTAGCAGTAAATTAGCATGCGCCATTGGGACCGATAATAAAATGCCGCATATTATAACGATTGCATCCGATACGACAATGCCCTTGCCGACCACAAATTATTAATTTAATGACCCCGAGCTGCGCCGCACGAGTCGTTCAATCATGGAAATTCTATTCTGAAGGGGGGACACGCGAGTGGGGGAGGGGAGCAAGGGGACAGAAACTGTTATCAAACATTGCATTACTTCTATCGATTTTTTGTAGACACATTTATTGCCCGAAATGATGTTGTACATATTTTTTTCCTCGGCCACCACTGATTCTTACAACGATTTCGTTCTTTTTATTTGTCCCTCTCCTTTATTTCTCAGTAGGAAATTGTTTCTACCAGCTGCGGTCCGCTCGTAAAAATACGAAAGGTAATTATCGTCCGATGATTAGCATTTGCCCCAATTACCGGTGTCTTTTTATCCCGGGAATAAAGTGTATGTAAAATAAGGGACGGCCCGGATGTAATTGCCCGTTGCGACGATGTATCGTAAACAATGTAAAATTAGTGCGAGAATTAAGTTGAATATCGCGATGACCGTACGAGGGGGCGGGGGATGGCCGGGGGGAAGAAGGAGAAGAAGAACGGGGAGCAAAGGGGGAGATACTTGGGAGGTTCTCCCCCCCGGGCCGGACTTTGCGCCATCAAACTTCGAAACGGAGGTTCGGCCCTTGACGTTTGGCGCGAGTTGCATTCGCTCGTAAAGGCGTCTCGTAACTCCAGCCGTTATAGACATCGTCGGGGTATATAAATGTCTCATCCTATATATTTACCGTGCGCATCCTACTCCCCTTATGTACCCCGAACGGCCCGATACATGCACCGTCTGCGTCGAAAAGTGCGTTGAAAAGGATACATTTCTCAAGACCGACCGAAGAAATGCCTTATAGCAACGATTAAATTGTCCTAAATTTATCGCACAAGGAGGAACTTGAATTGACAACTTGAATGAGCCCTGAAATAGATCTTTTTTTCAAGGCTTGAGATTAAAATGTTACTCTGTGGAAGGATCAGATTGATTCGTGGGACGATTTTTGCGATGGCGAATATCTTGTATATCCTTACCCCTACTCCCCGTTGGTTCCGAGAAGCGGGACAACCGGGGGGAGGGAAGGAAAGTCCGCCCCGTAAAAGATCGTCGTAATCGTTATAATTAGAGATCGTAAAGCGGCGAGAGGAGGCCGAGCCCCGCGAGTCGAGAAGATCCTGCAGGATTGGCCGCACGGGAAGACCGCGATACACGAACAACGTATTCGCCGGAGGGGAAGGAAACTTTGTTCACGATTCGTCGCTATTATGTGTAGCACCCGCGGAGAGCCTGAAATTCGTATAATTTGCAACTAACTGGCCAACCGTGTTCACATTAGTTTCTCGTGAAATCATTTAGCCAATACCGTATTTCCCAAATCGAACAAAATCCACGGGCAATCTTTATTTCTATAATTTCAATGCACATGTATCTGAGTTACATGTCTGTGTTAAAAATGATTTCCCTCAAGGCCATTGGCTTTCGCCGACACGGCTGTCCGACATATTTCACTCTTATTCTTCTTATTCCTGGCCGTTCCTTTGTCGTGTCTGTGGGATTTGTACGTGTGTAATCGAATGTCTGCCGTTCTTCTCCGGGGAGAGGCAGTCGATCGCTGTTTAGACAGGCGAATACTCCGGGACACCTGTGCGGACCGTAGGACCATAACCACAACGGTTAATGCATGCTCGCAGACAACCGCGAGTCCAGACGAATTTTATAGGCCGTTCGGGGTTTCGGCTTAATAGCCGAATTCCACGTGCACGCACGGCACGGCCTGCAGGCCGAATTATAAGTGATCTCCCCCTGCCGCACCCCCTCAGCCTGTTTCTTCTCTTTCATTCTCCCCGGCCGTTCCTATCTCCTCGGACCGTTTTACATTGTCCCTTCCCTCTTTCTCCAGCACTTATTCTGCCGTTCCGTTCGTTCCTTCTCTTCTCTCATTGCCCCTTTTTTCTCTCTCTCTCTCTTTCCAGTGTTGTTCGCCATTTTTACCAGTCTCTCTCTCCCCCTACGCTCGGTATTCGTCTTTTTCTTTCTCCACTTTCTTGTCTTCCCGTTCTCCCGACGATTCAAATTCTACGTTCCACCTTTTCTTGTCCCATCTTTTGCGTTATTTTTGGCCCCTCTTGTTTCCACCTATGCTCTGTCTTGTCTCTCTTCTGCTTTCGTTCCATTCGTATTCTCCCCTTTTCTCCGAGTCGTGGACCATAGGGCCGCCGCCAAGAGAAGATCTCTCGGAGCGATCCAATGGCGGGCCGAATAACGGGCCGGCTGGCCCGGCGTTCATCATCGGGGCCCCCATGAAATTTCAAGCGCGTCGGGCATGGCCGTCGACTGCGCTTGTCTCCCTCGCCCGATGGACTCGCGACCGTGCACTTTTATTACCGGCAAACGCTCTTTATTATCTTGGTATTCATATGGCCGACTGTTCACGTCGTACCGCTAAATACGAGTCTCTTACAAGCACGGTCAAAAGTCCTTGGCGGAGTAACGATTTTAATCGCCAGCAACAACGTGGACCCACAGTCTCAAAATCGTTGGAAAAACTAAATTCATAATCCGCGACTCAAGTGCGTATTCTCAGATTTACAGGAATGTATCTTGTTCTATATATTTTTGAGAAACTTGTCGTACCGGAAGTCGGTACGCCGGGGAAGGTGCACAGCGGCGAATAAAATGCCACGTATTCTCCGTGCTTTTACGGTCTTATCTCGCGGAATGGCAAAAAATAACGGTCGCTGGTAAAAAGTGCCGCAGCTGCGCTCTCCTTCCAACGCATGGTAATTCTCATTGAACGCGTAATTACATTAATTGTCGGCTCCGCCCGGACAAATTGCTGCCGACTTAAAACGGCAATCTCCCCCCCCCCCCCCCCTCTGCCTCAGCCAGGGAGATCCTCCTCGCGTTCGTCTTCCTCTTCCGCGGTTCTTGAAAAAATGGCCGAGCTTAAAGCCAAAGACCTATGCGCTTGATTCCCCGTTCAAGTCCCTTAGGTTCTTCCGACGTCACGGAGTACAGATTACACAGAGAAAACACTGAACGTAATCGGATTAGGTCAGTTAAGTACGCGGTTACTCATGTAAATCCGTGTAATCTCTCGTAAAATTTCGCTAACAGTATGATAAATTGCATGAAAAAATGGACAGGTGAATGTATACTTTTTTGGTGGAAAATTTCAATTGATCTAATTCTCTAAATCGATATAATTCCTTTTTGATTCCAATTCCTTTTGAACTTTTTTTCGTAACTTGTGTCTCGGTACGTACTTACTTTCTTCGTGAATCTGCCCCTTCGTTTCTGTGACTCGCAGCGTGGAGACCTTTTTTCTTCGCAGGTTTCTCGGGCAGCTGTCGAGTGGCGACGGGCAAAGCGCACTTGGAGGGCAGTGCAGGTACTTAAGTACTTTGCTTCGCGGAAGCACGCGCGCGAATCTCAATTACCGGGGGCCCGCGATATCTTCTTCCGCAAAAGGGCGACAGGTGAAGCCCACAATGGGCGAAAACACGAAATAACGGTCATCCAAAGAAGAATAACGCCGGTGCCGTACGACCGGTCGGTTTTCCGACATTCGTCCGCGTAATTGCTGGTTTTAACAGTCGATAAGATTCAAGTGTCTCGAGATACTTTCGTGCGGCTCATCTGCCACGAGCCACCAATTGGCCTAAAGTTCAACTTCTTCCTCGCCCAGAGCGCCATTAAACCTTTAAGACACAAAGAAATAATTGTATAGAATTTCAGTGTTTATTCGCTTCGTTTCGTTGTATTCTTTGCTCTTTTTTTATCTTGAGAACTACTTCTCTTTTCACGCTTTTTCGTATCTTTGACAGTTGGATTGAATTCTCGATTTTTCTGCTCTTCTGGAGCACATCACTGCGGATCTTGATGTATTTGAATTTTCATGCGCTATTGCGTGGGTGAGCTTATTTGTCGGTGAAGTCGTAGGCGTGTGTTGTAACGTACTTTCGATGCGGTCGGCCGTGCAAACACCGTCTCGCAAGAAAACTCACACTCCTCGGGCGCTGGTAAGTAAGGTAATATCAAACGAGGCGACCTTGTACGGATTCTGTTACTAATATGCCCCGCGGGAACCCCTGCGCTGCATATTATCCGATACCAATAATGCGACTAATTGAGTTAGCCGGCCCCCTTAAGCTGATATGCAGCTTTATATGAGTGCAACAACGTAACGATTCGCGCCAACTGAGAGAGACTGCACACGATTCTCTCGTATTTTAACCCCCCGGCGGATCTCCTTTACGTGAAATATATGGCACCACGTGCGTGGCCCCCTCGCCCCGGGAAGAAGGGAATCGGCCCTGGAAATGGCTCATTTCCGGGAAATGCCGGAGCGTGCGGCAATTTGTATTCCACGAGAAATTGGGATACGAAACAAAGTACGAGGAATTTTTGTAATCACTGACTTTTCTGAGGACTCTTAAGGTCAATTGTGTTTTGCATCAGAGTTTTTTGCCATTTGTTATTGAAAGTACGGGACAAGTCCGTTAATTCCGAATGCGTAGAAAGACAGGACCGTGTGTTGTGTGTAAAGTCGCGTGCTGACGACATGCAGCACCTCCCCGTGCAAACCTTAAGTCTGTGGCGAGAAGCCCTGCGTTCACGGTATCCCTTTCCTTTCTCGTTTACGTTCGCGCCCTCCGCGGGTGCATTGTGCTTCGTCAGCGCCAGTTACGAGACCCCCTTGGCCACCCCCCTCCCCCCCCCACCTCATATTCCTCCTAATTCTCTGAAATCACAGGACCCAGGAGCACGACTTTCCCATTGGTCCTTACCAGTAAAAACCGTGTTACAAAACTGCAAACAGGAAACCAGGAACCTCTTAACATTTCGTTTCAAAAATCTTATTCTTCCACTTCTCATTTTATACATGGATTCGTAATGACATTTTCTGCATCTTGGCGATCTTTTTTCCTCTGGGTTTCTCCATTTTTTCTCTCTCTCTCTCTTTCCCGTACCCTTGTCGCGTTTCCTGTCGAATTGACACTGCACAATGGCCTGTCCTCGGTGTGCGTGGGGATTTCGCGGTTCGCGACCACCGAGGGACGAAGGACCGTGGAAAAAGGGCGGCGTTCGTGTGTGGCTCGCGCCTGTTGTTTGCCCGCGAATCTGTCCCGCCGGCTCGACCGATTTTCAAAGAGAAGCCGCGAGCACGTACACACGTGGCCCCGACGTGTCACAAAATCGACCGACAATTCCCGGTTTTGCCTTTCCGCCTTTCCGTTCTTCCTGCCTTCCTTTGGTCTTCTCTTGGCCCCTCGATCAAACCACGTCGCTTCCAACTTCCTTTCCTGCAGTTCTTCCTTTGCACGTATTCGAATTTTATTCATTTCTTCCCTTACCTTGCGGATTTTCCTATCTTTCTGTCTTCTCATGCTTTTTTCTTTTTGATTCTCCATTCTTCCGCAGCTTTCGAGTCCCGCATTTTTCAACATTCTTTCCTCGGTTTTTTCATTAATTCGTAGTTTTTCAGTGTTTCTCTTTTTTGTCTTGCATTTTTCTTCTTTCCTTTTTTCTTCTCTGTTTTCCCCCTTCCTCCGCATAGGACGGGCCGACCGAAGGGCCGCGACCTGCCTTTTTGCGCCGCGTTTGATACGATTAACGCCGTGATACGACCCGACAGCCCTTCACAGGGCACCGCGCCTATAAACAAGGGCATTACGCGCGATATGCTCGACAATCAAAACCCTCCTCTATTTTCACCGCTCCTCTGTTTCTCCTTTTTCGGTCCCCTTTCTTCTCGCCCCACCGCCTTTTTTACATATTGTTCCCTCGTTTCGACTGATCGCTTTTTCGTCTCAACTTAACAAGTTTTTTCCCATTGCAAAACCTATTCTTTTTCATTGCTTACTGTGACAACTAGAAATTCGTAGCTGTATTAAGGAATGTTGAAAATTTTATAGTCAAGAATATTCAATCAAGAGTTCGATTTTTAAGTTGAGAAAAGACTACCTCGAAACTTTTATTTTTTAAATATGGTCCTTTGGAGTTGGTTGAGGTAAATATTCGACGTTTGTAATTTCGCAGTGAGCCTGGCCGGTTTGAGGGTTCATGCGCGAGGAATTGTCGCCCGTGATGCCGGCCGCCCTTGCTCTTGGCCGCAATAAAAATTAAAGCGTCATAATGACGGCTCATTGTGTCACGGCGGGCGTCAAACTTTAATTGAAAATTCGATTCACTCGATGGCCACAGAGAGGCCCGCGCCAACCATGCCGGTCTTTCTCTCCTCGGGGAATCTGATAAAAAAATTCTAACAGCTTTAAACCACGGCCTACAAACTCTACGAAAGCTCAAAAAAAGAATCATGAGCCAACGACTTTCGGAATAATGTGAAATCTTCTTCCATGACCTCTGACCGTGGTTTGAACAAAAATAATAATAATAATGTTTCGTTTATTTTCGTGACACCGATGGCGATAAATGCGTCATTGTGTCCCGGCGATGCGTTTCGAAGCGCTGATGAGTTTTCACCGGTTTCCGAGGCGGGAGAAAATCGGCATAAATACGGGCGTAGTTATTCCCGAGGATGATAATTAAACTTCGTCATCGGCAGGCAATGCGCGAATGGCAATCAACCATCGTCCAGCATGTTTATTGTCGTGCCGGGGGATTTACACCGTCGTGCCGAGTTTAGCCTGGCTCGTTTCTCTGATTGTCATTCAATTTCAGTTGCGCCTCTGCTTAAAAAGATAATGCACCGCTGGGCAATGTCGAATAAGAATGCTAATTTTACAACGCGTCCGAGTCGTCAATAAATTAACGTGTAAAAACGATAATCAGTCGGGCCGAGGCTTTTCGTTTTTCTCCGTTCATACGAATAAATAAGATTTCAGGTGCTTGTCCTCAATACACAAATAATCCTGCGGCGAGTGCATTTTAAAGATAATAATTATGCACCAAGGGAGAAACCCCAGTCGCTATAGATGGATTTATCCGCTCGTCAGTTCTTAATTCTTATATCAAGAATGGCAAAAATATGACCTTACACTGTATATTCGTTGAACGCGTGAACTCTGTTATTTTCGCATGGTGGGTCATTGGAGTGATTGCGCTCAAGTTTTAGACTTGACGAGCATCGACGACACGTGCAAGCGGCGCCTGGACTTAGAACTACCGCCTAGGTTTCACGAGCGATTCGTTTTTCCGCTCTCCCGCCTTCGGCACTGGCTCTTCTCACGTATCTCACGGCGGACGACAGCCGAGCACGAGCGCGCTTTATTATAAACACGCCTTTAAGCTACCTACGCGGAGTTTGCGGCAGCCAAGGAGAAAGGGAGAAACACGCGGCCGCAGAATGGAAGCTGAAAGATAGAGATGGTAGGACAATAGAAAAGAAAAAGAAGGGAAACAAAGGGGAAGGGGATGTTATAAAATAAAGCGCAATTAGAGAAGAATAGGAGAGGAGCTGAAAAAATAGAAGAGGAAGAAAGAGGAAGCCATAAAGGAAAAGGGTGAAAGGAAGGAGTAACAAAAAGAAATCGTCAGACTACTGATTATTGTGATATTTTGTTTATTAAAGGGGCATCAGTAAACTGAAGAACAATTCCCATTGATTTGATCCTGCAACGTGCGAATTAAAAGACTCTCCCCGAAAAAACGTTCCCCGAAATTGATCGGGTCGTCGCGTGACTGCAGGAATCTCCCGAAATCTCGTGGATCGAGTAATAACGCATGTGAGAAGGCGAGGGATTTTTTTCATCCCGCGAGAGGGTCACGCTGGGGTCGATAATGGGATTAATTAACTTTCCTCGCGGGATCAGGGCCCTGTAATCTGCCTGAATTATTTATGCCGTGCACACGGGGAAACGCTAAAGCTGCGGACATAACGATAGGCCGGAGTTTTTGCCGGATAAAAGAAATTATTCTTATATTTACAGGAGGCATTTAACGTGTACGACGGAAAAAAGCGGATTTTCTTGCAACAATCAGGCACGAAAACACGCGATGTAATTTGCAAAAAATGGACTTTGCGTCGATAGGCGCATTTTGCCCGTGTGCCGCGAGGAGTCAGGAAAAACGTCGACGGTATTAATAAAACCGGGGAATGGCGATTCTGAAATTCATTTGCCATTCCGGGAATGAAGCGCGCCAATGTTGTTGCACGATCAGTACTCGGCGCCCGTCCTGTAAATAATACTCGGCCATCTTCTTTAACAAAAGGGGTCGCATTACGGCAGGTTAATTCGTTCTCGTCGCTCGGTAAATAAACATGTACTTAGCGCGGCATCATTAGTCAGCTATCGTTGACATTATTAGCCGGCGATGCGTAATCTCTTGGCCAAACATCGTTTTAAGTGATTAATACTACGCGATGATCCGAGCTTCCGCGAGGAAGATGGAGGGGGCCGGCAAGGGAAGGGGGGGAATTATTCATCGACGATACCAAACGATTTCGTTAGGAGCTGTCGTTCGAGTTTCAGCGTATTGCAATGATAATGAAGTCCTGGAAGGCGATTTCGTCGCGCACTCGAGACGACAGGGAAGGCCGAAACGATCATCTCTGATTGTACTCGCTGAAGGCCACCGTGTATACTTTACCTCCGCCTCCCCGGCGTCCATTTTTTCAAGCGGATCTCGTCTCCCGTGGCCGTCGAACCTCGGGCCCTTCGTCGAAGGGCAACGCCGATCCCCCACTCCCCCCCCTCCACGACGACTGCACGCATACTGCAGTGGGACGAGCAAATACAGAGGACATTGAAATGCACATACGTGCGCGTGCGCACACACACACACGTCCGGGAGGATTGTATTGTCTCCGGTAGTTAATGCTATTTCGCGAGTTGAGTTTGACGAGTTTACGACGCGATTCTACGACGGTACGAAACGGACGGACAGACGGACGGATGGTTTGTGTTCGTCCTCTCCGTCCCACCTCCCTTGTCTCTCCTTCTCTCTGTTTCTTTCTCTATTCCAATGCCCGTCAGTTTGTCCATCTTCTTCTCGCTGCACCACCCTCTCCCCCCCCCCTCCGCCTTCGTCCGGTCCGTTGATTTATGCCCGACGTTACCATTGCCAATGGATTTACATCCCGATATTTATTATTCGCAATATTATCGAGCGCGCGCCGCCGAGCGAAGTTTTATTGCGTTTGTCGAAACGCCTCGGCCACCTTCGGAAGAGTGCGAAAATGCTTTCCCATTGCGTCTTCCCCCTCCCCCTCTTCGCCGCTCGAAACGTCACGGATAATAATAATCCCGAAATTATACATTGGTTCCAGAAATCTTAGGGACTAAAGTTAATCCTTTCTTAACTATAATACTTCGGTCGAAATTGAAATGAAGTTTCTAACGCTTCCCACTTTTCTGTCGATACACTCTCCCTGTGGATTCCTTTTATTTTCTTCTGGCAAAGTTTCCTTGGCATAATAATGTAATTGGTGTTCACCCTTTCCACGAAGACAGCGAGCTTCGTGTCGCGGCGGTTGTTTTTCGTCGGGGTTTTAGCGGGCGTTATGTGACTATATTATTAAATAAACGTCGGATAAACGGTTACGTGGGGGCGTAATTTTCGAGAGAGGCTCGCCCGGATCGCCGTGTATCCAGCGGTAAATTCGGCCGATTATTCATTCAGGGAGCCGAGAAAGCCACCGTCGGCTCCCGTTTCTCGCCGGGACACGCGATCTTCCCTTCCTTTTCTCCTCGGTCTCTTCTCCCTCTCGCTCTGCTTGACTTTTGAGCATCTCGTTGGTCTCTTGGTTCTCTTCCGTTAGCCCCTTCTCTCGTTCCACGGCGTTTCTCCGATCATTGCTTTTCCTTCTCCTTTAATTCTTCCTCAATTCTTCCTGTCCCTCATTCCCCTTTCTCAGCCCCTCTTCCGTTGTCCATAACTCCCTCCTTTTCTTGTTCCACCGGCTGTCCTCTCTATTTTTCCTTCCCTCTCCCTTCACCCTGTCCTTCCTTTTCTAGCGACGTCCTTGGATCACGCCAAGCGAAGCGCGAAGCATCTTTGCCTCATCTTTGCCTCTTCACTCTCTTCGTAATCCCGCGTGGGTATTTAGCCATACCTAGAGCCTATCTATCCACCTACGATCCTCCTGGCTCGCACACTTACGCACCCACCAGCGGACCGGTGTAAGGTCTAATTTATAGGAAGGTTGCACCGGCGCCCACCGGCTTAAGCATTCAAATTATTATCCGCCTTCCTTAATCACACGTCCGGCCGAAACGATTTTCGTCATATCCCGCACGTCATTTCCTCGGAATTCGGCGACGGACACGCGACGGTTATGGCAAACCGCGTTAGAATTAGGGCTACCGGAAAGACAAGAAGCGAAGTGAAATCGTCGGTAATTAAGAGGAACCGTCGTTGAAACAACTCGTACGTCAGATCCTGACGAACTTGTTAAAATCCGACGTAATCTAAAAATTCATCGAAAAATCGTTGAACCTACGTACGTGCCTTGGTTCTTATTCTTGCTAGACGCTAACAAGGCCCGTGAGTATTAATACTGACGCGGGACGAAACTGTTAATTTCGATCGACCACGTGAATCAGGAAGGAAGTGGGCAAGAATCGCGACGTCTTTCGCAACAAAGTATCCTTTGTCGGATTTCGGAAACCGCAGGGATTGGTAAGAAATCGCGGGGATTCGGGCCATATGTCGTAGCTCGATGAATCGATGCGAAAGCCGCGAAAACCGGCATTCATTGGGCGATTCTTTGTCGAAAACCGACCGCAAGTACCTTCGCATGCCCCTTAACGATATCGCCCGGATAGTGGGCATTTTTTTTCACTTCCCATTTTGTTTGCAACATTGTAAGGGCACGAGGTCTAATATAAAAGGAATGGCCAGAAGGGCAAGAGTAAGTGGCTATAAAATGACAGAAAAAAGGGGTACGAAACTGTGGGATAAAGTAGAAAGAGAAAAGGGTAAAAAAAGGCTAAGAAAATTGGAAAAAAGACGGGAAGAGGTAAAGGAAGAATGCAACTAGAAAGTAAAAGAAGCGGGTCAAGAAAAGTATAAAATATGAGAAGGGGAAGGAATAATGGAGCAGAGAAAGTGGTTATGGAGATTTATTTTTTTTTCCTCTAAGAATGATCAGGTTTTAAAAAAAACGTCCTGTTTCGTTCGCCTCCCGTTCTTAACTTTCCCAAAACTCCGCTGCCGGAGATTTAAGAGTCCAAAAATATTGTATCGCCACCTCCCCGCCGGGGACCGACTCTATTTTCGACATAAATCTCAGGAGAGTCTTGTTTGAAAGCACTAACGACTTGTTTAACCCCATAAAAATTTCCTCCGGTAAAATAAATGTCATATGTTGCGGATAAATATTCCTCATAGTTCTCGGCAATCCTAATGTTCCCAATATTTTACGTGAAGAGCGTGTAAAACTGTAGTTTTTCGCCTATACACTGGTAGAAGAACTTAGGTGGACAAGGATTAAAATTTTCATTCAATGATACAAACACTGAATGGATTCTCGTTAATTTCGATTTCTCTCGGTATTTCGTCGAGCCTTTTTGAGGGACCAAAAACGTAGGATCTCTAAGGGAATTGAAGCTACTGCGGTAGTAAACAGCCGTCCTGCGCAGCAATTAGTGGCAGCCAGCTTATCAGGAACTGTCGTCTTATCGGGCGCGGGTGTTTTATTTACGTTGCGATCAAGGATTCCGTAGGTGGTCGATTTTACGAGGAACAGGAAGAAGCGAGATACCGACTGTCTGTCCTCGTTCGTCCTGTAATCTCACTTGGGCCACCTCGTCGACCGTTTTCACGTATCCTGCAGCCCGAACGTCACTGAAATTCGTCTTATCGAGGACCCGGCGTGTCGTAGATAACGCTGGACAACTGTCCCCCTCCCCCCTCGCCATCCACTTAGCTCGCACTCACGTGAAACACTGATTTGCAGCCCCGAAAAGGACTCTGGAGGTTGACCCTGTCCCCCGAAGTTACGTCACATCCGCTGACGGAGGGGAAAAGTTTTATTCGCCAGCGTGAAAAATTCTTCCGCTCGGAATTCCTTGGCGTTCCTTCAAAGTGGAGGTCGTTGTTTCTTCTCTTACCGATAAATTATACCTTTTGTTCTCGAGTCTTGCACTGTGTGGAATTGCTAGTCGTGGGAATTTGTTGTTGAAGACGATGCGATATTCGTGTCGCGGTTGACCCAGGTCAGGATTTTCGCGGAAGGGAAAGCAGGGTCGAGCCGATGGGGAAAGTGCGATTTGCCGGGAGGGAGAGGGGCGAGGAATGCTGAGGATTTCGTCGGTCGTATGGTCAACAGATGGTAGTGCTGATCTTCCGCACGGTTGACAATAGAATTTCAAGCTCCAACGTTTATTTTGATTGAAGCTCTCCTTCGTAAGGATTTTTTCGTACTTCCGAGATTTCTTCTTTATCGCGACCACCCGGCAGGATTTATTGACGGCCGTTAACATCTCTCTCTCTCTCTCTTTCGCCTGCTAACATCGTAAAAGCTTTTAAATGTTTTTCTATTTCCAGATTTATCGTTATATTTACATGCCCCTTATTTCTGTTTTCCTATTTATTTCGGAATTTCCTACAACTCTAGTGCCCCCCGATTTACCAAGTGAAATGTCCCTATTTTTTATATAAATCGCCAGGCATCCGCGATTGTCGCGCGAATCGAGTTAAAACGGTCCACAAAGTACAGCGAAAATAAACGATAGGATTTTAAAAAGCACTCGGCACCATTCCAATAACCCGTTTTAAGTGAGCGTCGTCAAGTGCCAACTTCATCATTGCCAAATTATCATTTCAAGTGACAAGCGTATAAAACGCGGTATTACGGCTTAAAATAAGTAATAACATAATAAGCCAGAATTACGGCATCAATCAGTGCCGTTGTTATTCTGCCAGCGTGCGCATACATTAAAGCCTTACAAAGTTTTCGAAAATTAATTACGTATGTCTGCGAAGTGTTTGCTTAGCATTCTTTAAGATAACGTGAAATTTTTCACGACACGTCGGTCTTTCTTCGTCTTGTTGAAAAACGTGCATTAATCGCGATGAACTTGGCGTCGATGGGAAAATATTGTTCCGAGGCTTCTCGGTGAATCATCCTGGCTGCATTTCGGGCCTTGCTGTGGCGTAATTAGCCGTAGTTCAGGTAGTTAAGGGTCGGTTCGGAAGAAATTCCAGCGTCGACCTGGACGAACGATCGGTCCTTCGACAGCGGAAAACCAATGATATCCCAAGTAAGGAGAATGTCGTTAAAAATCATTCATTTCTTAAGTACAATGACGGACTTATTTACGGTCGAGGAATGGGGATTTGATCGTCGAGAGTTTCAAACAATTTAAACTGTTAATCGCGGTGATTGTGTCCGGAGGAGAGAATGGGTCTTGGGGTTAAGCCGAGGGTCGGTGAAACTTCGTAGCGGACCGATAGAATCGGTTTACCTTGGGCTAACGAAGGTATCGGAGATTTCCCGTGGAAGGTTTTGCCTGTGGCCTTTTAGAGCGCTTTCACCGGGATCTCGCAGTATCCGTCGTTGCGTCTGAAGAAATCGGATCGAGAGATGGCAATACAGAAATACCGAATAGTTGTCTAAAAGTGTGTGACGGACGGACAGCTGGCCGTCATTAAAACCCCATTAGCAAGAAGCTCCCCTCGCTGGACTGCGTAAGGCAGGGCCCAAGTTCTAACAATATCTTCCACGAGCCTCCGCCACCACCCACGCTATTAATATTGCTCTATACCCCCCGCCCTGCCCCCTATTTCCCTTCCCCCCGAGCACCCCGTACATCCCGTCCTCCGGTATTTCTCATAGCCTCTCAGTTTCTCCGAGATTTGTCTGTTCGTTCTCTTCTCCCTCTCCCTCTTTCCTTCTCCCCCGTACCTTTTCATCTTCCCCTCCCACCCCCTGGCACGGACCTGACGCACTCTCGGACATCATTCTCGGATTTAGATGACAATTATTGCCGCGCTCTAGCACCGCCACCCTCTAATTCGGCCGCTCCTCGACGAGATAAGCGTCTCCCCGGTATTACCGGAGGAATTCGAAAATAAAGGCCATCGAACGCGCGCAAAACGAGCCCGCCGAGCGTAGACAAAGCATTATAGACTTTAAACGTCGCGCGTTGCCATGCGAATGTCGGCAATTTCTCCGCGGAGATTCAATTCTCTAAGCGAGGATCCTCGGCCGTATTAATAGTCCGTCCCGCGCGACACGGGAACAACCGGGAGACGAAATTTGATTGATGACAGCGGACCGTACGAAAAATCCCCCGAGAGAGGTTGGCCGAAAAAAAATATCTCGAAGCGTTTAAGAGAGCGGGTAAAAAAGTCATCCGAGATGCAACCGATGGAGATACGTCTCCCGTTGGGTCCGTGAAAAACAGGGAGCGGAGAGTCCTTCGAACGTCCTCTTAGACCCATTTTGGGCTCGGGGTTTTCCCCGGGTAAGTGGACTGAGGAATCCTAACGTAAATACACGTTTCCCCTTATTTGCGGATCAGTGGAATCCTCGGGACGCTATCTGCTTTGTAGGATACTGCCGCTCAATGGGTCGAGGAAAAATCAAAGACGTCGCGACAGGCCGGGCAACGCCTCGATCGTCTCGTGATTTATTACGTAATGCCATCGTCGTCGTGTCTGTCCGAGAAAGAGAGAGAGAGGAAGCTTCTGATTGATACGCTGCTAATTTTAAAAGCCTACGTTTCCCATGACATTTCGCTGCCCAACGAAAATATGAATTCTAAAAGTGTCCCCGAGCACCGGGCCCCGTCCAGACGAATGCGAAATAGAAACGAGCCTTATCGGATGACCCGATTCGATCAATCTACCGCTCTCAACACCTCCGGGAAAAAGAATGACGAAGTGTCTCCCCCACTGGTTTTGCCCCGCGGACGACCACCACGACGACCATGTTCCGTCCATCAAAGCGCCGCAGTTCGCCGGAAGCCAGGAATCTGGGTCAAGTTCGAAATAACCGTAGCGCACTTCTCCCGAGGCTCGTCCTCGTCCATCAACGGCGTTTTCCTCTTTCATTCCGCATCGAGATGGGACCGGCGTGGGTAAACAAATTTCGGGAAATACGGGCCGAAATAAGCCAACGAAAACCACCGCTCGGCAGAGCCAAAGGAGAAAGACTCCGGCCAAGTGGATGGGAATTGACCAAGAGGACAGTGTACTTTAATCATTCGATAGTTGAATCGTGAGTTTTCTGCTTAAACCAAAGTGTCACGATTCTTGCCAGCATTTGATAATCCTCTGATTTCATTGCTGATGAAGCGTGTTTGCTCGTGGAATATTCAGGGATTCTCGCGGTTGCTCCGCGTCGTAGGAGGTTTCGGCAAGTTAAGCCGGACACGAGGGGAACTTCGTCAACTCTCTACCGGCCATTTGTCTCTTGCATTTGCGGCCGCGACGCTCAGTCCGCGTAATAAAATGGTAAAAGGGACAAAACGCCGATGCGAGACGGCCCGGACAAGCCCGAAGGACAATAAGAGAGAGACGACGCGAGAAAGTGGATTCCCCGTCCTTCTCCCACGTCCCTTATCTCTATCCCACTTACTTGGGTGTTCGGGGTTGGTACGGACGGAAATAAACTTTCGTTTCTCCGTCATTCTTTCCCCTTAGGTCTGTCAGTCTTCCGTCTCCCGTTGGTCCGTCTCTCTTCCCCTCTCCGTCCCTTCCTTCGGTCCCTCGACGTGCTCGTAAAGGGAGACGGGAGGACTGTGGCCAAGGGGGCAGAGGGGGAGGATCTCCTCCTTCGGTCTTTGTAGCGGCAGATCAAACTCGGCGGGTCATTAATTAAATCTGGCGGAGCAGCCATCGTACGTCCGTCTCCCCGGCGCGTCTCGATTTACTTTACACGAAATGCGCTCGGTTATAAATATGGCTGATGGGACCTTTTCTCCGAATCTCATCTCGCGGGGGACGTCATCCACCGCGAGATTCCTCCCCGCTGTCGTACGATTTTTCCCGCTCGTCCAGAACAACGCGGAACAATTACACGATGTAGAAAAATGCACTTCACTTTGATTACAAAGAAAATCAGTGCCGTTCTAACTTTAATTTTCTACGCAATGCCAATCTAATGTATCGTTTAGAAAGTAGTGTAGATATTTTTTCGTCGCAAATGGTTGTCCAGTAGAATTTTTTTTTAAGAGTCACAGGATCAATCATGACTAACGTTCTGATATTCCGTTCTGCGAATTACGAACACGAAGGCGATCTGTGACAAGTCTAATATCTTTCTTAGAGTGGAATGTCACAAGAAATATCGACGATTGAGAATTCTCTGCCAGTGTCATTTATTTCTCGGACGAATATTGGGTCAATGTTAGGGAAACTTACGATAAAATAAGAAATCAAACGTCTGTCATAATTTACGTACCGAAAAATGGTCGCCCTCGTTTGACGCGTAAGTCGTGTTTTAGGAAAACAAAGTAGACATAAAGGGCTAGGTACTGGGGTATTATGTTTCCTGTTCTGGCAAGGGGAAAGGGATCGGTTGGTTTTCTCTTGACGGAGTTCGAGGAAGCCCCTGCGGTCGGCAACTTTTATTGGAAATGCCTCCTGCTAAGTGCAGTCGAAGTTTCATAAGGTCGGATTTATAAAAATAATTCGTTGCCCGCCGTGAAAGATCGTAGTCTCTGCGTACGATCTCGAATCTGGCAAACACGTGCTCTAACGAGTCGAGGACTCGACCCTTATTCAAAACGCGTTACGCTCGATCCTGCCACGTCCTACTGATTTTCCGACAATAGAAATACCGTCCATCTTGAGAGCATATGCTCGGCATCCTCGATGGACAATCGCGAGCATGTCAGTTCTCAGGACTTTTTCACAAACTTTTCCACCCGACACACGTGCGAACCTTCCTTAGAAAGTTCCCTTAATTGCGAGATCCTCGACCGTCCAGGGACGCAAGAGACAATGCTTACAAAGTCTTCCTATGTCATTTCTCACTGTAAGAAAGGCCAGAAAAAGGGAAGGAAATATTTTCTTTTTATTTGGTTATGTATTTTGTCACGATAAAATTCTCCTTTTAGCCACGATTTGGGTACATACGAAATTAACTGAATAATTGGGTCAAACATCGCTCACGACCGTGCGTTTCTTTAAGTTTGTCCTTTGTTAAAACGATTGTGTTGGTATTGGTATCGCGTGGATGATCATTGGACTGGCTGCGATCTCCCGCAGGAAGTCTCGGCTAAAGAGACAGGTCTGATCGATGCGCCTTCCCGGCGATATTGATAAATAAAGGCGATTACGGCGATGACGATTCCCGCGGGTCAATGAATTTATATGGCTGACACGAGTGCCGGTCGGCCAGATAAATCAATGCTCCGTTGAACAGCCGTCGATCCTGCCTATCGGTTGCCGCTAATCTCTCAATCTGCGTCGATCGATCTGCCAAAACCCCTTCGATTTCGGCCTGTTCATCATCGGCCATTTATGAATTTATACCGGCACGACATTATTGTTCCTATCTCCTCTTTCTTTCGATCCACCTCTCTCGTTCTCGGTCTTTATCTTCGTTCCTTCGCGTTCTATTTTTTCCTTTCCTGTCGTTCATTCGCTCTCTCTCTCGAATCTTCTCCTTCTTCCCTCTTCCTTGCCCTTTATTCTGTAATTCTCTTGCTCTCTCGGCTTCGGGCAAACGCCGTCAGAGATGAAGCCGTTGATCCTCCGTGTGGGAGCGCCGTGCTTACCCGCGGGAGGTCTGCACGAAACTCGTGTAGATACTTACACTCGCGCTTTTCATTGCACGGACATCAATGGCTTCGTTAAATTCTCTCGCTGCTCCGCCGGCAATACAATTACGCTATTAAAATCGACACACGGCAATTAACGTACAGAAAAATCTTATTATTCACCTTAATTGTCATTAATATTATTTATAACATCAACACTAGAAAACACGTTGCTGTAGAAACGTTGTATTAATCTCGCTGAAATGTCGGAAACCCTGAGTGCCGTTGTAGGTGATTTCACGCGTGTCTATCGTAAACGCCATAGAATCCTGCGTCGAAGAAGAAGCGAAATCGTCGTAAACCGGCGTATCGCGCCGGGGAACTTACTAGAGGCGCAGAACTAAGTCGCTCGTAATTCTTTTAACGGTCCGAGGCGCGTATAAAAATTACAAAATGTGCCATGCAATTACACGGGAGACCTGTTTCCACGGGCGCAATGAGTCCTGCCGTACGGTTAACGGCCGAGGAAACGAGTGTGATAATGCTCTCGATAACACATTCTTATTTCACGCGTCCGCGTGTAACCCCCCCTCCGCGTATTTCCCACGTATCGCGGTTTACCTTTAACTAGCCGAAGCGCGCAATAAAGCTCGGATGTACACTGAATTTTCTCATTAACGCGCGGAACCATAAAGATTCGCTCGTAGTAGCGGTTTAAAGCGAGCAGAAAAAAGGGTCTGTCAAGCGCAAGAAACAAGCTGTACACGAAGGAAGATTCATCGCGATACAGATCCCATGGTTCTCGTTCCATTGGCTTTGGCAGCTCAGAATAATAGGGAGCAGATCGTAGGGGAAGGTCGTTTGAATATCGTCGAACATTTTGCGCCGAGTTATCGGCAAATACGTCGAGTCCGGCCGGTATTTACGCGATCGGAGATTGACGTCATCCTCGATATGGCTACGTGCCATTTTATAGCTCATACGTGATCCCTCGTGAATAGGAATATTCTGCCGGCATTGTGCACTCCCGTTGAGAGCATTTTATATTGCCGGCGAAACGTCCGAAGTCGACACGTACACACACGCACACTGGGCTACCTTTTTTATCGCGCCACGTCAAACCGCCGGCATAAGGACAGAAAAAATCTAAGTGCCTTGGTTACGTTCTTTGTGCAGAAAGTCACGAAAAAATCGCCGATCAACGGACTTTTTCTAACACGTTCAATGATTTTTTTTCCCTTGCACCGACAACTACCGTTTATTTGTCATTGCTTTGGATGGGAACACCTCGAACGTTGTTTCGTCCTTTAACTTGCAATTAGCATTTGGAAAATGCTCGTAGCGCGACTCAATTGTTTATCGTTTTACTTTCTGTCGATGCGGGGAACGTCGGAAATTGACGCGAGTACACGCTGTGCGTGAAGCCGATCGATAAGTAGTTCGCTTTGAAACGTAGTCACGCGCGACAGTGAAACCTAGACGATAATTCTACCGTTGATAAGGAAATTTTTCGTAGTATCCAAGCCGGCTAATAGGCCACCTACTACCCCTCCTCCTTGCTTGTAAAAAGGCAAATTCAAGAAATTTCGCGAGGTACGACCGTTAGAACGTAAGTGAAAAAACTTTATAGTCGGCCTGAAAAATGAGGGAAAAAACGCACCGTCGACACTGGGATCGCTCGGTAAATTTCCATTGGTCGTTTCCGCAATTCGCCACAATTTTCAGCGGACAGATAGCATTGTTCCTTTGTGCCTTGCCGAAGGATTCCGCGAACTCGTATAAACATGAATTTGGCGACGATAATTGCGGCCTCTCAGAGCCACAGATCTCATTGTTTCGTCGCCGTTAGATCTTCACGAGGTGCCAACTTTGTCAACGGTTTAGCTGAGCCGTACTTCCGTTGGGCGAAAACCAGGGAAACCGTACTTCGACCCCTCTGATAATAGCGAAAGAAAACTCAGCGCATTATAAATACGTTTGCGTTTTCAATGAGACGCTCCTTCCATTACTTGTTTATCCTGAAATATTATTGTTTGCGAGCCGTGCCGTTGTTCTCGGCGCGAATGTTTGCCTGCCGCCGTTTGGAGACAAATAACTTTCACCTACAATGCGAATAGTTGAAATTTGTACGGCGTTGAAACTAACGACCTACGATTTATTTGGCGCGGAGGAAACGTCACGTCGACGGCTAACTATTTATATTTTGGATAAACAGGTGTTCACCTTCTGTCAACATCGGTCCCCCTGACATTTGGGTAATGCCCGCCGCTAAATACAATCATCAATGAGTAATCGGCCGTGCAGACGGGCTGGACTATCGCCGAAATTCCGCGATTATTCAGCCCGGTCATAATTAGAATATTTCCCGCATGGGGGAGGGGGGGATCGCAAAACGCCCGAAGGTTTTAGAGGATGATTTACAGGCCGAGTGCTGTGCCATTGCGAAGACTCACGAACGTTTCTCTGGGGGTTTTGTTGCCCGGACACGGGCACGGATAACATAAGGTATAAACAATAAAACAATCGGATGGTGACGGCCACGGTGATAAATCACGGAGTCACGCTTATCTTCCGTCTCTCTTTCTCTCTCTTCCTCTCTTCCACGCGAATGATTTCTCTCAGTCCCTCTGTATCATCGTGGAACGGAGAAGGTAGCCCCGGCCCAGCTTGCCGGTATATTTAGCTATTGTCGTGCCTAGGATATATTGAATCTCGTTAAAACGTCTTCATGAAACGCCTGCCTCGGCAGAATGCCGCTACTGTTTTACAAAGTCTTCGCCGTAACGATTTCACCGGTTCTCATTAACCCAGCTGACTTTGTCGCGAAGCACGGACAACTGGATAAATCTACGTGAAGCGATTGAAATCGTACCTTCCATTTGCTTGTTTCATTGGCTTCAATTTCCTTGTTCTCGAATTAATATGACTTTTGAAGGTAAGGGCGATGGACGGGACAGACGTGGAAGGAAAGGGGAAAGGGTTGTAGGGTTGCATTGGTTTTAGCTTAGCATAAACCGCCCGGAGATCCAGGTAAAACTGTCATCGTGGACAAACAAGTGGGTGCGGCAGGATCCTCAGGGGAAAAAAAGGAAAATCACTCCGACATTTCTGTCGCTGAGGAACTCCACCTACGTCTTGCTTTTGCCCCCCCCCCCCCCTCTTCGCTCGTTCCAACCCTGTCCTTTTCTCTCATTCTCATCTGCCGGACACATGATCGACACGGAATCGTGACTTGGCCTTCGTTTTACCTATCGTCATTGTTTTACTTATTCTTCCCGCACGAACCACGTGTTTTCGTCGTGCCAACTGCTTCTTCCATCGGGTACCCCCCTCCCCTCCTCCCCCCTGATCGCCCACGTAAGAACGGAACGTGACGTTGGTTCGCCGTGGAACAATGCCCCTCAATTTTCACGGCGATTAGCCAAATGACAGCGCGAAGGTAATCCTGCTGGTTCTTCTGAAATAATATCAACTCGTAACGAGAATGATCGTCGTTGGAAGCAAAGGAGGAATGACATTTCGGAACATTATCCGTAAAAACAATGGATTTTCGGTGGTTGTCGGGTAGATTGGAATTTCGTGGAACGGCGCGTGTTTGATTAGGATTCCATCTTGCCGGTTGCCGTCATCGCGAAGGGTCAATATTATCACACGTGCTGGGTACGCCGACAGAGAGAGAAATCTCCCTCGTCCTCGTGGGGACTTTGGTTTTTTTCCTTTTGGATCGCGCGAGATCGACGCGATCGTCGATGCCGACGACCTGTGTGGCACCTGCATCGAATAAATAGCCGTATTTATCCAAGCCCGCCCTTTTCAGGTAGAAGCTCACCTCGCCATTTGAATAGCCGACATTTCGATGAATCTATTTGCATGCCCGCTCGTATAGAGATCGGGAAAAGAACGCGCCCAGCGCGACCGTCGACGCCCCGTTATGGCCGAATCATTTCTCCGGAGGACTTTTACACGGTAGAAAAATAAAAGCGGAATTCCAATCGTTCAATCATTCATTCACCGCAAAAAGCTTCACCTTCTTCTCCCTTTTATTACTTTTTCTACGACCGGGGCTCGCTTCTTATCAGGATCCATAAATTGTCAGTGAAGAAATTTTCATTTTCATGACGAACGAGGGCGAACGAATGCCCCGATGCATCTTGAGGCCTGTATTTTAGCGAATTCGCGTTTACTTGCTTGTCGGCTGAGAATGAAATTAGTTGTTGTTCCGGGAATCGAGCTAATCACTTTCCCCTCGCGGGGAAAAGGCGTAGGGAATGGCGTCGGCCTGGCCGTGACGTGCGAGCGGGCCGAACCGCGGCAAAGGACACGTTTTATCGTGAGGCGGAATTAATTTGAAGCGAAGAAAAATGTGGAACGCTTTTACGATGGCCGTTTCCGTTCCCGGTAATGCGGCTTTGTACATTTTTATGCCGGCATCGCGCAACCGGCACGACCGTAAAACACTTATGACACCCGCAGCATAATAATGTTACCCGATAGCGGCTATCTCGCTGTATATAACGTACAATAGCGCATTCGCCATTTTCCTAATTAATGTTTAATGCCTCAATATCTGCCCTCTTTACTCACGATTACACGCGGCCGGTTGATATCGGGTATCAACAGGCCTCGCACTTTATTATACCGTCGAACCGGCGCGAAGTGCGGCCAGTCCGAGCCCTCGCTACTTTTTTCCACCTATTCCATAACGCCACCGGTGATCCCCGTAAGTTTGATGAAGGCTTAAGCTCACTCTTTTAATCGTCCAACGGAAGGCAAGTGGAGGGGGAGGGCCAATTACGGGAAAAATGGAAGAAACTTCGTTAAAGTGTCCATGTTTTTTCTTGTTTCAGTCCCATCCGGAGGAGGACTTGTCAGACCCGGACCTGCAGGACGAAGAGAGTGGCGAAGAATTGCCTCAACAGCCGCTGCAGGGTGCATCTCACGGTTCATCCGAGGTCGTGGCGGGAGCGGCGAGCACACCTACTCCATTAACGCACTTGAACAGCCTCATGAACACGCATCATCCGCAATTTCTGGCCAAACTCAAAATGGAGGTCAGTAGAAACAAGTGTACAGTCGTCCCGGCGGTGCATTACGCCGATTGCTTAGCGGAAAAGCACTTAAATTTAACTCCGAACACAATGTTAGAATGACAGAGAAAGACTTTATTATTGGCCCTATTCCATCAACATGATTTTCTGTCTGTTAGCCGCGTGTCTTGGGCAAGAGAATAGTACTTGAATATAATTTTAGATATAATCTTGGACGTGGAAACAATTTGTAATTGTTGGGCCTGTTCCATCGATCCATTTAAATGTTGAAACTCGAAAGCAAGGTCGTTGGAAACAACTGCACAGTGTGTTCTATAGTCCATTATACCAATTAGCCACGTGCATTGAATAACATGTGCACGTAGCATTGGACATTTATACTTATGAATGTCGTATTATATGTAATTGAAAGACTTGTAATTGCTCGCTGTCCAGCGATATCCACTCCATATTTAAGCAGTGAACAAAAATAACTCGTCATTAAAGATAAGAAAAGACAGTTTATTTCGTTCAGCGACGACAGAATTACACTGTATAACTAGTTGTTAAAAATCTACGTCGCAGATCTGAGTATCGATGGAAATAAGAAAACGAAGAAAGGAAAAAAACGTTCGGTAAAGCGTGACCATCTTAGAAAATCCCTCAACTGTGCTTATCACTGTACGATCTTCACGTTCTCCTCGTTAACCTGCGACCGAGATAACCACCCGCGTAATTCGTCGTAAAACCTGGTCGAAGGAGTTCGGTGTTCGCATCTCCGAGAAAAATGGCAATTGCCAAACGCCAGCAGTATTCCTACCTTAGCCGCCGTAAACGCGTTACTTTTTCTTCTCTCGTCCGGAACAAGGTGCGCGCGGTTCAACATTTCCGTCACGAACCGTTGACGTTTAATTCGCAAAAGTACGTGTTTTGTATATTTTTGTCCAATTACATTGCAGACTGATATGGATGTGCTGGGCAATAAGGGCGGTTTGGAGGCCCTTCAGGCAGCCATGAGCGGCGGGGGATTTAATCTACCCTTCTCGTTCCCCCCTCCGGCTGCCTTCATGACCCCGCAGCACCTGACGCAGAACAGCCACCCCCAGGCATCGGGCGCTGGCGCCGTGCAAAATCAGCAGACGACCTCCTCGGCGAGCTCGCACTCGAGCGAATCGTCGCAGGGCAGCGCGAGAAACGGCGGGGAACCGCGGGAAAGCAACAGCCATTCGCAGGGCAACGCGACAGGCGCGAATCATCAGCAGCAGACCAGCTGGAGCTTCGAAGAGCAGTTCAAACAGGTGCGTCAGGCAAGTACATAAGTTCTCCCTATCAGTTTAAGCACAGGCAGTCACGTAAACGTCCCTCGTCTCTCGTAATTGTTCGTCTCGATACTAATACAAACAGTCCCGGGCAAAATCCACCCCCCCCCCCCCCTCTGCGGACACGGTGCGTTTACTAACAGGTTAGAAAAAAATTGTTCAACACGTTGTGGACCGTGGTAGAAAATTAGGAAGGAAGTGGGTACGTGTCTGAAAATCGTCAAGTTTGTTTCCGAAGCGAGTGTAACGTGTGTGTATGTATGTGTGTATGTGTGCAACTACTCTTCGGCCCTTCGCGGCCCGTAGGGGACGTATAATTACGTCGAGACAAAGAAGGAAAGAGAAGGGCTCGCAGCGGAGCTTTAATTAATGCAACCATGGGAGCTAATTATTATTTTTACACGAGCGGCAGGTAATTACCGTCGACCGCGACGCCTTCTCCCTTGAGTAAAAGAGGGAAGGAACGGGACAAAGGCAAAAGCATTTCTTTATTGAACGGGAAAATTAACATGGTATCATTAATTCGTAAAGGCTCTTACGAAAATACTGGCCAGGAAAAACGGGGGCTTTGGAGGTCAAGCCGCGAAAGGAAAGGCTACTCGGCAAAATGAAGGCCAAAGGGCGCAGGGGGAAGAGGCGAGAAAGGGGGGCGGGTGGAAAGGGTGTCGGGGTTATAGAATTAGTCGGACTCGCATCTTATCCTTGTTAATGGTTTTTGCCGGGCCCGTCCCGCTACCGCACCTTCCCCTTTGCCGCTCTCCGTGCAAGACCGGCGAGGTTTTCGGTTTTTGCGAAGAGGGTGTGGTGTTGGATTACCATTTAGATTGTTGTTCGCGCGCCAACAAACCGCACCGACCTGACTGGCACGCTCGAAAAAGATTCCCTTCAATTAAGGACCCCTACGACAATCGTCATTGGAATTTATACAGGACAGGAAAAAAGGATTGCTTCGGCACTTGGATTCATTGAAATTACTATTAAAATCCTCCAATTGCAACGAGTCTGATAGAAAGAGAAGTGACAGAACTTGACTTCTGAGAATCTCAGAGAGGAGAAATAACGGTGTGACAATAGATAATATGTTAAGCTTCGGGAGAGGTGCGAGGGACAGTTTAATTGCTGACGCTCGAAGTAAGGGGGGAGGGAGGGGAGAGTCTTCTCTCGGAGAGAACGTGGCACGGGGGTAAGGAGGCAGGGGAAACGGAGAAGGTGGGAAAGCATTGCGGGCGTGAGAGAGGCCGCGCACGCGGCGTAGGAATGAAAATGGAAGGCTCCACCTACTCGATGAGTACGCGGCGGTCGCGTCTCTCGCGAATCGCATCCATCATTCCGGCGGGGGCGTACTTGCCGGATCCTTAATCTCTCTCGCCCCTTCAGGGTCGCCCCGTCCTCGCTCCTCTTCGTTGCCCCCACCCCCACCTCCTCCTCCTCTCTCCTTACGTTTTTAGCAGAATTTTCGCGGCCCCCGGCGCCGCTCCCACGCGCCGTTTTCGTCAAACGTCTTACACCGCTTGTATTTTCATTCATCGTAACGACCTTGCATGAGTGGAGACAATCGATCATCTTCCAACGCGGAGAACGTATCGGCAGAATCGAAGATCCAGGAGGATTGTGAGACAGTTGAATCTCATTGTCGATAAGCTCCATTTACTCGAATACTTGTGGACCGTTGGTCGATCGTCACTTGGAGTAGATTACATGATAATTGCCGGACTTGTTAAACTATTTCTTGGCCAACATCGAGACCGTTCACGACATCACCTTGACTTTTTCGTAATAAATCAATGCACTTAACGCATGACGGGGATTAAACGGGTCTAGACTGTGCAGCGGAGAAAGAGAAAGAGTATGAAACTACTGACAGGTTTATAGTCGGTTGGTTATTGTCTTGAAATAGGGTACTGTATAGCCGAGGTTCCCGAGCAGGGCACAAAGAAAAAATTCCAAGCAAGTTAGAGCAGCTAGGTACATGAATTTCTTTCTTTACATCATCCCTTTTCACTGTTGACAAAAATCGAATAAATTAAGATCGATACACGGGACTCAAAGGGAATTAAAGGCAGTTTTTAGTTATTATTAGATTGATATAATGCGACCTAATATTTACTCGCTGGATCTGCTACCCCCTTTTGCCCTTCCTTAAGGTTGTTCCTTGTTTCGCGAGCAGCTACCACCGGGCGCGTAATCCCCGTGTACCACCTATACTTTGCAGCCATTGCGAAATAACTCGTAAACCTGCAAATTGCCGGCTATTGCGCTGCTCGCGCGCGACTGCCTTCGCTGAGCTTTTGTAACGTTTCACGCGTGTGTGCACGTGAAACGGCGAAATCCACGATAGGCGCCTCGTCTTCCTTACAAAGAAACTCCGAGACGCGAGTTACACTTCGCAGGGACCTTTTAACCTTCAGAATTTTTCGGAAAATATCGGAACACTGGTGGGAAATTATTGTGTTCCATATAATATATCTAACTCTTTTCTATCTTGAATATTTAATGAATTATTTCATTGCAAAAGTTCCATAAAATAGGGCTTTAAACTGTTGAAGGCGTCATAGATTGATTGTATTTTCATTCTTATATTCCACGACCTTCATACTTGTTTTTTCCAGTTTATTAAAAACGTTAGAGCGAATTCGATGTAGGTTCGCGTTGCACTTGGATAATAATTAGGGCCAATTGCCAGGACTGTCGGTCTCCACGTGCCGATAATGACGCTATTACGTCGTCTTAATAAGACCTTCACACGAGCCAGCTATCGCGTAATATAAGCGAGATTGATTATCACTCAGCCGGAAGCTCCGCCATTTTCCTTGCTTTTCGCGGAGGATATTTTTTTCATACGTTTCGATGGCCTTGCGATACGATTTCGCGTGCGAATGTCGCATATAGATTCCTCGGCCGACGAGGATTAATAATTACGTCGAATGACTTTACGGCAATAGAACGTAACGCACTTTTTACGTTAAAAATCATTGTAAATCTTTGTCGCACTGTGGCAGAAGTTAAAGCGAGAAATGAGTCCTTTGACAGCGACAATTGTACAGCATCGAGCAGTATGACGATTGATTTCACATCATTAGCCGCGAGGTATTGAAATCTCGTACCTGAGCTGCACTTACCCGAGCGAAACTGCTTATTAGAGTTGATATTTAAGCGTCGCGAGGACGACCGCCGTGTGTCGCGGTTGCTCATCTTCTCGAAGCTCGCAATTTTTCCCTTTTTCTCGGCGTTTCCCCCTTTTGCTCTTACGCGTCTTCGCTCGTCCGTCGTTGGTCTTTCGTGTCGCCGTTAATCGTAGACGCGAGTAATAGCGGCCGAGTATGTCCGCCCAGCTCTTATCGCCTGAATCTCCTGGCAATTGCCTTCCTCGAGTCACGAGAACCGCGCGAAATCACGTCCCCCGTTGATTCCTTACGCGGATATTTCACGAATCAGCAATTACATAATTTTCCGATGTTAGTTATCATTTCAATTTGAATTCACGCATTATTCATAGAAAAACTGTTGATTCGATGTTTGGAGAATTTGTAATTGATCGACGAGAATCGTGAGAATATTGCAGTTCCGTCGATTCTCCTCGTTTAGTCGGGGAAGCTTCCCCGTTTGCTTTCAACGAGTTCGCTCGTTGGGCGATTCTCTGAAGCAACGCGAAATGAAGTAATTGGCACAGTTGCACGCCGGCGAGTGCATTTGCATCGGTTGGAATGCTTGCCGGTGCAAGGGCCAGGGCTGGACGAGGGGGAAAGGGCGACAATGCTGGACGATCGTCGCTCCGATGATTCCAATATATCTGGCAAACGAGTCTACGTCGTCTCCCGTGCGGTTTTCCCCCCGTAATTGCAGGCTTCCGCACGCTTGCACCCGCTAATTGATCGTCGCCGAGGAAATAAGGACAAACGCCACAGGCTCAGGACACTCGCAAATCTCTCAATAATGCAAACTTGATCGAAAGGAACTTCAATAAAATAGAAAGAAAAGCTGGAAAGTGAAACAAATATCCAAGTGGACGCTTAACAGTCGGACAAATTATTTTTGTCTCATTTTTCTGTAATTTTTAATACGTTAGTACAATGTCGCCGAAAGGTGTACGTTTTCTGGCTTGTACGATTCTCTCGGATAAGTACTGCGGGGTTGACAATTTTATCGTCGAGGGGGGGGGGGAGAATTTCGCATCGCCCGGACTCTGTGTCGTGCACGTAGTTTCCGCGTATTGTCTTCTTTGTGAAGCATGCGTGAGACGACCGTAAGACGGGGATCAACGACCGCAATTGCAGAACGACCGACGACTCGGCGCAAACCCGAAGAAGGTGGCGGGGGAGGTGCAAGATTTTGGCTCATTCGAAGCAACATCGTAAACGACATCGCTCGAATATTTCGAGCTATGCCCGACGGCTTTGGGCGAACCTAAATAGCGCCGACAAGAAGCAATATCGGCTCCTTAGTGACATAACGGTCACCGTTTATTGTCCACTAAAATTCCGCGGGGAATTGTCCACGGATAAGAGGCACGATTTACCCAAGATAAATCACCCACGAGATATATGGATGGATATTTCAACTGTCCATTTCATTGGTTCCTACAAATTAACGTCACTTTAGCGTACTTTAAAAATGTTTCTGCGCGAATGAATGCACGTTTGGTGGAAAAATACTTGTAAGAAGATTGTACGAAACGAGATGGCCAAGTTCTGAGAGCCATTCACGGGCTATATCGCGCGAGTGTGTAAAATCTTGGCGTCGTCTGGCGCGGTACTAAAAATATTCGTAATCCGACAACGTCTCCATTAGCGACGTTCCTTCCGTTTTGAGGAAGTGCACATTTGCCAAGTACAAACAGAGTGCGCGCTGCCGTCGATGCAGATATTACGTGTGCGTCCGTTCGGGCCGGCAATATCGCGTGAATCGCGGTGCCCGGCAATTCCGCGAACGACGATGCACGCGATCCTCGTGCAAATAACGTCTTCTTGCGTTTCTTCGTCGGCCCGGCTGCCACCTTATTCCCTCGCCCTCGTCCCTGTTTGTCCGCGACAATCCCGGCGATCCACGGATCCGGCCATCCCTCCCCGGGGGAACACATTGCGCTAATGAAGCCCGTCCACCCCGACGAACCGTCGCGATCGTCCGGCCGGAAAACAACTTCGTTAAACCAGCTGGGGCTGAAGAACTCTCCTATCTCTCGCCCCTCTGCCATTTGTCCCGACAGTTTTTGTTTTCACGAGACATCGGTAGAGTGGTGAATTCGCGACGCGTTCTCTAGGGTTTTGAAATTCAAAGAAAATTTGCAATTTCTAACAAGTTAATTAAATAAGTCGACTTTTCATTGGTGCGATCTTTGAATTTTACGGAGCTGCATTTTTTTTAATGCTTTTTAAATCTTTTCTAACCAGCCCTGCTTATTGGCCGACATCATCCAATTGCCTCGTGTGTGTTCAGCTTAATAACTGGCATTGCCATTGCTTAGCTATTGGTTAACTCCTGATTACGGGCCGACCGGCAGAATTCTGCTCATCTCCCCCCCTATTCGCATCGGCATAATTCCAGTGGACGAATTCGCTCGGCGTTTGCGCGTCGGCGATGATTATACGTCAGTGCGTGTCGCTCGGAGGACGTAAAAATTCGTGCAGACGCGAAGCGATAACGTGGGCGAGACCGGCGGATTCAAAACCAACACAGCTCGTTGGGAATTCTTAAGGAAGGCACTAACCGCTATCTCATTGAAAAGGGGGAAAAAAAGAACGTTTCACGCTCGATCGACACGGTAAACCACGAAATATCCCTTTACTTTAATATTCCGAAATTCGTCGGGGAATGTCCTTAGTTCCTGAAGCTACGGTGTAATTTTCCCTGACACATGTGGGTCGGAAGAAAAATCGTCGGGAGTGGAAAAATTCTTTGGCTGACAAAGCTCGCCGGATTTTCGGTGATGTCCCCATTCGTCGTAACACGAATTACCGTCTCGGCGGCGAAGAAAAACGGGCCGACGATGCCGGCGGGGGGGGGAAGGGGAAGAGGAGAGAATTATATTTTGACCCCTGTTAGCATACCAATGGTGCATTATATTGTGCGGGGCCCGTGGTCGCTATTATAATGAATATCTCCGGCGACATAAGCATATATGTAAAACCCCGCGGGATGCATATATCCACGAACACGTTGTGTAGATCTGATTTACACGTAGAGGGTCGTCGGTGACGAGCAGATATCATTTGAATTTCAATGAATCATGTGGGTGCAAGTGTCGCTCCGCGGTCATTCATGCTTTCCACGCGCGTGTCAGTGATTTGCACGCACGTGTGATCGCACTTCTGACCCGCCTCTATACACACGGCCGAATAAACGGACCCATTCAGAGTCCTCGCGAGAAGACGAATTCACCGTGATAAGTTACCGGTTATTTTAATGTCCTTTGAATAACGCTCCGCTCAATCGAAGAGCGACAGGGCTATTTTCACGAGATTTATTAAAACGCTTTAAAAATACGCAGCACTGGAATACTTGATACCTATATAAATAAATGTTACGAACAGTGACTGTACTTTGTTCGAATGGAATTACGAATTTTCTCTTACCAGTATTGCTACTTTCCCACCGTTTTCTACCGCGTCTATTCTCGTCGGTTTGATTAAGTATTCTCTTCTGCTCGGTTTCTCGCGTGATACAGATTTCCCGGTTTGTACAGAAGGTCGGTGTGCTTTATCCGCCACACCCCCGCACCTGTTCCCCGTGGAAAGTGAGACGAATGTCGGCACCTTCGTTTTCTTTTCTCTCGACGACCTGTCTCAGTCTTTAGTCGCGTTGCATCAAAGGGAAGAGCGGGGGGGGGACAAAATCGGAATCCCTGGACAAAGGGGGATTATCCCAGATCGTCCTTTGTGAAGGATCTCCCGCGTACGCGCGTATTAAGACGCGAACTTACGTCTTCCCCTCGGTCCTAATCTCCCGCGACCCTCCAATTTTTCTCGCCGCGAACTCTCAATGGGACCGGACGAGCGGCGATAAAAAACGACGGCGATTTTTCTCCTCGATCGGAGAATCCATGCAACACACCGCTCAATCAACCTCCGTCTTCCTTTTGTCAAGGACAAAATTCTTCTGTCATTCTTCTCCCGTTTCCTCGATTGTCCGCGCTCTTAATTTTTCTCAAGTTCGCTTCTCCTTGCCGTACCGATTCCCGGCTTTTGTTCCCCCGGGTCTTGGATAAACACGTAGACCTTCGAGTTCGTAAAGAAGCTTGCTCGAATTTGCATGGCAAAGCCCGTATTAATGAATTCCGCGCTACGAGCCGGTGTGTCTCATTGCCGGCGAGTCGAATGGCCGGGATCTAATAATATTGAGGCTGATTTCTCGGCCGGCTTGGAATCCGCCGCGACGACGGTTGCCATGTGAAAGAAACTGCCTGCCGACACGATGCACACGCACGTGCGTGTAATACACGCGCGGTTTCCATGGAATTGCGGCCGTGCGTCTGGCACGGTTCATCCGTCAACCGTCAAATATCAGAACGTTGAATGCCCGGCCAGACATGCCGGTTCTTCCTCCTTTTTTCAACTCCTCCTTTAATCGCGCGCTCGCCACCTTTATACCCGCCTATACCTTTCTACCGACAGCTTTTCGCCGGCAGACTCTTTTTCAATCCTCCGGCTTAATACACGCTACCGGCACTACTGCTCACATGTTCCTCTCAATGTAGCCCGCACCATTTTTCAACGAAAACCAGCGCTAACATTTCTTCACGTTCATCTTCATTCTCACGTTTCAGCGCGCAATGTAACTCTCACCTGAATTTCATTTCCTCGGGGTATTTACTTATAAATCTCATTAGTGTAATTATGTTTGTAAGCAAAGGGGAAATGTTAAACTCTAACTGACGTGATAATATTTGAGATTTTTCCTCTCCGACATTTTCTGTGGAAAAAGATTCAAGTTTCTCGATAGGTCGTTGGTTTGTCAATTTTCATTGGGTATTGGAAGAATTCGTTAACGACGTCACAGTCGTCGGTCATTCGATATCGCCGGGCCGTGGATATTTCAGGCCATTTGAAAACGGAGATTGGAAAACACGAGCGTACCGCGTCGTGGGGTGGCCAAGGGAATGGGGGGGAAGACAGAGGGAGGGGTTGGCTTTTGACACGACATGTGTCGGTCGTCTCCGGAGCACGCGGCAGATCTAAGACCGGGACGAGCTTCCGCTAATCCGAGAATCGGGCCTTTTAATGCGGGAGGACGAGTTTCGCGATTATAAATATCAGAGATACCGGGAACCCGTTTGCCCCGGCGAAGGGGCATGTCTAGACTCCAAATGAAACTCACCAACGTGCAATCGCCGGTTTACGCAAACTGAGAAAGAAAGAATAACGCTGATTCCCTCGATTTTCCTCCCCCCCTTCCCAATGTCTTCCTTTTTTCCCCCGAACGCTTTCCAATTTTTATTCCGCCAAAACGTACAGACTTGTCAATGTTATTCCTTTCACCCTGTTCCAAGGTGTCTCGATGGTTCTGTGCTTCGCGCCCTTCCCCCATTACCGGCTTGATAATTTCTCCGGGTGATTAGGACCGTGCGAAATTTTCTGCGACCTTGTCTCGTGGCGGTCGGCCGAGATCTCGGAGGTTCTTCGGCATGGTGCTGCGCTGTTATGACAAGCTCTGGCGTAAGCTCTCGCCGGGCCGCGGTAGACGCACACACACAGATTCACACAGAGACCGGGGATGCCGTGAATTACGGTCGTCGGCCGAGGCGAAGAGTTACGAGACGACGTCTCGCAGCTGCGAAGGGCACGGCCGTGTTCCGTGAAAGAACAACGACGACGACGACGACGACGTCGTCGTCGTCAGGAGAGGGCCGGAACCGTTGGTCGAACAAGGACAGAAAGAGAGAGAGGGATAGAAAGAGGGGAATCGTTGCTTCGGGAGGCCAGGAGGGGGAGAGAGGAAAGAGAGAGGAAAGAGGGAGGACGGTCGAAGCCGTCCCCCGCTGCTCCCTGACGGCACGCGACTGAAAACGTCGAAGTGTCTAGTAAAACGGGAGGACGATCTCGTCTTGGAGATAATTTTAGGAGAGACCGACTCGCTGACGAAGGACTGCTGTGCTCCAGATGCCCGCTCTGCCTTTGCTCTTCTTCCCTCTTCTACTCTCCCTCCTCCCCCTTCTCTTGCCCTCCTACGCCAGGCAGTATGCACGATGCGACTCCGCGAACATTGTCGCGGGACACTCGGTCGCTAATTTTAGAGGAAATCAGGGAAAATGCACCCTTTTCGACGTTTCCGAATGCTCCTCAAGGTTTATGGGCTTTAAGTAACTCGGCCTAAAAATAACGGAGAAGGGATAAGGTAAGTGAGTTGGAGAGGACAAACAAGAAGGATTAAATTGATCGTCTAAAAAGATGATAAACAGAATGGGAGATGAAGACAAATATCATATAAAGATATCTGCTCTAAAGTTATAATTCTTTGTACTTTTTTGGATCCTTATACGGCGACGATTGTAGCTTTGAGTCGGAGTTAAGTTCGAACAAATAGGCATGTTTACGCGTGAGAGACGTTCCGTTTCTATCGAAAAGGGGTCGTTAGAAAACGGTGAAGGAAAGCAGCGAGCGACCACCGGCGATTGTTAGTTGATCGCGTGCAGCGCGGGATGCAATTTTACCCCGAAGGAATATCTTCCTTCCCGATGGATTTCATGCAGCAACTCGGCGAATGCATAAATCCATCGATTCGTGCAATTAATACCGTCGACCTGACTTCCATCTTGTCAATTTCTTTCGACACGAAACCCTTTTCTGCGTTCAATAAAATTCCCTCAATTTTTGTTCGTTAAGCCTCTACGTGAATGTTTCAACGTCGTAATTGTATTATCGATCCTCGGTTTGGGTATGTGCTCAAAAATTCAAAGACTCGCGTTTAAGGAGCTACAAATTAGAGTGGCAGAGGGACGAAAAAGGAGCCCTTCCGACGGCGAGATAAATTACGATCGACGGGGGGTGTACAAGGAAACGGGGTGGAGGGGGGGGGGGTTGTGCGGAAAAGAGACGTGAAACCGCGAGTCCCGGGCGAGGCAGAAACCCCACGGGAAAAGCGTCGAGGGCCCTGATGAATCGTTGCTCGTAAACCTTTAAGTATCGCCGAACGAGCGGCAAAGCCCGGCCGACAGGGCCGACGTCCAGCCGGAAGTGGCAACTAGAAGCGTGGGACGATGGCGGATGCAGAAGTCGTAACGCGGGCTCCGAAGCTTGCCGAATTTCATAGCCCTTCCGATTGTCATGCGAACGAAGGAAAACTCGGCTGATGTCTCGGAGCAAAGCCTACAAAGAGAACAAAACAATCGCCAAAGTTGATGGGACGAAGGACAATTTTCTAGGAAAATTAAAGTCTTTATCTGCCGCTTTATTTCGTATTTCGTACGATCTTTTCTTAAGGTTGAGTACGAAGGAACTGTTTGAATCACGATTATTGCTCAGGGTAAAAGAAAGAATGAAGCGTAAATTTATAAGACTTGAATTGCCGTTCTTGGGCAGACTCTTTCGAGGATATCGTTTGCTTCGTGTATCGGGAATGGCCTTTTGTGCCGTCCGATATCAGAATTGTATCTGAACGGTACTTTAATCATTTGACGCACGAACCTGTGGAGATGAAGCGTGCGATTTCCCCTCGGCAGACGAGGAAGACACGCAGCATTCGAGTGTAATACCCCGTCCGCCTTTCACGGGGATCATCGAGGCCCCCACGGCGATGATTTGCATTGAAACCTCGGCGAACAATAATATCCACGCTCGCGAGAATACCGTCCGTCATTATTATCCGGCAATCTATACGACGCAGCTGGCGCGATTCGTCGCTGTACATCCGTCAGCTTCGATGAAAGTCCTGTACAGCAGGCGCGCGTCTCTCGCAGGGGATTTCGTGTCTTTCACGCGAATGCCAAGACAATTGTCCCGCGGAGAAAATCTCAGGAGCGCGGAGAAAAGATTGACCGAAAAACAGGAGGAAGAGCGAAAAAAGTCGTGATTGAGCTATGAATATTCGGGGAAATTACATGTTGAGAATTATTTGGGGGGGAGGGGGGGATCCAAAGGAAACTTTCTTTTCCTAACGTCGAAAGACGCGTAACGACCGGCGGCGATTTCATCGTCAGGGATCTACGATGAATAACGAGGGATCATTAACAGTATATCTCGAATCGACGAGCCCGTAGTAAACGCTGCTGGCAGGAATTGACGAGGCTCTACGCTATTAAGAGCCGCGCGACCCCTCCTCCTCCCTTCCTCCCCCTTTGCGTTTAATCGATCGCTTAACGAGCGTGCCGAGCGATCGAACGATCCCCCGTGGTAATTAATACGATCGACGGTGAAAAATGATCGTCTGCGAGAGCGACTCACTGCCATTCGACTCTTACGATTCCTCCCCCCCCTTTCCACACGAAGGGCAGAACCAGAGTCTTCAAAATTCCTCTCACCTGTCCCTCATTAAAATTATAATCCTTAGTGTTTACTTAATTCAAGAAAATCTCGTCAAGGGAGTGGACGAAATTCAATATTTAACCGTAACTCATTTATTTTAATACTTGTGACGTTCGTCTCTTTCCATTGTTAATAGTCTGTTAATGCCGTTAATAAATCATTCCCTGAGAAGGAGTCCTGTTTCTGTCCTGTTTCAAGGAAACAATTAATGGAAGATATTGATGGGCCACTATCTGCACATTGTTGCGCGCGAGGTATTCCATGGTTCGATCGTCCTGCAGATTATTCACGACGGAACATAACAGTGTTTCATTTATCGCGACAGCGCTATCGTTTTATACATACCTCTGATGATAGTAAAAACACGAGAGCTCTCTCAGCGGCTGAGTTATGGGCGAATCTTCAACGGGCTTGGCTAGTATTTTATTGAAATTAGAATAAATAAAGCCCCGGACCCGTGGGAAAAAGGTCAACGTCAGTGTACACCAAAAATCGAGAATTGTACTAAATTTCTTTCTAAGGAAAACGAGTACTCATCATGACGAATATTTAGCCTCTTTGGAGAAAATAATTGCAGCTCATTTTTTGTCGTTGTCGAACGTGGTTTCTCGGGTTTGTCCCGGACAGTTCGACGACCTGTCGGAAGGTGAGTTGGCTGGCGGCGTTTGAACCGCGAGGAACGATAAGAACGATTAATTTTCCATTCGCCCTCGTCGTCACGCGTAATTTCCAACGTCGGCCGAGTTGATGGGCGAGATTAGACGGCGGCATTGGCCCCGCCGAGAAAGAAACCCGCGGCCGCGTCCGATTGTCCGACGGAATGTTCCCGATCTTACAAAGGAGGAAACTGAGAAGGTACCCGTCTCCCTCCCCCCCCTCCCTCTACCCTTCCCTTTGCCGAGAAGGCGCCTCGCGATGGCATTTAAACGACACGCGGCATAATCAGCCGTTGACGCGTTTAAAACGCGTCCGAGTGACGGATATGCGGGGCATTGAGACCGGCGGGGGAGCCGGGCACCGGCCAGAAGTCGGCGTTTCACGCGCACAGTGGCCAAGCCTGAAAGGCCCCCCCCCTCCCCTCCTCCTCTCCGGTAGGGGGGTGGGGTCCCCGCGGGGGAGGGGGGTCGGCCAGGGAGAGACAGAGAGAGCGGGTCTTTAATATTCACGTCGCGGCGATCAAGACAAATTGAAATCCTCTCGTCTTTGGCCTCCGACATATTCACGCCGGGCGCGCTCTCCTTCTCCCCTTTTGTGATGCGTGATTTAACGTCCCCGCATCTTATTAGTGGGCCCGATAATGGGGACCGTGGTAGGATCGTCCGGTGAATCCGTAATACCGTCGTCCACCGTACCGTCGACCGAGGAAAGACGGAGACGGAAAAACTCGTGCTGCCTTTTATCGTCACCCTGCCCCCCCCCCTGTTCCCCTTCTTCTGCTACAGAGATCTTAAGAAAAACGTATCTCTTCTCTCCGCATCTGCATGAATTCGTTCCGTCGTCGGGACGAGAATGCTCGGTTTTCAACGACGAGATTCATGTCCTCGTCGTTACACGAGCTCCGCAGAATCCGAAATTTCGATTCCTCCCCCCCATTCTTCTCACCCCCCCCCCCCCCCCTATTCGTTGCTTCATCGTACTCATTCCTTTATTTCAGTCATCAGTATTACAGACTTCCGCAAAAATTGGTATTCAAAGAAACATTGAAATACCCAAACAAAAAGGCGCAGTAGAGTTCGTGGTATTTTTGCTTAAAAATTGTTACAGACCATTGTTTGCCGTGTGTAATATTGGACGTATTTAATCCTCCGTGAGGATGGGCTGGGCCATTCCGTGGATAATCTGCGATTCGACCCACCCATCACGCGTGATAAGATTACTCCCTTATCGTAGACTACCTTTCGATAGCTTTATCCGTATTTGACGATCCTGCTCGAGGTGAAGGAATCTCCACGGTCAGGACACGATCGGAAATTGTTTCCAACGGGAAGAGGATGACATATTACGGGGAAGATTAAGATATAATTTATCTCTAAAACTGACCAAAAGGTTGATAAGGTGAATGCTAATGAAAATACCTCGACGAAAGCGACCATTAAAATGAGAAAATTGATAAAAGAACAGTATTGTGGAAATGAATATTCTGGGCAGCTTTTATCTTGGGCTATTGAAATTGCCGTTTAGTTAATTCATTTAAAGTGGCCGGTGATCCCTGGGATTAAAAGGGGGGAGAGGATGGCTAATGGCTCGTACGTACGTGTGTTTGGAGGTGGGAAAGAAAATTGACGGCACTGAGCCTCGGGGCTTCACGCCTTTCCGACATTTCAATCCAACTGCCGTGCGTGTGTGTCTTTGCCGAGGAGAATTCTCCTCGTTTCTCTCCGCCCATTTTCTGCTCGGCTTTCGCGATCGCTATCGCCCGGCAAACACGACGTCGTTCACCTTCCATTCGCTTCCGGAAACCGCGCCGACTGTCAACGAAATCCCGCGTATCGAAAATCAACGGGCAATTCCTCGTAATTTCCCTGTCGGCCGGGAATCAAATTGGCCCACGATTTCTCGCCCCTCGGCTCATTTTCAGGCTAAACGTGCGGAGATTAACATCGCACGATTATCACGTTTCGGTCCTTGCCGGCGGTAAAGATGGCCGGATAATTCGTATGATTCGATGTCTCATTTGACGGATGATTATCCGAAATTCACGGAATTTCACGGTTCTTCTGTCTTATCTGTACAATCGTTTGCTGTGTCGTTCGATGAAAGATTTGCCGCTTTAGTATCGTTTCTCGAACTTTCAGCTGCGCCACGAGAAACGTCCGCCATTGAATGCCGTAAACTGGTTTTATTCCCGACAAAAAGACCGGGCCGTAATGTATTCCTTTGAAGAAGAAAAAAATCAATTCACGTCGACCGAATGTTATTCAAAACCTAATAACGTGCGCGGGAAGACGAGGGGAGGGGGAAGGAAAATTTTCTTCGCTCCAACGGACTTCTCTTTCGCACAGGAGAACATTATTTATTAAGCATTCTCTGTATCGAAAAATCCTCGGGATGCGCGCGTGCGACGTGTTTCTTGAAATAATTTACCGCGGGATACATTGCTGGCCGCGTAATTCGAGCGATTCGTTGGGTGCTCGTAAAAGGACCGAATCGTTTGGAAATTGCCAGTGTGTCCGAGGCGTTCGCGTTTCCCACGGCGTGGTGAATCGTTCTCGATCAATCGTCCCGGTTTCCCGGCTGGATCGTCGCTCCTTTCCCGCGTGCCCTTCGTGACGAAGCAGTGTGGCGCACGTCGTTAGCGCGAAATTAGTCGGAGACCTCGAGCATTACGCTTCCTCTCTCTAATTGTCCAATTTCATGGGCCTCGCCCATTACCGCCGACGGCGCGATTCTTTCGCACGAAAACACCCGGCGCACAGGCTCGTATTTAAAATGATCCACCTTAATTGCGCCGCGGTTACTTTGAAGAGGAAACTTCGTAATCCGACAAAATCGGCCGGGAATTTAAATCTGCCAGGTTTTCCTTTATCCTCGTTTCGAGGACAATGCACTCGTCGTATTAATAACTGTTATTTTTGCCTTATTCTCCTCGTGAAAATCTGTTGTAAGTTCATGTTAGAAACCGGCAAAGGCGAAAAGAAATGTCAGACTGAGCGGAGAGAAATCTCGTCGGAGACGATAAACGCAGGGTAGGAAATATATGTTGGGTTCGTGACCACCGAGCTTGCACGGGACAAAACAATATTGTCGTTTGCGCCGGACTCTTTAATATTACAGCGGGCACATTGTTTTCAGCACGAATCTTCGAGCTCGAGCGACCCGCGTACGTGCCCTTTCCCGGCTTCTCCCGTCGTTTCTTCGCGCCGCGAGAGAACCTGGAATCCCTCTGCAACGTTCACGATGCGTCATAAATCCGCGCCAATGAGCGGGAATTAATAACCGCCGTGCGTTCGCAGGAAACGCAAGCTGATCGTTCCTGATGATCGTAAAACACACGATTCTTCTCGAATACAATTATTTGCTCAATTTCCGATAAAGTAAACGAAAGAACCGTAATCTTAATACTCGTAGGTAACATGCAGAACGCTGCTATTCTCATATTTTCTATGATTTACGGTCGTGAATCTGTGTGCTTCGTTTTGTCGAAAAGTTATTCTTATGACCGTGCCAAATGAAGTTTTTGGCTAAAACGTGTCATTAGGATGAAGCATATTGTAAGACGGTAGCTGAGGTATAATCAGTTTGTAATTGCCAGCAATTAAAGATAATAATGAAAAAGTGCTACTACCGGCCCGAAGGAGACCGATAATTACGAGTTTGAATTTTGACACGTGTACCGCGGCAAATTGCATCGACCCACCCAGCTCCGGACTTTTTGCCGGTTTCGTAATTAGAGCCCGTTGCTTTGACGCGATTCCGAAAGCTCGGGACCGTTGCTCGAGTATTTCCTGTCGACGAAAGGCGATCGTAGTTTCGCCATCAAGCCCCGAAGATGGTGATTCGAAAAAGGATCGTTTCGGGCTGCATTAGGGGCAAGCGCTTAAAACGATTGCTCGGGGAATGGCAGAATGGGCAGAGGGGGGGTTGGGCGAGGGGGGAAGTTGAGCGCGTTGGCGGCGGCAACGCGTTAACATTGTTTGAAAGGCCCGACTTTGATCTGAGCCCCGGTTGGCGTACATCAGCCGGTTTTATGCCTACCGGGAACTCGGCGGCGCGGTCCCCCCGCGAGTGAGCGGGTAAACATTCGGCCTTTGGTAGCATTCAGCGATTTAGTAGGGTCCTCAAGCGGCGAGCGGCATCGGCTCAGTGCGTGCGCGCTTTCGTTATGCCCCAGAGGAACGAGGAGGATGGATAAACGAGCGGGGGTGCCGAAGCAAGGGAAGCCAGGAAACAGCAGCGAGATAGGAGATCGAGCAACTCGAAGAACCGAGGGAGAATGAGAGAGAAGAACTTGGATTATCCGGAGAAATCGATAAAGGAGACAAACTCGAGCGGAAATAGAAATAGCCATAGAGGGAATCGTAGCCAGGAGTATTGTAGGTGTAGAGGACAGAAAGAAAAACTGAAGAGAATGCCGTGTAAAATTGGACAATATGTAAGGAATGGTCGGGGATAAAGGAACGAAACGGAGAATGAGCTGAGGGGAAAGTCAAAGAGAGTTGAATAAACGGGAAGACGTGGGAGGAAAGACGAGGTGGGGAGGAGAAGGAAGAACGGCTTGGCTCGGTGAAGTTGGAGTTGCTTGTTTTGCCCGTTTGACACGTTACACCATCGGCCCCCGTGAAACAAACGCCCTGCCAAAGGAATCCTCGCGATCAGTCGACGCGTGCAACGGGCTGATGATTTGCGGTAGACAACTGGATAGTCTCCGGAAACCTCCTGGCGGATGTGCGTACACCTAATTAAACGTTTGCGCGAACCTCGCCGCGCATTTCGGAAGTACAATGCAAATAAGAGGGAAATGACCGGGTGACGTCAGAGCGAAGAAAATGACACAACGATTAAAGGTCGTTGAACCTCTTAATTTTTATACGACCTTCTTCGAAGATCTCTTTTCCCGTTGATCACTGATTTCTCGAGTTGTCGATAATATCGTGGCTGAAGGTAATTATTTAGGTAATTATTCTTTATCTGTCCTCATCGATGACGATTATTTGTCCCTGCGTGCACGGACGATCGGCAACGGTCATTGCCTGGCCGAATTGTGCCGAAGTAAGTAATCACCGAGGAATTATTGGCCAACTGCCGTGTTCCCTTTAGCGCTACACGATACGCACGTTGCAAAAGGACAACGGGACAGTTGATCGCCGATAAGACGTGAGATGGTAGATAGGTCGAGTCATTACGAAAAGCTGGCCCGAAAATGCCTGTCGTTTTGACGGAACGGTGGGAGGAAGGAAAGGGACAATCGCGTGGAGGAATCTCCGTGTTCGATGCCGATGATAAGAGTGCACGAAGAAAGTGCAACCGTAACTGCATTCGATCCCTGCGTTGCACCTGTGCAGATGCAGAGAAAGTCCCGTTCGAACGAAACGTTTCTATCAAGGGGATTTCGCAAATTTTCTAGCTAAACGTGACACATTAATTGCCTCGTAATTGCTTACATAATTTATTCCTCGCTTTACGCCGTTGCATTAGGCGACTGCATTCCATCGTCCCTTCCCGTCATGGACCCTGTGCAGTCGCGGAGAAAGTGTCGTTCGAACAAAACCTCACCATCAAGTCGATTTTGTAAATTTCATAGCTAATTTGTAACGTGTTAACCGTTTAACATTTCTTTGCATAATTCTCATTTGCTACAGGGTATTAATTAAAGCTTGGTAAACGATCATTGATGCATTAACTATACGTACTTTTTGCTACCTTAGGAGGACGTAAATGTTTAATCTAAAACTTCCATCTCGCTGACAAGTGATAAATCACCTGATAAGTATTAAAAATTGATTATCGCTGAACCAATGAGACTTTCCAGCAGGTTTCCACAAATCGCTCTTCGTTTATGCTAGATGCAGTCACACATGTGTGTATGTGTGTCTGAGGGGTAGGGCTTAATGACGGGGTAGAAGGCTTATAATACGGTGGGCGGATTTTGACGCCTCCTTAATCAATTAATCAGCAAATCTCGCTTTTATCTCCACCGTGTAAGCGCGTAATTTCCCCTTCTCGGTTTATTAGGGGGCCGATTAAGGCCCGAGGGGAGGGCGTACACGCGAGTCGTGTATACACGGTTTATAAACGTGTACCGTCATGGAGACTGGGGCCGGAGGGGACGATACGACAAGGGCCCTTAATTGCCGTTGATACAACCTTCCGACATTCTCAGGTAGCTTCCCCGATGCATTCTTTTTACATTTTTATCGTCGCACGAATCTCTTTATCGCGCGTGTCACACGCAAACCCCGTCCACCTCGACGTTTATATCGAGGCTCCCGGATAAATTTGCTTTATCTGCCAATCACTCTTGTGCAACGAACATTTATCCGTTGCTTATAAAGCGTGTACCGTTTTGTAGCACCGCGTACCGCTCAGTTTTATTCGACCATCTTGATCGTCACGATCGACCGCATGAAAGTGTCAGATTGGAGAATAAAATCAGGCAAAAATTTATCTTTGAGTTCTTCTTTTAATGAGAAACAAACGATAATTGGATCAATGATTGACATTCTTGTAAACGTTGTATAATCGCCTAGCCAAGGACATATTTGAATATTCTCCTAAAAAAAAAAGAAATGATCGTAGGGAAATCTCCCGCAATTTTCCTACGTGCGAGTAAACAGACCGAAGAGTGGGGACGGATAATTCCATATCGTGCGTACTGATCCGCTGTAAATATCAATTATGTGTAGACAAGAATACGACCCGGCACGATCGTTGTCGTCGGAACGTCTCAGCGCAGCAGGTAGACTGGCATTTAAGCGAAGAGCAGTCGTTGCCGATTAGTAATCAGTTTGTTCTCTCCCGCGGAGTACCGAAAAAACGACGACGAACAGAGATAAGGCGACGTTTATCGAGAAAAAAGAGGGATAAGAGGAGGGTTAAGGAAAGAATGACGAAAGGGGGGGAGGGAGAAAAAGGAAGAAGAGGATGCGAAACAATGACTTATGCGGCTGAGTCCACGGGGAAAGATCACTTACACCATAGGTTAGGGGAGGGGGGAGGAGGCAGTGGGAAGAGAAAGGGATATATAGAGTAGACATCGGTATCTCTCCCGTGCTTTGCTCTCCGTCCGTTAATGCGTTGCCACGAAGATCTATGGACTGCCCCGTAGTTTATATGCTAATCCGTAAAGAGTGTTAAATACTCGATCATTTATCACGCCATCGCTTCTCCTCCCCGCCTCCCCACCTTCGTTCTCCCTCTCTGTCCGTCTTTCTCCCTTGCTCTTTATTCGTCGACCTGTCGGGAATCGTCCTTTTCCAGCCTTATCGAACCTTCTTCGTTTCATCGTACCTTCTTCCCTCCGGCTCTACCGCGCTCTCCAACAGGACGATTCTCGGCTTCGGTTCACCCCTCAGCCCACTCCTCCGCGCTCACCTCGCGTAATTATTATTTTTCAACCCCTCAAAGACTCCGCGGTGACCCCTTCCTGAAAGGAAGATCAAGATTCGTTCCGATGCTAAACATGAAATTTCATAATAATCCGAAAAAACATGGTGGTGACCTAAAAGTTCGTTGTTTCATTGAAAGTTTACGAGGCATTAGACTTTGACCTTGCCCTCGAGCTGTTGCTGCGACGACTTTTTCCGCTCACCTCGGACAAACGGTCGCATCGACGACTATATTTAGGCGTAGCCGGCAGCTGAGAGGGTCCGTGCGCGTAGACCGTTAAATACGATCGCGAATGCACGTACGTGGAAGGTGTTGTCATTGCTGGTTGATGATGCACTTTACGAGTGGCACGTGCTGGCTCGGGGAGAATCGAATTTTTCGTACTTAGCTACTTATCCCGGTGGGCCACTTACCGGGCCTCTCCGTAGAGGTACTTAAGCCCTGAAAAAGAGACCGATGAGTGTCCCGTGCGCGCTATCCGTCGACCCTCTTCTGCGTTTGCGTACGACCCGGCTAAAATTAAGCCTCCCCGTGAGCATCGGTTGACACGCATCTACCGGGAATGCCTTCCCAGCCTTGCTGCGCTAACGCTAAGTACCTCTAGAGTCTTGTCACTGCCACTGGGAATTACGTTTGTCAAGGTCAATGCTGAATTCCGCCTTCGGTCAGCGTTTCTAGGCCGAGGGAAAACGTTTCCCCGGTATCCGTGCGAAAGGGACAACGTTTACCGATATATCTTCCTTACGATTCGTTATCCGGTTATCGTCGCTCCACTTTTCGCTATAAACCCAGCCATTTTTATTGTTCCACGTTTCTCTGCCGTGAAGAATTAATTTCTCGCTTGAGTGTATATAGCCGTTACTTGTAGACGCGGCAAAATTAACGGTAAACATTTATAAAAGGTTCTACCTATGAGGGGTAAACATTGCTTTGGCCGAATTAGTTAATTACACTGTTAATTCTACAGCTGACTATACAAAATCAGCGAACAGTTATTCTTCCCCTTTGCCAAATAGCGGATTAATAAATCCAATAAACCTTGTACCCTGTTGTGAATGCTGTGACCAATGGGCTATTTCATTGCATGAATTTTAATCCAATGCTTCACAGGTCGTACGTTTTTCTCTGTTTTTCAGCACTCTCAGTTTTTATAACTATCTTACAGACCGATGCATCGGCATTACGTTTACGAACAACTTCCGGCCAGTTCACCCTGAATACCACTTCCTCCTTTATTGTGAACCTTCGACACGGTTGCTTCACAGTTGACATAATTTATAACCGACTGATTTTTAATGGTTTTATTGATGGAAGGACCACACCTGTCTGTCAATAAAACCGTCACAATGCTACGAACACGAGAAATGCTCGATGAATCCTGCAGAAGCTTACGAAATGTACATTCCACGTAGAAATTACGCAACTTTACTTAAAAACCCGGATTATCGGATATTCCAACTGTGTACAAAAAATTGATGATAATTGCAGATGAAGCTTTTTATATTTTTGTGGTGATTGAACAATTTTCAGGGAGACATTTTTTGATATTTCCGTTGATATCGTGAGGCATTATTCTGGATCAGGAAAGGTGGATTTCTTGAAGGGAGAGCATTACAGTGCAGATTCATTAACCGCCCTTGAGTTTGATTAATTACATTTCGAAGGGAACTTGGCAACCCGCGGTCAAGCGTCCAAATCTCTCTCTCCCTTTCTCTCCCTTTCCGTCATTTCCGTCTCTCGGTTGGACCAAGGTACGCCTTAATCCAGCCCCTCGGACCGTACGCCTGACCGTATCTGCGATTTTAGAACAATACCGGTATTCGGAAGCAATAAATTATGTGGAAACAGGTACGGACCAGGTAAGATAATTCCCCTTGGTGGCCTGGCTCGCTGGCACGGATTATTTGAGAAATTTGCCAGGTATACGGAAAACCGACGTGCACGACGAGTTTTCTTGGGGCTTTCCTCGGATAGTTGCGGAAAACGTCGGTGATGTCAATCGAACCTCACGATTCCCGATTACCCAACTTACCTTAATAGAGCCATCACTCTTAAGTTACGACTTTACGACTTTACCCTCATCGGTTGACATTATGTTAATACAACCAATTATTACGATATCGAGGGACAACCTGGTGATTATAAAGTTTCCTTTATTATCGGCCGTAAAGAATTATCGCGTCAAAACAACTCGTAGACTTCAGTGTTACAATTACAAAATTTATTATCGACTCGTCACTTTGTTTTAGCCTTTCGTACCTGATGAATGACGTTTATATTTACTTGAGGTTTCTCTTGTCCCGTACGCGGTGGTCCGCGATATTACTCGCGCTCGGAATATTATTTTACATAAGGAATGCACGGTCACGGTTACACGATGTTTACACGCGCCGAGGTAACCCGTGGCGAGCGATTGCTTTCCGTTATTGTGGCCGGCCGCATGGAATAATCGCGTTCTGCAGGCGAACTTGGATTCTCGGAATCGAAATCTTCCTCTCGCGTGCAATATTCAAAGTAACCTACGGGGATTCGCCGGCGAGGACGGCCTTCCACCGCGAGTTTATGCAAATGCGAAAATCGTCGATAGTACATTGCGCCGTTACATTGTCGTACCATTCGCGTTTTTCCAGAGCCAAGTCCTCGCCCATCAGCGCCGACTTATTCCTTCCCTAAGAGGAATATATTTGAAAAGAATTTTGAGACGACACCTGAGAAAAGGGGGTTAAACGAAAGACATTTTTATCATGCCCAAAATGAGATATTTATTAACACGTTAATGGGTTTTGCAGAGCTCTGCTGATCATTCGGTTTTATTACGGAGTGTTTATAAATCAGGAAATGTTGCGTCAGCGCGCTGAGCAGTTTGCACTCAATTTCGAAGTAACTTTGTAGAGCCGATCCCGCCGGAATTGTGAAACAATTTCACGAGACTTAATTAAGGGGGGACCCCGTTAAACTACGTCTGTGACATAAAACCGATGAAACGGCGAATAAAGTAGCCACAAATGTCGGGATTAATGGATACCGACGTCGATATCGATGAGATCCTTGCCATTTCCTAAGCATAAAAACAAAATGTTGAGACTACCTGAGCAACCTCGAAGGACGAGCGTAGAACTGCCGTCTTACCTGAATGAGGATGAGAAAATTTTGGTAAAGCTTCAAAATTCCTGTCCTTCCGAAACTCGCCCCTATCACGATTCGCTATCGAGGTTCGCAAATAATTTCGAACTCACTGTAAAGGATTCCACAGAAACCTTCACAAATTTATATTACTCCACATTGCTGGTTAATTAATTCGTTCTCTTTACCCGTCATCATTGAGTATCGAGACTCGTGGTAATTTTATTGGGGCGAGCACTGAAGGAAAACATTTGCGAAGCGAATGTGAAGAATTCAAAGTCACAGGGGGACAGATAGGATTGTCGATTCGTGCTTGGCTTTTCTGTCGACGATGGTGGGGAATGGGGGACGGTGCTTTTGGGATTTCGGGCGTGTCGAGGGGTTGCGTAGGTTAGTGGTGGTGGGGGGTCGTGCCGGGAGAAACTGCCGTAGGGAAGGTCGAAGGGCCCGAAGGGCCTAGGAAAGCTGGCTACGTTGGTTTTTCAACGGGGCCAGTTTTCAATGGTCGGCCTTGCAACGAGGGCGATAGTTCGGCAGTCTCGACGGCACATGACTCACGATATCTCGCGTCTTCCGCCTCCACCACCCTTCCCCCCCTCTCTTCACCTCCTCCTACCGTCCCGGCAAGTGACACGAGACACGCGGTCCTCCGGGGCCCCATGAACCGTCGAAACCCGACGCGTGGTCATCTGCTCAACAGCTTTTCGGCATCGTCACCCGATACCTCGTCTTCCCGATAATTCCCGATACGTGATTTAAGGCCCACGGACCCTGCGGGTCCGGGAAAATCGTAGATCGACCTTCGTCCCTGACCTTGGCCACGAGGAAATTGTCTTTCGATCGCGCTGACCTACGACCACGGATTAGTGACAGTTCAACGTGAAACAGGATTTTCGACTAAGTGATTGTTAGTGGAATGAGGTTTTAACGTGCTACCCTGGATTTATTATAGTGAGAAGTGATTTAAAAAAAAAAAGGAATAATGTACGGCAACACGATGCTACCACCCGAAACAATTTGGAGTAAATTACCCTCGAGGGTACCCAGTATAAAAAGTGTACCTGACTCACAGGCAAATCTACTCGACAAGGTAAGGTTCAACAATTTCGAATTCCCACGGAAGAAAGGTATACATGTTTCGTCGTGTTTACGTCAGAATTCCATTGAGCAAACAAATTAATCAGAATTTCCATCAGTATTTACCTTATTTTCCGTACTTCTGTGAGATAATGCTAAAACTAATTTCGTAATCAGCTGTTTTACAAATAACATCTTTTTCTGCATTACTTTTATGGCCGTTGTAAATCATCGTGGAGAATCTGCGCTGTCTCTTTAGATGATAAATCCGATAAAATATTCCGTTGCGGCGATCTTCCCGAACCTTCGATTTTACAACTTTACCCGAGAATATTGATAAACAGATAACGCGATGATGCGGAACGGTCAGTTGACACATCGATAGTGTACGATGATGTCGGTAAATAAAATGGTAAATGATACACTGGGCAAATTATCAAGGAACAATTTTCCACGACGAAAATAGACATGGCCCTTTGACGATCTTACTTTTCACTGGAAAACCAAACGAAACTCTTTCTGGGGCTTAACTACTTCCTGCCGAACGATCAATTAGAAAGGAACCAGAGAGGTCGCTGAGAAGTAGTTTACCCCCGTTTGCCGCATAAACTGGCGGAGAAAGAAGCCGAAATAGAATGGACGATCCGGGGGAGCAGTCCATAAATGAGCGGAAGGGCAACGACGATGACGACAACGACGACGACGTCAGATAATTGCGGATGTTAAACTTTTATAGTCCCGATTTTCATTTATATGTTAAACGCGTCATAATTCTGAAGGAGGGGAGAGTCAAACAGGAGACAAGGACAGGCAGACAGAGTGAGAGTGAAACTCGAGGGTAAAGGAGAACAATGAGTCGAAAGAAGGGAAACGATGAGAGAAAAATCGAAAAGCTTGAAACAAAGGACGTGAAAATGGTGAAAAAATAGAATTAAAGAGGAGAAGGGATATGATGAGTATTTGATGTGGCATGTACACGCAAACAATTCACGGATATGGTCCCCCATGTAAAAGAGTCGGGCAATCTCAGGGTTGGAGTTTTATTTGTAACAAATGACCGTCAGACAGGACATTAAAATGTAAGGAGATCAACGTTGACCCTGACATTCCACTCGATAGACCCTTGCCGGGGCAAACTCTTTGACTAATCGTCGTTTTACGGTCGTCGAAATATCACGAGATACGCGTACGAAACGATTACCTGCCAGGGAATTGTCTAGGAATGCCAAGGAATTCCAGACGTACCCTTGCGATTAGATTATTCTCAATTCCTCCGTGTTTTATCTCCCGATCGTTGGGTCTTCCTCAGCATCGACGCCGGGGAACCATTCCGACGAGTCAATCCGACCGTCCTTCCCCTTCCGTTCCTCTCCTCGCACAAATAATCCTTTCGACGTGTCCTATTCGTGCAATTCGTAATCCGAAAGATACTTTTTTGCCGAGGCAATTCAATTTACGAAGCATTCTTCTCCCTTTAATCAACAAAATCATCGACATCGAACGTACGTGTATTTTACTGCGACGAACGGAGGTCGACGGAGATTTCTTTCTCGAATAAAATCCCTTTGAATCGACGTCGAGCTGCGGTTACACGTGACAAATGGAACCGGCGGAATATATTACGCGGCACTTATCCTCTCGGAAATATGTACTAATAGGCGTGCGTACGTGAACGGGAGGGCAGAGGGGAGAGGGGGAAAGAAAGCCGAGGAAGCATCGATCTCCTCATTGAAATCGGAGTTTATGGTAAATCCTTGCCGGGACTACCGGACCTTCCGTGATCCTCGGCTTCGCTTTTCTGGCTACTTGAAATGCAAACCGTCGAGCCTTTCAAAGGATGGGATCACAAAGGCTCCGATTGAATCCTGACAAGTGACGTTCCTAGTGCGAGAAGGATGCCGACGGAACGAGAAAAATAAATTTCCAGTCGCGGTAACTCTTACGATACATTGTAATTACATCAACTGATTTGTCGAAAAATCCAGACTACTCGTTAGAGAATTCTCATTATTTATTTCATACATATTTTGTCCCGGTAAAAATGATATTTTCATTTTTAAGCCATTTCAGCATTAACCGAGTGATTGATTTTTCGTATTAAAATCGACGATTGCTCTGACCGTCAAAGACTTGGCTGTCGTCTAACGCCGGTCGGATATGGTCAACGAACGTCGATGGGATTTTTTGTCCCCGCGAACGACGTTCGAGTGGCCAGCGGGACCCTCGATTTTTTTATGGACCCGCGGGGCCCCGTTAAAAATTATTAATAAAAACGTTTCCACGGTGGAACGCCGCTTCCCGACGTCACGACGGCTCGTAAAACTCGCGGACCAATGTCTTCGACCGGATCGAATGCTGTTCCGGTTTTACGATCGGCGCTCGACAATGTCTCGCCTTTCGTAGAACGCCTTCAAGAATCTCGATCAAACAACCTTCAACCAGTCGATTTTTACAGAAAAAATCGGGCCCACCTGTTAGCGTACAGATCATTTTTCCCGTAATTTCAAAGCAATCAGTATCTTTCGATTACACTGTTAACCAGAACGACACGACGAGCCCGATGTTACGAAAGACTTGGATGTTCCAGGGGGGAGGGGAAAAGGAGTATTGCGTAGTGAAATGAGCGTATTTAAATATGAATGTTTGAGGAGAAAAGGAGCTGGTCGTTGGGTACTGCTGGAGGATGTACTGGCTCGGTCATTACGCGTCTGAGGGTCCAGGGGGCCGGTTGTTTTAAAGGAAAAAGGGCACCTGAGAAACGCGCTTGGTGATAGAAAAGAATGCCGAAGGCGAGAAAGAAATGGAGTAACGGCTCTGAGGGACAAGGGGGAGATGTTCGGACAAATAGAAACGTTCACTTCTCCTGCCAGCTGAGAGAGAGAGAGTGAGCTGACGAGGGGAGGGAATGAAGAAGAAAGAGAGAGAGAGAGAAGAAGGTGTTCTCTGAGGTCGCCGGCTACATAGCGGTGTCGTGTAAACACGCGCTAACTGCCTCCTCTTCCGCCACCTCCACCTCCGCGTTCAGTTCCTCCGCGTCCACTCTGCTACCTCGTCGAACTCGTAAACGACTCACTTTGGCGACCAACACCAACGACTCGTGCCGGCTCTGCCGCCAAATCAACACTCAAAACCATCCGAGAGACACTTGTCTACTACCACCGCCCGCCATACTTTCACATTACTATCAATGACCACATTCAGCAATACCTTCGTACAGACAATGAAAAAAAACTTTAGCTAAGGGTATTGTCTAACTGCAATATCGTTCGCTGGACTTCGCAAGCTTCTGCGGAAGTAAATTGCATAATGCACTGATAACGGGGGTTAAGTATTTTTTCTGTTGTTGATTTCGTGTTCTTTTGGATTATCTGCAGTTTCTTTGAGGTTGGTGTAGGATCGAATGGTTTTCTTGGAGGAATAAATTTCTGGTGCTCGATGAAATTCCCATCGTGGGTAACAAAGATGGCCGTTGATACTCGGGGGAATATGTGCTCGTTCGATTAGCGTGGCCGTGCGAGTTGTTTCGCTTCCTCGTTAATAAGAGAGCCTCGGCCGACCTCTCCGTCGCTTCTCCTCGGCTGTCGATCTCGTTTTCTTCGTCTCTCCGTGATTCCCCGGCTCCGTCGGCCGATCTTTCCCAGCTAAGGGGAGACAATGGCCGAGCTTGTCCCCGCGTGGGACCTGAAGCTTCCCGCCTCTTTCGAACCATTCTCTTCCCGGGAAAAATCGGACACAGATTTCTCCTGCAGGGCGAAATATCAAAACTAAAGATAACAAATTCAGTTCGCCGAACATTTTACGTATAATCAAACTGTATCAAACTGTATAGATCATACAACGGTGAAAGCTTTCGAATTCAATCACATTAATTTGTATAAAATATCTCCTTGACAAAGACGAATAATTCAGTGTCGTAGTATGTTAAGAATTTTCTTCGCTTCGCTGCTAATTAATGTGAAAAACGTTTTTGTCTTTAATGACACTTTCCTGTACGATGATTTCCTCGGGAAAGGCGAATAATTGGGTATCGGCGTAATGTGGCTTAAAAGGAGTTCTGCTTGGAGAAACTCGAATTCCGCGCTTCGAAGCTCCTGGCATTCGTGACGGAGCGATTTGCTTCGTCGTTTTATGCAAATACAAATCCGCGATATAAAAGCTGTATCGAGGGGCTTTCTTAATGGGTAGGTAAGAGATCTTGGGTCCCCGGGGCTAGAAACATTAATATCTACCCGTTGCATTCATCTCGGGCATGCACGATGCATAAACCGCGCGTGCAACGATGCGCGGAGAGACGAGTCGAGCGAGGTTTCGATTGCAAGGCATATGGACTCTTCGTCTTCTCACCTTGTCTCTTCGTCTCTGTCTTTCGCGGCCCTCTCTGTCGCTTTGCATTATCCTTCTTCCTCTTTGTCTCTGGCCGCAGTCTGCTTTACTCTCTTTCCATCTCGGTTTCCTTGCAAGTTTGTCTCTCTTCTTGTATTTCTTATCTCTCCTCTTGGTCCCTTTGCCTGTCCTTCTTCACTTCTTTTGTCTCCTTCTCTTTTCCTCTTTCTCTCCCTCGGGTCCTGCTCCGCCGCTTTCGGGTTTCATTATTTACGTCTTGATTTATTATAATCGAAGTCCAGGACCGTTTGATCATTCCCCGGGATGTACCGCCGGGTGACGTATCCTTTCGCCTACTAAAGAGCCGATATAAAAATGGCACTCGCGCGGGGGGGAAACAGTATGACAGTGATCCATCGCGAACCTCACGGACAAGTGTGGCGAATGAGATAGATCCAAGCAGCTGCCGTGAATTCCATGTCATTCGATTTTAGATATCGACCGTTACATTTTACATTTTTTAAAATCCCGTAAACAAGTTCTATTAAATGCGTTTTCTAAAAAAAAAATGGTCCTCCTATTTTTCTACATTTTTAATTATATACACGGAATTAAATAACAATCACTCGTTTTCTTTAGTTTTTTAATTAATTTCTCATTTATTTAAGGATACTCTTGTACAGGCATATTTTCCTGCTGTACCTTTTGCTTCTCAATGTTGGAGCAGACTCGACGACAGACCGTTCGGCGGTATCAGGCGTGGCCAGTTTGAATCGATCACTTTTATCGCGAAATCGAGATCAAATTGAACCTGCTACCGAATTAAAGCGAAATCATCATTGCCCGCGCGTAAATCTTGCCCCGAAACGAGCAGCATCGATGCAATCGTAACGCTCCACTGTTTTCTACCTTTTTTCAGCGGCCATTTCGATGATAAAAATAAAACGAGTGCCCGAGAAACGAACGGCGGTCAATAGGATCCCGAGCGATGCATCACTGAATCGAATATAAAACACGTCGAGGTGTTTATCGCGATAAAATTAACGATTATTCATTAACAAACGCTGCAACTCAGGCATTCCTTAATGATACAAATTTTAATCTACAATGGATATTGGCGCAATGAATTTCGTCTTAATAAAGTAACTCATCATTTTATCGTGCGTCCGTAAATCTCGTGTTCCCGTTAAAAAATGCCCGATAAACCCATGAAACCTGCTCCATTGGTATTTCCACGAGCCATAACTTACTGTGTACAAACGTTACGGCTAACGGCTGTTTTTTACCCCGGGAGATATTCTCTAACGGTAGAATTAAATTGTTTGCCGGACGCGATGTTACGATAATCGCTTTTCATACTTAGTAATTTTGTATAGTTAGTGCGTCTGGCAATCCCGGAGGAGCAGAGACGCCGATCTCCGCGGCGGCCCGTGAAATTGTCGGCATTTCGCCGATCGGCTTCTTTCTGCGACGTTTACGAGCGAATTAACCGCGAGTAACGAATGGCTGGCCCTCCTGCGTCTTGCATTTCCGGCTGACGTCCTCGGTCCCTTGCTCTTTTTCATTGGCCTCGAGAAATCTTACATTCTCGAAAGTCGCTCCCTGCGCTTCAACATTCTTTTTACATCCATTTTTGATCGTCACTCGGCAAACCGAGTCTCGTTGTTCTAACTCACTTGTGTATGTGTAAAAAAGGATGTGAGTCAAGACGAGGGCGCGGAGTAGGAAAATGAAAATGATCGACTGCTGTGGGCGAATCAAAGACGGCACATACATATTTTTGCGGAAAAAACGAATTCCGAGCAAGAGCGACGGAGTGCGCGTTGCTCCAGCTTAATTCCGGCTCATTGTGTCCTTCGTGGGTCCGGCGGCACGCGTGACCGTGACGTAGATTCGTATTTATGGATCTTAAATCGGCCGGAGAGCGGCGCGAGAGAGCCGGAATTTGCGGATTGGCAGCCGCGAAGAGAGGTCCCGCGAGAAAGGGTTACAGAGTAGAGCGCGGCCCCTTTCGGAACGTTTAAAGGGTTTATGGGCAACGGGTGGAAGGTTCGGCCGCCCACCGTGGGCAGCCCGGTCCCACGAAAAGGACGGAAATACGTTCACCCTCGTCTGGACACGAAGCAGAAAGCGAACGGGACCAAAAAAGGACGACTAAGGAAGGGTGTAGAAACGAAAGAAGAAGGAAGATACTTTTCTGGAAATTTAGTGCAATATGGACGAGGGTAAAAAGGCAGGGGAAGGAAACAGGACACGTAGGACCAAAAGTTGGGAAGAAACCAATAAAAAAAGGACCGAGTAACTTGGAGAAGAGAAAAATTCATTTCCTTCCTTCGACTTCTCTGTCCTTGGCTGTGCGGTTAACAAATCAAGTATGACAAGAACGTCCCGAAAGCGAGAATCGGCAAGTATAAACAAGAAGGAGTAAAAGGAGAAGGACGGCGAAGGGCGCCGAGAAGAAAGAAACAGTCAGTCGTGGGATATTATTATTGGGCGGTCGACATAAAACGTGCTTAGGTGCGATTTAATATTTCCAGCTACGGGCATAAAATTTCGACTCTATCGAGACTCTCTCTCGTCGCATGTGGTCGCGCGTCAGGTCCAGTTGGACCGTGAACTGCGTCGTAAGAATCAATTCTTTGTGACGCCGACACCCGGACGGCAATGTCCGCCCCGAAAACGTACTCTCAGGGGATTTCAGATAGTAAAAAATTACGAGTAATCCCCCAGTAACGTCTTATTTTATGCCTTTATGACTCCATTCGTGTCGAACCTTCCCTGCAGGATTAGGATCTATCTTCCGCTACTTAAGAATTCATTTCTCTACAATTTTTTTTAATACTTCTCTAAAGCGCTCAGAAGAAATTTACTTGAATTTAGCAGGATCAAGGGAATGGATTTTTAGAATGAATTTACAAAACATTATACATCGGTCTTCCTCTTGCTATCCAGTTTTTGGAATTATTGATCCTCTTTACTCGTGGAAATGGTGAACGAATCAATTCTGAGTACAAATCGTTGGACGAAAGACACACAAACAGGTGGTAGGCATCTATGGAAGCTAAACTATCGGCTCAAAGGACGGCTAACACCGTAAACAGGACCTTATCCGGATTACATCCTGATCCTCCGTCTCTTTTTCATCCTGCGCGAAACGATATCGGGATGAAAGCCGATTGATTTCCCCCCAATAATAGGAATTCGCACGACAGTCTTTTCTTCCTTATCCTCTATCACTGTCATTAACTGAACTTTGCACGAGTAAAAGAAATCGATGTGTTCGATTTTACGGGATAAACCCATTTTCACAGCTCCATTGTAATCATTTAGCTTCCTGTTTCTTTTGATTGTTTCCATGGCACTTGTCTTCCCGTACCTTTTAGCCCGCTTATTTATTCCTTATCCCCCACCCTTTGCCTGCCGTTATGGAGATTTCATAGAAGCGTAACGCACGCGGCGGGTAGGCCATTCTCGCCATAATGATTATAATTGCCCGCCGCTAACTTGAATGCCCTGGAAGCGGGTAATGGTAGCCGCAATTATGGCCGCTCGTATAACGCGCGATCTTGATAATCCCCCACCGTGTCGGCCGAGCAAACGTCGCGCATCGTCCCTGTTTTCTTCTTCTAAAGAACAGAAAAATGCGAAACGATTTTCCTATTCAGCGACCACGTCTCCCGGGTCCGTTCGAACGAGATTTCAAAACAGATACAACTATCGTCAAAAGGGGGGAAAAAATTGCGACAAGAAAATACACTTAATATTTAGCACAAAAGTCAAAGAATATTATCGGCTGATTCACGCATGTATCGTTGCACTGTATTGTACAAGTTTTCAGTAACTTTTGAATTCTCTTTATTGATCGTCGATCGTGAAACACACGCAACGGTCTTTTAAGATGGATACTTGCCGTGTGTCGACGATGTTTTAAAAGGTATGATCGTGCAAGGTAATTCCACAATTTGCATTAAACGACGTGGCTGACGCGCATTCGTCGACCGGACGTTTTTCACACCTCGGGACAGCGTACTGGCCGTGCGGTTTTAATGATCGCCGGGGGTCTGCTTTGTATCCTGGACGCAGTTACTAAACGTTCTCATCGCGAGGTCGGCGATAAAACTTTATCACGGCCTCAGCCTCGCTGTAACTCACAGGCTCTCGCGGGATTTTCGAATTGCCGTTTCTCGCGGGGATGATTTAATAATAATTCGAGCGCCTCAAAGCCGGCCAACTGACTTGGATTAGTCCATAAATCAGTCGTCCCACTGACGCCCGGACCTTTGTGTACCCGCACCCGTCGCCATTCCCCTCCTCCCCCCCCCCCCACATCGTTCTTTTTTCGCCCGGTGCTTTACGGCCACCGCGAGGGACGATAAAAGTTGTTATTGTTGTTATTCGCGAATCCGCGGTAGAATTAAACACGTCCAAGCTACGTCATCGCAAGAAGCAAGGACTCGAAGGAAATCTTTGGCAATCCTTGCCAAGCAATTACAGTGAAATGTCCTTTTTCACGAATGCTCAGCTTTCTATGACCGAACGATAAGAGGCGCCGTGGTATGACACAACTGTGTAATATCTTTATGGTTGGACGTTTTGAATCAGTGTATTCCTATCGCGCGGTATCAGTTGTGCATCACGGGAAAACAAACATAGCATTACATAAAGCTTTATCAGTTCGTACCGATCGTAAGGCCTTTAACAGATTTCAAAAGCACACGGTTCTTTAAAAACTGACCTTGGAAGTATTTACTGAGACGACTTTTAAAACCGTTTGTTTCGCTGATCTTGGAATCATTTGTTTTATAAATATATTTCTATTATGGATATTTGAATTTATAAATTCATTGTTTGACCTTTTCGCGTTCTTTCCTTCCGATTTTCCAGTTGTACTTACATCAACCGGAAGTGCCGCGTGGCATCTCAATCTCGGTCGAGCGGGAAAGAAGCGCGCATCGATAATTATTGCTCGTAAAATCCGAGGACCGTCGGTCGATGAGAAACAACGGAATAAACGGTTCTCCGTTTTCATCGCTGAAGTTCGTTCCAGCGACAGATTTTCACGGACAATTAAACAAGCACCTCTGAAAACTAAAAAAAAAACATGTCAATTTAGTTTGCATGGCATTAGTAGAAAAATTAAATAACCGCCCGTATGCATAAAATTCCTCGTGGTAATCCAGGTACGGTGGATAGGAATATTCTTTCTCTACGAAACAATGTTCTTAATGATACTACTTTCCGTGCTCGGATTGGCCGGGGCAGGAAACTGAATCCTGGAAGGAGTCAAATGAGCCCGGGTCCCGAAATACAAACACACGTGGAACACGTACAGTGGATACATTTGTGTGTTGTAATATCGAGAATACGCGGGCACATCGATCATCGACGTAGTTGATTCTTCGGGCTAAGTTTGCCCGATCAACGTCGGGCGTGTATCAGGAATTATTATTCACGGTCCGTCAGCGGACGGGACGTAGGGAAAACGAGAGGGAGAGAGAGGAGGGGGCGGGGCCGTGGCGCATGCATCATCGAGAGCAAATTCCTGCGGCCCCGTCTTTATTCATCTGCGCTCGGAGGGTGAACGAATGCGAGAGGAAGCGGGAGGAAGGAGAAATAATGGAAAAGGCAAGGAGAGAGGGGAGAGGAAGAAGAAAAATCTTTTTATTTCCCCCGCTGGTCGTTGCCATGTCTCTCTGTCTTTCCTTAAGTTTCTTCCACCCTCGGTAAAACGTCCCTCCTCGTCCCTCCGTTGCTGTCCGTTCGCTTAACTGTAGATCAATCAATAGAGACCGGTAAAACCCTCGGTTTCGCTTGCTTCCTCGCAGCCCCCGTTCCTCTTTATCCCGGAGCTTCTTTCTCTCTCCGTTCGTCTTGCCTTCCTCTCGGCCGTCCTAACGAGCTCATCGCTCGTAGAGCCAAAGAAAAAACACAAGAAAGTGGTACAAAACGGCCCTTGAGAAATGCCGTCGGTCCGTCCCGATCCACTGGCGGCCGAAGGGTGGCCAAGGAGATCGCGCAAGGGCGTTGTCATGAAAACGGAATGTGATGTATGAACGAACCGACGGACTATCGGGCCCCTTCGTAATCGTCTATCAGACACGCCCGCGTCTAATTATACCGCATTCCCCGGCGCGATCGTTCATGAACCCTGGAAAAATTCGAACACACTATTAAGAAGCGCCATTTTCTTCCTTTCTACATGGCCTTCGTTTCAACCTATCTCCTTTCAACCAACCATCCCTCGCAACCGGAATTCCACTTACAATGAAAAAACAAACGAAGTCAGCGAAACTAAAGGAATCTTCGGATCACTGCCAATTTTTATTGAACAAATGGAGGGAGGTTCATGGGTTGCGACAATGAAAGCTCAGGTTTCTCATTATAACGAGCATAGGAGGCATTATAAAAGCAATTAGAGAGGGGCTCGGATTAGATGTAGCACATCGTACATAACAAATATGATAATACAGCGAGCCGACGCGACCCCGAAGGGGATTTGACTCGGGGCTTTCGGGTTGTGGGCCAGGTTAAGCGGAATCATTAATAATCGGAGCTAACTAATCTGTCCGGCGCTATGAGCGGGCTCGTTGTTTCACTCGGCCGTTTTTATTACTCCCTCACCGAGAAACTGATCCCAGCCAGTCCTCAACGCCACGCGCTCAGTGTCCTTCGATTTTCGAGGACGAGAATGGCAAATCATGAATCACTTCCCGCCAAAAGTATTTCCATACAACGTTACCACTGTTCTCTCTCTCTTTTTTTTACATGTTTCACACGATAAATCAATGTGCATGCGATCATTGTCATTGGTGAAATGTGTGTCAGTGTTGTGTTGTGTTGCTGCCTGTTTTGTTAGGATACAGGGACTTTATATGTTGCCTTAAAGATTGGGTTTTCTTGTTACTTACAGTTGTACGAAATTAATGATGACCCTAAGCGGAAGGAATTCCTTGACGATCTCTTCAGTTACATGCAGAAACGAGGTGAGTACAGAAACGAAAATAATGATAATTCGCTGATTTTCCCGAATGAACTTTAGCCTGGGAATTCTTGTCAAGTAATTGGAAAAAAATAGGTCGAGTTTGAATTATGAGTGGGTCGGTACATCAACGTATTTTCGACCTGCTTTGCTCGTTCGTCTTCGCGAAAATCGTTGGAAGACGTTATTCCGGGTCGTCCAAGGCGGTTAGAGTGATACACACGTGTGACTACGACGGACCCGCATCTCTCGTTTCCTGCACACGTGGATTCCACGGTCGCGGCTCGGCCGACCATCCGGTGAAAAGTCTCACGTGCTTAAAAGGTTCGATAACACGACGCATCTGCTCGAAAAAGTAAATTAGAATAAACGCCAAGGACGCGACAAAAAGAAAGAATCGTTAATATTCCGAGCACTCATTAAAATTTCCGGAAAGAGTAGATTGAAACGAAACTTAAATGATCTCGTTGGAAAGAAAGCTAATATTCATTCTTTTGTTCTTCCTGAATCCGCGAGAAAGTGTAACAATCACCGATTTGCGATTATCCGAAATGATGATGTCGTTTGATTTCTCTGCCGGGAGACGTCGCTATTTTTAAGAGCGAACTTCTCGACTTCAAAGAGAATGGCGCGGTGAATCTCGAACCGTTCGGAACTGTCCGGTTTCGTGACGTTTCCTGAAAACGAGCCTAGCGAGCTCGTACGCCCGATGAAGAATTAATTCGTCGGCGAATTCGTCGGTCGGGTGTTAGACTCACCGGAAACCGTCGGCCTCTAATTATAAACATGGCGACTCGTCCATCAATCAACCGCCGGCTGATGCGTCGGTTTCCCTTACCCTCCGCTTGCCTTCTCGTGTCCCAACTTTCCGTCTGAGCCAGCGCTATTATTGTACCAACCTCCCTGGCGATAATTAGAGTGAATCGGATCGACAACTCCGTTTGTCCATTTCCTACGATCCCCGCAAAGAACGGCACGAATTCCCTCACAAACTACACGTATTCGTCCCTTTCTTTTCAACGCTCTCTTCGCATCGCGAGAATTCTCCGAGTTACGGGGTATTTTTTAAAAAGTTCTCAAGACAGGAAAATCAGTACACTTTTGTCGATCGATTAAACCAGGAAAGGGGTTAATTTATGACAATTAATCGTAGGACTTTTTCCGTGTAATCTCGGGTAATTTGTCCCCTGGCGAATACGTTTACCTTTTGAACGACTCGTGTAGGTACAAGTTGGCGACGATCGTAAATTTGCTTCGGGACAAAATGTAGGTCGACGAAGGAATCGGCGATTACTATCGGGTGCTGTAGGAGGCAGTAAAAAATGGAGGAAGGCATAGACGGGTATTTGGCGCGAGGGTCGAATGGTAGAAGGGTTCCTACCGCCCGTGGGGTCCGTTATTGTGCCGACACGCGGACCCCACGCACAATAACTTAACACTAACGTAACGCATAACGCCTCGCCGGGGCCCAGGACTATAAAAGACCATTCATCACGGCCGGCTATATTAGTACGGCCACCACCAATTTGTGTTTGCTATCAGCACCTTCGGTCTGGCATCCAGCCGATATCCCGTACCTGACGTTATTAAACGCCTCGAAGGACATTAATGATTCTTCCAGACATCTTCTCGATCGCGCAAAACGAAACAACGCTAACGAAACGTCTTGACCTTTTTGTCATTCGAACAATAATTCCATGCTATTCGCCTAAACGATGTATCGGTTGCTGCCTTATCAAGCATTACCCAGCCACTTAATTACAGTGCCTTCAAGGGAAATTACAGCAACGATTTCTCAGTTAACTCTCGCGTAATTGACTGTCATTGAATTAGCGGGATGTTAATTACTGAACTCGTTGCTGCGGGCCTGATAAATCGATCAAACTCAACGGCGGCTTATTCGCCGCGTTTTTTCGTCGGTTGTCAGTCAAGTTCGCGAGGATTCGGCTGTATCGGGAACGAGGTGCTGGGAGTTCACGAGTTTATCGAGTGGTCGCGCGCCGTGAGCGTTCTTAATATTCACAATATTTATCGCGCGTATTGCCAGCACCTTTCCCGGCCGACCGTTATAAATCTCAAGCCATTTAATATGCAAATCCCGGCACCTCCGACGGCCCGAGGTGTTATCCCCCAGCTTGCCCTGCCCCTCCCCCCCCCTTTCCCTCCCGTCGCCCAACCGCCCCGCAGGGGCGACGAACGAGTTTCAATCGCCGATGTAATTCATACGCGGCTCGTCGTTCGCGCGCCGAATGATCCTCCGTGTAATTCGATTCCTTCGGGACGGACAAGGACGGAAGTAGAATCCGTGGTATCCTCCGCGGATCCTTCGTACACGATTAATTCAACGATCCTCTCACCTCGTAGATTACCTTTCGAGATTGTAATCCTCTTCCCTGACAACGGGACGACGACAAGGAAGAGTACATGGTACGGTGCAGAATCGGTGAAGATGAATAAACGTGGAATGCAAAGATGACTGTATTTGGAGAAGGATCAGCTTTGAATTCTTCTTTTTTTCCTTTGATCCTCCGTTATTACGAATGATGTTCGAACGTACTCGAGGCAGGGATTTACGCGGTGGTGATATCGAAAGTTCGTTGAACGGCTCGCGTTGCAGGCGCGCTAAGAAAAATGCGCTTTTTTCAAACGTTCCTTGCGTAGAGGAGGGGAGAGTAGCACATTAGCGCCGGGGAACACGTGTTCGGCACGAACACTTGTGAACACGAACCGCGTGCGTGCCGTCTGCATACACAAGAAACATTGTGCGTAGGTGCGTCGGTGTTGCCCCCCCCCCCATATTCATTTCTCCTCTCGAAGAAGGTGCAATTCTTTCATTCTTCTCAGCAACAGTGTTCGATTTTTACCTTAAAACTGATCACGATTACACTTGTTGAACGAAGGGATGAACTCAACCTTGTCCTTTGAACTATCGACTTCGAAATAATAATGTTTCGAGTAATTGTATGCAATGACGGTTGATATCAGTGTACGCGGTGCAGTCGCACGCGGTGCTTCGTAATAAACCGCCGAAGGGGAAAGAGAGAGGGGGTAGGGAATAGAGGCCTATTTTCGCGCGGGTGTATTGCTTTCGTTGTTGCGAGTCGGAGTCAACATTAAACTAGTTGCAACATGCCGTGCCGTCGGCGAGTTACCGTATAACGGTACACGAACGTGCCCCGAGCGCAAAATACCAAAACAATAAGAAAAATCGCGAAAGTAGTCGACGGGGCAAATCAACGTCGTCTCCTTTGTTGCGTAATTACCGTATAGTTATGCACGAGGAGGAAAGTTTATGGCGAAGTCTCGCACACCGCTCTGCTCGCCCTCACACCGACGCGCGGCCATACTAATCGTTACTATAATTATCGGAGTTACGATACTTAAGCAGTTTTCAGTGCACCGAGCCACTCAGTTTTAGCCCTCTTAGTAGCCGAGCATTTTTCTACGACGGCTGAAAAATCTTCGACATATTTATGCACGTGTAAAGCTCCACACCGGGAACGTGATAACTTTCGCAGTTTTTCAAAGGATCGTTATACCTGTTACACGAATTATATTTGCAAAATTCGTGTCAGTTCGGAATATTGAGATTGCTTTGTAATGCTCGAGGTTTAGAGGCAAGTATTTATTGCTGGCTCATCAATATTGTTGCCTTAATAATTTCTTCACGTGACGACCTCGTCGGATCTGTTTGTTGAACACGTGTAAAAGTGAAGACACGTGCATGAACCGGACGTGGATATTACGCTGAGTTCGAGTACGTGTCCACACGGAAACGAGTGTTCAGTACTAAAACGTAAGACTTTTAACGGCAAGTAACGACAAGGGTACAGGGCAAAAATTGTGTGGCAGTTGTGGAAAGTAAAGAAAATCTCTGAACATCGTAGGACAAGAAATGTGATAATTATATTCTTTAGACACCTACCGCATGATTGACGTTTGATTGATTGACCATTCGCGGACGAAAGTGCATAAAATGGACGAGCTTTAATTACCCGAGACTATACTACGTCGGTTGCAAGCGGTATTCGTGGAACTCCCATAATTTTCGCCCTCCTCCCTCCTTCCTCCCCCTCCCAGAAGCATTCGGGACTTTATTATGTAATAAATATTAAAATTCATATAGCTTACACCTCTACCGAGAATCGATCTTCGGCTGGTCGAAAGAGGCGGCTATAAAAGCCCGCAGCGAACCAGAGGGAAGAGAATCCATGCCGAAAGGCAAGGGAGAACCCATCGCACACTGAAATCTCCTCGATGGAAGGGGGTGGCGGTATTTTACTTTTATTCGGCCAGATCCACCCTCGGGGCCTTACGGTTCTACGATCCGCGAATGGCAACGATCGTAGCGCCAAACGAAATTTAATTGCCATTATAATTGCACCCTTCACTCCACCCTTATTCGAGAAAAATGTTGGTGAAAAAGGTTTAGAGTTTCCTACAACGAGTCTTGGTTCATTAAAATTTGTATAAAATGTCAGACAAAGTAGGCGAAGGGTAGTGTCTTGTCCCTTTTTTATCCGTCTAAAAATAATGTTGAAAAGTCTTGCACGGCCTGTGAGTAAAACTTAACGTTAGGAGCAGCAGGAAAATTCCTTTGCCAATTTTCCCTTGCATCGGGGCACTTGTCCTTTTTCGTCTGCGCAACAATAATGTCCAAAATTACCGCGGCCCGACGGCGGTAAATTTGGCAGACGAGCTTTCTTTCCGGCGAAACGGAGCGGAGGGTAGCAGGCGGCGGCTCGATTAATTAAGGCGATGCAGTCTCTTCGCGGAACTTGTTCTATCCGCCTCTCTTTCCCTCGGCTTTCGTGGACGTTCGTCGCGAGGGGACATCGCGGAAAAAGTGACGGGGCTGACACGATAATTAAAGAGCCGTGAACGCCGGGACGTTGGGTGGAAGGTGCAAATGCAATTCCACGGCGCCTATATACTCGCGTTATGACGCGTGACGACTCTGCTGACGCGTGTAAAACGCTTCGATTCAGCCGGGCTCTGATAATTGCCGAATAACGGCCCGATGTTACCCGTCCGCGCGTAATTATCCCACCCCCTCCCTCCCCTGCGGACGGTTAAAAATATTCCTTCGGCGAATTTAAAAACGTTTCCGAGATTCCGCTATATTTAGAAGACGTTGCCGGTCCCCCCCCCTCTTCGTCGCACGTGCCGAGTCCCGCGCGTAAGGATTACAATTTCCTACGTCAGGAAGATTAAAAAAATGTCCGTAATTTTTCTCCGACTTCCTGTCTCACCGAACGGTGTAAAATTCATATTGTTAGTATCTCAGCGATGATTCCTGTTGCCTGAGAATCCCCACCTTCGCGTTTAGATTCATGTCCCGGGGACAGTTGCGGCATTGGGTTCGCGTAAATACCTTAATTTACGACGTCGGCATAGAAATAAATGTAGTTAACACCTCTGTTCGCGTCGGCAGTGACCGGGCACTTACTCCCCGTGTTTTATTGTCTCCGGGAGTTTATCCCGACTGAATCTCGATCGTACGAGTGGAGGACACAGTATCTCCCGTTCTGTCCATAAACGTTGTCCCTTGACAGCGTCGTAAAATGGGGACCCGGGTTTGCCGCGGGATCTTGGAGTACCGCGCGAGAGAGCCAACGATTCCACGAGAGAAAAGTGAGACGGTGATGGTGGCGGTGGAGGGGGGGTTGAGGGGAATGGACCGACTTGAGGGCCAGGAGAGTCATTGTGGACGGATAGGCGACGGTATGACGGATTGCTCGTAAACCATCCATCGAGGCATCTACAAGATTTCCTGGAATCGGAGAAAGCCAATGCCGTCTTTCGGCGCCCCGACCCTTCCCCCTCTCCCCCCTCTCTCTGTATCTTCTCTCGGGGCCCGAGGCCCCCCTGCTGATTTTAGAAGACCCTTAAACCGGGATTATGTCAGTATTACCGGACCCGAACCGCCGGAACCCCCGCGTTTTCGGTGCTTCACGAAAGGATTGCTACCTCTCGCTCCTCGCACCGTCCAGAAAGAAATATTAATGCAGCCGAGCGGACGCGAAAGTGCATTCGGAAAACAGCTCGAGAAAATTCCACGAGGAAACGGCAAGGCGAAACTTTGGTCAGTTTTAACAAGCGTAAGAAGTCCCCCTTAATTATTCGAATTTAATACGAATTCAGAGGACGACACGATTTTCCTGTTTGGCAAATTCGCTTGGCGGATCGTACCCTCGTTAAGAATCATCTAGGCTTCTCATTACGTCATTATAGATAAATATATTGGCTAGATGGTACAGCGTTTTCCCCGGCTGTTTCGAGGAAGTTTCGTGATAAAACGCGGGGCTTCTCGAGGGGGCGAGCAATCATCACCAATTACTTGGTATCCCGGAATAATGACTTGCCCCCGTCTGATCGATGCCCCTCGGCGCTGCAGCCAGGCTACGCAAAGATGGCTTTCGTGCCGAACCCCGAATTCCCGCGGCGTATTAATCATTGTAATTCATAAGCAGCGCCGTTTCTACCGCATCGACGTTACATCGGGCCTCGGCAATTTCGACATGGCCATTGCGAAATTCTTGTCCTTGCCAATTAACGTCCCGCTGGACGGGATTTCGCGCCGGACGATAATTCTGCCGACGGAATAAATTTGCCGTTAAGCGTGTTAGAATTAATGACTCCGCAGGCGCGGACAATAGATCGGGCCAATGAAGAAATCGACGGACCAACTCAACGATCATCGACGCTAACCAAGGCCACTGGTTTATTCCGTTCCACCGTTACAAGTCTGCTCCAAGAATATCGAATCGCTAAATTTCATTTAGTCTTATCAGAAATCAGGGAAGAAGTTCTCCAATCGTTCCCTTGAATCGTCGCAGAGGGTCTATGGCTTTGCAGATATTGTAAAATCGCTTTGAAACGGAATACCCGTTGTACGCGACGATCCGGAAGGGGTAAATAAATGCGAGAAACGGGGAAGGACGCGCATGGCAAACGGGGTAGTAGCTCCCGGGGGCGGATCGAGGGCGGGGAAGAAGGAAGACACGAAGGAGGGGGAGAGGGGAGTTGGTGACTTACACGGCACGTTCCGGCGCTATAGATAGAAACTCGCAGGGCTGTGCGCTCGCGCGAAAAGCATTTAACAGAATGACGTTCGCACATTCTAGACGTCCCGACGCCCGGCGTACCTTCTCTCCGCGATCATCCGTTACGCGCCCGTCACGTAATTGTCGAATTCTCCGCCCGGCCGTCAGCCTTCCCACCCGCACCCCTTCCCCCGGCGTCACAGAATCGTTAGAACACCGGGGCAAACAGGAGTAAACTCCAAAGATGGAGTCTCCGGGGGAAGAAATTGCTCCTTTTGCGATATATCCTTGAAACGTTAAATAATGTCCTCCTTAGGTCTTGGAGTTTTTATTAAAATGTATCAATCGAAGGAACGAAAAGTCTCTTATCGTTTCTTGTATCTTCCTTTGTTGGAGGTTTGACGGAGTTTTGCTTGGATCGAGGGAATTATTTATTGATAGACGGTAGCTTGTGCGAGTGACGAGTGGAATGAGCATTTACGCAGGTACTTTAGCGTGGAACGACTCGGTTGAAAAGTGGCTGGCTCTCTGCACGATGTCCCGTTGCCGGCTCGTGCCACGAGAGACCCCCGCGCCATTCACGCACCTTTTTTTACTTCATTCACGCGTTGCACACGAGCCTCCTCGTTTCTCCCGGCGCTCGCGGCACTTCCTCTCTGATCTTCGTCTCCGTCGGACCTTTTCCCCGTCCTCATCCTGCCGTACTTTCTCCTCCTTTTCCCCCTTGGCATTTTTCTCTTATTTCCGTCGCTTTGCCCTTTGCTCGCCTCGTCGTCTCCCCCCCCCCCGCTCTTCCTTTTTACTCCTTTTCATTTCGAGAATTGCCAGGAGCCTTCACGATCGAAAGATCCTCGTCTTACGAGCCTCCACGTAGGCGCGATGACAGACGGACGAAGGTCAAATGTGTTCTCCCTGTTAGATGACGATGATGAACGCAGTGTTTGATGTACAGACGGATTATTGTTCGTGCGTAAACGACGGGCTCGTCGATTCTACATCCTTTGACTCTCGCGCGTGCCTCTTGAGTCATCGTTATCCATGGAGATGAATAAATAAAAAAGATCCTTAATAAGCCTCGCGAACTCCACGAAGTAACGAAATCTTCTTCGACCGTTCGCATCAATCACGATCCCTCGATCTAATAATTTACACGCATAACCGCCTAATTGTTTTCACCGCAATTAATCTCTCGCCGCATTGGCCTGAAAATTGGCGGGGCAATGAATGATTTTTTTTTTGTCAATCCTTGTCTCTTTGATGAGGGGAAGGGCAATCTACCGCGAACCACGGAGCTCTGTTGAGCGAGTGAGTAATTTACGTTGGTACATCTGTCGGTCGCTGAGCGGAGGATGTTAAAGAGGCGAATTCGCGACGGCGGAGACGTGCCGTGGAATTACGGGGATATCGGGAGGAGAAAGAGGAACTGGCGAACGGGTTCCGCGTCGTACGGCGCCGACGCGGACGGTTCCGAGGGCGTGGGAAGTGAAATACGATTGTTATAGACGGCCGACGGCCATTTCCATCGCGTCGGCCGGGGCCACTAAGTCTCAACTAATTTGCTTATTAATATTCCACAGCAGCACCGATCCTACCAGCGCGACATGATCTATCGATCCCCCACCCCGTCTTTCTTTCCCCTTCTTCGTAGAATTTTATTTTTACCATGAATCATTCACGGGAATAAAATGAATAGCTTAATAAAGATCCCTAAATCATTTGACATAATTAGATTGCAACCACCTGTAACATTTTGCGCGCCTTTTGAAAACTATTAGGACGATTTGTTTGAATTTCGTAGACATTTTTCAGCCTTTTAAAGGGCGCGTCTTACGATGAGAGTTTATTCAGTGACACACAGTATAAAATTTACGAGAAACGTGTGCGACGAACTTTTTGTACTTGGCAGACGTGCGTCGTGTACAGATGGTCGGATTAAACGCGATTTCTCGGATGTGACGGCTGCAATCCAGCCGAGACGTGATTGCTGGTCGTATGAAGCCGGCGGAATAAGAAGGGAGAACAACGGAGTTGAAGAAGTAAGGATAATGAGAAGAGAGGAATAGGAGAAAGAGTGGAAAAAATAAAGAAGACGGTAATGACAAAAGGAAGAAGAAAAGAGTACCGTGGGTTTTAATACAAGCGGTCGATGATTTGTGCAAAAATTGTGGAAAAATGGGGATGGAGAACGACAGAGCAGGAGGGTGAGTGAAATTGCGAAAAAGAAGGAGAGAGTGGTGGTTTTAAGAGGTTCAGCAAAGTTCATTACAGGCCCGAGACGTCTCAAACCCGACGCGATTTAACGTCGTTAAAGGCTGAAGGCGTATCAGCGAGTTTACGACCCCTGACGAATCCGCATCGCAATAGGTACCCGTGGTACCCGGGATTTGGGTCGTGACGGCGCGCGAAATGTACGGAGACGGACGTAAACCCTTATATTCTGGCAAGATGACAAGTCCGAATCGAAAGTTATTCTTGCCGCACGGTCATTATGCTTCGCTTCGTATCAGGGAATTCTCGTCATCACGTACAATAAAGTTCGCCGTTTACGAAACTCCGAGTTTCAGCTTGAGAGACGATAAAACATGAGCGCAGGATTTCGATTGAAAATATTTGAAGAAATATCTCTTTTCTACTTAAGTCTTCGGATTGAATTATATTTACTTTAACGGTGCGGTTGTACAATGATAGTCGTATCTAACATCCAGAAAGCATTAAATTGTACACTCGTAGTAGCTGCCACCTGATACCCTGTTGATACACATATTTCACTGCCGAGTTCCCCGGAATTCATAATATTTAGCTTTCGCGTTAACCCAATTTCTGGGGGGGTTGAATCAGCGTCGAATTCACGGCTGGAAGGATCCATGTGCCGTCCTTTCCCCTCCCCCTCGTGTCTCTCGTTTCCTCGTTGGTCGGGATAAAGCTGTATGAGCAGCAGCGCGTGGAGGACCAGCGTGGCTGTTTAACGTGCCGTTTTACGTCACATCAAAGCTTCGCCACATTGTTGGCAAGTGCCCGACGGTACACTGGGGCAACATCCCCGCTTACGCAGACTGCACGACCAAAGGAACGATGACAGACTCGCCATCGTCGTCGCGCATCGCTTTGTTTTTCCGCGTACTATCTCGTTTCGATGCAACAACGTGGAAAGGAAGCGGCAAGTTAAAGACCAACGGCCATCGTAAACCTCAGACTTTTTCCCGAATTATTCAAGAGTTGTCGCCTACGAGTGTTACTCTGTTGTGCAACGACAACACCAACAATCCCAGGAAACGAGCAGTAAAGGACAAAGTTGTTAAATTATTTCTTGAAGCAGGATTTAATTAACTGACGGGGCAGATCTTGATATGTACATATGTACATTTGTCTCTATGTACATTTGTCTCTCGAGACGAGAATGTAGCATTGACAAAATTAGGGATAGGACAATTGAGATTACGGATTGGCCACCCACGTTGACAAAGACTCAGGGACGGAAATGATTCGGTGACTGTACAAGGGCCACGCCTTTTCCTACGATCGTGTTTCGTCTATCTCGCTATAAGCGGATACCTCCCCCTTGCCACTCCGCCCCTCCCGGGACATCCCTGGGGACCCGCACGGTGGCGGCTTGTTTTGTTTTCCCGGATTAAAGCCGAGTCTGATGACCGTGCCGGCTGAGAGTACCGCCCACACCGTTTCCACGAGCTAGACGATGCTTTATAATCCACTCCACGCCTGCTGGATGATCCGCCGGGGCGGTTTTAGGGGTTGCCGGCACGGGCAGATGCCATTATTTGATCGGCCATGGGGACCGAGACACTTGGGATAACGTGCCGTGTAATCTGTCCAATCTGTCCGCGATCACACCTTCTTCGTGTCTTATGATAATTCGCTCCAAACCCTGTCGTTCTTGAGAATTCCTCAATCGTATCTCCCATACGATCACAATTCTTTTTTGTTTCCAATATTCTCTATAAACTAATTTGAGTCTTCAGTTCACCGTCTCCATAAAAAGTTTATCTTGTGTATCGAAATTCTGGCAAAACTGTATAATTGCAATAGTTACGTATATTAGAAATACGTTCCTGATTATTGTGAATTTATTGTTCGGACGTGTTGGCGAAAATTGTGAGGAAGGTTTGTCCATTTTTTTTCCTGAAGATCTGAATGATTCGTAGAAATGCAAATACGTGACATCGTCATCGTCACCCGCCCACGTTTTATAAAGCAGTCGGTCGGGTCGATTACCGGCACGTGAGGAGGCGGAAGAGGGTTGGCCACCGACGGAGATATAATTATTTGATCGAGCAGCAACAAGTGGCCGTAGGGACGTCGCTTCTCCGATGTATTTCATATACAGGGTGTTTCGGAGATAGGATATTAAATTTAGAAGGCACACATAAGTAAATAGATTCATTGAAACAGGAAATCGTATCGATCTTAATACAATACGGTTTATAGAATTCTATGTATATTTAGAATCCGCGTAATGAAATCTTCAGATAAAAGTGCAAAAAGTAGAAATTCGTTATTATTGAATGCGTGTAATTGTGTTCGGCTTAGAAATGGATAAACTTTCTCGCGCGAGTTTCTAGTGATATACACTGTGTTGCGGAGACTTGGGTCTCGGCAGTTAACTCTCCCTTAAGAGACGGATCGTAAATTACGCCAATATTTCCTCGAAATCCTAACAAGATTATAAAGCAGATTGTAGCAGTCTCTTCGTGTCGGTGTCTCAGCGCGTTCACGGGTGTCAAAGGACCCTAAGTTTCCTTTCTCCTCTTCCTTCTCCATTCTGCCATTTCGCACTTTTTTTTTCACGCCCGCTAGGGAATTTTCTGACACCGTCCTTCTCACTCTCGTTCTTCTCCGTCTTGTTTGCACCATCTCCCGTGTCCTATCGCTCTATCCCATTGGCCTTCTTTGCCCCCTGTCATTCTCAGTTTGTCGCCCTGTCTGGCCCGGTTGGCGAGGGATGCACTTCGGAGTGGCGAGGCGAAAGGTGAGGGTCGGGAAAAGGGAGTGAGACGGGGGAGGGAAGAAAGAGAGAGAGAAAGATCTATTTATAATGCGTCTTTTGCGGGACCCTGGCCGGTGGAAGGCAGTAAACGTCGCGTGTATTTCATATGAAACTCCACCCCCTCCGTTCCTCGCAATGCCAATCTTCCTCTTTTGCACGGCTGATAATAATGCCCGCAGAGCCGCTAACAAAGTTAACCATCTCCCACGTGAGAAAGAGGGAATTTCTCTTCCAGACAAACCCCCCCTCCTCCCTTCGAGGTACAATAAAACGTTTATCCACCGGTCCCACCGCCTCTCGTCCTTCCCTCGCGATTTCCATTTCCTTGCCCCCTCCCCCCTTCCGTTGTGTCGATTTTTTTCTGAAAACGAAGAAGAATCGCGCAGGGCAGAGCGTCATTACGAGGTGCTAAAAGCGTTCCGCTCTTTCGCAGTTACACTTTTAAAAATACACGAACGCACGGCAGTTTTGCTAATACGGGAAAGCCGTGCTTCGAGTTCCCTGGGAATTTAGTACCGAGCGAAGAGGAACAATAGCCGGGAAGGTGACGACGCGAGTTACTATCTTCCCCCGGTAGAACACTTGTTTCTCTGTGTGTGTAGAGAAGGATATGTCTACCCGCATAAACGGGCAGGACGACACCCCTTATTTTACCGTGTACGGGAGCGGCTCGAACCGCAAGAGCCACAAATTAGACCGTAAATGGGGCACTGAAAGTTTAAGGTAACTCGACAGCTTCGTCCCTATGCCTATCGTACTGGTTTCCAATCTCATGTCTTCAATCCATGCCGATTTACCTCTGTAAATATCATCAAACCACTCGAGTACTTTTCCAGTAAACTTTAAAGCTCCACCATCTTGTATCTTGTTCACGGTTTGATAAAAAATAAATTCTCTCCCAAGTACGGAGTAATTGAAGAATATACACGTATCTTCTCCTCTGTTGGACTAGACCTAGGAACTTCGTGGCACCGTTTTAGGAACGAACTGTATAAAGCGAACGACGTCGAATTCGATAGATTCCAGGGCCGTCACGCGAGATTCTTGGAAAAGTCGTTTCGCGCGTCTGAAGACCGAACGATCGCGCGTGCACACACGTATAGGTTCGTAGGTGCGATCGTGTGAGTGGGTTAATAAAGGCCTCCGACGCAACCGATCGTTATTAGATCGGTTCCTCCCCCCTGGTCCCCACCCCCGGGCCCTCTCGCGTCGCAATAACCCATAAAGTGCAACATTTTGTTCCGTGTGCCAATTACCGCTCCCCTCCCCCTCTCGTCCGCCCGTAGCTACGTTCGACTTTGCCAAGGGGGTGCGCCACGACCGATATTCCATCGATTTCTCCGTTTTCTACGCTAAATGGCACGTTTGTCCCTTCGAAAATTAGCGTAAATTTTTATCTAGCGATTCACCGACCGAAGAAAGAGACAAATCCGCGAAATCTTGGCTCGTGAGACAAAACATTTTAGAAGTCTCGTGGTACGAGTAGCCGCTTGAAGGACCGTCGTGTACCTGGAGAAGAAGGGGAAGGAAATGCAGAAGTAAAAGAAGCGTGGAGAAGAGCGTGAAAGAGGATAGAGTGAGAGAAACAGAGAGGGGGGAGGGGTGTGGGGGAGACAATCGTACACGTGTACGCGAAAGTACATAACGCCTGTACGGCTGGGACGAATGTCTACTTTGGTTGAAGGAGGAAAAGAGAAAAGGACGACGGCCACTGTTGCTCTCGGTACCCGCAACTACTGCCGCGCCGACGAGACGCGTCGGCCATTATAAAAATAACTGCTGATTGGACGCCCTACCAAGAAAAGTCGTAATCGCATCCTCAAATGCCTCTCCCCTTTCGTACACAGATTCCCGCCACACGTATACATGTTTTCTCCGTCCGTCTTTCTCCTCTTTGCCCTTGCTCCCTAGCCCCGAGAATAATGGGACTTGTTGATACTTTCCCGTCGTTTGTAACTTCGATTCATGGTTTTGATAATTCCTGTCTTCCATCGAAGCGAGGAAAAAGGCAAGGGGGGGAGTAGAGTAAAGCGGTGAAAGAACTAGAATCCTGCTTAACACTGTTGTGCAACGGTATGCGCAAAGCATAGTATTTTATTCTCCCCTGGCTGAATTGCTCGGCGAAATTAGTTTCAAACCAGCTAGGAACTGGTAACCAGGACGATTAATCTCCAATGGCGATCTGCTTCGCGGAATATCGATAAGTTCGATAAAACTGACTGCAATGATTGCAAGAGCGATTCGCGTAGAGCCAAGTTCAGCGCATTACAGGCAGTCGATAAAATCGTGTAAAATAGGTACTAGGGCAATTCGTGCCAGGGTATCATCCACCTCGGGAGCAATTTCTTTCGTGCTGCTCAACGGGCTTTAACATTGCCGGGCGCGCCAGCAAGGAGAATAACGTCGAGGTGCAAGGACACTCCGCAGAATGCACAAAGGGCAAAGCCACTGCAGTGATACAAGAAATACAAAAGATATTTCGTGGGCGTAATAAATCGCGAATAATATTGTACGGAAGGTAGAATGTCTTAGCGAGGTAGCTGTAAAAGGGGTACTTGAAGAATGTAATGCAAGGGGGCGTAATACGAGAGAACGGCCCGATAAATCACGCCGAAGAAAAACGTGCGATGCAGGGAGGACGAAGGAACAAAGCGTATGCGGGAGGTGCGCTCGTCGTGCATCGCGCGGATGGTTTATCCGCCATCGAGGACGAGCGACGTCGAAGGGCAAAGGGGGAGAAGGCAGCCAGGCGCGGCCCCCGCCGCCATTTCTCCGAGGGAGCAATAAAACGTCGCGCGGGGGTAGGGGAACCGGCAATTTCGGGCTATCGAGCATAGCCCCTCCGTGTTTATTATTGGCCCTGCAATTATCGTTGATATACGCGAACCCCGGGCCGACTTGCCCGTATAATGCGCCTCTATGTAGGGCGCAGCGATAAACCCCCCTTCCCTCCCCTCCTCCCCCCCTTCGACGCTCCATTACCATGGCAAAATGGCGGACGAGAGACACACACCCTCCGCGGGGTTTCCTCAACCCGTTCGACGATTCTTCCTCGAAATTCCATACCCATAGCACAGGATAATTATCAATGATGACACGGGAATACGGCTCCAGTGAGATTTCTCACCGTTTCTAACGAAATTTTGGTAGATTTTAAAGGAGCGGAGACCGGCCGCCATTTTGGAGAACAACTGCTACTAGCATTACAGAATATTCTGAGTCCTGAACCATTTTAAGGGCTTCAGCGAATGAATTGTCGATCATATCGCAAAACATTTGATAAATTTTCCATGTTTTACTGGTCCTCTGGTACAAGTTTTTTTTCTACTCTTAATTTAAGTTATTCATTGTCTTGGACAGCTCGTCGGCGTTGTGTACAATACTAATCTATACACAAATATTATACACGTGTAGATACTTGTACCTACCAGCGCGAAAGCTCGTAAAGCCGCGTTCGCGTTTACGTGGTTACACCGAGGCCCCGATAGTCGCGAGTATTGCCCTTGTTAACACCCCGTTAACTCGAAGGTCCGACAAAGTCGTAAAGTTCGATGCCTCGGAGGAGACTACCGTCGTCTACATGTATACACACCTACACGCCGGTATTTCTGCACACACAGGGTGTACACGCGATCTGTCAGCGGATTCCACGGGGTCTATTCTCTCCCGTCTCCATCGCACCGTGTAAATACCGTCATCCATGTTCATAAACACCCCGCGTCTCATTACGAATAAATACACTTCACCTAAATCACATGTGCTTAACGAACAAAATTAATGAATATCTGATAGAGGCTTATTCCCGTTTAAAGTTCGTTTAAATATTCCATTAAGTCCCAGGATAGGCACTTGAAGGTCCTTCAAGGGTCGTGTTTTTGCTTCTATTGGATCCAGCTTGGAAGCATCGATTCTCCGTTTCCCGAGGAATCGATAGAGACCGGTCGAGGGGGTAAGGAAAATTCGCCTCGATGGTTTACGTGCCGGTGGATTTTACGAGGTTTGTCCAGGAGCTTGGAGCGAGCTGGTGAGGGGCGTTAACAAGAGCAATAACGAATTCGAAACGATCACGCGAGCCTCGCCGGCGTTTTACGATCTTTCGCGTATATATCGCGGCAGTATAACAAATAAGAAGAGAAGCCGCCGAGGCGGAGATGGATAGATGAAAAGCAAAGAACGGGAGAACGTGTTAATGAAGTGGCTAATCCGTTGGCTAACCCAGTCCTACGAAAGTACCACGTATCATCGCAATCCGCTGGAGTATCACGCGTTCATGTACGAAGAAGACCTTCTTCATGGGTTCCTCAAACATCCCGGTTACATTAAACCACCGTGAAAAACTAACGGACGATAGTACCATGGCTTTACCGTTCTTCCTTCTCTATCTCTCGTTCGTAAACGCCACTAATTACTGTATAAATAATCACGTAGGACGAGTTTATTGCGCGATTTTGTGGACCGCCACTCAGTGAGATAATTTACACCAAGCAAGGAAGAGAAATTCAGTTCGACATGGCCAAGGAATTTAGGAGAATACGGTTAAATAAATGTTTGCCCAAAGTCCGTACTATCATATAACACATGACGGGTCTTGTGTAACAATGAAATTCCTAGCATCAAGGATCCTAAAATATAATCTTCCTCTTTGAATGAATACATTGGTTCGATCTTCATAATTATTGCACCTGTTCGACGAAAGAACGCTTTTATATTTAATTGCCTGTTTTCCTCGACACGTGTATTCGTTAATAAGTTTGTTCAGCACGCTAAACGAGTGACACGTTATTTATTTCAGGAACACCGATCAATCGGCTACCAATTATGGCGAAATCGGTGTTGGATCTGTACGAGCTTTACAACCTGGTGATTGCCCGGGGCGGCTTGGTCGACGTGATCAACAAGAAACTCTGGCAGGAAATCATCAAAGGTCTCCACCTGCCGTCGAGCATCACTTCCGCCGCATTTACACTGCGCACACAGTAAGTAGATCGTCGAATGCAATGTCTTCGGCGGGAATATCTTTGCCCTGCCTTTTTGGGCCCGTCCCCGAGTCACGTGACTGATTAAGGAAGATCCGGCCGGGCCCGGTCGACCGTGAAATCCATCGTCCTCATTGAAAATGGTTCCCTTCCGCCGACAAGGCCGACGACAGTCGGCATTTCCATGCATTTCTGGCATTTCCATTCTTTCACAAGATGAACCTTTCAATTAAGAATTTGTCGGCCACGTGACAAAGTGTCCCGGGGAAAAATAAACGAGCGGCCTAATAAAAACCTGAGAATCGTGACATCTCTCGAGTTTCTTCCAAACCTCTTTTTTTTTTACCTACATATTTTCAACGCCTTCAATTATCAAAGAGACCGTGTTCCCGAGGGACCGTTTTCCTGCGGGACAAAAAAATAGGAGTTTTCGCGTCGGTGTATAATTGATTTGATCAGCCGGGGTCGTTTCTTCCCCTCCCATCGCACTCTTTTCCCTTTTTCCCCGTCTCTCGGTTGATCCTCGTGGTTTTCCTCGCGGCTTCGTTTACTTCCTCCGTCGGTGCGTGCGATAGCCGGTTGCCGGAATGATGGATGTGCCAGAGAGCCGACGTTCTGTCGCACGTCACGTTTAGAGCGTCGCGGAGTTATTTTCACGCGTCTCTCTCTTCCCTTCTCCTTCCCTCCCACGTCCTCCGCTTCATCCCTCTCGGATCACGCGTGTAATTCGTATTACAATGCGTCACGCCCTCCCCTTCTCCGCCTTCGTGTCTTTTCGCCGTCCTTCTCGTCGTTGAGGTCCTTCATTCCCTTCATCTTTCCCCTTCTTCCTCCTCACGTTCATCGCTTTCTCGTTTTTTCCTCATTTCTTCATTGCTTTTCCCTCTTCCGCTCCTTCAAATATCTGTTTCTATTCGTAAATGCCTTTACGTCATTTTTACATCACTTTCTCGTCACATTGGCTTTCCTCGTTCTCTCCTTCCTTTTTCCATCTGTCTGTCCACCGGGCCTGCCCCCCGCCGGCCCTCTTCACCCCCGCGCAGGCATCACCCTGTCCCGCCGGTGTCTTTTCGATCTCATCACACGAATCCCCATTTAGAAACATCACACGCCTCCTCCCCCCGGTGTTGGCCGCGACGACGAGACACTTCGAACGAGAGATAAATCTTCGTTCCTATTTCACGCAGCCCCGGAGACGGGCACATCCGATTACTTTCGGATTTCAAGAACTTTTGATTACCACACCCGCCCGCTATATTTGACTAAACAATTTTCACGGGTCACGACAATTTCCTGTTGAAAGTCTTTGTATTTTTGGCCGTTAAAAAATAACTTCGGAATAACGGAAAGATTCGGTCGTCTCTCAGTTTACAGAGCTTGCTCTTAACCTGTACCATGGTTTTGTGATTTTTGCCAGTCACTTTGGCTACATCCGCTGACGTCATTGGTTTCCTTGGTTTCCGCTTATTGAACGGCAAAAGCTGGCTTTTTCCCCCGGCGCGAGATAAATGGTTCCTCCGGAAGGTTTCCGCGGTTTTGAGCGTTGCCAGGCAGACCTAACAAGCGTTAATATTATGTGGCCCATCGGCCTTTCTTTTGTGCTCGCCCGTATGTTTTTCTTCGTCTCGCGATACAAGCCGCCATCTTAAGAATACAAACACGTCGGGCTTCCTGCCTCCGACCTGCTCCAGTAATGATGATAACGTTATCCAAACACCGGCTACTCAGAAAATATGGGAAGCCCCTCTTCCTAGCTTTGATCTCCTTCACCATAGCGCCACGCTTTTATTGCTCTTCCCTGTAAATTATAACGTCTAGCAATGTCCAATAACAAGCCCTGAAAAATCACAACTTGCTCGAGTTTCGGGAATGATACAATCGCCCAAGGAAATGCGATTGCTTTTCGGAAGTACAACGTGTGTTCTCTTAGTTACATCTTCACGGTAAGATATTAATCGTAAACTAACGATTTAATACACCATTCGTGCAGCTTCTCGGTATTTTTTTTTACTTGTAAACGATTCAACTGTTTCGTAGAATCATTTTCCTGTACCGTATTTGCTTGATTTATGTTCGTGTAGTAAATTTCAAGGATTGGCTATTCGATATTCGCTTTGTCCATTCTCGATCACCGAAGTGACAACGTTGCTGTGCAAATTAAATTATCACTCGGCCAGAACTTTACTCTTACTATCTCGTGCGTGTTATAAATCATTTGACTCTTGATTTTCCCGAAAAACTCGGTCACTCATCGTCGCAAAGTTCCAAAAGTTTCACTTTCTCGATAACAATTATCTCGCTGGCCCGAGGAACTGCGTATTTTCGGTATCGTCAGATATTCCTCCGGATAAGCAGCCATTCGGCTTTTACAATCGCCATTACGCGATATTCCACGTAAAAAATGTCGACTTCATCACTTCCTTCTGTTGGCCGTTGTGTGTTCAAGAACGTCGATCTTTTGCTATAGCGCGAATTTGATTATCACCTGGAAAGAGAGATTTACTCGGGCTTCGTAAATACGATGAAGCCAGCGGTCCCTCACTTTCAGTTGCTGCACGACGCTTTCGAATACGAAACTAACGTTCCCAGATATCCAAGGGCAAACGGTTTTCTATTCTCTATTTACCCAGAAGTAGGACAGGGAATACCAAATTTTGTTGACCTAGAAAAATTCATTCGAATTTAATCCTCACGCGGAATTCAATGTTGGCAGTTAAGACTCTTGTTTAAGAAACGTGAGAAGACTGGTGTAAGGACGATTGGAAGGCGAGCACCAGTGGATATAATTCCGCGTGTAAGAATCATGGGAGTGTTGGGTGACCGTGTAGGAGCGTCGGTTCTGCAGGAGCGTTAAAACCCGCGCACGAGGGGAAGGGTTCGCCTGCAGTCTGGCAGACAATCGTAAAAACCGAACGATGCCTGCGCGAATTATAGACTGCGGCTATGTGCCTGCCTGAGTTTGTAAGGGCGGAATACGAGGGGTCCCCCTTTCGCCGTTGTACCTACAACGTCCTCGAATTCCCCTGTATGGAGAGAGAAGACTCTCCGGCTCGATAGCACGTCGAAATAAACAATATTTACGAATTATCCGTATGTTCCTCTGCGCTCCGGATGGCCCATTCACTGCCGCACTGACTCCTCGGGTTCGTGCCGTTCCCCATTTCTCGTTTTATCGACTCCGACACTGAAAATTGCCCGCCACGAAGAACCGATCGACAAGACCGATTCTTACAAGTTTCCCATTTATTACACATCAAAAGGTTCTGATGATTTTTCTCCTGTTCTACGCTACTACTGTATCCTTTCTTATCTATTAATATCGCAGAAAACGGACTCGTGTGGAGATTGGAAAACTTGTCCTGTTGCATTCGTTTGACCTTCATTCCCGGCGCGTAGAAAATCGGCAATTACGGAAACATTCTAACGGGTCGGAATAAAGTCGACTGAGTGGCGCAAATTGCCGGCATTTATTAGCACCTGTTCTATCCTGCTAACCGTGTCGTTTTTATTGCAAAACGGGATCCGCAGATTACATTCTCTTTAATGTCGCGTACCGCCTTTGAGAATTACGCATGGACGGCAGTTCACGTCAGGCTGGGAGCGTAAGTTTGGCATTTTTTCCACGTTCAACGACACGCCCCAGCATCGCGGGGAGATTCGGCCAAAGACAGGAAGAAATATAGCCGCATTCTGCCGGCGTAAGTGCGCGTCAAAGTGGCGCGAGCCGAGGGTAACATAAAATTAAATTAAGCAACTCATCGTACGACATGCTCGACGTGTATCTCATCCGCGGCTTACCGTGCCAATTTCGCGTTCATCCAACCGCGACAACCGTTCCGTTATAGACGAAGAATTCGCCCTGGGATATCGCCGACAGCTCTAACACAACATAAAACTCGCATCCCTCTCCGTGAACCCCGCGAGATATAAATGGAAATTCATTGGCCGTTCATCTTCCAGCGAGCGAAGAAAATTCCGTCAATCTCGAACGATTGTAACGGCAGTGACAGAGGATGGAAAATTAAGGATGTCGAAAGTTGATACTTCTGAATGTTTAAAGTGTCCTTGAAATGACCTTGCCGACCTGATTTAGAAAAGGTTGAGCCATCTTGGGTATTAGAAGGTCGATGAAAAATGAAAGCTTTGAGTTTTGTTACAAGTTCTTTATTACAGCTGTTACTTTTTTTTTTGTTTCAGGTACATGAAGTACTTGTATCCTTACGAGTGCGAGAAGAGGCAATTGTCGACGCCGGCGGAGCTCCAGGCGGCGATCGACGGGAACCGGCGTGAGGGTCGTCGAAGCAGTTATGGGACATACTCGAGCGGTGGTGGTGGTTCAGCGGAGAATTTGGTGCAGAGAAGTCAACACACATCTAGCAGCATGGCATTGCACGCGCAAATGTCACCGTTGTCATTGGTGACGGCAGTGGCGGGACAACATCACGGTTCGCAGTCCCTCGTCAACGGAAGTGCGGCCCACACCCCCCTGCCCCATCACCCGCATCATCCCCAGCACGCGCAGGGAGCCCTGGGACAGCCACCCAATGCCGGTCAGTGCGGAGAAAAATTCAGTTAACGGGCGAAAAGGAGAATCCTGAGATCAAATTATTCGTTAGACATTTTGGTCGGTGAAAGGGGAACGCGTTGAGGTCCCGTTTTGAATCGAAAGGAGGAAACCCGTAGCTCATTCGTCGAGGACTTTTGGAGTGGCTTAGAGTGGGGGTAGACGGAAGAAGGGGAGGCTAGGTTTATTTTAAATCGGTAGTTAGGGCCTGGGCCTCCCCGGAGATGATGATGCGAGAGCGAAGGAGGCGTAATTGATTGTACGATCCTCCGGGAGACAGGCGTTAACGGATGACTCGCGCTAACGAGCATTCCTATTTTCCCCACCCCGTTTTCGCATCGAACTTCTATCCTTCGAAGCTCCTTCGTCAGCACCCCGGCCGTGCCACTGAACTTCAAGTCTTTGGCTCATTCGATCGGTTTCCTCCTCCTCGGAAACCGCTTTCACCGGTGAACATTAAAACCCATCGGGCAAGGGCTTCTCTTTCATAAAAGTGTCTCCATTTTCAATGGATTCTAGCGCAGGGACTTTGCAATCGTCTTTCATATTTTTCTCTTACGTGTCTGGTTCGTTGAAAATTCGGAACAACTCGTTACGAAAGAATCTTGTTGAGCAGAAGTATCTGTGTTGCCAGTGAAATAGGAACATTTCTCCAATTGACTTTTACAAATTTTGTGATAGTTTAACGAACCATGCACGGACAATTTGTCTATACGTCACATTGAGGACTTTGCCCGAAACATTTAGTCAAACAAACAGGCTCCCTTCGTTTCGTTCTTCCCCCCCTTTCTCTTCTCCTCGGCGAACTTGATGGACCGATGCCAATCAACGAGCCGACGCGACTTTAATTTAGAATCCTGCGAATACCCTTTCAACGGCACGTCGAATATTAAAAATACCATTCAGATATACCCTTTAGCATCGCCAAAATCGTCAACGAATCAAAATTACAAAATTTTACACACATCAAAGTTTCATCAGAATGAGAAACAATGAATTTTCTGTCACTGGTTGATTAATAAATATTAAGTTTACGATTTTCATGAAACTTAGTGATTGATGATTTCTGTAAAAAAGGTGGATATTTAACAGGTTCGATCCCGGGGATGCCACCGACGGAATTCGAGGCTCGTATGGTGGAATACGTGAAGCTGTTGAACAAGGAACTGAGGTGCGCGGGGGCGGGAACACCCCCACCGATGATCCACCGTCAGGGAAGTGCTTCTCCACCTCCTTCAACTCCCCCGCGAGACGGCGGGTTCAGCGCCCTCGAAATGTCACGGCTCACGCTCTGGAACATGTATAACAATAACACTCTGTACCCGGGGGTGGGCACCCAGCCGCCCCTCTCCCCTCAACCCCCACACTCCCCTGCCCCCGCGGCTAACAGCCCGGAACCACAGAGGGAAGCTCTGGATCTTGGTCTCAGGTGAGTATGCTTTTGCGTTTGACCTTGGTACTGCGATTAATTCGGTCCAACGAAACTCAGTCGACCGAGAAGGGAAAAACTGATGTCTTCGTTTCTCAACCGGGGATATAGCAATTACGATGGAATTGGAGGAAGTAGATTAGCAATAAACGTATTATTGTGTTAACGAAACTCGGCCAAATGAAACGAGAGGAATTCATGAAATTGTGCCATTGTTTCTGTTAGTGAGTCAATAACAACTGTTTTGCTTCTTTTCCGTTCCGTCCAGTGGTTGGAGGTTTGCGAGTAGATCAAGGACATTGTGAGGCGCATAAGTAATTATGAATTAAATAGCTATGGGTTAGTAAGTAAGTGAGTGTATTTCTTGCTTTCCAGATCCTCGCCCGTGTCCCCCTCACCGCCGAGGCAAACTCCTCCGTCGTTGAACAGCAACTCGCAGGCCAGGAGGGATCAGAATTCCAACAGCACCCCCGGACCACCCCCCGTCAAGAGGCCACTTTCAGATGACGAGAGTCCTGGTGAAAATAAATTCTCCGCCTCTGTGGGCACGCACATTAAAATCACCAATCGAGGTACGTTAAATCATGAGTTTATTAAGCCACTGACAGGGCATTCTCAATTCATAGTCCACAACTACGGAAGAATATCGTAGGCATTGAGGGGGAAGTTTGAAGAGGATATTGTTCTTATTCATTTCAGGAGATGGTAGGAACGGGGACAATTCCTTGGTGGTCAGTATGGAGTTGAACGGCGTTATGTACCAGGGAGTATTGTTCGCTCAGACTGACAGCAGGAGCACATCGAGTACGACGACTAACAGCACTAAAACACCGCGTAGCATCGTTTCGTGAGCGTCGCGCGGAAAGGACTACTTCCTTCGTTTTACTCGATACACATCTCTCTAGTAACATTCGTCTCGACCTAATCGGAATGGCCTACGACCGCGAATATTCCTCGATATATTCCTCGACATACCCTCGCCGTATACCTTTGTTCTTAATATGACCAGCAGGATAAGAGCTTTTTTTTTATTAATTACCAATCTACCGCTGACGAGCATTGCACTGCGTTATTCCTAGAGCTTCTTCCTTCAGCGTATCAAAACGATTACGCTAGGAAATTGTCGTCTCCGCGTGATGCGATGCAATTTTTTTTTCACTTAATTTATGAGTTACGGTACTTGGACTGTCCTTCATCTTGGGTCTTGTTTTATTTAGAAGAAAATTAGAGGTGACAGTGGTAACGATCAAACGATAGGTATAATGTATTTCCTTGAAACGAACCGACAACTGTATATGCGTACAAAAGAGGACTTAACGTAATTGATATAAAGAAATTTCAGAATAAAGAAGGGAATTTATGGAGAATTGTAAAGTATAACAATGAAAATGTCTTCTTGCTATTCGTTAAAATTCATTCGCGCAACGTTTTAGAATAATAAACACGACGCGTAAATTTTATATTATGACATTCGTAGTATATTTTAATTTATAGAACGGAAGATTCTGCGCCGAATTTCTTAGACTGCTGCGAATCGCGTAGAATTCCTGCGTGAAGTTAGTTCTAGAAAATCTATACTCTTAGAATAATTGCACGCTGATCTAAAGTGACAGGTTCCATGATATACGAGTGAACCGAAAGCCTATGTACAGTTCGTTTTTCTTTTTTATTTCAACAATTTCTTCTTCGTGGAAATTTTATACGTAATTTTACCTGCGAAATTTATTCCTCGCTAACACGTCATAAGATACAGATTTGACAAGGGTGTGATGTCAATCGTACAATTTAATTATGTATGTCAATTGGAATATTAGATTATATAGAAATTGAACGTTTTCCTACCCGTTTTCTGTGGAATTGAACGACCGCCTATCCGATTTCTGCTTGATTCTTTATACCTGCATACATTCGAATAAAGTCATTTGATTTCTATGTAAAATTCCATAGAGGAATCGATAACCCATACACTATTATTTTCCCCGTAAATAATCACGGCTTAGGAGTCACTACATTGATTAATATAAAAATCTTACGTGCGGACGTCATAGATCGGATTACTATTCGGAACGTTCATAGACTTGGCCAGTCCGATAGAGGCAAAGAATTTCAAGACACGAGACTTCTACATGTAGAATTCTTTACATGATGTTTAGTATGTAAAGCGCGGAATAATTTTAGAGAAAATATCCATATGAACATATGCGATTTCTGTTAGGGTATATAACGCAGCTTAGTCATAGTTATTAAAGTATATATATATATACATACGTAGCGAACGTAAGATATTAGAATAGCTGATAATAGCGAGGAAAAAATGTCGCGAAACACCAATTGGGTGTCTGTTGAAATTAAAATGAATTTCGAGGGCAGGGAGAGCAGGTATAATGAAAAAAAATATTTACAAATCGACGCGGAGTAAACTGTTTTAATTGTTTATAGTTCAATGGTTAGCCAAAAAGACTGTTATATAGGATGAATATTACACTAGAAATTACGTCTTGTAACACTTATTAACGATATTATTATTATTATATTATTATTATTATTGGCGATGTCAATATTAACTTTTTGATTATATTATTATATTATTATTATTCCTATTATTATTATTATTATTAGTATTATCGCGACTATCATTATTGTACTTTGTTATATCGCGAGAAAACGAGTGACCATTCTGATTAAGAATGCGTCTAATCAAATTTTTATAGCATCGTGTTTGTTTCCGTGCGGACGGATCGTGTGGCTCATCGCGCGTCCGACGCAGGACGAAAAATTAGGAGCGATGAGCAATTAATGTACATACGTAGAGCGATTGACCGATGAAACACAAAGATCGTAATTTCTCTTGGGATTCCAGACACGCGGATCAGTAAGTAGTGCTGCGAACGTGTTCGTCCTGTGCGAAGACTGATAGAAACAGATAGAATTCGAGGGAGAAAATCAGGATAAGAAGTGGGAGAAAATTTCACGAGCATTTGCTTACATGGATGGGCAATTTTCTGTTTTCTGCGGTGATAATTTTCATACCCAGCTTCTTGATCGACGAATTTTTTCGCGGTTCATTCTATCCGTTTCTATCGAATTTCTCCGCAACGATTGTATCGAAGGAGATGGAGAAACTTCGCGGGGAAAGGGAAAGCTCTACGTGGCTATTAGAAAAGTGGCGATTGTAAGGAGCTGTCCGTAGTGTATCATCGTAAAATGTGATTTTCGGTAAACAAGGTCGTCGAGCGACTTTTAATTCAGGTCACTTCGTCATCCACGCGAGTGTACCTCGTCATTAAGTATAATTAATTCCCTTTGATCATCGAGCGAAATTGCATCACATTTACGCGCATGATATAGCAATTATTATAAATGTTGTATATATATTATGATATTATCGATGAATCGGAACATTGATGACATTTATCTATCATAGCCCCTACAAGTAGCATCTTACTTACTATCTGTAAATCTATGTAAACGTGTCTTTACGATCATAAATAAAACCAATATTACTTTTACATTTACGGGAATTTTTATTAAAATCGCCGACAATGTTTGTGCAACGAAAAAGGTATCATTATTGTACATTTCTTAATGTTGATTCGAAGTTATTTATAACCGATAATAATTTGGTTTTTTCTTCGGAACTCCCAAATGAGTAATGTACCGACGATTTGCAGATATTTATTAGTTCTTCCTTCTTAAGGTCAAACGTAGAACCTGCTATTTCAAATTCCTTTGACAAACTCGTATTAAAGACACCCTTGTCATCGGTCTAGAAGTGAATAATATTTGTGTACAAATCGAGGACAATGATTATAACATGTCTATTATATTTAGAGGGCAAACTCACCGCTAAGCATACTGGATGTCCTGCTTTGTATAAATATTTAAATTGATGACAGTCGTACGATGGTACCGTTTTACATTTGACATTCGATGTCAAGCATAATTCTGTTTTCAAAGAAAAATTTATCTTCACATAGTTTCATACAATATACATATATTCTCAATTACTTGAATGGCTTACCAACTGGTATTTTTGAGTTCAAGAGCAAGTTAAACAGGTCTTCTGTTCCTTTTAAATTGGGATGAATGCAAGTGCAGTGACCTAACCGATCCGGTTTTAATTGTAAAACATCTCTTATTTCAGTTACATTTGGGATCTGTATAAAACGATTTCCTTATTATTTGGACTTCCTAAAATCTTAAATATTTACATATTGAGCAGTAACGTCTGATTATACCTCTGCACAGTGAGCCGCAATTTTTAATCCGGCTTTCCTAGAAAATTCTAATAACTCGAGAAACGCATCACCGGTTGATGGGTCCCCACTGAGGTCAATACCAACAATATACTTTGGATATTTTTTCATCAATTCTACTGCCAGTTGTATATTTTCCTGAGCCGGTCCATATCCTTGTTTCCTATTAACTGATATCAATAATTTCACAATGATAGTTGGGTACTGAATCTCAGATTCTCTGTAAACACATGACATCACTCACAGTAATTAAATAGAGGAATGATAGTAATGTCTTTGGTACCTACCGAATAGCTTGTACAATTGCCTCAATATATTGATCCTTTGTCATTAAACCTTCAGCAGCCCGAGGGGTGCTTCTAAGTTCTAAATAAATTACTCCATCATCCATGAATTCTCTGATTACGTCTAAAGTTGCAAGGTGAACTGCTTCTGGAATATTAGTTAATTTGTGTGCAACATCAAATATCTTGAAGCACCTGTACAAAAAATGTATAAAAAGTAAATTGTTAATATGGGCAAATTTTTGTAATTGACCCTAAAGTTTTTGAAAATACTAAGTGTAATCTTTGTAACTCCTAGCAATTTACGCAACTCTTTACATGAAGCTTCTATGAAATCAGTTACTGCTTGTTGAATATTGCTTACATTGTTCACATTTTCCATTTTTATAGATAACTCATTTTGCAAGGTTGTAGAATATTTCCTTACTCAGATAATGACCAATGATCCTTCATGCTTAGACTTTCTTCAAAATCATTTCCATCAGAATTTTGCATTTTGTGCAGTTTTTGTAAAGTATTTAAGCTTAAGGATCCATTTAAGTGGGCATGTAGTTCCTGTAAAATAAATGATAATTTCTATGCAGAATGTATCAACATTATAGTTTTCTTTAACAAATAGTGTACATACTACTTTTGGTAATGATTGACAAAAGTCAATTAGATCCATTCCTGTTATTTTCGAAAATTCAGAAAATTCCTACAAAACCAAACTGTTAGCCTGAATAAATGGAATAAAAAAATAGCAAATTATTAATATTATGCACAACAGTAAAATTTATTCTTGTTCTTCTGCCATTTACGAATAACATTGGATTCTTGAATACTGTGTTTACTTACGTTTACATGGAGTTTACACTTGTGCAGGGTTGCAGCTCTAGGGAACATTTTTGTCCCTAAAGATTCTCTTGTATCAGGAAAGCGGGAAAGTTTTGAAAAATTCTAAGAAGCCTTCAGGTTTGTAAGAAAAATAAATACCCAAAGACGTATATGAAAAAATTGTTTTGAAAACCACGTGTTTTCCAGGAATATCCATTTGTTAAATTGTATTTTCCTCTTTTGGTAGTAGAAAAGAAGTTTAGAAATCGGTAAGCGAATTAGCTGAACTTGCTTGGTCTCGCAAGTTGTAAAACTTTTTACTCGTCGGTAAGCCTTTTGTCTCACTATTATTAACTGATAAATTTTCCTTTGTGTCGTGAGAAGTCTTATCTTTAGTTTTTTTAACTGAACTATCAAGAGAATCAACTGCTGTGTTTCCTATTCTATCGTGTCCACTTTTAGATTCTTTAGTTTTCTCAGGATGAATATACTTATGTTGATTTTTCTGTGCATCACGACTAAGTTGTATCGTTCCGCCTTGTTTATCGGGTCTAAAAATTCATTCAAAAACGTTACGGGATGCCTATTACAACTTAGAAAAACGTGCATACCGAGGACGAGGCATAATTTCTTCCGTAGCTGCCTTTCTTTCCACATTAAAATTCTTAGACTTCGCCAAATATTTCTCGATAAAGATTTTCTTGGCGACTGTTGGACAGTCAGTCATTTTACATGACGCGTTGTTATTAGTTCCCTTTTTTTCTTTCTTTATCTTTGACCTCGTTGACGCAGCGATTATTGTATCGCACAGCACTTCCTTTAGATCCTTTTTCGATTTACATTGCTTGTAATCTAATGCTTTGAATTCTTCAGTTTCGCCGATTTCGCTCAATTTTATTTTCTTCCACAGCTTTTTTTCTTCCTTTGTTAACCGACAAACTTCCTTCTGGAAGACACTACAATCATTCATTATTAAGGCTAATATTTATATTTACTTTAAATATTTACAATAATAATTGTTTCACATTTACTTTGACATATGGGGAAGACTTTTCTTCGTAGATGATGGCTTCTCTACTCTTTTCGTATTGTTTTTGCTTTCTTCGAATGATTTCATCGGACAACCCGGAATTCTGCACAGCTTTTCGCCACCAATCTTTTTCTTAATCAGGTATTCGGGCATTTTGTTTATATTTTTCTGTGTTTTAGTATTATTTTTTAGAGTACTGTCATGAAAATTTTCATTCGACCACATCTGACCATCAGACGCTGTGAGTGTGTTAAGAGGCGAAGTTTTTCTGTTCCTCCTGACAGCAATAAATGATTAATTTCGTATTAAAAATGAATAGTTTCTGAGGACAGAACAGCAACATGTGATTTTTTTATGTTCAAACAGACTAAGATACCTACATGGTTGTCTCTTTTTTTTTAGTTTAATTTGAGGAATGAACTTCGGATACAACAAAAATATTTGCATCATTTCTGAAGTTACTCGAAAAATTTAACATTACAGATATGAATGAAAGTAGTTCTGTTCACCAGAAACAAGGGAGTCGATTATGCATGAGCCAATTTCATTCGTCATAAATTAACCATAATGACATAGAACCCGTTTCATGCGAAACATGGTTTCGAGGAAAATTTCTCGGTTTCTGTATCGTTACGTTCTTAAACGAACTTCGACCTTTGTCCTTGGAGTGACAGTTTGCGCTCCTTTTTTCGAACAAGCATACGATCATCTTTGCGAAATCATATTCGAAAACATTAACGATGGGGTGAATAAGGACAATAGAATATAAACATTAAAATTTAATTTTCATGTGTACCTCATGTACCACAAATTTAATAATACTTCTTTACTTAAGTAATGTTGATTACTAATTTACAGAGACTCTGGATGCATATCAAACATAAATATGAAGATCCCGTTTCGGAAATTCTCTATAAACACGATCCCGTTAAAGGATCTGGATTTTCTTCTAAGGAAGAATTTGTTAATGACGTAAAATCGGATTAGTCTTAATGGCAAGAAACCTTAGATATTATTCCCCTTACAGAAGAATAATAAAAGCCTTGAAAACTGTTGAATGTGGTGAACATAAATTGTATGAAAATTTTGTATTAAATAAGTTACTTTAAACAGTTTCGTAAAAAAAAAACAGAAATAATGTTAGCTATTCGGGAGATCAAATTGTTGCGACTTGGACATCAATTATAAGATAATACCGTGCGTTGTAATTTGTGGAACTGCTTTCTGTGCTCCTTTGTAGTCTTCAGTAACGCTGATAGTGTAGAATTATTATCAAGCGATTTATAGCCGTCGTCTGCAAGAGTATCATATCATCGACTTCATAGCGTTCGCATCATTCGTAAAGTGGTCGCGAAGGAGGAAACCACGTCGATTCTTATTTCAATGCGAAATTGAGTTTCGCTATTTCTAACTGCAAGGCAGGGACGTAGAATATATTCCACTGAGCTCAAAATTATTCAACACTGCGGCATTTGGGTAAGTTACTTGTATAAATACTTTCAATTATTAGGAATGAAAACTTCACTTCTATTAATGCCAACGAGTTTTGCATTTACAAAGCGGTTATTTCTACTCAACATATTTAACCGTTCAATAACTTCGAAATTAATGTACGTGGTAATTATTTACCAGTCATAATCTTCGTATTTATTTTCAGCCAATTAGAGAGAAATCCGCCATGCGACTGTGTCTCTTGTTATTGTTTTTACACGTAAGATTTAATATCGCTCGTGGACAAGACGAATCAGTATCGGATTTATATTCATCTTTGGAGACGACCACGTACGAACCCGTCGAAGAAGAATCAGAAGAATCTATTTTACGAGTAGATACTTACGTTCCGGAATGTCCAACGTCGGATGACAGTATTTCATTCAATTTTTCATATTCCGGTCTCAATAGGATTGGTAGCTACTTTATAGATAGTCCTCTTGTGACGTGTTTAAGTCTGAGCAATAATGAAATTAGTGAAATATCAAGCGAAGCGCTCGCAGGTCTCCCGAATTTACAGCTGCTTGATCTCTCGGGCAATCAAAATGTAGGAGACAGCTTATTCATTAATGGTCATAAGAAGTTAACAATACTTGCACTCGACCGTCATCGAGTAGATTATTATTACGATTATTCTGACACTTTGACAAATTTGAGATTCCTCGGGACTTTTCCGAAATTAAAAATCTTGTACATGCGAGACAACAATTTACAGCAATCAAAATGGGATTTGAGTTATGTTACACCAAATTTGGAAATTCTTTTTTTCTCGGGGAACCGTATTGGGGAAAATCCGGGAACACGTTTCTTCGATCAGTTACCGCCTACGCTGACCCATCTTATTCTCGATTATAATTCTTTAAGTACAGTAAGAGTTCCACAATTAAAAGATCTTTTTTACGTAAGTTTTGACGGAAACGCGATTGAAAATTTATGCAATAGCTATTGTCCATACTCTGGTTTGTCATTAAAAGGTGCAACGAAATTACGATACTTATCAATATCTGCTAATAAGATAAACGATATGGCACCGGATGCTTTCGAAGATGCTCAGAATCTCGTTTATCTTGATTTGTCAAAAAATAATATAAACGCCATCCCGCCAAACGCCTTCCGCTCGTTAGGTAACCTTCGGTACCTTTATATGAACAATAACCAGTTGACTTCAATACCAGACATTGCTTCTATGATTAATTTGCGAAACTTAACTCTGAATAATAACAAAATCGAGGCTATTTCTAGTGGTACCTTTTGCAATTTAAACATGCTAAGATCGCTTTCATTAAGTGGAAATTCCATAAGGACTATCCAAACTGGCGCGTTTGATAATTTGACGTCACTGGTGTATTTGGATCTGTCGGACAATAGTTTAAGCTATCTTCCATCACAGTGGATATTCCCGGAAACGAATTTGCAAACACTTCTCGTGAAGAATAATCGTTTCGAAAGTTTCGAAGACATTTCAATATTAAGTGCGAGGAAGCTTACAAATATTTACTTAGAAGGGAATTCAATTATGCATTTTAATCTAAAATCGTTCGATCAAATGCCGAAAAACGTGTCTGTACATTTGCAAACTAGCTGCTTACCGAAAACCAGGGAAATATGTAGGTCATATCGATGATTGCATTGTAATATTCTTACATATTGTACAATAGATTTTAAGAAACTTGGAAGTAGCTTCTGCTGAAGGTTGAAACATTTTCGCTAAATTTTCAGCATATTGTTTATGTTATGAGTTAAAAATAACAATAAATTGTAATAAACATGAAGTCTGCAAATAATTATTTCAAAAACCCTGTCCATTTTGCAGTTCCGTTATCCTCACACCATTCCCTTTAATTTGTATTATTTCTATCGTAATAAGAAAATGTATTTATTAATATTATATGCTACGTCTCATTTGTGTTGATGTGTTGCCGATCCGCTAGTTTAATCTACATTGTCGACGTTCATGATCAGTCTAGCGATTACAGATTTTCAACGCATTTCAATGCATAGTATTTTCAACGCATTTCGAACGCATTTTCAACGTATTACATTCTTAACGTATTTTAACACGTTCTAATCCATTTTAACGCACTGTAATGTATTATTGATATTATTTAACGCTCTATAAAGCATTTTTAACGTATTTTAACTCATTCTTGACGGATTTTAACACGTTTTAACGCATTTTAGCGCAACCTCTATTAAAAAATCGTATCAGTTCCACTATAAATTTCTGCCAAAAATGCATCCGCAACCAGATTTGGCGGCAAAGAAAAGAGTAATAATCCTTAACACATTTTCCTAGAAATTTAACTTGCCATATATTGCCCAAGTTACAGCTTTCGCTTTTACTTACAATGCTAAAACAGTGTTATATATTACCGGCCGTGGAAAAACAGATCGATAAAACAGAATTCCACTATAACGACCAAAAATTTTGAAAAATATTATTTCACCCGTGATAACTTCCAGGTATCTTTGAGTGATCTTTAGTTTCATATGACTGTTGTATGCGAACATAAGTAATATAATATTCATGATATTTAATATAGTGTTCTATATTACCGGCTGTGGAAAAACAGATTGATAAATCCTGTATATTATACATTGTGTATATGCTATATATAACGTATAATAATCCATTTTAATGCATTTGAACGTATTTTAATGCACTTTAATGCATTTTTAACCCATTTTAGCACATTTTCACGCACCACAACGCATTTTTAATCCATTTCAATGTGTTTCCACGCAGTATTGACGTATTTTAACACATTTAATTTATATTTCTACTTGAATGCATTTTAATGCATTTCTAAATATTTTACCATATTTTAACGCATTTCCATACATTTTTAACGCTTTCTAACCTATTCCAACGCATTATAATGCTTCTCTAAATATTCTACTCTATTTTAACGCATTTCAATACATTTTTAACGTGTTCTAACCAATTTCAACACATTTTAATGCATTTCTAAACGTTCTAATCTATTTTAAAGCATTTTCATACACTTTTTAATGTTCTAATGCATTTTCAATATATTTTAATGCATTAAAAATTGCATGTTCAATTAAACATTTTGGTATTCTGTCGGTAATCAGTAGACTGATTATCACCGTTCCTAATTTACATCCGTGTAGAACATCGGTAACCGATCTGTAATCGCTAGACTGATTATCACCGTTCTCAATTTAAATCCGTGTAGAATATCGGTAACCGATCTGTAATCGCTAGACTGATTATTACCGTTGTCAATTTACATCCGTGTAGAATATCGGTAACGAATCTGCAATCGCTAGACTGATTATCACCGTTCTCAATTTAGATCCGTCTAGAACATCGGTAACCGAACTTTAATCGCTAGACTGATTATGACCATTCTCAATTTGCATCGGTGTAAGACGTCGGTAACCAATCTGTAATCGCTAGACTGATTATCACAATTCTCAATTTACACTCGTGTAGGACGTCAGTAACCGATCTGTAATTTCCGACGCATTTTAATAGATTTTAACGCATTCAAATCGTTGTCAACGCATTTTCGACGAATTTTCGACGCATTTTAACAGAATTTATAGCATTTTCAACGCATTTTCGACGCATTTTAACTCATTGTCAACGCATTTTCGATGCGTTTTAACAGATTTTAACACATCTGCGACGCATTTCAACTCATTTTTAACGCGCTTTCAACGCACTTTAACAGATTTAAACGCATTCTGGACGTATGTAAACGTATTTTGATGCATTTTCATCGCATTTTAACGTATGCAAATGAATTTTAGCGTATTTAAACGCATTCTTAACGCACTTTAACTCACTTTCATGCACTATTGACGCACTTTAACATATTTTCACACCTTATAACGCATTCCTAATACGTATTTTCGTGCACTATAGCACATATACAACATACGAACTACATATGTAACATACGTACTATATACCTATTATATGTACTATATACGTACTATATATGTAACATACGTACTATATACCTATTATATGTACTATATACGTACTATATATGTAACATACGTACTATATACCTATTATGTATACTTTATGCGTACTATATATGTAACATACGTACTATATACCTATTATATGTACTATATACGTACTATATATGTAACATACGTACTATATACCTATTATCTGTACTATATACGTACTATATATGTAACATACGTACTATATACCTATTATCTGTACTATATACGTACTATATATGTAACATACGTACTATATACCTATTATGTATACTATATGCCTACTATATATGTAACATACGTACTATATACCTATTATATGTACTATATACGTACTATATATGTAACATACGTACTATATACCTATTATATGTACTATATACGTACTATATATGTAACATACGTACTATATACCTATTATGTATACTTTATGCGTACTATATATGTAACATACGTACTATATACCTATTATCTGTACTATATACGTACTATATATGTAACATACGTACTATATACCTATTATGTATACTATATGCCTACTATATATGTAACATACGTACTATATACCTATTATATGTACTATATACGTACTATATATGTAACATACGTACTATATACCTATTATATGTACTATATACGTACTATATATGTAACATACGTACTATATACCTATTATGTATACTTTATGCGTACTATATATGTAACATACGTACTATATACCTATTATATGTACTATATACGTACTATATATGTAACATACGTACTATATACCTATTATCTGTACTATATACGTACTATATATGTAACATACGTACTATATACCTATTATCTGTACTATATACGTACTATATATGTAACATACGTACTATATACCTATTATGTATACTATATACATACTATATATGTAACATACGTACTATATACCTATTATATATACTTTATACGCACTATGTACCTATTATATATACTATATACGTACTATATACCTATTATATGTACTATATACCTATTATGTATACTATATGCCTACTATATATGTAACATACGTACTATATACCTATTATCTGTACTATATACGTACTATATATGTAACATACGTACTATATACCTATTATGTATACTATATGCCTACTATATATGTAACATACGTACTATATACCTATTATATGTACTATATACGTACTATATATGTAACATACGTACTATATACCTATTATATGTACTATATACGTACTATATATGTAACATACGTACCATATACCTATTATGTATACTTTATGCGTACTATATATGTAACATACGTACTATATACCTATTATATGTACTATATACGTACTATATATGTAACATACGTACTATATACCTATTATGTATACTATATGCGTACTATATATGTAACATACGTACTATATACCTATTATGTATACTATATACATACTATATATGTAACATACGTACTATATACCTATTATATATACTTTATACGCACTATGTAGCTATTATATATACTATATACGTACTATATACCTGTTATATATGCTGTATACGTAATATATATACATATATATATTATATACGTATTATATACTCGTTGTACATACAATTTTATCGTACTTCAACGCATTTTAATGGATTTTAATGCATTCTTAACGCATTTTATCGTATTTCAACGCATTTTAATGGATTTTAATGCATTTTTAACGCATTTCATCGTATTTAAATGCATTTTAATGCATTTTTAACGTGTTTTATCGTATTTAATCGCATTTTAATGTATTTTAATGCATTTTTAACGTATTTTATCGTATTTAAACGCATTTTAATGTACTTTAATGCATTTTTAACGTATTTTATCGTATCTAAACGCATTTTAATGTATTTTAATGCATTTTTAACGTATTTTATCGTATCTAAACGCATTTTAATGTATTTTAATGCATTCTTAACGCATTTTATCGTATTTCAACGCATTTTAATGTATTTTGATGCATTCTTAACGCATTTTATCGTATTTCAACGCATTTTAATGTATTTTAATGCATTTTTAACGCATTTCATCGTATTTCAACGCATTTTAATGGATTTTAATGCATTTTTAACGTATTTTATCGTATTTGAACGCATTTTAATAGATTTTAATGCATTCTTAACGCATTTTATCGTATTTCAACGCATTTTAATAGATTTTAATGCATTCTTAATGCATTTTATCGTATTTCAACGCATTTTAATAGATTTTAATGCTAATTTCAGTTTCTTTAATTTTTTTAGTTAGTATAGTAGTTTTTTTGGTAGTATAGTAGTTTTTTTCGGCTAGTATAGTAGTTTTTTCGGCTATTATAGTAGTTTTATCGGCTAGTATAGTAGTTTTTTCGGCTAGTATAGTAGTTTTTCTGGTAGTATAGTAGTTTTTTTCGGCTAGTATAGTAGTTTTTCTGGTAGTATAGTAGTTTTTTTTGGCTAGTATAGTAGTTTTTCTGGTAGTATAGTAGTTTTATCGGCTAGTATAGTAGTTTTTTCGGCTAGTATAGTAGTTTTTCTGGTAGTATAGTAGTTTTTTTTTGGCTAGTATAGTAGTTTTTCTGGTAGTATAGTAGTTTTTTTCGGCTACTATACTACCAGAAAAACTACTATACTAGCCAAAAAAAACTACTATACTACCAGAAAAACTACTATACTAGCCGAAAGAAACTACTATACTCCCAGAAAAACTACTATACTAGCCAAAAAAAAACTACTATACTACCAGAAAAACTACTATACTAGCCAAAAAAAACTACTATACTACCAGAAAAACTACTATACTAGCCGAAAAAAACTACTATACTACCAGAAAAATCTACTATACTAGCCGGAAAACTACTATACTAGCCGAAAAACTACTATACTAGCCGAAAAAACTACTATACTAACCGAAAAAAATAAAGAAACTGAAATTAGCATTAAAATACATTAAAATGCGTTGGAATACGATAAAATGCGTTAAAAATGCATTAAAATCCATTAAAATGCGTTGAAATACGATAAAATGCGTTAAGAATGCATTAAAATCCATTAAAATACGTTGAAATACGATAAAATGCGTTAAGAATGCATTAAAATACATTAAAATGCGTTGGAATACGATAAAATGCGTTAAAAATGCATTAAAATCCATTAAAATGCGTTGAAATACGATAAAATGCGTTAAGAATGCATTAAAATCCATTAAAATGCGATGAAATACGATAAAATGCGTTAAGAATGCATTAAAATCCATTAAAATGCGTTGGAATACGATAAAATGCGTTAAAAATGCATTAAAATCCATTAAAATGCGTTGAAATACGATAAAACACGTTAAAAATGCATTAAAATCCATTAAAATGCGTTGAAATACGATAAAATGCGTTAAGAATGCATTAAAATCCATTAAAATGCGTTGAAATACGATAAAATGCGTTAAGAATGCATTAAAATACATTAAAATGCGTTGGAATACGATAAAATGCGTTAAAAATGCATTAAAATCCATTAAAATGCGTTGAAATACGATAAAACACGTTAAAAATGCATTAAAATCCATTAAAATGCGTTGAAATACGATAAAATGCGTTAAGAATGCATTAAAATCCATTAAAATGCGTTGAAATACGATAAAATGCGTTAAGAATGCATTAAAATACATTAAAATGCGTTGGAATACGATAAAATGCGTTAAAAATGCATTAAAATCCATTAAAATGCGTTGAAATACGATAAAACACGTTAAAAATGCATTAAAATCCATTAAAATGCGTTGAAATACGATAAAATGCGTTAAGAATGCATTAAAATCCATTAAAATGCGTTGAAATACGATAAAATGCGTTAAGAATGCATTAAAATACATTAAAATGCGTTGGAATACAATAAAATGCGTTAAAAATGCATTAAAATCCATTAAAATGCGTTGGAATACGATAAAACACGTTAAAAATGCATTAAAATCCATTAAAATGCGTTGAAATACGATAAAATGCGTTAAGAATGCATTAAAATCCATTAAAATGCGTTGAAATACGATAAAATGCGTTAAGAATGCATTAAAATACATTAAAATGCGTTGGAATACGATAAAATGCGTTAAAAATGCATTAAAATCCATTAAAATGCGTTGAAATACGATAAAATGCGTTAAGAATGCATTAAAATACATTAAAATGCGTTGGAATACGATAAAATGCGTTAAAAATGCATTAAAATCCATTAAAATGCGTTGAAATACGATAAAATGCGTTAAGAATGCATTAAAATCCATTAAAATGCGTTGAAATACGATAAAATGCGTTAAGAATGCATTAAAATACATTAAAATGCGTTGGAATACGATAAAATGCGTTAAAAATGCATTAAAATCCATTAAAATGCGTTGAAATACGATAAAATGCGTTAAAAATGCATTAAAATCCATTAAAATGCGTTGAAATACGATAAAATGCGTTAAGAATGCATTAAAATACATTAAAATGCGTTGAAATACGATAAAATGCGTTAAGAATGCATTAAAATACATTAAAATGCGTTGGAATACGATAAAATGCGTTAAAAATGCATTAAAATCCATTAAAATGCGTTGAAATACGATAAAATGCGTTAAGAATGCATTAAAATCCATTAAAATGCGTTGAAATACGATAAAATGCGTTAAGAATGCATTAAAATCCATTAAAATGCGTTGAAATACGATAAAATGCGTTAAGAATGCATTAAAATACATTAAAATGCGTTGGAATACGATAAAATGCGTTAAAAATGCATTAAAATCCATTAAAATGCGTTGAAATACGATAAAATGCGTTAAGAATGCATTAAAATACATTAAAATGCGTTGGAATACGATAAAATGCGTTAAAAATGCATTAAAATCCATTAAAATGCGTTGAAATACGATAAAATGCGTTAAGAATGCATTAAAATCCATTAAAATGCGTTGAAATACGATAAAATGCGTTAAGAATGCATTAAAATACATTAAAATGCGTTGGAATACGATAAAATGCGTTAAAAATGCATTAAAATCCATTAAAATGCGTTGAAATACGATAAAATGCGTTAAAAATGCATTAAAATCCATTAAAATGCGTTGAAATACGATAAAATGCGTTAAGAATGCATTAAAATACATTAAAATGCGTTGAAATACGATAAAATGCGTTAAGAATGCATTAAAATACATTAAAATGCGTTGGAATACGATAAAATGCGTTAAAAATGCATTAAAATCCATTAAAATGCGTTGAAATACGATAAAATGCGTTAAGAATGCATTAAAATCCATTAAAATGCGTTGAAATACGATAAAATGCGTTAAGAATGCATTAAAATACATTAAAATGCGTTGGAATACAATAAAATGCGTTAAAAATGCATTAAAATCCATTAAAATGCGTTGGAATACGATAAAACACGTTAAAAATGCATTAAAATCCATTAAAATGCGTTGAAATACGATAAAATGCGTTAAGAATGCATTAAAATCCATTAAAATGCGTTGAAATACGATAAAATGCGTTAAGAATGCATTAAAATACATTAAAATGCGTTGGAATACGATAAAATGCGTTAAAAATGCATTAAAATCCATTAAAATGCGTTGAAATACGATAAAATGCGTTAAGAATGCATTAAAATACATTAAAATGCGTTGGAATACGATAAAATGCGTTAAAAATGCATTAAAATCCATTAAAATGCGTTGAAATACGATAAAATGCGTTAAGAATGCATTAAAATCCATTAAAATGCGTTGAAATACGATAAAATGCGTTAAGAATGCATTAAAATACATTAAAATGCGTTGGAATACAATAAAATGCGTTAAAAATGCATTAAAATACATTAAAATGCGTTGGAATACAATAAAATGCGTTAAAAATGCATTAAAATCCATTAAAATGCGTTGGAATACGATAAAACACGTTAAAAATGCATTAAAATCCATTAAAATGCGTTGAAATACGATAAAATGCGTTAAGAATGCATTAAAATCCATTAAAATGCGTTGAAATACGATAAAATGCGTTAAGAATGCATTAAAATACATTAAAATGCGTTGGAATACGATAAAATGCGTTAAAAATGCATTAAAATCCATTAAAATGCGTTGAAATACGATAAAACACGTTAAAAATGCATTAAAATCCATTAAAATGCGTTGAAATACGATAAAATGCGTTAAGAATGCATTAAAATCCATTAAAATGCGTTGAAATACGATAAAATGCGTTAAGAATGCATTAAAATACATTAAAATGCGTTGGAATACGATAAAATGCGTTAAAAATGCATTAAAATCCATTAAAATGCGTTGAAATACGATAAAACACGTTAAAAATGCATTAAAATCCATTAAAATGCGTTGAAATACGATAAAATGCGTTAAGAATGCATTAAAATCCATTAAAATGCGTTGAAATACGATAAAATGCGTTAAGAATGCATTAAAATACATTAAAATGCGTTGGAATACGATAAAATGCGTTAAAAATGCATTAAAATCCATTAAAATGCGTTGAAATACGATAAAATGCGTTAAGAATGCATTAAAATACATTAAAATGCGTTGGAATACGATAAAATGCGTTAAAAATGCATTAAAATCCATTAAAATGCGTTGAAATACGATAAAATGCGTTAAGAATGCATTAAAATCCATTAAAATGCGTTGAAATACGATAAAATGCGTTAAGAATGCATTAAAATACATTAAAATGCGTTGGAATACAATAAAATGCGTTAAAAATGCATTAAAATACATTAAAATGCGTTGGAATACAATAAAATGCGTTAAAAATGCATTAAAATCCATTAAAATGCGTTGGAATACGATAAAACACGTTAAAAATGCATTAAAATCCATTAAAATGCGTTGAAATACGATAAAATGCGTTAAGAATGCATTAAAATCCATTAAAATGCGTTGAAATACGATAAAATGCGTTAAGAATGCATTAAAATACATTAAAATGCGTTGGAATACGATAAAATGCGTTAAAAATGCATTAAAATCCATTAAAATGCGTTGAAATACGATAAAACACGTTAAAAATGCATTAAAATCCATTAAAATGCGTTGAAATACGATAAAATGCGTTAAGAATGCATTAAAATCCATTAAAATGCGTTGAAATACGATAAAATGCGTTAAGAATGCATTAAAATACATTAAAATGCGTTGGAATACGATAAAATGCGTTAAAAATGCATTAAAATCCATTAAAATGCGTTGAAATACGATAAAACACGTTAAAAATGCATTAAAATCCATTAAAATGCGTTGAAATACGATAAAATGCGTTAAGAATGCATTAAAATCCATTAAAATGCGTTGAAATACGATAAAATGCGTTAAGAATGCATTAAAATACATTAAAATGCGTTGGAATACGATAAAATGCGTTAAAAATGCATTAAAATCCATTAAAATGCGTTGAAATACGATAAAATGCGTTAAGAATGCATTAAAATACATTAAAATGCGTTGGAATACGATAAAATGCGTTAAAAATGCATTAAAATCCATTAAAATGCGTTGAAATACGATAAAATGCGTTAAGAATGCATTAAAATCCATTAAAATGCGTTGAAATACGATAAAATGCGTTAAGAATGCATTAAAATACATTAAAATGCGTTGGAATACAATAAAATGCGTTAAAAATGCATTAAAATACATTAAAATGCGTTGGAATACGATAAAATGCGTTAAAAATGCATTAAAATCCATTAAAATGCGTTGGAATACGATAAAACACGTTAAAAATGCATTAAAATCCATTAAAATGCGTTGAAATACGATAAAATGCGTTAAGAATGCATTAAAATCCATTAAAATGCGTTGAAATACGATAAAATGCGTTAAGAATGCATTAAAATACATTAAAATGCGTTGGAATACGATAAAATGCGTTAAAAATGCATTAAAATCCATTAAAATGTTTCCAACTACCTGGAAATGGAGCACTATTGTCCCGATTCCTAAAACATCCGGATCCATCTCTCTTAATTCCTTGCGTCCTATATCCATTCTTCCATTTTTGTCCAAGTTATTTGAAAAAATGATCTTTCGTCAATTGGTGGAGTACATAGAAAGCATTAACATGTTATCTGCCTTTCAAACGGGATATAGACCCTTCCACAGTACTGCGACTACGCTTCTCCACATCTCTGATGTTGTCCTGCATGCCTTTGATGAGTCAGAACTAGCTGTCTTGGTCTCGTTAGACTTTTCCAAGGCTTTTGACACAGTCGATCATAGACTCCTAGTGGCAAAACTCAAGAACATCGGAGTTAAAGGGTCAACCCTGGAGTTATTCGCTTCCTATTTGTCGAACAGATTGCAAAGAGTCTTTCAGGCAGTTCCCTCGCCTGCTTTCTCGGGTTATCGCAGTGTCACTCGAGGAGTACCTCAAGGGTCGGTACTTGGCCCTTTGCTATTTAATATCTATGTAGCTGATCTTCTTGACAGTATCACTTTTTGCCACGGGTATATGTATGCTGATGATACTCAGCTAGTGCGTTCGTTCAAATCTGCGGAAGTTGATCGTGTTTGCTCCGAAATTACACAGGATCTTGTTTCCATCTCTGAATGGTCCATTAAGCATGGATTAGTGTTGAACCCGCAAAAATCGTGTTACATGCTTATTGGAAATCCTCTATTACTTACATCCATTCCTCGCATTGACATACACATTGGACAACATTCTATACCATACACTTCACCTCTCAAATCGCTTGGAATGCTGCTTGATACCACCTGGCAGTTTTCGGAACACGTATCTAAAATCTGTCAGACTGCGTACTTGCGCTTACGTTTACTGCACCCTTACAGGCACATTCTCACCACTTCCTGTAAGCTCCATCTTACACGGACTCTTGTGTTGCCTATACTGGACTACGCAGACATAGTGTATGCACCATGTATTTCTGGAGCTTCTCAGAGACGTATTGAGTCAGTATATAATGCCTGTCTTCGTTTCTCATATAATCTTCGAAAGCATGATCATATATCAGAAGCTCGTCGTAGGTCTGGATGGCTCACACCCAATCAACGCTGGGTATTACACTTATGCTGTATTACTCATAAAACCTTATTGCATGGTGCTCCGCTATATCTGCGATCACTTCTTAATACCTATCAAGACATTAATCCTACCTCCAATATCTCGACTCGCTTTCGCCGAATCCTTGTCATCCCTCATCATCGCACTACCAAATTCAAATCCTCCTTTTCCTACTCAGCTCCGCATTACTACAACTCACTTCCAAGTAGCATCCGTTCTCTTACCTCCCTTTCATCTTTCAAATTGGCGGTCGCGAAATACATTGGGACTTGTGGCCCATTATAAAGGTATTCTATTTACAGTACTAGGCATTAGGCATTTAGGTATTATTTTATATGATAGTTCTTACATGATAGGTTATTATATTATGGTTATATTATACATTATATTATAGTTAGGTATTATATTATAGTTAGGTTAGGTTGTAAAACAGTGTAAAACGCTGAACCTCGCCATTTATGTCTACTAATTGTTATGTACCTGATTATGTACTGACAGACTTGTTTTGTACCTGATAGACATAATAAAGATTATTATTATTATTATTATTATTATTAAAATGCGTTGAAATACGATAAAACACGTTAAAAATGCATTAAAATCCATTAAAATGCGTTGAAATACGATAAAATGCGTTAAGAATGCATTAAAATCCATTAAAATGCGTTGAAATACGATAAAATGCGTTAAGAATGCATTAAAATACATTAAAATGCGTTGGAATACGATAAAATGCGTTAAAAATGCATTAAAATCCATTAAAATGCGTTGAAATACGATAAAACACGTTAAAAATGCATTAAAATCCATTAAAATGCGTTGAAATACGATAAAATGCGTTAAGAATGCATTAAAATCCATTAAAATGCGTTGAAATACGATAAAATGCGTTAAGAATGCATTAAAATACATTAAAATGCGTTGGAATACGATAAAATGCGTTAAAAATGCATTAAAATCCATTAAAATGCGTTGAAATACGATAAAATGCGTTAAGAATGCATTAAAATCCATTAAAATGCGTTGAAATACGATAAAATGCGTTAAGAATGCATTAAAATACATTAAAATGCGTTGGAATACAATAAAATGCGTTAAAAATGCATTAAAATACATTAAAATGCGTTGGAATACAATAAAATGCGTTAAAAATGCATTAAAATCCATTAAAATGCGTTGGAATACGATAAAACACGTTAAAAATGCATTAAAATCCATTAAAATGCGTTGAAATACGATAAAATGCGTTAAGAATGCATTAAAATCCATTAAAATGCGTTGAAATACGATAAAATGCGTTAAGAATGCATTAAAATACATTAAAATGCGTTGGAATACGATAAAATGCGTTAAAAATGCATTAAAATCCATTAAAATGCGTTGAAATACGATAAAACACGTTAAAAATGCATTAAAATCCATTAAAATGCGTTGAAATACGATAAAATGCGTTAAGAATGCATTAAAATCCATTAAAATGCGTTGAAATACGATAAAATGCGTTAAGAATGCATTAAAATACATTAAAATGCGTTGGAATACGATAAAATGCGTTAAAAATGCATTAAAATCCATTAAAATGCGTTGAAATACGATAAAACACGTTAAAAATGCATTAAAATCCATTAAAATGCGTTGAAATACGATAAAATGCGTTAAGAATGCATTAAAATCCATTAAAATGCGTTGAAATACGATAAAATGCGTTAAGAATGCATTAAAATACATTAAAATGCGTTGGAATACGATAAAATGCGTTAAAAATGCATTAAAATCCATTAAAATGCGTTGAAATACGATAAAATGCGTTAAGAATGCATTAAAATCCATTAAAATGCGTTGAAATACGATAAAATACGATAAAATACGTTAAAAAATAAAATACGTTAAAAAAAAAAAAATTTTTACGTTACTGTACTTTTCTTGATTCTTTAAACTATTATTTTATACTGTAAAGGTGCTTACCGTAAATAAATAGTAATAAAAATGACCGAAAAATGACCGAAAAATGACCGAAAAATGACCGAAAAATGACCGAAAAATGACCGAAAAATGACCGAAAAATGACCGAAAAATGACCGAAAAATGACCGAAAAATGACCGAAAAATGACCGAAAAATGACCGAAAAATGACCGAAAAATGACCGAAAAATGACCGAAAAATGACCGAAAAATGACCGAAAAATGACCGAAAAATGACCGAAAAATGACCGAAAAATGACCGAAAAATGACCGAAAAATGACCGAAAAATGACCGAAAAATGACCGAAAAATGACCGAAAAATGACCGAAAAATGACCGAAAAATGACCGAAAAATGACCGAAAAATGACCGAAAAATGACCGAAAAATGACCGAAAAATGACCGAAAAATGACCGAAAAATGACCGAAAAATGACCGAAAAATGACCGAAAAATGACCGAAAAATGACCGAAAAATGACCGAAAAATGACCGAAAAATGACCGAAAAATGACCGAAAAATGACCGAAAAATGACCGAAAAATGACCGAAAAATGACCGAAAAATGACCGAAAAATGACCGAAAAATGACCGAAAAATGACCGAAAAATGACCGAAAAATGACCGAAAAATGACCGAAAAATGACCGAAAAATGACCGAAAAATGACCGAAAAATGACCGAAAAATGACCGAAAAATGACCGAAAAATGACCGAAAAATGACCGAAAAATGACCGAAAAATGACCGAAAAATGACCGAAAAATGACCGAAAAATGACCGAAAAATGACCGAAAAATGACCGAAAAATGACCGAAAAATGACCGAAAAATGACCGAAAAATGACCGAAAAATGACCGAAAAATGACCGAAAAATGACCGAAAAATGACCGAAAAATGACCGAAAAATGACCGAAAAATGACCGAAAAATGACCGAAAAATGACCGAAAAATGACCGAAAAATGACCGAAAAATGACCGAAAAATGACCGAAAAATGACCGAAAAATGACCGAAAAATGACCGAAAAATGACCGAAAAATGACCGAAAAATGACCGAAAAATGACCGAAAAATGACCGAAAAATGACCGAAAAATGACCGAAAAATGACCGAAAAATGACCGAAAAATGACCGAAAAATGACCGAAAAATGACCGAAAAATGACCGAAAAATGACCGAAAAATGACCGAAAAATGACCGAAAAATGACCGAAAAATGACCGAAAAATGACCGAAAAATGACCGAAAAATGACCGAAAAATGACCGAAAAATGACCGAAAAATGACCGAAAAATGACCGAAAAATGACCGAAAAATGACCGAAAAATGACCGAAAAATGACCGAAAAATGACCGAAAAATGACCGAAAAATGACCGAAAAATGACCGAAAAATGACCGAAAAATGACCGAAAAATGACCGAAAAATGACCGAAAAATGACCGAAAAATGACCGAAAAATGACCGAAAAATGACCGAAAAATGACCGAAAAATGACCGAAAAATGACCGAAAAATGACCGAAAAATGACCGAAAAATGACCGAAAAATGACCGAAAAATGACCGAAAAATGACCGAAAAATGACCGAAAAATGACCGAAAAATGACCGAAAAATGACCGAAAAATGACCGAAAAATGACCGAAAAATGACCGAAAAATGACCGAAAAATGACCGAAAAATGACCGAAAAATGACCGAAAAATGACCGAAAAATGACCGAAAAATGACCGAAAAATGACCGAAAAATGACCGAAAAATGACCGAAAAATGACCGAAAAATGACCGAAAAATGACCGAAAAATGACCGAAAAATGACCGAAAAATGACCGAAAAATGACCGAAAAATGACCGAAAAATGACCGAAAAATGACCGAAAAATGACCGAAAAATGACCGAAAAATGACCGAAAAATGACCGAAAAATGACCGAAAAATGACCGAAAAATGACCGAAAAATGACCGAAAAATGACCGAAAAATGACCGAAAAATGACCGAAAAATGACCGAAAAATGACCGAAAAATGACCGAAAAATGACCGAAAAATGACCGAAAAATGACCGAAAAATGACTTTAGAGAATTTACTATTCTAATTTATTCTAATATATCTATTATCTATCTTTATTCTATGTAATATGATTGATCTATTTTTGGGTAGCAATTTGACGCAATACTTCTGCCTTGAACTTATGGGTTGGATTATCGAAAAAGTTTAGCATTTCGATCGAGTTTGCAATCGTACATAATCTGTGCAACGCTAATGCTATTAAGCGCGTGTGTACATTATACGCGGCTGTAAAAATCTTTAAAATTTAGTTTTAATTCCTGCCATGCGCAGCGTTCACATCTTATACTGCGCCCGGACGATAACGTCGAGCGTGACACGAAAATGGTAATGGGGCTCTAGAGCCCCACAATGAGGTGACACGAAAATACATTGCATGAGTGGTCTATCCCTATACCTGGTCTGTGGTATGATATACAGGATTTATCAATCTGTTTTTCCACAGCCGGTAATATAAAATACTATATTAAATATCATGAATATTTTATTACTTATGTTCGCATACAACAGTTATATGAAACTAAAGATCACTCAAAGATACCTGGAAGTTATCAAAGGTGAAATAATATTTTTCAAAATTTTTGGTCGTTATAGTGGAATTCTGTTTTATCGATCTGTTTTCCACGGCCGGTAATATATAACACTGTTTTACCATTATAAGTAAAAGCGAAAGCTGTAACTTGAGCAATACATGGCATTTCAGATTTCTAGGAAAATGTGTTAAAGAAGATTACTCTTTTCTTTGCCGCCAAATCTATCTGCGAATGAATTTTTGGCTGAAATTTATAGTGGGACTGATACTGTTTTTTAATAAAGAGCGTTAAGTTGCATTAATAATGCATTAAGATGCGTTAAAATGCGTTAGGAATGCTTTATGGTGTGTCAAAATGTGTTAAAATACGTTAAGAATGCTTCAGGAAGAGTTACATTGCATTAATGATGCATTACGATGCGTTAAAATACGTTAGAAATTTATTAAAACACGTTAAAATGCATTAAAATGCGTTGAAATGCGTTTAAATACGTTAAAATTTGTCACGGGTATACTAAAATGCGTTAAAATCCATTAACATCCGTTAAGGATGCCTTATGATACGCAAAAATATGTTAAAAGGAGTCAATAATGCGTTATAGCGCGTGTAAATACATCACGGTACATCAAATGCCCTAAAATAAGTTAAAATCAACTTTTATTTAGTGCAATATGTGGTTAGACAGTTTTCAATAATGCCAGTTAATATGTAGTCAAACAGTTTTCAGTAGTATTAATCAACGTACGATCAGAAACTTTTCAGTAGTACAGTTCAACGTGCGGTCAGAAACTCCTCAGTAGTACAGGTCAACGTGCAGTCAGACACTCGGCAGTAGTGCGGGTCAACGTGCAGTCAGACACTCAGCGTTAACGCGGGGCAGCAACGTGCGGTCAGACATTAGGCAGTAGTGCAGATCAGTGTGTGGTTATCGAGTTTTTAGTAATATGAGTCGGTATGTAGTCACACATTTTTCAGAGAATTTTCAGAAATTTAATACTTGAGTATTTTTCCAATTTTAAGAATGCTTTACAGTGAGCGAAAACAATGTAAAATGCGGCAAAATACGTTAAGATACGTTGGAAATGCTTTAAAATGCGTTTAAATGCTTTAAAAACAAAATCTGAAATTTAATTGCTTGGCATACTACGTATTGATTCTTAATTAATAGAATATAAATCGAATGGCAATATTGCATTGTCCATGAATTTCGATAACCCTTACACTTCGCGTGGAATAATAAGCTATTCGAAGATTGTACGTAGATACTCGAAGGTCTTTCCAGCGAGTAAATTTAGAAAAATTGCATATCTGAAACCCTGACATCCAACAATAACGAAGATCGGGTTATCGCGAGGACTATAAATGCTTTCCGTAATTATAATCGATGACAGAAATCATTGTATCTCTGACAAGGAAACAGTCTCAAGTTCTGTGAGTAATCCATTTTACCATAAATTATTGGTAAATTCATATAACCGACTTACGGTGAATTTATCCTTGACGTTTTTTGAATATATACTGAACGGAAAGGAAGTGATCGTACTGTTTTGTTGGATATAGGACATGAGGGATTTGGCGTTGTCGTTTCTCATGCTGGAGATCTTGGTGGGGATAGTACGAGGACAGGAAATGTACTCGTCCTCGCAAGCTGGAAGAGTGTCGTTTCCCTTGAGGAACGTGATGCACACGATCGACCTTGGCACGGGAGAGCCGAGTGATTTGTACGTACCAACGGGAAGATGCGAGGACGTGAGCGACGGCAGAATCGTCCTTATTCTGCCTGGAGTAGGTTTGCGAAAACTTTACCCGGGAATCATCGAAAGCCTTCACGTGAGCTGCCTGAGTCTGCCTCGAAATATCATCGACAATGTCGAGGTCGGTACTTTCGATCGACTTCCGAGCTTAATGTTCCTCGACCTGTCGCGCAATCGAATACCCTTCTGCGATCTTCTGACCTTCGGGGGTCATCAGGCCCTGAGGACCCTCATCCTCGACGAGAACGAACCCCCGGGACTGGGTCAAAGTCGTGCCATTGCTCGCGCGGACGTCTTCCTCCGACTGGAACATCTTTACCTGCGGAAAAATGCCCTGGCTAGTCTGGACTTCTCACTCCGCAGGTCCTTCCCCTGCCTCACGCATCTCTATCTCTCGGACAACCGTGTGGTTTCGGAAAATTTCGTTCGGGACGTGCCGACGACGTTGACCCATCTGCACCTCGAGAGAAACCAAATTCGTCGTTTCAGTGGCGAGATCTTGAGGAACCTTCGTGCCCTGTTCTTGGACGACAATGAAATCGCTTCGATTTGCTACGGTTATTGCGTTTCTGGATCATCCTTGAACCTTCAGACCGCTTGGGGCCTGCGTGTGCTGTCCTTGTCGAAGAACAATATTGTCAGCATCGATAGGGACGCTTTCAGGGACACTTGTAATTTAACGACCTTGAATCTGTCTGACAACATGATCGAAATCATCGAACCGGCAACTTTCGACAGTTTGGTTTCCCTGCAGGAGCTCTCGCTGAAGAACAACAAATTGAGGACTGTACCCGACGTGAATCGATTGACTCTCCTGACGAGTCTCTCCTTGAGCCACAACGAGATCGAAATCGTTACATCCGGGGCGCTGTGTTACCTATCGTCGCTCAAGTGGCTTTCGTTGGGCGGCAACAAGATAAGGAGGATCGAAGTCGGTGCTCTGAGGGATCTCAGCGTCTTGGAAGAGCTGGATCTCTCCGATAACAGACTGGATAGGCTGACACGCGGCTGGTTGACTCCTCAGCTGAATCTTCGGCGGCTCAACGTCAGGGGTAATCGCTTCACTTGCCTCGAGCATCTGCATATCGACGATGCCCCCCTCTTGACGTCTATCTACATGCAAAATAACTTCGTTAAGCACATCGCCGTGCGTGACTTCGTCGGCATGGGCCCCGACGTCGTCGTCTACTTGGAGAACGAGTGCAAAACGACCGGCAATCCCTGCTACGACAGGTGCGATGAAGAGCGGAGAAACGCCAGGGTAATCTCCCCCCAACGGTGGTAATTAATCGTGAGTTATGACACGACTCGAGCACCGATGGAAGAAGATTAATTGAACGTTCTTCGCACGATTTACTTGCACTCCCTTCAACGACCCAGTCTACCTTCCGCTCGGTAATCATCCTTCTTTCACAGGTCAATACTTCCGCCTACAAAAACTATATTGTCTATATATCATGTCTTGTTTAATTATTTATAAATGCGTAAGAAAACGACTCAACAAGAAATACACACAAGTAGACATCATTCTCTCTTAGGGGACATATCAGGGTAGATAAAAAATCCAAAAGTGATTACACATACCAGATTTATGTACATACAAAAAATACAATAATATAGAAAAATTAAAGGAGAAATTCAATGATTTCACCAATAGTTTGTTACTATAACTGCGACCAGTTAATTTTCATTCCTGGTTTCCACAATCCTAAGAATTTTATCTTCGTTTCAGCGAAAAAAAAGGAATGTCTCCCACTTAGGGGGGTCGTCCCGGGGTTGATAGGGCATCAACGACGACCTTCCTGTCCGTGCCTATCCGTCTCACGTCCGCCGAAGGACTTACAGAGGGGGCAGAAAGCAGACGTGGCCCTGTGTTTACTTTGTAAAGTGACGTTCCTACGCGTTATCGAAGTGCAACGCCTTCCTCGGCAAGGTTTTCCCTCGTCACAAGAGCGAGGGGAAGGAGTAATAAAGGAAAAGAATGACAGTGAAGGATGTCGCCTTATGAAATGGATCTTTAGCCATTTTGAAAAATTAAGTCATGAGAATTCGCAAGTAAAGATCTATGTACATTGTAGCGCTTTGTTTTATCGAGGATTAAACGAAAAACGTAGGAAAAAAGGTTGGAATTCAGAACAGGGAAGACGAGTGGGTGGGCTGTGAAAACGTGAATTTCCGCATGAATGATTCCGCAGCGCGTAGCGGATCGTGTGTGAGGTGTAAAGTTCGCAGAGTACCCCTGGGCCTTCACCCCCTCCTGTTCGTCTAGGCGAGTCTAGGCCGCGGCGAAGCCTAGACGCTAGAAGATCCGGGTGGGAGACTCCCTTCTAGCCGGGGTGCCGTTACGTGGAGGAAAAGGGTGGAAACGGGACGCATGCGCTCCGTTTCCCCGTCGGCCTGCCAGGGAATTTCGCGCGCGCGCGCCGGTGAGAGGGAGAGGGGAAGGGAAGCGTCGTTGGTGGGAGGAAGAGGAAGGCACTGACGACGAGGACGGGCAGTGTTGCCGAGGTTGAAGGGAGGAGAAGCTCGCAAGCTCGAGCCAAGTGGACAGAGAAGGATCTGCGAGCTTACGTGTCTAGCGTTCAGTGGGAGAGAGACAGGAATAGGTCGAGGGATAGACGAGGAGAGGGAGAAGCCACTGAGAGACGGCTTTACATGCCCCCCTCTCTCTCTCTCTCCGTGTGCCTCTGTGTCTCCGTTTAGACGGGCAGTCGTCTCGCTCCAACACCGGCGGCGGGATCTCTCCCTCGGCTTTTCAGTGTTCGCTCGAACGCGGCTTCGCACGGTTCTCTCCTCCCCGTGAGTGTGTGTGTGTGTGCGCCGGTGGTGAAGGTCTTCGCGATGGGAGCTCTCCGGCGCTCTGGTATCGCCGAGTCGCCCCGGTAGCCGGTCTTCACCGATGCACTTACCAGAGAGAGAAAGAGAGAGAGAGGGAGAGAGCGAGAGGATTCAACGGGGGATGCGAGTTCCTCCACGACCCGTCGTTTAGAGGAACAGTGACGGAGGGCTGAGAAAGGGCGGCAGGGAGGAAGATAACGACGGTCGTTCGGCGTTTCCGCTCGGCAATCGCGCGAAACAAAGGCTCGAGTGTCCGCGGGTAAAAGGGCTAGGAAGGAAGCTTTCGGGAACCGGTCAATGGACGAACGCCCCCCTCGGAGGACATTCCCTCCAAGACGCGGCAGTATCGCGAGCCAAGGAAAATACGTTACGCGCGTCAGGGACCTCGAAGGGAGCTGGCAAAGCACGCAGATCCGCCCGCGAAGTGCATTTCCCCCGACACCGGGCTACCGCTCTCCCTCTTCCCCCACGAAAACTAAAGTGTACATCCGGTAAGTCCTGTTTACCTCGAGGAGGAAACACGAAAACTGCTCGCGTTTGAAGTGATCGACAACGTAGTTATTTTTCCAAAGTGCCGCGAATAGGAAGGAGGTCGATTTGCGGCTTGGACCATTATTCCCGCTGTAAAATTCAAATGAGAATTCGTGGCCGGTTCAGGGGAGGAACCGTGAGGGATTTGACGAGCGGTTGGACGTGCGTTTAAAACAGTTTCTGCCGTGACACACCATGTGCGAGTCATCGCTGACGTAATTCCCAGCGACCGGAGGCTGCGGTAATAGAGGAGAATTGCGGAGGTCGAGTAATCGGTGAAATTTCTCTGCGGTTCGTCGGCAGAGCACAGAGGGGAATCGTTGTCGGCGATTAAGAATGTCGGGGAATTATACGGCACGATGCGAACCGGGCCTTGTGGTTCCGCTTTGGCGACCGGAAGAGGACCTCACTCTCTTCGACATCGTATTCCGGGGCTTGGTGTACTTCCTGCTGCTGTTGTACCTCTTCATTGGCGTGTCGATCATCAGCGACCGCTTCATGGCCGCGATCGAGGTGATCACGTCCAAGGAGAAGGAACTGGTGGTTCGTCGACAGGGTCGGGAACCGCAGATCGTCATCGTCCGAGTCTGGAACGAAACCGTAGCGAACCTCACTCTGATGGCCCTTGGCAGCAGCGCACCGGAGATCCTCTTGTCGATCATCGAGATCTGGGCGAAGAATTTCCAGGCCGGGGAATTGGGTCCCGGGACGATTGTCGGCTCGGCCGCTTATAATCTCTTCGTCATAATAGCCCTTTGCGTGTTCGTCATTCCCAAGGGAGAGACCAGGAAGATCAAGCACTTGAGGGTCTTCTTCGTCACGGCCACTTGGAGTATCTTCGCCTACGTCTGGCTCTATCTTATCCTCGCAGTTTCCAGCCCGGGTGTCCTCGAAGTCTGGGAGGGGATTCTCACGTTTTCCTTCTTCCCCGCGACCGTGCTGACGGCCTACGTGGCCGATCGTAGGTTGCTCATCTACAAATACCTGCACAAGGGTTACCGCATGAACAAGAGGGGAGTCATCGTTCAGGCCGAGGCAGGTGACTCCGACGGCGGAGTCGAGCTGGAAATTAAACCTCAGCAAGACGGTTTTGGAATGGTCGATCGTCTGGCCGATGCGGATACTCCGGAGGCGCGAGAATTCGAACAAGCTCGACGAGAGTACATCAACACCCTGCGGGAACTGCGGAAAAAGTACCCGACGTTGCCCCTCGAGCAGCTGGAGGTGATGGCCCACGAGGAGGTCCTCGGCAGGGGACCCAAGAGCAGAGCCTTCTACAGGGTTCAGGCTACGAGGAAGATGGTAGGCGCGGGAAACCTTAGCCGCAAGATCAGCGAACGGGCCCAGAGCGATTTGAGCGAAATCAAGGCCGAACTGCAGCGGGCAGAGGCCGAGAGCATCGACATCGAGAACGTCAATGCCACCAGAGTGTTCTTCGAGCCGGGCCATTACACCGTCATGGAAAACGTCGGTACCTTCGAGGTAGGAGTAACAAGGACAGGTGGGGATCTCAATCGAGCCTGCACTGTCGACTATTGCACCGAAGACGGATCCGCGGAAGCTGGCTCAGATTACATCTCGGCCAAAGGAACTCTCACCTTCGAACCAGGAGAAACAAGGAAAACTATACAACTGTCCGTCATCGATGACGATCTCTTCGAGGAAGATGAACACTTCTATGTCAGGTGAGAAGTATTCTCAAGACGTAAATATAAACATTCGTCATGAATTTCTGTGAAGAAATATTTCCACTCGTTGATCATCAGGCTGAATTATTACTTGAGTACCGTTTTCCTGGGATTCGCTCTTGGTGATGAGATTCATTGTCGGGAAGTTGGGCGAAAGTAAGGAAAAGTGATTGTCAAAATGTGCTCTCGGCACAAAGCTCTGTATAAGTGCTGGACGTTGGGATTAAGCCGGGGCAAAATTGTCGTTTCTCGAAGGATCCTGTGACAGTGTCACATCTGCGGGTACCCGAGGACCAAAAGCTCAGCGAAATCCTTTGCTCCTTGCTCGTTTTCCAGGGGAAAAGTTGCTCGGCCGTCGAGGAAAGCGCGATAGCCCGATTCGCTGGGTGATTTTCAAAGGACCGTATACCTTTTGTCTCCGACTCGGCTGGTGCTTCCCTTCCTTCGCACTTACGCGCATTGTTTCGCACTTTCGCGGTAGGGTATTTTCGTGAGGTCCATTTCACGAGAAAAGACCCACGACTGAACCCAAGTAATCTCCCCTGGCAAATACGCGCCAAGGAATATTTCGTTGTCGGACCTTGAATAATTAAACGAGAGAATTTTATACCGATAAATCAATAGGCCTTACGAAGGCTCAGAAATAATTTAATACGTATATTTATGAATAGTTGAACGGACTAGGGAAAATAATGACGATCTAAAGTACGAGGATTGCAATTTTGCCGTAAATTTCAATACGAATCTGCGATAGGCCGGCCATTTATTTCGTGCTTCTCGCGCTTTCGTGCCCGCGATAACACGTGAACAATGGGCGAAATTCTTAATACACGGGTTTTCCTGACGATTACCGTAATAACGAATGGCGAGCTAGACGATCGTCGAAGTAGGTCGAGCAGGAAATCATTATCGTTTGCTTTAAGACGCTTCGTGTGCGTGACGTGGCTGGTTAACTGATCGAGAGGCGAATTTTCCGAAACCCCCGTGCGTGCGACCCTCGTTTCCTTCCACGAGTAAAGATTACGCCCGAATAAATTAATCCGGGAAGGTTTCCCGATGAGGAACGAATAAATCGAGACACGATATCACGCTTCTTCCAAACTATTTTTGGAGCCAGTCAATGTTGTCCACGGCCCTACGAGTACCGTTTACAAACAGAAAATTCATATCACATACGTTCGTACAGATGTGTCTAATAAACATCAGATTAAATTGACGAAGATATGAACACAAGTCTCATTTACCGAGGTCTAAGCTTCGGAATTTCCTTGGGAAACGAACTGTTTGATGTTCAAGTCAATTTCCTCTTTGTCTATTAATTCCACTGACAGAATAATTAAAGCGAAATCAAAGTTTGCGTATCTGAGCGAGGAAAAATTGTGCGCCAGGAGGGGTTTGGTTCGGGCGAAAATCTGTCGTGAAAGTTCAAAGGTTTCCCGGAGAAGCTGAAACTTGAAAAAGCTGGAAACTCTCCGTTTCATTGCACCCCTCGGCAAGGGGGAGAGATGTAATATTAAACCGGGACAACAATTATTATTACGTTCTCAAAGTGGTGGATTATGCCTTGGCCGTACAGTCTCGGAGTTTTAATATAATTTATCCGGAAATTCGAGGGACATTCTTCAGCGGCGAGTTTTAAGCGACGTGAAATTAGTTGGGAAATTAGGTGGTGCTTTCATATTAAAAATTCCCCTCGCGGGCTGCGTCCTTTGACGGTTCGGCTAATCCCCAAATCTTTTACTTCAAAGCCCACTGGGTTCGGGGTGTAAAAAGGTTTCTCTGCGGCCAGAAAAGCTTCGTCGCATTGGCAAAGGAAAAATCTTAGCCGTTTATCGAAATTTCGCGAGCCAAAGGAATGCTAATAAAAGCTCGAGGGTGTCTGCTTTCAGTCCTTTCTCCTTTTATCCCCTTTTATCTTATCGTCGCTTAACCTTGATTGTATTCACACTCCGACGATATAAATACACTGGCCTCCCGCTGTAAGTCATTGTGAAAAAATACTCCCTAACACCCGAAGAGAAAGGTCGTAAATAACAGCGGAATACTGTCTAATGAAATTCCAATCTCTAAACTCACTTTACATTCACCGTCCCAGAAATGCCTTCATTTTATCTTTCTCTTGTATTAACTTTCTTTTTATAAACTCCATACTACCTTGACACCTTTAATCTTCAAGCAAAAACTAACTGAAATCTTTAAGAATAGATTCATTCGCAACACTTCGCTTTATTTACAAGTATGTATGTCCTGATCCTCAAAGTTTACATTATCTAGCGAACTGTCGACGTCCCACTTACTGATCTAGGTAATTAGCTGAGTTTGTAAACAAACACGAAGGAGTGTACAAACATGAAACAAGAATAGATTCCAAGCTGGCAATGTAGAGCCCCACGGAAGAATGGAATCTGAAAACACAATTAAAAGCCTTACGAAAAATTCTCACATTCGACATACAATGAATTCTGAATTCCGTGCGAACTAATTATTTACGTAAGGGATTGGGCGTTGCGCGTTGCTCGCTAAATTTGTTGGATATTTGTGTCGGCAGGTTGAGCAACGTTTCGCAGCCGGCGATGTTGGTGTCGCCGAGCTTGGCGACGGTGATGATCCTCGACGACGATCACAGTGGCATATTCGGCTTCCCCGAAAGAGACGTGGAACTAGTGGAAAGTGTTGGACAGTTTCCCCTGCGAGTGGTGAGGTACAGCGGCGCCAGAGGACGGGTCGTCGTTCCTTATCGCACCATCGAGGGAACCGCAAAACCTGGCAAGCAGTATATACACACCGAAGGATCACTCACCTTCGAGGATAATCAGACCGAGTGAGTAATCTTCTTATCCCCTTTATCGTCCCTTCTCACTGGCCATTTCTCGCGTGTTTACGTCAATTTCCCGACTCCCCCCACCTCTCCCGCATTAGCTTCCCATTCGAGATAAGAAGACGACGATAAGAAAGTACCAACAACCTTCGGTTCTTACCAAAATTTATTTCCACGTTTTTCCAATTCCCTGCGTACGATCTGTTCGCGATTGACGAGAATCCTTGTAAATTCTGTTCCAAGGGGATGTGAAAGGCGATAATACATTGAGAAGTGAAAAAAGGACGTATCACAATTCCATTAGCGATGTAATGGAGGGGGTAATATTTCCGAATCAATGAAACGAGGGTTGGAAATCTCCGGTTGTCAGTCTGTCGTGTCTTGAGATGATTCCATGATAAATGGAGAATCTGTTTGACCCAAGGTTACCCGCCTAGCAAGATCTTTAATCGATTTGTGATCGGCAATTACCGCCCTCGCTCCTCGCAATTATGTCGATATTCCCTTAACACATATCTGCAAGGCGAGTATAGAGTCTTCCAACCCCCGGAGAACTCGATGTAGAACTGCGATTACGAGTTTAAACCGAGGGATAATTATTAAGCTGTTCCGCAGAGCAACACAGTTGGGAGTCATGGAAATGCAAATTCAGTGATTATCACTAACGAATCATATCTTTTGAATGTACAATAGAAAAATGTTTTGAACGAAAGTGTAGGCACGGGTTTATCGGTAATATAAATAAATTACGATATAAATACAAAATTTTATGTTTGAATGATAATTAAAGTGCTGTGAGTTTCACCCTTGAAATTTTCAGGATTGTAATTAAGAAGTTATCTATTCGGATTATGCGGTGCTCGTGCCAAAATGAAGCACGTGCATTGGTGAAAATTTATGTTCCCTATCGCGAGTGAAAATTCGTAAGGTGAATAAGGAACACTAACGAGGCCAGAAACGAGATTTACGTAATTGCTCTTCAAAGAACAGACTTGGCTATAGGACTATAGAGCCGAAATTACCTATTTGCATCTACAACTACTACGATGATCCGTCCGAACAACGGAATAGTTATACTTGACGCACTCACAGCTTACTTACTCGAGATTGCCAAGTAAAATTGGCTCGTGGTTAGTAACCTGCCAATTATATACCGCTCGGAATTTACCAGCCTCGAATAAACGTACCAAACGTAACGACTCGCTGCAACCAGAGGAAAATATCTTAAAGTAACGACGAAACAAAGAATTGCAAACACCCGTGTTAAGTACTGGACGCGAAGAAACTGAGAAATCGAACTCACAAATGAGGTGTGCGAGGGAATTCAAGTAAAGTACAGATACACGTGAATACGATGAACTTGTTTGCGATGCAAGGGCAAGTATCGTTAATCCGCGATAAATAACAACAATGGAAAACGTGTATTCGGCGCTGAAATGGTGGGATATTTCATGAGGCGGGGATTAAGAGTGACCCGAGGGGCGTTTGTGTTGGCGAAGAATTATCCGGGGAAACTGAGAATCGAGGTCGAACACGGCCGATAATGGAGGCTCTGTGCTCGTGAAATCGGCCCACGCACCGTCTACGTGCGATTTTACCTTTACGGCCGCACTTACTCGGGATTACCCCTCGTTCTTTTCCCCCCGGCCTCTTTTCACTTCTTCCCAACGTCTCCCGCGGCGCGTTTTCAGTGCTTTAAAGCCAGCCGGAACGACAATTAGAGCGGGGAAACGAGGTCCTTAATAAACGACAAGTGCCGAAAAAAAAGGCCAAGGTATCCTTGAAAGCATTTGTTTAATAACTCACTTGACACAGCCGGCTCTCAAAAGTATTAGCTTTGTTTCTGCCGAAGAATATGATTCATATGGCGGTGACCCAGAAATTCGTATGTGTTATTACCGGGGTCCAGGAAATGTTTTCCAGTATAGAATTACACCCGCGGTAAGTCATGTCTGTTATCAGATTTCCGATAGAGCTGTGTCCATTGAAAGGTCAACGAGGCTTAAAGATCCTACATGAGGATGGATAGTGTGGGGGCGGGGGGCGGGGGAATTCTCGACGAGTCAACGAATGGGAAGAATAATGTGTCTGTAGATGGGTCGCGATAATACCGTAAATTCACAGATTTCTGTGCCGTCGATCGTGCGACCATATTTTACTCTTTATCTTGGTGTTTGCACGCCTTTTGCCAAAGGCCAGAGCGGATTTCTCTCTTTCCTACCTACATCGAATGCAAAGGGAGACGTTCCGCGCGATCCCCAGCCGTTCGATAAAAAGCTTCGATAGAAACTTAGGCCTTGCCGTTAGAAAGCTTCTCGCAGAATTATCTGGTCAAATTAACGATGCAATCAGAAAAGACGTATGAAAATTGATGAGCCCGATACACTTGCAGAATATTTAAGACCGAGGTAAAATAAGTGTTGAGAACGAGTTCCTTAAGTTTGTGTATACCTCTTGTGCGATGGAAATAATTACTTGGTAAAAGAAAAAGTTGTTTAAGAGTTCTCCGGAGGTAGTAGTTCTCTTCGGTATAATGCCAGGAACTGCTGTCTCGGTACGTTATCGGGTCTATTTATGTCGCCCGGTGCTGGCGGTTGACTGAAAAGTTGGTAAAATTTACGTAACAAGGAAAGTCGTAGGTCGTCGGTGAAAGAGAAGGAAGGGGGGAGGGGTGGGGACGAGGCTAAGGGTAGAGCAAATCGTCGGGGAAAAGTTATCGGACGGATATGGGGCGAAGGGTAAACCGGTCCATCGGGTTCGGGGATATCGCGGACGCATGAAACGGACAGGCCGGGAAAAGCGAACGCAGCTTTCGAGCGGCGATTCAGGCCGGCTTGAGGAGGGGAAGAAACGCACGAGTCGGTAAAGTGGGCCAATAGAGGGGCGGGAAGCCCCGTAGGTGCGCGGCGTTACACGATTCTCCACGTTGCAGTCAGCAAAAGAGGGAGAAAGACGGGGAAAGCGCAGGCAAATAGCGCAGAAAGGCAGAGGCCGAGGGTTACCGTGGGCTTACGATGCCTGGAAGAGAAACTCTCTTAAACTTCTAATGTGATAATTGCTATACTCCACGGTTGGCCTTTTTTCCCGTCCCCCCGGAACCTCGAACGATCCGTCAATTCAATGAAGACCGAATGCAGCATAGGATTAAGAAGAAAGGTTCATTTTTAAACCCCTGTACGAAATGTAGAGAGGTAACTAGAATAACGAGAGTTGATTTTCTCGAGCACGTATAACGTCAGTGGTAAGGGAGTATTTTGCGACGACGAAGGTAGGGGAGTTGGGGATTTCTGGCTGATGATAAACATAATCTCCGGCTTCCATCGAGCGGATCGGCTGGACCGGGAGCTACGGATCTACGTCATTTCCGGGAGATCAGGGAGCTAAGTCGAGTGCCCGGGATTCCAGTGGGCCGAGCGTTAGACCGTCCAAAAAGGGCGGTTCCGCGAGAAATCGAGAAACGCTCGCATCGCCGGTTACGAGACGATTTAAAACCCTTTTCACGGTGCTCTAGGCTGACACGAATCCGCAACCTTTGCCCCGCCGAGAGCCAATACGATGTTATCAGCGCCCCTCCCGAGGATTCCGAGCAGGCAAATTGCAATTCCTGCCAAATCAGGCACGGCTATCTGTTTAAAATCGCTCGATAGTCAAACGAATTGCCGCCGCTCAAATGCTTCTGCCATTCGTTTCTACGTTTCCCGTGTAATCAGAATTTATAGCGTATTTTTCCTAAGGGCGAAAATTAACGTGTAAAAATGTCTCGGTTAGCATAGACTTTAGACAACTGCGATGAGTTTGTCGTTTCGATTGTTTTTCACGACTGTTTTCTAGGCTAGTGTCGTAGGGAAATCCCGTTTTTACATAAAAAAAAAGGAAACCGAATGAAGGACTGCAGGGCGAGAGTCGTTATTAAAGCCGACGGGTTAGCGCGGTGCAATTTTCGAACTCGATGGGAATTAATCAATCGGTCCTCTCCCGTCCGTCCCGTCTCATCTCTCTCTCGTTCTCCCTTGTCTCCGTCTATCCCGTGTCTTCCGGATCGGGGCTTCCCTTTCTATTTCCTGATTGCATTCGGCGAATTTACGAGCGACGCTCTTTCACTGTGCGCCCATAATTTCCCATACTTTCGGCAATGGATTTCCACGTCGAGCGATCCGGACGACGGCGATTCGTCGGCCGCGCGCTAATTAATCGCTCGGTTTTATTGCACGGCCGTGGCGAAAAAAAAATTGCAACGGCCATTAACTCGATGCGAGGCGAAAATTATACCGCGAGAAGGAAATAATCAAGGAAAAGACGGCTATTAAGGACCAAGAAAACTGCGTACTCCCACGACGGCAAGGTAAAATGATTTACTATAAAAAAGGCTAACAAATAATTCGTTTGTTCATCTGAAATTTGACCGTTTCCTCGGTTTCCTAAATGATTACGCGGAATTCGTTTTTCTATAATCTTCGTATCTCGTGACTCGTTAAATCGGCCCTTGAGACTCGAACGTTTTGCGTTTATTTGAAGAACGGCAACGGGTGCTGGGTACTTTTACGTGTATAAAAAGGGGGGGGGAGAGGGAGGAGTCCGGCGCGTAGGTAAAAATGATGTAGAACCATCCGTTTGGAGCGTCAGGTCCGCCGGTTAATCCCGGAATATCTCCTTGCATTTCGTTCCGCGAAAATAACCGCCATAAATCAGAACAACTTTTCCTGGGAATATTCTCGCGGTTATAGCCGCGACTGGCCCGTCCAACAGGCCGGATTCCCAGTCGCGATGAATGAATTAAATCCTTAATCCTGAAATTCAGTGGGTGCGGCAATCGCTATCGGCTCTCGGCGTTGCTCGTTCGCGATAGAGATAAATTTCCATTTCAGACGGAAAATGAGAAATTGCCCATCGGACGGACAGTCACGTGACCTTCCGATCCGACGGTTCAAACTTTCCAGATACGAATTATATTTAAAACGGTTGCGGTGAAAACTTGGCGATCGAGAAAATTCGTTTAATACTCGGGCATGTTTTCGTGAAGGCCTGGAAAATCTGTCCCCTGCTAAAACACTGTCCCTTCGTTGGATGGTGAAACTAGGACAGGAAGCATTTAAGATAAGTGTCTAAAATTAATTTATACGTTGAAGTACCTGTTCTACGTGGTGGCCTCTATTTTTAACCTTCTTTTTTTCACGATAATCTACCGGTCGTTACCTTTTCCCATGCGGGGAGACACGCCCCCCTCCACTTGATCCGTGCACGAGAATAGAAACGCGTGTTGGTGGCCGACGGCAAATTCTATCTGCCCTCGTCGTGCATTAGCAAGTTCACGTGGGGCTAGTGACTTCCGGGATAACGGTGTCCCCTTACGTCCTGTCGACTTTCCGAAATCCGAGAATTCAGCGTGGGCAGCGGTGCTTAGTGTCCCCAGGACTTAATCAATCTCGACGTACATCTTTCAGAGGTTCGGTGGAACCTTTAACCTTTCCCTCATTACTCGCACGTGCTGATCTTAAATCTCGGAACTTATGAAAAAGATTAAAAAGATTCTACAACAAATTCCAGGGCAGTGACGAAAAAATATTCAAATATATTTCGACGGATAAGATTGATGTATAGAGTCAAATAAACCTTAATAACAAGTTTAGGGACCAAAATCCTTTCTGCGGATCAAGTCAATATTTACGATCTTGCTACAGTTTTGTCGTGTTTGTAAAATCCACTTCTTGGGCCTTGTGATTGTCGTGTTGAGAGTCTTGAGGACCCTCGCGCGTGCTTTACAACGCTTTGTACACGTGCTGGAGCACGTGTTCGGAAGGTCGTAAATATAATCGAGGTGTAGGGCCGTCGGAGTAATGAAGCGGGGTGGAAACAATACGAGAGGCTGTCAGCGAGTGTCGTGACTGCTGTTTGCCACGCATGCACCGTTATCCGCGTCATCATCGTCGGACAATTCCTCCGAGAAACCGGGAAATAAGAGGGTAGATAAAAGCGACTCGAATCGTGGAGGGCGAAGGGAAAGTCGAATAAGAAAGGGGGAACAGGATCGACGGGCAGATGAAGAAATTCGATAATCCACGGATAAGAAGCCTAATGATCACTCGGCAAGATGATAATGACATGTTTATCAATTTATCAATTCTCGCATGAATCTGCAGTATTTGCCTCAACGTTAATCAATTTTTCCACCAACACTCGGTTCCTTTTGTCAGGGGATTTTACAATTATCCTGAATGGATCGTGGTAAATTGTACAAATCGTCGAAGGTAAGCTTCTTGCGCGGTGATTAATTGAACCCATGCGTCAAGAATGACGCGATGAAACTGTTGCCGCGAAATGATGGATTAAGGCGATACACGGGGAGGATTTAATGCTATTTTTCTGTATCACGTGCCGTTTAGCAGATGATTTTCCCTCGAACAAGAAGACGTCTCTCGATCGTCAAAAAGAAATACCAACCATAATTGATCGACCATCGAAATAGAAGGAAATATTCTTAATGCATATTTCCATTTACGGTAAACGAGTAAAACGATTATCAATGCAAGGAACATAGGGTATTAATAATGATTCTCTCATGAGCTTATCAAGACATGCTCTTTAGGTTTATTAGCCTACGGATGAAAGGCGTTTAACAGGGATCTTTGTTCCGAATGGAACTTGGATCGTTTATGTTCGCTATTGCTCTTAAGGTATCGCGTTAATTGCGTGCCGTGCTGGTAATTATCAGACAATGAGTTATCGCGGTGTGCCGTTTATTAATCTTCGGCGTGAGTGGGCTGACAATCGCCGGCTTAGTGCGCCTCCAAACGAACGCTTCGAAGTGCATCAATGACGCACGTTCGTTAATGTCATTTGTGCGAAGGAAGCCTGATTAATTAGGTAGTTGACGCTCGGGCCTCTATGTGCAGGGAGAATTAATTATCGCACGTACGTAGGACCGAAATAGCGATAAACTCTCGTAGGCGTCCGGCATTGCTCGTACTCTCCGTTCTACGCGTTCTACGTCCAACAGAACGCAGACACTGCCACCTAATGCTCGTTTAATTACAGCAACAACGGGCTAATGTTGATTCCCGATAACCGTGAATTCATACAACGAAAATCGATGTAGTGCCCTAAGCCCTTAATACGGTCAAAGCAAACAGTGGCAATGAAATATTCCCACCGATAATCCACGCCGGGCCATCAAAGAGGATAATTCTACGCTTAGCAAAAGGTTCAAAAGTATTAGAGTCCTTCCCGTGGAAAGTGCAAACACTGAATACCGAACGAGGATTTGTCTATACGTGGAATGGTAGTGCATCGCGAGGATTTATCGAGAAAATTTTCTGGCGATTAAGTACAGCCTGTGGCTCATACGAACCGTGCATTAAGGTCGTCTCTTATGGCAAATTGCATCGGCGCGTAATGCCGATATTACAGCCGTATGAACGATGATTGGGATGCATGTTGCGAATTTGGATTATACGGATATGCCTGGGCGTCATATTCCTGCTCTGTGTTTCTCGCATAGACACAAATCGCCCGATATTAATAGCTAAACACAGGGAAATTATTGTATTTCATTTTCTACATCAGCCAATGACATCAGGGAGAATAAGAAATACGTATTTAAGGAAAACAAATTTCATGTACATATAATGTCATTTTGTTCCAAAGACTTTGTATCCTTATCCTTGGAAAATCCGAAGGATCGGTCGCCCCGATATCCGGCTTTGCCGCGCACAAATTTCCCGCTCGTCTCAACGATTTTCGGCAAAACCGGGCAATCTGTATTTCTCATAGCAGCTCTCCTCGTGACCCGCAGTTGTAAAATCGTGCGCGAGCAGAACCTGGCAAATTGACGATTCTTTTCCGATGTTCGAACTAAACACGCGTAATTTCCACGCTGACCCGGAGAGATTCAGGATTTTCCATTTACTTTATCGTCTCGAGCTCGATGATCTGATCGAAAGTCACCCCTCGGCGTCGACCCCAACGATCGCTAGTTTTTTTCGACCTACTCGAATTGGGAATTGGAAAGAAACCCTCAGTAGAAACACCCCCAGCAAATTACCCAACCGTTTATCATTCCTTTTCTACGAAACACCGGGGTAGTGTAATTCCTTGCGACTCTTATATCGCTCTCGCGTGTCATTGGTGATTTGTGGGCCGTTTATCACCGCTACTTTTCCGGTTTAGCATAATCGCGGGGCGATCTGATAATTTCCCGGAGATAAGAAATTGAGTTATCTTTCGCGATAAAAGATAATTCGTTTCCCATGGAACCCTATTCGTCCGGTCAACTACTTACACAGTCTTTTATAATCTTCAACATTCTCGGAAATAATTACGGGAATAACGAAGATCCGTTTAATGAAAACTTAATATCGAGGAGTTTTCTTTAAGTGGACATGGAAAATTCCGATAAATTTGTCTTGTCGCCTGGGATCGTAATTTTTTTGCCACTCACCCCTAGGCTCAATTTCCAACTTTACCCTCCATTAATAAAATAAAAAAATGGCCGTTCTTTCGGGGGATTTATGCCGAGGGTGATTCTTAATCGATTATGCGGGATCTATGCTCTTCGCGAATCTCCGTGAAATCCGTTCTTAGCAAGAAAGATTACCCGCAGGGGACGATTCCCGAGGAAAAATGGTGTTCGTAGCGCGGCAAGCTGATAACGTGCAAAAAAGAACGAGGAAAACGTTATTTACGTCAATTCCGAGTATCACAAAATAGCATTGTTAAAAGTTGAGCAGCGAATTGAACAGACCAACTCGTTGTAAAGTGTACGAGAATGAAAACTGAATGGTGCATCGGACGAGGCGGTGGAATTTCTGTAGGTATTTTATTAAACGAACATTCGCGAAAGTCTGGTCAATATCGATTCCATTGAAATTACGCTACGGAGCAGCAGAAAGTAGACAGGTGAATGCGTCGTACCGAGAGGGAAAGTCAGCCGCGATGGGGGTGGAAAGTAAAAGGGTGCGCAGTGATTAACGCGAAAAGGGAAAAAAGAACGGGGCAAGTGAAAGAAGTGGTTTGAGCACTGGCACTGACGTCAATCGACGTGCGAAATTTGCGGAAAATGTCAAACACATGTCACGTCATGTAGTTATACCGATAAGGTCAAACAGATAATGTCACTGAGACATGACGGTACAAGTGCAGGGTAATTGCAGTAAAGTGCAAGTGCATCATTCTCGAGTGAATATCGTAAAAATTTCCCTTAACTCACCTCCGTCGTTTTATTTCCTGAAGACCGGTGCGATATAATAAAAGGAACGATGAAATTTCAGCTCCGCTGGATAATGAAAGTGAATATGAAGGCTCGCTAAGGGTGGTTTTTTTATCGCTCGTAAATCTCTGACATTATTGTTCACGGAATCGGAAATGTGCCTGTAAAACTATCGGGTTTGAGAGCTTAACTACGTATTTGACGAGACGAAGGAATTGCGGGAAGATTGTTTTTATTTACTCGGTATTTTCGCCGAAAGGGACGATCCAGTAACAAAGTTAGAAGTCATTTCATTATTCATGACGAGGCTAACACGCGGATAGAATTAAAGCGCGTGAAAAATAACGTGTGTCCTCATGAATAAGGAGAGACTGCGAAAAGTACCTTACTTTAATCATGATGAAAGTGCTCCTAGCCGGGAGAGTTTCTCAAGTCACTGTATTCAAAGTGCCTTTATACCATACTGACTGAGGATCAACAAATTATACATTAAACTACAGAAGAAAACCTATAAAGATAATTATACGAGCATAGATTATGATTCAACTACAGTTACAGTTTTTATAGATATTTCAAACTCGCAGTTGAAGCATGACTATGACCCAGCAACAGTATCTTCTATAATCTCGTTGTAAATCGTGTAATTTTCTTGAATACATTCCCGGTTCCTTCTGCCTTAGGTAACCGCGAATTTATGCCGACAGCCGTAAGAATGGGCACGCCTTGAGCAATCTTTCATGCGGTTTACCCGTTTCAAGTACACATTTTAAGGATTCTCCGGACAAAAGGAATAAAGCACGTTGGGAGATATATTAATGCGGACGGCGAAACGAGCGTCTGCACGGCGTGGCAACGTGTCCGGAGATATAGACTTCCTCTAGTTTCTTTTCGTACGGATAATCCGAGGATTTACCTGGCGGATCAGTCGGCTCGTAACACGCTGCCGGCTACGTACAGCCCTGTTCCCCGAAATCCTAAGAGGGGAAAATGCATTCGTGAGATCTCCCCCAAGAAACGTGTTTTATATTCCCCGTGCACGTTTCCATTCTTCCGCGCATGAGGAAAAGCCAGTCGCAGGTGTATGCATTTTTCTGCACGTCTGCAACGATATGCCAGTCGGCGAAAAATCCACCAACCGTGCTGCACCAAGCTACAAAACGTTCTGTTGTCGTACGTAGAAATTTTTCTCGCGTTTGCCTTACAACAATAGTCACGAGCTAATGAAATGTTTTATTAACTAATTACGTGGGTTGCATACTTTAATTTTGGAACAATTTAGGTTGTAGAATAGGACGTAGAATTTCGTACATAAGTTTATAAAAAGCAGAGCATACCACGTAAGCTTTGTGGACTTAAATTTGCTACGTTATTTGTTATTCCCCACTGTTAGATTTATGACTGCGAACGGTTAAATATGCAGATCAGTATGTACAAAAGGCAAACAAAGCATTCTATATTTTTAATTCACATCCCTCCAGCGGTAACTTTACACTGCCCAGTGATTTTTAGGCTTGTAAATTTTGAAGCAAAAGGTCTTATCTAAACAAACCGAATACATCGAATTTTTTATTCCACATTACATCACGAGTTTACGGTACGCCGTTTTCTTCGGTGCTTCTTCCTTCATGTTTATTGCCAAATAAACATGCATTTCCCGGCGGGTCGCATTTCCGTTTGCATACGTTGCAGGTAGTGGAAAATAAAGAACATCTCGCAACGCATAAATGGACCCGACTGCCGTGCTCATATCCCATTTCATTTCCACCCGATACAGCGCCGACATTATTTAGGTACAAACCTACGCCAGATAAAGGCAAATCTATCGCACCGTTCTATTTTATCCTGCTTCACTTGTATGACTCGGAGATAGGTCCTTCTTTATTCTCGTGTATTTGCAACGGGGCCTTCGATATCCCTGGCTGGAATGAATAGTAAAACGTCAGGCTTATCCAAGAGTCCGTGCCCCGCGGAAAATCCCGGCGGGAGATACTGAAAGGGGCGCAGTGGAAACGGGGGGAGAGGGGGGGGGGGGGGGCTGGTTGGCTCCTTAAGCCGACTGCACGAGGTGTCAATATTTACGAGCCTTACGGTGCCTGAACGCCAACGGCTGGGCCAAAGGGTTTCCCTCGTCTTCCCTACCAAAAGCACGCACGAATTTCCATATGCCCAGCTTTATCCCCCCCTTCCCCCCCCCCCTCCTTTGCAGCAGGAAGTTTCGCGGGGGCGGCAAAGGACTATCGATCGTGCTCGTCGAATTACGCCGGATAAATATTGACCCGGCGCCTTTGTTCCCGGGCGATCCTACGGATCGCTCATCTGATTTACCGCGGCCAGATACCCTCGACGTACAATCGGCCACGTGTAACCGTCCGCGCTAATGCGCGACGTTTGAAATTTGATAAATGCCCAGCGCCAAGTCGAACGGAACTTGGGGAAGGGGGGATTGCGGGGGATGACGATTCATTAGTCCTTCCGCGCTGTTCAATACGTTATTTCGCCAATGAAATCGACCGTACCACGCACTTCCCCGGGGCAATCATTTTCGTTGGTTTTTCGTGCTCTTTGAAATACGTAAAAATCTTGCAGGGATTTAAGCAACGACGTTTCAAGCAACATTTTCCTGCCATTCGTCTTTTATTTTTATTTTAATTCAACGGGTCACATGGTTGATCAAATTTCATTTACAAGCGTTAAAGATTTTCTTTACGATTAAACGAGCGATTCAAAAGAAAAGGGGGAAAAAGCAATCACGGTGGGAGGGAAGAATGATTCTTCCAGGTCCCTTTATTCGCCTTTGGCGACATTGACCCGACTTTTGGTCGACTGATCTAAAACAGCGGTCGAAAAAAATGTCTAGTCGGGTACGTTGTTGCTTTTGGCCATTTCAACGGCTGAATTTTGTGTCATCGGGTCGTGGAAAATGAGCGTCGGGGAAAATTGGATCGGGCCGAGTTGGTTTATTACGCGCCAACGGTGAATCCCTTTGGCGCGGGGGGAGTCGGGGAAAAAGCGAGTTAAAGCCGAGAATTCCCGCCACTCCCCCCCCGTCCTCTCCCTGCCCGGTCTTCTATTTACCGCGGTGGGAATTCCGAGGCGATGCGGGTCGAGGTTTCCGATACAAAGAGCTTTCGCCGGCAGAAATGAACGACACACTCTTTCCCCCCGCCTCCCGCCACCCCGTTGTCTCTTTCGAAGCTCGTTTTCCTTTCTTTTAATCCCACCGACGCCTCTCCCCTGCGTCCCACCCCCCCTCCTCTGGCACCACAGTCCTCTCGATGCGAGCTTATCGCCAGCTTTTTCCATGGGAATATTTCTTCAACAGCTGCGCCGTCTTATCCCATCGATCTCCGGTAACGGCGCGCGGGGAATCGTCATGGTGAAAAATGTAATACCTTTGTAAAGCTGCTTTTGATGAGACATCTCCATGAGCCGTCGACGGCAGATTCCGGGTTGAGCTTTTTTTGACGTATCGCTACGGCCCGCCGGAGGAGGATGCGGATTTCATCGGAAATCCTCGGGAAATTCTTCGTTTCCCGACGAAGAAAACTCCCGGGGAGGGCAGTCGCAATTACGTGGACTTTCGTTCGCGTAGGCGATTTAATTAGAATCGTTTGCTTTCCCAGCGAAAAATGCCTCTTTCCCCTTATTCTATTTTCATTTGTTTGCTTCCTGCTTTTTACGCTTTATGCGCCGACCCCGTACTTTTATTAAGAGCCACTTAGAGTGCGACGTAAAAGTCACATTAAAACGATTGATAGTGGCGCGCAACGTGTATTAAGCGCGCAAACTTTCACGGCAAGTTGGATTATACGTAAACGATGTGTACACTCGTTCTGCGCTCGGACGAAGATGAGGAATCACCGGGGAAAGAGATTTATGTCAGAATTTAGATCCGTTATTCGAGGAGGTTTTTAACGAACAACAGTTTCTTCTTCAAAGCCACATTACCTGCTCGGGAAATGCGAGACGAAAGGAAAAGGGTGTTTGCGCTAGCTTTTCATTGTTGAAGAATTTCCACGATAATTGTACTAACGAAAAGTCGAATCTTTTTCACTATTTTCCCTCGGAGAAAGATATCAAAGGAACCCTTGAACGCGAGTTTTTCCCGTTACCACAGGAACTCTCTCTTCCACCCTTTCATCGTTACTTTCGGCCTGCGAAAAAGTAGCTGGAATTTGCTAGGCGCGTGAGTTTCGGCCAACTGTCGGCCGAGAATAGAGTTCCCCGCGAATGGAGTCACGGGTAAAACGGGGCTGGGTTTCTTACGCGATCATGAACCAGAGCGGAGCGAGGTCGTCAGTCATCGATATGCCGAGCCGTAAGACCACAGACCTTTAAACTTGTTTGTACCGCCTAACAACTAAGGTTTCTCACGCTGTTTTTTCCCCTGTTTATCGCCGGAAAATCAGCCCCGCGTCGACCAGTCGGCGAGATTTCATCGCCAAGCTAAAAGAAATTAACGATCCAACTGCCCGGAATAAAGGAAAGAAGAAAAATCAGAGATAAAGTCTTCGTGCCTTAATGAATTCCAAAAAAAATAGTCCGAGGTAAAAATATTACGCTGAGGGAAGCGTGATAAATCATTTTTTTAGTAAAACGTTCGAAAGTAAAGGTTTGTATTGTATTAGGAACCAAAGATTTAGGCTGAGACACATTCTTTCAACCACTGCTTTCGGTCGGAAGCAAATGAAAGAGTCAAGCGAAGCAAGTCGTGTTCGACGAATAGTTTACCCTTGTATAGAAATTCACCGCGAATATCGGCGCATCACTTTTGTGCCTCGATGGAAGTGTCGAGAACGGTTTTCAAAGCATCTCGGCTTTTCGGGGGCATCATAGGCGAGCAAACGAGTCCTGAAAGTTAGTTCGCGACTTTGTATCGACCGACCCGTTGCCCGCCAACTATCGGAAGTGTTCGCTTTCGGAAGTTATTATATCCCTGACGTGATCATAAGTGTAATGCCGTTGTCGATCATTTCACGTGAACTTTGTACAGTTTTCAAACGTCCGCGGTAATCCATAAAACTAACGAGAAAGATAGAGACAATTTATGTCGGAATTAGAGGAAATAAATGTCACAAGATAATGAGGTATTTATTGATAAAAATCCTTACCGTTACGTCTCTGTAAAATACGAGTTAACGCTGACGCGATAGAAACTATTATCCTGCGTTAGGTGAGATTATTTTGGAATAACGTTTAAATTTGTTTTGCCGTGATTACGTGTATGGAAAGACAATTGGACGGCAAACCGACGTTCGAATGGCGTTGCTTGGCAAATTGGACATTGAAATTTGCATTCCAAATGAGCGTACGTACTCCGGAAAATCAATTGAGCCGTTCATCCTCGGCGGACAATGGCTCGTCTTGAAATGCCAACTCGAACGCACGCGTTCACCGGAAAATCTTGTTATTATCGGCTGCGAATTTGCGATGTTCACGTAGCACGATCAACGGTTTCCACGAAAAATACCCCCTCCTCCCCCCCATGAATTTCAACTGGCAATTGCAGTCGATACGTTGATACTCCTCCCCCCCTATTTCCCGTATTTTCGAGGGAAACCGCGCAAGTCGAATGAACCGTCCCACGCGACTTAGCATAGTTCACGATTTGACGTGAAAAGTTCTGTTTGACAAACTTCCCGGGTCGCTTCAGAAAGTTCGTACGGATGTTTGAATAAATAAATGCACGTCACTGGTTCCACGAAGAAGAAAGGAGAGTGATTTCCGAGAATGCGGTAAACCGCGCGACGGTCGATGGGAATGAAAAACTATATAAATTTATCCCTGAAAGATATTAATCTCGGGAAGGTCGTCAAGGCATTTAGATTTCGAGCCTTTATTTCCCTCGGTTCAATTACTGGGTACGTGTGCGCGATGCATCTGGGGAAATGCAGTTCAAGGATGAATTCCTCCGTGTCGAAGGTCAGCTGTGACGGCTGGAAGTCTTGATGGACCTTTCGTATCGAGGTCAACGCGAAGGAATCTAATCTCGCGCTCGAGATCAGCCCGTTGGATTGCGAAGGGAGGCGGGGGCCTACAAATTATCGGCATTACCTAATTAAGGAAGATCGGCCAGAGTCGAAGGTAAAACGCGTGACATCCAAGGGTCAAGGTCGGCGTGATTAAACAAATTACAGCGGATCGGCGTTGTTAATTGCGGGAGCTTGGCGATCAAACTCGAACGATCGGTCGAAGGTCAAGCTTTATCTTCCACCTTCCTCTCCTCGTTTCCCCTAATTGCGCGCAACGCAATCAGCCTGCAAACTCATTTATGCGCGATCAGGGAACTCTAAAACGTTGTATTCTGTGCTTCCTGATTATTCTTAAAAAAAACGGATTAATCCGCATGAGGTTAATCGAATATTTTTTGTAAAAGGATTTTTTAAATGGCGAAAGGACGGAATAGGCGAATGCTTGCAGGACAGAAATAGAGCTGTCGTGTGGGTGTGACGTCTCTACTTATCCATTGACCATGATATTGTACTGCTTCCTCCGGTGCTTTCTTAACACTCAACGATTCGCCCGTGTAATTACCTATATACCTTGATTCCCTTAAACAGCCGCAATCCCAGATGAAAGATCCTATTATAACGATTAAAATAATCTATCATTGGTTTATATCTTCGTACTTTGGAGAAACATTCGTTCATTTGTATGTGAATCTTCTCCAGTGTCGTTGGCATTGCGCGCGGTATATTCTCATGGGTCTTACGTTCTGTTTCAGAAAGACGATAAGCCTGGAGATAATCGAGGAGGACTCTTACGAGAAGGATGCGTTGTTCTACGTGGAGCTCGGCGAACCTCAGCTGCAGGGAGGTGAGTCTTGGAGTTTCCTTTAATTCCGCCATCGTTTACCCCTCGTTTTCCGAGGGTGTCTCCGACCAAACTTCTCCCTTCACCCCACCTCGCGTATCGTGGCCGAGGGAAGGACGGAGGGGGAAATGTTAGGTCCCGGAGAAGAACTCGGAACTCGAGGAAAAGTCGCCACCTGCAGCCGTTCTTCCGATGATTGATAGGACGAGGCCTAACGCGTGAATACTGATTTTACAAGCCGGCAATTTCAGTCTTTTTTTACCCGGCTGCATCTGCCAAACGATTTTTTCATGACAACGACGACAAGGGTTCTAAAGATGTTCGACTCTGCGCCACGCGCACGAACGTTCAAATGCCGCTCAAGTCTTCTACGTCATTACTTTCCTGAGGTACGGTTATAAAAATTCAGATTAAAGCCACACCTGTGTACTAACTCTACTCTAAAGAGGATGATCAATTAGATTAATTCGTGGAGGACACTGGACGTATCCGAGACGTATTTCGATGCATTTTCGTTGCTAATTTGCAAGAAACGGGAACATCTATTGTATTATACAGAATTTTTCTTCGACCGAGCCATCGAAGCACGGTAATTAGAAGCAAGCCGCGGAATTAACAAGATAACCGGCACAATGACGTTTCGTTGTCGAGCAAACGAGCGGAAAGTTTTAATGAAATTTGCCGAGTTGACAACTTTCTTCCGTTTCTGTCGTCAACGAGTCAATGGGGAAGGGGAGTAAATATTTATTAAGACCACGGAGGATATTAGCAGGTCGGCAGGGGGGGGTTTTGTAAAACGGTTGGAAAGGTCGAGCCAGGCTCAGGGTCGTTCTCGATTACTCGTCGAGATTGAGCCGACTCTGCCGGCAATTAACGGATCCGGGGGTTTAATAAACGCGGCGATCCGAGGACGGATCTGTCATGGTCCTGAAACTAGCAGCTTCCGACTGTTCGCAGTCGTTATCGATTTTCCTATTACCCGCCGACGTCCAAAGGAATGCCGGAGTTATCCATTTACGGCCGATGAATCGTCCGCCCGGCAAATGTCCCGGAAGGAAGACCAGTCCCACTCTCCGCGCAGCTTTTATAGGCAATTATGCAATTAAGCTCGGCCCAAAGGCCGAGGGAAGATGTTCTTTTCCTCAGGATGAATCGTCCTTTCGTTAACGCACCGTTGGGTCCTTTCTGTTAAATCGATTCCACGCTAAGAATTTATAAATCACATTTATGTCATTATTCAAACGGCGACGGGATTTAATAACTTGCGTAAACCAATCATTGATCAACGGAGGAACGACAATGCTGCAGGCGACTTTAATTCGTCCTTCTGTTACATGGATTTTTTCATTGTTATTATTGACCATGATTTTACGTGACGGTCTCTGTACTTGACGAAATTTTGACTTTGTTTTACGTATCTTTTCACATATTTGTCACGTGCTTACTGGCTCTCATCGTGGCTCCATGGTAAATTGAACGTAAGTTTTTGTGGACAACCGTAAGATACGTATCAATATTTACACGTTATTGTTTTCATCTCCCAGACGCTGATTATACCTTGTTTTAAGCTAGTCTGTACCAGTTGAGCTTTAACGTTTAGACGCACTACGGCCACACGAGCGACCTATACGTAACACTTTATATTTTCTAAGAATCCAAAAAGCCCCTCCATAATGCTTCTTAACAGGATTAGAAATAATCTTATACTCGATGTTCATGATTCGGCGAGACGAAGAAATTCCACAATATGCAATACATTCCATTTGCTTTCGCCAGATGCTTTTTAGAGCTTGATAAAAAAAAAATCGAGCGATAGACGGCACACAGATTCGCACACATAATTCTCCGACAAACTTTAAACAACAAAATAATTCTCAGGGTATGTTTGACATTTTAGAAATGGAAATCACTTTACAGTTAAGATCAGATATACACAGTTCGTTGTCGATAAGTTCTTTTTTTATTGCTGGTCGTGTAAAGTCAGGGTAAAGGACGGGTACGTAAGTGCATGTACGTGAGGTCGACGATGATTACAACGTAAGAGGGGCGTTAGTGCAATCACATCGGGCGATAAGTGTGCACATATCGATCGACGGGAAAGTAATGACGCGTATGACTGTTTCGTGGTATCGCGCGATATTGATTCGATCGACTGCGACATTCCCCGGACAGTTACTGCCTCTTCCCGATAATACCGCTCGGCGATAACTTTGATCTCTGTTACGTTCGATAACACGCGGCGAGATTCGTCGTGTCGCGTATAGTCACGTGTAATTCCAACGAAAGGACTGCCATCGAAAACGCGTATCGCACGGGCAATCGGTTTTTCCATTTTTATCCGACATGGCGTACGAGAGCGAGAGACTTTTGAATGGGCAAAAAAATCAACAAACGTCGATATACTCCGGTGAATGTTTAGAAAAAGAATTTGCCAGAGTGACGAGTCTTAAGATGAGACTAGTTTTTCGACGAAGAGTTTACTCATGGCTGGGTACAAAATATGCGTCTTAAGGATTACCGGTTGAATGCTCGATGAAAGGTCCTTTGGAGCGCTTGATGAAATTTGAGGAAAGTGCCCCGGGCCAATGGCGGACAACGGCATTCTGATTAGACTCGCCGACGAAATATCCCATGGGCGAAAAATGTCCTTACAGCGGCCAGTTTGGCCAGAGTGCCGTGGCTTGTCCACTTCTTGTGTCGCACCGCATAACCCTCATTTGCATATTACGAGGTGCTTTCGTAACGGCCGCGAGGACCATGCATATGCATTAGCATTTTCCCCGCATAATCTGTCGTCCTTTTATACGTGCACCGCGACTTGGACGAGTGCGTTTGCTTTTCGCCCTGGCCAATTATTGCGCAACACCGAACACGGCAAATAACAATTAGCAGTGTTTGAACTGATAACGACAGGTGGAATCGGCCACATGAATTCGGCGAAGATCTGTGGAAGTGTAGAATTCTTTGAAATAATCGACGGTCAGTGTTGATTTTCCTTTTACTTTGTGAAATATTTTCTCGTAAGCGGCTCCTTCGAAACTGTATCTTTGTTTCGATAACACTGAGATTCGGATAATATTAGATGGAAGTTTGATTTTGACTACCTGACATTAACGAGGATTTCACGGATCTTCACGAGCAATTAACAGTCTCCTTCTGGCTAGACAGTCCCAATCGATTTCCCTTTCATCCGAGTTGTTTTGAACTCGGCGACGAATAATTGGTAGGTTTGTTCAGAGTTCACCGTAATCCTTCGTTGTTTGTCCTGACCGCAGATTTATTGACAAATAATTGCAAGCTGGATTTCCTTAATTTCCCCCTTTGTGCCGGTCAACGAAATTATGATTTTTCTTCGATAAATCTCTGCTGGAAATTTCGCCGATTCTTCGCACGTATCTGGGATTCGTCTCGTTAGTGCATTTCTTTTTCCGGCCTTGCCGGTCACTTCCAAACGACGTTTCCGTTGCGCACGTTTGCCCTTCGACCTGGCAGGCCGAGCCATCCTTAAATTCCTTCCACGTTTCGCCGGATTCGCGACCATTGCCGCGATCCATTTGTTTGCCGGGAACCGACGTGAAGGACGTTTCAACACCGCTGCTTTACGGCGACGATCGCCATTACCTCGGGAATTTAAGTTTCCGAGGGGAGTGGCGAAGCCCATTTCGCGGAGGTTCCTCAAGAAAGGTTTTCAAGGACTCTCCAAGTCGAATTTTCGAAGAAATGTCCTCCTGAAAACCGGCAACAAAGAACGATTATCAAAGTTATTAAGTCAATGTAAAAAGTCTGAAATTCCTAGGGTAATTTTGTTACTTTTATCGAGTTACTAACTTTTCAATTTTTTTACTCCCCCGAATCATTACACTTCACTTCGCAAAAATCGAGTTTTGAATGTTCATCGTCAGTGATGAAGAATAAATTTCGTAGGGCTTTGCTCGCTTTGCCGGGTGAAAAACAACGCTAGTCATCGATTTTCCACTAATTGGTAGTCGTTCTGTCCATGCCAGTTACACGAGAATTGTTGCCCTTTTTTTCCACTTCTCACACTGTCCCGTTTATACGTTTACAATTAAACAAGCGAATGATGATCCAGAGATTCATAGGGTCCTCGAGTTTCGCGCGACCAAACATTTCCCGGAATTCGTTGGCGTTTTAACGGCTCACATCGGTAGAGGCTTTTCATTTACGCGTTGAAAATTAAACAAGCAATATTCTCCATTTGGAAATGACGAAAGAATACTCGGCGATGCACTCGTTATCGATTTGAATTTTCACGCTCGGCATTGCCGCTGCCACTCGTCTACTTCCGTGCAATTGCTTTTGACAAACAACCTTTTTTCCCAGTTCATCCCGTGCGGCCCAAGTGGAATTTTCGCATTTCCAAGTGCCGCCATCGACAAGTACACTCCTTATCCCCGTGTTTTCGCGTGTTCCCCTTGTGCCTTTGCGACGCGTTTCAAACGCACACGGCTCTCGTGTCGGCCATTCGCTCACTAGGATATTGTTAGCCCCGCGTTAAACCGCCGTTGGCTAAAAATAATGGTAGATCGCTCGCGCGCGCGCGCTGCGCCGTGTAAACAGAGAGCCGAGAATAGATAACGCTCCGGGGGAGGGGGTTACGTTATAATCGTCAACTGGCTCGTGCCGTTCTCGTTATCGCCGGGATGTGATTCAATCCATCGCCCCTTCTCCCCCCCCTACTCATCCCCCGCCCGTCGGTCCTTTTATCTCGAACCCTGTCACACGAGCCGACAGGGACGTAAGCGAGTTCTCCGCCGACAATAAATTTCATTTCAGAATGTACCTCAAAACCGCTGTGCCCTCGACAAGCACTGTTGCTTTTCATTGGATAAAAACTGCGGAGGAAAATAACGATTTATTAGCGGACCCTAGGGTAACGAACTTTTCTCTCTTCCCCGAAAAATTGATTCTGCGGGAAATGTCAGGTGATTTACAAATTTGCTGCAGCTTGTAACATTGTTTCAGACAGTATTGTTTACCGAAAATTTCCCGTGGTAATTTCGCACCATGAAATTCCTGCAGGAAAGTTGTTTGAACATTTTCAGACGTAACGTCAATTCTGCTCGATTACAAGTTTTGTGCTTTTTCATACTAACACGACGGCTATATAAACCATTCTATTTATATCTCGTTCATCGATTTGCGGACTTATAACCAACATTCGTTCCTTCTTTACAGTTTTCTACGGAATTTACAACGTGCATAACTGCACCGGAAATGCGATCTTGAAACTCAAACTCATTGATTTACGTGCACAACACTTGTCGACTATATTCCCTCGAAAACTTTATTTTACCAACTTTTGCGAAGATTTATTTGAAACTTGTTTATATTTACGGCAAAACTGTTTACGGTTCTGTGTCTTTGTGGAAATGCATATGATAAATCCAAGAAAAATAACTTAGAAATTTTCATGATTGTGCTAAAAATGAATGTGTGGTTGCAAAAATAGTGATTCGCTGGTATTACGATGGCAACTTACGTAAGACGTTATCGACTATTATTTCACGTCAGCATTGCAGTAAGCTTCAAAGCGATAGTTTTCTGTCATAAGCAACTTGTAAATTAATCTGTCGATTAAACGTGAAGTATGAATCACATATTCCCGGCAAATAATTTCTCGTATGAGTCGATGTAAGCGACGATGTGTCATCAATTACTTTGCAGATTACGTGAGCTTTGATGAACGGCTTCCTCGATGATTTATTCATAAAAGCAGTGACATGATAACGGTCAATTCATGGATAATAAGTCACTGTGATAGCATGTAATCCTGCCGAGCGACTATATTGAAGGAAAAATAAAACGAAAAACACAGATGTATAGGAAATTTTCACAAAAATTTCTCGTCATTTATCGCGAATTTAATGCACTTTAAATCTCTTAATACCCATGGCACATACGTGCTAATCACTTACTGGAAATCGCACAAACCGCGTGAACCCTGACATTCGTCCCATCACTATTCCTGCCAGTTCATAATTATCTTATCGCTCTTCCCTCGTTTATTCGCGTGAGTTCATTCATTATTTACAAGATTGCGGAGCATCGTGTATAAATAGATACACAGAGATTCCGAGATCGACAGGACGGAATTTTATTCTCTTTGATGCCGCGGTCCGTTGTATTTCCGTCTATTTACATACTAAAAAAAAGAGAGAAGAATTCATAGTCTTTGACCGAAAAGCTTGTGCTCCATTGTGGTGTGCTTTCAAATTCATGAAAAATCGCGACCATGAAAATCCGTATGCATTTGTATTTTGCATAGACCTCTTCCCTTGGGACATTCTCATATGTATTTAGGACCCTGAGGGACGTTGAGTTTTGAATAATTTTCAACCTCCTGGTGGGTTTAGAAATGTTGTGGAAAAAATATGGAAACATATTTACGAGCTTCTGGGGTTGGAAACTAATTAAAATTTGCGCAATTCTTTGACCATTGAGCGCGAAGGACAATCCTTCCCGAGGGGACGCGTAGTTCCGTCTGGCATTTCCTTCCCCCCGTTCCCCGCGCTTCTGGCTTTTCCCTCGGCCGTCGCCAGCCTGCTGACCTACATTTTAACGATGCATTTCGCCCGTTGTCATTGCCGCGTCGTTAAAAGCCGCGAAAAGGCATCTCGCGGCAAGGTCGACGCAGCCCGGCACGGCTTTAACGTGCCAGGGACATTTCGCAAAAAGACCCGTCCTCATCGTGTCTCCGCGAAACTGTTACGGCTTGACAGTGAACTTCCATTTACCAAAGCTAAAGCCAGTTCCGGAATGATCTGCAGCTATTAAGGACGATCGTTAGGCGCCTGATAATGTCATTGCCGAGTGATAAGTCGTGCTCGCCGGAAGACTTAGCAGCGAGAAACAATAGGACTGTTAAGTCGATGTACACAAGTGTACATTAATTTCATCAGTGACGAATAATCATCATTTGCTAATGAACATCAAACAATAATTCAAATTATCAGACATAAACCATCGAAATATTAACACTCTTTGCTACGGTGTTAATGAGGTGCATTATTTGTCCCGTGGTGATTTTGCCAATTTGTCGGGGGAAATGGGGGAAAGGTATTAAAACGTGACACGCGTGTGCCGATGTAATTTACTTGTCAACGAGTAACAGAAACACTTGGGGACCATGGCAGTCCGGCATTAATTAAAGCAACGCAGGAAATTTAGCCAAAGTAATTGCTGCGGTCGATCTCTAATCGGACATTTACGCGATTCGATGTTATCGGATTGCCGGTGCATTAACTATGAACCAAGTGGAAAGCTAACACTGAATCAGGCCGAAAGCTTTGACACGGCAATGAACCAGACCGTTGGAACTCTATATATCGATCTCCATCATCGATACTGTATATCACTTACGTTCAAAACGCCCTTTGCTTTCCCTACGTCTCCAGTTACGGTTAATTACTCCGAGTAAATAGAAAAATGATACCAATAATGCGTAGCGCATTGTGTATTTCATTCAATTTATTCAACACAACATTAAAATGCTAAAACTAATAGTATTGCGCGTTAGCTTACTTGTGTTTGTCGAATTAAATGAAATAACGATGATGCCTTACAGTGGAGTCACAGAAGGTTGAAGCTAATTTCCCTCGTGTAAACGTCAGCAGGGAGAGTTAATAGGAATGATTTTCTTCAAAGCCCGATTCGCATTCCTTTCATTGGGAAAGCCAGTTAAATTCGAAAGCCCAGGGAAATATTTTTAACTAACCGTTTGCTCGGTGGATCTTCATTTTGTAGGTGGTCAAATAGGTCGACCGTAAAGAAACCTACTCAAGTACTAATGGATCGTACCTTCGTGAACTCTATTTCAGCTCGGCGGCTTTCAAAAGGTTCCGCAGAATAAAAGCTGGCGAGAAAAAGGACAAAACATTCGCCTTGATCAGCAGTCTATAATAAATTAAAATGCTAATTTTCTGTGCATCTTCACAAACTTTTCATCATCCCCCGGATAAATGTTAACTTTCCTTAACTATAAAAAAATGTACTGTACAGATAGCTATAATAGTGTTGAAACTTTTGTGAATGAGTTTTTGTTGACTTTCGAAGAAGAATTGGCAGAATTTGAAATTCATTTGAAATTCACCGGTCTAGTTCTCGAGAGTTGAAGAAATCCGGTTGATTTTCGCGGAGCTTCCTAAGTGTAAATACAGTGCCAGTTAATTGATAATTAGTAGTTGGCCGTTTGTTTTTAATTAAAGGATTAATTACCCGCAGCACAGTGACCTGCTTGGAGAATTCCCATTGAACTTGCAGTTTAAATGGAGCTGGTAATTACCTTAAAAGCCGTCGGATTCTGATCAGCTAATGATTCAATCAAAATTAGAATAATACTATTTAATAGCTAAAGGCTGTTAAAATCAAATACAGACATAAATGAACAATTTAAAGTTGATATTAAATACGTTTTAACTGTGTGGATCAATTCATATTAATGTTAATAACTACTGAAGATCCTTCATACAAATTTTTTATCGATAGCTTGTCTATTACGTTCGTAATGAACGATCTTTGTGCACAATGAACCATTACTGTATTCTGGTCCATAGACTTGCCATAAAATTACCCATAAATGGAGGAAAATGGTCATCAGGGAAGATCGTCGACGGCTCGTGCTTAAAGTATCAGAAAGTTTCAAAGAACTTGCCTTTTACCCTCCTTCGTAAAAGTCCACCGTTGGCATTAGTTATCGAACTTTGGACGTATGCACGTGAGATAGGTTATTGCATTTCTCCCGTCCTCCCGTTTCTTTGATTACTTTCCCTATTCTGCTGTCAGACCAATTAACGACCCTGAATCGAAAAACATTCCAAGCATTTACGCTGTTCAACTACAGTTTCGGCATATTCCCCTATTTCGTTTAAAAATCTTTTCTTTAGAAAGATAATAAATGATCTCAAACTGTTAGGGGATATTCGCAAACAAATCTTATCGTACCCTAAGATTACATTTTTTTCAAATATCACCAGGAGACTGCGAGAAAGGCCATATTTTCAAACCTCCCGAAAAAGCAGATATTACGACCGCAACGATAAATCTTATTGAGACTAGCTATTTTTTTCTTCAAAATTTCCTTTCCACCCTCCGTCGAAGGCAGGAACGCCCTGTGCCGGTGGTTGCAGTAAGACTTGCTATATTGTCAACATCTATCGTGGCCCCGTGAGTTCGGGGAAACGATTTCTTTCTGACAAGAGTACACGGTAACCGACGAACCTGGCAGCGGCGTTTCGTTTAAAACGTCCAGGAGAGTTTCGAACTGTTTGCTATTGCCGCCACGTAGGTGATCCACATAGTACCGCCGTGCATCGACTAGTTTCCGTTCCCACCCCCCCAATTCCCCGATCCTGCCCCCGGGCAGACTGATGAGCGAATCTGCCTTTCTCTCGCTCAGCCCCCTCCCCCGCCACCTCCCCTTCCTCGTCTGGCAATTTCAACAACCGCGAAGCTACGTGAGAGCCGAACGACGACTTGGAAATTGCGTTAAAGAAGGATCGCCAAGCTATGAAACGCGAGGGGAGATAAGGAAACAATGACTGCTCAGCGTGAAAAGCATGGAAAAGCGAGAACTCCACGAAAGAATGGAGCTCTGTTCCTTTATTCGACTCTTTCTGAAGAGTCAGCGTTTTCGGCAATTGTCCTTGGGAAAGTTCGACCGGAATAAAATATATCTTTTTAAGTTAAATAAGAATTACGGGGGTAAAGAACGAATGTTAAATAGCTTCAATTTCCTCGCACCGGGCAGATTGATCAGCGAATCTATTCTCTTCTCTCACCCCTCCCCTCCCCCCGCCCCTCCGCGTTGCCTGTATTTTCCATTCTCCCACCGCACGGTTCTTGTGTTCTACGAGCAATTTCGACGGGCGCGAACCTACGTGCGCCCCGAGTCTCAACTTCGAAATTGCGTTAAAGAAGGATCTCGCCGGTATGAAGCCTGGCGGGAGATGAGAAAACAACGGTAGCTCAAAAAAATTCCGAACGAAACGCGAGAAACTTGAACGACCAGGAAGTGCCAACTCCGCCAAGGTTTCACGTATTTTCATTTGCCTCGTACGTAAAAACAGGAAAAACAGAGGAAGACACTGAGAAAGCTATGACCGACAGTAGTTTTACAAATTTCCTCATTTTCAGATAATATTTTCGATGCGAGAAACTTTGTTGGCCGAAACAGATGGTATTTTCCTCTGAATTAACGTTAGATCTTTTTACGACATGCGACAAAACAAGATGTAAGGGCGGTAGGAAAATAGAGAATCCTCGGTCCGTTGTTACATGAAATCGTAACGTCTTTCGCGCTCTTTCACGCTTTTCATACGGCGCATTACATTTGAAATTTACGAATACGTCAGCGACAGAGCCGGTGGGCGACGTTAAACCGTGAACGTGGTAGACGACGAGGAGAAAATACGTTTTCTCACATGGTTTCTCAGGGGTGTAGTGGTTGTCGGGCGAAATGCTCAACGGTCTCACGGCTTTTGCTAATCGGATATGATGACAATACGCGGTAAACGAATCTCTGGAGTAGAGGGAAGCACGTGATCCATCTCGCCGGCGAGTCTTGGCCTGTCTCCCCTCGTTTTTCTCTTCTTGTCTTCCCGTCTTCCGCCATTTTTACCTTTTCTCGCGGCATTGCTTCGTCTCTGTCACTCCCCGCCCCTCTCACACCGTCGACCCACGTCTAGCCCGCTTTCTTATACTGTCTCACACCTTTTACCTTTCCCTCGCGAGCTACAAATTGCCCCGCGAAAGCTTCTTACTTACCCCACTCGGACGGTCTCAACAGTATCTTTTGCACGTCAGGCTTTGACGAATTTCTTCTGCCATTACCTCACGATCAATTTACGATTTTTCTCGATCATTCCTGTTATGCGATCGTTTGAAGTATCATTTCTCAGGTACATTCGAATTTCTATATTTCAAATTACGCACTTAGGAAAAGACTTTTTCGCAAGTACGGACTCTGGTTAATTTGCATTCCCTTTTGAGGCGGGAAAGCGGATTCTGTTGAATCTGATGATGCATCGCCTGCTGAGAGATAAAACGGTGGTGAGCCAGACGTTCTCTTTAATTGTTAATCACGGAGCTACGTGAAAGTTTTATATTCCCGCGAGACTCTGCGAGAAGGGAAGAGTTGACAGGCGCTCAGAAGATCTGATTTACTCGACGACGCTTTTCGGGGTAGAATCGCGAATTTATTAAAACAGCGCTGGGACTTTAGTCGAAGTAATTGCAGCGGTCGATCTCTAATCGAACATTTACGCGATTCGATGTTATCGGGTTACCGGTGCATTAACTATGAACCAAGTGGAAAGCTAACACTGAATCGGGCCGAAAGCTTTGACACGGCAATGGAGCGGACCGTTGGAACTCTATATTTCGAACTCCATCATCGATACTGTATGCCACTTACGTTGAAAACGCCCTTTGCCTTCGATATTTTGAGTTTTTCCCTATGCGTTTAATTACGATTGAATGCCCCGAGCACGCAGAAGAATGATACCAATAAAATTTAGCACATTCTACGTTTGAGTTATTTGTCCGGAAATGAACAATGAACTCGTTTAACTGGAATTCCAATTTACTCACTACCATTGCGATTTAATTGTCAAAAATTGGGGAATAGGTACGCCTGAATTCTTCTTTTTACTTTGTTTAACGAGTGTCAAGGCTGTTTATTGTCCGCATGAATTTCATATTGATGTTCATCATCGACATCGCGGACAATTGATGCCTTTGTCGCACACAGGGGAGGTTTCGCTTCAGCCGGCCGTTCCCTACGTAAAAGTTTAATCTTCCCGCGGGACTGTGAGGGTCCCGTCGTTATTCGACCCCCGCGCGCTTTTTATTACCATTTTATTGAGTCTGCTTTGACGAGTTGCCGGTCAAAGAAAAGCCGTTTTGCCGATCGAATCGCCGCGCGGTCAGTCGTCCTCCTCGCTGCTCCCGCGGGAGATGAATTCAACTTCCTACTCCCCTTTTCGTGGTCTCAACGGCTCGCCCCTTCTCCGTCCCCCTGAGTCCTCGACAAAGGCAAAAGCCAACCGTTTCCCACGTCAATGAAGACGTTCAATCGCCGAGGTGCCCGGCAATTTTCCCGGTTTTATTCCCATGCGCTTGCTCGCACTTGCCGCGACACTCCAATAAAGAACAATTCTCCAATTCACCTGACAAGTGCTTATCGCGAATTCCTTCGTTTCACTTCCCGAGATCGCACATCGGAGCATTTAACGACGAAAAAAGGAATTCAAGGGTAAATTGTCCTTCGAAAAATTCCAACTGACACGTATGAAATTTCTTAGCTGACTTTGACAAAGGAAATTTGTCTGGCAGTTATCAAGATTGTCCTTAAACTTGAATTCTCCGGTTTTTTCTTCTTTTGCTCGAGCAATAAGAGTAAACAGTGTGTTTTTATCTACCGATTGCTGCGATGCGAGTGAACCGTTGGGCCGACGTTGTTTACCTTTCCTCTTTGTATCTGGTCTGCGCGGATTACAAAAAAAAAAAAATAACCCGCGAGCGGGGGAAAGTCGCGATAGCGTAAACGGTACAAAGAGTGAGCGGTGCTTGCACTCGTGGATTTTCCCGGGCTGATAGGGTCGGGGGGCGGAGGAGAAAAAGCTTCACTGTGGAGAAGGCAAATCCGTATTGATTCTCGTCCGTTACGTGGACTCGCGTAGAATGACACCCCAATGCCGGCAATACCTATCGATAGCCTCGCAGTTTCGTTAGCCGTGCTACGTCCAGGGTGTCAGCAGTCACTGTAAAAAGGAATGCAGGCCAGTGCCAATAACGTTCACGATGAAACGAAATGAAACTAAAACTCTTCCCGTGTCTGTCGGGAAAACGCAATGGAACTGGTCGTTAGGACACTTGACTCCTGTTAAACGTTTTTCTGTGCAAAAAATATAGAGGCAAGGTACATTGAAAATTGTCGGCGCATGAAGATTTCAATAGGTTTTGTAATTCAGCATTCGAGCAAATGGCTTGATTCATTTGGCACAGAAAATGATGCGTCTCATGATGAATTTCGCTCGGGAAAGTCAAAGGACATTTAAAATGAGTAGGACTTATAATCGATTAACGTGGCTGAAAGGGTTCCTTGGTGAAGGTGCACTTAGGATGCTCACTTCCGGTTTCCACGGTGTATCGCGGTAATTAGTAAGCCACGCTGCTTGCATGCAAATGCAATTTGGTGCCACGATATTACGAATGTAAGTGGCCTTAAGCACGCTCATGAATTTCACCAATGAAAGAGAAATGGCAGTAATCCTTTACTCGCGCCCATTAAAGTATTACTGACTTTAATGTAATACATTGTTCCCTTCGCTCGCTATATTCTTCAAAATTTTCATAATGTCATGTTAATTGAATTACCCAGACACAAGGTTTTATCCCTTCATATCCCCTGAAAGGAATTTTTCGAATTTTTTTAAGAGTCATTCATTTATGTTTGTTAAGAGTAATATGACATTTGTTCCGAGCAAATAGCAAATGGGTTTTACGCGAGGAAACTCACGTGTAAGGAATCGGAAAATCTGAAAATCTTTCACGTGAACCAAAGCATAAGAAGTAAATCAAAGTTGTCCTTTCGGCAAACCGCTTCGGTACATTATCTTGCATGAATTTTATATAAAGGTTACATAGCTGCCGAGTATATTCGACGGAGAACTCGAACGTCCTTGGCAAAGTTTCCCTTCGGCGGATTCGATGGTTTCGCTGGGATGAAAGATGAATTAGTTGGAAAGACGATAAAACCTTCCACTCACGATTTCCACTTTTTTTTTATTATTAATGGTACTTAGATTCGGTTGAAATAAGGAACAGATGGGCCAATTTCCTTCTTATTTCGTTTCAAACGCTCGCTAAAAGATTGATTATCCTTATTGAAGTAATTTACACGAATAATGAGTTGTAAGTAGCGTTCCCTTTCCCATGGGAGTAAAGTTTGAATTTTAACCGAAACACCGTGATCGTATTTATCTCGTTACTTAGGTAGGAAACTACACCCAGTAGGGCACTCTACCTTTTTCCAGGTGATAAATTGCCTTCATTTAAGCGGTGGTTTTAAATTAGCTCGAAGGCTCGCTGCAATAATCTCGCCCGGGGCAATTTATCTTAAGTAGCCTGTGATACTTGGCAAATCGAGGCCCGATATAATTTCTTCGTAAATTCTGATCTTCCGGAAGTGCGAGGGGACAGGGGCCTTTAATAATGCCGTAACGTTAAATCCTCCGGCGTAAAAACCGTGCGATTCCGTGTTCGCGTTAATTAGATGAGGATGATTAAGCGGCCGGGCTTGGTTGCATTAACAACGGACCAAGGCTTGCACGTGGGTCCACGTAAATCAAATTTTTCATTGGCCCGCGCGGAGAACAACGAAATTTACCGTAACTCCACGGCGCTAATCGCCTACCGGCAAAAATTAACTGCGACGTATCCAGTAACCGCGAGGTGGAAATGAAAAATATACACAACAAATGCAAACGTTACGGCTGAGCCAAAGGCGTAAATTTATTGATTCGTTTTGGATAGACTGTGTAAATGTAATTATGCCTGGCAGTAATTTGATTTACCGTCCTGCAGATAAACCGATTGAAATTGTTTGATAGCTTATAGTCGTGATGCATTTGATATTGTAACACATTAACGTTGTGCAGTTGGTTCCGATTTCCTCATTAAATCTACGGTTAATGATTCAGTAACATTTGAATTAAAATATTGATGATATTGGATTTCGCAATTATTTAACGTGAATCTTGAAAATTGAACCATGGAAAGAATCTTGAAAAGTAATTGATTTCCCACAATATAGTTCTCTAAATTTCCATCTTCCAATTAACTGCTGGTGAATCAAAATCGTTATTACAGTTGAAATTGTTTTTTGAATCTCTCGTACATAGTTTACCGGTGAACATAAGGGTACGTGAAAGACAGGAAAATGGAATATAGAAAGAACCGTGATTTCTGAGCATTGCCAGGAGATTTGAGCATCGGGTGGTCTGATTGGAACTTTGGGCTTGAGCTTCCGAAGGGATAAGCGGCTTTCGTATCACGTCGAGCGAAGTAACCCGAGAACCCGGCAAAAGGCGAGGTAAATATTAGGAAGCTGTATTTCCTACATGACATGTAAACGTCTCCAAGTAGCTGACTCCAAAGACGTTCAGTTAACCAACGTAATTAACGGAAAAATCATTCCCCTCATTTCGAATGAAATGTCTATACTGCCTAAAGATTTATTCAATAAATACAGCTAAAAACAGCATTAATACCTTGAAATGTAATTGCACGATTTCGATGTTCGTTAGCGAATAAATATGTGCACTACTTTTTGCGTTGTGGAGAAGAGATATTTCCATGTACAGCCAGTTACGTCTGGCCATGATTGGAATCATGTTCTTTATGACAGACGTCGTTGGCAAGGAAGGAGATGGAAAGCCAGGCACAATAAGACTACGAGGAATGCCCTGACCCTAGACGATGTACAGATATTTGATATCAGAAATGCACGGCCATTGGGAAGGTGATTTTTCATATATATCGAATATTACATTTCTCGCATAGGGAAATATGAGCATCGAAGCACGAGCCCGGCAAGTTGATGAGAATGGAATAACTTTGATAAAATATCCACGCGATGATGATTTATTCGCATCGTACGCATTCAGCTACGTTTCAACATTGTGCGAACAGTCGTAGCGAAAACATTGGTTCACGAATCCACGGGAATTTGTTTGAATCGAAAATACCTGTTTTCCGGGGATCCTCGCTTGCGGGATTTCTTCGATCCGGCGGGTACCTTCAGTTTCTGTCGTTAAAGGCGATCGCTCGTGGAGACATTGGAAGCTACTGGTAATTCCGCGACGTGTCCTGCGGGAGGACAAAGAACCGGCTACCCGACGAAGAGTGACAGAAGTGGACGTGAAGAGAAAGAGAGGGGGAGGGGGGAAGGGGTGACAAGATGGAGTGGCTCTGTGTGTGCGTGTCAGGAAGGAGAGCGAGGGGGGAGAATAATAGAAGGGTGGTCTGATGTACAAGGGCAAAAACATGGTGCTGGTGATGGTAGGAAGGGAAGGGGGTGACTGGGATAGGGGGGGGGAAGACTGGACCGTGTAGGTGGATGGAACGGTTCACGGTTCGGCGATTCCGCCGAGGCGGAAATGCAATACCGCCGAATCCCGGAATACCCGGGGGAATCCCCATGGCGGAATTATCCCGAGGGACAGGGCCAGAAAGATCCCATCGATTCATCCATAAAGCGTTTCCTGGAGACGACCTACTTCGCCCTCCTCTTGTCGTCACTTTTTCTTCCACCTTTCCATTTATTTCCCCGCGTCGCTGTCCTCCCCCTCCTCTGCCCCCCCCCCCTCCATCCCTCTCCACTGGTCGACCCTTTTCCGAGGATTCTTTTTCTACGGTTCTGCTGTCAGGGCAAAAAGTGTCCCCGACTGCGATGCATCCGCCTGCAAACCTTTCCCTCAATTCCCCCCCCCCTCTCCCCACCCCTCGCTCAGCGACCCAATCCCACAGTTCCTGAGTTCTCACGTTATAACCACGTTTTCTGCTAATGAAAATCATTCGTCGAGCACGTATTTATTATTTACCCAGGCGTTCCCCGTCTTCGAACCACGCCCAACATTCCCCCCCCCCGCTTCGTATTTATCATTTCCTTAACCAACGGCTACACTCTCACCTTCCTTGTCTCGTTATCGCCGGGAACCGACGGCCTGATATAATGATTTTCCTCCCGCCGATTCATTTGTTAGCCGCGTATTTCTCTTATTCATTCGGCCAAGAGAAACTCTCCTCCCACTCTTCGATCAATCAACAGATTTTTACCAGACAATGCATAATTGTGTATCACATTCTTTACTTGAATTTCGTGCAACTGGGAATCGTGTTACCCTTAGTTTTGTTTATCCGTTTCATCAATCCTTGTTGCGAACTTTCCCGCTTAAAATTTTCGAAAGCTTTCAAGTGCTGCTTGAGGTCGTTAAAAAATTTCTTCTCGAGGAGAAATATCTTTTTCCTGGACGAACGTTACGCGGTTCTCGTCGTAGATATTTTCGCTTGGCGTACTCCGAGACAAGAATGCCGAGCTACTTGAACCTTTAAAACATCGAGCTTCGTTTCGCCATTTACGGCTACGTTTACGCTTGGAAGGAAGCGGACAGACGACGTTTTGTACCGCCCCGTGCATTGCGAGGAAACGCGAAAACTCAGAGCGATTTCGCAGCCTTTGAATTCGTATCTCTTGTTTCCCAACTCGCGCAGTCTGTAAATACTAACGTAAATTACGGACTTTCATATCTTCCCTTTCGGAAGCTTGAACCCAGCAAATTCATTAGAGATACTAATAAGAAACAACGAGAAGAGATTTTTCTGAAGTACAGTAGGAGACTAAGAATAATGAAACGTAATACAGAGATAAATTATATGTCAAATGATTCGATAAAATTCCTATTTTTACCAGAAGTTATTACATCGGGGAAAAGTGACCAACACGTCAGCTTTATTGGACGAAGATTTACTTTGTGTCTATTTTTCGCGTGTGGAAGGTTGCCTATTGACGGACAGTTTACTCGCAATATAGCAGCGCGGTCTCATGAAACTTGCGTTAGGATTGACCGTAATGCACGGCACGTAGGATCACGCGGACCTGCGGGGCATGGCGATGTTAACGGTGGTGAAACATTAACGAGAGACCCTGGATCAACGTCGTAGCGGTCAATCGATTCGCGCTAGAGCCTCGCCTCGAGATAATTGCTCGGTCGACCGTAAGCCAAGGATCGTCTTAGCGTCAGGCCGAAACCGGCAATCAGATTTGTCGATCCTAATCATAGATTTTCGACGTAGTCGCCCTAGCGATTACGAAAACCCGGGGACAAGACTTTTCCTTTCGCGGGGAGGAATTTACACGCCACGTAGGCACAGCAGTACGCTTCAGCTGAGGTAAAGTTTGTCGAGAAAAAAAATGTCCCACACCTAATCGCCCTGGCCCGAAAGACACAGGTGTTGGCGCAAGTAGTACGAGTCAGTAGGTGGTCAGACGTTTGAGTAGCGAACGGCGAAAAACATAGCCGCTGCATTGCACCGCTTGTTTTTTTAGTGGCCCGTTCTATGTCAGACGGACACGTCCGTGCGAGATCCATGAAACCCCAGCAAATTAAACAGTGCTAACCGTACACCAGTTTAATGTGCTGTCAATGTTTTTCGTGCAAAGCAGTGATAGTCGAGTAACGTTCTTCCACCGGCAAATTACAGTTTTTCCCCGTAGTCTCGCGGTGGAAATACGAGAGACTGCATTGATCATTTCCCCTACACAGTAGAAAATAACGTGCAAGTGGTACAGCCCGGTACATGGTCAGGCAGTAGCGTGAAACGACCGTCGTTTACGTCGCAGCAATTTATGCAAAGCTGATCGATAGCATAATCGTTTCTCCTTATTCAGCGACTAATTTACATAAATGTTTAACCGGAAACTCGTTGGAGTATTGTAAAAATTCAATAGGGAATATGCATTACTTTTTCACATTCTCTTGTAGAACATTTTTTCAGAACATTTTGTGTGGATTGACATGAGAGTAAAAATCCTGACCGTTTGCCGTGTGTTAGCTAATTTTTATCAACGGGACCTGAGACACTACTGAAACAGCGAGGGGTAATTTTCTGTTGCCAGCGGAGGCAGGTATGGCGGTGGCGGCGGAGACGAAAAAGCCCGAGGAGAGGACGGAGGAGGAAAAAATGGCACTCCTAGGCAAGCCGAAGCTCGGCGAGGTATTCCGGGCGCAGGTCAGAATCAAGGAGTCCAAGGAGTTCAAGAACACCGTCGACAAACTCGTTCAAAGAGCCAACGCTTCGATATTGCTCGGTGAGTTATTTACATTTACTCGGAAATTTACTCGTGGAAATAACTCCTCAAGAGTTGGCCCATAGAAATTTATGAAAACTACAGGAAACACTTTGAGGGCTCGGGGATAATTTACAACGTTGAAAAGAATCGCAAACTCTCTCCTGGTCACTATTTCGTCTAACTCATTTTGCATAAGTGGTGCGAAGAAGCAAAAAAATTATACTCGGCTTCGTTGAAAAGGAATTGCATTATTTCCTACTGCCTCGTCGACCTACGTTGTCAGTTTTTTCGTTGTCCCATTAAGACTAAGCTCGTGCGTTTTGTTTATTAAATGCTTCGCTAAGTCGGATTCCCGCGGAACGATTAACCTTCGCCCCTGGCGGCATAATTAACGTGATCCCGCGTCCTGACAAGCCTTGACTTCCCCTTTGAATATTCATATTCGGCGGGGGGGAATTTCGAGGGGCTTCTTAGTGCGCGTTTTTCTCAATAGTTTAATGCGCCTTCATTACCCGACGATGGTCGTCGACATCGAGCCTAATCGAAAACTCCTGGAAGCTCGTCAGCCAGTCCCGCAAGGTCATTTATCGTGACGTGAAAACGAGCTACCCAGCACCTCGTTTGCACGACGCCCTCAAAGGTGTCATTTGCCTGCCCGTCTCTGCCTGTTAAAAGTTTCATTCTCACGTGCCGGACGGGCTTTCTTCCTCAAATTTCCGCCTTCACAGTCCGCCGGCAATTTTTGAGACCTGCTTTTAACCGTCGCTTAGATCATTCCGCTTGATTTATCACACGCGCGTGAAAAGTTGCTCGCCCTTTAACTGCCCTTCGATACGCACTTTTTTTCATTCATTCCCGCGGCTCAAATCGTCCCGACTTTGCACTTTAACGTTGTAGGAAAATACCTCGGGGTGAAATTTAATCGGTTTTTGCGTTGGATAGTTAAGCCGAGTAAATTCATCGGACTCAATTTACTAGATAATCTTCCGGGTCAGTTAAAAGCCAATGAAAAAGAGAAGGTGAAATTCAAGAAAATAAGCGACCACGTGAATTTCGCTGAAATTAAACCTTCCTGCAGTCTAATGCAAATAGTATCACGAAATACCGTTGGAAAAGCTTTCAGGAAAATTCCCATCATCCATAATATTTTAGGTTGAATTAAACAAAATGACTTTAAGCTTACTTCCATCATTATTTTTCTTCTTCAAACACAGTCATTCGTCATCCTGTCTTTTTTCGTTCAGGCCTTAGCTTTTCTCACACGCAGAATTGTCTTGGTAAGATAACTGAATGTTTCTTCTGACGATCATCGAGGATTTGACTTGTGCGGGGCAAAGCACGTGATTCACTGGATTTTCGGCGGATGAAAGTAGAACAGTGCAGCTTGTTTGAGGACTTAGAAGGTGGACTGTGAGCCATTTTCATGCCTGTCACGTTTCCACGGGTCTTAGAGGTCGTCGCATGTTTTCTCCCCTATTGCCTCCTTTTCGAGAACACCCGCACCCCGCGTTCATTCAGCTTTTTACGATCTCCCCTCCCCTTCACTGCTCGCCATAAATCTACATCTCAGAAACTTACCGAACATGCCAATGTTTTCCCCCTGCGCGCGGTATTGCATAAACATAAGTCCATTGCTTGGCGATAATTTCGTAAAATCTATTGTTTAACGAATGAAAACAGATGCCAAGGACGTCGTGGTTTCTTCGTTCCACGAGAATATTCCCCACCTACCCCTTTGTCGAAGCACTTTTACTTTCGTGCAGGGTACGGTTTTACGATCGCCAGAGAGTCGAAACTTTCCAGAGAAATATCGCCCGACATTTTTTATCGGGACCCATGATAAATTTTGCCGTTGAACAGAGAAACGTAACGTTCTAAAGTTTTCGGGGCTTACACCGAAGGTTTTTTTTGTGTCTAAGAAATGCGTATTTACACTTGGGTATAAAACCGACGAAACGTACATTAAACAAATGCTATTTCTGCACGAATTGTTGCACGTAAATTTGTCGATCTATCGCTCCTGTCGTTGCGCTACGAAGAATTGCCGTATACCGAAATCTCGTTGGGAATTCCCGGGCGAATTGATGTAACGTGAAATACATCGGTGCGAGAATTTCCCGGGGAAAGGGGGATATACGTCAGAGCTCCTATGCATTCTTTTGTTCGTCTCCCGGCCACTTTATACATTTCACGACGGTTCCTTCCTTTGTCAGAGGATCGCCCTAGGTGCCTGTGAAACTCTGCTCCTTTGCCCCCTCTCCTCACCACCCCTTTCCACATAGACATTCTGCTTCCGCCGTTGATAAAACGTTCCATCGGTCGCTTCCGAGAGCCCGGCCGATTTTAAACCATTTCCGATCACGTCCCTCGCGGGGAAGTTTCAACATCACATGGAAGGTCCTGTAATCAATGATCTATACAAGCACGGGGCCACGGACAATGACAAATCGTCTTCCTTTGTCGGGTTATCGTCGATACGATGACGCCCGGCAATCTCTATGCTTGCATTATTACGCCTTCGTACAAAGCATTCTGAAAGTCAAAAACCGCCATAAATCGCTGGACATGGCCCGATAATGCGTCACATTGACATCACCAGAAGGAATTTTTCACGAAAAAAAATTGAATCCCTCGTGAAATTATCTTGGTGCCCCAGTTCTGAGGAAGAAGAATCCTGTGGATTCATTTACCACTGTTTTGCTGCCTAAATTACAACTAAATTTCGAGGAGCAAACCGACGGTTTCGTTTCAGTTGTATCTCGAAGGACACAGAGAATGATGCGGTTTAACTGCTTTCCGTACAATGTCTTAGATTTGCCGTGGAACGTTTCAAGTTTCCATAGACGGATATACATGTTGCTATGTAACGCAATAAATGAAGAGTGGCGTAAACTTGGCAATGAGGTTTCGTCGTAGTTGGCCCGCTCTTGCAATAAAACATTTCATTATGTACTTGCACCCTTTGATCTTTCGTCTAACGATGAATGCAACTGCCAGCATAATGCACCACATTGAGTGAAACGTTAAAGCCGAAAACATCTTTGATCAACCGTTTCAATGGAAGTTATTACATTTATTCTCCTTATAGGCCACAATTTGTATGATATTATTTATGAAAATTTTACGTTGACCAGGATCTTAATAGAATATTTTAAGGCTTATCGTATCTCGCGCTGCATTAACCGTATTCATCCCTTTTAATCTGGAAATCTGTCATGAATTTAGCGTGCATCATTCCGCGCGAGATGTTTACTTTCAGTTTTCTAGATAGTCCTCGTACGTTGCCGGGGGATTACCTTCGTCATTTATGCAGGTGAAAAAACGCAGTGAATGAACCCGCACGTAGAAATACATGAAAAATTTCTTCGGAGGTATTCGCTGAAAATGTTCCGTCATATTATGCGGCCCGCAGCAATTTATTCCGCGAGATATTTACTACGGTGGATAGAGAAAAAAATGCCACGAGTATCACTTTCCATAGGCTATTTGCTTTCCATGTCCTAAATTTCCTCCGTACATATGTCGCTCGGGGGATTACGGTCATCGGTGTGAGCGAACTTCGTGCGAACGTGGTAAGCCGAAAATACTCGGTAACGGCGAAACGCGTTGTTTTCAGGCACGAGCTCTTGAAAGGAACAATTCGCGAAAGCTTTAACGATTCCCAGAGAGGAGAACGCTGAGGGGAAAGGGGGATAGGTGGTTCACTGTTAACTGTTTCTCTTACACACGTGTCGAAAATTAAGCAAAACGACAATTTATGTTCAAAAGGCACGAAAATATGGCGCATTATTATTATTCTCCGAACGAGAAATATCGACAAAAAATGTTGAAAGTCTTAATTACAGAGCGAAATCATTGGAACAAAGTCTAAACGATTGATCTATTAAACGAGTGACTTTGACGTGATTACAGGGCGACGTAAGTCGAGAACCTTTTGTAACGGGGTATGATGTTGTTCTCAGGCACGAGCTCCTGGAAGGAACAGTTCACGGAGGCTTTAACGGTGAGCGGTGGTGACGAGGACGGGGACGAAGGCGGTGAAGCAAGGGCCTCGACACCCTCCGCCACGGACTATCTTATGCACTCGATTACCATCTTCTGGAAGGTCCTCTTCGCCTTCGTACCGCCAACCGGTAAGTACACGGCCGCATCTTCGCTTTCCCCTTCCTCCCCCCCTACCCTCTGGCGAAACCGCCGTACTCTCGGGGGTCTTATCATCCCCCGCGGTGAATTAGTGGCCCGCGGCGAAGACTTTCACCCCGGCAAGTTTATTCGGGGGATATTCCCGCTCGCCCGGGAGAAACGTCGTCGAGGGCCGGAATAACGGAATTTACTGATTCCGGGCGCAGAATGGGAGACAACAGGAAATCCTGCCTTCCGCCACGCTTCCAATAAAGTCCGATAGCTGACCGACCCTAGCGCCGAATTATCGTCCCTAACTTTCTCTCGTTTTCTAGGATTTTGAATCATGGCTAAGTCTATCTTAACTATCTTCCAGAAGAAAATTCGAGCTCGACATATTTTTACGTACTATTCTTCAGCAGAAATTTGAATAAATAATAAATTTGAAAAATAAATACTGTTAATCATATAATTAATGTTAATACTTTCCCACCGACATGATTAACCGTGACGCAATACCTTTTCAACGCTGCTTCGAACCGGTCATTGAATAGTCGGTTATGAAAGCTCGCGAGATTTGCTTTGACGGGCCGACGAGTAGAACGGTTTTGATTTACCGTCGAGCGTTCGGCTTTAACAATGGCAGCGATTTGCAATAACTGGACGAAGGGAGAGTCGGCCAGCATCGCTGTAGCCACCGAGCGGTCATAAAGTGTTTGTGGTTCATGTAACCAGGGCAACGGCGCATCGTAAAATACAAGCTCTCGTCCTGGCGCTAATGCCTTGCGTCAAGCCCACCGTCTTTTTCATCGTTTCCGCCGGCCAAGTGCCGCTTATTCCATCTCCACCCCACCCCCCCCCCTGCCTCTACGAACGCCGATTGCCTAGGATTACAGGAAAAAAATATTCCCACTACCGTTTACGAACGACAAAAACCCACGACGTCTTCAATATTTTTCATTAACTTTTCGACGTCCGTTAGAGTTTTTCCGTCCTAGAAATTGTACAAACAATTACACAAGTCCGCTGCGCAGTGGAACAAAATGGATACGAAGAGCCGAATGAAAGTGCGGCTTGAAATCCGTGGTAGCGCATTACCAGCCAGGCAATTATCCCTTTAAAGGATTTTTCCGGCGGCCTAGTGGGTTAAAGTAGCACTTCCGTTATCCGCGAATTACGTATGTTGTCGATTCGCCGGCAATCGTGGCCCCCCCTCCGTACTCGACAACCACTCGGTAAGCCCTCGAGCGAGAGTAAAGAGTGTTTCTGACACGCCCTCGAGATAATAACTCGGCTGGACTGGTGCACGCGAACGCCTCCCTGGCCATGCAAAATTCACCCTCTTGCCCCACCCTCCTGCGAGCTTCTCGCGCGAGAAATCGAACGTCGTTCGGTGCGTTTAAGTCGTCTTTAATATCCGCGTCGACAGAAAGTTCCTTGCGAAAAACGTGCCCCCGTTTTCATTTGTCCAACGTCGGAAAATAATTTTCCTTGGACTGGCCGAAGTATATTTTTATGCGATTCATAAAATAACAATGAAAGCTGCGGTAGTATGTTACGAAAAATCGACAACGGTCCATTCGAGTTACGGACACGTGTTTCATTTAATTTACAAAAAAATTGACAACCCTTTGGCTTCGTCGCGCTGGGACATTTTGCAGAAAGGATCGTTTTCTGTAGTTTTAACGAAATTATTTCCTTGATACGCACGTTCTCGGCAAACACGTTGCATGCAATTAACTGGCCTTTGACCGGAAAATGAAAGCGTGGCATGCACTGCGCACGCAAAATAAGTCAGGTTAACAGAGGAATTTTTTCTTGTCGTACCCTCTATCGATAAAAAATAATTATTCTACACAAGGACATTCCGTTTTACGGTACGTCGAGAGCGCACCTTTTCTAACTCCATGTAATAATTGCTGAATTAACGGACGAGCTGAAAAAAAATTGATTACGTTCGACAGAACGATCGGCATTTATCTTTTTGCACGATGACGCGGAAAATCTTCGTTTAACGAGCACTCAGTTTGTATCGTTATTCTCGTCAATTTGATAGACTGGGTTATCGGTTAATTTAAATAATCCACCCAATTGTCACTGACACGAGAGATTTGTACCCGCCGGTAAATTCAGATTATTCCTCCTTCCTCATCGAACAGTTTCGCAAAACCAATGGATAAAAAATGATAGCTCGTAACGTTGTCATTTATCGGCTTACAACTGCGATGAGGGAAAAGCTGTGTCGAATTTATTGAGAAGCGATGAAAAAGTGTAACATGACGAACATGTAGTTCTTGGTCACGTGGGTCATGTGTTTTGTGTTGACAGAAAGACGACGATAAATTCTCAGACTGAAATGGCACAGATGCTAGCGGAACAGACACGTATTCCCGGCAGGCTAATTCAAGGATGTCGGGCAAGGATTAATTTACAAATACAACGTCGTATAATGGACGGAGGATTTAAGCGTAACCTCGACAATCCTGACATGATTCAACGACAATTATTACTCAAAGGACTTTGCTCAGCTCCTGACTGCAAGTGAAACTAAAACCAATAACAAAGAGTAACCCATTTCGGTTAAGAGAAATATGTTTAGACAACAAAAAAAAAGGTCTAACATCTAACAAAAAGGTCTTCGAGGTCTAACACTAAGGGCGCTGCTTTTATGAATTGCGTTAAACATTAATGTAAGTTAAGGACGCAAGTGTGTGCAGGAAGTTCTTATCATTCAAACTTCTCGACGCGTCGGTTCTTGCCTTACCCTCGTCGGAAACGAACGACCGTTTCCCCTGGGACAGGGAGGGGGGACACACGATATTCCCGAGTCATCCGTACCGTTCCATCATCGTTCGCCGAAGAAACTGCAGGCCATGTGCGATCAACCCTCTACCGATCATGCCATTGGCAGAAACTCACTTCTAACTTATTTAACATCCTTCTCTGATAACTTGTTTTACAATAAATGGATCATACTTTGCAGGATAAGAAAGAGAAGTGCATAAGTGTAATTGCTGAAAGATATGAACATGAAGGACATTTTCTTGATAATTTTCTTTTTTGAACACAGATCTTAGTGTTCACGGATATTAACGTCTGAACTCCCGGGGGTGTTGGAGCTTTTCTTGGAGGCCGGGATCTCAATTTTTAAGGAAAAATCGCGAACGATGGACGGGCGTAGCCGGTTAATAAAGGCCATGTATTATTCAGCGCAGTAAAGACGTCGGGCGTTTATCTGATCGAGCCGAATGAGAACGGTAAAAACCACTGGGAATACCTCGTTTCGCTCTAATAGAAAGTCCAATATTCGATCCCCGGGCCCGGAGTCAAGGAGGCAAGAAAAATAGGCACTTAAACCGAGATATAAACGGCTGAACCGCAGATGAAAGCAGTGACGTCTCCGAAGCACACACCAAGAAATACGTGCCTATAGATTTTATTGCACGTGCTAAATTCATTCACTGTACTTTCTTCCTGCTGGCAACAACAGGACTTGAATCATGAAACAATAAAACGTAACGACATTTACCTACATGTATGTGAAAATATTATTCTAAGGTCACTGTGTAAAAGAACGATCGGCTTGTTTATGTCACGAGAAATAAGGCCAGTAAAGTAATACAAGGGTTATTAAATTATGTATGACCGAACTTACTCTAAACTTCATTTATTCTAATCTTATCTGAATAGAGGATCAGTAGTTAAACTTGTCATGACTTATCGTGGGTTGAGTTACCCGTAGTCTTGTAAATCTCGCGAAAAGTTCGCTGTCGTGAGTAAATCTAGTTGGAAACTTATTTATTCGGACCTCGTGGTCGTCGTTTGTTTTCATATCCTAAGATTACCCTTACGACTAACCTGGATGGATGTGTATTTTTCGCCAACGCTTTTCTGTGTCCCACGACGGGGTTTTTCGAAATTGCGGATATTGCGGCAAGGTCGAAGGTTTATGTCACCTTCTCCATAGATCCTAGCTAGGCCAGAACCGTATTTCGATTGAGGTTAGGTGCGGAAACTTTGACGGGGAAGGAAGTTATTAGCTGAGGATTTTCCCGGGTACGTTTCCTGGTAGGTCGGTAATGAGGACGAGATTCCAGCAATCGTTCCTTTTCTTCTCGCACATTACGTTTCACGCGTTTCTTCAAAACTGAATCCGACTGGTAGATCTCCCACCACTTTCGCGACACCTGAGCAACGTTTAACAGCGACTCGGTGTCCAACTTCCGGAAGATCAGCTGTGACACTTCCAATGGAAGGTCAGCAATAAGGTCTACCTTGCCAGGAACGAATCCAATAGCGCGCAGAAAGGATCTGAATAACTCCATGTTGCCGCTTTCTTGGAAAATGCTTAACTGAGCCTCCAGTACGGGGTTGTTCCTTTTGTATGTAAAATGTTTCCGCTTTAGTACACATGCAGGTTCCGGCTCAATGCATCAACCAGTCGGGGTCGAATGCAATGGTTGAATAGTCAATTGTGGAGTAAACAAAATCGTCTTCAAATACTATAATAGCTGCGCCTAGCAATAAACAGGAGATATACGTTTGCTACAACGTTACAGTTAATACATAATTTTCTCGTTAATTTCAAAGAATGTTCAAGCGTGTTGCTACGTGTAAATTTATGTTTAACATCCAAATCTATCGTAAGCCCTTTAAATGTTAAATCGCTAAACTCTGCCTCGGAATTGAATCGTGGCTCTGGCAATTCCTCTCTGAAATACAAGTTCGACAATCCTTCGAAATTGCACGGAACTGTGCTATAGGAAAGCTACTTTGGAAATTCACTCTTTCTCCCCCGTGAAGATTACGTTGCACCTGCGACCCGACTTGTGCAACTTTCAATATATATTCACCACGGGTACGAGTCTTACCGCACGTAATATTACGTTGAAATATAGCAAAACACGATGCTGCTTGTGAAAATTATTTTTTAAACATATCAGACACATACCTATCGACAATGTTCCAATTTATTCCTTTATTTCTTACGTTATTTTCCAATCCCCGATTCTTTGCGTTTAATCCAAGCATTCTTTGGACATTGTATTTTGTGAGCTTGCATTGGAATACAATCGAGCTTCTACTTTAAACGACTTGGTGGGAGGTGGAGGGGGTGAGTTTCCTCGTTTGGTGGGTTGACGTACGAGACGGAAAGACGTTGAAGGCAGATTAAGGAGAAGGAGAATAGTATGCTCGATGCGACGTAAATGGGAAGCTAATTGCGCGATGAACCTTCATTCAGGCAAACGCTCGTCAACCGTCCTTATCTATCGTTCCCCATTCTTCCGCATTTCAATGCATTCCCGCCCCTCTATTGCTTTCCCGCATGTGCATTTTCTCCGGCGATCGCTGAATGCGCGTTACGGAAGAATAGCCGGGAAATGAACTTGTCTTTGCTTACGACTTCGTCCTTATTTTTCACCCCCTGATGAATAAAACTCGTACGGTTCCAATGTGTTTCGAGTATATTCCCCCGTATACCACAGGTTCTATTTTTCTCGTGACTCGTTTAAATATTCAAAGCTTTTATTCGAAATTTATTTATCTCCGTCCCACACTGTTGTCTATCGCTCTAATTAATTCTCACGTAAGGTGCATTCCGACGCCAAAGACGACAACATTCCAGCTGACACACGTGCGTGTAATACGCGCACGTTCGTATCTACATACACGTATTTGTAGCTGCGTGCGAACAAGAATTTCACCACGCAATGTGGGTTTGGCTGTTCGCATGCTCCGTATGTATCCTCAGCGTAACGTTCCCCGGGAATGATAGATCGTCGCACGGTAGACAACCAGTGTCATGATTTCGTGTCGAGCGAGGACGTAAATGCGTTGTATTTGATGCCGTAAATGATACATACCCCTACATACCCGTCTCCTTCGTAACATCAAATCTCACAGATACGAATATTCCTCGTCACATCGCTTGCCGTTTAAAGTTGGACTCGGAAGATCTTAACATTTCTTCTGGAAATTTTCTCAGGAAGTCTTCATCGTGTAAGAATTTATTGACGAAAGTAAGGACAGGAGGAACGACCTTATTAAATCGATTAAATTACCTAAGGACCTTCTTTGTGTTAGATAAATTCAGTTTAACAGTTGTGTGGGACTCAATAACCCAAGTTTTGCCCCTTATTACAGGGCAGATGTTAGGAACGATGATCAAGGAAAGACGTGAAAGTGTGTACTGTAATTATGTACTCGGATCATGCAAATACATGTATGTAGAAGCACGGTTATGGTCTAATGCAGCATGATTCGCCGATATATAGGCCCGAGGGTTGAATTTAATCAAGAGTACGAGTTATCAATAGGCAACTCTGTCGGTTCTATCGTAACAAGCTTTACGATCCAACAGTTTATGATAATACCGGCGACGGGGCGGACGTAATAAAGGGCATCGCCTACGGAAACTAAATATTCACGTAGTCCACACTTTCGAATTCATAATGAACATTAAAGCTGATATGTCGTTACAGAGGAAATCACATTATACAATCTGTAATATTCCAAAGAGAAATGTAATAACTCTTTTAAGCATTGAACAACTCTTGCGATAGAAATTCATTTCTTTTTGGGACTGATTATTATTCCTTTTCTTGCTTAGCCCTGTTAAAGATCGAACCTTCGTGACCCGTATTTTTTTATTGTATAACCTTGGGCGAAAATGATTTCCATCTCAAAGCAGCAAGTACTCGGCGGAATATGACGACGGCATTGAAAGGGTCGGTCCGGGATCAGCCGAAAATACAAGGGAATTTCGTGGGAACTTATACCTGTGTACGACCTTTCGTCGCGGTTTTCCATGAAATTTTAGGGAAATTTATAGCACAGCAGGGTCGCACGACTGTCGGCCCCCGAATAATTTTCATTTGCGAAATTTATAACTCCGTTGCGAGCGTCTAGCGTGTTAAAGATGATTCCATGAATACATTGGTATTTCACCGGAAAACAGATGCAAATGTCACTTGCCGTTTTTACCGGTAAAAGCGCAAATTTAGTAGGCAAAATGTTCCGCAATACTTAAGTACCATAATGATAAATGAAACACGAACAATTCGAAGAAGTACTACTTATTTAGCAAAAAATGTCCTACCTATCCTGTACTACTGCATGGGAATACATAAGGTTCAAGAATGCAACCATTTGAAACCAGCAACCGTAACACGAGATCGTTTAACAGCAATCCATTGAATAATTTAAACTTCCCTCCTGACTGCAGCACCATTTGTTTGACAATAAACATTATGATGTTTCGCTGTATAGTGTTATTACACGTATATGTGGATACTGCGCTGACGTTAACCATGTGATTGATAGTAGACAATAACATAAATATCCGGCAGTTAGGGAGGCAAAATACAACGGTCTAAAAACCTACAGGTGCTTGTCGCAGGGTCGTTGGCGATGGAAGGGGGGTGGGGGGAGGGGAGTGGATTCTACTCCGGTGCATTAGAATGTGTGTCACGTACATGGGATCGTAATTTCTACGCTGGAATCGGGTCACGTTTTCCCGGGGATAAAACCCACTGTATTGCGGCTGCTAAACACACGGAATCACATGCACGCATAGACTGATTAGCGAAGTATTTAATCCGGATATCAAAGTTGTAATTTCGTTTCTATCGGCTATTTCGTCAGGCGAAAACACCGCTTTTCCGTCCGCAAAAAGCAGAAACTAGCGAATAATTATCCTCGAGGAATTACAAATTCATCTGTAGCGCGCGGATATTGCGAGAAACGATTAATGAAGCTTACTTCGGTCCTCTGATATCCCTGTTTCATTGATTAGCAACGTTGTCCCTTTCCGTTGAAGTGATTTCGTTGACCTCCGGGTACGTGAATTGTAATTAACCGGGTAAAATTGAACGAACAAATAACGCGGCTCAGGCCGGGCCGCATAATTGCGAGGTTTTTTGTTAGATGAAATCACAGTTATTTCAGGTAATTGACCTTAATCGAGGGGGCTGGGTCTTCGGGGCTTAATGAGCAAATAAACGAGTAAATTTCAATGAACTTCGGCCAGAGGCGATGCTCGTGCCGCCGGGATTTCGTGTTATATATTCCACTGGCGTACGTAACGTCCGCATAATGCGTCAATCTGACAGGAGTGACTTGCACGTCGCTGTCAGCCACGCATAGGTAAATAAATCTTCAGCCCTATTTATTACGTGTCACGAGGATAACCGAACGTGATAACATCCGCTGAAAACGGGTGTTAACATTAACGCAGCCGTGATATAAATCAGGGGATTTATTATACCGATGGCAGATGATAGATCGCATGGAAATAATCCCGCCGAAAGTGACTTAAGGTCTAATTAATCTCAAAAGCCAGGGAAATTAATCGCGAGGCTCTAATCGACCATTTTTCAGCCTCGTATCTCAGTTTCCTCGTTTTCTCATTTTCGTTGTGACAGTTTCTTTGTGAGATAAACCGTCTCGTTGAAGGTAAAAACGAGTTCCCTTAAAATTGTATAAATAAGTCTCTTGTAAAATAGGCTTCTCCCGTGTGCCATCCTTAAACTCTGAAAATAGGATTCCCCCGCGTTTCATCCCAGGAATCTTAAAATAGAATAAGTTCGTATTTGGCTTGCCTTTCGATAAGCGAAAACGTGTGGGCGCTGAGCATCTGATAAAGCTCGCTGAAATGTCAAGCGCGTCACGGCTCTAATACGGCCTAACTTGGTTAAGGGAAGATGAGGTAAACCCCCCCTTCTTCGAACGAAACTCGTTCGCGCGAGAATCTTTTGCGTGTATATTAACAACGACCCAACGAAGATGGATCGAAATGACAGCTTCGCAATTTTCTCTGGCAAAAAATTACTCGTAAAAAAGCTTTCATCGACGAACGTCAAGTTTTTACAAAATTTTCAAAGTTAGATTCTCCGTCCTTACATTTGAGTAATTTCATGGTCATGCGCTTAACTGAATCAACATTATTGAAGCTAAAAGCGGAATTATATTTTCAATGGTGGAGGGTCACTGAAAATCGTGGCAATTTAGTGTAGAAAATTTCTGACGTCAAAATGGCGGCCGATGGTTGTCTTAGGAGATCATGCATTGTGTGCGGCGATTATTCTACGGTTAGACCATCCATGGACTCGTGTTTCTCGAGCCAGATGGATGAGATAACCGGCCGAGATAAACTGCCCCTTTCTGCTACGTGGCTACATATGCAACCACCGCCAGAAGCCCGCTGGACCGGATTAATCATTCCTGTGATCACAAAAGTGGTGCTCAACCAAAAATTCGGCTTGGAAAACATGCGAAAAATAGGGACATAAAGCTGTACAGTCACTTATCGTACAAGAAATAGTAGTATTCACGTATCAAGTTAGAGACAATTTTATCTGAATCATTGCCTTACTTAATTCAATCAGTTGATAATTTTTTTTATAATTTATTCAGTTATTTTTATCTTAAAGATAGCTATGTATTTCCTATTTTAAGATTTGTAACAGTAAAAGTTAAGTTTTGACGTAGAAAAAAAGGTGAAAATATAAATTTCATTGTCATAGGAGATCAGTGATTCATGCGAGGAACTTAAAATGACAACCACTGATTGTACGAGAAATAGAGCACCCTTCTGTACTTCCGCTCAGCAGGCGGCTCTGACGTTCCGTCAAATTTAAGACAATTCCGAGCTTAATGGACCTACTGCCAGCTGCGTGTTTACAGGGAATCACCTCGGATATCGATTTGTAGGACACCCTGAAAATCTACGGCAAATCATTTCACTACAAACCACTGCAACTCGGAAAACTCCTTACGCTAATAAAGTCGAGAAAATATTTAAAGGTCATTTAAGTTCGTTGTCCTTACTTTAACGTCGAATATGATTTGACGAATTTCACAGAGGAGTTCCCCCAGATGAATCTCCCTGATTTTATCGTTATATTTTCGCGAATGTAGTCACGATGTAATCCCAGGAGCGCGCGGACTTGGAACGAACTCAATTACAGGAAACATGATTGAACCGGACAGGATAATCGCAATCCCGGGGCAATCATTTCCCTGCTTGTACAGAAGTATAAGGGAACCCCGGGCGATGGGAGTGCTCAGGTTTGTTGACACAAAGTCTTTAAGTTCCTCCCTAAATGGCGCTAAAGTGGATTCGCTATAAGGCAGAAGCGTATCAACGCGATTGGCTATTTTCAGCGAAGTTTCCGCCATCCACCAAGTCAAAGTCTACAAGCTAAACGTCCACGTGATACAAAGAAAAAGGCCTTATGCCTTCAGAAAATGCAAATTTCTGTAAAATTTAACGAGGCAATGCAAAGGAAGTAAAAATCCTTTCGCGTCATTTCTGCAGTATTTGCTGTGCTTCGTGTTATTAAATTTGGGAATTACACTGATAATCGTTTTCCGTGTCACGTTCTGTTACAGCGCGATGTGTAAATTTCACTTTTCCGCGCTACTGTGGGAACGATGGTTTTATTGAATCCGTTAACCACGAAACGCTGGTCACGTCGGTTTACGAATTTCAACGTAACGCGTTACATTTAAAGGAAACCTCCAGGGTGAAATACATTGTTTGGCGGTGCACGTTGACACCAATTTTTTACACCGCTGAATATGAATTTCACTTTCTCGCGTCGCCGGCAAAATGTTACCTTTATTGACCGTTTTATTTAGAGCAGTGACACGTAACAGGAAAATGACTTTCTTTAAAAAAAGTATGTGTGTCGAAGCGATTTTTACATTTTTCTACCTAATGAAACATTCGCGTTTTACAGTATGAACTATTCTTTAGGATTAAGTGTTGACGATTTTGGAGTAAATGCGATGACGGTAGGACGTTAAGCTCATTGAATGATTTATTCAAAGGTACTCGAGCGCATTGCTCGGCGAATTTCCAGGGTCTGCGAGAACGAAGAATCCTCTTAGGTGAAGTACTTTGGGGGATATAGCGTTAACTACTTTTTCAAAGAGACAGGCCTACATTTCAGCCTGGCTCGTCGCCGGAACGATCGTTTCTATGGATCAATTAGTCAAAGCAGTTTCGTCTGGGCCCTCACAGAATTTCCCTTCGTCCAAGGCAATCCTTTTACGCGAAGAACAGGGCACTTTACCATTTTTCGACACTGCTGAGTCTACATTTTCATTTGCCATGCGCCGGCCCGGAAACGCTTAGTTTATTAAAGGTCCGTGCATTATCCCGCCAGCTGCGGCCCCACGACACCTGCACACCGATTCTCTCTTTCGTTATTAATAAAACAACGAATTACCGAGCGTCCCATAAATAGACTCCCAATTCCCCTTCCCCCTTCTCTCCTCGAAACGGTTTTTCGCTTAAAGAATTGCGTCGCGTGAAATGCTAGCCGCGTTCGACGATCTTCCCCGTTTAATTAAAAAGCAACGCGATTAAGTGCGCCCGCCTCGCGGAAAATGCTCCGCCCGAAGAATATTCCAACAAATGTTCTCCTGGTGCGATTATTTATTGTCTTGTCTCGCCATGAAATTAAGAGTTTCAAATCCTCAGTGCACAGTGGGTCACTGTAAATTTTGATTTATTTCGAAACAAAGATAGTATCAATCGTTGCGTTAATCTTGTACCAAGGATATTTGATTCTTCATTTCCATTCGCGTAAAATTGGATATTGAGGTCGTCGAATAAAGCAGTTTGCGTTGCACGGTGATAGCATTGTTACAGAGAGGACAACTTGTGGTTTTCAGACATTGCTGGTGGTTACCTGTGCTTCGTCGTCAGTATATTCGGCATCGGCGTGGTTACGGCAATAATCGGCGACGTAGCATCGTATTTCGGATGCACCCTCGGCATCAAGGATTCCGTCACCGCCGTGGTTTTCGTCGCCCTCGGCACCAGCATTCCCGGTGAGTACAACTGCTTCACGCGAATCAAGGAATTTTCACCGCAATCGGTCAGTGAAGAATAAATATCTCGAAAATGTTTCGAAATGGCAGAAAAATACAATTCATGAAACTCGTTGAATGCACAGGACTGTGTTTCCTGTGCGGTCTAAAATTCTTGTATCAATGAAAGACATAAATGGTAAAAGAAATATTTATTTCTTTAGATTTTACTCAAGATGTAAAGGCATATTTGTTTTTGCAAAGTGTCTTTTCCTACTCGTTTCGTACTTACCGCGGTGAAATATGGCAAGCAATACGTAAATCCTGTTGCCGCGGCTGGCAATCAAAAGAAGACGCTACTGATTGCCAGTTTCCCTTTGAATGGAGGACCGTGAATTGCAGCGTGCGAAAAAGAACTGGAAAGGAAATTGCCCCGCGGCGCCAGCGAACGATCAGCCCGACAAGCATTGAAAGCAGTTTAATGTACATTTGAAGAGGCATTGAAACTACGAAACCCGTTTACCGTGTATGTAAACTTGAAAATAATAGGAATAGAAAGCCAACAATCGTCATGTAAATTAGAATCGATATTGGTCGAGCGTTATTTTGAGATTGAATTTGCGTGGATGGTATTATATCATGAATTATACAATGGGTAGGAGAGGTGTTTGCAATCCCGCGCTTTAATTATCGGCAATACAATGAGGTTTAAATTATAATATTTCGAGAAAATCACCGCTAAGAGATTATTTCGGAAAAAAGGCAGGAAAGTAACGTATCGTTAAATTGACCGTTCGATTTTGTCGAAAACCTCATCGGGCAAAATCTCTTGACCTTATTTTTCTTCTGTATTTTAGAAGAACCTACCGACTCCTCTTTCCTGGGCCGATGTGTTTCCTCAGTGGAACACACGCGAATAGAACCGACACGACGGTTAACGGCGTATAAAGGCCCGCGAGAGGAAAGATATAGCAACTCGCCCGTTGATTTACGTCCATTGTGCCTTTTTATCGATGCTTTTTAATCTCTCCGCGTTTTCACCTTTCTTGGACCGTCTCCACAAAATTTTTGCGAAATTAACCTCGAAGGAACAATGTATGAACTGCACAAAGGCAAACAAGACTAACTTTAATTACTCTCAGATCTGCGATAGATTTTCCTCATCCTACGTTATCTAAAAAACTGCTTCCATTGACGAGACTCTTCTTTAGCAACGACGCAATTTATCATTTCGATGCAGGTTATCTCTCATTTTAACGCGACAGGTTCGATCTTAAAGCCGTTGCGTCACGCGATTTCCGGCGGAAATTCGGCGCAGGTATCTCGTGATAAACGGTCCACCGAGTAAATTTATCGACAAGGTGCACGTCGATTTCGATACGGAAATATCCTCAACTTTCCCGATCGTCCGGGAACTGTCCGTAACGAGGGAAAGTTTATTTTTGTTTCAACGGCACGTCACGCGATTTCCGGGGGTTAGTGAGGGGGGGGGGGGAGGAGGGAATTCGGAAAAGGGCAGGTCAATTTACGTGGCGCTGTGGGTGTGATTAAGAGTCGACGGGTCAATTTATCGACGAATTGCAGACTGCTTCTCGATGGGCCTTCCCCCCGGCCCCTCCCCTCTTACCCCTTCCTGTATTTTTTTTAATGGCGACCAAAGTGGGCCGGCTGATTCTAAAGCCGGGCCTGCACGCACCCGGCAGATGAGTGCCGGGATAATTTATTACACCGTCGGCTTTGTCCGCTAAAACAATGGTCCACCGGGCCGAACTGTTCGTCTCCGCCAATATATATCTATATATATACATATATATTCCTCCATTCGCGCATTCACTCCGGCAATTCCATCGACTAACCGAGAAATTCAAGGGGCTTAATCCCCGTAAAAATAATGGCAGACTTGGCAAAACTTTTGGGTCGTTAGGAAATTCCGTGTATTAAAACGTTTGGTCGAAAGAGATGAATTAAACTGGGAGAGTATGTGTCTTCTTCAGGATGTAAAAATATTGGACCATTCAGTGGTCATGTAAGATTATTTCTACGTAAAATATTTTTTCGCAGAATAACGAGAAGTATTTCATCGTGGTTGACTTCTGTTTAGTTTCGTTCTTCGGGGAAATAAAAATGTAGGGATCGGATTCCCGCGGTACGTGGGACGTTTTTTATTGGCACGTGGAACTTTGGCTGGGGTTATTCCAGTGATTCTCGGCCGTTGGTCCCGCCGTAATTACGAAAAGCAGGATTTACGATCACGACGATCCACGGATAACGCTGAATATCGGCGTGGAGAAAGAAATGATGAGACCGAATGGGCCAAGGCGGAACTGCGTAATTGCAGGTAGACTGCACACAGAAATGAATAGGAGAAAACTGACTTCTGGTAACAGACGGTATCTCGCCAGTTAACCGCGCGGACCAACCCCGAAACTCCGCCGTAATATAAATGCACTTGTCGTGTGTGTTGTGCACTGAATTTCTTTGTCCCGTGGGAATTTCCGCACGAGGTAGAAAGCCAGTGAGTGGCCCAAAGAGGAAAATACTTGGCAAAAAGAGAGCAAAGAATTCTGCGGCTTAATAACATAAAAAAAGATCTCGGAAAAATGTTGATGAAATTGCCCGTGGTGAAAGGTAACATTTTTCAGTGATAGGCTCACCGTGGCAAAGAAATATTACGCGATAACTCTGAAGAGATGTAAACATAATGTAATTACGAGGGGAGCGGAGAAACGCAATCCGTTAATCAGGAAAATCTCGCAAGAAAAGCACTCGTCCGTTTGAAAGAAACTCGCGGAAGAGTCGAAGCGGTGGAAGAAAAATACTTGAAAGAGAAAACCTCAAGAGGTTACGTTGCGTCGAATGGAAAAAACAGCAACGCCGGCGGAATACTAAGAGAAACTTTTCACGTAATTTACCCGCGAAAATTAATCCCCCCCCCACATATTTCCTGGGGGGGGGGATTAATAATTTTGCCGCGAGTATCGAATGTCGGCAGTTAGGTGGCGTATCACGATGGAATATTCTCCTGGCTGATCCCTCGACGAACGTCCAGCGCACTTGAGTTTAACGAGAGGTTCGACGATTTACGAGGTGTATACTACAATTTATGGAGCATTCGCGCAGTTTAGCAGCTTGCCGTCGATAGGCCCCGCGGATGTGGATTATATCCCGCTGACACTGTCGACGTGCCTCGTTAATGGCATATTCGAGAAACTATCGGCGGACCGTTAATAAATATGTATAGGTCCTCAGCGAGTATTGTAATAACCAATCCCAGGAAATTCAATCCTTCCATCCCGAATGGCAGCATTAAAACAGAATTTTTTACACCAATATGGAAATCATGATTTCCATTACACCCTTTGAATTCCCGAATCTCGAGATTACTTTCAAACAAATCAATTGTTCCATTTCGCGAGTCGTCGCTACTTTTCTCTTTTTATGAAGCTTCTCGTTTACATTATATGTACACAGCTTTCGGTGGGAGGACACGTGGACCGGGGGAATTGGGTTTTACGAATCTCTCTTTTACGTCTGGCCGAGCTTGCGCGGCGAATTACTTTGTTTGCGCTGGAATACGACAAGGGACGTTACGGTGGGCGGATTCCACGGGTGTTTGCTAATCTCCGCTCGTGAGAGCTTCTAAGTGCCGGCGGGGTAAGGGGTTGAGGGGGTGGGTGAGGTTCACACACGACCCTTTAATCGTAGACGGGTGCTCGCGCGCAATGGGTGGGGGGGGGGGAGGAGGAAAAAGGGAGTCGAACAAGACTTTCGCATTTCCCATTATTCGAGCCGGGGCCTGAGTTATTGAAATCCCTCGTAAATAGCCCGCCGGCCATTGCCGACTGTCCTACGTTACCCGCCGTTGTGTAACTATTCCCCGTGCTCGTTTCCTTCGCAGAACTCGCGGCTACTGCGGCGAACTTCCACCCTCCCCCTCCCCTCCGAAATATCAAAGGGAACGGGCAACTACTCGGAATTACCCCCATTAATGACTGTTGCCCGGCGAACTTGCAGCCGCAGCCGGTGATAAAGGGTAGTTTTCATTCAGCCGAACACTATCTCCCCGTGGTTTATTCGAAACCGTTGCTCGTTGTCGGGAATTTTCAGTGCGATTCTTTCGAGTGGACAAACAATTTCGGAAGCATTTCTTGCTTCACGATCGATGAGAATTCTCCGGCGGGCACCTGCTGCGTCGACTAGTAAATTTTAATATTCCACGAGGGCGAGAATTTCTTGGGGGGGGGGGGGTGTCGTAATACTCGCGCACTTAAGCTTCCGGAATGAAGTAGGTATTCGCTGGTTGAAGTACGACCTCGGGAGATTGCTGTTACTGTAATGAATACTATCAGTAAGATCGAATCCAGCGCGCAAACAGCCAGCGGACGACAGTAGATATGGCCGTCATGCTCAGACGACTACTCCGAGAACAATGTATTCAAATTACTTCGTAAACGGCTTTAACGATTGCCCCGGTGAAGCGAAGGGATAACGTGAAATTATCCGGCAAATCACTTTCAAATTCAAACCAAAGTAAATAGAGAACGATTCCGGTTTATATGAAACAGATATGATACTTTTATATTTCCGAATAAACAAAAAGGAGACCGACGCAATATCGCCATGTGGTACATGTATTTTTGAAAAATTTTTCAATACCTTCTCTCCAAAGAGAAACGAGAATCACGAAACACGGCGCGGAAAAACGAGTTTGTGAAAAATCTTGTTACTCGTCCATTTTTAGTAACCACTCCGTACTGACATTTCCACGAGTTTTTACCTTTGTGAACAGCGAATTTTGCATTATTTCGGATAAACATATTTTTGGCACGGGGCAATTACTTTTCTTGGCTTGTATGGGATCGGATCAGGCGGGTTTATTTGGCCGGGCAATTCCGCCGAGCCATTCCCCGTAAGAAACGTCGTACGCCGGCGAATTTGTGGAAAGTTTTTATGATATTTCTCCGGGCAAGCCGGAAGCCCAGGAAAGCGGTCCTCGAAGTCGATGTCATGCCAAATTCGAAGCAGTTACGCGGATACGGCCAGCCCCACGGAAGATCTGATCCCCGGCGTACATCGTGACATAAATATTGATGAGTCCACGGCGAAGAAACTTCGGGATGGAAACTAGCGGGGCCGTAGCACGAGTCAGCGGTACAAGTCAAAGTAATCCCCGATGCTCATAGTTATGCTAATTCCCCCCCTCCCCCCGATTTCCGGCTCTTCCGAGGGAACTTCTTTCGAGCCGTTCCGATTGAATTAAACCGCTTAAGAATTGGAGATTCGCGAAAAAAACACGTGTCGCCCGGCAGAAAAATAACGAAGGGGAAGCGGGGTTAGTACACAGTAAAATGAAAGGAACTAATTTCGTTGAATTGAGCAAGAAGAACTGGGCTACATTTGAACGTAAAATACGGTTGGATGGAACGTTGTTTGTTAAACACAATTACCCCGAAACACCGAAACTGAAGAGATTTTAAAATGGAGATAAATTTGTCGAGCGGCATTGAGCGTTATTCCAATTATTTGTGCGTGTCTGTTTCGGTTCCGGAACGGTCCTCGAACATTCCGAGGACGAGTTGTCTCGCGTGCGCCGTCCATACCGGCGTAAATCCGAATTTCCGTGTACGAATGCAGATGTTGTTTAATTCCCGTGCGGAGCATTTGGAGTACGTCTGGACCCGTTTCGCGACAGCTGTTCCGCAACAACGGCGACACAAACACACACACGCGCGCACGTGCGGGGCTTTCATTACGCGCGAAGCAGAAACAATATCCAATAATACGGAGCGAACCGGAAAGGTAGGACGAGCGTGATAGACGGAAAACCGGGGACCAATTATACCGCTGGAAAAGCAACATACGCCGGGTCATTATGATTTTCGGCCGCGAGTCTACGGCAAACAATCCGCGGGGATAGGTATGATTGCCCGCACGCAAAGTGGTTTCATGGATGGCCAATTAAACGAATATTGCAGCGGCGTAAAATCACTGTGATCCCCGGGAAAAGCTATAAAAACACGGGAAATACGTCACAAGGGTCGTTTTGTTTGATCAGTTTTTCCGATTCCCAATAACCGACGGTCCGGAAAAATCATTCGTCATACCCGTTTTTACCGGCGGTCAAACAATCCTTATGAATCATGAAAGACAATATTTTCTGATGAAACTCTTGAAACACTGACGAAGACGGAAATGTAATCTTAAATCCACTAAGCCTAAATTGAATTTCGTTCTGAGATGGGTGCAATTGGTGTTATGCTGTTTAAGGGAACAGCGAGAATGGCGAATCGATGTTCGCCGGGAGCTTGTGTATCCGTTCTGGTTGTATCTGGCTGTTGGCCAAAGCGTCGACTGTGCGATAACCGTGCACGTTGCTCCTTGTTTAGAATTCCGTTACTTGCCGACGCGTAACACTCGGCAGATTTCCTTTGCAGGCCGACTCCGCGAGCGTTTCCTTACCTTCGTTTATCGGTTTAACGGCCCCCCGGTTCCATCGTTTACGGCTATATTACCGCAGCGAACAGAGCAGACGGTCATAAACCGCCGACTGATACAAACCCCCCACCCCCTTCTGCCCCGGGCGGGGGCCATGCCAAGATGCTTACACAATTCACGGTATACCACTGATCGTTAGTGCCGCGATCTCAGGGTATACATCCTTCCAACTGACGATTTATTTATCGCACAGGGCCTTTCTCAGCATCCTCTACCTTCCATAGGCGAAACCATCGTAGCGTTATGGCGACTGATTTTAGTAAATATTTACTGCGTATAGGACTTAGAAAGATAAACGAGAGTTTAGTCAACAGTGACTAACTTTCAAGAATATTTAGTCTACGTATTTTTCTTCTCGCAGTTTAAAGCAAGATTTAGGCTAATTAATTGGAATTTTCGTGGCTCATTGTACAGACACTAATTACCTAAAGTTTATTCAATGGTCTATGGCCCGAAAGCACGTGGTTTGTGATTACCTTGAACAATGGGGGATGAATTTTTGAACGTTACGAGCACGAGCTTGCAGGTGCCAATCATTAGGACCAGCGTGGAAGCTGTAATAGGTAACGCAAGAGCATGGAAACAGGGCCAATTAGCAGACGGTGTCTGGAACAATAATAGGAAAATGGCCGTTAATGGACGGTCCAGTAGTTTGGCATCCTCTGTGCTAGATGACAAATATTGACACTTAGCCGGCGTAAACGTCAAACATTGGCAACTTCCTGCAGAAAGCAACGAACGCTGACGTTTACAAACTCCCTAATTTTACTCACTACACAGTGAGCGATCAAACAATTGACATTGCCGAGCAAGTACATCGCAACGTCGTACTCGACTTCGCCGAGCAATGAATACCCGAGTTTACTAGAAAGCTCGTTTTAACTGCCTAGCTCGGCCGACAATTAACGTTAGCTGACAGGTATAACGGCGAATTTACGTGTCACTTGACAGGGAATTAACTTGATACACAGGCAGCTGTAGGTAGTTACAGTTTAACCAATTAACACTTCCTTGCGGAATGAATCCCGAGTCAGCGATAAGCAAGAAATTAAAAGAAACGATATGTAAAAAGATCTTTTCCATCCGTAGAGTGTATGTATTTAACATCTTATGAGGTAACGAAATTCCTTTTGATGCTGTTTCTGGAATTCTTACGCGGAGGAACTGTTGGGACGAAAGTTTCGGAAGGTCTCATGGGATTTTTCCAGCGCGGAACATTCATATGCGGCAATGGGAAGACTGATCATCTGACGAATTTATTTCAGATACGTTCGCGAGCAAGGTGGCGGCCTGCCAGGACAAGTACGCTGACGCGAGCGTGGGAAACGTGACCGGAAGTAACGCGGTGAACGTCTTCCTGGGGATCGGCATTGCGTGGAGCATCGCCGCCATTTACCATGCATGCCATGGCGAGAAATTCCTCGTGGAGCCTGGCAAGTCAGTATCATCCATCAGCAAAGCACACCGTCTTCGTAAATAACCTTCACCCTCAATCGCTTTCTTCCTACAAAAATTGCTTTCGGAAATTGCATCGGAGAAATTCTCCTTTCGATCGAAGTAAACGTAAAACCAAAATCCTAACGAAACAACGCCAGTGAAGTTCTACATTTCTTATCGACTTCTCTTCATTTTAATTCGTACCCTTGTATCGCTCGTAAGGGCTAGAAATATTTCATTTTGCGAAAAGCACCGAACTCGGCGGGCAAAGTGCGTAGTTACCTAACGTCGGGGAACACAATTTGGAAAGTACGGATAGCGGATGAGCGTTTTATGAAGGATACCTTATCCCGGGGGTTCGCGGGGCTACAGAAATTGGATAATAAAATTTGAGGAGATGCAGACGTCGTTCCTTCGCACGGCTCGTAACTCCCGAATAATGCAGCGTTTCCCGTGCAAGATGCCAGCCGAACTGTTACGCTGCATCTCCGGCTGCCAGTGACAAATCTCATACTTTCATCTTTTAAAGTGAGACGTCGTAGCTCCGATACCGGCGGCCTCTCCATTCGAATCTGACTTTCAAACACCGGGGAAATAGCACGCGAGTAGTCCTGTCGCGAAGGGATACATGAAGAATAGCATCGACAGCTTGCATTGAATTTCATACAAAAGACGTAAACATGAGAACTAAATAAACTTTGAGAAGCGCAATAAATATGTCGTATTATTTCGTATCGTACTCGTAAAGTAAACATTGAGAAATCATTAATAGATTTCGTGAAAATGATGTTCCGTATTTTTGACCTTTGAATTACGAAACATTGTAACTGGTGTTCGATGTTTACTTCAACATGGTACATGTCAATATTTACAACATTGTACCCTTTGTAAAGAAGGGATTGATTTGCTAAAATGCCCAAAGGCTTTCCCTCGGGATCAGGAAATTCGTTAAATTCTATTTTCTGGCTTTGTCGACCACATGTAAATACTTTTTTCAATATGCTCAATTTTATGTAACATTTGCGGTATCGGAAAACACGTTGAAGCATGTTTCTGCAATGTATGGACAGATGGCGGCTAAATATTCAAAATGTACAGAAAATTCTCCGTATCGACAGAAATTGTTTTTCACAAAAGAAAGGCTTAGAAATGAATAAATCGTAGTTAAAGTTAAACAAAGGGGACAAAGTCTTTTCGTTCCTCGTTAAAACCATGTGAAAAAGTACAAAAAAGAGTGTACGTACAATCGAAGCCCGTAGAAAGTCGCTTAAATAATCCATGTGATTAAGTAATGAAATTCTGGGAAATTCTGTTAAATACTGAAAATATGTCGAGCGTATTAGAATCTTTAATGGGCGAGCATTTGTTTGTGCAGTTTGGCTTTTTCCGTGACGCTGTTCTGCACGGAGGCCTGCCTGGTGATTTTGGTTTTGCTGATGAGGCGGACGCAGAGCATCGGCGGGGAACTGGGGGGTCCCTTCCTGCCGAAGGTCGTCACTTCCGTGTTCCTCTTCTCCCTGTGGCTCTTCTACCTCATCATGTCCACCCTCGAGGCCTACGGCGTGATCCAGGGCTTCTAAGCTCGCCAGTTCCGGGACAACCGAGGCCTACCCGCATCCTCCGCATCCTACGCGCCAAGGTGCAAGCTCAACTCGACGTTATTACGGCAAGTATTAACGCGCCGGGAATTTCCTGCGAAATCAAAGTTCCACGACGACGTTACAACGGCTTTCGCGTAAATATTCGACAAATTCCAACGGAAAAATGCGGCTCATCCGCTAATGAAATTCACTCGGGAACCTTCCTGTTCCGCGCGACAATATCCGACAAGCGTTGTAAATCTGTTAGAATTTTCAGCACAGGTGCCCCGTTGAAAGTTGCGGGCGAAGGATCGTTTTTGGTCCTTTTTTATTCTTGGTCGATGCATCTTCTGACGAGCTGGTTCGTTGGTTTTTCTTTTCAGGACCGGAAGAAGACGCAGCGGAAGGACCGGCATTGCCAGCCTCGTTGCGCCGTGAAACGAACAGTCATCCAGCCCCTCCATAGCCCATCCCCCCTCCCTCCTCCACCCCATCGTTCTAGGACTATTGACGACAACGAAGACGAGAAGAGAACGAGAGATGCGTGTTTGCGTGCGTGACTGACGAGAGAATGCGTTTGCCCCCCCGGGCGAGACGTGCTCGCGGGGATATAAGTGAGTTTGCCTTAACGTAATTAGAGGAAATGATAGGTAAAACGAAAGAATGGACTCGCGACAGCCGTTCTAGTCAAGCCGCCACACGCAGGGGGCCATTTATGTTATATCGTTTGACGAAAAGAGACAGAGAGATTCGCAAGAAAAATATATATATATACACATATAGCGTATTTATTTAATCGTTTAAGGAAGATACAGGTTTCTATGGTATTTTAGCCGCGAGCAGTAATGCAATCCCTTTTTTCGCCAGAGAGCTATATCGCTAATTTTCTACGCGCGTATTATCATTGACACGCTATCACCTGTATTCATTGCGTCCTGTTAATTCTATTGTGCATCGCAACTAACCACTCATGCCGTCATACGCGATTTTATTCATCGCCACACGACTAACACACCGACAACTCAACCGCTAAGCATTATCCTCACATTGTTATTTTCATGTTATTGAAGCATCGTTTTTAAGTTATTAAATCATTATTTTCATACAAAAAGATGCCTATATTTTTCTTTCTAGCTGCGGAAAGTTACTTCACTTTTAGTTGACGTTTAACACTCATTGAATTAACATTTACGTTGATATTTTCTGTGCCGTTGTTGTCGGTCGAATTTGGGATTTACGCCATTCACGTGAATTTTTCTTTACGTTCGTCGGGGAACGGTGACTCAGCGTGGATATATTTTCCTTCCTACGTCGGTGTACACGGATAATTTCAGGCGAACTTGGTCTTCGATTATTGAATGACGAGCTTGCGGTAACACGATAAACGCGCTCAGCTGCGACGTTATTCGATCGCGTGAATCATCTCATGCGAGACACCAGCCTGGCCAAGTCAGTACACGACTTTACCCTCGAGTACGATACCTCGCGTACAAGCTGGGCAAAAAAGTTGCCACGAAATTTCGAAAACACATGCTGCCCGGCAAAGCTGACAGAAAGGTTGTCGTAACTTTTTTGCAGTTTTTAAAGAAAGGAACTCAAAATTAACGAGAAATACGCATGTACAACGGCACAGTATTGCTGGAAGAAAATGTTAATTTTCAAAGATTTTTAATCGTTTCGATGAATACTTAAATAGGTCGACATGGTGACATACATTCCTTTGAACTCTAATGGTGCAAAATATGAGTTCCCACGAAAATGTATATTTTGTATCCAAAAGATTATTGAAAGAGCTATTGTCCTATGTGTTCAAAGTAAAAACGTTACTTAACTGATAGGGATTAGTTTTTCTCTTGACGTACTCTGCAATTTGAAAGACAGATTTCAACTGACTTTTGAAGTTCTTAGAAAACGTTAGTTTCCATTAAAGAACCATGCACGACGGGAAATGCTCATTAACAGTTGCATAATGCCTAACTTTGTACGATAGACATCTTTGTAATCGTTTTCGCGCCATTTTCCCGAGGATCTGAGGACATCCGAATATTTTGAAAATGACGGGACGTACTTAAGAAGCAACGCTTTTTGATCCACTACGCCCATTTTCTCGATAAGAAACCGATGCATTAGAAAGTGCTTTGGATCGGTGAAAAGAGCTTGCGTTAAGCGCAAGAAAATAGGCAAAAAGACACGAAGGATTGACCAAACTGAATAAACTTTCTGGGAAACCCTCCGGAGCGATTACTACGTTTCCGGCGAAATTCGTCGATGAGAAAGTAATGAAGAAAGTTCGCGACAAAGTTATTGTTCGATTGATTTAAGTACGTGTGTAGATAGCCAAGATGTTCGATTCTTCTACTCGACCCGGTAAACAGATCCCCGGTCGGTGTCAATGTCGACTAGATTCCTTTTCGCCCAGCGAAATGGGTCTCGAGTTTCGTGGTATTAGAACAGTGTTATCGTTGTTAAAAACAAAACGTAGATAGTATAATGAAATTACGATCGAGCGGCATGAAATTACGCGACCTTCGTTCGAACACAGAAAGAAAAAACTTGAGAAAAAGACGAACCATTTACGTTGTGTTTAAAAGCCAACATAAAAGAAGTTATCCTCATCCCCCTTTTCCCAACGTTAACTAACAAGACTTGTCCTTTAGAACTAACTTCTCTTTATCATTTTCTTTACGCTAGGTAATTTGAATAAATTAAAAAGTGTAATATCTTCATCCCACGCAGTATATATGTTTTCTTTCTGTGATGTAAAACTTGCCTCTGATCTTCACTGCCTTTGAACGACGGTCGCGTACTAATCACGCGCTTTAAGACCACGGGGGAATTGATTTTCAAGAAAATCAGTCCCGAGGAACTTAATGCACTTTGACGTGTATATACAAATGTATATATCTATGTGACCGTAGTAGAAATATGTGAGATGAATTAACGGTGACTGTGTAAACTGCGTGGATCGCAGTTTCGTGTCGTATAATTAAAAAAGTAAATTATTGTATAAATAGAAAGCGAGGGAAACCGTAGAGTCTCGTAGAAAAATCAAAGGGGACTACAACTGTCGTTTATTGTAAGGTTCTTGTTAATCCGATAAGACAGGTTTTGGGCATGTTACATATATCGCTTTATGCGGGGAAAATAATTTTAATAGAATCTATTACAAAGTATGTGCACGAAGGTATGCGGAAAATTATGCGCTCGATGTCGTTTTGAGCGGAATAGTTTTTTAAGGAAACCATTTTTAATAGAAGGAATTCATTTTCAGGGTCAGTTATGAGTTTGACGACTAGAAAGACTTTATTTGGATTGTTAAATACCTGATAAATTGCAGTTCTGACTTTTCTATGCTGCGTAATATTTTCTATTTGAATGTTTCCTCGGTGTTGAGACAAAACGTGTACGTATTAAATTAATGAATGTATGTTTACGAAGAATATAACGTATACACGTCGCATAATGTTACGACAGCTTGGCATTTCCCCGTTTTTTACACGAGCATTGTTGACACTGCATGTAGATTATACTGTTTATTGTGAAATTACTGGTGCGGGGCTGTCGTTTTAACGAGCGTCGTCGGCGAGTAAAAGAAAAAGAAAGGCCGCGGTTCGTCAAAGAATTCGTCTGACCAGCCACGGATAATACGTCTGAATTTCCTTAAATCGATCATCGATTCCCCCCGGCGCCCGGTTCCTTATTTTTGACAAAAGATCGTTGGGTCAGGCTGAAGCCGTTGTCGCAAACTCTTAACGCGAAGGAAGGAGGAACAGCACCGCGGACCTTACAATTCGCTCTGGCGATGTTCGCCGGGGAACATTTGCCCGGGCAAACACGATTCTCCCCGGCGAAAGCGGAACTTCTCAAACGCCCGAATCAGCCGTGCTGCTCGCACGCTACGGCGCAAAAAAAGACAAGGAAGAAACATTTACCCGGGAGCGACGTTTCTTCGTGAATTCGGAATTATGATTTGACATTGCCGTGAACTCGAGGTTTGATAAAACACCAGTCTGTAGGTGGGAACTGTTGGATAACGAAGTTCCTACGGACGTGTAGAGGTAGGGACGAAAACGAAACATATTCGCAATAATCGTTAGGTAGAATTTCGCGTAGGGAACGCAGGGATCTGTCGTTAATTAAGGATGATTCTTTTCATGGGGACGGAGGGCTCGAAACGAGTGGAAAGTCCCGGGAAACATTGAACGGGAAGTCCTTTGAGCCAGTCCCAGGCAAAAAGCGAAACAGCCTGACACTCCGCAGTCGCTGAAAAATAAAGTCCACTACTGAACTTCTCTATTATTCCCCCGGGGCCCTTGAAAAGACGGCTTGGATTTCCGATAAAAATACCACCTGACACAACGGATTCGCCAATGAAAATCTTTACCTTTCGCGCGATGTACCCTGTTTTTCTATAACGTTGTCGTTTTTTTAGATCTTGTCGCTCGCAAAGGGCAAAGGGAAATTAAACAACGTTTATCGAAGCTTCACGTGTTAAAAGAAGAATCAATTCTTCGAAAATTTTCTTTCGCGCGTCAGGTGTAAAAGTGGAAAAGTTTGAAAAAAAAACGTAATCTGAGTTTAGTATTATGAAGAAAGATTATTGTCTAACTTTCCTGAAAAGATAATGGAGTATGGTATAATGTTGAAGCCAATCAATAAATAACGAAACATATGATATAAATGATATAAATAAATTACTTTAGTTTTATTTAGATTACATTTAGCGGTGTCGTTGTTATAAGCAATCGTGGCAAACATAACAATTGTAGGCGTGACTGGTAAATTTATGAAATAGTTTATTTATTAGTGTGACTCTAGTCTTATTGACGAAGGAAGAATATGAATAAGCAAGTACAAGGAATTTTTTAACCGGCGTGACAAACGCATGAAATTTTCTTACGAATTTTTATTTGCGAAATTTCATGTCTTTGATGTCTGCCGACAGGGCAAGAAATGTGGTCCACAATTTACTGCTTACATATGTCTTAAGCAAAAATATGATACGTACTTTATTTAATATTGTTTTGCTTGATTCGAAAGAACCACGTTGACGTTTAATTTGTCCGAAAGGTTGTCGGATTTGCGCTACTTTGATCGTTTCTTACCTGATTCACGACAATCAAATGACGAAGATCAAAAGTACGTACCCTCTCGCGATGAAATGTGACTCGATTAGGCCAAAGAAAATACCAGAGCGAAACGCACAGTCAGGACCATTAGGCGATTCTCCGTTAAAATTAGACGCGGAAAAGAGGAGAGAAAAAAAGACCGTAGCCGGAGTTGCGACCTGTCGTTCGCACGTGTCGACTGAAATCGTAGAAACAGGGCAACGCAGTCGTTCTCTATAGTTTCTTCGGTATACAGATAGTTTCGTCGTTAGCCCGTTGTATACGCGAAACGACCAAATTTAGAGAATTTCGCTGATTTGGACCAAACGTCGGTAAAGTCGCGGACCTTCGAACGCGAGAATAAAAGACTGGCAGGTTTTCAAAAGCAAACGATTATGACAATGCCGTTTAATATGTGTTTATTAATTTTGTTCAATCATGTGCAAGGGGATTTATTGAAATTTTTCGAAAATCTGCCAGTTTGAGATTCCTCTCGTTGGGACTATCGAAATCTGGGACTTAAGAACCTTGACGTTGTAGATCTTTTTAGTCACTTTACTTGCACGGTTTTAACCGTGCGTTGAACCAATTGCGACGAATTTCACGTGATTTCTTTTCCTTAAGGCTGGTCACAACTGTACGTATGTACATACGAGTGTATCGATATTTCTATTACACTTTACCAAGTCTTCGATGTACTCATTATCTTCCTTCCTCTGTATGCTATTCATCTTTCTCTATTCCATTACATTTATCTCTTACTATAACTGTCAACGTGCATCTTGTAAGCGTTGCCGCAGTTTCTATCTACCGTCCTATCTTTACTATCGCTATTTAAGCTAGAACTAATTTAGCGAGAGAAATTTAAAAATTAAGCAAATGAAGTCTTAACAAATTCTCGAATTAGCCAAGGAAATTATGTTCTTCTGAACTTACAAAAATATCCATTAACCATGTAATTATTCTCTTTACCGTTATTATACTATACTGCACTATGTGGATGTGCAAATAAGAGGAAATAGATTTGCATTCTCAGAGACTTTTGCCAAAAACGTAAACGTATTCGCAACTTTAATGGGAATTACAACCTTGAAATTAAAGATAAAAAAGTCCGAATGCAGTACAGTTTTTCTTATTTGCACATCGGTTATCTATATTGTACTTCTTTGCAATGTCGGCGAGATTTGTAAACGAATGATCAGATAATGTTTAAATGAAAAATTGTAAAGGTATCTTCGAAAGATAATATTGTAATTGTTCATTTCATGAACATCGTTCAACAGTCTGACACGTGTTTTCTCTGATCATTCGTGAAATGTTTTAATTGACTGGATTTTCTAGATTTTTCAGGACTATCGAAATCTGATCAGAAAATTCAGAACTGTACTAAACTTACCTGGAAAATCATAAAACCCAGTCACTTCAAAAATATCCGGAAAGAAAGTTGCAAAAGATTTCCCCGTTAACCCCTTATCCGAAAATGTCATGTCCTTACTTCATCTTCGACTGCTAAAAAACGACGAGCACTTTTGAAACGTTTCTCCAAGTAAAAAGGTATGTTACGTAATATGTACGAGGATTAAAAGAAGAGGGCGTGAAAATTGCGAGAATAAGAGTGTGGGAGATACGGAAACAATGGCATGCATCGACGACGTTGATAGACGGAGAAAATACTGATAAATACTCAATCTAGTCGTGTGTTTTATATTTGTAAACGTAATGGCATAAACTGCGCGTTCGTAGACACACGGTGTATATAATGTATTGTTGTGTTGTTGCCTGTTGCAAATAATCCCAGTGGCAAAAAGGACCCGAACGTCCTGCACTTCCTTCCTCCCGCCTGTCGGAAAATGTAATTTAATGGATTACAGGCACGGGTGTATCGACGATTAGCCTGTTGTAAATAAACGGCGGAAACTTGCTGATTTTATAAAAACGTTACTCAGCGGCGGTTCGAGGAGGTGGGTACTCGGCAAAAGTCTATTGTCACACGTACGCGTGGTTCAGCTGATTCAACAAAAAACAGCGCAAGAAAAATAAGGAAAGAAACAACAGTGAATTATATCATTCGTTCGGACAAATATCTCGATCGTCCTTCCCCCCGTCTTTCGTTTACCTCGGCCAAAAATTACGGCTTCTAATTGCGAAAATTCAGGTCACTGTGTTGAGCGAAAATACAAGACCGGTAGTACCGTCATTATAATGATCATTATAGTTTGCTAATGACCTTCGTTATTGGTCACGTTGAATCCCGATCCTTCGAAATTGTTCTACGCAGTTTGTTAATAATTTTGTGTTTTCATTCGTAAGCCGATAGAATGGCCCGCAAGTAAATTGATTTCCGTGACACAGAGATTAACGATCGCACGTGTATAAACAGAGCGAAATGTGTATGCAGGCCTGTCGGCCGAATTTTCAGTTATAAAATATCTGCTGGTCGTCGCTGACAAACATGACTGGGCCGAGTACGTATTCTTTTCTTATCAGCCGGTGCGCCGACATTCGTCATTTTGTTGATCGTTTCGCCAGCAGGTCGCTTTAGGGGCCTCGATTATCCTCGTTGTTCGATCGACTTGCCGCAGGGCCGGGCCCGCCCGGTCCCCACCCCCGTTGATAACGGATTTCGCTAGAGCTAATTAACCCTAGTGACGTAATTATAATATCGATGTATCCCAAAGACCTATCGTTAGATGAGTAAAGCCAGAGGAAGACGTTCTCCCCGAATCGACAGTCAAACAAACGTCCTTCTCAAGTAGTCCAACATTTTCCTCGCTGTTACACGCAAGCGAAGCTTCGGCGGTTGACAAAAACCCAACGGAATAACGTAATGTTTCGTGTGTACATAGATCTATCGAATTCTCCTGTTCATTTGACCGACTGTTCAGCCAGCTTTGCAGAATATTTTCGTACATCGGCAAAGCTCGCGAAGAAAAACTTGATCCGTTATTGTTACCTTTTTATTGTATTATAAAAATATTCACTTAACACTGAAATTTTCCTAACCGCCCATCGACCCGCTACAGTTTCGTCTCTTCGAAATTTATGTACATACTTGAGTTTTGATTTCTTTAACTTTACTCTCGAAATTTCTTGTGCCGTCTTACGCAAAATAATTCGGATAATTCACCAGGTTTAGAGTATTACATGTATTTTTTTTCTAGTCCTTTCACTGTAAACAGCCAAGCTGCCACTTTTTTGAAAACTCACGTTCCACGTGGATTTGAGTTTGAGCCGTTGAACGGCACAAAGTTTGTTCAAACCGAGTGGATCCCCGGTGCAAGAAGTTTCGAGACTGGCCGTATTCTAATCCATAGAATTCTTGGTCCTTGGATATACCTTACGCCCCCCCCTTCCACCTTCCCATCCCCACGACAGTTTCCTTTTGGCGGATTTTCTGTAATCCCCTTGCTCTAATCTCCGAAGTTACAAATACATGCGTTTCCCGAGGTACTAGATGTGTAAAGTGTTTCATCCACCTTGAAGTTCATTGTAGATATTTTACTTATTTGGATCTAATCTTTGATTACGAGAAATTCGCCGGAAAGGAAACACGTCTAGCTTCTCCGTATCACGAGTGTGACATTTCCCTGTCATCCGTGACATCAACGACAGACAACGAATTGCACTTACGTTAAAGTATCGTCTGTAACCGCGTGGAGATCGTATCGATCGAGCGACGTTAATTACTAATTAAGACGTCTAATGCCGGGGAGCGTGATTAGTATCGTTACGTGCGCATATATATATATATACATACGTATACATATATATATATACACACATATATATGTATTGTGGATTGGCCCGTTGCGCTTTCGGGGACCGCGGCAGACAATTAGCGCGAAGCTCAGGCACATTGGGATCGACCTGATTTCCTTTCCCATTAACGCACCGTGCTAATTGTCTGCGCAGAATTTCACGAAGGGATAATCAGCCGGGGAAAAGGATTTCCTTCGGACGAACGTTTCCTCGAGTGACCATTGAGTTTGAAAATTTCGTTGGTTCGTTCGTTGGGAACAAAAAATGCTCTTCCCGACTAGAAAAATCTGCTCTGCCCGCTGCAGCTGTGAAATTCGTGCGCAAAGGCAGCATTGCATTCCGGTGATGGCAGTAACGAGGAGAATGTTTAGCGCGCGAACCGATAGACATTTTTTAAGTGGTACTTTCGATAGGAAACGTAGCTCTGTAGAATTATAGGAAGAAGAACCGAGGAAGAGCGTGAATTGTATTGTATAAATAAGATTATAAAGAAGAAATGTTCTATACTGTAGATATTTGGAATTTCCTCGTGCGAGTTCCCCAGTTTCGAACTCTATCTCTCTTTCTCTCTCCCTGAATCAAACAATCAATCCATCTCTCTCTCTCTCTCTCTCACTTTCTCTCTCTCTCTCTCTATATATATCCCTCTCGCCCCCCTTTTTTAGAGACTGTCGACTTGTTTTCTTTTCTAATATTTATTACTCGTTGCTGGACTGCAAGTTACTTGTGCCGCGTAAAGAGCAGAAAGTGCGATCGATTAGGAATCAATTAATTGTAATTGACTAAAAAGTGCAAAATATACAGACATTAAATGTTACGTAGCAGGCGAGTACTTTTCATTTCGATAACCTTGGCCGATGCTTACACAGCCATCCGTTCTTTTTAATAATTCTGCCAGCGCGGGGGGAGGGGGAGCATTCCGTGAGAAAGTCGGTGGTTCATGCTTGATATTAGTCACACGCAGAAAATATTCCAGTCTCCCTCGGCGCTTTCACAAGTGCATAATGTTTTGTCGAATTTATATTGGTATGACGGTGACTTACCATGATACTATGTCATAACAATCCAATAGCCCTGCGACGAAATGAATTGTTACCCGTTCGCCAATGTCGCCATCGATATCGCGATGCTGGAAAATTTCCCTCCTGTAATTGACCGTCCATGAATTTGCAGAGTGATCTTGAAAAAGAGTTCAACAGACCCGAAACATGTAGATAACTTTGATCAAAGGTATACACTGATAATAGAAAAATAAATGTAGAATAATACATAGTTTTGATGAATTCTGTTTCGAAAAAGGACGAGGAAACTTGCGACTGGATTACTTATTTTTTATATTAAACGCAGTGGGATTGGATCCTACATTGTACGAAGGAAATCAGTTATTACTTTAGATAATTTGAGATCACGGTTAATTATGTGTTATCTGAGTATACTCCTCTTTGAACTGCGCTCTAGACATTTTAAAAGACGTTTTCACATATTCAGAGTGAGATAAAAAGAGGATTAACCCCTGTCGCGCTGTCTGACACTTAACCGCAATTAACGATTAAGCATCAATTGCATATTATTTCTAGAATTTCGTCTTCGCAGCAGCGTCATTGAACTAATTGTTTAGATTAAAGGGGGAAAAAAATGTAGAGAGACTTGAGGCGACGCATGATAAGTGGCTAATCTGAAATGTTTTATTTTTAAATCATTCGCATGAGATTACAGCGGGCAAACAGCCGACGGGTTTTCGTGAATTTTTAATGTGAATTTTGAGAATCGCATACGCTCGGCACACGCGCCTCTTTTTCTGTTATTCCAGCGGGGTTGCAGTCATCGGCGGGTTTTATCGATTTGCATAGCGGCGATGATGCGGGGATTATGCATCCGAAAATGCCGAGGAAGGGGGGCAGCTCGATAAACATCGGCGAAACGAACGGGTACGTGGAATATCGAGGACCGTGCGAAGCCGCTGTTCTCGCGGCAACGTCATTTCCTCGGCCGTCGAGTAAAAGACGAGATCGTCCGTCGCAACCGTCGCACCCCGGCCTCACGATCAGACGACAATGAGACTTTTAGTCGTCCAAAAGATCGCGAGGACAGTGTTTTCTTGACCCCCAGGCTCCCTGTGAATAAAGCGCCAATATTTCGTGAGTATTAAGGATCATTCGTCGTCATTTTTAATCGCCTTCACGACTGATCATTACTACAGATCCTTTTATTTATCCCTTTCCCGAGGATATTTCACATTTTTGTACATCTTAAGTTCATCTCTTCGGAAGAATATTTCGGTGTATCGTTTCCTTGTTTCCTCATTAAAGAGTTTCTTCGCTCGAAAGATCCCTTTTTCCGTAGTTTCCTTCCTGCCCGTTCAGGGTTGCCACGAAAGTTATTTACTCCTGTCGATTAGGTAGAAACTTTATAAATACTTTGCATCTCGTCACGCACGGCAGATATTCTGGTCCTGTCATTGCTTGGCTTGCGTGCAACAGTCTCGAGCCGTTGGCATCGGCCTAACAGGAGATTTTTCCGCGGAGCAAGTCGTTATCACGTGACGACGGCTCATTAAAGCAGCTTCGGTCGCGAGCGCGCGTTAAAACTTCGCCCCGCTGCCAGAATAACAAGCCCTCGGCGTTTTGGCAAGCGTGAAGATCGTCGGGAAGACGGGCAACCTTCATCGCTCATCAGTTTCCACGGTATCCCAGGTGTGGACGTATCGACCGTTATCAATATTGTGTACACAATGTCAAAAATGAAGTGGTAACCGGGTACACTCGATGGAATTATGCAATTATTTGAAGGACTCTTAACTAGGGATCGGACCTTCAAAAATTACCCGACTCTTTGCCCCAGATCATTTATCCTGATTTCCTTTTTTTCTCTAAAAGGTGTACAAGGAAAGAAGAATTCGTTAAACACTTTATCGCGTAAATACAATTGAGGTGCACCGGAGAGGAATAAAGGATAAACCCGGGGAAAACTGTTGGGCGGGTCATAAGGAAACTGTCGAGGCTGCCGGAAGTGCTGGTACATGATCGGCGACATGTCGTCGTCGATATCCGTTCTTTTGCTGTTTTGTACTTTCGTGATTTCGGCGAGGTCGGCGCATCAAAGCACAGAACTGCCGAGGAAGGAATGGTGGGAAACCACTCTCGTCTACCAAATCTGGCCGAGAGCCTTCCAGGACAGCGATGGTGATGGAGAGGGTGACTTGAAAGGTCAGTTCATACGTTCACCAATGCATTTCACGGATCAACATTCATAAACTTTTACTATTCCGAGCACAGGTATTATCAGTCGCCTTGATTACATAAAAAATCTCGGAATTGAGACGATTTGTCTGAACCCAATTTTTCCATCGCCCCTCGTGGACGGTGGCTACGATATTTCCAATTACACGGACATACATCCTTTATTCGGAAGTCTTGAAGATTTCGACGAGTTGATTCGCGAAGCGCACAATCGAGGTAAATCCTTTTTTACCGAAATAACAATCGTAGATCAACAGAAGCGATGGGCCGAACGAAACGATGGAAATATCTTTCAGATTTACGAGTTATTCTCGACATTGTTCCAAACCATTCGAGTGACCAGCATAAATGGTTTCGACTGTCTGCGAGAGATATTTACCCTTATGCCGATTTCTACATTTGGGCAGACGGAACTATCAACAAACATGGGGAACGTATGCCACCGAATAATTGGGTAATTTTCATTCGTCAGTAGAAATAACAAAAATGAAATAAATCATTTGCATTGTCCATTATAATTATAGCTTAATAACAATAATTTGACTGATTTGTTTACAAGGTGAGCGTTTACAGCGACGAAAAGGGATCAGCATGGACGTGGCACGATAGGAGAAAACAATGGTATTACCATAGATTTCACGAATCAGAACCAGACCTTAATCTACGGAACAAAAATGTTATGGAAGAATTGCTGGTACGGCGAAGACTTGCGATGAATTAAAAAAATATTCCATGTAAAAGCTTAAAATCTTTGACGAAATTTTTGCCACTGCAGGGAGTATTCAATTTTTGGATGAAGAAGGGCGTGGATGGATTCCGAATAAATGCGGTGTCTTACTTGTTCGAAGACTCGCGTCTACGAAACGAATCGTCGAAAAAAAATAAAAGCCACACAGTCAGTCAGCGCGAAAACATCGAGCTTTTATACATTCTTCGCGAACACATCGATAATTGGGTCAAAGATAATGACGCCAGTTCAAAGTGCGTCCCAGTCAGAAATTTACGCTATGTTTATAAACTTTGAAGTGGAACACTTGGGTAAAAGAATATCCGTGTTTGACGTTAATAATTTGCAGATTGTTGATCGCCCAGTCGGATGATCCTGACGACGATATGATACTGTATTACGGTAACGATACCCATGCAGGAATTCCGCCTTTCAATGTTCGGTTGATAAAGCAAATAAGCAACAAAAGTGAAGCCGATTTCATCACGGGCACCGTCGAAGAGTGGCTGGCAATGATTCCAGTGAACTTACACACCAACTGGGTGGTAAGGAAAAAGTTATAGTGAATTGTTTGCCAGCGAAGTAGGACGAGGAATGCGTTGTTAATGTTTAGTTTGAAATGATATATTTTAGCTTTCGACTCACGACAATTCTCGAGCAGCTTCGAGAATCGGTTTGAAACATATCGACGGTTTCAACATGCTGATGATGTTGTTACCGGGGCAAGCGTTCACTTATTACGGCGAGGAAATCGCCATGGTGGACGTGAGTATCCCGCTTAACAAAACGTTGGACCCGATGTCCTGCGTGAGGGTAAAGGGGAAATGCGAGAATATGTCGCGAGATTCTGCAAGAACTCCGATGCAGTGGAACTCGGAAATATCTGCGGGATTTTCGAGCAACAAAACCACCTATCTTCCGCTTCACCCAGATTACACGGAGAGAAACGTCGATGCTCAGCAACATCAAAGACTCAGTCACATAAAAACATATAAAGCGCTAGCCGCCCTCAGGAAGGAACCGGTTTTTACCCATGGCGAATATCAACTCACCACACTGAATGATAATCGCATTTTAATCCTCGCAAGGTTAGTAGGAAATTCAATGATAATACGAAAGAAATATATCGATGCTTGAATCAATAGTCTTTATTATTCAAATGTTAAATAAACATATTGTCATATTTTTCTACAGGTCCCTACACGATTTTCCTTTCTATATTGTAGTTATTAACATGGCATCTCAGGAAGAAAGAGTTAATTTAACCATGCTGTATCCGTATTTGGATGATACTTTGACCATCGTAACTTCCAGCATTAACGCCGTCAATGTCGAGTAAATATCCCACAACTCCCTGACGTTCTTCATAAGTAATTACAAATGTTGGAATGAATGTTATTTTTTCGGTCATTTTCAGCGGGTCAGTCTCGCGCGACAGTTTTATTTTGGCAGAAAATGCTGCGCTAGTATTGAGGGGTCAAGTAGAAACGGTCAAACCAACTACCGAACCAACTACCGAGGCAGTCGTTTATAGTGAGTCGTTTATTCGAGACGTTCAATGACGTCACTACTATTGAAAAATTGATCAATCGACCGTGATTTCTTCACTTTCAGCTACCGAGGAAGAAAAGATGATTTCGACAACGGAGGAGATAGAACCGACGGAAACCACCATGTCCGCCGACGAGGACGAATTCTTCAGTATTTCGCCGCCAAGCTTGTCCAGTTCGCCGGAAAATGAAGTGTCGTACGAATGGCAAAGCATGACGACGTCGTCAATGCCGCAAACTTCGATAGAAATTGCTGAGGAATTGCCGACTACGTCGACGACGGAATTGCCGGAAACTACGAGCAGTATGTCCGCCACGACGGCTTCCACGGAAGAGAAGGGCGTCAATTCAGCGGTGGGTTCTGTAATTACGTTGCAGTCATTCGCGTTGCTCATTCTCACTGTGATGTCCTTGTCAAGGCTCTAAAATGTCCGCAGAACAATAGTATATGTGATAGAATTTAAACTGGCGTCAATATTTATGTACCCCGCACCGGCGAATTCGAAAGTTTAAAAAGACGGGCGCTTTTTCCAGCTTAAATTTCTTTAAGATATTTACTATTTGTCCATTATGTATTGTACGTTAATATATGTAGATAGGATTTACGGTATTGTAGAATAAACTAAGAATTTAAACCATGTAATATGTAACCCGATATTTTGAAAAAAAAAACAATTCTTCGATAAAAATTTGCAGTCTAATGTCCTGATATTCCTATTTGGCGATTATGGAGAGAATTTTATTCCATTTATCGAGAAAACCCATAGAAATAAACAGGAAGTACTATGCCGATTTGCGCGATAAAAACGTCAGCGTAAGTTTACTAAGAAAGGATATTTATTAAAAGTCACGTAAATATGCGACGGAATAAGGACGATTAATCATCGATGTTTATTTCCCCGGAATTCTTCGAATCCGTAATTCATTCCCTCGAAACTCATCGCGGTTTTACTTGTCCGGTACGTACTTGCGCAAACGACCTGCAAAAATATGCCGATGATTTATGCGAGGCTAAGAAAAGCAGAGTGGCAGATGCAATCAGCGGATTGACAGCTGCATATATGCGCTTTATTTTTATACACAACATGACAACCGTCCAATGCGCACATCCTCTTTAATTCGTACTTTCAAGACGACAGTCTCACTCACGTGACATCAAACAAGTGTAAAAACAGGGATGTAACTATTTCTAAATTATGTTAAATCAATGATCTAATTATACAACTACATGTCCAAAACATGATACAGGGCTAAACAAAGGTCAGTCAGGTAAAATTAGAAAGTGGGATTATCCCTTCGGATATCCTCAGGTCATATTCATGACTCATCCGTGTCCTACTGAGGTTTTCCGAAAATCCTGCAAGCATGACTCATTTATTGCTTTCCTATTCTACTCATATACAATTGACTCTTCATTTTCGTTTCGTTTTCCTTGCGTTCGTTTATGACGCAAGTGTACAACGCGATGCATTATTTTCAGTGACGATAACTTTTAATCTCCCCCGTGAAATTCAAGGTATATAAATAAAACGATATTCGATATAATCGGTAGGGAAAGCATTAGGAAGAAGGGCAGACGAGTGTGATAAGAGATGTTTCTCTACGTGTACACGACGCGAATTTCTTCGTCTTGCGCTCAAAGGACCTTATCGCGGACGCGTGTATGCAGTTATCGCTAAATTGTATGACTCTTACGAATCGCCTGCAGACACCAAGCGTGAATAAGCGCAAACTTGTTGCACGCTCGAACCTCCCGTAAACAGAACCCCCACCATACAATATTGTAAGCTCGTAAACATCGTAGCGATTTGCCAGCACGAATTGATCCTTAGTTAGTTCGCCTGTAACGTTCGGTAGAGTGAAGATCGGGCCGAAGGCTATGGCAGAATGGTCCCCAAAGAGGATTCTTATCTTCTCGGTAAATACGAGGCCATACGGATAAATGCACCGGAAACGTCAAAAGCGTATGGTACGTACGAATTTGATTTAATCGTTTACATAATTATCGTATTCTTTGTGAACTATGAATGACTTGTGTTATGTTACGTGGTGATAAAAGACAATTTATTTTAGAATAAACTCGTTCATATTGAAGAAAAAGATGTTTGCATGCCTAAAATGGTATCAATTTTCTTTCACAGATTTTGGACTAGTAGACGTGAAATATTATGCCGTTCAGCCGAATTCCATGAGGTTTCGATTGTGCCTATTTTGGACGTTGTGGGGAACGTTAATCATTATTTTCACCGTGTCTATCTTTGCGTATTACTGGCGCATTATTCCGACGACATGCGCTCAACAAATATAAAGTATTCTGCACATTTTTCAGGTATATTATTTCAAACTTAAGCATAAATAATCTTCCTTGGAATGTATTTTTTAAATGGTTTTTAATAGTTCTTGATTGGGATTTATTTTCAGCGCCTGTGGATGATTGATCAATGCAACGTGAGAAGAACGGAATATTACAGTGTTAAGTGCCGGTATAAAAATGGTACGATCTTTCGATACTATCAGCGGAATACACGATAAACATGGTATATTCCAAGCGCATTGGCGACATTCCTCGCTGCCAATGAAAAGATAATACTATTGATGTTAACGATATTTTTCTGTTATCTCTAAGACCGCTCGGAGAAGGGCCATAAAGTAGTGAAACAGATGAGCCAGTTTTGACCACTGTATTAGTTGAAGGTCGTTTTATTTTTAGACTCTCTATAATTGTTTTCCTTCATTTATCTTAAGTTTGCACGTAGTAGATATTAGAAAAGTTTGCAATAACTGGTAACTTAATCCTTAACTTGGCATAGAATATCGAGCGTCTAAAATTGAATAACCGGCTTCTATCTGTTGGAAACGTTTTATTACGCGTTGTAAGAAGCGTTACAACGATGTGTGGCAACGTTAAAAAATTGCCAAAAAACTCATGATTTGTAATACTTTGTTGAAAGATAATGCATAGAAAAAGATGTACTGCCAAATTAAGGGGTCACACGAACAAAAATGGAGACTGACGTTTAACTTATTGTATAGACGTATAAAATATATGTTGCTTTTTGTAAGAAAAAGTAAATAATGTACCACATACAAAATAATAAAAAATCTAATTCTAATACTGTGCCCAAGATTTTTTCGCAATGGACATGTTTTATTTATACTCGTAATATATTTTTTTTAAAAAGTCGCACTATAGTCAGTTTCACCGTTTAAACTATAAAAATCTGTTTGGAAGGTCTTTCTCGAAGAACGATCAAATATACGTATACTGTATCTAATTGTTGGTAGTCGTAAACGTTACCACTATGAACGTAGATTACCAGCCAGGTGTCGTGTTCGCCAAACGTCGCATCCGGCTGAAAAACAAAACGTAGAGAGAAAACAATTAGTACGATTAAATTACCTATAAGAAAAGGATGAACATGACAATCCAAAAAAAGGTATACATTTCCTTTACATACCGAGTGTTCCGATCTTGATCGCGTATTTTTTTCTCCATTTCTGCGTCGGTTAGGGTCTCTAAAAACGGTGCCCACTGATCAGCCTCTGATGGTGGCCTGAAAGGAACCTCAACGGTGGGCAGTGGAGCTTCCGAAAAGGCATATGTTCTCTGATGCCACGACAATTGACCACGGACACTGATAACAAAAAAAAACAATATCATTAGTTACAGAAAATGATCCTAGGAGTACAGTTTCTGACTTACCTGTACGCGATGGCAGTGACAAATTCTCCGCCCAATCCTAATTCGGCGCATAGTTTCATTGCGAACTTTTCCGGGTTATTTTCTTTTTCAGACATATCCCATTCGACCTGATCTACTAATGACGTATTACCCACGTGTATGTTTAATTTTATTATGACCCGCTGGTCGCACTGATCTTCTAGAATTGTTTCTTGAGGGAAAGCGTCGATCTGTTGTCGTATAGCTTGGGCGATGGCAGGGACAAAGGTCAACGGATTCAGATCTAAATCATCGCATAACACTTCCGCAAATTGCTCGGGCGTTATGAGACTTTCTGTAGGTGTGCATTGGACATGAATTAGATACTATGCTACTTATTATTTTTTTTTAAATCACGAAACTGTAGGATGAGTATATACCGTTTTTATTCCAAGTAAATGTGTCTCTCAATTTCTGGCCTTCTATTTCCATGTCCAAACGTATTGGTACAAGCATCTCTTGTTGAGCAGCATTTTCTAGATTTGCAGATGGATCAGTATCATCAAAGCTACAAAAGATATTGCCAGCCTTAATAACTTTGTAGAAATTTTCCAAGTGAATGTTTGTCTTAATTCTTACCACAATGGGAAGGTCCTGACTTTTTTATTGTGTACTCTGTTGCGATTGATTGGGGTAGCTTGTGGCACTGCATCTAAGTGTGAACTGTTTGGCAAACTAGGCACCCATGCCATGGACTTCTTAGATTTGCCTTCCCTTGGTGCTGGAGGCTCAGTAGAATGTACTGATACAGCTTTGTATTTGTCATCATTGCCTTCAATAATGTCTTCAACTTCACTAGCTCTTAATAGAGATACACTTGACGCAAGCACATGTTGACTCAACCCCAGCTCTACTAGTTTCTTTCTTTCATCATTAGTAATGGATCTTCTGAACATGCCAGGGTAACGTTTGTATAGTGACCCACGAAAAAGTCGCAAATAATTGCCAACTTCTGATCCAATGCAATAATATTCTCCATTTTCTTCCACTTGGAAGCTTATTGGCTTGTCACCGTATGTACGCAAAGCCATTTTGTTGTATCTTCTGTAAAAAAAGGAATTGAAAGGTTAGTCTTAAAAAATGAAAAGAATTATGTTGAGAACTTAATTCTAATAAACGAAGATATTACACTGTCTGCTCTTACAAAACCTTCAATGTAAGAAAGGAAAGTTAATTTTGTTGTTTTGGTCAACACGCAGATAATATTAGTAACACTGGACACTGTTGTTTGAAATATTTACATCCAACTTTTGAGCGTCAAATTCCAGGTAACGTTTACGATATCTAATTAATGGATTTGTTTATAAGAGGTCTACTTGCACGTGATATTTGGGTCACAATCAGTGGGTTACACACTTAAAATGTCGCACAACACAGACTGTTTATAACCATCGTTTACGAATATTTACCAGGTTGTTTTGTTCAATACATCCATTGACTCCCAGAGCATCCCAGAGGCTATAAACTGTATATTATACTGCGCATGTGCAACAATCGATTTTGTACATGTCGTATCAGTCTTGCTTTCCTAACGAAACTGTATTCTGATTGGCCGTACTATGTTCGTGGCCCAATGGAAAAGAACTTCGTAAAAGACTCACCATACTTAACTTTACAGACGGTATATGAAAGTGCGTCTTTACGTTCAAAACTATTCGTACTATAACCTTAAAGTTTTCTTGTTGCTCTTCATTGGTTAGCTTTCAAAATATTAAATATAATACATATATTTATAACACAGCAAAATGTTCAAAAAGTATGTGCTTTTCAGGTGTTTATTCAAATTTAATGAATCGTCTTTCGTCAGTGACGTAAACTGGAATTTTTTAGATTCGACGAGAAAGACAGTGTTTCTGGAATTCAGCAGCTGAAATCATCCGTTCAAAAGGGTATTCGTACAAAACTATTGGAACTTTACCCTTATTTAGAAAGTTACATAGATCAGATCATTCCAAAGAAGGATGCTTTTCGAATAGTTAAATGGTATGATTAATACTTACAGTTCCAAAACCTTTTAGAATTGTCATAAATGTTTCCTAAATCATTAATGTTTTTTCAGCCACGATCATATAGAGATTATAGTAAATGGAGCAGGCGAACTTTTATTCTTCCGCCACCGTGAAGGGCCATGGATGCCTACATTAAGGCTATTACATAAATGTAATAATTTTCTTTATGTAAATCACTCTGTCATACCTTTACATATTCATTCTAAAATTCTTTAAAAATGTAGATCCATTTTTCCTGCCAATGGAACAAGTAGACAAAGGTGCCATTAGGTTTGTTCTTAGTGGCGCAAATATCATGTGTCCAGGCCTAACATCGAAAGGTGCCAAAATGACACCTGTTGAAAAGGGAACTGTTGTTGTATCCTTGAAAAATTACTTACCATCAACTATGTTTGTAATGAAAGATTAGAAAAGGAATATTCTGTATACCATTTGTATCTTTACATCAAACAAGTAGACATGTCCAATCTAACTGCTTTTCTATATCTCTTTGTATAATTGACCATTTTTTACGATTTTATGATGCTACATATTTTTATGAAATTTTCCTAAACAAGTTGATCATAGGCTGTTATGGCGGAAGGGAAACAACATGCTTTAGCTATTGGAATCACGACATTATCAACAGAAGACATGTGTGTACACGCAATAATGTTTTTCACGAAATATTGTAGACAGAAACTTATTTTGTTATTTGTTGCAGTGCCAAAGTGAACAAAGGTGTAGGAATCGAAAACTGTCATTACTTGAACGACGGACTCTGGCAAATGAAAGCCGTGAAGTGAAACTGATAACATCATCCATGCCAAGATAGAGTAACAATAAACGCTCATCGATTTTATAAATGTTTCTTTAATACTCTAATCACCCTCACAAGTCCAGCTACACTTCTGTCATAATATTACGATTCATAATAAAAAGATTAGAATGTTATTTTTGTGAAAGACATTGAGTCTCATATCTGTACATCAGTAGGTTAAAATCAACACTTTCTGAAGAGTTACATGTAGATTATTGGACAGTATGTGTGTGCCAATTATTCGCGCTAATACATTCATCAAATTAACCAGATCCGGATTTGACATCTTGACCTTCCCCTTGATTGTCGGACGGTCCTGATCGTTCATTCTCACAGTGCCCCGGTGCTGGAGAGTAAGATGGTTGGTTACTGTTATCTGGGGGTGGTCCCGATGGGGCACCAGGACCAGGAACATTATTAGCAGCTGCACTGCCGTCTCCAATAGCGTGAGATTGTGGATGATAATGCGGGCTGTGTTGACCATGTGGACTGTGAGGACTGTGGGGATGGGGACGGCTCATTGCATGAGGCGAATATTGAGAGTAGGGCTGATGGTAATATGGATGACTATACTGCGGATAAGGCTGATGATAAGTTTGCTGTTGAGAGTATCCGTACGATGGATGCGGAGGTCTCGGGGCAAGTGGGACGTTCTGAGCCTGCTGGGTTGGTCCAGGTTGATATTGCGGCGAATATCCCTGATTGGGCGGTATCATAGGCGGGGTATGGGGATTCGCAGGTCCTTGTGGCGGGAGGACCTGCGTACCTTGACTTCCTTGGTGTGGTGGCACCGAATGATTCGCGAGCATTCCCTGTTGATGTGGATTATGTTGGATTGCCGGAACTGGTGATGGTATCGGCGACATCATCGGGGTGTTTACAGAAGGCGCGGAAGCAGCAGACACAGCTGTTGTAGGCTGTTGCTGCTGCTGTTGTTGCTGCTGTTGTTGTTGTTGCTGTTGTTGTTGCGACGGAGGGGGTGGTGGTGGCTGTTGCTGTTGTGGTAACTGTTGCTGCTGAGGTGATTGCATTTGAGGCGGAGGTCCTGGTTGTGGTAATTGTTGAGGAGGCATTTGGTGTGGTGGTGGTGGCTGCTGCTGTTGCTGCTGCTGGGGTGGTGGTTGTTGCGGTTGTGGCTGTGGTTGTTGTTGCTGCTGCTGCTGTTGCTGTTGTTGTGGTGGTGGTTGTTGTTGCTGGGACTGGGACTGGGGTTGCGGTTGTTGAGAAGGCATTTGATGTGGTTGTGGTTGTGGAGGCTGTTGTTGTGTTTGCTGTTGTTGATGCTGCTGCGGCGGTTGTTGCTGTTGTGGTTGCTGTGGCTGTTGTTGTGACTGCGGGTGTTGCTGTTGCGGTTGCGGTTGTTGTGGTTGATGTTGCGGGGGCTGCTGCTGTTGTTGCTGTTGCTGAACTGAATTCACTGTTCCACAGTACATTCCGCTATTTGGTTGATTACCGTTTGTTGGAACAGCCGATGCTTCCGGTTTCCCTTCCGTGTATGGAGGGGAAGGAGTGTCTTTCTTAATATCATTATTAGGTTTTTCAGATCCATTAGATTTGTTGTCACTCGCATCCTTATCAGGAACCTTTAAGGGGAATATGTATGTAGTACAAGATTATTTATACAATATAATGACAATAGGAATACATACATCTGCTTGCGATTCGTCGTTTAAAGAAGCAGGAGTTGGCGTAGGAGTAGAGTTGGGCGTGGATTCGGTTGAGGCAGGTCCATCGGAACGGTTTTCTTCTAAGCCTTTTAATCTGTCCCGTCTAAGAATTTCATACTGTCGCTCCACCATTTTATTAAAAGTATCTTCGTCAACAGCAGGCTTACAATGCTAAAAGTAAGATTGTTATATGAATTTATCGTACTGTATTAATTGAATGACTCAAAGGAGTGTAATAAGTACACGTGACTTACTTTCTTTAGTTCCTCTTGAAATATTTCGCTGGTTTCAATGAATTTCCGTTTCTTTGCTTCAAACTTCTCTTCGATTTGTTGCAACTCTGCTTCAAGTTTTTTCTGCAAGCAACGATTATGTAATGTACTCAATAATATACATAGTAATTAATGGATATAAAGATTTAGCAATGTTTCCAAAATACCTGATGCATAGTTAATGACTGTACTTGACGACGCAATACTTGCATCCGTTGAGTAGTAACAACAGAACGTACATCAGGGACAACAGTGTCACTAAAAATTTCATTTATGAGGCGATGATTACGGGTGTATCGAGAGTATGCCACATGCTTCACAGAATAGCCATCATCCTGATCTAGAAAAGTATGACATTTTTTCCATATTTGTTAATCATTAGGACATATCTTGGACGTTTACTTGTACGGTAAATTATAACAATTACCATCGTCATCTTCCGCCGGCAAAATGTCAATTCTCCTATCTTGTGCCGCTTGACTTTTACTGCTACCTGAAGAACGTTCATGACTTTCTCGATCTTCGTTATTCTGCTGTGCTGCACATAATGCAGACTTCCCTCTATTTTTGGCTGCAATATATGCTAAATATGCTGGAGAATTATGATAAGTCTTTAAGCTCTTCTCATATTCCACCTAAACAACAATGTATTAAAAATTAGACAGAGAAAAAAGGTATAAGTAAAACCAGAATATAAACTTGTAGGCACCTTTTCTGCTTCATATTCTTCTATGAATTCAGTTTTATCTTCTTCTGGCAAATCTCTCCACATTTGTCCAATAATCTTTCCTATTTCCCATAATTTTAATTCCGGGTTTTGTGCCTTTACTTGATCCCAAACCTTTCTACTGTATCTCATGTATGGCATAAGAGGTTTTTCTGGTGGCTTAGGTGGTTTAGGCATACGTGAATCAGCCTAAGAAATGAATGATATAATTAATCATTTTTTCCATTTTTTTATATTATTACAATTCAGAATTAAAATAAACATTTCTACATACATTGGTATTTTTCCCAACTTTCTGGGGAGTAAATCCTGGATGACTATGAGCAGTTTGAATAAAAGGACTTTGTGTATCTTTCTGAAATTTAAGAAGATACTTCATTAAAACTTTTTAGTGCTCAAAGCAAAAGAACATTGATGTAATAAATAAAACTGTACACAATTCTATGTTTATATTAGGGGTGATTCAGACAGGAGGTAAAGTAATAAATGTTATGACTGGTGTTTCTAATCACTGTCAGTTGTTTACTCACACTTGTAGACGAACTGCTATTTGTTCCACTGGATGCCCTGAGACGTTCTGTAAGAGCAAACAACAATTTTTTCACACATTTGTTAATAGTAAGAAATCAAATGAAGAATTACAGTCTCCTCTTGTACTTACGATTGGACGTCACAATATTGGAAGTAGCGATGGCTACTTGCTTATAATTCGGTGGCAATGCCATTGTTAATCGGTAAAAAAGCTATACTGTGCAGAATGTAGGAAATGTTAGAACCGTTGGAAGAAACGGACTATGAAAAGTCGTAGCACCGTAAAACGATGCCGTTATGGACGACGAAGAGCTTCTATGGAAGACGCTTTACGAGGTTCACCACTGAACGCCGCACAGTGTTTCCAAGGGAATTTGGCCCCAGTCGGCCCAATCTATCAGCGTGACTTCACGTTAAACACATTAACTTTAACGTGCACTCATATGAGAAATAACAATAATTTTTCACGGTAAAAACTAATGAAACTCTCGACATCTTTCACATTACGCTACGGCTCGTGAGTTCCGCCATGATGGACGTCGATGGCGCACAGCGTCTGATTGGCCCTTGGAAAATACGGATTATTATCGCCGCAATGAAATACCGCGTTAGGTGCAACGCCATCCAGCTTGCACTGACACGACACCGACCAAATATTTCACAGCTCATAAAGTAGTTCTCAAAAGTTCAGTTCAACCGAGCACCGGGGACATAACAATGTTCATGGTTACACTTTCTGTAGACACTTTCTCATACATAATCCTCTATCGCATCTATGATAGAAAATTTACATCGTAGGAACTCATAAATCTATGCCAGGAAAAATCAGTCGTTTGAATTGCAAATTATGCACGGTTTTTAATAAAATTCAATAGTTTAAACATAAATATACAATAAAGCGCCGGAAAACAAAACACGCGCATGCGCGGACGACTGGATAGATGGGTTCCACAACTCTACACCAGGTGACATGTGTAGCGCATTAAACTATCTTTGTCTACCTTAGGGCAATGGTGTAGCATCTATCCTTTTCTATCCTGTGCTAGAACGTTTTTTCCACTGGTCGAGAACACGCGGTTGAAGAATTCCGCTTCGTGCCCAGAAGAAACAATACCTAACCTATTTGAAAACACGTGCTACGGCGGGGCACGATTGTCGTCGTAACTTCAATGCTGCTTTAAGGTGTTTTCAAAACAATGACAAGAATACCAATGCGATAAGTCATCGAATCTCGTGGATGTCCCCAAATCCGTCATCATGTCAGGAACCGTGGAAACCAGAGAAGTGATTGTAACCAGTGACAGTTCCGGCGAGAACTGGTCGGTAGCAGCGTGGGATCCGCGAAGCGGTTCTCTTTTGACAAGTTACAAAAATGCCACAGCCCTGGGGAATGGGACTCTTCAAATTATCGGCGGCAGTCACTTACTTGGAGCTGACATAACGAAACCACGACTTCACATTTGGCCTCTGAACAGTCAGATGCCGGTGCCGAATCTTCGCCTGAGTACTCCTGGGAAAGTGTCCGCTTTGAGTTGCACACCGAACGGTTTATACCTCGTTGCAGCTGTCTCTGAGAAACTCTTCGTTTGGCAGATATCGACTGGACGATTATTGGGCACATTAAATCGACATTACCAAACGGTGACGTGTCTGGTGTTCAGCAAAGACGGTTCAGTTTTCGCCAGTGGCGGAGAGGATGGTTTAATATTCGTCTGGTCATTGTACAGCGTTCTGAACGAGGAACAACCAGCGCCGATTCACGGATTTTCACATCATTCTCTGCCCGTCAAAGACCTTTATTTCGGTGAATTTGGCGCGCGCGGAAGAATATGTAGCGCTTCCTTAGATCGAACGGCGAATATCTACGAGTCAGACAGCGGAACTTTGCTGATGACCTTGGTCTTTGACGTTCCCTTGACTTCCATCTGCATGAACGTACGCGAAAGCGACCTTTTCGTCGGTTGCACGGACGGTACGATACACAAATTCGACCTCCGGGAACCTCCGAGAGGAATCGAACACCACGTGAAGGTCAATGTAAATTCCAATACAACAGATCAACGACCGATTTTCCGTGGACACAAGGCGACGATCACGTCGTTATCAGTTTCTGTCGACTGTAAAACGCTTTTATCAGCCTCTGCAGACGGAAACGTTCATATTTGGGACATTCCGAGTCGTCAGGTCCTCAGAACCCTCGAACATAAAGGTTCAGTTACCTCGGCCTTCTTCGCAAAACACTACGAAAACTTCCACAACCAGGACTTGAAATCTAACTTAAAAGTCAGCAGCTTGCAAAGAATCTCCGATGAGACTGGCAAGGACAACGCGATCGAAGTAATTTCGCGGGACTTTAACTCCGAAAAATTCCTCGATTTCGATGCTTTCGCGGGGAAGGGTACTTCCGGTTCTGCGGTGTTGGACGATCAGTCCTCTCGGGAGATCGACGAAATGAGAGAAGAAATCGATAGACTGAAGACGATCAACGCTGCGATGTACAAATTTAGCGTGGAATGTATTCTCGATCAACCGGAAAAAACTTAAAAATTCACCGATAAAGATCCATTGTTAATAAACGTCCATTCATTTTTAGATGCATGTGCATTTAAATAGTACCCTGTCGATACAATTTGTTTATACGAATTAAGGCAATAAAAGTTTTACATTATGTGTACACGTATGTTTTATATTACCCTCTTCCTTTAATTACTATAATGAAAGAAAATGGCTTTCCATTAGTAAGTTGCATCGAAATAATCAGACGCACAAGGTGTATTAAGCGTCAACAAAAATAAATTTCGTTCGTCTGAAATTAGTTATTCTCGCAGATACGGAACTCAAAGCAAAGTCTGCGCGTCTACAAAGCAAATATCACAAATTAGAACACAGATATTTACTACATTGGATTTACGCCGTAGAGGGTGGTTCCAATTAGTACTCAGTTATTAATCAAGCGCTAATTTTCGGGGTGATCGTGAAATGACATGCTATCTTTCAAGGCGCAACCTTCGACCTTCATAAATATCCATTGCCCTTTTCCTAGAGAAAATGAGAATAGTCCATGAAATATTACTCGATGTACAATCACAAAATTTTTAATGTTCCCTCAATATCAATGACTACAGAAGAAATTACGCGCTACTTAATCTCGGAAATAACGAATAGTTGTTTCATTAGTTCCTTCTTAAAAATGACGATGTGTTCGTTCCGTCGTTGCACAGAATTATCGGTCAGTCGCCGGCTTGCTGTGTAGTTAAACGTTAGATACGACTTTGTCAGCGGTAGCTTCGTCTTCTCTGTATTTAAATGAGCCGAAGGTAACCGGGGCACATGCATGTAAATGAAAGTCTCGCATAGAAGAAACATCCTGCGCGTTTACCGTCAAATTAACCGTGACTTACGGCACCTCGGCAGAAGACGAAAGAATCTTTACATGCAGATTAAGTTCGGTGCGCGAAAGCCCCAGTCAACGGGTCAATTTTCAGCCGGCCGTCAATTTTCCCCCTGTGTTTATAAAAGCGTGGGCAAGTTTAAAGATAGATCTGCCTATTTTTCACGGCTTTTATCAAAGGGTAGAAATACGTGTGAAAACCGACAGCAAAATAAACATCGAAAACTCGTGAATCTTTTTCCAAGTTCAAACGCGTTAAAAGAATAAGGGTAACAGAAAATGGATTTCCCCATGGTCGATCGCTAGGTTCAGTTGTTTTCCTGGAAAACGGTTTATTGATATATCAAGTATTATTGAGATGCAAGCAGATACTGTCACGGATCGACTCGCCAGGATGCGTGCCCTTTTATGTATTGTATCGGGATATGTTTCGGCGCCAATAAATCGACATAATCTACCAGGCAATTATCGTGTCACGTTTACATAAATCTGCATGTGATCCGCCATTGACGTAATGTGTTCTCGATTCATGGAACACTTCACTAGATTGATGTCAGCTTCCTTAGTAATTTTCGGATTTCGAGGCTTCATGTTATTTTCAACTTTATAAACAAGGATCACAGTTACACTAGTTCATAAGAAAAATGATATTCAACGCAAAGAGAAGACCTCTATACAGAATTTTTTCCTGTTTTACCTATCTTATTAGATTCATTATAAAAAGACAAATTTAGCACAGTGCGGGATCGGAAAAGTCAAACAGAGCAAAGGAATCAATCCTGCACGTGGAACGTTTGGCAAATATGCTACTTTCGGCTTTGTCGTAATAGCTCTTCCATGATTACAGTTCCTTTGAAGCGGCAGGTAATCATTCTCATGCGATAATATAAAGATCGTAAGTTATTTACACAAGCCCGGCGTATCATATTTGCAGATGCACAGAATCCATGTGCAGACTTTGATGTGCGTCAAACTCATTTCTGTAAGCTAGAGTTATCTAGGTGCGTTTCAATGAGGATGCTGAATTTATTAAACGGAGGAGGCGAACAGGACCTGGAAATACGCTTAAATAAATAACCCAAGTGTTTTTGTTTCCCATTCATTCGATCAAAGTTGAACATTTTACCCCGACCCGATTTTAAAAGCAATTAAAACTCTAATTTTATCAAAAGCAAAGCTCAATGTTTCCAGTTTCATTTGGTTTACGTGTAATCAAAAGCACGGTTTTATCAACCACAAATGTAAAAACGGGGAAAACCTGTTCTGACGTACTTTTATCGGCGATTCATCGACTCTTCCTCCACAAGAGCTCGGCTTTTTTTCGAAAGACGACGAAAACTCGAGCTCTATGAACAATAGGTAAGCACGTTCGGAAAATTTGTTTCTCCATCGCGGAGTGCTTTAGCCGTGATTTTACGGGATTCTTCACACGTGCGAGTTTGCCTCTCGCGGGGCAGTTTATTCGCGTGGATAGTCTATTGTCCTTGGAAAATCTCCGTCGTTTCCGTATCATCGGTTTCTTATTCATGACCATTTGAAATGCCGACACGAGCGTGGAGGTTGCCGCTGGAAGAGGCAGGGGGGGTTGAAGGTGAGGCGTGGGGGGCGAGGGGCGAAAGATCGAGGGGGCGGTTCGCAGGGATCCAGAGGCGGAGGACCAAGGTATAAAACGCGACGACGACGACCCGGGGCACCTAGTGCCGACAAGATTCTGGCCTTCGCAACACCTTTCATCCTCCGATTGCCAATCGTTCCCACGCGTCGCACGTTCCATCGTCAATCCTCAGAGATGAGAGATCACCGACTGTCCGCCGTGCTGGTTCTCCTAGTATTCGCTATTTCTTTCAATCGTAAGTCCGTCTCCACCAATTTCGTTTCACTTAACGACACAGTATCCACTCGGTTTAAAACCACTCAAGTTCTCGGACTTAACGGCACTACACAACACGGACAAATACTCGACTTGCCAGTAAAGTGTTTTCTAATTATCATACACCTTCGGGGATATATCGTATAAATATCGGCATTATCGGCTTGACCGTTTCTTGCAAAATTCCATTTTTTTTCGTGCAACCACGTAGGATGGCCCTTTTTTTTGTTGACCCTTTTTTTTGTTTTGTCTCCCATTTCTCTGGAAAGGATGAGTGTCTCCTGAAGCCTCTCATTCGGATCACGAACTTAGGATTTGGCTTTCTTTTTAGGAGGGCATAAAGTGAAAGCGAATGAAAGGCGTACGGCGGGTCTGGTCCCGTATCCGAGGATTGGCAGAAACGACGAAATGACGAATTTCCCGAGACCCGATCGTGCCTCGGGTTTGTTGCATTATCCGCGAGTCGGACGATCCGACGCACCCCCGTCGAGTGTCAATCATTATCAGGATCCAGAGTTCGACGGTGATTTGGATTTTTATACGGTTCACGACGTTGACTTTGATGTTCCAGTAGAACGAGACTTTGGAGGTAAGAATTGACGCACCAAGTATCAAGTTAATGTTATTTCTTTAACGTACAACAAATTATTTTCAGTAAGATTCATTAAGTTTTAATATATTTTCTAACACTCTGCACTGGTATCGTCCAGTATGTAATTTCGATCGTTTAAAAATCTTATGGAAATACGCTTGTTTATCTAATTATTGATACTGTTTTTTTCCTGGGGTTATTCGCTCTTAGCATAAATGATGTTTGCTTTCGAATTAGGGCACTACTTTGGCAAACCAATGTTATTGAGGCACGTCGACAGAGTCTCCAAGGATAATGCGTGGCAAACTCCCGAACATATGCATGGAATAAAGGATTTCCGGGTCGTTCAGAAGACTGACGATCCCCGATTAATTTTCGCCGGTTTGATAGGTACGTAACTCAATCTAACACGTCTAAAATGCTCTTCCTAATTGCTGTGCATAACATCTAAATTAACGAAAAAATGTTATCCCTCCAAAATCCTTATTCGTATCTACTTTTTCACGTAGTTCTTGGCAATCTTCTTCGTGGCGTGGCTAATTCGCGTGAATTGCTCTTCCAGGTGCACGAAGTCAGCAGGGTCAATTAACGTTAAGCGGTTACACGCCGAGATTAGGACGCGAAAACGAGCGTGACACGGTGAACGTCCTGTAGGATTTCGCCGGGAATAATTCCCGCGTCGAGCAGCAAGGGGACGTCCGATATTTAGAAACTATATGAGTATCAGCAGGGCGCATCTACACGGAGGATAAAACGTAGCAGTGCTTTCGATGGACCCGCCACTTTCTACTGATCTGACGTATACCTCGTGCGGACGATCGATCTACCTTCTTTCGTGCACTTTTTATGCGTATAGTGGTGTAGACACTGCAATAAATCCTCTGTAATATTTAAACATACCCATTCTTATGAACTCTTTTCTTACTCTCGTCTCCACCTCGATTCTATCCCCCTCCCATTTCCACGTTTTTCTGTCGTTATCTACATGAAAACGGTCGCTTACCTTGCCTCATGTACTTTTCATGTGTACAATAATGTAAACACTAATAAATCCTCCGTGGTACTTAAACATAAAAAATGCAATAAATTCGGCTTTGCCCGGCCGACTTCCTTGTACGAAATTCGATTCTTGGATCTTCGTTTTTCTGCAATATTTCTTGTTTCATGCAGTTTTTATGCTCATTGTAATACAGACACCCCAATACGTCCTCCGCAGCATTTACGCATAAGAAATGTCATAAATTCTGCTTTGCTTCTCCCCTATTTTCTCGTTCTTATATCCATTTTTTCTCGATCTATCTTTTGAAACCTTTAAAACGTGCGCAACGCAGCGCTCCATTTTTTATGATGCACATAAAGCCGCAGGAATAAATTTAGAGAGGAGATTGTTTGCAGAAACAAGGATACCCATCGACAAGTCGATATATAAAATTCAATCGTTTTATTAATTGACAAAGTGTTCATAATGAGTACCGATTTATACGCGTGTGCGCCGACATGTACACACATTTACGTGCGTGTAGATTCTAGCCCGACACGCGGCGAATTATACGTACAATGTCGTAACAAATATGTACACACGAAGAATGTAACAAACTATCGATACACTCCGAAAAAACGAATGGGAAATATTCGCCACTGGATGCGCTCAACGTCCTTCACGTGATTTATGTTATTTTTATTCTTATTTTCGGCGGTTCTAACCGTAGAATCGGCACGACAAGAGTGTATGTACAATAGTGCCAGTTCCAGTAGCGTTGAAATATATTCTTTACCCATACGAACGCCTCGGAAAAATTCCATTCCCCATTGCAAATATCATTACTGGCAAAGGGAATTTTTCGAAAGTATTTGTACATGGAGAAAATACGACAGTAGGTTTTGCCGTTTCAGCGGGAAAGGAATTGCACTTGATTAATATTCAAATTCTGCTTTAAGCACCGCAAACTGATAAACGAGGACCTGTTGTATTTAAAGTAGAAATTAGACTGTAGTACCTTGAAAATTCGTTTCGACCCTTAGTAAACCTCGGTTTTTCTGCGCGAACGGCGAAAACCACTGTTTCTCCGCGATTGTAAAAAGTATGTTTTAACAATACTTCTCAATTCGATATATTCGGGACCTATGAGGGATATCGTAGACGCTGGCACTCGAATTTCGGAAACACACGCACATTCGCACAAAAACCAGCCCGACAGTCTGATAACAACGGGTCGGCGAGGGGCCAGTAATAGCTAAAAAAGAATTTGCGGATCAATCACCCGCAAGACAAGGAAAAATCACAGTACTCACTTCGAGAACGAATTGAAAATCAGTAAACACTCGAACAATTTTACTGCAATCGAATTCGTGACAAAGTGATTGAAAACCGCTAAAACGTATTGAAAAATACCGTGGAAGTTAAACGAAAGTAGATACCTTCGAGTATAAATTATGGGCGTCGTAGAATGTTAAATTATTAATGTTCTTGAAAACGCACGTGGCAGTTTGGGAGCACATCGAAGTTTTTCATAATATTGCTATCCACAATGTAAAGTTGGACACAATTGAAACGTAATGTACTAATGTAAGATTTGTAGCTTGTTTTACTGGGCGAACAGTACTCATCTCACCCAACCTAGTAAAATGCCTTTCGTTAGATTAGTTTATTCCATTATATGCAAAACTTCACATATTCCTAACATACTAAATAACGTAATAAATGATATGACTTAATAAATGATACAATGTAATATCGTAAAAAATAGAAATCTCGAAACGAAACAACATTAATTCAACTAATCCTATCGATTGATTATTAGTAGCAAATTCACGAAATATAACATACTCCGAAAAATCGATTACAAGTAATATTAAAAGTGTCATTTTGATACAGAATAGAAATTGGAAATACTCAATCTATTGAACGAATTGCTTTGTTCCGTGTAGATGAGCAATACTATCCGTTTTTGATATGCAAGCTCTGAGATCAATAGACTCAACTTGTACAGTTTGTTATTAACCGAACCGAGTAATCCGCACGTCACTTAGCTACTCTGACCGTTTGGCGTAATCAGCAATAATAGACCCTACGGTTTGCCTTCGTACTCTCTAACGCTTTCTCTAATTACACGATTCTCCGTGTTATGAAGTTAGTATGCACTCCAATCCGTAATCCGAGTGATAAAGACAATACAACGCACATTACTCAGGCATTCTCATACGCACATGACACAGGCGTAGTGGATGAAGTCGACTGAAAATACGAGGATGAAGATAGTAGACTTTAGGATGTAGACGATTACTTATCATGTTTTTCTTGGAAACTGAGCAAGTGATTTCGAACGACGAGCAAACTTAACGACAGTCGATACTCGTACGAGGCGGATATTTAAAGTTGCCTGGAACATACGACGAATTTATCGTAGACAATTTTAGATATTCCGTATCGTGGGAGAAGCTTCTAATGGATACAACTTTTGCCTCGAGAAGGTTTTCGTACAACGCCTAGACGAAAAATCTATGTTCAATACGGTTGCTCATGTCTTAGAATCCTTTGCTTGGTTTCCGCAAGCAAAATAATAAAGAACGTTCGGCATTCTAAAACCTGCCGGTTGTAGTCCAGTGGCCGAAACTTGTGAGTGGGCGCACTTCGACGATAGGATTTCACATACCGATATACAAAAAGCAACGTGGAAGCTAGACGAGTTTGGGGAAAGAGTATCGATGCACAAGAAAACGCAGGCAGACCATCTCTGGCATTCGTGTCCTCTCGAACCCTTGAGAAAACGTTCGCAAGTCCCTTTGGCACGAGAAAGTTCACAAGAATCCGTCCTTTCGCACTGACCGGAGGATTGTAGTAGCAAAAAACATAGTTCACGAGCAACTTTAGTCTTAGCAGTTACTACGAATCAGTGTACCTCAATGCAAGGACCTTGTACACTGCACGGTTTTTTATGGAATAATACCGAAACGAGAAACGATACGAGGAGACCGCGCGGTGAAACTTAAGGGTTTCTTCAATCGCGGGATTATCTTATAAACGATGTTTTTCACGACTGCAACTGTTCCTGCGTGACGAATTAGTCCTCTCGCAGAACCTCAGCGAGGGTAGTCGGTCGTTAGAGCGAGACGAATTCGTGTGGTGGTTGGATGACTCTAGGCAGAGATCCGGAGGACAGATCGAAATCCATGTCGGTCAGTGAGAAGGCTGAGCTCCCGTTTGCCGTGACCCTGGGTCCCATATTGTCGTATGGTGAACTGAGGTCCGTCGATGTTGTCGCCGAGCGCAGAGCCCTGCGGGGAAGAGTGGCGAAACTGGGGACACTGCTGGTGATCGGGGTGATCGCTGGTAAGACGTTCACCACGCCAAGATTCTTCTCAGGTACGCCAGAATTGGCGACGGTCCCGTGAACAGGTATGTCCAGGAGGTCGGGGTAACACCTATCGGAGTCCTGGGGTAGGGAGACGGATATGAAGATGTTCCCGAAGATCCCAGCGGGCAGAACTCCGGTGGTGAACTCCGGAGGGGGAGGCGGGAAGATATTGGCAGCTGCTGACGAAGCAACGCAGGGAACGGCTCGAATTGAATTGTCAGCCGATGGTCCATGTTCTGAGCCGGCTCTGAGTCTTTCGATCGTCACTGTCGCTGCGGTACCGCTCAAAGGATCGCAAATCAATCTACGTTCCGCCAGTTCCAGGACCCCGGCGCTGCAAGCCTCGGCCAGACTTCCGCTTGTCCCGTCGATGCTGTTTGCCCCGATCCCCGCACTTCCCCCGGTTGTCGTCGTCACCGAAAGGTCCAGCAGTTTCTTCTCGTGTTCCCCGAAACTCGTGCTCCCCTGAAATCGCTCGACTTTCTCCCGTTTGCCGGTTCTGCGGGAGCCAGCAGCTCCGCCGCAGACGCAAAGGGCAACCATTAGGGCCGAAATCGAGGCGCAAAGGGCAGCAGCTCCGCCCCCAGCGAGACTCACCCAGAGCAACCAATTGTCGCTCTGAGAGAGAGTCGGGGCCGTTTGAACTCGTGGAATTGCCACGCTCACCGAATCTCTCGCCAGACCGGCGATATTCTTGGCGAAACAAGTGTATTCCCCGGCATCGCTGTCGCTGACATTGTAAACCGTGATATTACTCCATTTATCCGTGGCTCTGCCGAATCCACCGTTCAGCTTATTAATCCCGAGGTTCTTATTGGGGTTATTCTTGTTCTTGTTGTTGAGGATGATGATGTTATTGCCGTTGTTCAAGCTAACTGGCGCGTCAGCGAGAATTTCCCCGCGTCGTTCCTCCACGGCGGAAGTGGATTTCGTGGCATTGATAGGACCGCCGTTCAGCTGCCACCAAACTTCCGGTTCCGGGTCCCCGGTGGCCAAACAAGCGAGACTCAGATTCCCGTTGGTTTCCTCCTGAACTGTGTTTGCCAGGACGAAAACCTGAGGCTCACAGGCGAACTCCGTTGGTTTGACATCTTCCCATCGGCGACCTTGAACCCGCGCCGGTGAGGCGCAAACTTGAGGAACGGAGTACAGTTTCCTCGGTGTATCTGGGATGAGCCACGTGCGGAAACCTCGAAGCCTACAGTCGCAGCTCCAACGGTTCTCGTCGATCGTCAAAGTCTTTAACCGCGGCAAAGTCGAAATTACCGAGGCTTCGAGATACTCCAAGCCATTGTCGTCGAGCCTCAAGGTTTCCAATCCCGCCAAACGAACGAGAGCTTGCCCGTGGATCTCTATGAGCGCGCACCTTTGGAGTTCCAACGTCCTCAAGTGCTGAAGAATCGGGAACTGGTAACTCTTGAGCGTGCCCAAAGGATTGCCGCTGAGGATGAGGATCCTCAGTCTCTCGTTGCCCTGGAAAGTGTTCGGATCGAGGCTTTCCACGTGATTGTCCGAGAGATCGATCTCCACGAGGATTCGCATGTCCCTGAAGGAGTCTGCGTGGATCTCGTGTATACCGGCGTTCCTCAGGAACACTCGCTGGAGATTCAACAGGCCCGCTCGTTTAAATATCTCCGACTGTAGAGCCGGTATATTGTTGCCAGACAGGTCGAGGACCTAAAATACAGATGCACAGTTGCAACAGTTCGCTCGGTACCCACTCAGTCCAAAGTATAAAAAATTTCTCTTTTAATCAGGACGCGATTAAAGTCTTCGTATTGACCCGACCACGTGAAATTAGGTTTCAATAAAGAATGTCCAAAGTTTGCCGGTTCGACGGAAGTATAAATGGGCAAACCTTGTTGGCCGTGGCTTTGTCCGATAAAAAATTCATCTTGTACCTGCATGTCCGGGTCGAGCGAGGCTGGCAGCGACGTCAGCCCGGCGTCAGGGCACAGGGCTGACTTTTTCCCGGAAGTCCACTTGCAACGACATACCGCCGGGCATTCCGTCCAGTCGGGGAAGGCCGCAGCGCGGGACGGCAACGCAAAACTACCGACCAGCAAGAAGAGGGCAAGGAGTATGCGCCCTCGTAGAGGGTGGCGGCCTGTCTCTATCATACCACCTTTCCTTTTCGCTCGGGTCACTGCTTATTTCCTGCTGGACAATCACTGCATCCGCGGTTCACTTGCTGTTCGTTGCCTCCCTTTTATCGGTGGCCTCTGCGCAAAGAAACAATATTTGCGCTCAGCCGAAAGGACCGTAAGAGCTTTCCGTCCGTGCTTTCAAAAGCTTACTAAACCAACAAATCGCAAACCGTACAATGAAAGGTGCATTTGTACCGTCATTAAATGTAGAACTGTAAAAATTGTAACGAAGGATTTTCTTACACGAGCGTCGTTTTCCTTCGGTGGATCTAAGCATTCCTTCGGCGATCAAGTCCTGTACGAAGCCTACGGTGTTTCCGTGGACGTTTCCATTGTTTCTCAGGAGTTTTCATTCTGCCTCGTCACTCGGTCCGATCTTACGGGATATCAGAATAAAAGGTAAAACACAGCGGATGACATCCCAATTCGATGTACGTCGCAGTATTCCTCTGACTTTGGCAATTACGATCCCATAACTTAATCTGCAACACAGATGGAATCATATTTTTATTAGATATAATGGACAAATATTTACGTAGAAACATTGAAAGCTTTTACACGCTTTCATTCCGTGGAAACTGTGCGATGCGAAGTATTGTACGATTAAAACTTTTTAAAAGTTCATTGAAAGGGAATATTTTTATGCAAAAGCAAGGTAATAATTAAAATTTATTTATCGATCGTACGTAATAATAGAGAGAATTAAAGCGAGTAAAAGCGACGGACGATAGAAAGGCCTGCTTTTGATATTTCTCTTCTCAGTAACAAATACAGTAAATAATTAATTGGAAGTATTCAAAATGATCCAATTACCACTGTACTCAGGCTGAATCAACCCGTTGTTAAATACACAACTCTTATTAACACAAAGTACGTTTTACATTGCTATTCATACAAGTCGTTAGGAATATTTGCAAACTTTTTGTTACACTATAACGCTCAACACTGTTCAGCGAAAATTGTTTCGGCAAGAAATAATCAAAATGTATATTTCATGATTGTCGGATTTTTCATAACATTTCTGCGACGGGTCAGTCTTTTCCAATGTACGCAATAAAATTCCTTTAACGATAAATAATATAACTCGACACGGCTGATAATATGTAACGTGCGAAAAGAAATGTCCTTGGAATTAGTCCTGGTAATTGGATGATGGTGGTTTTTAATTGTAAATCGCCTAGCCCCGCGTGGCTCGGCCTCTGGCACGCATTTTAATACGAAATTAAGGACGATACGTCGATGGACTTTATCGCGAGGGTTTACACTCGGCACGTTTTCCAGTGGATGGATATGCACATTGGACGAGGGTTAGGGTATTTGTCACCTTTTTCCCGGACGTTGGCTGTTGCCGGGGCTTAACCGTTCACGAGAGAATCTCTCGAGGGCTTCGCTCGTCGCCGTGTCGTCGCTCTCGCGGCGAATAATTTCAGCCGATATATCGCCGGGCATCGACCGTCACTGAGTCCTCTTATCCTCTACTTGAACCGGTGCATACGTAACGAGTCTCTCGCGACTCCAACACACCGGCGAAGCCCTCCCCCTCTCCGTCCGGTCTGTGTGCCATCGCCGATTGTCTGTATTGCGAGCTCGCTTGTCAGCCGCAGCTTCGTTTCCAACTTAAAGCAGATCGTTCGCCCCTCGTCTCGCTCTGTAATCTTTCGGATCGATCGGATTTCGCCGCTGAGGGGCTTACTCGATTTTATCCTTCACTATAAATCCTCTTTGCCCGGTGTTCCACACTAGGAAATCTACGAGAAAAATAATCAACTGCGCGCGGTATTCCCGTGGATTAACACGTAATCGTATTCTCTCGGTACGTACAGGCTGAGTAAATATCGTAATTGTTTAATTTACGTGTGTGGGGGGTTCTTTTAACACGGCCTTTCCAACGGTGTGAAATCGATGACAATCAAAGAGTTCGTGACACATTTGCGGCGGTATGTGTATATCGATGCTCCGCACGGTTAATTAACGTCAGATAAAAGCAACGCTAATCGGCGTAAAACGGTAGAAAAGAGGACACGAATGATCGGTAAGTCGACGGAACCGTGTACACACCGTTCACGTGAAATTCCACGTAAGAGGAGGCAAAAGGGGAAACGGAGTGCGCGTGGTCAGACGAGAACTTTATGCGCCGTTGAGGAGAAATTCTAAACCGAAAACCCGGACACACGGGGTCGGAGAAAAGAGTTTTCCCGGGAATAGAAACGTTCTTCCAGGAGAAGACTAGCACGGGAAAGGGGGGTAGGAACGAAGGAAATTTATCGACACCCTGTTCCCTGGCCCGGGAAGTCGGTGAATAGAAAACGCACCATCACGACGGCGCCATGCACTCTCACGAGGATTTTCCTTTCACGGGTTTCACTGGCGGGGTTTTCGCGAACACGCGTACCCCCTGGGCAGGGGGTATCCCTTGGACTGGCGACTCTTACCCTTTGGGAGCAGCGCGATCAATCAGTCCCGTCGTGGCTCGTGCGTTCGCGGCGACGTGCTGGATCGGTGGCGGCGATGCTCAGGCCCGAGAAAAGCGGAGCGGTCCATGGCAGCTTCGACTACGGCACAACGGAGGGTAGCAGAAGATTCCTGGCGAGGGAGAACGAGAATCCCACGGGGAACCTCATCCCTCCGTTCGTTCGGACGGACCGGCCATGAGATGGAGTCGCCTTGCTCGATCGCCAACATCCGATCTCGACTGAGAGACTCTTCTCCCCCCTCGAAGCTCTCCTTTCAGAGTCTCCGATGACGAAGCCTTGGCTATCGGACCGTTATCATCGGACGCACTGTCAACTGCGTTGGGGAAAAATTCTGCGCGGCGTTCGGCTCGCACGAGACACACTCTCTCTCTGTATCTCAGCGGCTGCTTCTTCTTCCGCTTCAATCTTTCCCTTCGTCCTTCTCCGTGAGTCCCTCTCTCGCTCCTGCCAGGCCTCTCGATCTTCTCGCTTTTTCTGCCGCACGAGGCGGCTGCCCTCACGGCGCACGGTCGACGCCGGGCAGCACCGTCGAACTCGGGGGTTGCGTTCAATGAAATCCCGACCTCTCGCCCCTCGCCGCCAATATCACCCCATGTCGCACACCCAGAGAGGTACCCGCACTCACACACGAACCTGCTGAGCGAGAGAATTTTTCGACCACCCCCCCCCCACCCCCACACACACACACACCGTCGACGCGAAACCCACGCGCAACCCTTGCGAAAAAACCATGCCGAAATATTTGACCGCCAGGCTGGGCTGAATATTTCAAGCCAATAACACCGGGCCCCGCGCAACCATGGCGTAAATGAAATAGACGGAATTTTACGACAAGTAAAACCTACTTATTCGGCCATCTACGATTCTACGTGTAGTTCTTTCTTGTACGACGTTTTTCTTCGCGTCGGCTTCGCGAGGATGGAATATTAAGGAGCCTGAAACCGAGTAGCTAGATTTCATTTTACAGTAATTAGGTAATTCTATTCCACTGGCAGTTCGTTTCAAGCGAATTTCAAAGTAGCACTCTCATTATGTTCCTTCGCGAAGTAACGTTTAAAGTCATTTTTACTAGCCATGTAACAAAAGTACGTTGGTATTATAAAATGTTCAAAATAAGCAACCTTCAAAATAATTATCAAAGGTAGTTGTTTATCTTCCATATTTACGTATATATTTTTACGTATATATTATCACTTTTTTCTGTAAACTAGCAATATTTAAAAGTACATATCTTTAAGCACGAAATAGTAACTATTGCAATAAGAACGTGTGAAATTCATGCGTCTTTTATTCCGTGAAAGAGGTCAATTATTCCTTTGCGACAGTTGGGTATCTGTTTCCGCTGAAATCAAAGACTTTGAACTTAAGGACACGATATCGATTATGCAAATGCCGGTATGCTGGAGCTGTCGATACGGCGAGAATATTAACTCGATTGCCGGTAACTTTATGCCGAGATCTCCGGAAGGGTGAGTGAAAAAACATCAATTAGTGTGATTCAACATTATCAATGAACGAGTGAATGGAAGGTACAAAGCAAACGACGGACAAATCATTCCGTAATTTATAAGGGTTGTCAACTGTTTTATCGGCTGGGTTTTACCCCTGACGTCACATCAGGGGGTAGGAATTCTCGATTTACCGGCTAAAATTCAGCCATTGGGTCTGGTCCATTTTGTGCAACATATCATGGCCTTTCTAAATCTAACTCAAATTCTATGTATTGCTTGGTTTGAAAAAAAATGTAGGTAATAATAATTTCTATTCAACGCGGAGAAAAAAGTAAAAGGGGGTACAAGGGTTAAAGAACATTGAAGGACCGCGGATGTTTTAGGTAAATGGAAAACCCGTCCGACTTTACCATCCTGCTACTTCTTTTTTTTCAGCATTTTATTACAAGAATATAGTATAAACTTTCGCTCATACAGCGCTTGTCGTTTCGCGCACGTATTTTTATACACATAGTCGCAACTCCATCCACGCAGGCCACGATAGTCATAGCTTTTTTCTCCATAGGTTTTTTTCGATATATGTATATATATATATATATTTTTACGTGTGTGTGTGTGTGTCTCCTCTGTGTGTAGATATAATATACGCATCTTATAATCGTACATAATCCTTACCCAGCTAATTAACTATAGGTTACCTTTAGTGGAAACATACTTGGCAATTCACGTCTAATAAGTTACAACGAAGCATCCTCCTTGACATCGCGGTTTCCTTTCGCGTAGAGAGAAAAATAATCAATCAAACGGATTAAACGCCGTCCTCGGCGGTTCGTTACTCGGGACTTCGTAAGGTGGATAAAAGAAATCAAGCGAAATTCAAAAGAATTCTCGACGGTGGTCAAAGAGCTGAATAATGTCGTCATCCAATTAATTCCACTGAGAAAGGTCGAATCTCCATTTGCATTCGTCGGGGGTGAAAGAGACGGGGGTGGGAGGGTAGGTGGATTAAGTTATTCGACTTGATTAATTAATTTCCTCTCGGTGTACCTCGTTCCGCGTTGCTTTTGATCCGCGTCTTTTATATCCGCGCGTTTGCTGATATGTCAATTGTTTCTTCTCTCGCTCTCGGCATTTCATTGACTTCCTCGTCGTCCTCGTTTACGCGGCGAGAAGTCCCAGCTCGTACGAAGGAAAGCGTAGTTACTGCGAACGTCGGTCGTGCTTTATACGGCGTTTTTCAGGGGGTTATTTCCAGCTGTTGGCTAAAACGGAAGAGAAGAAATTCTTATTAGTGACGTTGGTCGACCCTGTTTTCCTCTAACTCATTGCCGGCGTTGCCTGCACTTGCTGACACCTGCCTTTACCTTTATAATAAATATCCCTGTTCATCGTCGGGCAGTTCTTAGGTCCCTGAGAGAATGACGGACAGACAGGAATTATGACGTTGTTCAACACAAAACAAAGGACAATAAAATCACCAAGGCATTCATTGCCATTCTCAAATTTATACCAACAATCTTTTTACTCAGAAAATGGACTAAATTCCTTTCTTTATTCCCTTTTCTTGTGGTTGCTGAATTTTTTGGGGCTTTAGATACTGTATCGAATAGACTGGCGGTTTAAGTGTACGACTTTGCCGTCGAATGGAGAACTCATTTGATTCCGACAAGTATACCTGCACGTTGAAGTCGATATTCGTTCGAACGGGACGATGGTGAAGTGGTTGAGGCGGTCTAAAGTTATTCCCAAGCGGCGCGCTCGGGTTTCGTTTATCCCCTTGCATTAACTGTCGCAGAGCCCTCAGCTGCAAGAATTTCAAAGCCTCTTTTGGATGAGATTAATTATGGCGGGGAAAGCGAGCGCAGGAAAACCTTGATTTACGTATACAACGTGCACTGAATTCTCCCCATTTACCGTAATCAAAAATCTCCGCTTCAAGGAAATTCCCAGCTAATCAACCCATTTCACATTTCCCAAGAAATACTCGGCCGGAGTGAAGAATGACCGTTTTACCAAACCCACTTCGTTTTAATCTGATTTAGATTTTAACTCGAGCTTGTTTCCTGCCGTGACAAAGATGAATTTCTCCTCAAACGGTTAGTTTCCCGGCTTTTTCTACACCAAAACGATTAGGAAAAGCTGATAAAACTGATAAAACTGATAAATTAAGAAAAATTACTCGAACACTGCAACGAAATATCACGTCATGATTTTTGCAAGATTGCTTCAAGTTCTGTTTTCACCCTAAACTTATCACACGCGTTAAACGATTTCTTTGACGGATGAATCGTGTTTATGAAAAATTCGTTTTCCTGATGGCTTTGTCCTGGACAGAGGGCTATTTAAATTGAACCGCCAGCAGTAGAGGCATTTACTGACCTGCTGTTTCGTAATGTATATGGGCTTGTTAGGTATGATCCACGTGGTGGTCTCGTGACAGGCGGGCATCGTCGTGGAGCCGTCGTAGGTCATGTAGTGCTTCGTGTCCGGCAGGAGTTCGCGCACCCCGAAGTGTTTAATATCCACGGCCTGCCCTGTGCAATTCGGTACGGTCGATAACGTCAGAGTTACACGCACGCGATGCATACGTACCCGACCCCCGTGTTTACAGCTAGCCCGTCGTAACGACGAGCGTAACATCCACCCACGACACACTCACACACCGTTAAATACACATACATTCCGGCCCACATCCATACCTTTCGTACTTTTCCTACTGTCCGTGTCCGACAATTTTCTCACCTCCGTATTTGATCTTTTCCAGCTGTTCGGTGAATATTCTCAGCTCCGCGTTTGACTGGTCGCCAACCTGCAAGACCCCGTTCGTTTCACAGTTGACACGTACACAAATCGCGGACCTGTTACACTTTGTTACATGTTAACAATTCGTGCGGAGGATTCATGGAATGCATAGCCTAATTTGTCGATCGAGAAGCTCGTTATTCCCTGTACGATGTAAGTTCAATTGCTCTAATTTTAATACACTTTACTGGAATTACGAAGAAAGTGCAGCAGGTGCTTACTCGGTGACTTTTCATCAAGGATTGGTAAATGTTCAAGCAGTTTCATTGGACAAACTGCTGACTCAGTCGTCGGCTATTCATTATCGATTGACAGTGTGTAACTTTGTCTAACCCTAGCAGCAAAGGTGTTGACTTTCGTGCTAGCTTATAGCCGCCCTGAACTGCGATAAGTTGTGATACACGCTAAGATTATTCCACATCCGTGGAAAAACTTTTCTCATTAACATGGCAAAACGGAAAAACTGTGTCAACAGAACAAACTGGTTGAGAATGGCGTCAACTAATTCTCTTCTTACAAATGCATTTAACTGTGGATTGTAAGGTATCTGGTTTATTGGATTTTCATTCGAAATCAGTAAATATATCAAGCAATTACCTGCAAGAGAAGTGAAACCGCAACGATGCCCTGCGCTCTGTGCAAAGCATCTGAGAAGTTGCTATACAGCTGCGAGTTAAAGCCAAATATCTGCAGCTGTGTAAACGAACCAACATAATAAAGAACCATTAACGTCAGCTTGTTCATCCTTCAATCTTCGACCGTTTTTCTCGTGAGGAAAAATAGTAGAATTTACTGAAAATAAGCTGAAGGAATCTAGTAGAAAAAGTCTGGCTGATCAATCGTAGTGTCGTACTACTGACAACGATATTAAGTAATTACAATTTCCTCACTTTGTTTCGACGAATTTATTGAAAACATCGTCAACGCCGTAAACAGTGACTTTCAGCATTTTAATGAGGTTTCTTTGTACCGTATTTTTTAATCAAGACCTTACCTCAGCGGGGAAGGAATGCCCGTCTACGGTGTGTTCGCTGCCGGTGCGATCGTCGAGGCCAAAGTGCAAGTGGATCTCGTGAAACTGATAACGATAACTGAGAGGGCCGCCAGATATGTTGACCGGATGACGAGTATCATTTTCCACGGCGAAGACGACGGTGTGGCCGGTGTTAGCCAGGACCCCGTCGACCCTGTGTTTGTCGAGGTGCAAGGCCTGCAAGTTCGGGTCGAACAGCAGCCTGTTAGGCTCCAAATTTACAGGTGATTGTCGTCGACCTTTGCTACAGAGCCACCAGTCGAGGTTGATCAAACCCCAGAAGGCAGGACCTTAGAAAACCAATCATCGTTACGACTACTATCCTTTTAATCAACATAAACAGCTAGTTTCATCGAAAAAGGTGATTCCAAACACCTATGACTCGTAAAATCTAACTATTTACTACTGCTCAATGTTTACAGATAACTTGATTCGATTATTGACAGAGAGGATATGATGTATTGCTGGGGCAAAAATCAGAGTTATTGGATATTCGTTTTGGCATCAAGCAAGAAGGGGGTACGATATCCCCTCTTCCTTCTGTTGCCTGTATAAATGTATTTTTCATAAAATGACAGACATTCCAATGCCGTGAGGGTAGGTAAATCTACTTAAAATTGGGCTCAGGGTGCGCGGCTTACCGGAAATGCCGTCGTACGTCCACCAATCCTCCCAGCTGACGGGCTTGGATTCTGAAACGTTTTTAACAGACAAGCTACAGGTCTCCCCTTTCAACGACAAGCCGGCTATCTGGAAGCGTTAATTCTCCTACCTTGAATCAAAACTAGGACGAATACTCCCCAGACACCCAGCAAGACGGAACTGAATCGTGCCATCCCTAGCGATACCCACAGTCTTCGTCAATTGAACATCATTCAGATCGGCCCTACAAAAGAATACAGTCGATGCATCACAAATAACCCTCTTGCATTAAACCACGAATTGTTTATCGGATGACAGAAACGGTTTTGTGGTTTGAAATATGCAATGTAATTGGTTTATTGAATGACAATAAAGTGGTTTCGTAATTAAGATTATCTGATTATCTGATTTCTAAGTAATGAAATAATCGAGCTACCGGTAAGTAATTAGAAATGCTTTTACAAATGTGCTTTTCAGTTGAAATCAACGGGAATTACCGTGCGTCGAATTGAAATGTTTTTGAACCCAATTTCAAAGCTACGGGATTTAATCAACTTTTGAAACAATAACCGTCAAAGTGTCGGTTTGCCTAGGCCAATCCTCTTTCGAGAAATCCCGACAGAGTTGTCTACGAACTAAAGCAGACAGAGAAAAAAAGCTCGGCGGTTTAGGTAAACTTTCCAATCGATAGTTCGTAAAATTGTAATCTCTCCGGGTAAATCCTCTCTGGTAAAATCCCCTTTTCAGCCAGACTTCACTGGTAATGGCTGATAAATGTAACTCATTCTCCCGGTATCTCTTTGCCGAGCATTTTCCTGAAAAAATCAGAATCCCGAGGAGCCTATGGAAAAGGGGGGAAAGGGAGAGAGAGCGAGAGAGAAATGAAAAATAGTAGATAAGCGTGCGTCGTTTGCGTTGTACAAATTGAGACGACTTCGGCGTGGATTCAAAGTTGGCTTTGATCTCGCCACTTAGGCGAGCGGAGGAGAATCTCGCGAGGTACGGGAAATACGTGAGGGAAGATATCGCTGATCCGCTCGCGAGACGGCGGACAATAATGCCTTGGTAGAAGCGCGACTTCATCTCTCGGCGATCTCGAGTGGGGGTTCTCGTTGGCCGACGTGCATCTCGCCGAGGAAAGAGAAAGGAGAGAGAAATCTCTCGTGATCTCCCGTGGCTTAAAAGAGGGCCGAGCAAGGGGGAGTTATGCGGCAAGAGGAGGGGGAGGATTGGAAGAATGGGAACCTCGAGGATCCCTTCCATTCTTTTATCGGTCCTTCTCTCTCTCCCTTACTCCCCTTTACCCTCTGTCTTCTCTATCTTTCTCCTCCATCGGGTACTTCTGGTCCACTCCACCTCGTTCCGCGCTACTCAACGGACCCGGTGTATTCTTGGGTTAGGAAAACTCGAGTGCACTCCGCTCGAAAGTCCATCGATCGTCTCGATCCTGTATTGTCTCTGCCCGACGAACCGCGAGATAAGCAGGGCTCCCTTATCGCACGGTCACGGGGCTCAAAAGAATCACTGTGTACAGCGCGAGGTCTTATCGCGAGAATCGCGAGCGGCCGTTCGCGTGTGCTCCTTAATTGAGGTGAAAATTACTTCTCCTGCACGGCGCGTCAAACGCGCCACTATCTCCCGTCTTTTCGTACTCTCCGATCGCCCGGGGCAACTTATTTCCTTTAATTAGATTGAAAGTCCGTAACTGCGTTTCGGTTTAATTCATCGTTTTTCATTCCCTCCCCCATCCCACCCCGCGCGCCAAGAATGAGAAAGCCCTGGCTCATTTCGTTAATTGCCTCCGTACGACAGATCACGCTGAATTCTAGCAATTTTTTTGCACACCGACAAACCTAGACTTTCTCGACTTTCCTTGGCCGCGTCTCGATAACGAATACACTTTTAATTTACACCAACTAACGAGTATACTAACTATCGAATACTAAAGAGTGCACTTTTAATTAAGTGCGTCGCATTTACTAGCAAGATACGGTTACATTATTATCTTATGGACTAATAAAAAAAAAACGCGTGGAGATGCTCTCACGTAATTATTATTATCTCCTAATTGAATTACCTGAGAGTATGGACGAGCTACGTTAGAGTTCGAGCTCTCATTTTCGGATAGCGGGCAAGTTTTAATAAAGTACAACGTCAAGGCAGAAGGAATATTTGTCTGACAATGCAGCTTCGCCGAAGCCTAACGAGCCTTTTTTCCTCGTATTCGAGCGGCCCGCGAGGAAATCTGTGGAAAGGAGGACGTAACACAGGAAAATAGGAAGAAGCCGAATCAGCACGTTAGGACGATCGCAATGAATGCCGGAAGCACGAGGGAACCTACTTCGTATTCACAAGGTGCCCGGGGAATCCCACGAATCGACGGTCGTGGAACGATCGTACACGATCCGGCTCTTTGAAGACCGTACGAGCGTACTTGGGGGATAATTCGTTCCTTCTTTCGGCGAATATAAATGAAGGGCCACGGCCGAAGGAAGGAAATCAAAGGCCCGAGCCCCCGGGGAAAGGAGCCACTCGAAGCGGATAAAAGCAAATGAATCTTCCCCGGCGAAGCAGAAGGCAAGGACACGAGGTAGACGATCTCATTTTCCGAGTGAAAACTACTGTTCGAGATAATGTAACTGATAATAAATGGCTTTCCGCGCCTTTCCAGGCCGATCTATCACGTCTCGTGAGGAGGGTCTCTCCGTGTACGGAGAGCCACTAGTTGATATAACGTGTCTTATAACCAACGGAAAAAGAAAGCCGTGATTAATGTCTCCAGGTCGTAGAGGAAAAAAAAAAGTAACTAATTAATCGTGCCATCTGCTACAACAATGTACAAGCAAATCATCGTCGGTTCCTAAGTTCCCACGCACCGTTATGCACGGACTTTTTCTACGGGAAGATGTTGATATTCTTTTTTCTTCAGTTTCGTGCCAATACTTCTACGCACAGCGAAACGCTGACAGTAGGTGTAATTATTGCCATGAATGACACTTGCGATAGAACGTAGTAATTACAGTAATTAACCTTACTCGCCCAAGCACGGTTAGAAATTCTGGCAATAATTACCGAAATTAACAACGATTCATACTCTCTTTGTCTCTCAATTAATTCCAATGTAGTTAACGTTATGCTCGCGATAGAGCGAAGTAATTAGTAGATAGAAGCATATTCGTAAAACGTTATTAGCTATGAATTTCAGCGATAATTAGCGGCTTTTGTAATGGCCGAAATTCAGTTTATTGTAAAATTAATGTTCCGTGCGAAAGGAGAGGCAGGGGTAGGTAATTCGTCGTTGAAATTCAACTGGTACGAAGAAGCTAATGAAAATTTTTGTTTTCGCCTTTTGAAGCGATACGGTCCTTACCTTCCTGCGAGCTGGGCAAAATAATTAGGGCGATAAGCTCGGTAAATCTGAGAGCGGTGAGAAATTTCTCCGAGACGAAGGTGAATCGGGGCATTTGATCCTTCTTTCGGGCTTCGATTCATTTCACCCCCCGTTTAGCGACATAATAGCGACGGCGAGATAAAGTAATTACCACAATAAACCGCGTGGGTCGAAGCGCCGGGAGAAATTCTGGCGATAACAATGACCGGAATCCGCGACATTCCATTCTTCGTTTGTGGCTCGATTCATTTCACGCTTCCGTCGGCTCCGGTTTAGCCGCGGGGCGCCCGTTGGAAAGTCGCCGGAAAGATGGTGGAATAGGCGGGTGAAGAGAGAGAGAGAGAGGGAGGAAGAAAGAGAGATGGGGAGCGAGAGGGATAGGGATAGGGAGGAGAAAGAGAAGATCAGGCGTCAGGAGGTGAGAGGACAGCGCGGATTGCCCCGAGTCAGGGTGGAACGGACGGAAAAGGAGAGACCGTGCGAACGGAGATGGGAAAGCAAAGCCCGGAGAGCGTGCGAGAGAGAGAGAGGGAGAGAGAGAAAGCTCGAGCCCGTAGCCCGTGGGACGACAGGGACGGGGAATCCGTCGAGCGAATCGATCGGCAAAACGCGCGTCGACGGCGGCGGCGGCACACGACCGAAATTTCGCGTGACGAGAGACGAGTAACGGCTAACGGCCGTATAGCTCCTGGCGGAAATCAATAAGTGGCAATCGCGCTCTCGCCAGAGATGCGATACCTCCAAGCGAGAGAGACAGAGAGAAATGCAAGAGCAGATAGCACCGGATAAACATCCACAGAAAATAAGAGGGCCCAGCGTTATTCCCCATCGGAGGGGAAAGTACGCTAAAGTTAAGGACAACTGAGACGAAGGAACAGAAGGATTCTCAGGAGAATGAATTAGGTACCGTTGGTAGAAAGACTCGTGAGTCAACGGGCCAATGTAAAGAGAAGGATACCAAGTAAATGAGATTCTTTGCCGAGGTGTGTGTGTGTGTGTGTGTGTGTAATTGTACGCACGGTATACGGTGTTTCCCCGACCTTCGGAGGGGCGGAACGTTAACCCGCTGGTCGCAGGGACGAGGATCTCCGTTCCCTTGGAGCCAGGAACGGGACGAAGTCGGTCGATGCACGCGCGTCGACGCGCCTCCTGGTCCTACACGCTCGACTCCTACCCGTGCAAGGACGAAATATATGTCTCCCTCTTCTCCCCCTTTTCCCCGTTCTTCGGCTCCTCCTCTTCTTCTTCTTCTTTGACTTCTACTTCTCTATCGGCGAATCTCCGGGGCGACTGGCAAAGTCCCACTTCTTCCGCTACGTCTTCTTGATTAATCTTATTTTCTGGCAAACTATCACGCTTCGCCGACACTCACTGCCATCGACTTCTGCTCTTCCGTCTAATTACTGTCCTTTGTCGCGTGCTTTCACACGCTCGACGATTGGCCTTCCGTTGAAATCCTTCTCTTCATTCGGAATAATATCCCTCTCGTCGTTGTACCTAACTGGCTGTCAAAGTAGTTAAGAATTTCGGGTAAATGTAATTACGGGTTTCCGGGGAACTTTGGCTTCTTCCTCGCGCGGTAGAGTGGACTTTCCTTAAATGCCGCGTTCCGCGTCAAGGATTTCCCCGAACTCGGCGTTGTGCTTCGTTATCCGGGGAAATTTTCCGCCAGGCTCCCCTGGGGAGGAGGTTGGTGCCCCGTGGATGACAAATCGACGGGTCCTCTTCCGGTAAGTACGGGCTTGCGTCCGCAGGAGCGATCCTTGCTGAGGTTTGTGCAAGAAAGAATCGGCGGGTCGACGCACGGCACCGCGACGTCCTTGCACGCGCGACTGTCGCGGTCGACGACGCTCAAGAAGAACTAAGAGCGACGTGTGTGAGCGGTCGTTGAATCCTCGTCGTGGTAACCCCGCAGGAAGTGCTACCGTTGGGAAACTGGCCCGGCGATGCTCGTCGGCCAATGTGTACCGGCTGGATCGGTGACGCGGGGGTAAAGTCCGGGGATTCGCGGGCCAGGGCCCGAGTCTCCGTCGAATAATTTCGTTAGCCGCGGCGCTGGCAGTGAAGGAACGACGAAGGAGGAACAACTGTCCTACGATCGCGATTCTACGCTTTTCACCCCCTCCTTATCCCTCCCGCTGTTGCTCTTTCGGGCTCTCACTTGCACCGGAGTTCCTGCCACGCAGGCGCCCTCAGGTTCAGCCACCCCCCTCGTCCCGGTTCTGCTCCTCTCCCCTGGCGCCTACTCCGTCGGCTCAGCACATATCCTCTTCGCCGCGCACCTACCCTTCCGAGCCAGAAGCTCGCGCGAACCGACCTCTGACTCTGTTTCTCTTTCTCCCCGTGGCTTCGTGACAGGCCTTCCTCCTTCCTCCGACCCAGGGGGAGGAAGCAGAGGGACGGAGAGAGAGGGATCTGCCCCTTTCACTGTAATAATGAACGTATCTATCTACCTACCTGTCTTACTCTATCCGTTTATCTATCTGCCTCTCTTCCCTCGGTTCTCTCCTTCCCTCCGGTAATACCGGCACATAACTATTAATCTATATATCTTTCTCTATTCATCTGTCCTGCAATTTCGCCTCTGTCCTCCCGTTTCCTCTAATAACAAACGTATCTACGTATCCAGCTCCCTCCCGCCTTCTCTATCTGTCTTCATCCATTGCCCTCTATTCAGCGGTCTCTCTCTTTCATCCTAGTTTTCTCGTTTCGCCCAATAATGAAGTTGGCGCCGTGTGTATTTTCCACTCTGTCTAATTAGTCTACCCCTTTTTACGCATCCGTCCCTTTTTTCTCTCTATACTTATATACGTCGCCGTTCTATTCACCTTTGTCTATTCGCCTGTCAATAACCCTTTGATTTCGGCCAACTATGTTTCAGTCCGATCCTCGTTTGCCAGTTTCCATTGATAATAAAGTTACGTAATTATCTGCACGTCTACGGGTTGCATTCTACCTAATTGATCTATCTTTCGCCCCGTTTGTCTTGCCTCGTTACATCGCGTTCGCCATTCCTTCTGTAATTACAATCTCCTCTCAACCTCCCCCCCCCCTATGTTTTCCGTACGTGTAACTACCATTCTCAGTCTGCTTGCCGATCCCCTTCTTTCCTTCTGGCTTTTTCACAATTTACATTTCCCCGTACCTTTGTCCGCCGCTCGTTTCTTGGTCTCCTCTAATGACGGACGCATTTATTTGTAGCCCTGGCTTCGTCTCGTCTTATTCACTTACGTACCTTCATCCGGCTTAGTGCGCTGGTCCATCCCTTCCGGTCTTTCTGCGAAACCCTCTGCTACCTCAGCCTGCAAGCCTCGTTTCCTCTAACAAGAGACGTGTCTATTTATTTCTCTCCCTCTCGTTAATTTCGTCCATTTACCTGCATTTGTCCCCCTCGTAGTGTTTGCCTATCTCTCCACCCCTTCCCCCGTAAACTCGCCTGTCCGTCCTTCCGCACGGTTCCCACCCCTTCCCCGAATCCTCGTTCTCTCGATTCTTCCAATAACAAACGTATCTATTTGTTCCTCCCCCCCAATGCCCTCTGGCCCCTTCCCCCGGGCCGGGCATAGAAGCATGCATCGCTCGGTCGTATTGCCCCCTCGTCCCGTGTTTCCACGTATTTCTCTCTTGCCCCCTCTCGCCGGGCAGTCCAGTCCCGTGGATCTGGCCATCTCCGTTCTTCAATTGCGTTTGCCGTTGGTGTGGGTCCTGGGTACCTCCCCTTCGTCCCCGCTCAGCCGGCACGTCGATCCGTGTGTCCGAAGGCGAAAGACGAGTCTCCCCGCGAAGAGGTCTGCCGAGGACGTCTGCGCAGAGCTCGTCCTCAGGACGAAGGAGGTGGAACATGTGCCGAGGGAGAGAGCCAGAGTGGATACCAGAGAGCGAAGTATAAAAGCGGAAACGGGTCAAAGGTTTCGCCCGAGAAAATATGCACCTTCGCTCCCTGCGCCCGCGCGCGCGCGCGCGTGTGCTCGCTTTTCTGCCCTCTCCACCCCCCCCCCTCCCCCCGCAGCACCCCGCTTGCCCCCTCCCACCGTAAGTTCCTGGCCACCCCCTCCGCCCGGTGCGCCATGAAACGTATCATCGGTTCGGATAAGGGGGTCACGCTGGATCTCTGGGAACTCTCCAAGGATATTCCGGCCTAAGGATGACAAAGGGCCGATGCTCCGGAATTTAAGTCCGCCGAATGGACATTTATTTGGCCCCGGGAACGCCGCCGATCGTGCCCCAGAAGCATTTTATTGCCGGGAAATTCAATCGAACTCATCGACAATTATACGACTTCCTTGTTCGCCGATGGCCGCGCAGAGGGAAGTAAATCTTCGATGTCGGCCAAACGTTATGACCCTGCGTTCCGCGGCAGGGGGGAAATAATACACGAGGACTGGCACGGTTACGCGCGCGTCTTCGATCTAAACGAAATTTCTAACGATAATTCTCGGCCATTGTTCGGCCCGTTTCGCTTCCCATCGGAAATAATGAACCGCGGAAAAACGTCGCTACGTTTAATGGATTGCACCGCGTGAGATCTCACCGGCAGTGCTTTTCATTATTTTTCATGGCGGTATATTTCGCGGCAGTCGAGAATTTTACGCCCGTAAAAGGAATTGACTATTTTCCATAATGCCAGTTGCCCGAAATTGTGCTTCCTCCGAAGTATCTATTTACCTTTAAGTAGGCTACTTTTTATTGCTACGGTAAATCTCCGGCACTATTTCCATCTCGGCTGGGAAACTTTCTGTGTTTGCTACGATTCATTATAGCCCGTCTGGTATTGATTTTGCAGCAAAATGCTCGGACGATTACCGAAAGGGCAGTCGTGACTGTCGTTTATTCACATTCGAACAATTCGGTGGACGACTTTGCAGATGAATATTTAATCCATCGTTTGGCCTCAGTGGAAAAAGATCCCCTCGCCACTTGTTTTTACCATAAATAGAATTCTGATACATTACAAAGTTCCCCCAAATCGACCAGGAACGTTACTCTAGTTTTTTACGTGGATATATAAATTCGTAAACTGTGTTAAAGGCGAAGGAAAAAAGACCATGCGAGCGACGGAATTTTAGGCCCGCGGCTACTGAATAAAAATCTCCTACGAGTACAACGAAGTTTTCAACTGGCCAAGAAACTTATCGGCCAGGGAAATGTAACAAGGATGAAACATTAAAAAGCAGTCATACGTTGCGAAGAAAATGATAATTATGTATATAATTAGAAAATTAATGAGAGAACTGGATGAAGAGCTTTTCTGGAGAAAGACTTAAAGGAACCAATGGACCAGGAAGCAGATTGTAGCTTTCTCTGTAGACGTATAAAAGCCTAAACTGGGTTTCAGGGCAAACGAGGGAAACACTGTGAGAATGACGTTATTCTCCTCCCTCGGTCGGCGTGAATTCCGTCGAATTTCAAGCCTGCTGCTCCCGATAAACCCGGGATATCTCTACCTTGAAGCATTTGACCGCTCGAGAAACTGGTTAGATTAGAAAACAGAAGAATCGTAGTTTAATACAAACAACCTACATACATCCTTAGGAAAATAGAAATAAGTATAATACGTCGAAGGAAGACGCGGGACGAAAAATCCTGAGAAATCCATGAAGGGAGCAGTGAAGCAAGAAGCGCAGATAAAAAGGTAACTGCGTTTCTGGAGCAAGGGGGATAAACGCAGTGAGAATGACGTTATTCTCGTTGCTGGCTTGAATCCCGTGGAATTTGAGGCCTGGGGCTGCCGATAAGCCCGGGATATCTCGTAGGGATACTGTGTAGCATCCAACTGGCCGAGAAACTGGCTGGCCCAGCGAGCGAGCAAGCCGCGACGAAGAGCGGGACGCTTATCGATTTTCAAAGCGACGGCATTGCCCCTAACGTGCTTTCCAGGCCTCGTTCTGTACATACGGACGCAGCAGACCGCATGGAACTTTAACTAGCCGGGACTATCGTTGTCGCTCGGCCGATATACCGAGCCCCACGTACCATTACGAGCACCTACGATTCCCCCTTGGCGTCATACGAACGGGCCACATTTACGTCCACTCCCCGAGCTACGCAGGACAATCCCTCTGCGAGGGCAAGTTCCAGCGCAGATGCGGCCCGACTTCCGCCCTATTCTACGCGCTGATTAACGAATTTCCTAGCTAACCCGATGTGGCCCGCGTGTACGCGCAATTAGCCCGTGAGAAATTCATTAATTATACGGATCGCGGTTGCCCGGCATACACGAGCCGATGTACCCCGTCGTCGGCTAATAAACCGCCAGGAACGACGATAACCGGTTTATCACGTCGTTCTAGCCGCGGTTTCTGCATTAAAAAATGACAGGCCTTGCCATAATTAACGGCCGTAAATGCTCTCCAATTAACGTTCACTTGTTTCCCAATTATTCGCCGTTATGAAATCCTCTTAATTTACCTATGCCGGTTTTGGCGGATTAAAACTAAATATGCACTGTGTTTTTATGCCCTTTCACAATTATACCACGAAATGAGAATATTACATATTAAACTCTACGTAAGCCATGCATTTAAGCTCACTGTGTTTTATCGCCTATCCGTTTGTAATTTTTAAGATGTAATAAAATTACGATTTGCTAAAATGCACAAATGTCTAGCGTGAAATTTGTCATTCACAGGCCATTTGAGTCGTTGCGAAACACATTGGCTAAGCATGTTTTTAATCGTCCATTTTCCGCACGAAGAAACGCCTGCCACAATATAGGAATTTTCCATATCGTTACACCGATACATATTTATAAATCCTTTGAAATAATCTCTACCGACGATCCTCTGATAGACACAATTACCAGCTCCGGCATTTTTCAAATATCCAATACGCTCGTATTTTTTAATATAAATGTTAATCGTGCGAAAAATAGCACGCGATTCGCGGAATACGAAAATAATTGGACTGCAGCTACGTAGCGGATTGTTACACGTCGAAAGACATGAATAATTCATGATTTATGACGGTCCGATTTGCCGCGTTAATTATTGATCGAACGCTTACTCGAGGAGCGTTATTAAATTAAAGGTACAAAGTTGTAGCGTAAATCCTCGCGGGTTTCGATGGCCAACTTAAAGGGCAGCTCAAGAGGGAGGCCATTTGAAACAATGAAAGGAAATTAAAACCGCACGCGTTATATTATGAACGTTCAGCCGACCGGTGCATATAATTAAAAGACCAAGGCAGTCGGCTGTAAACGCGCGGGGAGGTGGCAAGGGGCAAGGATCCGTGCTTTCCTTTCAAGTTTAAGGGGGAAATGATGTAGATTATCTGAGGGGAGGGGAGGTGAAGACGCCGTTAAGGAATAATTTATCGCCGAACGTTCTCCTTTTCGGCGGGCTTGCGCTACGAGCGTGAAATGTTCCCTCTTAAAGCAGTAACACAAACACTCCAATGGCTGCTTAACTGTGAAACTTTTTACGCCAATTTTTTATGCCTAATACAGTTTTATAGGGAGGCATTTGCGCGGGCGGCGGGACCGATTACGGGAACGAAGTTTCGGGGTATCGCGAATAATTAGCCAACCTTGTAAGGGGGGGAGGGTGGGTATCAGGTATTGAATTCGCCGATGGAAATAAAAGCGGTCCGATCGTTCGCTCGGCGGAGGAGCAACGCCTAATACTTTTTTGCCCCGGGGTTCGGCTGGTTGTTTCTTTTCGCGCGCGCACGTGGCCGTCGTAAAGTCGTAATAAAAGCGGCCCTCGTAAAATGTCGCCGAGGCAAAAAAGGATTATTCTCGGCGGAAGCGCAATATCGTACGGCGTGGCGACGTAACGACAGTGGATTATTACAACGATAAGCACGTACCTTATTCTCCGGTCCTCTCGTGGAAATTACGTCGTATAAGTTGAGCTGGATTTTCCCGCTGCCCGATGCAATCGGACCCTTGCACCCGGGCGAAAACAATGCGGAAACGGCGAATGGCGCGCGGAATGTGGAATTGAATGTGTAAGGACTGCGAGGACTCGTTATGTTTCCATTCGTTCCTACTACCGGCGCACTTTGTATATAGTATAAAAGGAAACGTGCACGGCGCTCTTAACATCGCCGGAACTGCTTATCGGTTTAAAACAGTTTCGGAACAAGCGAAAGAACAGAATGCAACGCGAGTGCCCCCCCCCCATGTTCATGCAATCATGGACACGATATGTTTAAGGAAATTCCTGTAACAACACGCGGACGTTCGGGCAATAATCATTATCACGGCCGATTTTGGAAATTTGTTGCACAAGCTTCGACAACGGAGAACGAAGAAATGATTTATTTATCGTAAGAAACCTATTTCGAGCGTAACCGTAAAACCGTGTGATAATATCTAGAATAGTTCTTTTATGAAGTATAAAAAAAGCTAACTCATTTTATACTCCTTTAAGCAAGATAAAATATTGATTTTCTCAAAAACCTCCACTCCGCAAATAATTGAGCGGTTTTAATGGCTCAACATCATTAACGGTTAGTAACCGCAGTGAGTAAATACCGAAAATGATGAAATTTTCAAATTTCACCCGCGGTCGGGGAAATGAAAATTTCCACGTTCCCAGTGCGGCAATTGAGGGTTATTCTTTTTTTCATTCACTCAACGCGTCACTTTCGCTGACATTGGCTCGTGGGGAAGAAAGCCCGAACAAAAAGCGTGGAATTAGCGTGGCTGCGGTCGAAACATGAAAACCCGGTGAAAAAGTAACACGCCGCGGCAATTAGCGGATTAAACGATGTACGTTGACCCGATAAAGCGGTGCGCGAGGGGAAAGCGAAATGCATATGCTCGCGTGGCGACGGTTCGCCAAATAAATGTCAATGGGAGCAACAAGTGACGAGGGTGAGAGAGACGTCTACTTCTAAGTGTAGAATTCCGTCGATTCCCCTGGCCACGTGTGTTAGTGCGGCATAAGACGACACGTCGTTCGCCTCGGATGTATATATATATATATATATATATATATATATAGACGTACGTATGTATAGAGAGCGGCCAAAAGCCATTAAGGATCCTATACCGTTTGATCTCCTTCCTTTTCCCCGATTCGCCACAGGTGCCTAAGCGACGAGGAAAACTGAAAACCCTTCGCTCCACGTCAATCTCCAATTAATTCGCTTTTTAATCGACCTTTGTCCACGACGAAATATATCATAATATCATAAAATGATCTACATATGCCTTGGACTTAACATTTTTTTTAATCGAGGAGATTAAAAATATTATACATGGGTTAGTGCGGTTTCGTTGAATTGTACTCGAAGTTTCAATGAACAGAAAAATGGGAGATACACCATTATTCGCGATGCTGCGGGGCAATGAATTTCTCTTGAATTAATAAAACATGAAATCTCACGCGTGCTGGTGGCTCGTTGTTTTCGTAACATCCTATCGGATGTTTCAGCGATAACGAGAACGGAAAATACGGACACCGCGGTGAATTCGGTTCCTTTGACTTTTACTGGACCAGCAAAAAATTCATTAGAGTTAAATTTGATTTGAATTAAGGAAAAGAGAGGTAAAAAACGAGGCACGGGCAAATCAATGGTTCGTTTTAACAAATTACTTTTGTTTGTGTTGTTTTGCAAAATAATTCAATGCAACGACTTTTTTCGTACTCTTTTTGCAAGGACGGATGGCACGAAATTGAAAAAACTTTTTGCATGGCACGTATACGTGGCAAATATCTTGCGAATGTTAACAAATTCAGCGGAGAATTCAGATACGCTTTCGTGAGATGAAAGTTTGTATTTTCACGTGACGACGGCAAGTTATGATTGCCTCGCACCGTTTTAAGTCACGCAAACACATCGTTAATAATGTGTGAATATACGTGAGGCAAAACGATGGTTCTCTGTTCTGCTTTCACCTGCCATTAAATTAAAACAAGAATTTAACGAATCTTCACGACTAATGATAACGGAATATATACTGTGTGCTTTAAATCGTAAATCTTAATGTCGGGATTAACGGTTTCATTAAATTTTGAATCGCAATAAAATGTAAAAATCAATCATTTGTGCAAGCGGAGAACCGCTGGCAAGTGGGTAATTGCTCGTTGGAAGGGTATCATAATTGGTTTATCATGCATGATCGGAGGAGACAACTTTATTAATTATTCCGCCGTTAATAGAAAACTCGGGAAACTTTATCGGCCTGTCGTACCAAAGGTTAGGTGCAAATTCAAAATTAAACGAAAAATTGAAAAAACAGTTTCCTTCGGAAACAACTGAAAAAACATACTTTGTACGAGACAAACGTGGAAAACAGTTGATTCATTTTTTGTTTCACAGTGAATTTTATTGATATTTTTCAGTGACTTCACCACCGTTTTTCAATACCTGATTTTCGTGTAATAAAACTAATTAATCGATTGACAAAAGCTCATTGAAATTTAAAAGACATTTTACAGGGATTTTGGTAAATGTATAATTGCATTTCATTGCTCGTACTATTCTATACAATGTGTCAATCCAATTTATTATTCTATAGAGTGCTTGAGGAAGTTACATAATTAATTTTCCGACATCGTTCAGAGAACTTCGAATGCCAATTATTCATGTTAATCAATATCCAGGGGCCCTTCGACCTATCCGGAAATGTAATTCAGCGATATCCTGATGGAAATCTGGAAAATTGATGTCGTTTATTTGAATATTATCTGATTTCAAATTGATGTGTACTCACCACGAAGAATTTTCTAGAAAAGAACGCGGCATCTGCCACCTACAAATTGTGTTCCGGGTGGACAATTATATGGAACTTTAATAATGTTTGAATTGCCAACGCCGAACAACAGAAGCAACAAACAAAAAAAAAGTATAAGTAGTTTGCCCCGTATCATTTTCGATGACCTTCGATGACCTTTCGACACTATTTTAGAACAATCCAAACGATTTTAAATAATATTTTTCAATAGTCACAAACTGTTTCTCAAAGTTCCAACCGTAACTGAGAAACTAACGCGATTTGCACGCTTTTAAACATCACTTATCGTTAAAAACTGTAATAAAAAAATCTTAGACCTTCACTAAAATGTGACTGTAAAAAAGTTCAACTGTCATAAAATTCTGTTACCTGGTATTAGTGGCAAGTTTAACGCAAATTGTAATAACAGTGAACGTTTTTCCTTTCATGGCACTTCGATAAGCAGAACAGTATTACAAACAGTAGAGCATTTTAGAGTGATTTTATTATTATTAAGAATAGGAATACATTAAATTCAAAGTAGATATCACTTTGAAATATTCGGTACAGAGCTTTAAATTATTCTAGTTCCTTTGCTTTTATTTAATATTTTATCACACAGTGTTTTTGAGAGAATCGCTCACGCATTTTTAACCAACATTGAAACGACATCTGCCCTTAACTAAAACATGATCTGGCGGACATCGAATAGGAACCGTTATGATTTGTCTTCCCTCCGCGTCATTTTCTGGTACGGTGGCATTGGTCGACTCAGTCGTGACAATTTCCGGGGCTTCGCTCGTGTTTTCCTTGGTATAAAAGTTGCTGATCTTATCCCCGATCGTGTTTTTGATTTTCCCGAGCACGTTATGGCCGGTCTGCCAAATGTCGCGTTTCTCACGCGTGTCAGGTGCTGGGAAAGCGATGGTCAAACCGACGACGAGGGTCAACAGACAAAGGCAAAGACTTTGTCGTCTAAATAGTCCCATTCTTGGCCGGCTTCTTCAATTCCACAATTTTCGCCGTCAAAGAAATCCGTCTGCAGGGGATAAGCCTTGCTCAGTTTCTGCGTTCTCGGGAATTTACGCGGAGACAAATAACAAAGACAAATTCAACCGTACGACAATATTTGAGGACTCTCGCGAAAAGGTAAACGAAACGTCAGATCGAACAGAAAGTCCATAAGAATTGCAGTAATGGCCAATCTGCGTTGTACGATATTTTCATATGAATGTTAAAGCGTTTGCGAAGGACGAAGGTGGAAAAAAAGGAAGGTACAGGGTTTGCTCGTCGCTAGTGAAGAGCGAACACTTCTCACCTCGGCTCGTTTGCTTTGTAGCAATATCGTTTTCACGAAATGGAGTAGAACCCCCCCTTGGCGCGGTGTTGGGGAACGCCGGCGTTAACAGTAATGCACTTTTCGCAGGGGTTTCGGTTTTACGATCCTTTTGAAACTGCTACGAGCGCTCTATGCCGTGTTCTCGTAGCTGGGAATCGTTCGCGACTACGCTTTTTATTTTCCCAGCGGGTGGGTATCGCCGGGACCGGGGGTCAAGAGGGTATCATTTATCGAGTTCAGAAACTAGCGTCGTAGCGGGGCTATCGGCGGATTTCATCTCTTACGGGCCTTCCAGAACTCCTCCGAGACTTAATCGCTGCAATTATGTCATCTTGATACAATTTCAGCGCTGTTAAAGAAAGGAATCAATGACAACGATAAACATCCTGTAAAGGCTTTCCTTCGCCAAGGATTTTCAACAGTGCAATTTCCGATTGGTTTCAATTTCGTGGCGCGTAAGAACTTCGGCAAATGGCAAATCTAAGGGACGAATAATGATTCAATCGTCATCCTAGGCGAACTTTCAACTGGTTGGTTTCACCGTGGTGATTATGCCGTTTTCCTGCAATTATGGCGCACTGAAAACTTTACGACGAATAATTTCAAACATTACTGCAGACGGTGAATTTCTTCCTCGCAGGTTTTCGAAAGTTCCGGTAACCCAGATAGTACACTTATATCATCCTTGTGAAATTTACTTTAATTCCAAATCGCATTAAGCGCCTGACATTACGGAACCTTCGAATATCGCAAATGGTGGCCATAAATGCTGATCGAGATTTCATACGGCAGCTGCCATTACGAATCACGCAAAAGCTTTCCTGACGAGGAAACTCATCGAGAAGATCGCCATTCCCGATGATATCTTTTAAACGCGTTACCGGCGATCGCTGAATATTCAGGTGGAACTATTACTACGTAAATATTAGCAAAAATTCCGACACAGTTGACACTGGAGAAATTGCTCTAAAGATATTCCCCCTGAACTGCCGTCATGACTTACCGTTCCGTTGGAATGTTGTCATTGAAAATTCGGCCATTCCCATAGCCTTTTCTTAATGGTTCTTCGCGAGGTGTGCATTCATCACACATACTGGTATTCCGGAGGGCGAGAGATCAGCGAGGTTCGTCGTACTTTGGCGTTGTTCGTGGCATGTATTACTGGTCGGGGATGCGGGCAAATCTCGAAGGGTAGCTCTGTCTATGGGCTGCGTAAGGACGATGCTCGACGACCCACTATAAACGGTAGCCTTCTGTTGTCAAGCTCAAACCCTCGTAGTATCCGCTGATATCATTTGTCTAGAAGCAACGGAGAAGGTCGGAAGGGCTAGGGGAGAGGGGAGAATCACTGGGGTTCCCCGGGCCTTAGCCGACATTAACGACAGGCAAAGTAATATGGGTAGACTAGCTTCCCCCGGCATAGACAGTATGGCCACTGCCAAACCATTACGGATATCTTCTTCGTCATTCCAAGCACCTTTCCCTCTCGATGACGTTGCTCGTCAAGAAACTATTCCCCGGATTAGTGATGCTCGCGGCTAAATCTCAAAAGCTTCGTCTTTATTACCGACTTTATTTGATCCTCTTCACGGCTAATTTCGTGACGCACACGATTAACAAAACCGCAAAGTGATTTCGTGACACGTGAATTTACAGCGAAACACTGGCACTAGTTTTGCGAAGATAAATGATGAATTAGTCAGTGGTAATTTCTTTATAGATTTCTCTGGATTTTTATTGCCTCATTGTTCCTCGATGTTGGGGAGAAAATAATGTTGAATGGGTAACATATGTACACCTGACGACCATCTTCCGCGCGATTCCCATCTTTGCCCGATGACTTTGCTCGTCAAGGAAGGCTTCGCGTGATAGGAAACGTCGATGGCGCTTGGGAAATCTCGATCTTTATTTACCGGCTTCATTGGCGATTCTTGACCGCTATCTCGGGAAGCGTGTAGCTAATACAATCATCGGTAATCTTGCTCCTCGAGTTCTCAGCGTTGCGTGTGTTGGCGGGTTATGCGTCATGCTTTGCGTGTGCCAAGGATATAAATCTCCGCGTACGCGCGTGTGCTCCTTCATTCACGTACCGTTTTGTGTATTGGTAAACAGCCAACGGCGTCATTACACGCCCTTAACGATTTTCGATCGACCGCCAGAGCCGGAGGTGAATTTTAGTTTCCCCGAGATCCCCATTTCTCAAGTTCTTAGGACTGTAGCTCGTAATAATGGATCGGCGGATGTGGGTCAGAAATTTTCCACCGCCGTCGTTAAAATACTCCGGGGCAATTACAATAAGGAATAAATTCAATCGCATTTCGCCACTTGGGAAATTAGTTCCCCGGCTAAATCTTCGTTGATTCGTATCGATTCAGCCAACTGCTCGTACCCAGTTAATAAGTTATTCAAGTACTGCGTCTATTAATGAAGCACTTGGCGTGAGTCGATGAAAAAGGGATTAGCTGATGAGATAATCAAGTTCCTCGCGTGTATGCGCTTAAGATACTTCCAGATAAAGATTATATTACCGCCACGCGGTCACTGATTTAAAGCACCCACGTCAGACACAAAGCGTTTCTGTCTGTCGTTCGAACCCTTAATTCCTCAATGAAATATTTATAAACCGTCGTACAATAAAGCCTTTCCCAACTACTCTTCTCGTAAATACGAATACATGAAAACACGAAACAGCAACGGGGACAGTACTGACTTACATTGACCTTCAAAACATTCAGGTAAAAATTCCAGCGTTGCAATTGAGTTGCTTTACGATGTAAAATTCGCGTCTGAAAGAATTCTCATTCGCCGAGTGGCCGTATCAGCGAATCGTTGTAGGCGAATCGACGAAAAAGATATGAGATCAAATCCGACACGATATGTTATAATAGTGATTGGTTTTTCGTGTTGGAACATCCCTCGCCAGCAACTTCTCGGTCGACCCCGTGCTTAGAGATACACTCGAACCAACTAGATTCTACACCGGTATCTCTCCCCCTCCCCCCTTCTTCCCCCTGCTCCTTACTTGTTGCTTCCATCGTCACTTATCTAGTGAACCGTCACCCCATGGATACGTCGCGTCTTCGTCAGTAAACCAGTATTTCTCTGCAGGTCCGAAATTAATCGACTAATTGCAAGGCCATTCACTCGTCGTCGAAGTATCGATTTCCGATCACTGATGATGTCCAATGTGAAGATTTTAGTTTTGGTTTACACTTCGATCTTCATTTACGCTTCAAACCTAATTAAAGTACATGCGGTCGGTGAATTTTTCGTTATATATCTTACCTGTTACTTTTGAAAGAAGTCTGTTAAATATCACGTAATTAAATATGCGATAATCTACGAGTACCTGCAGTTACGTTCTCCCGTTTTAGATACCTGCGGGCAAAAGCAAACATTATTCGTCTCTAACACAGGCGTAAACCAGAGCGTATGATCAGTTTAATGGGCTTGGTTAATTACTCTTTTTAGATCGCGCCCAATGTTTGTGCTATACTTAGTTTTCGGGAACAGGTTTAATGGATTAGTAAATTTGTAATTCCCATTCGCTTAATACTTTATATTTGAAAAATTTCGCAACGTTGCGCGTATTAAACGCTCAACGTGTAAATTCAATGAAATGGTTTTAATTAAGCCACTTATAGCTCTGATTATCGCCGCTGTGAATCGTATTATGCATTAGCGGGAAATGAACATTTTTTTCACAACGATGGGATTATAAATTTCGCTTAAAACGAACGGAATTTTCTTTTGGCGAACAGAAACCCAGTTTCAACGGCGATGTTACATCTATTATTCGCCGAAAACACACGTGTGTATTGCACAGTATTTTCGCCTAGCGAACTAACTGCCTTTGTTTTCTAAAATTTGTATATCACTAGACTCGGGGTCGAGAGGTCATCGATTAGCGAGTTCACGGACTTGTCTCGTGATGTTTCGTAGCTGAAAATTTCTATAAACAGCATCCACATCGTCGTGTATTCATTAAGAATTCTTTATAATCAATTGCTTCCGCAGCAATTAACAATGAGTTGACCCGTTGTTACTATGAATAGACAGTAATTGATCCTAGCGCGTTCACTAATTATTAATTGTACAAGTTCCAACATCGCTCAATACTTCTCGGAAATACATTTGTTGTTAATAGTGTATATCATTTACGAGATAATTATTTCGTGCATTTATGTATACCCACGCATAGTTATTGAGGATTCAAAATAAATTAGTTGCAATAGCGTACTTGGAGATTCGCTCGAGAATTCATTCTCAAGTATACTTGCTCAGGGAAAATTGCAATTACATTTCCATCGAAATCAGTCGTAGCGTGCAGGAAAGTTTTCGATTCAAAGTTTCGCGCAACACATGCAGGGAATCATAAATAAGCGGGCCAATGGGTTACCCCGGACGAAATAACGGCGAACTCGTGCTTCACGACTTCCTCCCGAAAAATCTCCAGGGCGAATTTTTCACACGCTCGCAATATTTTCGTCACGCGAAATGGAAGGGGCCTAAAAAAGCCGGAAATAAACGCTAAGCGACAACTTCCGTGTACGTGCCTACGTGTATGCGTGTGTCTCTTTCAAAATGGCGAAAATGGCGAAACTGATTGGAATTTTGATTCTTCTTACAACGAAGAAAAAATTGCAAAAGGACACCACTGTCTAATAGCCTTAAAAATGTACTTTTATTTCACATTCCAGTAGATTACGAGCGATAAATGAATATCTACACTTACAATTTCGTCTTAGGTTCTAAATATATTTGTCTAAAAACAGAAAGTATTGCATCCTAGGAAGTTCAGTGCCTTGTACAAATTATTTCATGCCCGAGGGACAAACTTATCAGTATTCAATATACTTATTACTCTAATTTAACAATATCCGCACATTCTCCATTCTTATCGGGTGCTTGGCCCAATGCACAAACTTGTGGAAGTGTTCCTAAATCTCCCATCACACCGGATATGCTGAGTACCAAAACCATCAGGCAGAAAAAGACATAGAAACGTGCGAACTGTTCCATCGTCAATCGATTTGTTCAATGACTTTCCTATGTTAAAGGAAGACAAATTTTTTATCATTTTTGTCATTTTTGTTTCACACAAACAACTGACTGTCATTTGGTGCTAAATAATGATTATACTTTTTTTGGTTCCTGTAGGCCTACCTGCTTTTTCAAAACTGGAACACAGTTGCTTCCGGTACTCGCTGCTTGAACAGCGTAGAACTTTTTGACACTGCATGCAGCCGTGCGACTATTTAAAGGTCCATTCTACCCCTTTATCTTATCTTCCACGCTCGCATTTAATTGTTTCATTAATACGTTATTGAATGCAGCCAAAATTGTCCGTAAACAAGGTACGAGTATTTGTCGTCACAACAGATTCATATTCTAAGTACCCATGTCTTCGAATATCGATCATTTCGGGCAAACAATAAAATGGTCGGTAAGCTTTTGTTCAGCGGAAGCAATAATAAAATATTGTGGAAAAATTGTCCAACGTGCGTGTCGTTGGACTTCCTTTTTTGAAAATACATATATGTTTTTTGTGCCGTTGGCGATTTAATGACCGTCAGTTTCGTGCATTCCGCTGAGTCGAAACTTTATTTAACGCGTTCGAAGTATTCTTTCCCTGACTTGAAAACACAAATTTCCATGCATTCAGCGAGCGATCGCATTGGCTCCCGGTGTACAATGCCGGGCGAACGATTGTGTTGGTAACATACACCTATACGCCAGGTGGAATGGTGGCTCGCTGCAGTTCCGTTTCCTGTTATCACAGTGGCCTGACAGTTGAAGATTAAATAAAGTTATTTGTTGTGAATGCAACCGAGGTACAATTGGACAAAGTTTCCTGCAGGCTTATTATTATTTGTTCTGTTTGTTTATTTCTACGTCGAACAATAAAATACCGAATGGCCGAACCACGCTATGCACCGCGAAATTTATTTATTCGCCTTGGTAAAGGGAAAAAGTGCAAAATAATTTCGACGCTGTACAGGGCAGGAAAAGATTTTTATGCACGGTTTTTGAAATGAAGTCTGTGATACTAGGGATTAAATCGAAGAATTGTGTTTATTCGATAAGGGTGCCTCGATGTACTGCAGTCGTTGCGAAGCTTTTTGGGAAAGAAAGTATTGTCATGGTGCGATGAATTTAACCTTTTCCCGCCGCGAAATACAGCACGAAGGGCACTTTTGCGAGGCCTTAGAACACGAATTCACCATTATCTCATTCGCATTCTATACGCTCGTCCGACGGCCGACTTTGTTTCCCAGAAGGTCATAGAAAGGTTTGCTATGATTCTTAATAATCAACGTTTCCCCGTCGGGGGGAAAAAACGGAAAATGGTTTCTGCGATCGACATCGATTCTCAATTCTCCCTTTACCACTTTCGCCAGTTGGCAGGAATTACAGATACTACGGGAGGAATTTTTCGGCTCTTTCATTTCGTTTTTTCACGCGGAAAAGTATCAACTGCGCTCGGTAAAACTGTCAATTTCGAAGCTTCGAACAACGCGACGACGGGAAAACGATAAAAACAAGTGAAAAATATCACCATTTACGGGGGTTGTATCAGGAGGTCATATTTAATTTAGCGAGGGTTTCGAATGTTCCACTTGTTGCCGTGGCGATTATTTGAAGATCGTTGTCGAAAGGTCCGGGGAGGAAAGAAAAGGCCTAATCGTGGGAGAACATCGGTCCGTGGAAAAAAAGCCGGCCCTTTTCCAACGGGGAAAACTAATCTACCGTGGCAATTAGCAGATTGTCCGGCAATTAGTGGATTAACGGGGACCGTCCGGCGAGGTGGAGACTGACGTGCACAAATATGATGATGGATCCATGGATAAGAATCGATGGCAGCGCGGGGAATGATATTAGCTTCTCCTAAACGTCGAATCCAATCAAACCGAGTAGAGCTGTAACTACGGCCGGGGGACGATATGTCGGCGATGTACGTGTGCGAAAAAATCAATCGCTATTAACGATCGGACTCGTGCTTTTCCCTCGTACTTCATTCCTTTCCAGCCGGCGAATTATCGCCGAGGATTTCAATGAAAGACTCGCCGGCAAATTGAGCTCTTAAAACCCTTCGACTCCGACTATGTCGCTTAATTACGTGCCTTCTCAATGAACAGTTTACGACGTTTCAAATGAAATTACCACTCTTGCCTGTTATTTACGCAACCGAGCCGATTTTGACGATTCGATGATTATTTAAATACGACAACGGGAAGGAGGTGTGAAAATTATATTCGCACGTGTCAGTAAGAGTTTAGTAACTGCTTTGATGTGTTCTGTAATGCTTCATGAAATTCTCGTATATTTCCACCAAGATGGAAAGTAAACATTTATCACGCTTAGCTCGTCTACTTTGCACCAATATCGATTTCACGAAACTGGAACAAGAGCGCCTTCGCCATGGCTGCGACTGTTGCGTGAAAGCTAACGCACTTTTGCCAGAAATTTTGACCTTTCGATTCATTTAAAATAACCTCTACCGCGAGTTCCTAGCGTTTCTCAAAGTTTTTTAACCAGAGAATCCAGGAGCTTGCCAAATATTCACTTATTATCTAATTTTGCCTCTTTAGGCCGTTACTTTTTTTGTCAGAATAATTATGAAACCAAGTAGAATGGTCCATTTAAAAACAGAGCTATACGCATACCTAACAAGGACAATATTTTAGCTTGGAAGGACCTAAAGAACAGGAAAATACATTTTCATAAAGGCACGCATAAACTCATATATTTAACTGCACGGGAGGAGCTGAGACTCCTGATTTAACATTTTATTTCCGCAAGCAGGGCGCGAAGAAATACGTACATATTACAAGCGTGCTGTGTGATATTCATAACTGCTCGGGATTCTTCCGGCGGTACTTTAACACACGGCTTGGATTTATCTACGATTCGTGCGTCGTATACTCAATTTATGCCGCCCATTCGCCCTTGTACTTTTAGCCCTGAAAACCGGAAAGCAGTAAGTTATACAATAAATTCCTCCCCGTCGAACATAATTCTTAATGTTACAAGAAACGTGTTTAATCCCCGTCGAAGGAAAAAACTATCCTTAGAGGAACATTCTTAGGTATTTGCACACTCTGCATTCGTTTTTGTATGCAACGATATTCATCGGGTAAACGAGAGGAGGTATACTCTTATATTATGCGCCATATAAATATATATATATATCGGCATGTATAGGCAGATAGTGACCCGGATTTCCTGCTTGGTATCTCGGCGGCGTTGCTGGCTGCTCCTCAGAAAACTGCGAAACAAACTTACACGACAAACTGAACTTTAAACAAGCCCCGCCGAGCTTTGCGCCGTTGCCTCGGTGCCTTTAGGAGTTTGCAAAAAAACGCCAGGGCATTTTATGCACGACCGCGACGGTGCCCGTAAAAATCGGCAAAGATGCTCGGCCAATTCACGGGCTAACTGCTATCGCGTCTAAAGTGTCGCGCTTAACGAAACTGTTCCTATTTAGCCCCACTCCGGGCGCCGGGCTTTACCTCGAATTCTTTTGGGAAATATTTTTCCCGCCGCCAGGCAGACGCTGCCGAGGGAAAATTGTTAAAATATTTGCATGCGCTACGGAAATGTTTGTTCGCGCTCGACGGCCTTAAAAACGTGCTAAGCGCTAAAAATCTTCATTATGCGCCGTCATACAGATCCTCCTCCCTTTCTCCCTTCCCCCTCTCACTCTTGCTCATTCCCTGAAGTGAGGAGAAATGATTAAGCATGAACACCCGGCTGCTTTGACGATGAAATTTCGCTGGTTTCAACGTTTTATTAGGTTCCCGTCCGAGCTCGTGTTAATCGTACCTGCTGAGCGTTTAATTATGCTAAAATTTAATCTGTATAGGATGTATTAATGATTACCTGGTAGTTGGATGGCAGGTGGAAAACTCTCCTGCAGATATTGCGAACTGCTCGGTAACCCTCCGGACAATTCAGTTTTGTACGATGCGGGAAAAATAAAGGATCGCACTGAGCGATCGCCAGGAACGATATCAGTTGTAACAAAAGGACGATTAAAAAACGTTTCGACGTCATTATTGAGCAAGGATTTTTCGAGATAATTAGCAACTCGCGGAGGACGACGAGAAACTGCCTTTACTCTCTGAGATGCGAACCACGTGCTAACTGCGACTCGTCTGTGATCATGATACCCTTTTTTTTTAAGCCAACGACATGTCATTTCCGCCTCTGCGGTTTCCCTTCCTCTTCCTGTACAGTGACCCCTTAATTTCGTTTGAGATTCTGCTTACCGCATCACCGAATTTTCTACTTTTCCAAGAACGTCACGTCATTACATTTTAAGGTATGTAATACTTTTATCGAGGTTTATATAAGGACGTTAAATGTGCGTCATGATTATTTGGTTTTTTTAAATAATTTCATTATGTTAGTAGAATACATGCTATAGAATGATAAGACTTTTTATAAGTTTAGGTCAATTATTTTTTTATGACAAATGAAATTTGTACACATACACACACGCATCATTTCCAATTTATTTATTTAATCAGTTTCAGCTTCAGTTCGGTGAAAATCTTCAGCAACAACGTACGGTAAATCCTGAAGAAGAGCTGAAATCTCCTGGTCGATAAAACAGACCGGAAACGACGACACGGCTTGTTATCAGCGAATTTTAATATCCCGTCGTTGATAAATTTCTTGGGAAAAAGATGATTGACCAAACGATTATTCATTCCCCTTTAATCTTCAAGACATTTCTACATTCTACTTGATCTAAGAGAACATAAATAACATCCAATCGAGAATAATCTGTTACAATCTAAACATTCGTTTGCCTTAATTAACTAAATGAACCTTCGTTGCATTATTAAGTATTTCATTTGTACTATGCGTCGAATCTGTATGGAATATATACATGATGATAAACGGCTACGAAATGTGATCTTCGTGTGACTGTTCCGTTTCCTTGTTTTTCCTGCGCTTGCTGCTACCGTTCCACGAGGGCCAAGTCTGTGTGGATTTTTCGTTGGTTAAGAAACAACGAAGGGCTAGATGTGGGCTCGGTTGATAAGACCTCGCCGGGAGATTCGTGACTTCCCGCGGGCCGAACGAGACGGTGGGAAAGTGCAATCGGCCGAACGGCGTTATCTGCAACAGAAATCGTCGGGTATTAGCGCGATAAGGCAATGCACGAGCGGATATCTCTCGATATCCTGGGAATCCACGTCTGCCACATTCGCCAGCTACTTTGAGCGATGACCGAATATATTCGCGTACGTGCATGCACTGCCGATCGACCGGTGCATACGCCATGCAGGAGGTAGAGGGCAGACAGGGGGGGGGGGGAGTGGTTCCCCGTCGACGAATCTATATATGTGTAATAATAGCGGCCCCTTTCTAAGCATTTGATCGGACGATAATGTCTGCCCGGTATTTTCGGCGCTAACCTCGGCAAGCCCAGATTCTTCCGGCTAATCGATACTTCCTTTATACGAAGAATAATGCTTTGCACCGGCGGAACATCGAAACCCTCTCGCCCCTTACTTTCGCAAATGAAGATTTCCGTCGCACCAACATCAATTTCGCTACTTTCTCAAGATAAAACTTCGCACTGCTTCAAACGCTATTCCGTCGCTTAAACAAGGAACTATTGTTAAGAATAGTTCCTGAATGACATTTTTTGTTCCGATAATTTTCCACTGTTCCTCGTATTTCTTGCCTTTTTCCCAAGATTATCGGCACTTGGGCGTATCCAATTTTTTGTTTGATCGGCAAAGAATTTCACTTGCTCTTTCGGCAAACTTATCGTCAAAAGAATTCCGCGGGCATGGCTGTCGTTGGAAGGGCAACTATAATAGTTGGTCAGCTTGCTGACGCGGAATTCTTTAGACGATAAGGTCCCGTGGAATGCAGCCCGTTACGTGATAAAATGAGGAATACAATGAAAGCTTTTCATCCGGAAAATATGGCATGTCGACAAAACGTTTATCGCGAATTCTTGTCACTCGTGTAAACGAACAATAATTTTACACGGTCAATATACTTCGAGAAACGTTCTTTTCGTGAATGACTTTGAAAAATTTATCGATACGGAGTGTCTCCCTCGGAGGTTGAGCCGTATTTCACGTTTTTATTAAACTAAAAAGATGAAACTAACAGGCAAAAAAAGTACAACCAAGTTGATACGATTAGCTTGACTCGTTAAGAAAAATATGGCCTATTTTTAGAAACCAACTGTACTTCTTTTACCGCACTGATATTTTACACACGACACGTAAATGCTGTCAACCTTTTTTTTAGGAGATAACAGGATTCTTGCTCGATAAGAGGAGATGCCAGAGGAGTTTACATCCGAACCAAACGGCACGTGACACACATACGAATGAAGCGAACGAACCGCCGGGCATAGAATAAAAATTGCAAAATAATTGAAAACTTACATCACTAAATACCAGCGACCATTGAATTGCATTCTCCTATCAAGATTCTAAAAATTCCCTCTTTCAGTCGCTGTCTTTCACGTTCATCAATGGTTTACGCTAGAAATTTGGACCTGACCACAATTTCCCGGATATACCGCGATTAATATGAAACCGAAACGAATTCCCTGAAGCACTGAAACGTGTTCGTCGAAATTTCTGAATTACGGGAACAGCTATGTCTCACCTAGAAGACAGTCCTGCACCGATTGCCAATTTTCATTTTGTTTGGCGGACAGTGGAGCGGTACGTTGATGATTGATCCTCGTTCGATCCGCGTGTCGAAACGCAGGAAACGTTTCCGTTCCTGCGTGGATTCCTTGGGCAGGGCAACAACGATTAACGCCAAGAGCGCTAGCACGAGCAACGTTAACGGGATCCTCATGGCTGCGTGCGAGTATAATAGTCCCGATATGACTGACTTAGCCCGCGGAGATGATAAAACGAGTACGTGAAGACCGCTCCCCTTCTCGTCCCTCGGCGCGGGGAAAAAAAAGCCTTGCCTCGCTCGATAGGTGATCTCAAGACGTACGAGTTTCTAATTACGTAGCGACAATCGCCGGTGATTAACGATTACGCCGTGAGTTTATGCAATCCTCCGCACCGTGGGAATTTCGCAGTATGTGCAACGAAGAAATGCGATAAAAGGATTTTCGTCGGAATGTGTGCAACTGTTTGTGAAAATGAACGAGGTCAACGACTGTGAACGAAGGAAGTTTGTTAAATCATTTCCTAAGGAAAAACGGGGAAGATGTTCTTTGCCAATGGATTTACTGTATAGCAGAAACCGGCTGAATATCGACTGATAAGTGAAAGATCTTGAATGTATATCTCTGTGTGTGGATGAGTTAATCGATTAGATTCAATTTTGTTTACTTCAAGTAATAACTCCAAACTCTAAATATGCCGAAAGGCTTTCGTATCGTTCTATCGTAATAGCGTTATCAACGATGTCGTAGAATCTTTCGATTCAATGCCGAAGAAGGATAAGATGATTAATAGCAGTGCTAAAAAAGCTAGGGAAAAACTATTTGCTATTATTTATTTACTTGTGAGTATTTTCTTACACAATATGTGTTACACAAGGTGATTTGCGTATATTTGAAAATTATCAAGGTCATTTCGTCATCTATTTCGCACCGAGGCAGTTATGTAATGTATGTGTGTGTATATTTATCTTACTAGACAATGAAACTAATACATTTTCTCTCAACATACAAACTTCTGGTGCCTGTACAATTACGATGATTAATGACAATTACAATGTAATCACAGAAAACAATTATTCTGTATCCGAATATCAGCAAATGAAAACAATACCTGTTCGTTGAAGATGTTTGATTAACAAGGTAATGCGAAATTGATATGTCCAATCAATAAAACTTTCATTGATTACTCGAAACTCTGATGTCGTTAAATTATCGACAACCGGTATTGTACACTGAAACAAAATTATTGTATCAAGTGCACAGTGAATACATTTTGCTAAGAAAACAATAATTAGTACTTTATTGAATACTTGGAAAAGAATTAAAGTTTCAGACTTTGGACAAAATATTTAATGAAGGTAATCGTTTTGAAAAATTCTATGAATTCATTAGAAAATAGATTTATATATTTAATATTAACTTATTAAAACAGACACAATTTTATTAAATTGAAAAAATATATATGTTTCGCCGACGAGTATTGCACACTTTTTTTTATCATGTTGACAAACTGAATGCATTGCACTCGTTTCTTTTTTGCAACAAAATACTGCTTACTAAATACCTCTGACACTTATCAATTCAGAAAAGATTCAATGTACCAAAAAGCCAAGTTTGCCAAGGTTGAATCATACGAAGATTATTCCATTGTACCAGATTAAATTGGACGACGAAAGGACATCGCTGAATCAGCGTTAGGAACTTTTTGTACGGTTTTGCATGACATTTGATTGTGTCGCGAGGGAACAGTGTTTTCATTTTGATTTCCATCGTACCTAAGAAATCGTCAGCTACTTCACCAAACGGTTCTGCACTTGCCGCGACGATCGAGCTGTTGTCCTTCCTTGCAGACAGACACTTTTTGCCTACGGGGGGCCATGATGATTCTTCCTTGGACTGTGTAATCGTCCTCGGCTGTTCTCCGGGCGCCATTTTGGCCGGGATCGGTAATCGGCTGGATCTGCGTGCCGGAGAACAATTTCTCCACGGAGGCGAAGATGTCCTGGAAGGACCAACCGGCAGCGGAAACTGCGCATAGCAGCGTCAGGACGAGAATGGCGTTCCAGCGAGACATCTTCGTGGAGGGGAACTAAATGTCAAGGAATCCGAACGCGAATGGACTACACCGGCTACGATCAGACGATAACCCCGCTGACCACTGCCTCAGCGATTCCCCGTGGACCGCGTCACGAAAACCCGCTGAAAATTACGCGCCGAACGATCATCGACGAGCCGACAAAATTGTCGGGAAATCTAAACGACACGGCCAATGTTTCGCTACTGAAGATTCTTTCGCGTTCGCGGTATCTTTTCCCGGCTGTTCGGATGGACATTATTTTCAATTTGATAACGGAGAACAAAGGACGGATCAATCAACCGCACTTGTGTTCAATCATTGGTACAGAAAAAAGTCAAGTTCAATGAGATTTGACCTTCAATCCTTATGTAATTCAGGGATCCTTAGAACAGTAGAAATGTAAATCATCGATAAGGCGGTTTCGTGATTTATAGAAAAAATATTACGGAAAAGAATCTATTATTTCTATGGCAAAAACTTGTTATTGCAATAAAATTTACATTGTGATGATGAAATTGTATTCGACCTCCCATGAGTTAGTTAACTAAATTACAATCAGGTATTTTAGTCAGAAAATGGTAAAAATGTTTATATAAACAAGTGGCAAGTTCCTAAGGATTTTCCGAGGATAAATATGATTAACTTTTATTTATCAATAAATTTATAACTCAAGTAGAGTCAGTGGTGCCATCTGACGATGCCTGATGCAGTTTTTCAGCTGGCATTGATCGTTTTCTCTGCCTGGATAAATGATCACTGAAAAGAAATGTTCGTACAATTAGTTATCCGTTAAATTGTCCTTTATTTTCACAATTCTTGGAATTTTTATCTAAACGACGAATAAAGGAAACCGAGTATCGGGGATTCGAGTGGAATATTCGCCGAAGGCGTTTGGTTTCGTCGATAAAACTTTACGTGCTGATCATGTAGAACTCATTTCTCAGGCAGCAATGATATTCTTATCCACACATCGTCCTTCGATGAGCGCTGATCCTTCGTTTAGTTACCTCGTCCTGACCTGTCAAACTTCTTATCTTCACCGTTTAAATTCCCGATTTAAAGTATAGCGTTTGGTAAATTTTTATAAAAGGAAGATTTCAATATTCCGTAAAAGTTCATGAATTCTTACAATGGATTTTCCACGAACCATACGATCAACATTCCACAGCAATTATTTATTTATTTTATTTATTTATTATTATAACTTATTATTAGATGATTGTTAAATTATAAGCCTTTGAGGAATTCAGGGATCGGTTCGATCATGAAATTTGCAGAGAAATTGGAATTTGAACGAAATTTATTGGCGCACCGGTAGTTTTTCCTGCATCATTTTGCTTGCCCGGGTTTTCCCACGATCATTGCACGCTCGGTCCAGAAAGGTATTAAGGAGAGAGATAGTTAGATATAGTTATTTTATTCCTCACTTCCCTCTACCTCGATTGACGGCTGTCATGCACGAACGCAAACGCAGCAGCCACGGAACGTACAATTATTTATTATTATTCGAACCAATTGGTACTTTCCATTCGAGGAGCAAATCCCTCTTTCCTCTCTCGATAATCGCCTACGATATTAATACGTACACAAATACTCATTCCTCACGCCAATAGCAGTATTTTCAAAGGGATCGTAAAAAATGAAGGACATATCAGCAATGAGGAATCGTGTTTTCAGGATCACACAATCAAATCGTTAAATAGCTTCGCTGAGTAAAAACTAAAGTCAGATCTAAGTTCACTGATAATACCGATAGTTTTAACACGTTTTTAACAAGGCTTGGATGGATGTCGAATTTATATTCTCACATTATTTCCTCATTTTTTGAGGTTTACACGGTACGTTACCTTCCCACAAAGAGCCAAGGAATTCATAAAGGTATCTGACGGTCACGCAGCCATATTCAGAGCCTGCCCAATTCCCTTTAAACCGTTCTCAGCTCTGGTTATCGCTTCGACAGCTTTTCGGTTTACTCGAACGTGAACGATTTAGTAAACATACGACACGTTAAATTTATACAAATATCTGCGACTCCGGTGCAAACCGCGCATACTCATCGACGTCAAGGTTTTCCTATCCAAGTTTTTTGATCAGCAGCTGTTAAAAAAATATATAGTCTTTCGGAATGTGAATAAATTTCCGGCAAATACGATTTACCTGATTCTTACTTTAGATAAATTGTATCTACCTGTGCGGACCATACTTTGTCCGGGCAAATGGTATCTTGATCGTCAAAGAGATAGGGTTCCAGTTGGAAAATGTATCAAGAGACGACTTTCGGCAAGGAATAATTTACCGATTCTGCGAGTTCGACGGAGAGTCAGCCATCGGTACGTAATGCATGGCGGGGATACGTGGATCGCGAACACACGTGCATCATGCTGTTAGGCACTTAGATAGCCAGTCAGCCGAGCATCAGGCATCGGACAGGTAGGCAGGCAGGGCAGGCAAAGCAGGCATTCGAGCAGACCAGCCGGGTAGGTAGGTAGGTAGATAGGTCTGCTCGATTTAAAAAGTAAATGACTGACGGACTGAGGTCGCCTACCAGGCAATTCCAGTAGCGGGCAATTGCGTGCAAGAAATTACTTGCCAATGCTGACCGACACGCAAGCTCCGAGCGAACCGATGCTAAGGGAACCACGCGTGCAGGGGGGAGGAAGGACAGGGGGAAGGTTAGTGGGGGGGACGCTGAAAATGCCCTTTTTCAGAATGCATTCGGAATATATTGATTTTTTACTTAAGTAGTCGAAATTCTCACGGCTTCGCGGACCTAAGGTGATGACGATTCGTGAATCTGCTTTCAACACTTGGATGAAGGAATCCGTCGACGATCGAATCATCCTCCGGAATGATCGAGCGACGATCGGGCCGAGCAATGGCGGCGAAGTCATTGGCGGAATGCGCAGGCCGATTACCAAAACTGTCTCTCCGTTTCTTGCCTTTCACGGGCATCTGCGTCCCGTGCCGCTCGTTTCCGCGGTCCACTGGACCCGTCGCTTTCCCTTCGGTTTTACGAAACACGATCGCCCGACGCACACGAAACACCGACGGGCCCCGCAGACAGAGATCATTCGTCGACCAACGACGGAATATGTAATTCAATTACGCTCCGTAGTCCCTAACCCCACCCCAACCCCCTCTGCCCCCGGCGGCTGTGCTTTCATCTTCCACCTAAACCGGCAAAAAGGCAGCGCCCAAATTTAAGTCAATCGATAGTAAAGAAATTACGCATCGCGTCGAATTTGCGTAAACTGACGGTTAATCGCTCGGGTCGATCCCTGAGACGCAATTTCGATTTTACGTAAACTTCGAATTCGCGCTTTGCAGAAACCGGTTCAATTTTTTCCGCGATAAGGAAGATCGCCGATGTTGAAGGGAGGGGAGGGGGGAGTATGATCGAGGGAAGATCACGGTGGCCGTGATTTGCCGAGACTTTTGATCGCTCGTGTTAAGATCCTTTTCCTTGGGCGAAGGGGCGCGGAGGGGGAGGGAGTGCTTGGCTGTCGATTGCCCTGCGCGTAAAATTACGCACACTGGTGCGAGAGGACGAGGTTTGAGAGTGATTTTACGATGCTGCCGTGTATAACGCCGTACACCCGGCAGGCCCGTCCTCCTAATTTTACGAGCCCGTCGCCTTTCAACGCGTTCGTCCTTTCCCACCCTACCCCCCTTGTCCGCCGATACGCGGAGCGAACGCGACAAACGGCCAATAATTTCGTGAGCCCGATCGGCGATCGTCAATTACCGCGAATTCGAATTCCCAACGAGCGGGGGACTCTTATGCCGGTCCGTTTTAACCGCAAGAAAATCGAAAAAACATGGAAAAGGTCATGTACCGTTTAATCCAGCGCCACGATCGAACCTTCTTCCTTTTACTTCGCTTCCACGCGCATAATAATCGACAATTTTCCTGCCGTAAATATTCGTGAATTAAATTATCCGGCCTATCGGTCGCCTTCTTTCTCCCTGCCTGCGGTTAAAATCGGTGTTGAATAATAAAACGAGTCGAGGTGTAACTCAATTCTGCCGTGAACGACGCTTTGCGCGCCGTCGCCGAGGGAGAGGACTAAAACTAAGGACAAAGACAGTCCCTGGCAGTTGGGGAAAAAGTGTGAATTCCCTTGCTGAGACGCGGGTAGTCCGCGGCGAACCAGTTTCGCGGGCCGGCTGCGATTTACGCTCGATTCTCCCCGTTCTCCGCCGGGGGTTGCTCTTCTCCCCGGGCGAAATTTGTAGCTACGGCAACCGGCCAAGGAGGGGGGCGGGGAGGAAGATCGACGGGAACGGTAGGAGAAGAGGGCAAGGGAGAGGGAGGGGGGGATTATCCTCGTGTAACCGACTGGCACGTCTCTCTCTGTCGAACGCCGTGCACCGGCTGACTTTACGAGGCAAGCGAGTACGTCGTATCTAGCACCTCGTATCCCTCGTGTCTTGTTTTACGATGCCTGGGATCGTCTTAGCGCCTCCCCCGGACGGCTGCCTACCGGCCAACGCGCGCTCCCCCGTCGACCATTATCCCGCGAAAAAACTACCACCGAGGCGAATGGTCGACGACTCGCGCCGCCAACAAACTATGCTTTAACACGTCGCTTCGCCGTTTCACGGCATTAACGGCCAATATCATTCTCCTCGGGCCGTACGCCTTGGCCGTGTGTCTACGATTAACCCAAGCCACGGCAAACTTTTTCTACGATAATTCCTGTAACAATGTTTAGCTCAATTTTCATCGCGAGATGGAGAAGGAGAAAAAAAGTCTTGGTCGTAATTGGACAATTTAAAGAATCCTTCCCTGTCTAATGAACCATTCTAGCTAAACTGTCTTCCGAGGAAGTGTTGAAATGTTGCTTCAATGATGCTGAAGTGGAGAGACTGCTGACGCGTTGGGTTTTTCGATTCTTCTGCCGCGCGGTTGGCGAAGTCGAGGGGAATGAAGACAACGGGGATCGGCGAGGAGTCGGTGGAACGAATGTCACGGTAACCGCAACCTTATTACAGCTTCGTGGTACGTGCGTGCGCGCGTAGGCACATACACGAAGGTCGGGTGTCGGATTGCCACGTCGCAGCCCTTGTAAAGAAACCGAGCGCGACACTTGGCAGAGACGCAGCTACACCCACGCTGACCATCCAGAGACGCACGGGCCTCGCTGCAGCTGCAACTGCCCGGAGAACTGCAGTTGCTGTTGCTCCTGAGGACCCTGCAAAAATGCCACTGTATCACTGAAGAGTGGAAGAACTCTTACCGCTAAGTGTACCACGAATTCTGAAACCACCAAGGATTGTCGCAATGAGCTACAGGAAGACCTCTGTGAAAAACTAGGAAAAAGTCATGAATAAAAAGCTTCGTTCGAACAATGGTGCAAGTTTAGTGAATTCATTCTCTTTCATTTCATTTCCTAATCTGTGTAAGACATTTTTTAGGGGAGCAACATTGAAAGCCGAGGAAAGAGGAGAACGAAAGGGAAGGAGAGAAAGTCCGGGCACGTGTGGCTGAAGGAGACGGAAGATCGGGCTCGAAGAACAATGATCGACTACTCGGCCGAATTTTACGAGGCAGATCCTTTCTTCACGCCCGTCCGGGCCCTCTGCACGCTCACTGCCTTGACGGATGAGCACGGTATAGCATGTCGAATGTTACGGATCTTATGGCCGTCGGAACCCGCTCAGGATAATAATAATGAGTAGTCGCGCTTTAAAGCCGTAACAACAAACCCTCGCACTATGTTCACGTTACGCACTTCTTGTCAATGTCGCACAATGTGTTCCTTAATGACCGAACAGTACCGAACATTGTTTACATTTCGAATTCGAAGCTTACATTCCAAATAGCAGCAAGTATCAGGGAAAACATAATTTTTTATTAAGAAATGTTGTACCATGCTGCGTGTAAGTAAGTTGATTAAGTTTGTCAAATCCATGGATTTATGCTTTTCATGTTTACTGAAAATTCCAATGGAAGAGATGACAATTGAATTCTTGCTGTGGGGGTTGAAGGAGAAGGGGAATTGAGTGAAGGACCTGGCGATTTATCGCGTCAAGTAATCGCGATATGGCGATCCTCGCGCCGGTGGAATCGTTCTCTCGCACGAACCGTCGCTACCGTATGGTCCGCGTATCCGTAAGAGGGATCTCGAATAGCGCGGGGGTCGCGGGGGAGGAGACTCGGCCGAGGAGATAAAGAGGAGAAGTGCGCGAGCACGGTGTAAAGGGAGAAAGCGGGGATCGGTACGCGCTGACGGACCGAGAAAGTAATTAAAGAATTAATTAAACGGAGGCTTACTCAGCTAAGTTCGGTCATCGATCAAGGCTAACCATGGCAGGGGCCCTCGTTGATGGCTGACAAAAAACACACCGCTACCGAAACCATACGCGCGGGCCCCCACGTTTATTGTATCCTCTCGCGTATCCCCGGGGCCCTGTGGGCCTCGTCATCGACTCTCCGGGGGAAACCGGTAGATGATCGGCCCAAAAATTCATCACTTTCGTTCAACCACTGCCCGAGGAACTCGTGAAAATTCCACGTTTTCCACGAGTAACGTAAACCTCGTGCGACACAATTTCGGCATAAAACTGTGAACCAAATTAACAAGCAATTACTTTCTATTTATTGGTCCTTTAACATCGACATCCTGACGAAAGAATGAACTCAAACGGCAGGGGAGACGTCGAGAGAGAGAAATAAAAACGGAGGGAGAGTTACTTAAACACAAAAGCCGACGGAAATATTGGAAGCCAAGTGGGACGGAGAAGGAAGAGGAATGCAGCTCGCGTGCACCGTTCCTGTCGCTACAAATTAGAGTGAAAATCATGAAGGAGGATCGTGGCAAATAACTCGCACAGCGGAGCCGCCGGGGAAGGAGGGACAGAGAGGTGGGTCAGGGGAAGGAGGAAGAAGCGGAGGCGTTCGAGGATGGCGAAGGTTCACCGGGGGAATGTTTCAGCAGGAGCTGGATAGAAGGATCGAACAATGCCTCTTCATGGTCCTTCTTCTTCTTCTTCTTCTTCTTCTTCCGTCTACCATCTCGTCTGCCAATGGCCAGACAGTCTACAAGTATTCACCGGCTAGATCAAGGGACACTGTATCGTGTATAACAAAACTGTCATTGCCATCTTGTACCACCACTACTTAATTCCCTATTTCCCTTTCCCTGTCCTTTTCTTCACTTCCCTGCGCTATTCTTCGTGCCAACTTCAATCTTTTTCGTTACTCCTTGCCTACGTAGATATTATTAACTTTCTTCTATCTCATTTACCGTTCTTCCTAGTTTCCATAGTTGGACCAACCCTTTTGTTTCTCTTGATCTTGCCGACCCTTGGGTTCTCCTCTTCTCGTCATTTTCTCCTTCTGCCCTGTCTTCTCTGTTATTTTTCTGCCGGCTTTCGACTGGACAACCTGCTCCCGCGTGGCTGGCTACTGTTCCTATTTCTTCCTTCTCGCTCCTGTGTTGTTCGACGTGTACCGGCGCGTCAATAAGTCCATACTCGTGATTCCACTCGAACGGGCATACACGATTTCCAAACGTTCCGACAGAGCAAATCAGACTCGCCGCGCTGCTAAAAGCCGGCTTATCGATGCTACAAACACGAAAGGTCAAACTACATACCACGAAATCTTTTCGAACCGAACTCAACCGATTCTTATTCATGAAAACACGTTGGCACTGTTCTAAAGATAGCGTTAAATCAATCTTAATATTCTTCCGTTACTAACGAGACCAGACGAAGAATATTGACATAATTGCACGTGCTATGAAAACAAATAGATAACCGCTTGGGCTGAAATTTAGCCCTTCCCCTTGTATATAGCAGATTCGAAAGAACATTACTGTTCCATTAATTACGTAATACCCGGATTATTATCTGCGGACAAATGAGCTGGCTCGACGAGTGATCGAAATAACTGCCGTGTTAAACTGACGGCGGGTTCAATGGAATTCTCTTGGCAGCGTATCGCGGGCGCATTCCCGTGCTCGCGCATTCCTTCTCCCCGACGATCCCCTGGAGGGCGGAAGAAGTGGGGCAGGGGGCAAGGGCCCGGGGGGAAAACTCGCGGGCCGCTAATAATCGCCGGTAATAAAGGGGCGGTCGAGGCGGAGGGTGTTAATACGAGAAAAACAAAACGAGAAGCAGCGGTGTAACGAGTCTGACCGATTCTCTTGGTCGGACGGTCGGCCGGTGTCGATTCCACCCGGGGGCCACCCCCGCTGCGTTTCTAATAAACCCACTTGCTGGTGGGATAATGGCTACACGGTGACTCCACAACTCCCCCGAAGTGACGGAGATCGGCTGTAAAGGCCCGCGCCGGCCAAAAGGGAGGAGAGGAGGGAGCAACGGGCCAAAGGAGATGGAAGACAAAATAGTGAAACGGAGAAGAAAAAGAGGAACAAGGAGGGGGCGGGCAGAAAGAGGGAGAAGGAAAGGATGATCACGAGAGCGAGGACGAAAGGAGAAGACAGAGTGGGGGGAGGAAAGGGAAGGGGAAGGAGGGAGACAGAACGAGAAAAGGAGAAGCTCGTGTGGCTTCGTCGTGACGTTGTTATTGGCAGGTATACCTGATGTGGCTACCTTGCTCGCTACCATAACCGCTGGATATCTATTCATTCACCCCTCTCAAGACGAGCATCATCGTGTAGAACAGTTCTCGGCAACATTCCCAATACGAAAGCACGCTTGAATTGTCTTTCGAGTATCGGAATTCCCGAATACCAGCAGGGCAGTGTCAGACAACGTTTATGTTTAATAATGACAACTGGCAAGGAAACAGTATTCTAATATTACAGATATTTACCATGTTTCATTGCTCAACAGCGGCTTAAAAAGAATGCAGTAATGTAAATGTTGAAATAGCAGGAATTCTCTTGTGGCGAAGGTTTTCATTTTCAGCCGTAGCCACTGTCTCCTTGTGACAATTTCTATAAATCCCCGACTTCCGCGTAGGCCGACGGTTCGTTCTGTTAGAGGCGATTCTAAAAAGCTTTCCCGCTGGCGCGGGGATTTCTCGCGCCTACGTTCGTGCCGGTAGCAAGATTAATGGCAATTCGAGATTGTCCGCTCGTTTTGGCGATAGCGATCTTCCCTAACGACCGGGGGCAAGGCTTCTGCCAGCCCTGAAAACAGGCACAATGTAGAGCGGTTGATTGCAAAGGAGACCCGATTTCGCACGCTCTCGCCGAGAACTTTAATAGCGAACCGATACATCTGCGGTGACTCACCTTTCCTCTCTGCATAAACGCCCATAATTATACGCGCATCATTCGAAACACCACGTACATTTCGGAAGAGATTCATAATCTTACGTCAAAACAGGGCTACTGGAAATAGACTTAAAGTACTCGAGGAAACGACCTACTGTGCCGTATAAATTAAGCAACAATTACAGTCCTCGAATTCAGAGGATCTTACTACACCCAGTCTAAATACCTTAAAATAAGGGTCTGTCTCTTCTAAGGAACCTGACTTTCCTGTGAATTTTCCTTCAATGAATTCCTGTCTCAATAAAGTTCTTCCGACTGGATGGATCTTGGAAGTTCTTGTTGGTCTGACAGTCGATCGGAATTCCTGTTCATCCATCTCGGCGATAACACATTGGTCGGCCGGTTTGATCCCCCGGGTGTCTGCGGTTTCTTTTAAACCATGGCGGGCTGAATTCGCGTCACGAGCGCGATCGCGGTAATCCATCGAGCGTACATATGAGGGCAATCAGTCAGCTCGGTGGCCGCAGTCGCGCGGGGTTTCACGCTTAGATATCAGGATCGTCGTGCTGTCGGGCACGATGTGTAAAGGATCATCGCGATTTGCATCCTCCGTGCGTGGAATAACGTATGGGAGACGCCACGAGAGTCGGGCTAGGTGTTGCCTGCGGGCTTTCGGCTGCTGGCCTTTTAAGTTTCCCGAAAAACGATACCTCGCCTAACTTCTAAGTCACTGGTTCTCAGAGCGGGACACGGGAGTGGATTCCACCGGTATCCGATGGCCGCTCTTCTATGGATGGCAGAAAAAAAGAAACGGCTTATTAGGCACCGTAACACGAGCTCTGGATAATCATCGCTGAGCATCAACGACATTCCCCACCGACAAAACGGTTCGACCAATGTACCCTTTTTTTTTCACCGACCAGCAATTTAATGAAGTATGGTACACAGGTGTATCCTTTTTCGTATTAGCCACGTTCGATGAGGAAAGGTTTGTGGTATAATTAATTACACAAGTATGACCTTCTCGAGTATTTACATGAAGTGAGTAACTCATTAAGTTTTAGTGTTCACGTAAAGTTTTAGTACTGGCTTTTTGTTAACTGCAGCCTTAGGTTTTGTCAGCTAATATGTCTGAAAGGATCACGTTAAAGAACCTCAACGGCGCTAATTTTCTCGATGAAAAGAAAACTGAAAAGTGTGCTACATCATGATGGGAACGATTTTCAGGTTCCTTAGAAGTCGTTTTCACGGGCCAGTCGGGGCTAGTTCGAAAACGATTACACAGTTCCGTGCTATCCCGGGAATCTCGTTTGGTGCTTCAAATGCGTCTTCTGAAGGACGAGCGTCTCTCTGAGAGGGAAATTTTCGGGGAAACAGAGGTTTCGATGATACGAGATGCCGACAAACAAACGATCGCGCGCGCCACGTTGATCCTCATTTCATTATCGGCCCTCATTAGAGCCGAATCGACGTGGAGAAACGAAAGGTTAACGTCTTCGTCCGCCGGTGAAATTTATGCCTGAACAACGGCGATGAGAATGCCGTATAATTCTACGGTTAACGTACGATTAGTCGATGGTCATGGCGATAAAGCCACGACGAACGTTATGTTCTCGCCATCGACACGAACCATCGAGAATCCCTGCCTATCGAATCTACATTTTCCTTTGTAGACACTCCAATCGGCCTCATTCCAATGCTCAGCAAGGTCAGCTGATTGCAATTTCAAGGACGAAATGCATGTCATCTTGACGGATAAACTTGATAGAGAGACACATTTTAATTAGAAACAGATAACTCGTGACGGAGGATGGTGGATGAAGGTGCAAGAAACGATTTCCTTGGCTCGCTTGGCAAATATTTATGGTATTCTCGGCCGTGAAAACGAGCGCATACTTCTTAGGACGAGGTCAATGAATAATTACATTAGAATTTGTTGATCCCTCGTACGTACAAGGCCCGGCCGAAGAAATCAGAGCGTCAATTAGGGCGCCAACGATCGCCGTCTGAGGATTTATCGGCCTTACGTCCGGGCAAATTATGCGCAAATTCGAAGGCGCGACGACCGGCGCGATAACACGGCCGTCTCACGTGTGCACCACGGCAATATACACATGCACCTACCCTCCCCTGGCCCCCCTCTTCCTGCAGGAGCTATGCGACGAGGGGTGGACACACTCGCTCGTAGGTATGTGAAAACGATAAAACGAGCGAAACGATGGCATAAAAACCGCGGACACTTGGCTCGATTAAAGGCGTATATACCTCGGGAAGGATTCTCTCTGGCGAGCGCACCGTGCGGAGCGTGTAATTGATCAGAAATACAAAGCAGAGGGATGAGAAAGCCAAGGACCAACTGGCCGGGGTATATATGCGTGTCCCCGGTCGCTCCTATAAACATGCTAATGGCGGTTCCTGATAATAAGTCAGTGCCTCGATAGCCTTTCCTTCCCCTATCCTCCACCCCCCCCGCCCCGCCCTCTGTGCTTCTCATCGACCATCTACGTCCTCTGCCTCGTTTCGCCGGCAATTTTTCCCACTTGCCTCCGGTTCTCGAGCAGCCCGGGCAAACGGGGTGGAAAAAGGGATAATGAGTCCGATAAGGGATACGACCAAGAGAGTTTCACTTAATCAATTGTTCTCAAGCAAATGCCCGAATTGGTTGACTTTGCGAGCTTAATTTTACTTTAAACAGGGGCAGAATTTTAAGCGAGTTCATTTTTAAGCTCCACCCTGGTACAGTCGTTTGATTCGACAGATCAAACATTGACAAAGAGAGATGTAGCATTATTGAGTCTCCTGCAGGGCGAAGATTAATTAAACCCCCTGGCTTTTGCCTGATTATCATTGGCGATTCCTGAGTTTCCTGAATTTTTGCAGACTGCGCTTCGCAGTGACCGGATTGAACGACGCTGGAGGGGTGGTTGGTGACAGGTAGGAGAGGAGACAAGTCAAGGGGTGGGGCGGGGAGGGGTAGAGCTCCGGTCTGACCACGAGAGCGTGCTTTACACGCTGATGCGTCGGGAACATGTCCGTAGGGCCCTGCCAGAGGGGAGGGGGACGTGCGGGAGAAGGCCAGTCGAGGGGGAGATAAGGCGAGAGACGGCGAGGGGCGAGGGACGGCAGCACCGGAGGAAGGGTTAGTAGCTCTTGTAACGCTATCGACCCTGTCGCTGTACATCACGTCGACACCATCCTAGTCGGCTCATTTCAGCCCGCGCCCGGAGTAGTAGGAGTTGGCTTCTGCGCCATTACTTCGGTTGCTGGCCTTACGTGATGCACATATACGCGCACGCAGCATCGTTCCCTTCCAGGTCCCTCAATCGCGTACACACACGCGTGTTGCACGCGAGCCAGTCCCCCTCTTCCTTCCCTCCCTACGTTCCCCACCCCGGGGAGAAGAGGACGGGACGAAGGGCCCGGTGAAAAGGACGAAAAGGAAGACGCGAGGATGGTCGACCAAGGGGGCCCAAGGGTCGTAACGCTACAGGAGCCTCCAGCCAAATTATATTTCACGTCAGCTACTTTGTAGCCTCCACCCTGCAAGTATTACGAAAAATTTTAATATCTCCGCGATGACGAGCCATTTGTCGGTCGACAACGTCCTACCAAACACTGTCCGTATCTACTGCTCATTCGAACAAATACGATAATAATTATGATTAGTAGGAACCAAGAGTCTACGCTTAAGAGCTAATCGACGCATTAATAAGTATTGTTAAACGGTTCGCAATAATTTGAAAAGTGTTTCTTGTCTTATGAGAACAGCTATGTGGAAAATACGTGGCTGCCTCGAGCAAACATTTTGATCAGTCGGCTGGGATAAAAAAAGTACTTGACGAGCGGATCTTTTAATGTGGAGCGTTGGATGATTCGGTCGTAAGGAACCGTGCTTTTATGAATGCCAAAATCCGATCTCCTCCTTCCCGGCGGCAGTTAGCTCCCGGCGGGATCCGGCAGGCGGGTGTACGTGCGAGAACGTCTGTTTTCAGTGGATATCTTCCGACCATTTTCGTTTAATTGATCGTCCTGGTCGACGTGGCACGTAAATGTGCGTTGTGGATCGAGCCGATACCGGTACGGCAGTTTCAATGGGCAGTGGACGAGCCAATTAGCTCCGTCCCAATGCTCAGTTTCCCTCTCTCTCCTTCTCCGCTGCTACCCCATGGCTCGGTCCTTCTCCCTCCCTCGGGATATTCCTCCCCTTGTCCGCGCCTTCCGTGTCGTCCTTTTTCTGCGGATCTTTACCTCTCGGTTCACGCTGTTTCCTCTCTTTGTGTCTCGTTTTCCCGTTCCTTCGGCGTTCGACTCACCGTCCTTGTCTGGCTACCTCTCTCTCCTTCTTTCTCTCTCTTTCTTTTTCTATCCCCGTCCTGCTCAGCCGTGGACGCGGGATCTGCGGGTCCTGGATGGCTTCCGGGCCGGAGAGCGCGGGACATTACGGGGCCCCTGCTGCAAACGGAACACAGAAACGCACGATGGGTTCTATCTTATCCGCGGACGAAGTTTATAGCCGGGTCGACTCTAATTGGGCGAGAAATCATCGGGCACTCCTTTTCTCGTCCGCGCCTGTGAACGCGCGCCCGGGCACGCTCTCCGCAAAGGACACACCACTAATTCACGATTTCTCGCGCGTATTATTGCCCGCCACAAGGACCCCGCCTTCCCCCTTGCCCCCTCTCTGCGTCCTTCCCGAACATCGGCACGGTTTCAGAGCGAGCTGGCAAGGCGCGCGAGGTTCGCCCCTTTCGTCCCCTTTCGTCTCAGGACCTTGCCTTCTTATCTTTACGCTTACACCGCGGATTTTCACAATGATCCTACTTTCGTTACTCCGCCAAGCTTCTCCTTCTCCCCCTTCAGCGCCCCCTCCTCCGATAATTCAATTAACGTTGCCCACGGAGGAGATTTTTACGCTCAAGGAAATGATCGGTTTTATCAATTTCTGAGTAAACTGCATTACCTTGCGCTGCACAGCTGAGTTTACACCTCGTGCTCTTTGTGTCCGGCGATTATAATCAGCTCGGTGATTTTGGTAGGCGTAAAACGACCGGCGAAGGCTGTCAGCCTAAAGCGCACATCAGGGAAGACAGGGAGGAAAAGGAGGAAGGACGAGAGGAACAACGAGACGTTGAAGATCTTTCCTTCTCCCTCTTCGTCATGAATTTGACAGGAAGGACGGACAAGGACAACGAAAGCTCGCGACGGGGGGTGGAAGGGAGAAAGAGAGAGCGCCAACGTAACGCGGGATTTACTGCTTACGAAAAGGTGCGCTCCGCTGGCAGGCAATATCTCATTGAGAAAGGAGGAGGTGACTTTAACGTGGCCCTTGCCTCGTCCTGAGCAATCGCGAGGAAGGACGTGGAAACGAGCGAAAGAGAAAGAGAAAGAGAAGTGCCGGTTCACGGGCCGGGTACCCGGAGTAAGATCGTTAATCTTTCCGCACCGATCGGTCTCAGATAGTAATTGTTACGTTCTCTCGTTCCTCGCGGCTGACTGCCCCAATGTGTCCGACTATCCCACCCCCCCTTCCCCCCTCCCTCGTCCACGCTTTGCCCGCGGTTTCTTCCCTTCAAACGTCGAGACGACTTCGCCAAGTCTTGCTTCCTCGAATGAACCGACGCCAAATTGACCATTCTCTAAACGCGAATCTCAGCTTGAATTCGATGATACCGCAAAAACTTGCCGCAGAATCCATTCGAAAGTCAGGCAAGTTTTTGGCACGGTTTATCAAGCTAGAGTGGGAGGTTTGTAATTGTTCTTCGATGGAGTGGGAGCGAGATTGCCTCACCGTACGTCGGATTTACTAGTTTCGCTTGTCCTGTCTAATGATCCGACAGAGGACATAAATAAAGCAAAGTCGTTAGACGGCTATGGAGCAAAACGGTATCGCGGCAATGTTAGCGGAATGCTATTAGGGAACAATCAAAGAACGGCGACGATGGAATAAAGTGCTCCTCGACGAGCACTTTAATCCGCCGGCGATGTTAGTGCCTTCGTCAGGTTCCCCGGTATTAGAAGCCGCTGGACGATCCATTTTCCCCAAAACTTCGTGCCTTCTTCGTCCCGCCGTTGGCCGGTCTTCTCCCTCGCGACGGCAGAGCCGTAAATTAAGACGGCGCTCGTTGACGGGGGACCCACGATATCCGAAGAGCAGTCGCGCTGTTTTCGTGCCTTCGCCGTGTTCTCGAGAAAAAGGAGGGAGAGGCCCGTGTCCCCGCGAATCCGCGATAGAGTGACGAGGAGGATCGACTGGCCGGCCTTTGTGTTGGACAGTGCGTGAGAGAAATCCGGGCGAGAGGTGTCGCCGAGAACCAGTTTTCACCGGCAGATTCCTTATTTGCGAGCCCACGGAACCGTAGATTCGAGTTAATCGTCAATGAGTTCTTTGCCGCGCTTCTTCGTGTATTCCAGTTTCTCCACGGAGGGGAGACAACCCCCGGTCCGTCTGACCGCGGGTCCCAGCCCCCGCGAAGCTCGGACCAACACGAACCTGACGATCCTTTGCACCTTTCCTTTCGATTCAATGACAGGCAAACCGAAGCATCGAATTCTAAGGTCCTACGAAGAAATCCAGGAAAGAATGTAAAAGTAATTCACTCGCAATGAGAACTGAAAGTCCGATGAAACGCCAAATTTTTCCTTAATACATATTTTTCCAAAATTTTACCCTCGACATTATGTTGAGAAATTCCCTGATTATCTTGATAAATAATAATTTATTAATGTATTTTTAAATACACGATGACATGTTTTAGAAATGTATAATAATAAATATCTTTACTATGTCCATCGATTGAGTTAATTTAACATTAAATTATAGCTTTGTCCATGCCGTTTTTCCTATCTTAATGTTTCAGTTTATGTTTTCTTTACCTTTTGTCCGTTTTTTCAAGTCTTCCAGCTTGGAGCTTCGACAAGCTCAACGAAGGTTCTGCACAAGGGTTTATGTACATATAAACACAAACTTTATGTATATATTCTATGCAGATATTTACACACGGTTGTTTTAAATAAAAGTGATATTAACATTGGCTTCGTACAGGGTTACAATTAGGCACCTACATTCTACGTGTATGTATAATATACGTACGATTTACGCTCCTATAAGTTTGTATACTCGTAACAACGAATCCGAAAGCAGCAATCGATTTCATCAACGCTTTGCACGGAATTCCCTAATTAGAATTAAAATCGATTCTACTTTACAGTAAAAAAACGGGTTCGAGTAAAAGAAATCGGCTGCTGAATTCGGTTTCGTTTTTTTAATATGCATGTGTGTCTTACTAAACCTAGTGGTTCGCTAGGACTAGTTTCCGAATGAGCTCGGGCTGTGCCTGTTTCTTCCCAATGCGCAAACACGCCGGCAAGGATTTTCGTTGTCGCGCCTTAATTCGTACAAATAAGTCGAAAAAAATTCAACAACGAAGATCATCAAATAACATTATTATCGGATAACAAACTTTCGCGGTGACCTTCGGCGATTAACGTCATCTATAGAAATTTTTTAAGCTTCTCGCGTTTAACGCTGAGACTTGGGTCGAAGTCAATTTTAACCACGAATCTTTGAGATTCCATAAACGAACAGAGCAGGGTTTAGCCCGAGGAGAGCGTGTATTAGTCACCTTAAAAAAAAAGAAACAGTTACGGTGCACACAAGTATACCGTTCCGCAACGCTGCCAGCTGTCTCCTCGAAATAATTTGAGGTGCGGAAAACATGGAGATATTGCCACCGAACGTTGTTTCAAATAATGAATATAAATATACAACACGCCGAATGACGTGCGTCCAATTATGACGCACACGCAGGTTTTTAAATACTTCATCGAAGAGCTTCAAATATTCCGTACAGTTCCTGTGAGTTGTTTCTTTAGGGACTCGATGGGGAACAATGTATTTTGCGAAAGAATCAAATCAAAGCGATCCCTCAGTCGATAAAACGAAATAAATAAAAACGTTGTACATGTAAATTTTGTCAGTTTGTACATACCTTTAGAGCTTACATTTCCGTTCCAAGGTATATCCTGTATTGATATTTGGTGCTCTAGTTACATCTGTTGGTCGATACAAAACCGGCATTTCTACAAAACGATTTTAACAAAATCCCAGCAGTCTGTTAAGTGGAACATCACACGAGGGGCAAGTGGGGGAGGGGGAGAGAGGACTGTGTGTGCGCGATGGTTAGGGTTATCCGCGATTTGTGCTTTAACGGTCGTGCTTGGTGAGTTCGAGGGGTTGTTGCTCGGTCCAATGATCGCGCCAAGTTGCTTGCGAGGGCGAGGAAACTTCTCTGTCTGAGTCTTCCTGGACGTCGATTTCCTCGTCCTCGTCCTGGTCCTCGTCCTCCGGTTCCCCGTCGGCTCTGCGCCCTGGGGGTTGTAGCTGCGGCTGTTGCGCGGGGGAGCTGGCGGGGGTAGGTCTCGGGGAAGCTTCGCCGACGAGCTGGCTGATCATGCGAAATGCGCTTGGCCTTCGTTCCTGCGTGGTTTGCGGCTGAGCGTTGACCAGCTGCGTCTGGTGTTGCTTCTCGACGATCCTCTCGTTTCTCTCGCTGGCGACGACTGCCCTGAAGGCGCTACTTTCGCCGCCCATGCCGGCGATCGAACAACTCGGCGCACGGGGCGCGTCCATAGCCGAGGCGGAAAGCGGCCGTTGCTGCTGCTGCTGCTGCAGTGGCGGCTGCTGTGGCGGTGGCGAACGCTTTAAGAGGTTCATGCGCTGGTGACGACGCCACTTTGCCCGTCTGTTGGAAAACCAAACCTAAGAGTCACGAGTTAGGTCGTGTTAGAAGGCTCTCGTGTGAGGTCGACCGATTTACCGGGCAACTTCCGGTTCCCGGCAGTACCCGGAATCCGTCGTCGTTAGATCCGTTAGGGACTGACGAGCCTCACCTGCACGCGGGCTTCGGACAACGACGTCTTCGAGGCCAAACGCTCGCGCGTAGAAACGCACGGGTAGTGAGAACGCTCGAACTCCTTCTCGAGCTCCTCCAGCTGCTCCGGGCTGAAGGTCGTCCGGTTCCGACGGAATTTAGGCTGTTCCGATCCGTCCAAACTACCGTCGTCGCCCTCACCGTCTGGGACAAATGAAAATTCTCAAAACTAACGTCTCCGAAGGACCCTAACGCACTGCGCGCTCTCCTTTCAATCATCCCCACCTGGTGCAGCAATTACTCATCGTACGCTCAATACGCAGAATTTCTTCTCAAAGAAACATTTCTTAGAACCCTACACCTGTGAAGCGAAAACCTGACTCTGTACCCAGCCCCGGTAATTGACTCGTTAATGCGATTATTAAGTGTCGAAAGTGGCGAACAATTTTAAAGTAGTTTCACGCCGAACGTTTTCACCTTTGGTTTTATGAGTTCAGTCCAAGGATTCTGGATTTTCTCGGATTGTTCGATCAACAGATCGTTTTAGTGATCAGTCCTAAATCGTTAGCGGGCGAACCATGCTAAGAGACAATAACAGCAGCCTACATATCTTCTTTCTCGAGCTAATCTTTTTCTCGCCGATCGTATCTGCGAGTGTCACTTGGACACGGCGAAAACTGTGAGAAAGTTGCTTTTTCCTGCAACAGTAGCGCCGGCGGATGTTGCTTTCATGGCATTTACAGGGTTTCCTTCCGATCGATTATATTGCAACAACGTAAGAACAGGAACCCACTCCGCCGGGTTCGCTCCTGGTACTTAAAGTGACAAGAGATCAAGGCAATACACATAACTCGATCTTTCTTTCGCGTTATATAAAGTACAACGATTTCATTATGCAAGCCCTGTTCCGCCGATTTTCAGGTTACAATTCCTATGATTTACGCGTCAAAGGAAACGAGTTTATCGAGCTCCACCTTACTCTCATTTCCTACATTTTCCTTCGTACCTTTATAGCGATTACCGACAACACTGCGGCATAATCTTTGAAAAGCCTGAGAAATTCCGCAAATTCTTGGCCTTTGGAAATGACCTTTAGGTCGAGGATTAACATGAGATCTTTATTTTCGATTGGTTGCCGAAGGTCAGAGTACTGTCTGAGAGACGAAGTATGGTTTACCTTGGAGATATCCGCGTGCTATCGCATCGGCATGTAGCGGGTGATCGGCATTGCCCGCGGAGGCGGAGGCGGAAGCAGCGGCGGCCGCAGCTGCAGCTGCTGCGGCCCCGGGGCTCAAGGACGGCGGCAATAAAAGGGCAGAGGCAGCTCCCGAAAGTCCGCCCGCGAGGGGCGGCAACATCCAAGGATGACCGGCGGCCGCGGCCCCCGGGCCGCTCGGCCAACCCGCCGGAAGGTGATGGCTCGATGTCGGATGCTGATGCGCCGCGGAATTAAAATAAGGATGAGGCCCCGCGGCAGCGTACAAACCGTAACCGGCGGCCCTAGCGAATTCCGCGGCCGCACGTTCCGCAGCGCGGTTTCGCAGGATACGGTTAATACTGCTCACCGACGGCGCTGTCGCGTTGCTGCACACGCCTGCAACACGGGGAAAAACAAAATATTTTTCGGCGAATATCACCTACGAAAGTCCGCAGGTTAAAACGTTAATCCATGAGTTTTCCTAAGAGCAGTACCGCCCTAGGGAAAATGTCAATGGAAAAAGATTTCCAGTTAGTCCTTCGCTCAAAGGTTTAGGACTTTCAGGGAAGACTATTTCCTTCTGCCAGTGTTTTTCTAGTCATGTTAAAATTAACCCTGTACGTGTAAAGGATTTTTTTTTATCTTTAAATGCTAATTGAGCTATTGGGGATTTGCAATTAGAAGACTTTCAGAAGCTAGCGGCATGTCGACGTGGTTGCTTGAAACCCATGTACTTCGGATTAGTCGTCACGCGAAACTGAGGCTCCCTCTTCTTAAAGACAACTCAATAAAAACTGTCGCCTTGATAATATGTGTAGTGTCAAATCAATTCGAGAAATGATCAAACGGTTATAAAGTGTCGTGCCAAACGAATAATTTTCAAACGAGCAACCTTACAATCATTCGAATGTATTTATTATCACCGTACGAATAAATAACTTTAGGTAGACGGGGACGATTGATAAATTTATGACGTGTTACCTTCGGAGATGAGTCTTTCCCGTATCTCCCAGGCGAATATCGTCGGATTTTCCCTCTTGTACTGCTCGATCTTCGAAACGACCGCGGGCGTTGCCACCTTTGGTTTACTGCCACCGATCAGTCCGGGCGGTCGTAACGTACCTAAATCAAATCAGAAAATAAACTTCAAAGAGAGCTGCGAGCAGCGCGTTAACTCGAAAGGCTACGTTTCCGACGGACAGCCAATCCGTTGACAGGCACCTGACATTCTTCATAATTCCACGTCAACATTGTCAAACTCGTCGAGCAAAGTTCCAATTTCCACATAGCATTGTTCGATGGTCATCCAAATAAGAACGACCCATCAGCGACTTTTCAACGAGTTGAGCAATTAGATCGAACACGTAATAATAATGTCTCCTTATCTGAAGAGATTTTTAAACTAGCATTCCTCTACCTTCCCCGTGCATCGACACGTTCGTTGCACTAACTTTGAACTATCCTAAACTCCATTTCCCTAGCCTTCTCTGCCTTGATCTTCGAACCTCGGCGATTTGCGATCTTCGCGTCGATCAACGTCGATCGTCCTGAAAGAACTTGAACGTGCTGCTGCGAGGTTCTCGCGGAACTCGTCGATTCCGGATAATCCCGGCTTGTCAGTTCGCATCTGGCCAGAGAGATGAGAAGGTTGACGAGCGTTCCGGGAGTTTCCGATTTCGTGCACCGTTGGATTCGTTTGGTTTGGACCGAGGCAGAGGCAGTAATGGAAAGCAGAGGCGCAGGCAGACTTGAGCGATTATCGGTCGTTACGTACTATTATTAATAACAATAATGACGGCAAAGCCCGGCAGGGTATATCGCGTGCGCTCCCACGGGTGAAGTGCGTGCCGGGTATAAACGATGTACCCACCTAATAGGTATCCATGCCTCGAGCAAATTCCTTCCCCCGAACTGCTGCCCTCTACCCCCCTCACGTCTTCTCTCTGTGTATTTCTCCCGAGGTTCACCGTTCCCCTGTGGTTTTTCGCGTATTTTATCGAAATGCACATTCGCTGAAATCCAGCTTCGTCTTGCCTTATCGCATTTCTCGTTTTCGCGGTTTCGCGTAATTCGATTTTACTCCTCATCTGCCAATCTGCCTAGTTGTAATGAATTCTTCATCTTTCTCGCTGCATACGTATCTTATTCACTGTTTTTGTCATCCTTACTTTCCTGAGTTTCCTCTCGTTTCCCAGAAATTCACCCGTGCGTCGCGGTCAATTTGCTGACAGCGAAGCTTTTTGTCAGCGATCCTTTTATTTCCTTTCCTTCCTCTGCCCTTTATCGTGGTAATTTGCGCATTTGTTGCTACGTGAATACACGACCGCGATTCTTGTGCGTGTATAAAATTTCCGAGCGAGGGTCCATTTAATAAGAGAAACCTTACGAAGGCAATTTCACCGGTTCCCTCGGTTTCTCCCTTTCGTGTTTGCTGTTTCCGAAACTTCAGTGAGGACCGCGGACGAGCAACTCGTCCGAAATAATTTCTCTTGGCCGACGTCGAGAGAGATCGAAGGGTCCGTCGAAAAATGATGCTTCCTCCTTCCCTCCCAACCCTTCTGAGACTGATCGAAAAACCACAATCGACACCGCAAGCAATGAAATTAGTAGCAAAATGCGTTTTTCAGCCTTCCAATAAATTCCAGTATTTCAAACATCAATATATATTTTCTAATATTATCGAGTTTTCGTTGCACACAGAAAATGTCTTATGTTCGATAATAATTCACACCCATTGAATTATTACAATTTGCTTATTTTATTGCTACGACAACGCAGGATTCGCTTGTGTCCATCGATTTCGCGATGACGAACGTCGGGTAAGGATGTTATGGGTTTTGGAGGTAGTTTTGTCTCGATACCCGTGTCCCTATTAACCGTAAATTGTCGTCGGTGCACGCGCGATCGACACGACGATTATTAAACCGAACGAACATTCGACAGAGCGGACACATACGGCTCGTAAGAAAACGTGTTTATTGGTCGCGGAGCAGCGGGGAAGCGCGGAGATGTGAGAAACTAGCAGGAAGATTCAAGCTCGCAGTGGCGTTGTACGATTTCACAAGATCGACAAGCCTGCCGATACGACCATCTCTGCTGTTCTACTCCTCGCCTTGACTTTCAACGCCATTCCAGGATCCATTAAATCGTCTCCATGATCTTGTACCTCTCTACCCGTCCTTTACGTTCACGATCACTTATTCACGCCGCGTAATTGCAACGAGTCGTCATAAATTCCTCGGCAATCCGATCGGATTCTACTGGGTACATTATAATTATATTTCCAAGTACGCGAAATCAATGGGACGATAAAAGTGCTCCGCTTAATGAAGATCTCTTAGGGATGGAAGGTTAATGACGAATATTGAACAAAGTGATTCTTCGAGAACTGCTTCGACCGAATTGATTGAATTTCGTTGTCTGCAAGGCGCCGGCGAATCGGTTGAAAGTGCGTCGAGGCGCCAGCGGTCGTGAGGTCGGTTGGCAGAAGGACCCTGGGGATTAATTGTTGGTCGCGGTTAAGTAATTGGCCGGTCGATTATGGTGCATTACATTGGGCTCTCTCGGGACAGGCTAAGGAGTCCGTATCCAGGAGATGAAGACATTACCGGGGCCCGGGAGAGCAGGCCGAACGGTATTTTTACGAGCGGCTCGTAAAGTTAACGAGGCCCCGTGGTAGCAGCGCTCGGAACAGCATCATCGTCCCTGCCAGCGGACGTGTCGGCAACGCCGGTAGAAAGAGACGAGAAGACTTCAACGCGAGGACCGGGCGCGGCAGCACTCAAGCATGGCTTCGTTTCTTATTGCCAGCTTCGCTCCTTCCACGGACGACCGTCGATTCTGCCCTTCTTCCTTACCCCCCCCCCCCAACCTCCCCTCCTCCTCTGCAGCATGCGAAACTCCGCGCGCATCAACGGTCTCGCTTTCTCCCACGGACCGACGGGCTTTTCATGGATTTTGTTGCACCTGCGCGTCGCGTATCGGCGCTTTAAAACGACACACTTTATGTCCCTCGGCGGCGTTTTCGCTCGGCGAAATTAGAGCGGCCCCGCGGCGTAATGATTTCGACGATCGGCCATTACGAGGCTCGTCATTGCGCGCGTTATGTGCCCAGCGCAATGGCAGATTCCTATCCGAAGCGGGTATAGCGAAATTGCCGGCTAATTCACGGCAACGGGAGTTACCCAGTCGCCTCGAAAACGCGCCTCGAGTGTGCCCAATGTGTGTAAAAAGAGAAGAAAGCTGACCGGGGAGGAGTCTCTGAGCAAAGAAAATCGGTGACCGTCAAGTACGAGTCGAGTAAAAGTCGATAATTCAAATAATTCCCTTCGTAAAGGAACAGAATTATTCGTCGAAAGGCAACTCTGTGAGGAAGGTTTTTCAATGATTTCAATGTACTGTCCTCTTCTGTGAATATACTATCATTTAAATTCCTTTTCCTGTTTAAGGAAAAGCCTTAATTGAGTTAACAAGTGTTTATCCGCTTTCTCCGTAACCGCTTGAATTATTTTACCTCGTCGTTGTTAATAGTATACCTTGTACCTTCGAACCGAGAACTCGTGTATTCATTACGAAAAAAAGAAAATAAACCGGCCGTCACACCTTCGTAATCAATGGGCATCGTCGGTGAAAACCGTTGAGGTTCATGGAAACCTATTTGTTCTGTCAGCTCAATTAGAAGAATTTAATCAAACAAATGGTGACAAGAAAAATCACGATAAGTCATCACCATCACCTCAAACTTGAAATTTCGCTTTGGTCTTAAGTTAAACCCAAGTATTTAGTATTACTTATAAAAGGGTCAAAGAAAAATTGTCCAGCAAATTAACAGCCTTTGACCCCCTTTTTTTATCGAAAACTTCTTGCACGATTTTCTCCATCACTGAGCAGTGCCTAAGAAATTGAGGCTCCCGCGACACGTTGGAAATCAATGAAGAGACATTCGGTGAAAGCCGTTGAACTTGTCGGTTACGTGGTGGCTCGTCGAAATTACTCTTAGAAAGGCAGGTCCGGAGGGAGATAAGGGCTCCTACCTGGAGGATCAGCGTTCCGTTTTGGTAGGCGCGAACCGCCGAGGAAACGAACGGCCGACCGCTACCGATGCCCCTGGGTATTGGGTGCATGCGTTCGAATGAGGGTTCCGATTAACATCTGACGTGTCTCGTAAATTAAACTCCTCAGACGGGCCCGTCCCCGGCCCGTGTAAACGATCCCACTGGTATTTCGAGCCTCTGATTTTCCCTAAACGCATCCTTCCTGTCCTGTAAATCGCACCCCCCTCCCTCTCCGCTCTACGAAAAACTCGGCGTTATAACAACATTCCACTCAACGCTTCAGGTTAATCAACGCCAATCTCCTCGACGAGCCACAATATTTTCACGTGTTTCTATGTACTGAGAATTAAAACGATTGACAGAAGAGAGGGCAGAAGACACGTATGCGAGATGTCACAGTTATTCGTCAATGTTTTTCGATGGGTTTGTACTTCTTTTTATATTGATCATTTAATTTTAGGGGCTCCTCTTTTCCGGGCCCTTAGGGAATTACGGACAGTGGATTGAATGTTAAGCCAGTGGCGTTGTACTGTCGACACTGGTTCACATTAGTAGCGCTGTTAACGAGCAGAGTCAGTGATTACGAGCCACTAAAACGGTATAAAATATCGTTGCTGAGGGAAGCACTCGTTTCCGCTGTCCTTTCAGCGACGCTGTAGAATCCCTTTCGAAATCAATTAATGCGCCACAGTGGGATTTACATTAAGACTTATTTTTAAGTACACAGCTTACATAAAGCAGGAATTCCAAGTTTATTAGCCGTCAAGTTGATAGGTTTTCGATTCAGTGCTCCTTTTGATCGACGTGAAAATTATTAATAGAGCCCGAAAAAATGTGTGAGACGTTGATTTAAGAGTAATCTGTTTGGAGATTCTTTGGATCCTTCGTTTTTCTTTCTCTGACTTACCTAATAGTTTCGTCACTACGGCACCTTGCTGATTCAAGGAAAGCACGTGATTGGCCAGATCATTGTAATGCCTGAGAGCTCCCAATCCATGGGACAATTCGAGCAAACGTTGCCGCGTGGCACCATCGCTGTTGCCGCTGGCGAATGGTCCAGCGGTGCAATTCTGCAGAGTCACACCTGAAACACGAAAAACCGTCTCTAAAGCAAGCCCTAAGCGTCGCCAGGTCACCCCTAATCTTTCCTCACAAGGAGAACAACATTGACCAGAAATCACGAAAAATGTAACAGGGAAAAGGTCATTGACGAGGGATAACAAGAAGCCTGCGTGTGGACTTCTGTTTTCGTTCGTGTTTACTCGTTGAGTGAAAACCCGATAGACAAGTTTGTCTCAATTCCACGAAAGCCGTCGGCCGATGTAAAGAATCGTTCGGTCTATGATTGTCGTGACACGGTCTATCGCGGATTTTGTTTTACGGTGAAATCACAATTAAGAGGCACTTACGGCTCGATTAAGGTTGTCACTCGGCGTTTGATTAGCGATTAGTCAAGCCGCGGCAAGTCGTGGGCAAACAAGCGGCAATGAGAATGTGTTTCCCCGGGGAGAATTGCCGAACATTGAGCAGCCATCGAGGCGTTGTAATACCCCGACCCGAATCGCTCGTTCGCGCGGGAGAACGGTTAATTAATTAGTTTGTCGCAGATAGCGCGGAAGGTAGACGAGCCTACGGAATATATCTACGCTGACGCCACTTGCCACTTCGCAGCGGCCAACACATGGAATTTATGGTATTCCAGGCAGCCGATGACGATCAAAGCGCCTTCTAAATTTATACGCGTAGAAAGCAACGCGCGGACTAGAAAATCACTGACTACTCAAACACCTGAGTAGCTCATACACGTTCCATAATGATTCTCCTGTATTTGGCAATTTGGAGAGCGCAAAAATTAACCGCGAAAACACTTGACGCCTTAATTAAATTCCTTCTTGTAATCGTCAAGAATCTGCGCAATTACCTCCGGTAAATGGTTTCAGGAAAAACAGAATGATTAATCCTTTTTACACGTGTTGTGACATATTTGTCATACAAATTTTAAAATCCTGAGAACTAAAGAATTTTACGTAAAACGAAATATTATTGCTTAAGCTCTTCGTGTAGTCTTCAATTAAATGGAATTGTACAAGAATACTATGAATTTCGTGTAGGCGCTGCAAATGGCGTAGAACGGAAGCTCAACACTCGACCGGTTGATATGTTTGCAAATAGTTTACTCCTGTTGTAATAAATCTCGCCGGGGGTAAACTTTATCTCGACTCAATTCAAAGCGATATACCGCGTTACGTAAGTTGTGCATAGCAAATGAGAATTCACCGTTCATTTTTCAACGGTTTATTACATTCTACGAATATTCAATGCGTCATGTCACAAAGAATATAAAGGGTCAATTGGAATTTATGGATGAAAAATTTTATCATTCTCCCTGATAGCGATTCATTCGGAGATTTAGACAAATTTCTCTAGAATTTCTCAGACATTACGTCGAACAGTTTCTCAGAATCGGCGGATAGGGAAGAATTTTCGTAGAAAACTCAATGACTTGAAGATTTGGAAGATTATCGTGAAAGACAGTGATCAGTGTTTGATCGCTGGTTCTTTTAGGTTTAGCCCTCGAAAGTCGTTAAGTTTTCTCGGGCTACTAGGTTTATTGAAATCGCCAGACTGGGACGAATCTTTGCGGAAAAGATGTACCATCGTTGATGTGCACCTACATTGAAACCGGTTCCGAACGGGTATGGCCGGTGCCAGCTTCATCGGCCGCGACGGCTAAGAAACCCTGCATAAGTTTTCTTTTCAGGGGAAAACTTGGACGAAGGCGTAAAACGGCAGATTTCCCTACCGCCTTCGATCCGTCGGCTATCATCGCGATTCCCGCGAACCAATTGGTTATCGCTCGACCAGCTGCAGCCCCTATCTCTTCCTACCACTTCATTTTCCTTATCGTCACTCTTCCACGAAGTGGTGGATTCGTTCCACTTGTTCTGCATCAACATTCTTGGCAATTTTCTTTCAGTATTGATAACTGCTTGAAAAACAAGAATCTTATGTTGACTTGTCGTTGTTACTGTCATTGGCAAACATCAACTCAGTAATGTTAACCTGGCGAGATAAAAATGGCGTTGCTATTGCCATTGAAAATCGTTAAACAACGTCGTTCCGCGACGATGCGCTATCGCGTTTCAATTTCCACGCACAGTGTGACGAGTTTGCCGGTTAATCGTAAAGCGAAGATCGGTCGGGCACAACACGATCAAAGCGTGTGTAGACATCAGCCGGGACGTATCGCGAAACCATAGAAATTGCGGCGGGCATCGAAGGACCGTGAGACAAAACGCGCTTAATACGATTAATGCACACTCCCTCACGGCCTCATTCCCGACAGAGTACATACGTTACGCACGTAGTTACCTGCCATTTTCCATTCGGTCCATCGCCGTATCCGAAAATGTCGTTCCCAGCAAATTCAACATCACCGACATCGTTGACGACAAACGAGAACTTAATGCTCTACGTGCACACTAAATCAAAGAACAAGTGTTACTCTACAATCGTGACGGTGAATAAAGAATGAATATATCAGTTTATACGAATCAACAAATGAGACATTCGGTGATTCTTAAACTAACTTGTCATATTTTCTTTGACGATTCAAGACCTAATTTCTCCTGTTGACGCGAATTCTTGGATTCCTTTTCTCTGAAGGCAAAGCCGAGGATCATGGGCCGAGGGTTAATGGAAATTAAAGGCCAAGGATGAACGGGCACGAGCGAATTCTTGAGGTGAATAGAAAGAGGAAGCCGCGGTGTGTATAGGTGTAAGTTTGCCGCGAGGATCGCAGCTGCAGTCCCCGACACGTCGAAAACCATGAAACGTCGTTGTCACGCTCGCTTAACACGATTCACCTTTCTGCGCCTGATGCTTCCGACAAGAAGCTGTCTAGGATAACGCGGCAGAGGGGAAAAGAACTTGGGGCCGAATCCTCGCCGTTGATTTGACCTGTCGGTTGGTCCAGCAAGACTTAAGCTTTGTCCTGCCGAGAAATAATTCCAGCATTAACCTCGAGATATACATCGGTTTAGTATCGATACGTATCGACTTAATTCCGCTACGTTTGACACCGTAACCTGAGAGTTTTTCTCCATCTTAGCCTCTGTCTCTTTTCTTGCTATCCAATCAAGTGTATCGGTCCATGTGGCGAAACCCAAGTGCATTAACATAAAATTATGTCGTTGTATATTATTGCTAACGTACTGATTCTATTGAGAAGTGTGGGAAGTAACAAGAAAGATAGTAAAGACTGCTATATGCGTTGCATTAAGCAAAGGCTAATATTGAAATGTATCTTAATTACCCGTCTTGGCCTTAATTGTGCTATAATTTATTAGGTATGTCTAATTCGTAATAAAGGTAGAGATAACTAGCGATTGAGTATTCTATAAAAATCATTGACTGTTAAGTGTGCTGAAACTTGTTCCATTTTATTCCTCGAGGCAGATTATTGAGACGCCAAAATCTTACTGCGTTCAGTCTGAGTGTTTAATTAATTGTTTTCACCTTAAGCTAATGTTATCTTTAACTTTGGACCGTGTTTCGTTGTAATTCCAAATAAGTTAATAAAACATTGACTGTCAGAAAAGTGTTCGATTCTCTGCGATTTGACTGCCCGGCGATTTACTCCTTTTTTTACCACAATGCAGAATTTTTATGTAACGAGTTTTATTCTACACGATTCCTGGTAGGTTGTAAAAACGACTAAAAATTAATACATATTTAAAAGCGCGGCGATCGATAGCACGAATTCAGTGCAAAACAGGAAACTATGTCGAAGGCCTTTAACGACGTGCGAAACATCTACGCTTCGTTGTTGGAGATCGTTTACCATAATTTTTCCACGATGCTATAACCACCGAGCGATACTTCTACAGCCTTCATAATGAACTAACGTCCAGTGCAAAAGTTAAACTGACCAAGAAAGCTCCCTTACGATCGTTACTACATTCCAGTTTCAATGCAATCTTTTAAGAAACAAATTCCCAAACCCCTAAGGCCCTGTACCAGTGACCAAGGCAATGAAACACGTACACGCGTGTAGCGGGAAACGTAATACAGCGATTATCGCAGGGATTTAGACACTCGGAGGTTTTTTCATGAATTCTTTTCTGCGGCCGGAGATTGACTGTGCGAGGGTTGGGGCTTCGATTGTGGCGAAACGATCGGCGTAATTATTTGCCCGCTGGTATAAGGTCTCGGTGAATGCCGTGTCGCGTTCTGAGCGAAAGCATCGGTTCTGCAGTCATTAGATGGCCACTGGAGACCAGTCGGCTGTCTATATCCGTAGCTGCTCGCTCCCATCAGTCGATGACGAGACTCGAGCTGTCGGCTCGACCGCCGATGTACATACATTACCGCGCTGACTACGTATTTGCAGCCGCGCAAACATGTGCATACGTGCCTGACGATCGATGGCCGAACAAAGAATAGTGCAGGCGTACACACGTCGTGTACTCCGCACGGAAAGCCCGCAGGTTGCGTTAATGTCGAGATAATCGACGACAAGCATCGCCGATCGATGGGAACCAGGCCCTCCCCTTAATAAATAAAATCCGCAGGACAACGGCCCAGCCGGAAAATTTTATCACGGATTTGCACGGGCCAGCAAAAGTCTACGAAATCGTAAGATCAAGGCAATACGAAAATCCATCGGTTCTTTCACTTCTGTGGCGCAACGTGGGCAGAAAAATGCACTGGGTCTATAATTCGACGTTGACGAAAACAGGGCTTCTCAACGATCGGACAAGCTTGAAAGGAATTCGAAGAAAACATATTTTCTGTTGACCCGGTCGAACCGAAGATTCGAGACTTGAAGTTTGCGCATATGTGTATTCGACAGATTAACGTGGTCGTCTCATCGATTACCGTTTGCAGCTTTTGATGGTCTCTCAAAAATGTGTATACAGGTGTCGAGGTGAGGACTGATAAGCTACCGTTTCTTTTCATTCTCGTCAAGACGGTATGCAATTTCGCCAGTCTATTGCAGAAAACCAGTCGAGCTCACGACGAAGCAAACTCGCAACAATTTTTACCCTTTTCCTCGGTTTACCGGCTTCTCCTCGTTTTTTCAAAATGCACAGCCCAAAAGGACAAGTCAGTAGGGTCCGTCGACGCGAAGTTACGGCACGGAAACACGGATGGTTCTGTCACGATGAAAGATCAGATGTGAGCATTGAGATAACGCAAACGAGTTATTAAGATCGTTTCTTTGCCGGTAAACGACGAACGCGGTTTTCATTGATGTTAGGCGCGAAGTGCATTTTATGCGTCTGTTAATACGTAATGCATTTGTTAACATAAATTACCGTAGATACGGGACGAAAAAACGATAAAATGAATCAACGTTTTCTATTACTATGTCCTTATTTGCGTGAATCTACTTGAAAAATGTAGCTATTTTTATCTCAGTCAGTTGCCTTCACTATCTCTGCCATTCAAATCCTAGACTGTATTATTATAAATGAACTATGAATGTAAAGAGTTTTGTTAATGATTCAGTTTGCGATGGTATGCGTGGGATTTGGTGTGTGTTGGCTTTATTAATGCAAATTATTGTCGATGTGAGCCGAGTAACGGATAGAATGCAAGATCATGTTCTGTCCCATTGTTCTCATTTGCATGCATTTGTATGGAAATTAAGCTGCATGACGTTTCATTGTTGGCATTGTAGAAAATTGCAGCCTCGTTATTCAAGTGTGAACGGTTATTAAAAATAAGTTTTCAAAAAGTCTGAAAGAATACTAAAATGTAAGAATTCAGAAATTTTTGATTACTTTATCGCTGTCATAACTTTCTACTATGTACATATTCAAAGGACTATCGTTTTCTAATGAAACAAATAATTCTGTTACAGTTACGATTTGATGATAATTTCCATTGTACATGCTCTCAATATTAAATATAGTTATGTACAATGGGTGAGTGTCTACGATCTCAGGTACCATTAGAAAGGGTGTACTTTCACTAAAATCGCCAAAGTTAATACATGTGCGACCATTTGACCATATAACTCATCGCATCATTAAGCATTGTTCCTAGGTACCTGTTACTGATTCATCATTACGTTATCTTCATCTAAAATTCCTACTGAAGCAGGTTGCAGAGGTATTGCCGACAGAAGGGGAGGGCCAAGTGGGCAGACAGAGAGAAATAAGAGGCAGGGTTCGAAGCTGTAAGAAAGCAAAGTTGACTGACCATCGATAAGAGAGGCAGGTGGCACGTTCATCTGACGATGGTGATGCGCCGACGGGTGTTGATGATGATGTGGATGATGCTGAGGATGGACCTGGAGAAGATGAGACCTCGTCTGCGAGAAGGTAGGGGATGCAGGTTCCCAAGGTCGAGCGACCCCTATATTCGTCGGTGCTTCGTCTTCCTGGCAACAAAACTTGTCCGTACTGACAGCCGATCTGTTCGCTCTACGTCCGTCCTCTTCGTCGTTATTATTGTTGTTGTTGTTGTTGTTGGTGGGTTCCGCGTCGTTGGTCGACGGTATTCGGTGAGTCGTCGCGGCTGTCGCGGGGCTGCCACTGCCACTAGCACTGCCACTGATAGTACCACTGCCGATGCCGTCGACCTGCACCATCTCGGCGTCAATAGTAGCCGCGGACTTGGCAGTACCAGGAGTAGGTGTCGCGACGCCGCCGCCGATCATCATCACCGGACGCTCACCTCCGCCCCCTCCACTATTGCCGTTTCGCCGGGCCCCTCGTCCGGTCCCGATGATCCTGTCGTTCCTTCTTATCCGAGTCCTCTGCAAGCCAAATGGCCACGGTCCCGCGGGTCTCGGAATTTCTCATCCGGGTGAGAACGGGTCAACACACCCTAACTCATTCGGTCACTGCAATACGGTCTTACCCCACGAGTCCTTTACCCCACTTCAACTTCCCGGAGTACGCGATGAGCTTCGTCGACGCGTCAAAAGTTCCGTGCTAAGGTGACACTTGAAATTGAAGTACAGTGTGTCCGACTTGAACGGCGATTCACTCGTAAGCACCACAAGTAGGTCCTCCAAGTACTACAAGTCCTTACGGGTCATCACTCCGACTGAAGATGAACCTTCTTCCTCTTAGAACTTTTCTACGCTGCTCCGCTTGTACTTGCCATGATTCCCTGCCCTTCTGAGCCGGTCTTCGCAATCAGTACGGCTGTCGTTTCGCGACTTTTCGGCATTACCGACGCACCAGATGAGGAGCCATGTCAATGGGCGATAACGTGATCGCCAGCGTAAGTCGACGTCGTTATCTATGGCGGCTCTGGAGTTTCCGGCGGAGGTTTGTGCGTAGCGCAGGCGCTCGCAGGACCTTCGTGCAGGTAGGACCTCGGGGCGCGCGGGCGCGTAGGTATCGAGATGTTGGTGAATCGCGAGTAAGGCCGACGGTAACAACACGCAAGCGGGTAACCTGCTCGCGCTCCGCCGGATTCGAGCAGATTGCCTTCCGTTCGGCGGCTCGAAGCGCGCCCAGACTAGCCTTACCCCCACCTGGAATACCGGCGAGACCATGCGCGCCGTCTCTGTCTCTCGCGTTCTTTCTCCGGGGCGCTTTGAGGTGAGATCAAGATTTAAGGCCCCGAGCCTCACGTCGCCGACGACGACGACGACGACAGGATCGCCGAGGAGAAGGAGGAGGATGAGGCGGAGGAGGGGGGGAGGGTGGTGGTGGATGCCACGACGGAAGAGGCAGGAGAGACCGATTACGCTCTTGCCCACCTTTTCCTCCCCCTCCGATCGACCACCTCTCCCGCCCCTTTCGGCCGCGAGGTCCCTCGCACCTTTCCTCCCCTTTCTCGGCCGCCCACACGCTCGACTAGCCGGCCCAACGGGCCGCGGGGGCACGGAGGGGAATCCTACGAGGATCCCGCGGCCCAGCAAGGGGATACAGTGAGTGCAAAGCCAGCCAAGTGCGCACTCGTCAGCGCGCATATCCGCGCTTAGTCCAACGCCCACCGACCATTACCATCCGGATCGGCCAATTGGGCCACCTCGTTCACGCCCACCGATATTCTCCCCACGGGGTCCGTTACGCTCCTTCTCCCAGCCCTCCCCCCCCCTTCTTCTGCTTCTTTCCCTCAGCAACGATCGCCCACGCTTCTCAGAGCCTTCCTTCCGCTTTCTTCGCTCCTTTGTCCCATCGGACAACCGTCCTTGTTTCACCGTCGACCATCCTTTGGCACAAGCTTCCCCTACGAGATGGATTAGACCACTTTACGCTCGATCACGTGCTACCTTTTGACTCTTCCAGGAGCTTCTTCCGTTTCTTTTTTTGTCTTCTTCTTCTTCGCCATCCGTGATCCCGAGAATTCACGAATCAGCGGGGGATTGTCTTCCTTGCTGCAGATTATTTCTTAGCAACCTTTTTTCCTGGTACATGAAAGTGACGTGCTAAAAGAGACTAACGTACGTATGCACTTGTGATGTTGCATAAATTACGGATTTATTGTCGCACGGAAGTATGGCTACCTTTACTTTACGATTGAAAATAATTTCGCACGTGAAAGTCTGTTGGTATATTTCACTCTTAAGGTATTAACATAAATAATGAACCTTCTACGTCTGTTTCCTCCAGAGACTAATTATAGGATTGTAACACAACACGTATTATGTCTAATAAACTGTAGAATGGTTCAAGAAAACTACTGTCATAAACTGCTGTCATTCAAGACTAATTTTATCTTTATTCCGATAAACAATGATTTCGGTCGTTCCATCTCGGTTGTCCGTTTTACATATTTTTTTCTACTTCTCATTGCTGGTGAGTCCAACCCCCCCGAACATTTCCCTGCGGTGCTTGACGGCCGTATAAATTTATACGACCGATACATACCGGCAGGTCGACGATACCAACCCTTAGGAAAAGGCGCAGGAGTATCGATCTTGAAATGCCGTGCGCTTTTCTACTTGGCCAAGCCGTATCGCTGCCGGCTATAAATAATAACTACCTGCTCGTCGCATGCGCGGACACTCGTTTCTTCTGTCACGGGATAATCGCAAGCATGTGAGTGTAATTTCAGAACACTCATATTATATACCTCGTCCCTTCCCACCGTACGTTCGAGATAATGGGATACAATTAACAGCGAAGGAATATCAATATTCCTACGAATATTCCCTGATACAGTCCAAACTAATCGTTTCTACGCATTCTAAGGGACCGTACATCCCGTCGTGGGATTGATTGGTCAAATCAACTTCGAAGACGATTAACGCTAGCATCACTTTTAACGGAATTTTTTTTAATCGCGAGAAACGAACAGCGATTTTCTTAAAGAATGCGACGTGGTATTCCCACAGGCACGATACGTCGAAATTATTCTATATTTCGCGGCATCTCTGACGCGAACATTCGCACTCTACTAGGTATTTTTCGTTGCACAATACAACGAAATTCCATGGCCATATCGCGGTCACGAATCACCTTCGAGCAAAACGGAGTAACGAGTTTTTCGATGGAAGATCATCGGTTACACGTGTCTCTGCGTCGCAATCGACGTTTCGTGACCGTTTCCATTAATCCCGGATTTGCATCGACGAATTGTTGCGACTCGTCGGTCGAGCGTCATTACGTAGCCTTCAGAGAATCGATGATGTTCCGTCGTTGCACAAAAGATTCCTGTTTTTCCTCTCCTGCGCCATGAAGACTGATGAATATTCCATGAAGACTCTGACATGTAATTCCGCTCGTTCCGAACGTTATTGCATACTGAGAAACGAACGCAATGTTGATAATTGAAAAGCGTTTTTCCGTTAAATGTAGAGTAACACAAATTGCAGAGTGAACGTGACCCTTCAAGAACTTTTCTTACATTTTGCTGCAAAGTAAGCAATGCACGATGATCCGTTGAAAAACTCAAGGTGGATTATTTCATGTGTGATTATTTCCTGAAAGTAGAACAGTCGTAACAAAAGTTATTTCAACACGTAGCCGTCAAATGACGACATAGTAATACACTTACTTTCCTCATGTCAGATGACATTGTCATTCGGCCAATGTTATTCCATTTTCAGAGGACAAAAATGACGATTTAAACAGCGTTGGCCTTTTTAATTAATTCCACATATGTTTATTGCCACGCTGATAACTCACAATGTACGATATTATTGCAAGTGGTATAGGCTTACGTTACATTTACCTGGAAAGAACACTATTGATTACGAAGATAATTGATCACATGCCGTATAATCGCGAGATTGAAGAATTCAGTAATTAAGTTTCTTATTTAACAAAAAGAGAAGCACTCAGTGATTTTGTTGAAAAGAAGAGCCAAAAGTTTGGCCAAGCAGGGAAGTTCGTTTGGTTTCACCTTGTGGAATAAGTAGACCGATTACCGGGATCGTTATAATAAGGTATCCTTTAACAGAAATCTATCTGGGCGTTGCGTGACTGAAAAATATGAAACGCCGCATATTACCGCAATAAGATACGTCGGGGATAGCATAATTCACTGGAGCTGACCAGGCCGTGAGTTGCAGCATTAAGCAGCGTTCGCGTCGCCACGCAATGCGCCATGCGCCCTGTACTTTTCGATGCATGAGAAAACCGAGCGATTATTAGCGTGATTACCTGGAGGCCGAAGAGGTGGGATCAGCGGAGATTTATCGTCGGCCCCCTTGGCGATTCCGATAGGGGTAGCTTTGTGCGCGATTCCGTGTCCGCCGGTACTCCCTCGGATTGGCCGGGCTCGCTCGGGCCCGTTGGGGGGGAGGGGGTGAGGGCAGGGAGGGACGAGGGTGACGTGTATCGTGCGCGACAGGAATGATTCGGCTAAATTGCTGCTCGCGCGTTGCCGCGTTCGAAACTACCATGGGGTCGTGCCATAACTCGTCAGTGTGCGCCGCACTGACACTGAGGGGGAAACTCCAGGACGAGCGGCCAGTCCGAGGGAGGCGGGAAATCGGGCGGGGGTAAACCGCCAGAACGGGTTCACGGAACAGGCAAAAGGGGGATGAGGACGTGGGCGTTGCTAACGTATGCAGGGGAAAATAATCCCCCACCCCTCCAGAAAGGGATGCTCCGCCAGCGGAGGGGAACGAACGACATTGGAGAGAAACGCCGATAAGACCTTAGGCGATCACCAGCGTGCGAGGGAAAAGGAAATTCGCGGGGAGGAATGAACGCGTAAGGGTAGGTAAGAGTACAGTGAACGTGTAAGCCGATGTGTGGACATGGGACTTAAAGCCAGAAAACACATGGATTGGTTCTTAAGCAGAAAGCCTAGGATCCTGGGGAGTAAGTATTTCAGCACGGGATAATACTTAAGATTACATAAAAATCTGGTTTCTCAAATTGAAGTACGACAATGAATAAGACTACCGAAATCATTGGTGTAGCAAGTAAGACACAAAAAGACAGAGTGGTGACTGACTGGGGGATAATATTTTCAAAATGAAAGGAAATTGTCACACCTTCAGTGGGCGAGATGCAATAGAAGTCGAGGAAATTTTGTATGAAATCGAGGGTTGAAAGAAGACGGAAGGGATGAAGTTACTGAACTTTAAGAAAAACAAATTTTGCCCAATAGGACTGTTGCTGGAGAAATAATGTCTGTCGTGCGAGTTGAATACGCACGCGTCCCAGTAGCCATTGGTCTATATCGATTGCAGAGGCCTTTACGACTGGCCTCTTACTCGTTCTTCCATTCTCTTGTGCGTCGCTCGTATTCTTTCTCCCTTTCGAAAGTGTACTTGCTGGTTAAAGCAGGGCGAAGGGCTGTGATTAGCGGTTTGGTCCCAAGGTGGTTACTAGCCTTGCTGGGTGGTAAATGGGCGTGGTTCATGGGCGGAGCGTCAATGGAAGGGGTGGTGGGGGTTCTCAACGTCCTATTGGATTCGCTAATTCACCCACACCGACGAGCCTGGCAAAGCCGATAGGCGACCGTATCAGTGACGTAGCACGCTAACCGTATGCTTATCAGCGCGAGCCACGAATTTCCCCTCTTTCTCTCCATCTTCACGGATTCTCGCACGCTCCATCTTTTTCGTCTTATCGGCGAGGTCGAGGTTGCCTTCGGAAATGACCGATAATCTCTACACGATTGCCACTGTCTCAAATAACGTACGCGTCGCGTGTCAAAACTTTCGAGAGAAAAGAATCTTTATTCAACGGACTGATACAAGGGTTTCGATGTTTCAACAATTCACTTTTCCTCTTAATTCGACTGTTACAAGAATCTTGTAGAACAGTCGACTTTTCTGCTAAAATCTCAGTGAAATAAGATACACGTATTGGCTGCCGTATTAATTCCTTTGGCTCGAATTGACCGTAGATTATGTGGCTGGAAGTCGAGTGAAATCACGGGAGATCATTCTGAATCATCGATTCACGCCCCTTACGTGCGTACGCTTGGATATCGCGTTGCGATCTTGCATAAGCGAGTGTGCATCGCAATGGACGTCGCTGCACGATTCGCATACGTCACCGGCGTTATATTGTCGCGACGTGACTTTACGTGGAAGAGTCGTTAATCATCCTCGATCCTTGACCCGCATGCGCTGGAATTCACTCGGACGATCGTCTTCCCTGGCAGCTAAGTACCTGCGTTTGTCCCATTTGCTACGGGCGTTCTCGATGATACGCTTTTCGTTTCCGAGACGCGCAGGAGAACACAATGACGCCAGAACGAATTTTTATTTGGAGTATGGGTACCACCTAAACGCCCCTTCCCCGAAGTATACTCCTCACAATGACGACCCATTATTGTAAACCAATCTCGCTGGCTTTGCTTTAAAAGAATTACAACCCAGAGAATGTCGACAAAATTTCTCTGAAAAATGCAAACCGGGAACGAACAGCAACTGTCTATTCGCTAACTCAATGTGAATACTTGCTATTTATCTTTTAAATCAGTGAGATGAAATTTACCTACAGTGAGAACGGATGAAATGACATTTTCCGACGAGATAAATGTACTTTGCGTGCGTTTGAAACATTATCTTAATATGTCCTTACTTTATCGTGCGTTACTCGACATTTACGGCGGTGGACAGGAGGTTTGCTGACCATGATTAACCCCCGTTGACCTCCTTTCCCGTGCGATTACCCCCTTCCGCGAGTTCGGTCGAAACCGCGACGATATCGGGCCTCGGTAACTTCCCAGGAACGCACGGTTGTACTTGGAGGCGCGTTACGTGTGCTGCACGTGAAAATTAAAGGCTTCGAAGCACCGGAACGAGAGCAACAAAGGAATACCACCGGTGCCTTTCGTTCGAGCAACAAAAACGTCGGGAGACTGGTCCCATCGCTTTCCCCCGAGAGAACCAGAAGAAGGAGTATGCGTGTAAACGAACGTCTACCGTCTCGCTTGGCCTTCTCTCCTTCTTCCTCCGGCGGGGAAGACGACTCCCCGTAAACCCGTCGACTGTTCGCGCCGACCGGATGAAACCGTAAGCGTTCATACGCGAGACCGAACCGATTGCTTAACTCAGGAAACGATCGGACGTGAAAAGCAACGTAAACGCGTACTTCTTTAATGCGACCGTAAGTGCACACTTCTCTCTCTCTACCTGGCCAACTTTTCATTGTTCGCCATAATAGCCGTAATAACAGCTCTCCCGATGGCTCCTATGTGCCGGAATCGCCGTCTCTTTCTGCCCCGCTGCCATGGGAAGAATCGTACAGCTCTTACGCAAATGTTTCCAGTCCTTTCAAATATCAATACACTCGGCTACGTCTTGCCCGGCCCTAAGGTTGCAAAATAACGTTCGCTTTGCAGGGACAATCGGGCGATTCGAGAATAACTTTCATACGTGGAGTAAAATAATTACACACTAAATTTTCTTCAGCGAAGGATCTTTCAGGTTTCCTAAAAACGTAGCACTTTTTCATCGACCATCTTTCAAGACAAATAAATCAATAATTTATGCAGCCACGTAGGTATTATTTGTAGAAGAAGTTTGCCTTCGCGTAAAGTCTAGGAAGTTCGTTAGCTTTGGACTTTGGACTTAAGGCTATTCAAGCTATCGAGAGTCTAGCCAAGTGGTGCTTTCATCCGATTAAAAGGCAGGAACGTTATTATAGCCGGCGACAGTGGCGTATTAGTCCGGTTCTCCTTAATAAGGGGCATATCGATTGTCGTTCGACACAATGCCCGGCGTAACGCAGTCAGCTGTTGAAGTGACAGCAAGAGAAGAGGCATCAGCAGCAGCAGAGAAGCTTTGCATAGCTAGGTGTCGGACGTTAAATACACGAATGACGTCCACCCCGCGGCGGAGGCAACCACCTGTGCGCATAGCTAATACCATATAATAAGGACTCATGCATATGAATTTAGTGGGCCAGTCTACCGGCTTATCGCCGAATCTATCGGACCGCTCAACCCTTTCGACCAACACACAGATACACACAAACGGAGATAATAATTCCACGGTCTTGGTGCGTGCAGCGTGCGCGCCTTAGGATAGTCAGTTTTAAGGCCAAGAAGTAGCTGTCCACCAATTTCGAGGAAAGAAAGAAATTTAGGATACGAATTTAGGATGATAATAAATCGAGATGAACGCAAGTACCTTTGCTGACCCGTGAAAATAGGAAATGAGTAGACGTGTGTACGATGATTGATATAAAGTATCCTGTTTTTAATTTCCAGCACCTTGATGGACGGATGTATGAGATTATATTGCCCCCTTCTTTTATTCCGCGACTAAGCAAATCGTTGCCGTAGATAAGTCATCGGCGAAAAACCATTTCCTTCGTCCTGCCTTTAGTCGCGGTACGCTTGTAAGTATTGTAAGTGGGTACTGCGGAATGTATTGTAAGTACTTGCGCGAGTTGGCAGCTCGTTTTAAAGCCATCTTTATGCCTCGCCGGCATTGTGTATGTAAAGTTTTACCTCCGTTCACGCAGCGTGAACAAGAAATACACGTCGGGTTAATAATGTCCGCGCGCGGGGACTTCTACCGCGTTTTGTATACTAATTTCTCCACGGAACGAAGGGGGGGAAGGGGGTCACGCCCCAGAGCCAATCGGAAACGTCGAGCTGCCGATAAGTGCCACTTCCGCTTGTCATCCACGCGGGAAAACGTCGGGTTTCACCTCATTATCAAACATTGATTTCCCAGATACAGTTAATTACGTGAAACGTAAAGGCGCTTGAAAGCAATTTTTATCGTCAACGAGCTCATCGTGCGTCGAAGAGATTCTCAGAGAAATCAACGAAATTTTCGACTTTTTCAATCCCGTTTTGTTGTACTGTCTTCCGGGATACCGCGAGGTTGTATGTATCGTTTAAAATAGATACAACGTAGGACATTTGCATGCGAGAAACAGCGAGCGGGTAGTTCTTAGTTGTAATTACGTCGACCTACGCGATCAGATATGTTTAGAGCAATCATCTCACATCCTTACGGACAAGCCTCGAGAACACCGACTCCATTTCCGCAAAAACGAGTCTCAATCGTCCGTCCCTTGATGGGATTCTTCCCTCTTTTTCTGCGGAAGTCACGACATTAACACACGGAGCAAACTAGTTTCTAAAAATAAAGCATTTAACACTGTTTCAGCTCTATCTCATCCGCATTACACTTCTATACTGTTTGACCGATAAAACATCTTGTAAATTTAACAGTCCTGTGGACGAGTCGGGCTTATTTTTTTTTTCTTATCATTTGTCAACGACCTGTTTAGTACAAAAAGTATGATAATGTCGTTTGATACGCCGGAAGGTGTTTGCCGTTTGCGTTTGGACCATTTCTACCTTCTGATTACGACATCCTCCGTGGACAGGCGGAATCGCTGGCAAAAAACCGCAGGAAAAACGGCCGTGCGGTGAGCTCGCTCCTCGCACATCCTGCCGTCGGCTGATTGCATTAATTACTTACTAAATGCCGCTCACATGCAGCTTATCCAGCTCGCCCGTAAGTGTGTCTCCTTTCCGGGGGAGGGGGAGACTTTTGTCCGCGAACAATGCTGGGCAGTTCGACGTTCCGGGGGACGTCGATATCTCTTCGGCAGATGCTCGAGCAAGCTACTTTCTTAACGTACCCGCAATTACTCCGCACACCGGGATCGCGCACAAAGAGAAAAGAAACAAAAACTTGTCAGGAAGAAAAAGGGGAAATTGCAAGACATAGCTCGTAACATTAGCAGCGTTTTTGAGAATGTCAAAATGCACATAGAGCAATTGAAGCTAAATTCGTAGAGACGATTAATCGTGAGGCTTCGAAATTGTCATTTCCGTGTGGAGGGAAGAGGACAGAAGGTGCAATATTCTCGCTTATCGATGCTTAGTGGCTCATCCCTTTTTGTTCGGAGATCCATCTTTATCCGGGGGTGTTTAGCTTTCTTTTTCTCGGCGTTTAGGGGCGACGGCGGCCCGGTGGTAGACAGGCCGTAGCGTTGAATAAAAGGTGAACGAGGGGAGCCTGCAGCCGAAGGTCCAAGGCGCAGGGTGTGAGAGAGAGAAAGCGAGGCGAGCCGAGTTAAGCGAACACCTGTGCCAACTGGGGCGCGACCAGGGAACAGACGGACAGTCGTTCCTCGGCGAACGGGTGGACAAAACAGGTGGGCCAGTGGAGCCGGGATTCTTGCGGGGCCCGTCCCGGGCCAGCTATTACGCTTAATTCATGAGCTCTCATTGCGGCGCCACCGGCCGCCCCATATCCGCCGCTCATCTCTCCCCTTTAACCCCCCCCCCTCTCCCCCCTTCTTCTCGGCCCTTGTCTCGCGTGCAAAAGAGCATCCACCGGCGGCCAAAGCCGAACGAGGAGGCGTTCTGCTACGCCGTTTTCTTCGCTATTTAACACCGTGTCTTCTCGGGTTAACGCCACCCAGATTAGAATCGCACCCTTCTACGCCGCATGAACCTGCCAGTTCATCTTATTCTCCGCTCAAGCAGGAAGAAAAGGGATCAGAGGCTAAGCTCTAAGGTGACATTGTAGCTCTATTAACTAAAATACCAATGTGCAATGCTTCGAGGCATAGCAATTCCTTTGATAATGATACACTTGTTATTTCGTTATTTCAATGAGAGACGTTTTGAAATGTTTTCAACGACGTACGAATGTCTGTCGCGTACTTGCGGATTGTCCTGATTTAATTGCGTTAATTTAAAATGGCTGCTGTTACAGAGCACTTATAACGCTGCGAAATGCGTGACGTCGGTATTGCGCACGGCGAATCTCGTTGCAAATCCTCCTTCTTATGCAAATTCGCGTGCTGCGCGGACACGTTAAACCATCGTCCGTGCGGTAGGCTTACCTAATAATATAACGAAGCGACGGTACTTACCTGTAATTAGCCAATCGCTTCGCGTGGTGCATGATATTCTCGTGTGACCTCTAATGCGCAGATATGTGCACGTTGAACGTCCTCGAATCCTTGTTTGCGCGAGCGTGGAAATCGCAAAACCGAAGAAGATCCAGGCTGTATGAAAATATTCTTCCGACGAGAAGCTCGCGTGATATTGAAAAAAGCCAAGCCACTAGCTACCGTATATTTAATCACGAAAGAATTCGAGACGTCGCCGGACGATGACATTCGATACTTTTTCATGCCGAGATCAGTGGGATCATGTTTTTACAAACTGCCAAACAGTAGCCACTACTCAATGTCCCGTGCACTTGACAAAAAACAACTCTGAGGATCTTCCAAAAATTGTCAAAAGGACAATATTTTATTTTGTGTAATATGACTAATTTATTAGAAACGAAGATAATTAAAATGAAATGATCTCGGTTCGACTATTCGTCTTCCTAAGATATTGATACATGATTCTATTTATTTCATAAATATTGTAATCTCCATATAATTTTAAGAAGTCCGTTTTTTTAATTCCAATCCCCTTTAAGTCCTAATTGAATGAAATCTCTGCTGTAAGGTTTTCTTGGGCGAAATATTTCTTTGTTTGCGAATGATTCTCGTTAATTCTACCGTGCGATCTTGAAGCTCGCTTCTGTCCTGACTGACGTTGGTAACGTCGGAACATCGGCCTTGACTTCTGCCCGGAACGAAAATTGATAAGTCCGCGGTGCACGTTTAAATTACAAATCACGGTGCCTGCCGGGGGCCGCGGACATTGTTATACTCGCGTATTATTTGCGCGCGCTACCGTGCAGATCGCGTGTGTCGCAGTAAGTGGCGTGTTTACGATGATTAGAGACGTAAACCTCCATGGCAATTCACCAACGCGACAAACAGTGACAAAAGTTTAATCCGCCGTGAGTCTCGAGTCATCTTAAATGCGTCTGATATTCTCATGTGCCGTCAATTACTCTCAATCGAAGATTTCTCATCTGAAAAGCTTCACCTTCATACAAGCCCAGATTTTTCGCAGAACGTACTACTTGTTTGCGACGGTTGCGATTTATAATTTGTCCACAGTGTTTGATTCATTAACTTGGTAATATCTCAGCGCTTAGAAATGCGGCAAACTCAGTAGCCGGGAGATTAAAATCAAATACGTTCGAATAACGACTGTAACTTCCCGAACGATATGCACGCGAGAAATGTTTAATCCTGAGACTTTCAGCGTTCAGTCGATTTACATTTCTAGGTTGATTTACGTTTTAGATAATGTTAATATTAATGTTTCTTACAAGTTATCAGTAATATGTGATCCACATCGTAACATAATAAAAAAAAAAGTGAAACAATCGCCCAGTTTCTAAAATCCGTAAGACCCCAAAATATTCCGTACAACAGAACACAGAATCTCGTTCGTTAAATTTTGTTGATTTTCATAAAATGCCTGAAAACGTGCTACACGTTTGCCAGGAAATTCGTTCGATCTTGTACGCCATACCTGCGCGTGGCTAGACGTTATCTGCGAACGGAGCAAATCTAGATACATTTCTATCAGAGTTAATGTTACATTGCATATGCCCGGCCGAGGGGTTAGAGCGGAATAAAAAGAAAATCCCCGCGGAGAACGCACGAGGGGCGTAGGGCGACGTTGACTTAGGTGATCGATAACCCACTTTTTCATTCGGAGCCGTAAGATTCACGGAAGATAGATGATCGTTACCGCGATTTAATCGCTCGAATTTTCACGGCAGGGTACGTACGCCTGAACACGTTCACGTCCCAAACGAAAGACGTAGAAACGTATTGTATTCAAATAAGTACACCGCCAGCAGTGTATTCCTGTTATTTTCCATCGGCAGCGGGAAATGAACTGTCAGCTCTTTCTTCGGGTGAAGCCGCTGTGTTTTTTTTGTCAGCCGGCAGCTGCGAAAACACAAGGCTAATATCTCAATAAAAATAAGACTTGCGTACCAATGATTTCACCGTTGTTTGTCGATCAATCTCCATTGTTCCTTAGCGATAAATTACGATAATGACTATCGGTTATCGTCGGTTAGCAGGGCCTTTATTGCGAGGCTCAGAATATGTATATCGCCGGATAACGGTCCTTAAGAATCATCGACGGTTACTGCTTAACAAACAGACGTTACACGAAATTCATTGGTCCAATTAAATCCCCTTCCCCTCCCTCGGACGTTAATTAAACGCGCAGTCGCATGGTGGGATTATTAGGGTACGATCCGACTATCCCCCTGCCAGATTATTTGGGCTCTCGAAAAGTTAGGTAGGCCTTCGCTAATTGCCAGCAAGTGTTTCGTATCCGGTCTTCCTTCCTCTCGATGCGACGCAGATGAAATAATGTCCTCAGGAAATAAACGAAGTCTCAGACTACTGTATTTATAATCGATCGTCCCCTAACATTGACTATCTACTACGTTTTACTAATGCAAATCCATTTCATTAGAAAAATATCGAACAAACGAACTCAAATCCTCGACATCTGTCTTAATTAATTGCACTACTTCGTTTCTCTTGCTTCATTACCCAATCTTTTTTTGCACGACTAAGGCACATGCAGCGGTACACTTTTTGTACACTCTTTACCTTTGTTCCTGCTGCTGGCATTATTACGAATTTATGTAAATTTATTTTAATACAAGTGAGCCGCGCGCCCTGGAGAATAGGAATCTGGCTTGATCTCATGGCCGTAGATATACATATTACAGGACGGGCCGATGAGTCGGGACGGAATCGGGGCAATTTTCCTCGAGGGCCGCAGACTGACGGCCAGGTAGATAGCGACTCACCTGCCCAATAGCTGCGGTCCGTCTTCGTTAAGCGTCGAAACCGCTGCGACCAGATGTTACGTATCATCGGCGAGTGCGCAACGAGACGTAAGAGGGAGAAGGAGAAATTCCGGCGGAAGGGGCAGGCGGGAGGAGCGCAAAAAAAGGCGAAATGCATGTCCGCCGATAAGTCGTAAATTAATTGCACGCATGAATCCTCTTGTCGAGCGGCACGAGCAAGTCTGCTCGCTTCCAGGTGCGTCGTTTTCTATCGGCATCATCGGCCACTAATGCGTCGAATTTATCGGCCACATCGGGCCACGTAACAACGAGAACTAATCGCCGACTCGGACGCATCTGGAAGGACGAAGAAAAATGCTACCGTATCCCGTCAATCCAAATTTTCAACGTGGTCAGTTCAACAGCTCTGTTCGTCCGTCGTCGATCCATTTCTATTTTCTTCAATCAACAGAATTGTAGTTTCGTTTGAAATCGTGCGATTCTTTCGTAAGGAGACTCATTCGAAGGAAGACTTGAAGGGAACATTGTTAATTATTCTACGGCGAATCGATCATTCTTCTAAGACCGTTGAGCGTGACGAATGGGTAATTAGAAAATCGCTGTCAATTGCGTATACCGCTGTGCCAGCGTGCGGGGGTGAATTAGGATGCGGGGTGCTGTGGGGATGGGAGGAGTAGGAACAATGAGAGGAAGTGAAGGTCTAACGAGTGCGGCTTCTTTCCATGGCCGATTCCACGGAACCCTGGAGATAGTGAGATAGCAATCCGCTGGTGCATCCCTCTATAGCTTACGTCCTCTCATCAGCACGGCCGTTAGGTATACACAGCCATCCGAGTGATAGATCTACCGATCTACGAGTACACGATCTGCCCTCTCGCCATTATTTCGATGAGGCTGACCTGGCCTGCTCTATAGCACCGTTGCAACCATTCTAAATTACCGTCTCCACGGACCCGTCTCTCTCTTTCGTTCTTTCTTTCTCTCTCTCCCTCGCTCTTCTCCGCCGGAAGTCTCTGTACATCCGGCTTCGTTTTCCCCGTACACACGCGGCGAGATGGCGGTGTGCGATTCGAGCGTGAATTCGATTAAGATTTTCATGCACGGGATTTGCCTTTTCTCTCTTCGTCCTTTCCAACAGTTTCCGCTAGGTAAACTCTCCCTCTCTCTCTATCTATCTTCGTTGGTCATTTTTTCTGTTTTCTCGGAGGAGCTCGGACGAGGAGTTGAACGTAATCCTGTTGGCGTGCGGGCGAGTCGATCTGTCGCACCGGAATCCACACACAGGTAGCTAATTAGTCCTCCGACACCGATGTGTCCTTCTTAAGCGTCGTGTCGCCTAGCGTTTACCACGGCCATTATATTCCGTCGTAGAGCCTTACTCCTAAGTACTAAGTATTCGACGCGGATCTCGAATGTATGCCTCTACAATGGTGCATGTAAATGGCCCTGATGGCTGAGTTCCGGTCGTCTCCGCTTGGTTATTTCACTAAAAGAAAGTTCGTGCTTTCGCACGAGTCTACCTATCGGATACGCTCCGAAATAAATACAACCTTCTCTCGAATGGGAATAGATAACCGATCCGATAATTAAAGTCGTTAAGAACGTAAAAGACGTAACGATGGGCATTAAAACAACATTGAAAACTAAAATACGGGCTATTCTGAGAGACAGGACGTTGGGTAAGAATGATTCAGGGTTAACGAGGACATAGAGAGGCGCGTTTGGGAGGCAGGAAGGAACCTTTGGAGAAGCGGAAGTCGGGTATCGACTGTTTCCGCGGATTCGCCATTGAGAATGTAGGTTTTGTAGCGAGACGCGAGTCGGATACGAGCTGCGTGAACGTTTTCGTATGCGCGTCTGCGTAAACGCGCGTAATACGCGGGGAATGGCAGCAGCTGGCGTCGGAGTGACAAGATCTAAAATTAGAGCGCTCGTGTGTGTTGCGTGTCGATGGTCGCATGCGCATATCATCCGCCCACTTCCGGCTTCGCCTTATTTTCATAAGTTCTTTCGACTCTTTTCCGCCGGTCAGTCTTCCTTCACCGCCGGCGAATGTCGCATTCTGTGTCCCTCTCATCCGCGACCCGGCCAAACGAAATCGCGGCCAAATCAGCGAGGAAATCGATCATCCAGCCACCCCTCTACCCACCAATGCTTTCCTTCGGAAATCGAAAGGCAATTTCCCTGCGCAAACAGGATGATCCGACATGCAAGGGCAATTTGCACGCAGGACCTCTGTTCTTCCCCGGGGACTCTTCCCTGGAGAATAAAGAACAGCCGAATGCGTCGATATTTGAAAGGAATGCAAAAAGAATTCGATCAGTAAAACGTTTCGTTATTTTATTCTAACCGATCTTAGCGCAGAACGTGGAATTGACGTGATTTGCACGGAAATTCCTAACATTTGTGGGAATATCCCAGTATCCCATGGGAATGGAAAGTATCGATACTCCCCCTCGTTTAAAGTTGAGACGATTGTTTGTCGAACAATTCTGCACTCTCGATTATCGCTGAGTAACGGATGCACGCATGACCGCTACGCAAATACCTCTCGCGTGATCTTGATTGAGGAAAAAAATATCCAGATAACGGGGGGAGAGTATTTTGAAAAAAGGTGTCGGTCGGTGGTTGATAATTTTGCTCAGTGCTAAGAAACTTCTCAGATTTTTTGCTCTTTCACCGATTATTCACGCGGCTAAAATCGATACTTACGTGGAAAGTTTATGACACACAATGCTGGTTTTTCTTCCGGGGAAAACACGGAGGCAATTCAGCAGAAATTGGATTACGGTCGAGAGATAGAGGGGGTGTGTGAGAGAGAGAGAGGGGGAGAAAGTGGCAGAGGAAAGGACGAGGCAGGGCACGGTCGAGCAAAGCGGAAGTGAGATAAATATTCCCATTGTCCTTTCATCGACGAAACTCCGGTATAGGCTGTTAGCGGGAGTTAAGTATACGGCAGTCTCGGCACAAAGCTACCGTGCAAATAGAGGAGGGCAGGCTTCATTACCATCTTTAATCGGATCTATGGGGAATACGGTGTATGCACGTTCGGTCGCACACGCCGGTTATTCCACGTAACTCATTGTTCGCCGGTTCCGGCAAGCGACGGAGCAGCGGTTCCTTTTCGGCCGCTCGTCGATCGACCAGCGCGAGATAAGCCGTCAAACGTCCTCGATTTCACATTATGCAAGAAAGGTTACACGCGTGTTCGTACGAGCTGGCCCGGCTGCATCCGGCGCTACCTGCTTCCTGCTGGCAGCCAGCTGCGCCCAAACCGCGAATCACTGCAACCCAGTGTGAAATCGCGGCCCGACGTCAAGGTGATCTCGTTTCCATCGCCATTCAGCCGGCCTTAAACGCAGCGATATCGCACATGCCTCGACAGAAGTACCCAAGTTCTTCTCAGGATTCAAGTATTGTAGGACAGGATTGAAGGAATTTTCAAAGACTTCATTTTTCGACGATTCACTGCTAAATGCAATTCACGCGATAGATATCAACTCTGGGGTCAAGAGACCAAATTGTCCATGTAGAAATTCATGCTTCCTTACAAGAAATAAAGTGTATTACTGGCTGATTATTTATGGACTGCTGATCTAGCTATAAATTTCTCTTAGCATTTGTTTCAGTTTTTCTCGGGTCACGTCTTCGCTATTACTCACCCTGTGATATCAAGAGAATTTCGAGAAAAAAAACAGGTTGCACAGATTACCGGGGGGAATGATTAAGTCCCAGCCGGCAATGTTGTACTAAGGAATGAAATGAAAAGTGCACGGAGCAAGTGCACGGAGTGCAGTTGTTGGAGTACTGTTCGGCGGGTTTGACGGTGTTTGGCAGGTTGCAGGTCTTGTGTGGATAGGCCAGTGCATCTGTCCTGGCCCTGCGGGAGGAGTGAACGGTGAGTTGAAAGGAGAAGAGCGCTGTGCGGGAGATAGGATCTTGCGGTAGCACCGGCTGCCGGAGATACGATCGGCCAGAAGGAATCGAGCGAGGAACAGCAACCCCTCGAGCTCGCACTGAGCCACCTTGCGCGACGATTTGGCTATCTCCGTATTACCGTCGTCCCGACATCTGTGCAGCTCATTAGCTTAAGCGGTACAAACAGTCTGCGGTCTCTCACCTCGTCTTGCTTCGCCGCCTTCCGTGCCACCCGCCAGCGATGCACCGCTTAACGGCTATTATACGGACTGTTACGTTACATCTGGACTGGAAACTCCTCCGGCCCCGGACGACACGGATGCCTATCGTTCGCCACTGCCTCATGGGAACCGGGATAATGATTTCATTAACAAGGAGGGCCCTTCCGTGAGACTCCCTAGCTTTTTCACCGTCCAACATCACCAACATCACCGACCACCTCGGGCTGCCTGAAATTCTATACGCTTTTCTCGGCAGTATGGGAAAAAATGACGAACCCAAGTGCGGGGCTAACACGATAAGAAGAGCCTGATCCATTTTGTGAATAACTTTTCTAATACCCTCGTCAGCTAAGTTTTTCATCCAACGTCGCATAGATACTTCGGCTTGGCAGACGTTGAGAATCCTTGGCGCAGGAGGCATTAATCCTGCGGCAATTATACGGTCGGATCCTTTGAAGCGATTACCTGATTAGCCGAAAATACGGGAATTTCGTATGCAGACAGGGCCGCACGAACAGCGACCGTAAATTAGAACACTCCCTCGGATCGTCCATTTTCGGGCGCTTTGCTATCCCGTTAAGAAGGCAAGGAGGGGGAGGGGGTTGAATTTTAATTTAAAATTCGTCCGAGGGTTGGCCGGGAAATGCAAGAGCCAGGAGGTGACAGTTACATTCCGTGTTGGGTATACGAATGAGGTCACTGCTCGAGCGAGTTGGCCGGTTATTTTCATGGATTATCATGAGAAAATGTGTGAGGCCAGAAAGGCAGAAACAGACGCGAATAGTCGAAACGCTTTAGGTGGTTGCCTCTCTCTTTCAGCGGTTCCGTGAGCGCCTGCCTGCCACCCACGCCGCATGAATAAGGCAGGTAATACAGCGAGTATACATTACGAAGCACGACAATAGCGTGTCGCACAATGCGAAGAAGGGAGCAGGCATTGAAAAGCAAATGAGCCTACGCGGCTCTTCTTCCTCGGCTTTTGCCCACTCTTGCGCCTTCTATTGCGAGCTTCAACGTCCGCTGCCTCTAAAGTACCACACGTTTCCCAAAACACCTTACGCAAATTAATGTTCCGCGTGAAACGCTCATCCTCGTGAGCTCGTCATCGCCGCATAGTGATTCATCGCCACACGGCGCGACTAATTGTTTACCGGCCATACATAATGCCAGGTAGTGGCTTCTTTACCGCGAATACTGTCAATACCAAAGCTTGTTAGTCCTTAAGAGTTTGACGTATGTGTGTTTTTCTACACGATGTTTGACATCCTTCATTGTCATTTACACGGATCGCCGGTACCTGGAAACCTTTTCATCCCCGATTTTACTTATGGGCTTTTATAAATTAACCATAATTATTCCAAACACGCGCATATTATCCACCTCACAATGTCGCTCAGTCTATCCTATAAAGAACTACTGTGACTTTATGAATAATGTAAAGAGTTTAATTATTCTAAAGTACGATAAAAACTACTTTTTTTTAATAACGTGATAATGGACATATTGATGTAATATTAACTACGCATTAGATTGAAACTGGAAACTGCTTCATTATTATTTAGAAACGATATTTAATATTCATCGAAAGATGGACCTTATATTTCAATTTATCAATTGTCTCTACTAGATTTTTAATCCATTTCTGCATTTGTCTATCGTTATTAGTTGATCTAAAAACTCTAGAAAGTTTTAATATGTATTCGACAGATAAAAGTATGTTATCATCAAATAATTGATAATAATTTTTGTACACAATTATTTATGCGATCAAAAATATAATATTATACAATATGAAATATGAAGTTTTAATATATTTCTTTTGGAATATATTTTTTATCTGATTTCAAAATTTCGAATAAAGAAAGTTACTCCTGAATTTCTGTACTATCGATTTTACCTCCAAAACTTTTGTACCAACTGTACATACGTAATCTACTGCAGTTAAATCGATATTGAAATACCGACGAGGTATAGATGTAGACCTTTCACCACAGACGAGATATAGGATGAATTATCAGTGCAGTTAAAATTGTTTTTTGTCAATTATCGCAGTATCCCGAAATTTGAGAATATTTTTCGCACATTCTGCACGTTGTTGTCCGCGTTATTACCGAGTGGTTGACTGCACATTGACCCGCACTACTGAGGAGTTTCTGACCGCACGTTGACCTGTACTACTAAAAAGTTTCTGATCGTACATTGATTGGTACTACTGAAAATTGTTTTACTACATATTGACTGGCATTATTGAAAACTGTCTAACCACATATTGCACTAATGAAAAACTGATTTTAACTTATTTTAATGCATTTTATGTACCGCGATGTATTTACATGTACTATCGACGTCTTTTAATATATTTTCTCGCATTATATCGCATTCTTAATGTATTTTAACACATTTTCACGTACTATAATGCACCATTGATGTATTTTGTGGGTATATAGTAGGATTCTGTTTTATCAATCTGTTTTTCCACGGCCGGTAATACAGAACAATATTTTATCACCGACGAGGTATAGGCACAGACCAGGCAATGTATTTTCGTGTCACCTCATTGTGGGATTCTAGAGCCCCATTACCATTTTCGTGTCACGCTCAACGTTATCATCCGGGCGCAGTGTAAGATGTGAACGAAATTTCGAAAAATGCCCGAAAAATGCCGGGCATTTTTTGTTACGATGTTATTCATACACCATAAAACGTGTAGACACTTCCATCTTTTCCCGACAGGTGGCACCGCAACCCTTAAGCCATGTTCATATTTTATATGAGAACGAAAATCAGAATAAGCGTTGTAAACGTTACATGAGAATACAGAATGTATTCATTGAAAATTAACCTTGAGTTTCTGTTTTGTTTACGTTGTCCGATCAACTGTCAAAGCTGAATCGATAACATTGAGTTAGAGGATTTGTAGTCCATTTTATTGAATGGAATTATGACATCATAAATAAAGCAGAGAGTGTGACACACTTGTGTAACATAAAATATGATGAAGTAAATAATATGAAGTAACAGAGAACTGAATGGCAGAATCTCCTAATGCGAGAATCGAAAACTTGCGTAAAAGGAGTCGTACGTTATTAGCACATGCAGAAGAAAATTCTAAAAGACTGAATAACGAAATTAAAAAGTTTCGTAGTGAGAATACGTATGTCTTTATTCATATTGAGAATTATGAAATATTTTCTAAATAGTATTTGTAAAAAGTATTACTACAGTTATTAACTTTTTTGCAGATTACCAGAGACTCATTACCACATATGCGGAAATCATCTGAAACTTTCCTGCAAACAATCTAATTATCCATGGACACTCAGGAATAATTCCAACGGAGTCAGTGGTATTTTATGCCCAGACTATTTTTTGCCCAGTCCAAATTACACAAGTGCATCTGTACCTGAAATGCCACATCCAGGGAGGATTTTAATACGATCAAACAAGCACAGATGTGAATCACCCCTCAGAAAACCAGTGAAGGAATGTTACTGTTACTTAGATGTCAAAGAAAAAAAGCAATTACAATCTGCAAGAACTTGTCACAAACCACTGCTACCATGCGATTACTGCAGAAGTCATTTTGAAATATTTAAACCCATGAGGAGAGAAATTAACGAGGCACAACATCTGGCAACACCATTGAGTTGTGAAACATTAAGAAAAATCAGGGAAATTGATTATGAGCCTAGATCACAATTTCTTCGTAAGATTCAAAGCAAAGTTTCGCTCTTGCAAAATGGCCCTTCAGGAGATTATGTACATCCTTGCACGAAGCAGCATGATTCTCAGATGTCCGTGAAGGACAAAACTCTGCAAGAAAAACACAGGGAGGGTCAGCCTACTGTATGCCGGACAAACAGTTTGAGACAGATGGATAATCTCCAGAAAGCTAAATCGTCACAGATCAGTGATTCAGATGTTTTTGTTGAAGAAGAAAAACGTCCACAAAGAGAAGCTAATCACAAGTCTGACCAACAAGTCCAAACGCGTAGCCAAAAATCCCCGAAAATCATTAAAAAAACCATATCCTCTAAAAAGAGGTTAAGCAAACCGAAGGAAGAGGAGAAGAAAAGTAGCGTTAATCCAAGATGTAAGTTATTTCGGATTCCCAGAGGGGGGTTGGGAAAAGAAATACAAAGTGAATGCCACTGTCCCGAGCATTGTTTGCAAACGGATTGTTGCGGGATTCGCGATAGAAGTCGCGAGAAGATGGAAAAACTATCCGATGGGGAAATCCAAAGACTGCGGACATTTCGAGACGAAAATTACTTCGATACTCACGGATCTAGTCAAATTCTACTCTCGTCGCATTCCTCTGGCTCTTTAGAACAATTTATAATTAACGACAGACTATTCCCCCAGCCCCTCAGAAGAATCAACAAAGAGGATTTAGTCGTAACTATTCCTCCGTGTATGACGAAACAGCGAAAAAAACTTCATTACTTTCCGAAATCTGTCGTTCGACAGGAGAAGGGGACTTACAACACGAATATAAAAAGACGTTATTACGGTTGTCCCCTCACGGGGCATTCGGTTGATCTCGGAATTTTAAAAACCCGACTGCCCCTCAACAGCTTAGCTTTAAAATATCAAAAAAGATCTTCGTACTGAAGATTCGGACTTTTACTGACGAAATAAATCCTATCATGTTTTCTTCGTACAATAGATTGTATACCTGCATTATTTTACCCTTTACGATACGTATTAAATGTATATTTTAAAGGAGAAATAAATTTACCATATTTTTTAAGCACAAAATCAAGTTTTTTTTATTAATATACATGACACAGACAACACTATTACGATAACAGTTTTCATTCATTACGATAAAAAGAAATAAAAACCACCATAAGTAGCTCATTTATATATATTGTACAGTGAGTAAGTTTCACATTAATCCCTTATTAATTCATTGTCCATTTTCAACTATCGGAACTGCAGTGTTTCACTGAAATTCTCATGGACACTGCCACCTCGATTGCCAATAGCATTTTAATGAACTCTCTTAGTTATCTGTGAACATACAAAGGACTAACGGTGTTGATTTCTATCTCGCGCGTTGGAAACATCTATTATTTCCGATATCCGAAATATAATAATTTCTTTAATGATTGCTTCGTGAAATTTCTCGTCGCGGATAATGGACTTCATTACCTTCCCGTGGGCATTGTGTAATAAAAGGAAATCCGAATTGCCGGGGTGTCGTCAGACAGTTGAGACATTCATAGGTCTACGTGGATATAACCACGACCTGAACTGCAATTTATAATCCCCTTATGTTAGACGTGTAATTTTCTTAATTTTTTGCACAAATTATGTACGCTCATGTCGGACTGATAGCAATAAAACGACGAGTTTTTCCAAAGCAATTCTGCTAAACAGGTAGTTAAAGTAGAACTTAGACCCTTATATCTATGAATAATACATACATTCGACGTGATCTTTAAATACGTGTCTCCAGAAGAAATCGAACTACAGTAAGTAATGGAAAAAAATCTATCGTAAGTAATAGAATTATTGGAAACAAGTAATAAACAATGAATTGTCCGATGGATTCAATAATTGGTTTATACATTTCACGAAATATTTTGAAAAGCACGTTAGATGACTAAGGTACTCGATATTTTGTTGATTCGATAGTCTGGTATAGCATTCTTTTAAACTGACTTACGAAACTTGCAATTCAGTGAGATCAATAAAATCGAATACTGTAAGTGTTCTTCCATTTGCAATGACGTATAATGTGTCGAGGTAAAAAGAAAATTAAAAGGTGTGTATGAGAGGGTAATGAGTTAATGAAACAGTTCAACGGGACATCGTGAATACATGCATACGACTATGTTTACTTAACACGAATTGATTGCACAGTCATTGAGGCAATTAAAGAATTAAAAATATGGAATATACCCGTTTGCCGGCTCGGGCCAGGGCGATTAAAAGTCGCAGCAAAAAAATGCGATTAAAGCTTAGGATAGTCATTACATTGATGGTTTTCCAGCAATGAAAATATGTGTTTTTAGTGTGTTACGGCATTCATAGGTGATGTGTTAAATTGATGGAAATGATTAATGCTAAACTGGTTGAATCTATCGGACGTCAACGATAAATTAACGTCACGAAAGATTTCCAACGTCGTCGCGTAGAGGAAATATCAATAAACGCTTTTTTAATTAAAAAAGTAATTACATATTTCTAAAGACGAAAATATGGAAAATTAAAACACAATTGGATAGTGAAAATTGGGAAACATCCTTGAAATGAAATCCTTTGAATAAATGTTGATTTCTAGAACCTTCAAGTTGTTTGTCAACTTTCAATCCATGGAGAAAAATGTGCGGAATATAATGTGTCGCGGTGCTAAGAAATTTACGCACACTGGGATGTGTTTTAGCTGACTGGCGCATTCAACAGGTCATATGAGTATAATTGAAGTGCTATTTGTTCGGCAAGAATGACATGTCTTCTTGGCAAACGTAAATTGTGATTAAACTCTGCCACGACGGACAGACTTGACAGTTTTACAGAAAACTGGAATAAAAAATAACGGATGGCGTAGTTTTCCTACGAACATAGCTAATGAAATTTAAAAGAAAAAAAGGTGAAACCTCCGACGACGTATCATCCAATATGAATATATTTTTGTTCCTCACAAATGTCAATGCAATGATTTTAATTTAATAAACACTTCTACGTCGATAAATTGAATCTTATGTCGACTGAATTATTGCGTTATAAGTTATTGGTTTACGACGAATTTGTAGAGCTCTCAACGTATCTTTCAATGTAGAATGCGATGCACCTATCTCGTTTTGACATTTATGAACGCAGCACATGATGAACATCGTTCCGCGTGGCCGTGTAACAATTTTGTGAGGATGTAAAAGATAGTAAAGATGTCCTCAGCATTTCGTTATTGGCCTTGAACGAGTCCGGACGGTTACACGACGGGCACGACCTTGCCGCGGGTTGAACTGGTTCATTGAATGATTAATTTTGCTAATAAGCTATTCCTTGGTGTTGCGCTGTTTGACTGGGAAAATTTTACAATTCTCCAGGGCATCGTATGGTAATAATCGCCATCGACGTCAGAAACGTTTAACCTCTTACGTTATCCTGCCGTAAGACGTGCATAAGGAAAAATACATAATGAACGTCCTGCATTAGAAATTGCTTAATTACAACTAATGCATGCATATCAAGAAACTTCAAGAACCGTATCGACGCGTTAGTAGGTTTCTCTAACATTAATTATGATCATAAATTACGTGAGATTACAGCGTAAACGAATCCTTGTAATTTAGTTATAACAATTTTATTACGAAGTCGATTTTTATTCAGGAAAACACTAAGACAGCCTGTATTAAGTCGAAATAATCATAATAAATGAAGATTTACACAATTGAGATAATTAAGTCTTTTACGATTAGCACAAACGGCGAGATATCACTTTTCGCGCACTGAATTATCGCCACAAGCTCGATTGGTTTGAAGTTCGCGATATTTCTTTTGTAGAGAGTCATAAAGGCCCAATGGGTTTCTCGCTGACGAGACTTATTCATTGAATCTATTATATTCCTATCTTACGAGCGAAACGATACTACGGGAAAAACGAAACTAACGACACTACTTCAGGAAAAAAGTTTCTTCGGTTTCCAGACACGTGGTGTCTCTCTTTGTCATTTTTCTTCTTGTCTACCGCAACAACAGTATTTACATTTACGTCACGAACGATAAATCTCGCAAGGATGACAACACTGAGTATTAATTGAAGCTGAAGGCCCGTAGGAAAGATCGCGGACAAGACCTTCCTGCAATTACACTTTTCCACTGTCTTTCCCCAGAAAAAACATGGAAAATTGCGAACCTTTCCGCCGTATACTCGCCAGCTCGAAGGTTTCTCCCACGGTCCTACTTTTATGCACATTTCCCGCGACTTCGCGGTCGCGAATTTCTTCGTGAAACGGAGTAAACTCGGCTACTGGTGGAATAGAAACGATCGCAGGAACTGTCGACATGCGTCCTTTCCTTGAACGGCCCTTGACGACCCTGAACTAGCAATCTCCGTCAGACGAGTGAATTATTAATTCAGACATTTCACGCGCCAAGGTGATAAACCCGTAATACACGGTAGCGGCGTCTTTGTAACGTTCTAATCCACCTTACTCGCAGTGATGCTACGAATTACTTTTACTTATTCTCATATTATATACATCACGCAACGAGCCGTACGTTCATTGCCACGATTGACAAACCAGGAACGTCCCCGATTTTAATCGGCGCTACGAAAAACGAGGAAATGGAAAGCAAGGTAGTTTTTCAGATGAGTCAGCTGCAAAGTGTTACTTAACCCAAGCAAGTTCCTAATGAATAAATATCTGTCATTCTCGAGATTGTTTGCGATTACTTATGTTTTTGTTTCTCCTCGGCTTTTTATCATTTCTGGTATTATCTCGAACTGCATGAATTGCATACCTGCTTTGAATGATGCATCGAACAAAACGTTGTAAAAATCTTACCCTTTCTCCGCCCGGGAAACCGAAGAGGAACACTGCATTGAATTATGGCTTTAGGGAAACGTCATAAAGGCAAAGTTTTACACGAGTACAGGGTCTTTTTCGTCGATAACATCTGCGCTGCGTTTCGACGAAAATTGCCGAAATTTCCAAGGGCCAGGTGAGTCACGTCTGCGCTGTGACAATGCACGTCGCGCCTGGAATTCCGGGAGAAGAATTTTTCTCTTTTCCCGCGTGTGGGGTTTCGTGCGATGGCTCGTGATATTCACTGATGACGTTGGTGGGGCGGCACGTTGTCCGTTTGCTTAAATAGACCGGATGATTGCCCGTTTCATTCAGTCATCATTCTCGCACGATACACGCGTTCGACAAACCGAATCAACCTTCGTAAATAGACCAACATTTCTTTTGTTGTACGCGTCAATTAAATCGACAGAATGAAGACCGTTGCCGCTTTTGCTATCTTCGGATTAGCCATCGTATCGGCAGTACAAATTCGTGAGTGATTCACTTTCGTCAAGTTCCTCAGTGTCCCTAACACAATGCCCTTTTCAAACTCTTCCGCATAATCTCATTTCACTGTCATTCCCGTATTACCTCTGACCGCGTTTTATCACGTTGTTTACGTTTCAATGGAACAATGGTAAACATTTATGATTTGCTTTTCTGCAGTATTTCAGTGAAGGGGGATATTCAGAATATCCTCTCAAGTAAATTCACGGTTTATGGTTGTTACTTATTGTTAGTGCCGATTGAAATGTTCGTTAATCTGTAAACCGTTAAGGCTTGCAAGACCCTTTTCTTGTACCTCTTTTGTGTTGAACAGGACACGCCTTAATGAATCCCACGTTTATTTCATTTCACACCCGCAAACCATGCGGTTTGAGTTGGTAGAAAAAGTTTATAACACGCTAAATTTACGTCGCATTCATTTCTCTCAATCCTGAAATCAGTCATATAATTGTAAAATCGTGCGGGTTAAAAGTTTTGTAACGATTTCATTTTTCTTTAGCGAGCTTTTTTAAAATCTGCAAAAGCTCCGAGCCGAATTATTCCGAGTGTCTTGCGGACGCTGTGACTAACGCCATTATAGGACTCAGTGGTGGTAAGTTTTTCTCTGCAACATTTTCTTAAAATAATTTACGATACTAAATGAAACTAAATCATTTCCTGAAATCCTCTTACAATATAAAGCGTTAAAAAATACTCAGGTTACGACTTTGACAAAAGAATATTTCATTAAAAACGTTCCGAAAAGTAATTGTCGAGTAGAGTCGTTTTAGAAGATTTTCAACAAGATTTTATAGCGAAATATTTCGAAATAAGTTACAAAATTTGGTTAAACGTCCTTTTAGAGCGATTTTCTTCTTCGGAAAAGGGGCAAAATTCCACTTGGACAGTTGTGTACGGCGATTTGCAGAGGTTTTCCTTGACTTCAACGAATCCCCTTTCGCTTATGATATTAAAATTCATCTGCATACGCGGTCATATCTGTTACGCGACAGTTCACAGTTTCTAAGCACCGTGCGGATTAGATCGTGCAGATTATTGATTTTTAAGTAGCTCAATATTAGCGGAATTTCATTGAGAAACTTTTCTACAGTTTTCCAATGAAGTGAAAGGATTTATGAAAATAAATAATCTAAATGTATTTCACGTATTACTTGCTTGTAAACAGGCCTGAAGAGTTTTAAACTTATGCCCTTGGAACCACTGGCTGTTGACAATGTGAAAATCGGCGAGACGGAAGGATCTGTCAGATTGAGACAAGAATATCATAACATCAAATTACATGGATTGACGAAAGGACTGAAAATGTCTAATTATAAGTACGTGAAACTTGACATTACCCTGTTTCTGCTTCAACTCAAATAAATCTATTACCTGTGATTCTATAAATGTTATTAACTAATGAATTATCTATTTTTTAGAGTGGACTTGGACAAGTGTATGATAACAGCATTGTCGTCAAACCCACAGGTAGACTTTGTTGCCGACTACAAAGCCAATGGGCAAATATTATTATTGCCGATCAAAGGCTCAGGAAAATCCAATATCACTATGTGTAAGTGTCCTTTGAATAAATCAGACATTTTTATAATAAAGATAAAACGGTCAGCAAACTGTATCGCAATAAAAATGTTTTTTCCCAGTCGACATGACCACGGACAACAAACTCATCTGCGAGAAATATCAAAAGAACGGTCAAACGTTTTTGAAGATAAAGAAATACGAGGTGAAATTCCACCCGAAACGAGTGGCCATGCACTTTGACAATCTGTTCGGTGGCGACGAAATGTTAGGTGAGAAATACTGAAATAATTTTAATGAGAAAATACACATTAATATGTTTATGAGGCGATGAAAAATATTCTGCAAGATACTTCATTGCAAATTTTACTTTGCAGGTGCACAAATGAACCAGTTCATCGACGAGAATGCAGACTTACTTTTCAGGGAACTTCAGGGTGCCTACGAAGAATCGTTCGGATTAGTTTTTGCTCAACTCGCAAACGAAGTATTCAGTCGTTTGCCAGTCGAAGTCCTATTCCCAAAGTAATTTAATATTTATTTCCATAGTTCGTCATTGACCATTCGTTTTCACTTGTATATATGTTAGCTTAGTTCTGTCTAATAAAATAATATTTTTTACGAAAAGTGTGCATTTATACTTTACTACATACATCATCCTTATAAATAAAAATACTCGGTGCAAAGTATTACAACTTATTTCATTTTGTTGGAACAATACTGAACATCATGATACGATTCCCATTTCTCCATTTTGTAAGATTGAAACAGAAGTATCCTTAGGTTCATCTTTACACTCTGCAGTAAATTATACTTGAAATTTACCGAGCGTATGAATTGTTCAGTTCCTGTGCTACACGAAAGTACTAGTCATTGTACTATAATCACTGTATTAGTCTCACCGTAGGATTCTAGAACTCATTCAATAAAATTTGGCATCAATGTATTTGCATATACCGTTGCACCATTTCTTCTGTGCTTACCTGAAGGCTTTATAAGACCTAGTTCCGACTTAGTTTCGACAATTCTCGATCACTTTACTTGAATTGCACTTCCACAAGTGCGAGCTGTCAAGAGTCACATTTCGCCAACGGACATTCTCGTTCCGTCACAAGTGAAACATGCGCAAACAATACGACATACTTTACAACGTGACCGGCACTGTTCTCGCGATTCACTGGAAAAAAATGGCAGAAGTTTCCTTTGAGCTGTACGACAAAGGACAACAAGGTTTATTGGATAAGGAGCACTTTTTTCACAACAATCAGCGGATACCTGTTGACGAACCCTTGGACATGTACGTACAACCAGGAACAGAGGTCAGTAAATACAATGTCAACCCTCAAATCCGCGAGAATCATAAAAAAATAGTGTCTTACGAGAATTATGCAAAGTAACAGACGGTTTACAAAAATTCGCAAATTTCATAATAGGTTAAATTTAATTGCAAGTATATGGAGCCTTCGACGGAATACCCGTTGCCTTGGATGATCATCGATTGCCGCCTGCGTTACTCGTCGCCCTTTGGCCATTCGATTCGTCTAACTGGAATTCCTGGCAAAGTTGCCTCGATCGGCGGTCGACACGGAACCGTTCGATTTAAGAACGAAAGAAACATCGAATCAGTGGCGTACTTCGATGCCGCCGTTCTTCACGATAACGGCAAAGCAGTGTCCATTCTGCAACCGCTGAGTAACTCGCTCAGAGTCGGCGAGACGGTTTACCTTGACGTCATCCCTTGCATCCCTGGAGAAAATTCCGCAAGGGCACCATTCGTAGCCCTCAAGGTCAACAAGCAGGAAAATGAAGATTTCCCCTTGGATGTACCGACACCGTTGCTGAAATTGACCGGCCACCGTTTCATACTGAAACAAATTTTCAAGGTAAAAATCTGCAGCGCAATTTCCCTTGAATATGGCATTTTCTTCAGATCTTTTTAATTGTAGATTTCCCCGGGTAACTTAGATTTGTGTAACATATTTTTCATTCTTCATCCTATAGCTTTTCAACTGCCGATATACCGCTTACGTTCGTGGCAGGGGGAGGGTGATTCACATGTTGAACCCTGACATGGGGATTATTGAAGGGGAAATTACGTTCGGATGTGTGAAATTGATTGTCTTTCATCGACAAACCACGGATTTCCTGCAGATGTGTCTCCCCAAAACAAGCAAAAAAGACGAATTCACTCGAGGTAAGCGCTTTTAAAAATGTCCAAACTTTCCACGTTTCGCAATTTTAAGTAATTCGTGTTTTCTTAAACGATTGAATTTCTCTGTTCCAGGCGATTCTGTAAGCTTTGTTGCTGCCAGAAGTTCATTCGAGAGTGACATGGAGTGGGTGGTTATCCAATTGACGGATTACAACTTCGAAGAATATGGCCCTCTACCGCTTTCAAGTAATTTGGACTACAACGATATGGCTCATACAGGTTTATCCTTTGTTTCGCTTAGATGAGCAAAACTTGAAGTAACGGACTTCGATAAATTTGACCCAGTCCCGCTGTAAATTGTTCAGGTCTAAAGAAACAAGACTGAAGAATTTCTAATATTTATATCATGATATAATGTAAATATAATGTAAATATAATTTACAATTTGAAAAAAGAATATAATATAAGTTGTAAAAAAAATATATATATAAGTTGTAAAAAAGAATATAATACAAGAATGTAAGAATGTATAAAATACATATTCCATTCATGTAGTTACTGTGTTATTAACTTAAGATGTTTATATTTTATTTTGTTCATTGAATTGATTTTAATCTATATTTAACTGGTAGCAATAAAATTGCGAACCTTAAGAAATACTGTACTTCTTATTTCCCAGTCCTTTCCTAGAGTTGCAATAAAGATTTACGGTCCTGGCCAAACAATTACAACGGTTGAAAGAACTTTCTCTCTAACGGTCCGACGAGTACCTACGTGTAAAATTTGTTTACCTGGTCATAGGATTACCTGGTCTTCAGTGTATACAGCGTTGGGGTCGTAGGTAAGGCATAGAAATGTTATTCCGTAGCTACCTTGGCAATGTAGTCGTTACAAGCATCGTCCGCAAACTTCGTTCGTACTAGCATCCCCACTATCTGAAAATTCCGGTACCCTTCCACCCCCGCCACACTTTTCGGGTGTGTCTACCTGACGACCTATATAAATGGTGCGTACTTGAACCCTTAGGTAGTGCTTTGCAACTTGAAGTAAAGTAAAGTTCGCTGTGAAGCATCTCTCATTAGATTTCTCTCTGTAGTAGAAGTACTTGATTCGAAATCGCTGCAAAATGCAAATCCTAAACTTCTTCTTGTACGACCTGGTCGGCGTGATCGGCTACATCTATTTCGATAACTTTGCGCAAGTTAGATTCACGTGGAACGGCAAGAAGCAAGTCGCCATGTTAGAGAAAATTAATTTCTGGAGTAACGGCCAAAGAATCGACGCTGACGAAGAGTTCCACAATTATATACAACCAGGAATGGAGGTAAGGTTCAAAAATTTCGGTTAAGCGGTAACAACCGTTTGAATCGAGAAAGAATTGCTATTACTTCGAACTTCTGACGTGCTAATAATTATTCTTATCTTTTTGTTCGAAGGTCCTGTTTTCCTGTAAACGGGTGGATCCAGGGACAGAGTCACCTTATTCCTGGGAGGTATGCACTTGCCGTCTTCTGCGTCCTTTACCGTTTACGCGATCGGTTCGAATTACCGGGATTCCGGGCCGAGTCTCCAGCGTAAACGGTAAGGAAGGAACAGTCGTCTTCAGGGACGAGCGGAACGTGGAAGTGCAGGCCTACTTCGTGGCGTCGGTTGTAAAAGTTGATGAACAAGCACTTGATCCATCGTCAAACTTGGACAACGTGTTGGAAGTAGGCGACAAGATATTCCTCGATGCCATCCCTTGCGTCTGCAGCGAAAATCCCGCCAATGCTGGGAATGTCGCTGTGAAGGTCGTCAAGGGAGAAAAACCGGGAATCTTTGCGTCGGGTCCGCTGCCTTCCGGTTTGGCAATGTTCGCTCGATCCTTCATAATACAGGAGATGCATTCGGTAAGAATCTCTCAAATCGTTCAAGTTGTCCTCATGCTAATCAGACATCATGGATTCAACATATATTTGTACAAATTTTATTAACGTCTTCAACTCGTCTTTATTTGTGTTACAGCTGTTCCGGGGTAAGCGTACGATCTACGTCCGTGGCAGGGGGCGAATACTTCGGATGTTGAACAGTCATTTGGGCCTCATCCAGGGCGAGACATCCCTTGGTGATGATCGGCTTATAGCGTTTCACCAAGCGAGTTCCGCCCTTTATGAAACTTGCCTCCCTGCCACAGTCAAGGAGACCAACTTCCAACCTGGTATGTAACGCGTCATTCTGTTCATTGAATTTTTAGATTCTTTTCAATTTCTCATATTTTTCTCATCGAATTTCGTTTGAATTTTAGCTGACTGTGTGACCTTCGTTGCGGCCCGAACATCATTCCCTTCGGTGTTGGAGTGGGTTGCTGTACAGGTAGCTCCATACGACGCCGTCGCACACGGGCCATTGCCACCTTATGAAAATATAGAAATTAAGCAGGCTACAGAGGAATTTTTACAGTTTGTCGCAAAGTAAATAGAAAGTAAGTTAATAATTAAGTAATGTAAATTGCCAGTTAACTATGTCAACTGTTGTATCACATAATTGATACAACTATTGTGTACTATAATAACAGAAGAATACATTTACCCATTTTAACAAAAAGTTCAGCTATCTGTCATTTACGTATTTTCCTGACACTTATCCTACCAACTTTAGCATATGAAAAATATCAATGAGATATTACACAGACTTAAAAATTATCTTCGAAAACTTTTGAGGAAAACAATTCAATATAAAATCGATAGGAGAAATAATTTACAAAGATTAAGTAGAACTTTAAATAGAAAAGATATCCACTGCTAAATATTTTACTCCGTAGAACTAGCTTATTTATTGAATTATACGTGAGGTAACAATGAGTAAGTGTATATGTGCGTTTGTATGTACAAGTGAGAACAGAAAATAAACTGCAGAAATAAGCAAGGAAGGATTCATTATCTTATTTTTTTACGGAGAACCCCAAACCGATACCTACCCATATACCTGAATTCTCGAGATATGGATGATTAAAGAAACTGTTCAAAGTACCCAGCACGTACGTCAACACATGCTAGTGTACGCCTTAGTACGTCTTGACCTTATCTAATATTTACAAATAATGTCCCTTGATATGAAGCAAGCAAAATTTCTACAGAAACAGTTTGAATATTTTCTTTATATCATCCATAAATAAATGCTGCTTCGTCTTCTTAACTCGAAAATTACGATATATCGTATAAGGTAATTGAAAACTGAGGTATACATGACGTTTTTACTTGTTCGGGTGTAGATTTACTCCCTGGCGTATTGACATGTGTGGCACAAATGTGTCAGTGACCGCTAGAATAGCGAATGTTTACTCGATAGCTTCCTTATGACGCGAGTTCCTGTAGCGTGACTTCCTACATTCAAAATTTCATTTAAGCGGTACAAAATGACAAGCGTTAGAATCGAGAAAAAAATACTATTACGTCAAACCTCTGACGTGCTAATAATTATTGTTCTTCTCTTTTTGAGTGGAGGTTCTGTTTTCCTGTAAACGTGTGGACCCAGGGATCAGATTCTCCGTATTCTTGAGAGATGTTCTCACTTGCCACCAAGACTTCGACCGGAGTATCTTCAGTGACAACGGCCAAGAGGGAACTTTCATTCAGGATACAGTCAGGATAATTTCATTGATGTCTTTAATGTTTCCTTAATTGTGTTGTGGGTCTTCCGTGGTAGTAGACGCACGAGCAATGTCCATTGCAGGGGACGAGTGCTGCGGATGTTAAATAATCACTTGGGTCTTCACATTCACGACGAAACATCCCTTGGTGATTATCGACCTTGGCCTGTAGTCTTTCATCAAGTGGATGTGTTGTTCCGTCCTCTACGAATCATGTCTTCCCTGTGGTAGTCGAGGAAACCATCTTCCAACCTGGTACACGTCGATTTCGAACTGTCTCTGCAGACTCATCAGTAGGTCGGAGAGGTCCTTTCACCTTACACGGTGATTTAATTTAATGTTTAGAATCTATATATTGAAATTACCGCGAGATCGAGTACGAGCGAGAATGCTGGCCGCCTGGCGGTGGAGAGTGATGATATTGATGATTACAGATTTTGATTTAAACTGATATTGTCATTAAATTTGCCATTATTTGATGATTGAATTTCAGGTGACTGTGTGGCCGTCGTGAACGACGAGTAAATCCTTTTATGACACCGTGGCACACGCAGCATTGCCGACTTATGAGAACCTAGAAATAAAGCAGGCTACAAAGCAAATTTTACAGCTTCTCACAAAGTAAATGGGAAATAAGTTAATAATCGACTACTGTAAACTGACCCATAACAGTCTGAACCATTGTAACTATAATAACCGAAGAATACATTAACCCATTTGACCCAAAGCTCAGCCATTGAGATCAATTTCTTGACAGAAAATATGTCGTATAATGTACTGGGTCATAAAGAGATTAAGTGACCTGGTCAATCAATTACAATGGGTGACCGGATTTCCCTTCCGACCGTCCGAGGATTATCTAGGCGTGTGAATTTTATTACCTGATTATGGTGGTACCTGGTCGTACGTACTCCAATTAGTGAGGTAGTGGGTGTGGTAGAAAAGTATTAAATCGTACCTACTGAAAATTCGGGTGATGAACAGGTAAATGATTTTATTACTTATGCCTCATGGTTGTAGACAGGTAGGTAAATAATGGACTGGATCATCCGTTATACTGACTCAGCGGCGTACAGATTTCACATTATGCACTGAAATTTAGATATTGGCAATTTATACAGTGATCAATCAATTCCACATCAAAGGCGTGGAAATCAAAATAATATGATGGTCTTGCTTATAAATTAAAATAAACAGCAATGATTTGCTTAGTTTCCTGATTTAATTCTATTTCCTCTTTCAAATAAAAAAGAATCTCAACATACTTCTTGATTCACTTAGGAAATATTTTTTCTCTCAATAAACGGACCGTTTATTTTGAAAGTGGTGCAAGTCCATTTTCTGTTGTTTCGAGAAAATCAAAGGTTAGCATATTAGTCAATCAAAAAATATAGGATTATTGTGTCAAGTCTGGCAATATTTCTACTAATTTATCAATATGTAATTTCATTATATAAATTGCTTTTAGATGAATTTAACTAAAATAATGTATATTTACGGACTGCAAATGGACTTACACCACTTAAATTTTTAAATCTTCTTAATTTCCTTGTCCTCTATCGATGTTTTATGTAAAATAGTATATGGTGCACTTTTGAGGAACCTCATCCAACATATTTGCAACCAATTTACCTTCTCTCCATTAGTGTTTTTGCTTATTTGTTTTTTTATTGCGTTTTGTAGATTTATAAAATACATACTCTTTATAAATTCTCTTCATAAAATTATATATAAAATTCAAAATTCTTTATAAATACTCTTTATAAATTTACTCGTAAACTAAATACGGTAAATATAAATATTATAAACAATTCTAAGGTACAGCATATGATTTTGCCGCTAGAGTAATTATTACCAGCATCCCCACCACTCGAAAATTTGGGTATCATGCACCTCTGCTCTACTTTTCGGGCGCATTTACCTGTCGACCTATATAAAGGGTACCTAGATGAAGAACCCTTCAATAGTGCTTTGCAATTAGAGTAAAGTGCATATCGCTGCGAGTCAATTACTGGCAAACTTACCACTCGTCAGATTTCCGTGTGTAGTAAACGTTTGTGTTTCGTGTCTGTGCAAGATGCGTTCCATCCACGTCGAGCTCATAGACATCATCGGCACTATCGGCCAGATCTATTGGGGAAATATCGCGGAAATCAATTTTATATTGAACGAGAAACGTGTGATGGCGATCCTGGACAAGAGGGACTTTTGGCACAACGGCAGAAGAATTCCAGAGGAGGACGAGCTGGAAATTTACATTCAACCGGGGGTCCAGGTGAAGTTCTCCTGCAAATACGTCGTGTCTGAAGCAACATCCACTTACTCCTTGACAGCGTATGCGTGCTGCTCGTTGCATCCGCTGTCATTTACACGCACCAGTCGAATCAGCGGAGTTCGTGGCCGAATCTCCAGCCTGAACGGGCAAGCAGGGACGATTGCCTTCAAAGATGAGAGAAAAATCGAATTGGAGGCCTACTTTTCGTCGACAGTTTTACAAGTCGACGGAGAACCATTTGATCAGACGGAATTCCTGTGCTACGTGGTGAACATCGATGACGAGGTATTGCTCGATGTCGTCCCGTGTATCGTCACCGAAAATCCTGCCAGGGCTGAGTACATCGCCGTCAAGGTCATCGGTGGAGAGAACCCATCAGCCCTTACGCCGCTACCATTGCCACCCCTTCAAGCGAATTTCGTTGATTCTTTCATAATGCGTGAGCTGTACGAGGTAAAGATCTTTGAAATAATTCAATTTTCCAAGCTCCAATAACACCTTTCACTCGACAAACATTTGTCTAAATTTTTAGTGATGTCTTTAATTTTTCTTTATCTGTGTTATAGCTCTTGCACGATAAATTCACGACGTACGTCCGCGGCAAGGGAAGAGTCGTTCAAATGCTGAACGATCAAATTGGACTTATCCAAGGAGAAACAGCTATCGATTTTGTTGAGCCAATAGTATTTCACCAGAGCAGCGCTGCTCTTTACGAATTTTGCCTTCCTGATGGGGCCAAGCAGACCAATTTCAAACTTGGTAAGTTACATTGGATTTTTTTCAGTGAATTTTATCCAGCATCGTTTGCCTTTTGAGTTTCGAAATCTGTGTCTTACCTCGAGAGTGAATTCTCAGTTTACTCACTGACAGTCACTTCAATCGCTCGCGAGTTTCTTCTTTACCGATTATTGGGGAACAGGATTACTCCGAGAGACTCTCAGAACTGTTCTTTCTTAATTATCGAAAAAAAGTTTCATACTTTGTCGTCATTAGTGCCGTGTTTCATTTTACATTATTCTACAATTCGCAATCAATTATTTGCACAAAAATTCGTTAAAATTCTTTAAAGATTCTAAATGATATTTTTTATCCGTAACGATAATATTGTTAAATTTGTCATTGGTTTCTGATTGACTTTTATTTGTATTTCAGGTGACTGTGTGAATTTTTTGGCCGTCAAAACATCTTTTACTAAAGTTATGGATTGGATGGTCATTCAGATCACACCTTATGACGCCGAAGAAAATGGACCATTGCCAGTTTGTACGAACTTGTACATAAGCAGAAAGACTGCAGAATTCTTACTGTTCTTCGCCACCTGAGTGACAGAAATGTATTCACATTTACCACAACTTTTATATGCCATCGTTTCTACATGTGTCACAAAATATATTTACAAATTTTAACAAAAAGTTGTACAATCTCACATTAATTTATTTCCCTGACATTTATCCTGTTAATTTAAGCTTAACAAAGATATCAACGAGATATAGCGTAGACTCGAATGGTCGATCAACAATTCAGTGAATAATTGATAGTAAACCTAGTTTACAAAGATTGGCTAGAGTTTTAAACAGAAATGGACGTTTGTAAATTCATGAAAATTCATGGTTGTTCAATGATTCTCTTGAGTTTCGCTCCGATTACGAGTTTCATTGGCCGGGAAAATGTATGATTTTCCTCGGCGCGACTTCGCAGGTGTCTCCCGACATTGTGACAGGACTATCCTGGTTAATCGTGATTCGTTGGCGTTCGTCTATTTACGCGGCCGCGTGCGATTCGTCTTTCGCAAGGCCGCATTGGCACACCTGGCCGCTCCGCGAGGCGAATAATAGCCGTAGAAAGCGACCTGTCTCCGCAGACACGTGTTTTCCACGCACGGCAGTCCATAGCTTCGCGATGATTTTCAACGACTCGTGAGTCTACGAAATTTTCGAAAGACAAAGATACGGGCCGTTTTACCGCTTCGGTGGAACAGGTACAAGTACGTCGAATTTAACTGGCGTTTGTAACATTTTTTTACCAATATCCGTAGAACCACGATGCAACGCGTATCAATGTATACTTGAGTTTGAAAAAGGTAAAGTTGGGAATTGAATGTGGGTGCAGTCGAGACAAAAGCAGAACCGAATGCAAATGACACGGTTAAATGTAGACTAATGCCTATCGCAGAGTCTGGTAATTGACATGCACTTTTCATTACTCTGTTATCCTGCGTGACGACAATAACGCGAACTGCTGTTTACAAGGATTCACGTCCGAGGCAATGCTCTAAGTACATAAACAATATGATTATAAAAAATGAGGAGAAATCTTGCACAGAAATGGGTCGCATTAAGTTTCAAAGTGGGATTAATGCAAATCGTGCGTTCGAGTAATTGCAATTAAAGGGAATTACTCGTCCGTAACGCGCAATCTTTTTAAGATCACAGTTTTTTCCCTATGAATTTTAATCAGACGTGTACCTGAATTAAGCTACGACGATGGAGAGAAATTACTCCGAATCTCCGTTGCGTTTGACGCGAGGAAATTTTTCGAGGTTCCTTTGACCGTTCCCGCGAATTTCAGCCACACGAGAATTGCCGTGTGTTGCCGAGTGGAAATTTCGCGAATCGACGCGCTCGACGGCTTTGCTCACCGCGCCCGCCTGCACAAGCTTTCCCGTCTTTTCGCAAGGTGCGCGTTTTAATTTCGCGCACACACGGTTCCCTCGTTTTACCCATTTTATATGACCATAACGACGGACAAAGTATTGCGGCGCACGGAGAAATTTTGCATCAACGATTTCCAGGGGAAAAAAGGGGAACTTCTACTTTTCCTTTCATCGACAACCGGACGATTTCGGCGGAAGGAAAAGCATCTCGCCGCTGTTGTTTGGTCTCGCAGAAGATGAGATAGGCAAACATTTGGCAAGGCGGGTCACGATTCTCGCGTTTACCCGCCGGAATCGGCCTTGTTCGGACTTTCAGCTGACTTGCCGTAACGTGGCTCAGCTTTTTCCACGTTTCGCGAATCTTTTGTCCACCGCGACGAGGGAGGCACGGGGCACGGGATTTGCCGTACCTTTTATTCGCCTTCGTGAAAATTCTTTGACCGAGGAAACGACGCCAAAGAGAGGGGTAGAAGGGGGGGGGGTGGACGACGAGGGCCAATATTACAAGAATGGTTTCTCAGCGCCAAGGACGTTTCCTTACAGGAGTTGGCGTCTTTCTCTCTTCCTCCGACGATGACTCACCGGCGCTACGGCCGATACACCTTTCTTCCTTCCTTCCTCCACTTCCGTCCTTCGGCCGAGCACCGCCAGAAGGATAATCCGTTTGCCGCGCTAACGCATTTAAGATCGCCTGCTTTATAGACACTTCGCTTCTGTTGCGCCGTTCTCGCCTCGCTCGACGCCCATATACACGCGAGAAATAGAGTTCGCGGAGGTGGCGGCTCTCGACTCTCCGCCTGTTTCGTCATAATTCACGCTGCATTCATGCTGCGCCGAGAAAAACAGTCTCGCCGGTTCAACGAAATATCTCCGCGATCGATTCACTTGTTCCCCCCCTGTACGTACATTTGTTCCACCTGAAATTATACTCCCCATCGGCCCAATTAGTCCACTGGTTAATCCTTAACAAATTTACAGAATCTTCAAACGACTTTTGCGAAGTGACGACTTCGAAATAAAACGTGAACCGTTCAAGGCTGATCCATGAAAACTTTTAAAGCAATACTCTTTGTCCTGTAATTGTCGAGGTAAATATCGGCTCGCTTCGCCAATGATTCTCGCATTTTACGCGTTTGTCCGCTGTCTCCTTTCTGTCTGGACGTTTTTGCCTGCTCTTTTCCGAGGGCCGTGCGTACGTCGCGGTCCAGGCCGGCGCAACAAAGCGCCAGTGTCCGTCTGTTAATCTCGCCCGGGGCCCGGAATGCGAGGAGTCATGCCGCGGGAGAAAGAAGCCCTGTCCCTTCGCGAGGTGTATCCATATCGACGAGATCGCAGGACATCAGCGCCGAGAAAGCCGTGTGCCAGCAGGACGGGTGGTCTAACGTTTAAGACTAACGTTACGGCTAAAACAGTTCGGTATTCTCTTGCCGTTCCCCGAGTACAGGGGGAAAAGGAAGCATGAAAACTCGAGGAAAATGAGAAGTAAGGGTAACGGCTGGTGGGAGAGGAGTTTCGAGTATTCCTATTTCTCTTCCGATTGATCCAGGATGGACAAGAAGCTATGGCGAGACTGCGATTTGGCAAAAGACTTTTTTTTGTCCGCCAAGAGGACAGACCTGTTGTCTTTCGATTTCTCTTGCGATTAAGATCCTCGAGGACCTCGCCACCTTCTCCAATTGCCGCACGGTCAGGCGGTTTATGTAACCGTCGTTTCTTTGGCGAAACCGCGCGTATGAAAATAAGGTTTGATCGATAACACTCGAGCGATCTGCCGAGAGTGGGACTCGTGTGCAGCCTCACGGACGCGAATGATGATTCACTACTCCCTCTTCCGATACCTGTCCCTCTTCATCCTCTAACGAGGCCCTCGGAAAAAGGAAATCGAAGGAACTCGCACGAGGCAAATAACCGCCGTGAAAGCCGAGTAAAATTAAGCCTACTCCTTCGTCGTATTTCAAATGCTCAAACGGAAATGAATAATTAGCGAACTCTCAGCGACACTTGTATCAATTACTTTCACCTTTGTTAATAACACGTCTCCGCGGTAAATGTAAAATAGAGAGGTAAGTTCTGTCCTTGAAAACAAACGTGACGAATCAGGAATTACGTAATTGCGTTAACACTATTTATAGGTCCTTTTACGGCCATAGAAAACGGGCAAAAATTCGTAAATCCACCGTTTCCTTTCCCGTGGAAAGAAACCAAGAAAAACATTTTCTTTTGCCTACGTAATTTTAAATGGAAAAGAAAAGGATCGTCGACCCCAAGTTCGGCGATCAACAGGTCTCCCGGAAATGACCTTGACACTTCACCGAAATCAGAAGGACGTAAAATGGACGTTAATTTTGCGCAGCATTTTTCCCTGGCTAAAAGGAAGAAGGTAACGGCGTGGACCGAGTCGAGTTCAGCGTTCTCCGCGGAGGTAAGCGGATATTTGGGAAATGACCTTGAGATCCGGTGCGTCAACGAGATGTTCGTATCTGCCGGGTATCTCCTTTCCTTGTTGGCCTGTATGCGTTCTTCCTGCTGTTCGGATTTGCGACCGGTTGACCCGGGAGGTACGCCTTAAGCCATATACGGGCCGGCCGTATAGCGGCGCTAATAGGAAGCGTATCCTTGTCTGGTGATCCGCTTTCGGCCTCCGGCGGATAATTACGGATAAAAAGTCCTGCCTTCTAAGGGAGTCCTAAGGACTGCTCGGTCTCTTTCGCTCGGGTTCATGGCTCCCTTTGATGCCGGTCCACGTTCAATGAGACTTGACGCCAATTGCTAAATTAGTTACGCCGCGAAATCCGCCCCAAGGACGATCTCCCCCCCTTCTGCCCGTTTCCCCTCGCAGCGACAGGTCACTCGTACGCGTCTTCGTACGGCGCAGGCGCGCACCTTCTTCCTTTTTCCCCGGGAACACAGGACCTATTCTCCGCGATGATCAACGGGTATTAATCATCGCGTTAACGAAATTCATTATCCGCCGCGCAAATATAAATAAACCCTCGTACCGGCGTGCCATCCGTGACGCATCGCTATTAGCGAGACATTAAATATTCATAAACCGTGGCGCGATCAAGCGTGGCTGGTTCGTGCAATTTTACGAAAATCGCATAATCCCGGCTTTCAAGCGCGCACGAGTCTTGCAGTTTTTCCCTTCTTTCGGACAAAACGCGAGACGGACGGTTTTTGGGTAAAACCAGCTGGCGTTTAGAAAAGGCATCGTTCCTTGGATTTACATAACACCCGAGGTTTATGCCTCTTTTTATGAAGGACAGGAGAAACCAAGTAAAAATACAAAGTGCACATTATCTCGCCACGTGCATAGCTGGGCAAATTGAAACGAAATTTATTTGTCAAATTTATTCTCCGCAGTGATTCTTCTCCTCGATCCTACTTGAAGCTTCATTGTGTTCCCCTATTTCTGTTCTTTATTCTCTTTTCCGCTGGTACAAGTATTCTGAAACATACGAAATTCTCCGTTGGGACTTTATCATTTCGTTCGCGTTCCTCGGGGTTTTTTCCGTTCGTGAAAGAAGGCCCGCGTTATTGGCATGAGGGAAATACGGCGATTTCTATGCGCCGTATGTACGCGTAAATAAAGGGGATAATGCAAAGCGACGAAGATAAACGCAGAGGGCAAAGGTATGCCTCGGTGCGGGAACGGGCCGGACGTAACCATAATGCAATGCGCGCCGTGTCCTGCCAGAATCCACGAGACCTCAGGTGCTCGTATCCTTACAAGTAAATCCGGCTGCAGCGAGGAAAGGCCGATGCAATCGGCTCCATTCAACGTTGCACCCACGGATCTGGTAACACGGCTATTTATACACGCGACCTTTGATTTTTACGTTCGTCATGTTTCGTACGACCGATGCTTTGTTCGCGACCTTTTACACGCCTTAAGCGAAATATTCTCTAGGACAATTACCAGAATAGATGGCATTAACTGGGCATTCTACAAATAATTCCCGTCGGGACTTTAAAAAGTGTCGTGAAGAACAATGAGAATCAATTAGGCTTCTGTAGAAACAATCTGAGAAATCCTGCAAAGTATCTTCTGGAACATTATTAGTTTTGAAATTTTCCACGAAACATTGGTCTTGGGTAAATATTTCTACGTATCACGGTTAATGGGTCGCTAGGTTTTGCTTCAACGAATAAATTTATGTCTTTCAGCGAGTTTTCGGATTAATGTGCGAATGAGATTCGCGTAACGTATGTTCCTACGCGGCGATGTTTATTACCGCGATTTAAGTGCGCCATGTATCTAATTACGGAATTCTCACCTTCGAGATTGGCGAAGTAGGCCTCGATCGTACACGTTGAGAGAATGGAATTTACTTCCCGGCCGGCCAGTCGTCATGGAACGTCAGAGACGCGTTCATCAGGGGCTGAAAATAATCGAAGACGGTCGCACGAACTTTCGACCTGCCGCGTATGCCGGGGTAAATGTTTTACCCGTGGTAAAAAGAGAATGACGCACGACGAGCCAAAGAGTAGGCGCTTAGCGAAGGTTTTGTCGTCGATCCCCTTGCCTCATCGTCGTCGAGGATCAATTTCTTCTGGGTCGTACGATCAAAAAGAATCCTCGATTGACCAATAACTCCGCGGGGACACTTTCGCGCGATTCTCGCTAAAACCGTTTTCTCCCAGAAGCTTTCACGATGTCCTAAAATTCCAAACGTTTCGCAATCTCGTCGCAACGCGAATGGCTCGTTTACAAAGACGAATAATGCACTTTTTTCTCCTATCCTCGTAACAAGTAAACACTTGCGAATCGGCCGATTCGTGCACGGAGTTTCTCGATGCCACGTGCAATTATTACATCTCAAGTAAACACGATATATCCTTGAATTATGCAGGAATCTCAGGCGGAATATATTTGGTATAATAAATTTGTATAGCCGTTGTAAGAATGTACCTTTCATAAGCGCGCCTCACAAGAGATTCTTGCATAATTCAAGGATCTTCCACACTCGTCGGGCTTTTAAAATCCTTCAAAAATTCCGGCCATGCGAAGAAAATCGTGATGCATAGGGAAGGAAGGACTTGAGTTATTCCTCTTCCCCTGGGCAAAGGGCAAGCAAAGGGCAGTTAGGTTTCTCCGTGAAACTTTGCCGATTCGACGTACGGGGTTATTCAGATCCGCCGAACCAATGGGCGAAGCTCAACGGTTTCCGCGCAAATTAGACTGACAGACATCGTCGTCGCCGGGGAACAGAGTCTCCGGGCTTTATACGGCTTGGCACGAGGACTCCTCCCGAAATGGCCACGTCAAGGTTCCGCACTTCCGTATCTCCATCCCCCTTTTTTTACATCTCCCTTCCCTCCGGCGTCTCTTCCGTCTCCCTCGGCCGAGCGTTTCTTCCTCCAGCGATTTCTCCTTCGCCAGTTTTCTTCCTTTTTCTTCCTTCCATCTCTTGTCTTCCCTCGATCACTCTTTTTCTTCCTCTCCTAAATTGGCGCATTGTATTTAATTCCTTTCAATACCATCTTCTTCGTTTGCTTCATTCTCAACCGTCTCTGATTTTCCGGACCTTTCCCGCGGAGTTCGTACTCTCGGCTGTTTTCCTGAGGATCTCCGGTGGCTTGTATTATTCATATTCCGTCGTCCTCGTTGATTTCGCAGAAACGCAGATGCGCATATCGGGCCGTGCAGCTCGGCATTGTCATTACCCGGGGACCGTTTCACCGGCGGATCCTGACTCGACCCTCGACTGCCATATTTGAATTTAATGGCGCCGCTCGGTCCACCTCCCTCAAGAAATCTCCGATCCGCAGCGAAACAGTACGTACTTTTGGATAATCGCCGCGGTCAAAAGTGATTCATCGGCCCACTCTGCGATAATTCCGCGGCAACTCGTAAACAACTTGCAAGACCGAGAACAAACTTACACTAAATCATGCTCTTAAGAAAAAACGTTAATAGTCCAGCAGTTACATCTTCAAGTCTCCAAAACGTCAATAACTGTTAAAGAACATTATCAATATTCATTTTAGTGATAAACGAAAATTAATAGAACCTCGATTCTGATATCGTGGTAATTTTTGGTAATGTTTTCATACCCCCGACGCGATCACGGTGGATCTGAAACGTCTGGAAAATAATAATTCAATGAGAATCCCGTCTGCGCGTCGCGTATCTGCAAACAATGCAAGCGAAGCGTGATGAAAACGGAAGTACCCGGCTCGCTGCCGTATACGTAAGCCAGTTTGTATTTACATATCCGGAATATCGAGGATAATATCGGCCCGGCCAATCGATCCGTGCAATGCTGCACGTTAATGGGATATGCCTCGTTGCCAATATTACATCGATTTCCAATACTACCAGTCGCAGTCTCCCAGGACTTGGAAAAACTCTTCGGTAAAAGAAGTATTACAACGTATTCCGAGATTGGAGAATTTCATATTGCGCACTTAGAGAAATTAAAATGTTGCGACAACTTCAGCTCCAGGGGACACGTGATTAAGTTGCGAAATTTTGAAATATCGTTGTCTGACAATGCATAACACCGATATACCTACCCCTGATTAATTCGTCACACTTTCTTTTGGCAAATATCTTCCCGCCGGACTTATCCTTTATGCGGATTACTTCATTAGTCTGACTTCCAACGAGATCCATCGCCTCGGTTAGCGATCGAATCTCCGCGACACATTTTGTCCGGTAGAAGCTTGAGCAAAGGACTCGTCGGAATTCAGCGGGTAATTCTTCGTAGAGCAATTTCCTCCTGAGCTTCGCGTGTCAGCGGGTCTTTAGAAACGGCGCTAATTATTGCCGGCGATGAGTGTCGGCGATACGAATCCTTCGGCAACATTATCTTCGCGCGAAATCAATTCGATGCATCTCGCGGGACGCGTACGTACGTTTGTCGTGGCGAGTCTTGATCTCAGGGGGGGAGGGGGGGGGGGTAAAAGGAAGACTGCGAAGGGACAGAGGAGGGGGGGAGGAGGAGGAGGAAGAACGTCGAGCGTGTCGATTGATCCCCTCGCACCTCAGAGGCGTTTGCCATCGCGCCGTGTCCGTCGATACGCGAATAATTACGCCGGGGAGGCGAGGACATTAATCATTTCCCGACACCTGTGCGAATAAATTGCAACGGGGCCCCGATATGAATTTCACTGCGAGCTACGGGCAATGAGTTATTGGGCCCCGGCGAACATCGTCCCTACGGACGAGCGACCCGCTGATTTCTTATTAGCCCCGATGAGTCTAGATTACAAATTATTAACGCTGCGTAAGATGTGCACCGATAAATACACAGACGGGCGCGGCAAAAGGCCGACGAGAGCTACCTCTCAGCTGCTTCCCAGCTAAGGAAATAGTAAGCCGATACCGCGATTAAACGACTCTTATCGTCCCATCCGAGGCTCCCCTGTCGACAGATGTAACTAAATTTCTACGCTTTCGCGTCATTTCCTCTCGATAATCCGTCGAAAACTGTGATATACCCGAACAAACAGTACCGCACACGTAAACCGTTCATGTGTTTTCCGTTCTTTTTCTACACGAAGCAAAAACGTCTGTGCTTGCTTGATTGAAAAATATAAGAAACATTTTAGCTGATTGTTCGAGTTTTGGCATGTTCATATGGTAATTTTCCCTATAAAACGTATCTTTAACCGTGGAGAATCTTGGCAATTTCGCGGAATCCATTCGCGCCAGCGCCGGGCTCGAGTGCTAATGAGACGTTAATGCTCTCCCCGGCGTGTGTCTGTCTGTCTGAACGACGAGTGGCATAACTTCTTCAGGAGAGACTCAGACGCGCGCAACAAGCCACTGAAGGGCTTTTTCAGACGCGTGCAGCCCGCAAAGCAAAAGCACGGACCATCACGCGCCGACTGTACCTTATCTCTTCGTCAAACTAGACATTCCTTTCGAGATTTATACCTCATCGCGCAGAAAACAAACGTTAAACCTTACTCCGACGAAAATCCCCATAAATCCTCGCCGCGCGAATGATTGCACTTATTGCAGAGAAAATTCAAACGAAACGAAAACTTATAATAATATTATTTCCTTAATATCAAACTTCTCCGATTCTCACGATACTAAATCCTGTTCTACGGAATCTACAAGTCTGTGACAAGATTGTACTTTCTTAGCGTTCTTTCACCTCTGAGCGTCTCGCAATTTTCTGTCATTTCCTTCACTATGATCCGCTAATTGGGACGAGGATTACGTTCGGTAATTCCGCAGAAACGAGTGTCACGTCTCTGCGCGTCCTCGGCGGAGAGGGTTAAGGCCGGCGGTTGACGTGCGTGCGATAAGATCACGGCAAAGTCGAGCGTGTCGCGCGAGTATTTGCCATTTCTTCGCGTGGCCCTTCGCTTCGGACGAGGCAAGGACTGTCGCTGTTGGTTTCTCTCTTTCTCTCTCGCAGTGCGGACCTCATCCTTCAGGGGCCTGTCATCGGTGACCGTGACGGTCTCGACGAACGTTTACCTCTTTCCTATCTGCGACACGAGGCACGGTCGTTCGCACTCCCCTCAAATTCCTTTCGTCCCTCGTCCTTTTTCTTTTGCACCGATCGCCGTGTTTCGCGCTAAAGTCCACTCGTGTCTGTGACATCTTCGTTATTTTGCTCAAAACATGCTATACAAAGAAACAAGAAACGACGGACAGAGTATTTCGTTTCTTAGCACCGTTCTATGATAATCGTTTGATATTCTCAGTTTTAAAATTACATTTACCATTTCGTGGCTGCAATTTCCTTCGCGTGGTTTCCGTTTTTTTTATTTGCTCGGGGACGAGAGAGTGTTGTCTCCTTTTTTCACTTTCTCTGGCCGGGGTCCCTGTTGTGGGCCTCATCCTTCAGGGAGCTGTCATCGGTGACCGTGAGGGGCCCGATCGACGAACGTTTACCTTTTCTCTATGTGCGACACGGGGCCCGGCCTTTCGCGTTCAACTGGAATCACCAATGTCTACGGCCGGCGAACCACGCGGATTTCGCTCCATTCGATTCTATAAATAACTGCGCCCACCTCCCTTTTCTCTTTAAAGTGCGATCTTGCGCCACTGCAAATCCGAGGATGCCGGCGATTTCGAGAATGCCTCGATTCTGCGAAAACAGTCGACCTACTGTCCGAAAGACCGTGATCACTGCAACCTTAAAATTAGGCCCACTAAATTCACAGATATTTTCTTATTTCCTAAAAAGCTCAGACCGGAGGAAAGGTTCCTAAGTACTGTTCCTAGGAAATATTTCTCGAAGAAATTAGCTAACGTTGCCGAAATTCTCGCGAATTTTCTCGACGATTCTTCGGGAAAGTCTTAGGAAAGCCAGGACAATAATTTATTAACGCGAGTTGCGGACGTAAGAGGATATTCGATGCGAAGTTAATTGACCAACTTTCGAGCGGTCTGCCCTGACCTATTGCCCCTTTGTCCTTTTACGGATCGAGTCGACGGAGCCGCGCGAGATTCTCGTCATCTATTTGAGCTTGGGACCCAGGCCGGCTGCATCGTCGCTCTCGATTATTGCTTATTAGCCAGTCGACGGAGGTGCAACGCGTCGGAAGCGCTCCATGATTGAGCTTCATTGACATTTAATGGGATCTTCGTCCCCCGGACAAAAGCGTCCGGCGGATTTCCAATTACGGAGAAAATCGAACGCCCGGCAATGGTGTTTTTCGTTTTTCGCCGACGAAAAAGGAAAAAAACAACGGCCAGGAAAGCACGGATGGGCGAGCTAGGGGAGAGGGGGGGTACAACGAGACCGGATTGCCGTGGACCGTCGTTAATCTCGATTCGCGTTCACGTCTAACAGCTTTAATTACGACGGTCGATCGGTTTCTCAAACAAGCAGGCCTCGCGTACGCATCGCTCGTAATTTACTTTGTCCCCCACAATATCGCGGTGTTCAGTGTTTACCGATCCTTCGGGGAAACATTCTATAATGGATTTCCTCGTAAAACTCGAAAGAAGTTACGCATTTATCAAGCTTTTTGTGCACGCTGTTTGGTCATTTTAAGAGAGCGCATTAGAAACCTTAGGATGGTAAAAGGAAGCAGCTTAAACGCACAAAAAAGAGAAAGTATGAAATATGATTTAATTATAAGATAACTAAGGGACTAGAGCGTATTCGAAGGAAGATCAATTATTGTTCATTCGAAAACAGAACCAAAGTATTCCATCCACTAAACCGCAGAACTGCTAACATTTCGCCTAAATTTCAGTTCTTCCAAATCCGAAGAATGTAAAGGAATTGTGGAAAATTCGGGAAAACGAAGACGAGGAAACTCGTGGCATTGTCAAGCGTTTCTAAGCCGAGAAATATGGTGAATGTACTTATTTGCGGCATTATGGCGCTTCTGTGGGTTCGAAACGGGAGAAACCTCGGGACGCAAATCGCTGGGCTACGTAAACACAAGCTGAGCGACTGCTTTGCATATTCCGCGGGCATCGGCAATAGGTTGTAGCTTCGTGCATGCAGCCACGAACCGACGCACGGGGGTCTATTCAACCGTTGTATGCCACGACCGTCGTCTATCTTTTGAGGTAAGTATTACACTCCGCAGCGAGACACGGTCCGTTGAGATTTCCGGATACCAAACTACAAGCGCGCTCCATTATACTTTTACCCGGGCCCGTGTCAGCCCCGCGGTATATCCTTTTTTCTCCGCGCGAAATAGCCAATTCCGCGCCAAAGTCCCAGTCGTGATTGAAACGTCTAAAGCCTAAGTTTACGATCGAATCGGCCCAGAAAGGAACACTCGGTGATTCTCGGGACAGGAGGGTTCCGGGGCCTAAGTTCGTTGATTCGCATTAATTAAGGAAATTGTTTGGATCGGAAGGTTCTTTCACGTGCTTATCGGTCCTATCGGCTTTCTCTTTACATCGAAATTTCGACACACGTTTCGGACGTGTGAAGAGGGCACTTGCCGGTCGGCGGGAAAATGGTCAAAGGGAAGACAATTTCGTTGGGCCGAGGAGCGGAGATTCAATGGACTATCGTTAATCGATCCGGCCGCTCGACGTCGACTCTTCCCGGCGGATTTCAACGTGGAAAGTCGGTTAGTCGGCGGGGACTCGATGTAAGGCGAGGTACGACGTTCTCGAAGACCTACGACCGAGCCGATAGGCATTTTTAAGCCGCTCGAGGCGCGTGCTTCCCGGGACCCGCCACGTACGTCTATGATTTCGCGATTCCTCGCGTCGGAACGTCGCCGTGGAAAAGAAAGTAAGATGCCAGCTGCCGACGTGAAGCCCTACCAATACCTCCTGCTATATCGCGGATTACACCGCTGATCATTGATCGACGAGATCGGCGAACGAACGCTCGGACGTTGCACCGAAGGATCCAAAGAATCCAATGGGAACGACCTTAGAAACGAATTGTAACAATTAATGGAAACAGTTTTATCACTCGAAATGATGTCCACGTGAAACGCTATTAATGGAGGAGAAACCGTCACTTTGACTAATTTCACGAGAAATCTAGTCCTCCGTGCACTGAAAGAAATTTCCATCGACAAACCACGCGAGTTTTCCCATTCTCTTTGACCGTCTAAACCCTCGTTGAGAAAATATTGATAAAAACCGCAGAGAGTGTATCGAGAGTAATGGCAGAATAGCGGCTGTACGGGCAGTTGTATCCATTGTAAAATATTTGTTTAGACTGGCCGGAGGTGGGAGAACGTGAAGAGCCTGAACTGTGTCGAAATTCCACGTAGGATAGCGGTCGAGGAGAGTCGATGGCGAGGAAGAAAAATACTGGGCAACGGCGATGAACGGGGCATTTCTCACGGTGAAGTACTCGAGGAACTGGGCCCTCCGGCCTCGACGTATGCCTTTGCTTTTAAGTGCGTGTACGGCCTACGCTCGGCCACTCGAGAAAGACGTAAAGAGCCCCGGGCACCTGCGCACCGCCCACGGGGGTTGGTACCGCGGGCAAATCGCGCCCGAAAAATACGAACCTGCACCGTTCACAACGATATACCGTCCGACCGAATGCCCACGGTCCTTACTTATCGCCCCTCCCCCGTCCCCTTGCATGCCCAAGTTTTACCTATTTTTCAAAGAATTTCTCGTGAAAAGAATCACAGAAATGTACAATTTATGCATCTATCAAAGGTCAATTCTCTTTGGACGTAGTACTCTCTTAGTACGTGAAACTTTCGAGTGACTTTTAATTAGCGTGTGGTTTTGCCGAAAACTGACGGACGATCTGGAAGCTGGCCCGTAATCAGTTTGGACCAACGGCCGGCGGTCTAATGATACATCTCTTCATCGGTAGACTCGTTAGCTATTGAATTTCTACTCGGAGGAAGGCAGCAGAAACCCGTAGGATTCGCCGAGCGGGTAACGAGTGAAATCTCTATTTACATGTAAACATATGCATCCTGCGTTTATCTGGTTTCCTTTGTGCGCGCGGATTTACTTACGAGGTTTTCCTCAGGATGTTCGAGAGGATCGTCCTGTCCTTTTCCCTTCCGTCTGCTCTTCCTCCAAGTTCCATTTCTTCCACGAGGCTGAGCCACGCATTGTTATCGCGTGTCGTCGGCTCGGCAGATTACGACGTGAATTCGGATAACACGCGGCCATTCAGCGTGGGAGTACTTTCACCTGGCTGTATAAAACCACGTACTTTATTACGGCTTAACTGGAAACACATACGCGACTAATAGTGAAAGCTACCGTGGACCTTATCAAGGTCTACGGAGGAAACTCGACGATGATAAACCGCGCGTATCGCCGGCCAAATTGAGAATCGGTTATTAGAAACGTGGGCGGAAGTGTTCCTCTTTCAGCGTTTCCTGCAGCAGAGAAAACGATCGGAAAGACTTCGGATTTGGGTAAACTCGTAGATCGGTTTTGATAAAACTCGGCCATAGGTATATTTTTTCATAGAAATTCTCTGGGTTTCTTCTCTGGGTCACCAGTGAGAGAATTTGAATACACTTATTCCGAGGCGAAATTTTTCTCTTTTCGCTTTGAGATTCCGAACAGTCTCCGTGAGGCTATTGAAACAGTGAAAGCCAGGTCCGTTCTTATCAAGGTTTCCGCGGGGAATAACAAATGACGTATCTCGAGGGGCGAATCGAGAATGGCGGATATGGCGGCATATCGCATTATTTAAGAAGCCGCTCGTAGTTTCACCACTTAATCCGTTTGACGTGGGCAAACGAGCGCGAATTTTCCGCGGGGTTTCTAAGTAGAAGGCAGTGCCGACGATTTATCGGAGAAGGTTCGCCGCGGAAGACGCACCTTCGTTCGACTCTCGCCGTGCTTTACAATACGTCAGCCGACAATAAGCGTCTTTCCGGCAGAATTGCCGGCTACCATATAGCCACCTTACTCGTCCTAAATCCCGCAAGAAAACACGTCAGTTTAGTGAATCTTCATTGTGATAATCACATCTTCGAACCCTCACTTCCCTGTCCCGATGATGAATTTTTTCGCCAACAAGGAGACATTTGAGAAACGAGTACCATGAGTCAGTGAAATGAAGTTGATACTTCTAAGAAACTTCAGACCACCTGTGTACAATTTTCTTGTTCGCCAAGTATGGCAATAATTCCGAGCTCCAATGAGCTTTCGATCTCCCTTGAATATGGATCGAGAATAGCCGAACAAAGTGTCTTGATTTTTTCAACGAGATCCTTCGGTTGTACCTACCTTTTCCCACTTTTTCTCTGGATTAACGATGAACACCTTTACCTGCGCGTCTGCTGGCGGGACTCATTTGCGGGCTTTCGAAGATGGATGGACGAGAAGGACCGCCGGCGGGTAAACACTTGAAAATATTTCGCCCGGCGAGGCCGTAAAGTACATTTCCGGCGCGAGTCGAGCCGATGCGGCCGAATAAACGAGCCGATCCGCCGGTAATTGATAGTTACGCGCTCGTTTTCTCTGTATAGAGTTATTTCGAATTAATAACGAGCGGTGTGCGTCAGAGCCGCCAGTCGGCTGTACCGTTGTTGTTGTTGCTGCTGCTCAGGAGAGTCGTCTCGCCATATGCGGCAAGGACGTCGGCCCGTATGGTATTGGGCCTCATAATGGGCCCACACACATACACACACACACACACACTCCTACCTCAGCGACACGGTTGACTCGTAAAAATGGCACGGCGAAGATCGTCCCGCGTAATACCGTCTCTTCGTTTAGCATGGCCGCTTCTCTACAATTTTCCCGGGGAATACAATGGCTGGTAAACGTTATTGGGACTCGGATTAGAGCGGCGATTGGCCCTGTCCCACGGCTCCCGGTTTAAACTACCGGCCCAGGCTCACGTCGATAACGGGCCCGGCCATTTGCATAATTATCTCGCGTCAAAAGTTCAGCAGGACTACACGAAAACGAACGAGGTGTATTTATATCGCAGGGAAGGAACTGTCGTAGCGGATCTTGCTACCGATTGCACGAATTCCATCTCAAAGGGGTCATTGCCGTTTAATGCTAAAAATATTCTTTACAATTACTCGAAACCTAGGGTATGTTGCGTTTCTTCTGTTAAGGCTTTTTTTATTTTTATGAACATTTTCCTCGTTTTACAGCTTCTCTCATCGTAGATAAAATTGTAACGTAACATAGGCAACGCTGCATATAATAATCGCAATAATCACTATCGACCTGGTAATAATGATCATAATAATAATAGCAATAGTAGTCGTAATAATAATCATCGTAATGATAATCGTAATAATAATGGGTAGGTAGTAATAGTAATAATTGCATTGTAACAATAATATTAATAATCGGTAATAGTCGGTATAGGTAATTGTTTATTAGCGCGTAGAAATGACGCGTGGGGTTACAAAGCTTAGGCTTAAATGCGATATCCGCGCGTTCAAGACAGTCGCGCGTGGATACCGGAAATGTCATTCTCACCTTCCGCACGGATATCCTTCGCTAAAGGCTATGGGTCGTTAGAGTACTTCTGCTCGAACGAAAGAGAAAAGGTAAAGAAAGAACGAAAATTATGCCGGTCTGGAGGAAACTCTCGGATACACCGCTGGACGGTCCTGGCAGGGAAACGTCATTGTCAGTAATATTCGCCGACGGATTTGCGAGGTGCACTCAAAAAGAATTTTACGCCGTAGCAGATTTCCTTTCGCCGTCAATGGGTTTCGTTGGCCGTTTTGCCTTGTCCGTTTTATCGAGATAAAATTCGTCCGCGAACGAACGCAATCCTGCCGCAAAAGGGAATTGACTTCTGACCTTTCTTTGGCGCGGACGGATAAAGCGGAATTTACGGAATCACGGCGAAGAAAAGCGACACGTGTATCGTCGTAAGGGGAAACATTCCCCGTAATTTTCGTATAGGGTAAAACGGCGACCGTGCGCGTATCGCCAAAGGATTTCATAGCCGCGAAATAAAAGCCAACTACGTATCGTAGAAAATCCGGGCAGGGATTTGTCCGTCGGGGCTTACCGTCGGGGGTTATTGAAAAAATATTCTTCTCGAGTAAACGTCCTCGTCGTCGTTCCGTCCACGTTCTCTTTTCGTCTCCCGAACACGACGATAAAAACCGCCCGTTTTTCTCCCCTATTTTGTTCTCCCGCTAAAATAAACTCTTCTCACTCTGCTCTCTCAAAGGTTCTCCGGTTTATCCTGGCGCAACCCTCGACTACCGTAAATGTTAAGACACTTGGTACAAAATTACCTACGCTCGCGTTTGGTATAAAAAACAGTTAAACATTGGAATGGCATCTGTCCGACGAAAAAACTACTATCTCTATCTACATAATGCAGTCTGTTGGGGTAATTTGATTTTTCTCCCGGGCACGAACACCCCCCCTTCTTTTTTTCCACAGCTCCTCTCCCCTCGTCTTTCTTCCATTTCCGCCCGTCACTTTGGACCCGTGGCACTCGGGAAACTTGCCTAATCCCTCTCCACCTGGTCACCTTCTCCCCTCTCCCTCGATCCACCTCTCTTTCCACCTCGTGTAACGAGTAAATAAATCGTCTTCAATAAATACAACCGATAGACTATATAAATAAATAATTCTTTCATGAAGAATACCGATCGACGACGAATATAGAAATGACGGATGCCGCGATTCTGCGAGTTTTCCAACTTCCGCCGCAGGACGACAGTGGTTTCCGCTCGCCTCTTTCTGTCACGTAAAATCGCGTCGAATGTGTCATAGGATTGTTCGAAAAAATGAATAAGCTCAATAAAGCGCGACAGCTTTGCCTTTCCACATTTTCGCGGAAGATAACATCGACCGGAAACACTTGGGCCCATTAACAATTGATTCCAAAACAGTATTGGTACCTGCAAACTGTTTAAAAAACCGTGACCAATAATTGACGTGCAAAGTATTTTCTTCCTCATTTCAATTCTGCATTTTATTACTGCTGCAATATTATTTCCAGTCAATGCATATCACCGAGTGCTTGAGACGCGAGTAACCGTTAAATTCGTTTTACGGAAGACTCATTGGGTTTCCTACGAGCGGTACAAGTGATTCTCTTGTCGCTGGGCAATTAATAAACGAATGCATCTTACGACCACGCAAAAGTCGAGACGTAAAATGCACGCACTAGGCGTGAGTGGTTTTAATGGGCATTGCGTAAAGCCGTGGGACATGCAGGAAGGAATGATAATGGAAAGGCAAAATTGTCGCTCGCGTGCACGTCGTCTTCCCTATCGGAAGGCAAATTCGTTTAGGAAGTCATCGCACGTTTTCATGCTAATTAACGCACCGCGATGATCGAATGCCCCTTCTGTATTCCATTATGAACGACACTGAGGAAACAAAAAGAAGTCCGTCGATCGACGACGAGATGCACCTTTCTTATTTTTCATATCACAAACCGTAAAACGTCATCTCGTTCAGCACCATCCAAGCACCACCCCGATACGATAATCCTAAGCGATCTATTATTGCGCGACCGTTTCACCCCCGTACCGTTCACCCTCGTCTATATAATATTATTTAAACAATTCAAATAGCTCCTCCCAATCATCGAAAATCCTGTGCAATTTGTCCTGGAAAATATATAAGATTGCACAGGAAACAGGTATCCTCCTAATTTTAGCTCCTAGGTTTTCCTGTTTGGGGTCTTACGTGGTATTTGGCGTATTTGACGAGGGGTTTCGTTGGGATGGGGATTAGCACGAGGGAGATCGGTACGAAACGAGAGAAACGGTGAGGGCCACTCGCGTGAGAATTGGGCCTTAGGCCGTGAAATGGATTCTTCCGCAGCGCCATCTCCGAGGAGTACGAATCGTCCACTGTTAGAGACTGTTCGGTTATGACAACGCGGAGGATTAGGCGTGGGCCTTACCGGGAGACCCTAAGGCCCGAAAAGCTCGTCGACTCGGATTTCTCGGCGTGTCTCAAACGTTGTCAGAGGCGACGGACATGGGCCTTTTGTAGACGGGGGCAGGTATCCTCGAGGAGAAGCCGGCCCTCTCGCTCGCCGGTTTTGGGTCCTTCCTGGGACTGGCGAGGATCTGATTGTCCTGGGGCAAGGCGACGGTCCCGTTCCCGTCGATCCAGGCCCTCGTGAACTCAAGATTCGCGTCCTCGTCCCCGTGGGGCCCACCCTGGTAATCCCTCAGCAGGTCCCGCAGTTTCTGCACGACTTCCCGGTCGTCCTGGAGATGTCCGACCTTCTGGAGAATCTGTTCCAACAGGGGATTCGCCACCTTCGTCGGCGAAGACTGCAGCGACGTTCCCGCGGAATTCTTGATCCTCCGTCCATTCCTATCGTACTGGACCCCGGCGCTGTGGGCCCCGGGCCTTGGCATGCTCTGCCGCGCGGGGTTCTTCCTGGAGAAGCTCGGGGTTGTCGTGCAGGTGACCGAGGACCCGTGGGGACTGACGAAGGTGTCCGACTGCAAACCAGGACGTTGTCTCGCTTGCCTACCGTTCCAAGTGTTGCTCCCCGCGCTAGTCGGAATCTGACAGGACTTGGGCAATGGCGAGGCTTTACCCAAACTTCCGGTTGGCGGTTTCCTCAGGCTGTTCCTCACGGTGCCGCGTTTCAATGGACTTCCTTCCGGGCTGGAATTGCTTTCCCGAGGGGTTCGACTCCCCGACGATGCTCGGGACACGTTGCTGTTCTCCCGGGCGATAGAATTCGCCCGTGGGGTACGGTCCCCCGATGATGACGTTACACTGCGCGATGGAGAGGCTCGCAAAGGACTCGCCGGTCCTATCCGGGTCTTACGAAGTCCAGTCTCGATGCTCTCAGTCTCCACGCAGGATCTTTCCTCCTGCTCAGGTTTCGTAGGTTGCTCTGCAACAAACGGAAATCGAACATACCCACATTATTATACTTCTTTCGCACCAAAAAAACCCTGTCGAGTTACTTCATTTAATATTGCTCTGTAATGCATTCATTTCCAAGCCAAAAATTCGTACCTCGACCATTGCTGTGTCACGTCGACAAACAAATTTTGTCGAATCAATATTCCTCGTTATACAGAAACGATTACTCATTGTACGAATTTATTTGTCATAATTAACGGTTATGGACTTATCGGCTGACGATTTTATTGATCGACCAATTACCGATTGATCGTACAACCGCTACCAGGAGGGGAAAGGGGGATATCGTAAGGTTCAACCGCGGCGGACCATTGGCCGGTTTTTTGTCGTTCCTTCTTGCGTCTACGACGTTGCAAAATCCCGCAATTTTTTCCCACCGACGACGGACGTTTCGCATCCGCGTGATCCGCGGTAAAAAAGCGCTTACGCAATACGTTGAGCTGCAAGCGTTACGTCCATTCGTTGGGCTCTCGATGACGCGAAGATCAGTACAACGCGATCTCGTCCGGGTGTGTGGGGGGACAAGAGGGAGACAGAACGATTCGGGCTGTCCGCGACGTTCTGAGCGTCCGAGGGAATCGGTATTTGCGCTCACCCACGTGGCGGGCATAAACCGGGAGGTAACGGCTCGCGGATTTGCCAGCGAAGCAAGGGGGGAGGGGAGGGAAAGAAAGGAAATCGCCGACGAAGAAATGGAAGGGAAAGGATCGACCGTTGCCAAATTGCCCCGTGTCCGTCTCGCTCGCTCCCGTGGGAGACATGCGCCGCTCGTTCTGCATATCGCGTGGGCAACCCCTTTTTTTTCTATTCAGGGCCCGAGCGAACGGCCCCAGAGGATACGTACAGTCGGGCCCGGTTCGCCTCGGACTTTTATTGCGGCCCAATCGACTGAATGTCCCGCTCGTTCGCGCCCGCCGAGCACCTGCGGAACGTTACTGCCGTTCCTCCCGTCGCCGCGGACCTGTCGACGATTCCGGAGGTGGAATAACGACTAACTCCCCTCCCCCTCCCCCACCTCTATTCCCTCCTTCCTGCCGAGGACGATCGTTCCAGCGAAACGATTATCATCCCGCGGACGTGTCCCGGCTTTTCACGAGAAACGATATTTCCTGACGTTACGTTCAGCGGCGCGTCAGTAGCAATCAAATTTTTCCTCCATCCTGCCGTGGAAAATATTTGCATGACGATGATTCTACATTCCTCGAGCTGGTCCGCCTCACTGAACAGATAAATTGCGATGCGCACTCGCACGGATGAATAGATAAAACACTACTTAACCGCTGTGTATGTATCTTACGTATCTGCATGAAAATAGAGCAGGAAACTCTTGTAAATTCTTTAAATAATTAAACTCGGAAATAATGGCCTTACAATTTCCTGCGAATAAAGCAGACTCCTTCCCTGAGGAAGACACTTCTCCTGGGCTTAGGAGAAAGGTATCTGCCTATTCTCCTCGGTCGAAAGACGGGAAATTCGCGATTCTCCGTGTACACGGACTTAAAGAGGATACTTTCCGAATGGGAGTCCTGTCTGCTAACGAAGCGCGAGCTATCGACCGAATAACGATCCTACGGTAACGACTAGAGCGTGCCACGAAGATTCCGCCTCGAACAAGGGCAAGGAGACGGCTACATGAAATGGAAAAAAATGGCCCTCAATGGTTAAAGCACGTTCTCCGAGTTAGCCTTAGGTAGACACGGCCGTATGTATGTGCACACAGTGAGAATCCTTCGCGTGTTTTCTCAAGGCGAGCACCGGCATCTCTTCATCCTTCTTTTCCTTACCCTTCCTTCCGTTCCCCTCTAGTCTACCTTCTTCACGTCTCTTTCCCTCTTCCTGATACCACTCTGTTCCCCGTTGTTTCTACCGTATGTTTCTAATGTCCCAAATGTCCCTAAATCAAGCTATTTCTCTCGTTCTACTTTTTTCTATCTATTTCCTATTCTTTTCTTCACCGAATTTCCTGAATGATTCCAGTCCTTCCTGATCAGACGAATTATTTCGCCTCTTTGCTGCCTGTAATTTTCTTTCTACCTGTCTATTGTTACTTTCCTCGCTCGCCCTGGCTCTCCTTTCCATTGCTCACCCTTTTAGTCCGTGCTCATGGCGATCATTCTGTTTTCCCCGTCCCCCGGGCGTCCGCTCGCGTTATCGAGGAGCCGAGGGACCCGGCCGTTGCTCGTTCGCTCGCGGATTGTTCCGAGGACAGGTTGTCGGAGATCGCCCACGCTCCGAGCGATTCCTCATATAATCGGTCGCCCCGGCTAAATGTCAGGCCGGCCTCCTCGCCGCTCGACTCGGATTTTATAACGCAGCGAGTACGCGCGGGCTCGTGTGTACTTTGAATATTAATGATCTACAGGGTGGTCCAAATGTCGGCAACTCTTGCCCTCCGGCCGCGAGGATGGGAAACGAGCGTCTTCACCGACAACGACGCGCAATATACATCGCTAACCACAGGGCCAAATACGGGAAAAATAATTCTTAACGAAACGGTCCTCGGGAATTCGACGGTCCTTCGTACCAGGACGAGGAGGAAACGTAAAATTTTGAAATTTGCTCGTGGCGACATTTTGCTGGAGAGGAAAAAAAAAGAAAGCCTAGTACCGTGTGCCTTTCTACGTGTACCTAAAACTGTACACCTACGTGCACCACCTACTGGTTCGAAGGAATTCGACTTATTTTAATGGACCGACGGTGCGAGGATAATTGTGCAACTGGTCGGTTTGATCGATCGGCCCGGCGAGATCGTTTCGATTAAGACGGTCGTACGTTTATTTGGCACGTGGCGCGTCTCGATCGTTTGGCGCGATGATTTCCAGGTCCGCGAAGCCAATGACTGGCCGATACAACGAAAAGTCCTCTGCGCCGAGAGCCGGGGAAGAATTCTCTCGGACGTTCTCCTCTCAGCGGGACGAAACGTCGTCGATCTCTCGACCTCGAAACGATTTCACTCGCGCTCGCATGCCGACCTCGCGGTGTAGGTGTACGCGTACGCATTCGGCCGGGAATGAACGTTCCACTCGAGGAATTCACAGAACGCCACACGAGAAGCCGCCGGGGCTACCGATTTATCCGGTCGATGCTCCACTGCCACGTAATTGATCCTTTGCCAAACAATTACACGACGAGCGTTGCGTAAAATCCAGCTCGAAAATGTCAATCCTTACGGGAAAGCTTTCTCATACAGCGTTTCAGAGAAATAAATTGCTAATTGCACGATGGACAAGATTGTTTGAATAAATGTCGAAACCTAATTTGTAAGATGGTAATTCAATTAAAGTGCTATTACAACACGGCGATGGGCCATTTCATTACATCATTTTTACGACGAATTAGAATATTAATTTCAACCATTTTTGGCCTTACTGACCTTCGTGTACCCGAGACTGTAAAAACTTCGACCAAATGACTGCGTCCATTACAAAACATCAATGATTAGATTACAAAATTGAAGTGATTGGATGTTACAAAATTTCAAAGAGTAGTGCGAACATTTACGATCGTTGGTATCCAAATAAGCAATACGTCAACGATTAACTCGATTACCAAATGTTGACGAGCAATTATCACAAATTCTATCCCTCGTACCATACAGACCTGAAAAGCCCTATCAATTACACAAGAATTTTCTTCCAAGTCGACTACAAAATTCCGAAACTTTTTCCTCCTTCCCGAATCTTTGACCGTGCGATATTTCCCTGAGTTACAACGATCGATCGATCGGATAAAAAATCTTTGCTTGTAGGGGGGGTTTGAATTTTGGGAAGAGTACTTACTCTGACATTCGGCAACCGTGGGCGAAGCTTGCGTGCTGTTGTTTCCGTTGGCAGTGGGTGGTTGAACTGCCCCCAAGCTGCGGTACCCCTCGTCGGAGACCTCGCTGCAATTGTCCGAGTGTTCGGCGTCGGCATTGCCGGTGCTCTGGCCCGGGGATTTCGCGTAATTACCCGTGACGACGTTCCCCTGGCCGTTGGTCCCGTCGACGTCCTCGTCCTTGCCGAAGCACTCGAGGACCGGCTCCTCCTTTATCGCCGGGGGACTCGGCGTCGGGCTGCGACTGCTGCTCGACTCCTCGCGGCATTTGTAATTGTAGATCGTCGGCTCGTACCTCGGCGTGTCCTCCTTCTCCTGGGCCCGACGTGCCACGCCACCGTCGACCACGTACCTCTTCGCGAATTCCTCAGGAACGGCACGCGATTTGCCCTCCTGTCGACAATCAACGTCCATCGCTCATTTACCAATCTTCCTTTCTCAGCGAACAACACTACCCAAACAACCATTCCATTTCCCGGAGTGAACGAAACCTCATTCGTCCATTAGGGAATTGCCAGGAAATTATCCTACGAGGACCTCTTTACGCTTATCTTTCTGCCCATTGGCGCGATAATTCCCTATGGGCTACATTTGCTCTTGTTTTGAGCTACTTAAAATCAGGACTACGGCGATTACGTTCGACTTACCCGTTGATGCGTGGGCGATCGTGCGTCCTCGAAATTTTGTGTTCTCCTCGGGCTGGTACCTTCGAGGTTCACGTGTCGGGGCGTTGGGCTGCGTGATCTCAGGGCACCACCTTTGGAGGTGGGGGTGGGCGATCGTGACCTTTGCTTGGCTATATTGCCCGGCTGATGGCCAGGGCTGGCCAGCAGCTTCCTCTGGGGCGTGGGGCTACGCGAACGGTGATTGATCTTCCTCGACTCGTCGGCAGACTGCTTCCCGGCGAAACTCTGAGGCGTGGGCGAGCGCGAACGGTTACCGGAAATGCTACGCGGCGCGTGCAGCTGCGATTGCTGAACGTGCAGATTACCCGCGCAGGAACCGACGCTCGACGCCGAGCTGCGTCGCGTACGAGGCGGTGAATTGTGCGACGAACGATCGCCGATCCTGCGGGAGAAAATACAACGAAATAATGCCGGTTTGACCTACAAAAAAGGAGCAGACTTTCGACGACACAGAATGCATCGATTTTTTAGCGAGAAACTTACAAAGAAAACGATATACACGATTCAAAGGAAAAGGTTTCAGTAACTTTTAGGTTTGCTTTTGTTAGTTTCCTATGAACATGTTCCTGTATATTCCTGTTCGTTTCTCGATAATTGAATCTCTTGGCCTGCTTTCGGTTCATTTTTTTGCTAGTGGAAAACACTGGCAATTTCACGAATCGCTAATAAGGACGTCGTGATTTTTCTGGCTGGATACTAATTACCGTTAATAGCATGTTTTCACGAGATTAGATACGTGTGTTCGTGGATGAAAGTTTTCCGTATGGGAGAGTGGGTTAGAGTATGCTTACCGCTCGTAATGGACCTGCGCGGTGCCAAGGTCGAAGGACCCGCCAGCCTTCTGGATCAGCTTCGCCGAGATCATTGAACGATGCGCTGAAGCAGAACCGTAGAAATCGCCGTGTTATGGAAAAATCATCGCCAAGAGAAAACAGTGAAAAAAGGTCGCAGAGGAAGAGGTGGAAAGAGAGGGGAAGATAATTAAAATGCAGAGGGGGAGAAACTGAGAAAAATCTGAACCGAAGAAACAAAGGGACGATGACAATTAGGAAAGCAAAAATAGAGAGTAATCGCGAATGCGAAACAGGAGTGAGAGACGCCAAATAACGGATGGAAAAAGAATAAAAAAATGAAGAAAAAGATTGGAAGAATAGGAGAAGGAAAAAAATTGGAAAAAGAAGCGATAATATGGAAAAAATCGGCCCATGTAAAACGAGTCAAAGTTCAGTTTGTTTGAACACGCTGGAAATTCGTGATGCTCAGCGAAGTGTAACTAATCCGAAACCGTGTCAATCGGGGCGGGGTAGAAAGGTTTTACTCACAGGTTCTGCATCTGCAGGGGTCGTGTTTGTCGAGGTAATGGCTGAGTGTGTCCCATCCGCCACCCACGCGGACCATCACGTGGCTGCGCAAAATGCGAACGAAAATGAGGACTTTCGTGTCGCCGATGCGGTATTTGCCCTCCGACACGCGGATCATCGGGAATTGCGTCGGGCAGGTGCATCGTTCCACCAAGTCGCGAACCTGCAATGGTAAACGAAAAAAAGGATGTTTTAGAAGTCGGAAAAAATTCTACCTCGATCGAACGTGGTTTGTTCAAGCGGTCAAACATTTTGGCAGACTCAGAAATGATGCTTACTCGACTTGAGTCGTGAATGAATAAATGAAACTTTTGTTCAATCAATAGACAGAGATACAAGTTTGTAAAAGTAGTGATATACGTGTTACTAGGGCAAGAATGATTGTGTACAGACGAGTGTTGTATTAGATTTTGCGTCCTTGACAGAGAGACTCGTAAGAGAAAGTGCGTTGATCTTTTTGACCATTCTTTCGAATACAGATTTGACGTTAATACTTGTTAGTCCAGACGAGTCGTAAAGTCAAGGTGGAAGGTATAATCCGAACGACGGAGAACTCGTTATTCGCCGTATATCTATATGAAATCTTTGCCCGGTCTTTCGAAGCACGTAGGACGCGAATTAAAATTCTCCGCGAGTTGACGAAATAATCCGTTGATCGAGGTCCTACGTGCTGTCGTCTGATCGTCAGTCAGAATTAGAAGGCGCGTTTAAAGCGCCGTCCTTACCGGAATATATCATTTCAACCGTGATATTACATTCCTGAAGAAATGTCAGATTAAGACAATCGCCCAAACAATCTCCTACAGGTTGAAAACAAGCTATACTCAAAGCTACAGGAATACCGACTGTCGAGAGTATAGGAATAAATTAGTAAATCACGTTACTCAATTCCAAAATTTTACTGACAATAGCACGATAATAATAAATCGTATACATCACGTTTCAATAAAAAAAAAATGTTTCATCAAAGTACTTTGGTAGCATTATCGCCCTCATTTCTCTGAAATCAATTTAAACACCCTACGCAACTTCCTCAGAGTTCTGAATAAAAAAAGGTAGGACTGTAATCACTTGTCCAATTTGCCGGTAAAACAAATTTCAGGTCCTCACTTCCGCGGTGGTTTGGTTTCGGGTTTTCCTGTGGAATGCGTTTCGACGTCATAAGCGTGGGGACGTTGAGGAGTATGAGAGAAACTTAGGGGCGATAGAGCGCGATTTCCAGGGCGGAAAAGCCCTCATTTTCCCCGCTTAATGAGTGCCCCGCGCGAGATGAAAAGCCGGCGCGAAAGGTGAGAGAGGGTTTCTCGGGACCTGCGCGTATAAATAAACCGACCTCAACGCGCGCAGGTGGTTTTGCTTTTATTCGAGACGTGAGTCAGCGGGAATCGCTGTGAGCGATTGAGGGAGACGGAGTCCCACGGCGAACAGTTTTACACTTTTACCTGGCGCTGCCTTGTTAACGAAACGAGCGCCCATTCGAGAACCTCATCTCCCACACCCCCCTCTCCTCCCCCTGTCGCTCATAACACGCACTTTTGTGCACACGCCCACACGAAATTACGTTTGTACCTCTCTACGTGTACCGTACGTGTCGATCTGGGCTCGTATTATGATTCAATTCCTCGATTCAGTAGGCCAATGTGTAACTACTCTACGCCTGTGTATACAGCCTGATCGGTAAATACAAGTAAACATAGCTCTATGCATATTTGCAAATGATAGAAAATTTCAAGCGTGTTAACAGTTTGACCGTTCTGTGCTTGGCTTTCTCTCCGGATGAGAAGTACGAAAGAATTTCCCACAATACACTTGGCAGTTGTGTGTAATAAAAAGCGTGTGAAAAACAACAGAAATTTTCTGCCAAGAATTCGTGGTTCTCGTTGGCGTCCTTAAAAATACATCGTCGATCTTCTCGCGAAGGAAATAAGGAGAACGGTTCCTTTGGAATATAAATATTCGTGGGATGCGTGAAAAGAAGACGAATAAAAGTATTCCGATCGAATACAGCCCGTTTTCCGAGGAACGTTACCCTCGAAGGCCTCGAAATAGATCAGCCAGGCAGTTTATATTTCACAGACCTTCGTTCTGGATTCCTCAAAGTTTTCGGAAGACAAAACGATCTTCCTGCCATTCAAGTAGAAACAAAAAATGTTCTAACTGAAGCAATATAATGAATCAAAGAAATTCGTAACATGAAATTCTGTCTAAAAAATCTATCCTCCGAACAAGACCTTAATACCTGAAATTCAATTTTACCCCCGATTTTTTTCTGATCTCACTAATCTCGAAGTTGCAACGCCTCGGTGATCTAGCAAATTTTTTCTTCTACCCGCAGGTATAGAAGCCGACGTCGTGTTTCGAGCTAGAAGCTGAAAACTAATTCCTAGCGCTCCTCCGGACTGACGGCTAGGGCAGGGGGGGGGGGGGAGGGGGAAGATTTATCGGCGGTGCAATAAAAGGCGAGCGGTAAGAACGATTGTAAACACGTTGCTTTGCAACGGCTCGGCCTGAAAAGCGTCGGTCGGAAAGTCGGTACGACGGGGAGGGTTTTATAGTCCCTGGCGATCGCTCGATCGATCGATCGATCGATAACCGCACGATGGATCGATCGCCCGGCCACCGGGCAATTGTCACATTGAAAACGACCGTGCGCGCCGTCTTACATTATCGATCGTTTGTCTTTATCGGGCCCGGGAATCGGGGCCCTTCTGCCATTCGCTCCGCGGATTCTGCCTGCCTGCCAGAACACCCACCCGGACCCACCGCGAGGATTATTAATCCCTACTCCCCTCCCCGAGCAATTCCTCGCGTTGCGCCCAAACTTATACCGCGCAAGGAATCTTCCCCAAGGATACACTGTTACTTCGATTTTACGAAAATTTCAAGAAAAGGAGAATGATGAAAGAAAGTGATTATACTTCTTACGAGAATTTCACCGTGAAAGGCATTACTTTGTAACGAGGAAATTGGTGGATTGTAGCAACACCTTTTACTTAAAACTAACGGGACAGTTCTACGAATCGAATGAACCGCTACGTAAATAGACATCCCGCTGATTGTCATTCCCCGAGCGAACTTGGAGAATCGACGTTACGTCCCCGCCATAAAACGACAGGAGAAAATTCGTCTGCGCGTCGGTTTACGTCACGACGACGGTCCCCGCCTGAAATATTTAATGAGCGCACGGCTCGACGACGAAGGGCTCAAACGAGCAACGTAATAGCCATTCCTCGACGGACGAATAATTATGAGTTCGCGGAATTGACGAAGGCGAGAACGATGTTCGCGATTTTACGGCGTATAATTCGATAGACCTCGATTCTACGGGGAGGCAGATGCGAATGGCGCGATGTGTCGGTCATTGGAAGCTCGGGTCGATCGATTCTTATCTCCCGGGTAGGCCAAATGTCGGCTCTAATCGCGTTAGAAAATAATCTAACTTTGTTATCGCGCCCGACGTACGACTTTTCACGATAACGTACCGTTAGAAAGACATCGCTGAAATATTAACGACGATACCGAGGGAACGGTTTTACAAACATTCCCCGACTAGCGGATATACGTCTAACAAAGATATCTAATGGAGGACATAATATTCCGTATTATTCGATTAACTCGACTGGTTGTACACGCTCGAGACTATCGTATGAAGATTCTATCCTGTCAATTTTTGTCCCGTCTTCCCGTTGACCTCGGAACTTGCGAATGACCTTAACGGTAAACTTATCCTTGGGTAGAGTGGAAAGGACAAGGCAGGACATCGTCCTTCGTGCCGTGCGACGCGGGCATTCGTAGTTACAATCGTCTCGGCTGTTCAATTTAAAAGCTGACCGACTACGTATCTAACTCAGCACTTAGCGCCATCGACTGGCCGTTTAATTACGCCGATAAATTCCTCCGGGGAATGGAATCCAGAGGTCGTAGGATATCGTCCTCGGTGAGCGCGACCCCGAGTGCCGATAGTTTCGCGACAGGCCAATTGTCTACGAGTCGCTGAGTTTGTAGGCTACGCATTTCCTGTTCGCGGACGCGCATACCGCAGATCCCGATCGATCGCGTGCCGAGGACGCCATTGAAAAAGCGCAGACAGTCGCGAAACTCGCGGCAAAAATGACGAAATTATCGGAGAATCATGCGCAGTGCAATTTCAAATGGCCGACGACTTAACCCCAAAGAAAGAGTAAAATCATTCACAGAAAATGTCGTCATGATTTTTTTAATAAACAGCTTGAAATACGTATTCTAAAAACCCCTATTTCTAATTTTATATCTCCTTTTCAGTCCTACTTGAACTGTATTATCTAAAACACGTGTTTAATACAACATCGTGTTTATATAAACGGTTAAAAAAGGATTGTTAAATGGACGTACGAGAAACTTGATTGCACGTGTGCGACTTTAGAGGCGATTTCGCGGACAGCAATTATCGGCAATAACCGGGCCGTGTCCACGGGCAGGGAGATTACTGAAATTACGTTAAGAAATCACAGAGCCGCCAGGAAATGACACGGGAATTCCGCTAATTTGCGCGGGAATCGCGGTAATAAGGGGGTCTCAATACCGAGATGCATTTATCCCGGTGCATGCGATCGTTTGGATCCATGGCCGACGACCACCGCGTTGGCCAACGATCGTTCTGTCACACGCGGATACGTCTATACGACCGGTTGACTAATTGCATTCGCGGCCAGGACGTTTTCTAACGGCTCCTAGCTCCTACCACGTTCCCTCCGCGACGGCTTCCTGCAACGACGATGAAGGAAAAAAAGAAAGCCACTGCTCGACTGCATACGAGGCACACCGGCCGATGCCCGTGCAAGATGTTATTGATTCTCTCGGCGAGGAAACGCGAAACTTGTTACGCTTCGCGCACGACACGTTCGTGGAATTATGAATTCAAATCCCCGGCCAATTAATCATCCGCGTCGTTCCTTCATAATTAGATAATTCTACACGAGTCGGCTTCATTCAGCGGTTTACATAGTCCCATTGAATTAGTTTCAAAGAAATGCCTGCCGCTGCTAAAGTTGTCAAATCATCGTCAAGCTTCAACCAGCCAAGTCACTGTTACGCTGTAGTACATGACTTAAAATCGAAACCGTTTGCCTACTATGTTCCCTGTAAGAGAATGAAATTTTCGGTTCATCCCATCTGCATGGTAAATCAAATTTCGAAGATACACGAATCACTGGCGATGATTCACCGTAAATGTCATAAAAATTACTTCTTCGTGTCGTCTTGGCCCTTCGGCGAGTAACGATTTCACGTTCGAGCGCTGCCTCATCTGTAAGCCAAAATTTTTGCCCGCACGAATAACTCCCTGGGCGAACATTTCCATACGAGCTTCCGCGCGAGCGGTTTAATTCGATTTCGATAAGAGCTTGAAACTCTCGTTGGGGGAGCGTTGAATTTGCGTTCTGCCGGGTTAGAGTGGCTTGTGAATCGGTCGGCCCGATTTCCTCGGGAAACCTGCCGAGTTTTCCACGAGTGTTTTTCCGCCGGAATAGAGAAGAGGGGGGGGGGGCAACGGTTCAGTCGAATCGCCAGCACGGCTATAGCCGGCTGCGACAAATTGTGTGGCGCATTGCAGGTGAGCGGACAGGATGAATGGTTATGATGCTATAATGCAAGGCCGCCAATGCTTACGTAACTGGTAACCGAGCCTAACGATACGGAATACAGATTATCGGTGTATTCGCTGCGAAAGGAAGAGGGAGAGGACGATCGAGAGAGTGGGACAGGCCTGCCACTCGATTCCACCTACTTGTGTCTACATAGACAGACTCCTCGATGCATAAGTCTTTTAATGCCGCTATACCTACAAAACGTTTTCGACAACTGTCCAAACTGTACCTTTGGCTAAGCGAAAACTTGCTACGAAAACCAGCCTTTAATAAAAAGAACGATATATGCCACTTCCAGCGGTATGAATATCGAAATAAACTGGACGGGTAGCGTGATTTGAAACTCTTTGACCTTTCGGGAAAAAGGGTTTAGCTGTGCGAAATTTTTGTCTTTCAACTCCGTGAGAAAGCACAAAGCCGACATTCACAGTGAATTATGAATATGCAAAAGGCGAGCGTATCGATTGGTTTCGCCGATGTCGAAAGATCGGAACGTACGTTGCGCCCAAGCTATGATCCTCTGGTTTACGTATCTGGTTTACGGCAAGGTAATGAGGAAAAATACGCCGGGCAGAAGTATTGCTCGGGCATTACGCGTAATGCACGCAACGAACGAGATCGGAATCGTAATGTTCCTGCGGAGACCGGTAAAATCGCCCTCTTGGGCTTATCGACGCGCCAGGTGTCTGCGAACCCTGCGCGAGTCTACTTCGATATAAACAGCAATTACCGCTAATATTTACTATTACCCGTTAGCAGCGCTTTGGCCGTTCGTGCCGGTTATCTGCCGATTTCCCATCTCGAGGCATTTCCCCCCGACGCCAAGGACTTTACGGAAATCAGCGACTGCGAGAACGAGAAGAGAAATGTCTACACCGTCTACCATTATATTTCTACGACGATTACCGGCGACAGTATTTCTCGCGGCTCATTCAACGGTTTTCTATTTTCTGCCTTGAGCCTTTTCCCGCGGGACGGCCACGTGTATTTGCGTGCCGAGTGTTTGTAAATACCGAAAAACGTCCGACGGTTAAATAAACCAAGGGGGAACGGCAGTCAGGATGACTTAGGGCCCTGATTTTCTTGCTGTACTTTATAGCGGCAGGTGCATCTATTTTCTCAACGGCGCGACTGTTAAGTGGCGTTCGAGTATTTCGAGGGTCCATGGAAAATGCGGGCGGAAGTGCAGGGTCCGCGGGCTTTCGCCGTCGAGGAGGAACTCGGGGCCACTGACCCCGAGTGACGAACGAGTGGCAAAGGGGTTAACGTGTTGCAGGGGTCGAGTTGGTCGGTTCGTGCCGAAGAGACGGCAAAATAGCGGCGGGGGGGGGGGGGGGTGGGAGGGGAGGGACGTTAAGACTGGTCTTCTGCTGGTAGCCCCGGAAGATGTTCCTCGCCGGTTGTGTTGTGGGCCCGACTACGGGGCATTAGGCACCGCCTAATCGCGTCGGCATCTCGTCCTCGTCGTGAGTCCCGGCCAACAAGCTCAGGGAGGGAGGAGAGGGGGGGGGGCAGGAGGGGGGGGGAGATGGTGGGGTATACACACCGCGGCGGAGAAAGTGATGGAACCGCCGGACGAGAGATCCTGATCGCTATCAAACCCGCTGTATCGCCCCCGGCAGATCTTCCCAGCATTGCTCGGGGGGAGGGGGAGGGGGAAGCAAGCGGGGGAGGATTAAACTCCGCCGGACAAGTTATGAATCTCGCGGGCCAACACTTCGGACAAGTTTCGCCCGAGCAATGCCTGCCTTTTCCGAGGCAGGGAAACGCAGGAAAATGAAGTGGTGATAATTGACATGATTCTCAGAAACATTGAATCAGTCATAAACACGATGGGAACTGTTCTCTGAATTAAACAGATGGTTTTTACAGTTACCGCTGCGCTCGTTTAAAGTGAACGTGAGAAAGTTATAATGATTCGCGATATTAATATCGTCTTATTCTTAACTGTAAAGCCTTGTTAGGCTTATTCATGAAAGATCCTGCGCATCTCGTGTTACTCGATTACAACGCCACTAATTACGTCTCAATCAGTGGTTAACGTTTTACAGTTAGCCGTAAAATAGCTTTACACAGGTTCAAGTCTGCCACCTAACTGATTCGCGAGATATCAGTTAGACGATAATAAGGCAATTTCTTCGCACGCCGAGGAATTCTCTTTAATGGATTTTCTCGCCATTGTTTCGGTTCTTTGAGAAAAAAACCGGTTCCGTTACCTTGGCGCACATGGGGCTGGGGTTATTAATTACTGTCTAATTGGAAAGTGAGTGAATCAACATAAAAAAAAGGGAAAAATGACCTCTATTAAATTAGACAATTCACATCCTAAAGAAAGTTCTTCTCTTGACAGGAATTTTCCGTTGCAGCAATTAAGAGTGACTAATCTAAATAAGGTTAAAGCCCCGCAAATTGATTTAAGGAGCGTACACTGATCTTAATTGTCTCGTTGGAGGAGCAGAGAGCAACGATTGCCGGAATTCGGAGCCAGGAGTTGTAGTTATGAGACCGGAAGACGATCGTTGGCACCTAATAATACGGGACATTAGTCACTGCGGCATATTTCGGTCTGGCTAGCGAGGAGATATGCTCTCACTTGACTCGACGACCGACCGATTCCTCTCTTTCTGCATGGATCGCCGGAGCCGTAGGTACGTGCGGTGAAACTCGCACGAGATAGCCCTTCGCGCGGTAATTGGATTATAATATTTATTAACCTGGCAACTAACGTCGTCGATTAGATGTCCCACTAGGAGATAAAATCGTTACACGCGTTCCTCCCGTCTATCCTTCTGCTCTCGTGATGAGGGAAGGGGGAGGGGGAATGCCTTAACGAAGCCTGCCCGCGGTCCCCCTTCGTATTTCAATGTATCGCCTTGAAATATTCCACGCGTGCGAACACTTCACGGGTCGCTCTCACCGGACACGTCCGCGTCTACGGTAATCGAGCATAATGTTCGTAATAGTCCTAATAGCCACGACCCGTCTGCGCTCCTCCCGATGCTAATGGATTAATTGCAGGATCGATTAACTCGCCTAGATCTCCGGTTACTCATCGTCGTCGTACGCGGCAAAGTGTTTTACAGCATTTTCATTCAGCTCGCTCCTTACATGGACCGAGGTCCACGTTTTTGAGCTTTACGTGACGTCAACGCGCCAGCAAAAGTTTCACTTTGCCTAATGGATTAATCGCGGGCCAATCAAAATGAAGGAACTTTGCAGAACCTTCAACCGGTGATAAAGTTCGAACGAAAAAGCGAAAACTAACATTCCTCTACGACTCAACTGTTTTTACCGTGGAAATATTTGAAGCATTCCAGAATGGCTGACTTTTGAATGAAACTTCTGCAGTCCGGCCACCGATTTCAATTACGACACGAAAGTTATTCTTGGACAACCGGAAGTAAGAAAGAGCACAGAGCAGGGATATCGAAATTGGCGAATGTCGAAGAGCCTTGACGTCTGGGCAAGTGGCGAATGTTTGTCGACTGTTTTTACAGCCGACGTATTTCCAATCCCTGACGTACGGACACGTTTCTTAACGAGGCTGCCAAGGGAGAGGAAGGGGGAGGGGGGGGGGGGGGCAGAAACGAATTGGGCCGTTGGGCTTTTTGAAACGAAATCCTTGCGATCGGTACCGTTGGTCGTGACGCGTTTGCACGATTCTTAAAGAGACACGCGCGCATTGTGTGCTTATTAAATCGCGCTACGTGACGGCAACGCTAAAGGAATACGCGCCTCGTAATAGCGCGTTGTCGATCGATCGATCGATCGATCGAACGAACGATCTCACGGTTACAAATTAAACGGCACGTTTTCTTTGCCGGCGAGAACGAGGGCACTCTTCTCGAGAAGCCGTCCTGCTCGTCCTCTTCTTTTCTCTCCTTCGTTTCTTCGTCCCTCTTCGTCCCCCCTCCCCTTCCTCTTCCTACCCCCGGGCCCATCTCTTTCGGGCGTTATCGGCCGAAAAAGCCACGGCGCGACGACCCTAGGCACAAAAGCACCGAGATCAGCCAATGAGCTCGAGATAAAGACCACCGGAAATTCCCCCCACCCCCTCACCACACCTTTCTCCTCCTTGCCTTGAGACGGGGTTGCCAGGGAAAATATCTCCCCGCTCGCTCCTCTGTTCTCGGTAAATCCGTATTTCGGCGAGACACAAGTCGACAGGACTCGCGTTGCTTTTCAACTGCAATCGTTTTTGCCCGAACTGCCCAATCTCGGGTCGACCTTTTCTCAAGGCTGATAGAGAAACAAAAAAAAAAAAATGGCTCGTTTCCCAAGGCAACTGGCGTGTTTCTTTTTCGTCTCCTGTACTGCTCACTTTCTTATCTTTGCGGGTTTCTCCGGGGATCCGGGGCAAAGTGTTTTCGGGCACCGAAAGTCACGTCCCCGCAGACACTTCCGCTCGTCTTATCTACCGATTTGTTTGTCCTCGATGACCCCATGATATTTCCAATTCTCCGATACTTTTGGCGCATGCCGTAACCCTGCCGACTTCCACTAGACGCGTCGTAGTTTCATCCTTTCGGAGATTCCAATCGACGCGATTGTCGGCTGGGACAATGGTTTATACGATGCAAATGAGATTTCGCAGCTGTAGAACGGGACGTGCGAGAAACGGCATTATTATTTAACAACGGCTCCGTTGGTGTGATAAAAACGAGTAAGGCCGAGGGAGTGAGGGGAGAGGGAAGGGGGGGATTTAAAAAGAAAAGGGTCACGTGGGCGGGCCGCTCCTTCCTGTACGAACGACTTTTAATAATCTCTTCGATTTATCAGCGCGCCCATCCTAATTAGTAAGCCATGCCGCCCTTAATTTATGCACATTGCTCTTTTCCACTTCGCCTCGCGCTCTCTCTTTCTCTCCCTCTCTCGGCGCGCTTATTCCCCTTCTTCTCCCTCGCGTGCTTCACAACCTTTTTTTCCTCTTCTTTCGAACGGTACACGGCGAAATACATATCGCTGGCAGTGCCTTTGACGCATCGCTGTTAAATCAAAGAGTACCGCAGTGCGCCATCTTCCCCTAAGGCTTCTTGCAACTCACCGGCAGAATGAAATGCATCTCGAGAATAACACGAAATCTCTCTCCGCTGTTCGCCAAATTAGTCCTTCATCCCTCTTCAAGCTGGCTTCTACAGTTAGTCCGAGACTCTTCCTTCGGCAACTGCACTTTCCGCTATTCCATTCAGTCTTTCTAGCAGCCAATAGACCATTCACGATGGACCAAGTAGATTATTGTGCACGATACTCGAGAGACATTGAATACTTCTTGAAATTAATCATCACTCTTGGTTAGATTCTCTTGTACCTCCTATTCTGGTAAATTGACTTTACTAGGACTCAGTTAAATAATTCATGTAAGTTTTAGGGATTATCCTTCCTTCGGACCGTCCCGTGGGCATGTAAATCGTTACAACGCTCGTGAAAGAATGATCTTTCGGCTGATTTCCACGTGATATCGCGGCTTTAATGCGCAAAAGGAAGGGGCCAGTGTGTCTTCCTCGACGGTGTGTTTCGTGAGGGAAAGAAAGAAAGAAAAAAGCGCCGACGAGTAAGGGAGTGGCAGTCGAGGAAGTTATTCGAGGAGCAACGTCCTCGGAGGTTCCCCGGGGCTTTTGGATTTTTCATGCGTGGCTCAGTGGTGTGCGGGCCGGAATCGTTTTTGCAAGAGGGGCTTTCGCAATCGCGCCGGTGCGGACCGTTGCGGGCGTCGCGACGCCTCGTCCCGGCGCTGCCGTCTCTGCAATCAATACGCGCCGCAACGTCCCGCCGGCACACACAACTCGGCAGTGCCTTCGCGGTCTACGCTGTATTCCTTCAACCCCCGATCAACAGTATTCTTACCTACTCGTCCCGCGGATTCTTCTTATATTCCTCATATTCACGATACTTCAGCTTCCCGAGAGCAGGAAAAATGTTTCCTAATTCAAGGAGTACACAGAAGCGAATTTTAAGGATTCAAGAATTCAGGAAATTAGCTTCATCAATTATCTTTTATCTTTTTTTAGGTAATATACTTATTCCTTGCTCTCTGCTTTTTCAAGGCCAGGAATCGTTCGTTTTGTATCACAGTTTTTATGTGTGGATGGGTTTTCATTTTGAGGATTCGGGAATAAAGTTTGGAAATACTTTTGCCTATGTAGGCCATGTAGGCTATATTACTCGGTATTCTTCTGTGTTTCTTTGTCGTTTCAAGGAAAGCCGAGCTTCATTCCGTACTTTCCCTGAAGTTCTCACCGGAGAATTATAAATGTCCGAGAGTGATTCACAGTTATAGTTTTACTTCTGGCTTCGTTTCGAGCTTCCATCTATTCGAGGAAAGAACTCATGGGAAAACTACCTACAGAAGCTCTAAGAATCAATACAGAACTCAGGCAGTTCCGTTTCTTTCTCAAGCGTATATTGATTTTCACTTAAGCCATAATTATACTATAATCACGAATGGACCCATTATTCATCATTTCCATCATTCATCATTCACCGTACCGGTTGAGGTTCGTTTTAAACGGCTCGTCCTGCCTTAATTACCAGGCACATAACTCTCAAATATTTATTCCCCGTTCCCCGAGCTACGTAGACGGGGTGAACCGTCCAAGCAACTGTCCGAGGAATGGCACGAAGCTAGGACCGTTACTGATTTCATTTGCCGCGCTTATCAACAACTTCAGTCATCCATTACGAGCCATTAATTTCCAATCCCTCGCGTAGAATTGAAATCTCGCGGCGACGATTGCTCCCGAGGACTCCTCGCGCTATCGAATTACGCGAACGGTTTGTCGGATAATTCCGGGCTGACGAGCGTGCAGTGCTCGTAACTCGAGAACCTACGGGGGCGTGATTCCTCGACATCGGTTTGCGGGCAAATAGTACTCGCCTTGCATTCGTCATCGGCGCTATACATATACGCGCGCGAGGATCTCCGCTTGACACACTTCACTTACAACTCCAATAATTGCGGCCCAATTCCACCGTTCCGACGTTAAACTCCGGTCATTACGCAATCATACCGAGTCGTGTGCACACGTTATACCTACGAATTAGCCCACGGCTTTGTTTTCACGCATAGGAATACATATATCCCCCCGGGGACTATTACCTTTTCCCGCGAATTACGGTGCCACTGTTGTCGGCAGGAGCGTCGCGCAATTAATAATACCAACGCGCGGGGGGGGAGGGGATTCAGTGAAAATAACGGCGTGATTCATGGTCGACACTCGTAGAGTTTCGCGCTAATGAGCGGCGATGTAACGTGAGAAGCGGCGATTAGCCTTTTGGCCGATGCACCCGAGTTATCCGCGCGTTATATGCGTAAGTGCTGCCGGAATTTCTAGCTCGTGGTCAGCGCACCCAGGGGTTCGCGGCCGCGCGGAGGCTTCGACCGTTTTCACAGAAGCACCGGCGGTGCGCTTTATTGGAATAACCTACAATCGTGGCTGATCGAAGGTGCCAAGGTACCGACGAGCCTTGCGCTTCGATCGTCCTAAGTGTGTTTCAGATCTCCTCCCCCCCCCTCCCTCCTACGCTCTTCATGCGACTGCCACTTTACGGCTACTGACCCCCGACGCCAGCCTACATTTTTCTTTCCCCTCGACTTTTAATTCACCTCAGGCAACGCAGGACAGTTTAGCGAATAACTTTTACACGATTTTTGGGTTGAACATTTTAGCCAAGATACAGGAGTGTATCAAAGGTTGGCTCTGAGGGAACGGTGAATTTTAAGCTCCTTCGAAATTATCATGGACCGAGAAAAAGACTGACTTTCACTCGTTGATTAAGCCCATTTCGAAGTATAATTACTTTCTTTGTGCTTTAATCGTCCCGCGGCAAAGATTCTCTTATTTTTTTTTTCTTTTAGTTTGCCTTTTAAGTTTACTAGTTTTTACGAGTGAAAATCGTCGAGCGAATCGTCGGTTCTTGAGGCTCGTTGAAGATGACAATCAGCCTGACTTTCACTCCTTGATGACAAGTTTATTTTAAACTGCAATTACTTTGTGCTTCATTCCATTTTCTTTCTCGGCGGTTTCACCTTTTTTTACGGAGACGAGATTCTTCGCATCGTAAACGGTTTTCGATCAATAGGGATCCTCGGAGGCGTTGAAAATCAGAGCCAAGTTTCGATCCGCCTGCCTTTCATTTGTGAACGGTGAATCCACTTTAAAAACTTTCTGTTTTAATTAAATAAACTTCACTCGATTGCTTTGTACATCCATTATTGCTTTGATGGGTGATTTAGAACGTTCAAGGTTTTACTGTTACTTTCTCGAATCGTCTATGAAGTTGCTCCAAAAAACTTCATTAAGACATCACACAAATCTAATCTACGCTGCGCAAACATATGCATATATCAGTTACGATATTGCCCTAACGACTATCCGGACGTACAATGTACATTTCTCCCGCAGGAAACCTCGTTTACCCATTTCGAAATCTTTCAAAGATACTTCACGAGATTACGGATGTTTTTCTTGCGAAGAAAACGAGCTAGCCAGATGGTACGTTTAAAGTAGGAATAGCTATGCGTTACATAAAATCTTCAAGATAGTCGCGCGCGGCATCGCGATAAGGGGATGGGATAATAATTCGCGCTATATCGAGCGCCGTTAACGAGGGAAATTAAAGGCAGCCGGGAAGATCAGATATCAGTTTCCTTGAGGGACGAATGACAAAGACTGCAACGGCCTTGTCGTTGGCGCGCGCCTTTCTTTTCATACAGGGGAGGCCGTGCACATACGACCGTAAGACTGCCATGTATGGCGATGAGGTCTCGACAGCGTGTTAGTTATTACGTACAATTAGCCCGAGATAGCGGCCAACGGGAAAGAGAGAGAAAAAGAGAAGGCTACTGAGCCGTGCAAGGTCTGCCTGCGGTCTGAGTCTTACGTTAGCTAATCACTGTTTATCGAGGTAGAGTATGTGCAAGAGATAAAGACGCGCTTATCCGGTGGGACAGAGAGAGGGAGAAGGAGAAAGGCGTAGATAACGAGAGTACCGCGGCAAAGGGTGCTAAGGAGAAAGAAAGAGAGGAAAGGAAGGACAAACGTGTGGGACCAGAGAGAGAGAGAGAAAGATAGAGGGGATATAAGCGGGAGAGAAGGCGAGTGAGAGAGAAATGGGTCAGAAACTTAATATCGAGGCTCCTACGAGCCTTGTTTCGTAGTTCAGAGTCTGCCAATAATTATACACGCTGCGCTTACGTAGGTGAGCTAATAATTTCTGGGTAAGGATACCCGATATCCGGTTTGCCAGTGCCAGCACATCGAGTTCAATAGTAACTGCAGTAAGAAATACATTTTGTTGGCCCGATCGAACGTTTCGTTCATACCCAGTCGAGTCACTGTAAAACGAATTCGAAAAAATATCAATGGAATATTCCAAAGATTCTAACGAAAAAAATAGCTTTAAACATAATTCCATTGTCTGTTTCTCAGTATGACAAGTCAAGTATGTTCCCGGAATGTCAATGTTGCTGGAATCAAAGGACTTCTTGCAATTGACTTTACGATGTTTGCACAGTTAGACGCGCGCAGATGTGAACTTGAATTCCCCAGCCGGAAGGGAGACGATAAGTCCTCGTGAGTCACGAGTTTTTTTTTCCCGAAATCTCAAGTACGTCTGAATCGTCGCGATACTTGGAACCCACGAAGCTCCACGTTCTAACATATTTAGTGTCTAACAAAAGTTTTCGTACAAACTGCCTGATTCACCGTCATCCATCGACGCCTGTCACAGTTTGCTCGGTGATTTTGTTTGGACGAAAAAAACCTTTCGGATGACTCAAGATTGTCCAGCAGACCAATATTATTGTCGGAAATGAATTATCGCGTGAGCAAACGTTTATCGGAATCTCCCCGAAGGAACCTGCAAGTGTCACGTTGTACTTCACGTTGGATGCATCGTTGCGTTTATGGACGGAGACTCAAAGTTCACGAGCAATCTTATCTCCGAGTTAAAGAGAACAGGCTCGAACGAGAAGCAAACGGATTGTACGTCGTAAGACAAGAGATCCGTTGGTCCTCACGCCTCACGTTACACAAATTTCCCCACACACTTATTCTTACCGAGATTTCCAAAAATTGAGGAAAAAACAAGAATTTTTAAGGAGTTACTCGTACCGACAGGCAGACACATCGCTGAGATTGAACGAGAAAAGCTTCGATTTTAGCGGAAATGTTTGTTGAAATTTTCGTCGCTGACGGGGAAAGTGAAGATTCCGCCATGAGATTTCTCCGCAGGAGAAACAGAAGGACGATAGCGTGGAAGAAGGCGGGTCTCGTCCTTCTAGGACACCTTTATCGACTTTGCGCTTGAACTTGACACGAAATGGTCTAACGGCGATCAATACCGGAGCTTTCGACGCTTGCGGCCCGAAGCTCCGTCTGCTATCGCTCCCCGCGTCTACCGTTCTACCTACCATGTAAAAGCTTCGGTCATAACGTTGTTAGATTCTCGTAAAAGCAAACTCCGGAGACTAGAATTTGACAAAGGATACGTCTAGACGCATCGATCACTCCCACGAATTCGTGTTCCATTGTGAATTTCTCATTACTCCGCGAAATTCGTTAATATCTCCGCACAAAAATGATTTTTTAATCAAGAAAACTCTGGAAAATAAGTTTTGTCGTCTTATTTCACTTTGGGAATGCTAGTAGGAAATTTCTCTGAGGAACCATCGATAAAAATGTACCGAGATATTAATAGTTCTTGTATTTCTAGCAGTTGCGCAAAGTTGCTGTATATTTTTGCATACTCTGAAATAAGTATTTCCAGCTGACAGTAACGTACCGATGTTTGCCTTGGAATAATATCAAATTCGGTTAACCAACTCAAAAGAAACGAATCGGGTCATTTGCACAACTTTCATCGACAATATCTTTGCGATTAAGTATTACTTTATTAATAACATAAACCTCGAAACCTATGAGACACAGAAATTCACCACGTTCTCTACCTTCCGTCTGCCGGGTTGGGACTTAACAGTAAACACCTTGCGACTCTTAAAGTCGATAATGATTTACGACGATCGTTTCGTTTTAGCGTCCATTAGCGCTAGGAATCGATGGTCCGAGAATAACGACGTCCCTCGGCGGTTTGCGGATATTGCGAGTAAAAAAAGAAAAGAAAGAAAGAAAGAAAGAAAGGGGGGAAAGAAACGTTATTTCGCACGTCCCACGTCGTGCCGGTCCCATCGGACGTGCAAAGTTATTCCGTGGCAGTGCGTACGCATAGGTAATTCCCGGCTGTCCCCATGACTCAGTTAGCGTCGGCCGAGTAAATGGATTTAGCGTTCGCTTTTCCGATAAGATAATGCGACACCGCGGAGGCCTAAATTTATGCCCGGCGAGGTCGTTTCCTTTCGCGACAGAATCGCTCGTAGCGTTCCTTGCCCGCCGTCTCCGGCGATATTTTTATCGACTTACGATTCTTATCCAACCGTCCGCGGAATCGTCTTTTACTCCCAAACGTATAGACGTGTCTTCCTGCGAGATATTTTTATCGATAGGATTTTTATCCGCTTATCTAAACTTACTCCACGATACCTTTACTGAAATAACTCGAATTTCTGAAGTTTCCGCCCCGGATTTGGCGTCGATTTCTTTCGTGTTTACGCGGCCGAAGAGAGGAAATAAGGAAACGATCTGCGATTAATAATATATTATTGAGCAAGAATGATGGCTCAAATGGAATTTGAAGGACAGGCATCGTTTCTCATATCTCAGCAAATATATCGTTTCCGGTCTAACGTCGTTTACATATTATGTATTAAAATTTAATATCACCGGTAGTGCAATGAATGTTTGTAATCGCTAAGTATCAGTGTTTGTCTCTTTAACAAGAATTACTGCAAACTCATCAAGTAACACTTTCGGTATTAAATTCCGAATAATCGTAATTGCGATACGCATATTCAGCGTGCTTTTCGTACGTTAAGCAAATTATGTTCGCTCTACATTGGCATGCATTGGAATGCAATCATTTATGTTACAAGCAGTCAAACAAACATGTATTACACGTATCCGTATTGAGTACAATTCGATAATAATAATCAGGAAACATACGCTTGCAGTAATTTTGCATAATATTCGAATTACAGGATATAAGTATGTTCTTCCTCGATGAGAAAAGTTCTACATTGAAAGACATGTTGAATGGAATCTTTTCTAAGGTACTTTGATGATTTTTTCAAACATTCCTGGGCTACTTTATCGAGCGCGGAAGTGAAATTCTTCACGCGACTCGCTGTCAAGTGTCGTCGAAGGGCCGTAGACTCGAAAGGAAGGGACAAGTGGGAGGAGTAAGAGAGCGGGAGTGAAGGACTGAAAGTGGATTCGCAAACTGAGCCGGGAAACTGGATCTTCCTTTCTACGGCTGGTTGGATCGCCGAGCTGTGGCGGAGAGTAATTCAGGGATTTGTCGCTTGAGGAACGTCCTATCAAAATCGTCCGCGTTGGCCGCATTAGCGACAGTTCTCGGCAAATTTAAGAGAGACACGCTGGCTTAAGTAGGTCATCAACGTGTATCGCAGTCGGCTGGGTATGCCAAACCCGCGGAACTGGCGACATAACCGCCAGGGAATTACAGTCCGCAAGCTCTTCCGTATCTCCTAACTGAAATAACTCGGGCCACTCGCGAGCTAGAATCGACACGGGAATTCCCAGAGAGTTCAAATTAAGAGCAGACTCAGTGCAAATTAGCGAACCCAGCCGGGGAAGCGGGTCTTCTTTTTGCCCGACAGTTCGCAGAGCTGTTCAAAGATTCCGGAGAGTACGAAAACTATCCGCGTCAGCGGTGTTTGCGGTACTTGGACGAAAGCATTCCACGATTAAGAGAGGACATTTCACAAGACGTTCTCTCTAAAATTGAAGAACCTCAAGAGGAAAATTTCAAGCTATCCGATCGCTAGCTATCTCGGGAAACTAGGTTCACTACTTTTCCAGAAGCTTACGTAACTCCTAAAACACGTGTATTAAAATCCAAGACTATCAAGAAACTAGGTCTACAAGTTTCTGAGAAGCTTACATAAGTTCGCTAAAAAGCTTGCTAATAATCAACATCTGCTTCAGTGAAAGGAAACGATCAAGTGGGGACGTAAAAATTCCTGGAGCATTGAATTCTTGTAAATTCTTGGCGAAACTGGGTCTCGGAGTTGCTGAGAATCTTGCAGCAGGAAGATCGGACGCGCGAGTGCCATTGTCGACGGGTTTGAGTGGTTATGGCGATAGTTTTAAGGGAGATCTACGTCGGTGTAAGGGTGTCGACGGGTCGGGTAGCTCGTCGGCGAGTATCGGACTCGGCTGGCTATGCCAGAGTCGAGGAACTGGTGACATACCAGAAACTCGCCGGCGAGGTTCAACGCCAACGCTCGGCAGGCACTCGTCCAACGGGCGTTGCAGCTGCGCGTGCATCGCGGGGACTTACCGGGCCCTAAGTGCGTCTCACGAGTTAACGCTGCACGCCGCGTGAATTCTCATGGCACGCATATACTACCGGGCCCCGGAGAGCCTCCGACTGGCATTCACGCGTCGTTTTATATGCCAGTCGCGGGGTTCTTGCGGGCCGGGGGCAAAGACGGACAATCGGAAAGACAGGGAGAAGGAGAAACGGAGAACTAGTGGTCCCTCTATGTGCCGGAGTTACTGTCCACCTGGGAAATTCCTATCTGTCGTAGGCAGAACAGAAATGATCCCAGGTGAAACTTAAGTAGGCCGGGTTTACACACATATGTGTTTGTCTCTCTGTCCTCTGTGTGGGATTGTGTCTGTGTGTGGCTAAATGATGTTTGCTCTACATGGGGCACAGCCTATAACAACGACCGACCAAGCATATTCGTACTTTTTGACATTCCTTCCGGCCGGTATTTCTTCACTATCAGCCCGAGACGGAATAGAAATGGGTTCACATGAAACTCAAGTAGGCGGTCTTTACTGCTTCGTATAATTAAAACATGTTTACGGTATTGCAACTGAAATTTCAAAGGATCGTTCGGTGTATACTTGGAGGAATATGAAACCTACTCGCTTGAATATTTGACTACCTACAAATTCCTTCAAGGGGATCTTGTAGGCCCTTTGACAAACTTTTTCATCCCTATTTTATCTTCTTTTGCGTATCTTTGTTTTGACATCAAGATACCAGCGAGTTTCAATAGAGAAACGTCCGAGGAAATTTACGAACAACTTTGTACTTTATTCTCGATGCTACGTTAGAATTTTCCTGGACTTTGGAGTGATTTTTAAAGCAAGTGACGCGTCGCAGGAAGCGCGTATTCCCATGCAGCTCACAGAAGTACGACATAAACGGTAAATCGCCGTACAGAGAAACGCACGTACGTTGACTCGTCTGAACGCAAGTCTTATTCATCCGCGTTCTACGTGCTCATACTGACGACGTTCGACGGTCCCTGCCTTCTCAGCTGCGTCATTTCATCGTCGACCACGGAATTTGACGGAAGAAAAACACGAAACTTTTCCCACAATTTTCCGTCAGCCTCGAAAACCTAACGATCTATCTTCCCCTTTGTTCAAAACGTAATAGTTTTTTTGATGGGAGTTAAATTACCGACGAATTCGCGAAATTCGTTTTAGGATGATTGAGAATATCGTTCATCAATCTCCATTTGAGGGCAAGTGGGGCGTGGAAATTGTTGAGAACAACCCTTTGACCGCGCGTTGACTTACCTTGAAAAGAGGATTTCTGCATCGCCGTGAAATGACGCACGTTTTATTTAGTCACGCGTGTAACACGTGCGCAGTGAAGCCGACTCAGGTATATCGGGGGCGTAAATCGTCGTTGTTATACGCTTGTCCCTGCATGGCTGTGTTTTCTTGCCTGTCTGCTTTTTGCCCGGTGCTATCGACTCGAAGTCGAGTCGCCGATAATCTCCCTCGGTTCGTTCCTCTTTTCCTTCGCGACCTCATTATCCCTCCCTCGTTTTGCCCCCTGTCCTCAGAGCCTTTAAACTTATTCCTACAGCTTCGATTCCCCAAAATTTCGCCCAAGAAACGTACTCGGGAAAGTGTTTAAACGTACGTGAAACGCAACGTTCTTTTCATCCCCGTCCTTCCGTTGATTCGTGAATTGAAAATTCGATTTTGCCGGACAATAAAAGGGCTGTTAAGAGAGGACTCACCATTTCGTCGAGGCTCTTGAGGTCGTTGGTGACGATCTGCGGCTGTGGACCGTAAATGAGACAAGGTTCGTCCTCGTGCATGTCCGCGTATTCGTCGTCGCTCTCCTCATTGGTCGTATTGTTGGCCGCTTTGTTCTCTGCGGCGATTTCTCGGTCAATTTGTCGTTCCATCTGCACGAGCATCGGCGCGAGCATTCCGAATTTCGCGCCCCTGCGGGCGACCTCCAGGAGGCAGAGTATCACGTGTCTCTCGTTCTTTCGCATTATCAGGTCGTCCGTCTCGAAGAGCAGGCACTCGATGATGCCCAGACTGTTCCGGCACCAGGCGATGAAGTTCGATACGTTGTCGCGCGCGAAGAACGTGCCTGTCAACAAAGTATTTGGCAATCAAGAAAATTCTGCCTCGTCATTCGACGTTCCAAACATTCCAAGAGCCGTCGGTCAAACAAATATGCGGCTCATCATCCACATCTTTCAACCCCATTCCTTGGACCCCAAGTAAAATTCCTACGTGTTGCTACGAGGATCGATCTTGACGTTAGCGTTTCGCAGAAATTTTATCCGTTCTCGAACGGGACGTAGATTGGCGGGGGGAAGCACATTGCTCGGTGCATTGATTGTCAATATCCGCCGAGGGTAATTACCACGCGGCACGGGGAAGCTAATTACCCGAAATTAACCTTAGCAAGAATCCGGAAGCAGCTGGAAAATTGGCAAACTCGTAGCGAGAGGTTCCTTGCTAAATTGATAACCTTTCGCTGGACCCCCGAGGCGCGCGGTAATCACTGACATTCGTTTCTTCGTCCAACCCCTTCCGGGTTTGCGTTAGGCGTAAAGTTTCCACGACTCTTTGGAATTTGCGCTTACCTGGTTTGGCGTTGGGCAGGAAGGCGACGTCGGTGAGCTGGCTCATCGGCATCGCCAGGGTCGACGTTATCGAACGTGTCATCGAGATCTTGCGTGCTTGCCGGCGGGCCACGTACTCGGCCGCCGATTTCCTCACGTTGTTCGCGTGCTGGAATCGGGGAAAAACGGATATTACAACGGTGCCAAAGCCCCGAGATCGTGTCGACGTTGCGCAAACGACCATTTGCTCGCGAGCACACGCCATTCAAAACGCAGATCGCCATTTACTTTGGATCGCCTCGTGGAAGACCGGCTTTTATGTAATTCGTTACGTGCCATTCAACTTCAACGGCTTCCCATCGTTCGGCTAATGTCTAATCATCGCGCAAACGGGATTATTTTGCCAGCCGAGAAAATGCACGATCAACGTTTTTCCTACACAACTACGACGAACACGTTGCGATCCTGATGCAATACAAATTCACCTAACCCTGAGAAACTCTCGAAGCAACTTTCATAGTTTTCTCCCTGTCCTATAATTTATTTTTGCGTATTTATCTTGAGCTATTCCTCCGTATGGTTATTTTCGTAATTATTTGTTGAAGCGTGATCACGCAGAATTAAAGGATAGCATTAAATTCTTCTAATAGATTATAAGCGTAATTCGAGACATTGATTAAGAACCTAGGTAATTGCGCGACGACGATTCCACGGCTAATTATTCAGTGTGACTAAAATTCACGGGATCGCAGCAATTAGCGATGGTACAAGCAACCGCGAAAGGTTTCCCGGGAGATCGAGGATTCGGTAATTAACCGGTTATCAATTAGCCTTCTGTTTAAGGAAACCGTCTAATTGCCGCTGCTCGGTAAGTCTCGCAATTTCGAGGAACTTTCATGGTGGTTACGGCATGTCGAAAATATTTTCACCTTTCGGGGAAGCAACGGGCAGGGCGACGCTACGGTAACGAACTGATCTCTTGTGTACACGGAGTTGCGTTAGCGGAGGCTAAACGAGATCTCAAGGCGGTGTGCGTGACTGGTGCGTGCACGGTGAAAGGCTTTGCAACGAAGGGGAACCGTCATCGTCGTCGTCGTTGTCGTCGTGTGGTTATTGCCGTCGAGAGAGAACAAGACTTCGAGAGACAGAGAGAGAGAGAGAGAGAAAGGAGAGGGGGGGACGGTTGTTCTCGTGGTTGGCGCGGGCCGAGCACGAAACGGCAGGACGAAATAATTAATAGCCGCGTGTCCACGCATTTTCTCTACGCGCATCGAGCTCATTAGGCGCGCGTGCTCGCCATCGTTCCCGGCCGATCGTGGAATCGATGCTCCAAGCGATTGGATAGCCTCGATACCGGCCGATAGACCGTCCTGGCCGCTCTATAAACCCTTTTCTATGAGAGCCGGCGGGCCACGATTTACGACGGAACCCGTCCTGTCTCATTACGATTCCCTTATCTCCCGCTGTCCTATCGCTATATTTCAGGGGGCATCGTCGTGCTTTGTGCCGCCACGACCGTGCCGTTCCGATGCCGAAAAATTAGCCGAGCAAACATCAGCGACGGCTCGACTTTTCCTTACCTCACATAGATTCCTAAACCTTCCGAGAACTGCACTCACGACATCCGCTTTTTACTGTACTTTTCGAAAATTCTACGCTTATTAATAGGACTGCTCGAACGCGAGGAATAATTCGACGATTGTAAAAACGTAATAGTTTCAAAACACGTCCCATAAAGCTGTATAATTCCAGCAACCCTTTTCTTTGAAAATTGGATTCCATTTAACCCAATTCCTCAAATGCCTCGAGTCAAAGCGGCAGTAAAAGCACTAAAAAGGAGATTCCACGCTGAGCACTGGCTCTCCTAATATTATTAAATTTCACTTAATTCCATGGTTAGGTTGAAAAAGACGTTTAAACGGTTTCCATCGACAATTTACTCCATTTTTTGTCGAGCGGTCGTCGACCACACAGGGACTTAATTGCTGCACACAGACGTCATTGACGATCTGTTCTCGTTGGAAGGGACGTTTCGATAAGAAGTCGAGGAAGAAAAAGAGAGTGGAATTTGATACATTGGGCGCGATGGCGCTTATTTCAGTGGTTTTCGAGGGTCTTTCGACACGTCTGCCCGCCATTCCGTTCCCCTTGCCCTTCGTACCCGGCAGCACGTGGGTCCCATAAGGCCAGACCCTGTCTGCTGTTTACACACGTTCTCACACACTGCCACGGAATCCTAAAAACGATATCTGCGGCATCCGGTCTGGCAGCGCCAGCTAATTCCAAACGTTTCCCAAAGGGATAATATAGAGATTAGACGAGCAGCCTGAACAAATGACTCTTCCGTTAACTGGTTCATCGCCCCCGCCCGTGCGGCAAGTCATTCGTATTCAACGAGCCCAACGTTACTGCCCATTGTCATCGCCAGTGGTGATTTTTCGTTTAATACGACCCTATCATTTCGCGCCGTAATCGAATGGCAACGTTTCAATGTAATCAATATTGTCAACGCAATCACGGCCATCGTAGACAACATTGCCTCATTTGCTGCGATTCTCGGCCAATAAAAACAATGTTCCGACGAACGAAATCCATTTTAGGCCGTAGCTTTGTCGCGATTCATCGCCACTTTCCCCCGGGGGAAATATCGTTTTGAGGAATCACGGTAAGCCCCCTATTGGGGGCCGATTACCTCGGTTTTCGATTAAACCAGCAGGAATCACAGGGTCGCGACGAGGTCTGTGTGTGTAGCGAGTTTGGTTGGGGATTCATGAATTGTCGGACTATTAGCCGAGCGATATGAGCTCGGAGACGGGCGCGAACCACGTAACGGCGAGAAACCTCTGACTTCTGGGGAAACGTGTGTAGAAAGCCATACAGTGTCGCGCTGGGCATCGACACTCTCCGGCGCTGCCGTATTATTAGGAGAGGATGTCTCCTTCAGTCCCCCCTCCTCCTCCCCCCTTTAGTCGGGGACTTTCGCATCGCCAGCCGTTTACCATTTGCCGCGGGAAAAATCGCCGGAAGAGCCGTGCACACAAGCCGGCACGGAAGTCAAGCGGCACGTACGCGGAAAGGATCATTCGCCTCAAGGTTTTCAGGAGTAAAAGGTTTCGCGGAGATTGTCGCTGAGAATAATGGCGAAAACAGCAGACGAGTTTCACCGCCATTCAGCCCAATAAATATTTCGAACGAAATTCATCTTCAACGCCGACAAAAAATGGAACGAAAGGAATTTTAATGTTTAATATGAAATAATGAGAACTTAATAATGTCATGAGCATAGATCGTTAGCGTACTACAATCGCTTCCCTCTTGTAAATGAAGGTAATACGTTGGTTATCGCGTATTTACTTGTCGAGTGAACGTGACAATGATGACGGCAAATTGGTAGAATAGCCTATACAATTGGACGTACGAGCTATCACCGTGACGTAATAAAATTTCAGAACGGTTAATCGAGCCGAGGAGAAAACTGTCCATTGATCCCACCAGGGGAATTTCAACTTCGTCCTTTCGTTATCCAGAATCCACCTGTCTTACTTACACGGATCGCAAAGTTAATGATAGTGCGCAAAACGTACTGATTAAGAAAGAAGATTAAGAAAGTACCGAGGAAAATAGAAAAGAATTCGATGGAACGAGGTACATAATATTCATCGACGATCCAAGTTCATTATGTTTTGGAAAACTGATACGTCAGTAAACGTGATCTTTGCCCATCGTCGTCTCTTTCTTCGATCGTTCCATTGTCGTCTTACGATCGACCGTTGTTCATATTTGAGAACCGCTAATCGAGAAGTGGGAGGGGAAAGAGATAGAGTGAGAGGTGGTGGGGTGGGGAGAAAAGCTGATAACGCACACATTATTCGTCGGGGTCTGCGCATGGACGGCATTCTGTGGGTTGCGTGAGAGACGAGAGAAACGACGGGTATGGTAATACGGTCGGCAGATGAGCCGACAGCAGGATGTCACATTATGTGGCCTATGACCCCCCTATATCGTCTCTGCAAACTGCTCCCGGCGAATGTGCTTAATGGAAATGGCTCCTGCGCATTCTACGTTGGGAATTGACGCGGTCGTTGGTTGAATTTAACTTGGCCCTGCACGAAAATCAACGCTAAACAAATGTCGAGCGCGACCAAAGGCAATCTCCAAAGAGTGACGCAATCGCTCAATTATTATTCATTGCGTTACGCGGATGATTAATGCACGGATGATTTTCGAGTGCATCGCAATTACGGAGCCGGTGAAAAATGTCGGAAATAATGTGCATAGTTTTACATAAATCTGAATATATCAGCCGGTGACTTTCTTCGGACGCACTTATGTCATTAAGTATGATCTATCGTCCGGGGATGTGAGCAAATTCCCCCGGGTATGTATGAAACAAGTGCATCTTCGGACGAGAATGTCGTTAAACGATTACCTAATAATCACGTTTTATCAGTAAAAACGGTTAGGGTTTTTCTCGTCCAACTGACTGAATTTTCCACGGTTTTCGATCAAATGTTTTCGTACTTCATTGTTGATGTACCGGTTTAACGAAAGATGGCGGGTATTGTTAGTTGACCGTCGAACAATAACAAACTAACGATCGGTACTCGACGAAGACAGTCACGTTGTTTCCTTCTTCATCCTCCCCGACGTTTCGGAGTAGACGCTTATTATCGGCATGAAATCTCCGGCCATCCGTGTCCTGCCGATTGAATTTCCAGGCCGACAAAAGAAACGTGAATCACGATGCAGGCGGCACGCGTGAAGCACGTGACGATGTCGAACGTCGACTTTGAAAAGACGTGAAAATCGAGGAATCTTGTACGCGTAAGAGCCACGTAAACCTGTCCCGTTTTCATTGTCCATTATCCACCGGGGAAATAAAAGAACAAAACCTATGAATACTCAATTCTTCACCGTCGATGTTATTGTCGTTCAACGTTTGACTCTTTGTTCCTTCTGAGCCGACCAAACAAACTTTTCTTAATGACCCGTTAAACGTTTCTACGTTTCGCCCCCTGCCCGCAGTGCACAAAAGATTAATCCGACGAGTTCAATAATTGTACAAGGAATGCGGCGACGCGGTGGACCGTCAAATATTTGTTCTCGAGGAAAAATTTGCACAGGGAGGAACGGTTAAGTGAGCGGAGGATTTGCTGGCTGGTGTCGTTTAAAGATGCGTCTAGAAAGATGTGTCGTTGAACCACGTCCAGTCGGACGGTACATTCGCGAAGAACGGTTTCCGCTGAATGCCGCGGAGGTAGTCGCTTTCGTCTCGGCGTTTGTTCTAATCTCGCCCCGTCCCGCTTCAACGACTTCCAATGGGACAAAGGGATGTCAGCCCGGCCGTCTACGAATGACAATCGCAATTTTCAGGGCCCAATTCTGGCAGCCTCCTATCTCGCCAGACAGTGCAGCATCGTTCACTAATCCCGGCATAAAGCCTGAGTTTCCTCCCCTAAGACAATCGAAATACGGCGATCAAAGTTGATCCGTGTAGCATACAACGAATTTATCATTTAAGAAAATCAATGTTTCAATTTCCAAGTAACTGAAGAAGATGAAATCCTGAAGACTTAAGAGATACACGTCTAAAGGAACTACCATTTCTTGGTGAAAAATTCCCTTTGCTCGGCGAGAAACTTGGTTCTCCGATCCTTTCGTTTCTCGCTACTTTATGTAACGTACCGAAACAAGGTTCTTCGTTGACGTCCGTATTAATCTGCTAGCGAGTCGGCACGGGCACATGTTACAGATTGGAATTACGTCTATTGCGTATGACTGCCGTATTAAAGAACGACCGGTATGTCGCAATAATCCGGAATTAGCATTGCCCATAAAGAATAGAAACGGCGGTATTGCGTCTGTCGAGGACTCGTTCTTCCTATCGCGCGAGCCATTGGCGGACACATGCATAAGCAATAAGATGGAAACGAAGGCAGTTAGTCCTCGTGGGTCCCAGAATGCTAAGACCCCGCGGGCAAAGGCCGGCCGATTTGTCGTATGTCTATTTTCGGCGCTCTGTTTTTTCCGGCACAGCCCCCTGCGCCGGCTTTACACGGTATATTTAGGGCTTAGGGCGAAAACAGCCGGACGGAAGGGCGCCGGCGTTTATTTCCAAGCTTTTCGAGGAATCCCAAAGAAAAAGCGCGCATTAAAACGGCGTCGTTCATTCAGACAGCTGCACGTCCAACATAATTTTACGTCGGCCTTTAAATGCCCCGGAAAATTCTATCGCCTGGCACGTCAATAAATTAGTGTAACTCCAAAACAGGGACGAGCTAAATCCTGCGTTATTCAGGACCCAAGAACGTACAGTTTTCATTATTCCAACGAGCAAGACCTGTCCGATAATTTATAACCACCAATCGCGATTTTGCACTGTTAAAAATCTCGTAAAGAGTAAACGAATTTCTCGGATGCTTGATTTCGCAAGATCAGCTAGCCCGTCAAGGTGAAAGGATTTCTCGGGAAACGTTGAATTTTGTCAAAAGTCATTTCGCAACGGTGCGAGGATTTCTCGATCCTATTAACATCGTCCGAGCGTGGAACGCAATTCTTAACTGCCGTCATTCCTGTCCGCTGGTCTTTTTAGGAGAAGCTCGCGACGAAGGCGAGGCAAAGACGCAAACCGAAAGGAAATGCTAATTGAAACCGTCAGGAAATCTGCCATGCGCGTGTATGTCGTGCGCATTTCTAGCCGGCCTGCTGGCCTTCCACGCGTAATGCGTTTCCTTGACGGCAACTACGAAAACGGCCAGTACGAACGGCACGGGAGATCTATTCTGCGCTTGACCTTCCGAAAAGGATAATCGCCCGGCAAGGACACGCTTACCGGAGCTAAATGCACGACCGTGGAATTAAACGTACCGCCAGTTCTCCCGGCACGGATTCTCCACATGGATTTAACCAGGACGTTATCAACGTAATAGCCCGCATTACAGCAACCTTCCGCGACGACCATCTCCCCTATACGGAAATCGTGCGTCAATAATGAAACCATTTTAATCGGCGAACCAAATGACCTCCTTTAGAACGCGCCTAGTAAACTGTTTGGCTCATCGTCTAAATGTTCATAAAAGACTGTCTTCTGTTTAGCGTACACGTAATAGATAGCCCGACGTGTGTCGTATAATTGAGTAAAGACTGTAGGAGATTTAAAAGCGTGTAAATAAGGTCCGACAGCGCGTGCGGTTATTAGCGAGGGGGGAAAAAAGGCCCTACATATCCCTCTAAACTACTTGAGAATGCGTCGTATCTCCGGCTAGGTTGCCGGCGATAATTTCATTCCAAGTACCGGCGTGTAATGCCGGCGGAGACAGCAGCGCGCGTCAGGATAGCCGCGACATTTATGGCGCCACTATAAATCCTAATTCCGGACAGGGAGGAGCAAGAAAAGCTGGCAGATGGCGACAATTGCACTTAATTAATCGCGGCCCGGCGGCGTGCATGCGCGGAGGACACGTTCCCGGGGAACGTGAGGGCCGATCCGATAAGGGGCCGTTTCCTTCGTAACGAGTGGGCCGCGAGGACGGGGCCCTATCGCGCTCGCCTTTCCACCATCGGACGATATCAAAGGGGGGACCCAGGCGGAATGGCATCGTCCTTGGGGACCTTCGAGCCACGTCCTCAGCGGAATCTCACTTGTTAACCCGGCTGAATGTCAGCGGTATGCCAAGCATTTCCGCGCGATCGATCATTCCCCGACTGCCCGAGGGCTCATATCTCGGCCACTCAATCGCCACGCACATTTCCCGGGAAGTAACTCGAAAGCACCCCTCACGGGCCTTGTAAGTACTCGTGAAATTGCACCGAGATTCCCCCTAAGTGCGTTAACTGCACTTAAGTGCGTCGGTTTTCAACGATTAGAAATCAACTGCGATACAGAATGATGGATAATACGTACAATTTGGCATTCAAGTTCCTTCCTCTCGAGATCATCTACTAACTTTAATTGTAGCGAAATGTCATGAGAATTTGATCTACTAATTTATGTGTATTGTTCTTAGGTAATTACGAGCAATTAAGAGACCCATTTCTCGCAGAATTTGATCCAACGATACGTCTACAATTCCCATGGAAATAGTCGTCTCAATTATTCTAGACGCATGATCAAGCGACTGCTCTTGAATTGTGGCAAATTTCAAATAATTCACGCTGACGTGACGTAGAAGTAATTTGAAACGACCGCCAGACCTACGGGAAACATGTCCCGCGCGATTTACAGTAACGGTACCCCAACTATTTGCATGCGGACGATCGTTTAAATTCCTCTGAAGTAGATCTAAACTATGCGAGTACTGCTGAAACGCCGAGAGATTTCGTGAAGTTGATTTCCCCATGCGCGTTAACGTTCGTTTCGTTCTTGCGCATAAGAAACAGCAGCTGCGGTCTAAACTGGATTGTTTTCGTGTGATTACAAACGGTCATCAATATAAATCGTCGTCAGACCCACGCGCCGATTAAGGCCCAGCGATTAAGTCTAACCACACGCCAATCATCTGCCGAGATTGAATTCACCTACGACGAGGATTAAACTTTCCGTCAAGCACATCCGTAAACCTTGAGACGCTATTGAAAATGGCTGGCCATTAAATCGATTCCCTTAAACAAACCTCATCAACTGCCGTTCCGTTGCCTTGGGTATAGCAATACCGGGAAACTTTGCCGATGATTAACAGTGCGACGAATTCGTGGCATGCGGTAGGTGTTAAAAAAATGATAGCCCCTATAAAGTCGTCGATTATTAAGCGACGCGTAATGCGCGCGGGGATAGTGCCATATGCGCGTTGATGTCTAGTTTTGTGCGGTTGGTTTAACGCGCGACAGTGATCTACGAGCGTCGTCGGCTCGTCGATTTCCTCGGGAGATACGCTTGTTTGGCAGGACTGCGTAAACGCGTAAGCGCACCAAACTGTCTTCTGATTGAAATGACGCGTATTGCGCGGCAGGTAAGCCGATAGACGGAACGGTCGGTGCCCTTATAAGGGGTCCCGGCGTTCGAGGCGCCTGGTATTTGTCATTTCCGACAGGAAAGGTCGTTCCCTGGCTCTCCTTTCGCCGCGATATATCGCACCGAGCCGTCCTACCCCCCCGGACGAATTACAAGTGCCATTTACCGTGAGCACGATCTTTCTAAACACGCTGATCGATCGGTCTATTTATAAATCCCGTCCGGGCAGCCATTTATCGAGCCGTAAAAATAGACCCGATGAGATCGGTATCTCCGGGACGTCGGCCTACCGTTGTCTTCCAGTCCCGGCTCCATCGCTGGCTTTCTTTTTCTAACGATACGCAGCCAGATACGACGAATTTACTGTTAGAGCCGAAAAACTTGGCCGGTGGTGACAGGTGAACGATTAAGCCCGCCGATCGATCATACGCGATAATCCATGCATCTGAGTAATTTTATCCCCCGACTAAACGTATAACGAAAGCATTTAATGACTATCCCAAGGCGCGTTTATAGATTATCTCCCTTGTTGAAGCATCATTAAGCAAACAGAATGTAAGTGCTCTCGAGCATGTATCTCGATAATGAAAACATATTTTGAATACCGCTGAGATATTCTGGCAGTCGTGTAATTCGTCTATCATTTTCCTTAGCGCTCCGAAGAAGGAATGAATGGAAAAAAACAGTCACGAGAACAAGATCCGGTGGATTGGAAAAACTTGTAGGCCCTTTCGTCACGTCAACACAAGACATATTTCTGACCCGAGTGACAATAAAAGAACTAGTCAGATATTTACGAAGCGTCGCTTGTCTTTCGACAGTTTCAACTTTCAACAGAACATTCAGCGAGACAACGAAACAGTCGTTTAAATCTACGGTTCAAGTATCATCCTTACGGCAATGTCACTATGAATTCGGACTAATGATAGACTCCCCCGTGGTAGCAATAAATAACGAAGAACCGTCCCACGAATTATTATTCCTCCGTATCTGGCTTTGCCGTTTTGTCGCTACGATTCGCAGAAGCGCGAAATCTCGTGAATTTATCGCTAAAACTTTGGATAACAAGACGGGACTGTCGTGCGTTCGCTCGTGTTAGCGGGAGATATATTCCTAGTTCCGTTGAGAATAAGAGAACCGGTGTAGCGCGAGGACTCGCGGCTATATCTATCGAGAGCACCGGGGGTCCTTATCGGCGCGTATCTTATTACGGTTCGTCCCTGCCTGCACTCGTCACGGCTCGTAAAGTCGATATACGCAAAAGCCGCCCTCTCTAGTTTGCTACGCCACCAGTTAGCGCGAAGGTCTGACGTTATCCTTCGTCCCCCTCCTCGCTTCACCCTTGCCCCCCACCTTCGTAGCCTCGTAATCCCTTCGTTACCTTTCATAGCGTAAAACCTTAGTTACCAAAAGAATTTGTTAGCATTTTGAATTGCCAAATACTCGTGATGGTACATTAATCTTTAGTTTCAATAATCCTTGACAGATCAATGTTTGCAATTATTTTCGTTACAGATCTCCGGGGAATGATTGAACGGAGATTATTGCGTCGAGTGAATCGATGACGCGTCTGTCTATTTTCCTGTCGACTAGGCGGGACCCCCGCCGGTTGGCATTTCGTCGGGCGCCCTAATGGACGGAATGACGATCGATGGTGGATTTATAAATAGGGTGCGCTTTCGATGCGCTTTAGTGGCATTCGCAGCGTAGTAGTTGACTTTCTCCGTGCTGCATGCGTGAGATCGTTGCCGCGGCAAGGGAGCGAGCGGTTTTATCGTCTACCTACTCTAAATATTTCTCTGGCATGAATTTATAACGACGACGGGCTGCCGCGTGCTGCTCGTAGCTAATAACGAGAGAGCCGCTCGGTCGGTCGGTCGCGCGATATCTTGGCATTATACGCGCGCCAATCGGGCACCCGTGGGCATTATGGCCCAGCCGACGTAATCTCCATCTCTATTTTTCTCCCTGGAAAACCCCTTCCCCCGAGCAGCGAGTACAGCGCTCCTTCGAAAATTCCACACCGGTGCCCGTCTAAAACCCAATTAGATTCCAGCCGATATCCCGTTGGATTCAGACGGCCGCTTAAAAGTCCCACGCGGACGGAATAAAACGCTAAGTTTTACTACCGTCTATACGGTCAAACGAGCATACGCGCGGGAGAGCTCATTTTAAACGTTTCCCGCCGTTCAGGATAGAAATGTCCCGTGAATTACGCATCGGCAATTTTTACCCGCTGAAACGTACCCACGGGTATGGCATGATGGGGAATTTATTTGTGGAAATATGGATGATGGTTTATGCACGCCAGCAAGGCGGTTTATGCGATTTCTGGGCTTTCGAATTTAGCGCAATTTAGAATCGTTAATTGGTAAGAACGTTTTACTCGGCTTTCCAATCCTGAGAATCGTATGTCCTCCAAGATCTCAGGCATAATTTCATTTATAGCGATAACCTCACGTCGTCAGACTCTACCAACGGCATTTCCTTCCCTTTCCCCATAATCCCCGTAATTCAAGAAATATGAAGTTTCCATTTCCTCACTTCACTATTTTCTCATAAATTTTTCATTGTTTCCTCCCTGTCCGACTGTCAATGTCTCCGCAATTGGCGAAAATAAGTCTGAAGCGTCAGAAATACGCGATTCTCGTTAACCGTGGCGACTGTCCTATCGCAATTCCGTGGCTGTTATTCGCGTGGACTTTCGGATTAGGTTGATCCAACCCCCTGGGTCGATCCGCCGGCGAACTCTGACCGATTGGTCGTGTCGTCGTCGTCTTTGTAGTCCGTGGCTCGAGTGAAAGTCAATGCTGGTTGTCGTTGTAGCCGCGGACAGGCATGATCCGAGGTCCGAGAGCCAGCTGAGAGGCACGCGAGACACTTCTCCCTATCGAGCCGCAATGCTCCACGTTGAATGGCACGATCGTGAGCGCGATATACACGTATACAACACTGTCATACACCTCTAGCAGGGGGACATACGTGTGCGCATGTGTGAACCTCAGCGGCGCACTGTCACGGCACGTCGTGGCCTCGATGCTTTCGGCTCGAGGACTCTCTCAGGATTTGCCAAGAGTAAATCGGATTAGATATATCTCCGGAATTCCAGCCGGGGGGCTGCAAAGAAACACACCCTTCCCCCACGTTCCGCTCAATGACTACGAAATGATATCAATTGCACCGCGAACACAGAGAAATAGTTTCGTCCTACGTCCATTGCGCGTACCGTAGGACTCGAATGATCAAATTATCAATCGCCCATTTCTTCGGTCATTCATTTGCCGCGAATAATGTCCGAGTTCGTCGAAATAATTCAAGGAAAATACTACGACTTTGGACTTCTTGTCGGCTTATCTGCTCGCGGAAAATGTCGTGTTCTTTTTTACGTTTGACAGTCCTTTCTTTCCGCTCCCCTTTGTGCTCGTGTTCTCGAGCCGCGGTGCTTCGCTAGGTTCATTCGTATTCACGGCGCGCAGAGCGCGGGGTTTCCGCTGGACGTCACATACATCCTTCTTCCTCTCTTTCACGAAACACGCGCGCGCAATTCCGCGGTGCACACACACGTACACGCTCGCGCACGGGCCAGTTTTATGCGAGAGACTCGAGCGACGCGTGAATGACGCGCATCCCACGAGGAACGGCTGGAATTTTCGAGGGCCGATGTCCCCGGCATGCAGAGGAAAAAAAGTCTACCCAACGGCCACGAAGAACAACTCTTTGATGCAAGTCAAATGCGAGCCTCGCGAAGATCGATTAAAAATAATTCCAATCGCTTTTTCCTCGCCTTCAAATGCTCCGCGGTCTCAAAAAATACGCATGCATCATGCACAAACCGTGCGTACTTGAATTACTTTGTGTTCATCGTAGTTGCTCCGAGAACTAAGATTCGTTGTACCTCGATTTGCTGATTTTATTTACGCAGAGTTGTTCAATGTAAATTAAGCAAATGTCTGGCGAAATTTCTTACCTTACAGAGGGCCACACCGGTGTCCAGTCTGTCCATGAAATTGTCGACGTTGATTCTGAGTTCTGGGTAAAGGGCGTTCAACCATTCCGCCAAGTCCTCCTTCATCGCGACCAAATATTCCTCGGAGGACTTGAAGGGCCTGTAAGGCCTGGCTTCCAGTAACACCGACATCACGGATCTGTCTGGTCTGAAACAATAAAAGGTACACGAGGTTAAACGTTTACACTTTGTACGAATGGAACTGCGCGTTTAAAGTTCTCCACGTCCTTGCGGTCGGACCAATTGAAAAGATGTTTACGTTCGTCTGGCCGAAGAATCGTGTTTTCTTACGAACTCGTAAGGACATTTATCACGGATAGAACGGTTGAAAAAACAGTTGGGGCTCGGTAGGGTTTTCCGGGAAGGATCTGTTCGATGAGATCAATGAGAAACACGGGCCGTTGACATTTCCGAGTCACCTTTGGTAAAACGTAATCCCCGGGGTTGGTTGTCGCGGCACGATCCGTCCTTCCGCGACGACGCTTTGCTCGTCCCTCTCTTTCTTTCTTTCTTTCTCCCTTGATTCCCTTCCCTCTCGCACTCTCCTCGCGTTCGTTCGACTGCACTTTCCTCGAGCGTCTCTGGAGCGTCGTCCTTCGGGCGAAAGAAAGAGAGAGCGAGCGGGAAAGGGAACGAACTGCCCGCTGTTTCGGTGAGCTCATTGCCCATGCGGATCCCGTTTTTTCCTGCTTGGCACACAGTCGGGGATTATTTCCCCTTGCCCTGCTCCCCTTAGAACGACGACAACGGGAAACGAAGAGGACTCGTTGGCCGGGATTTTCAACCGACTCGAATGCACGTGTGTGTGTGTGTGTGTGTCGTGAGAAATGATTTTCCTGAGCAGTGTAAAAATGCATTGCGACGGGATAACGAGGTAAAGGAGCTCGGCTCGTTTGCGCAAATGCTGTATCGATCGTCGGTTCGTGGAAGTAAAGCGCGACACGCGACCGACCAACGCTGCTGGGAAATGCACGCGTACATGCACAACTATGCATTACGATGCGGTCGACGGTCAATGGAGAAACTGCGCCGGTAACGCAGTATAATCGCTTCATCAAATCCGTTTTGTTTCGCCAATTGTCGTCACGGCGTTTCCGACTCTAATACGCAGTTCGCCAGTACAGGAATTTTAACTATCAGACGAACATGGGAAACTTGTTGATAATATGAACGATCAACGGAGAAACGTAGAATCTGTTTCAAGTTTTACTAATGAACTCAGCTTTATACGGCTATTGGCAGTTCTCGTGTAATTCAAGAATGAGGAATTTCTTGTTTACGTGAATTTCCTGGCGATTTTCTTAGCGCGATTCTGCGCGCTCGTCGACAGATATACTCCCGTTGTTCCTGGCATAACGGCGGCGATGAATTTATGGACGATACGAAAACGGTGCGAGGTTGCTCGGGAATTCAGGCAGCGCGATAAAAGCCGTCGCGCGATCTGCTCTATCTTCCCGCAAACTCTTATCCGCCGTTTATAAATTATGGGTTACAGAAGCTTATTCGGAATTACACGGTTGCTTGTCGGTCAAATCAGGAACGACGTTCTATTCGCCTTCGAACGGCGATTGCCGCGCGATAGGATTATCTTGAATCTCCACTTCACAAAAGCCACTAACCGATCGCCTGCGAAACCGTCTAACGCGAATTCTAAGCAGAGAGATTCCTGTCTAAGGCCCGAAGAAAATTCATTTAACCGACCCTCCGCAAGCCAAACAGACGTGTACACGTTGATAATGATTTTAGAAACGATTTTCATGGGAGACATTTAACTATCGCCTGAGACTCGTATTTCGCCGAGAAAATCAATTAAAACAATGCGTCGGGGATAACGATCTGAGGTGTTAATTATGAGTGAGAATTTGCCACGGAGTAATTTACGATCCACGCGGGGAAATGTAAAACTGGTTTATAATTGGCCGATCGGCAGAATTAACGTGGTGAAGAATTTTTCGGAATTTCCCGAGGACGTGTCGTCGCCGACGACGAGGAGGAAAATAAACGATGAAAGCCGAGTTTACCGCGATAAATCGGCACTGTGATTTATCGGAATAATAATACTCGTCCTTGAGGATACGATGACAAACGAAGTTTATCCCCCGGACGGACTTTTACAAACTCTCGGCACTGACGTTACGTAGTTTCGTAATTGCCCGTACATCAGGCGAGAGACGTTCGAGTCCAGCGAATTTCTCAAGCGCGTAGGTTTCGGAAGAAGGGAATCGCGGGAGCGTTAAAATTTAACGTTCGGCCATTTCGGTGGATTTATCGTCCTCGGCAATGTACAACGGCGTTACGTGAGGCGCGGATGGCGTTAAAATGTCATCGGATCGGCGAGGAAAGCGGCTCTCTCGTTTGGCGCGCGCGCGCGCGCGCACTCTCCTACCTGCCTACTCTGTGGGAGTTTAATTTACTCGCGGGAGAGCCAGCCTCGCCGTTATCTCGGCCATTGAAAAACCGCAGGTACGAGTCACTAAATCAGCGACCCTCGCCGCGCGACACTCAAAGACCGTCTGAGCGTTACCCCCGTGGAAATCCGAGGTCTTCCTTGCCGGAAAGATCGAGAAAGACCAAAGACCTGAACACACCGAGGCTCACGGGGAACGACGTCGGAAAATACGATGCTTTCGATTCCGCCCGTGAGAAACTATCCCGACATCTGACTCGTAGAAAACAGAAAATTCAGCTATCTTAATGTCCACACATTCTCTTCCTCCTTCGCGCTCATTTCCGTGAAACGCACTGATGGCATTTTCAGCATTCTCTTTGATAAATATTCTTCGAGACAGCGCCATTCGTCGGTTTCGATCTGTTTTACGAGCATTCTTGTTTACGAAAGTATCTCCTATAAACGATCATTTGCGCGAAACGCATAATAAGTGTACTTTAATGCCCTCGCCTGCGGTATTGTAACAGTCAGATGCATGTACGTCCTTTTAAGCACTGCAGTTTGTTAAGTTCCATCTATTTTACGGGCATTCTTATCTACGGAACAACGTAAAATGCGCTAATAAGGACATTTCGCCGTCATTAGACCCGCACGTTACGGCCGAGTGTCCAAGTGGGTCCAGTTATTTTTAAACTTGAATTATTACGTGCTCGATGTCCACGTTAGCGGTGAAAGTATAACGCTTTATCGGCACTCGTTGGCGAAAAAAAAATCGGCAAGATATAGTTTCGTGTTTGGTCGAAAGGACGGAAGGGGCTTTGGAAAAATCGTGCCTGGTAGGCACGTAAATCGAACGATACGAGCGCATAAACATAAGTCCCCCGAGCACGGCCTTTTCGCGTCAATAAAAACCGAAAAACACGGAGATTTGCGGGCTTATCGAGGCATTAAAAAAAGGATAGAGAGAAGGAAAAAGGGGCAGATCGAAATATCTGCGAGCCGTGGGCAGGTTGTCAGGAAAAGCAGGTTTACGCGCGCCGGCCGGTCGATGTATATCTTTGGAAAAATTCCTGGGGTTCGGGGCGGGGGGACAGTTTCCGCGAGGTAAAAAACGGCAAAGACGTTTATGTCGGTGGGCAATGGGCTCGCCGAAACGTGGGACGACGGTAAACGCCACGTGTACACGTGTAAACCGTGCTTTACGAGGTGACCGCTTCTAATTTTCAATTCTCACGATTGAATTATGTATGCGCGTAATGGAAAAGCGCGGGAACCTCGTAGGCATTCGCCGCGGTGCATAGATAACTCAATTTCTCCCTCTCTCTCTCTGGTTCTTTCTCCCTCGGAGGAGAGACTCGTGATACCTTCCTCCCTCTACCTCCTCCCTCGCCCCTCTCTCTACGTGGCGGGGAGTATAGCGCTTTACCGTTAGGCGTAGCGCACCTTTAAGGTATGCTCGTGTCGAGTAAAACCGGCGAACAAGCTTCTACAGGACGGTCGCGGGAGCTTAGGGTACAGCGACTTCGTGACACGGCGACCCTTCCGTGGCATATTCGACGGAATACCGGAGATCCTCGCGGATTTGCCCTTTCGCTCGTCGGCCCAAAGTAATAACCAGATAACCCGGTTCCAGAGAGACTCGCGGCAAAAAACACTGAGTGCCTCCCTCTCCGCGGTAGATAATTGACTGGCAAGGAGATAATTGCGGCGCCAGGCGAACGTTAATTAAGTATGGCATTATGTACGATGCCCCAAGGTACGATGGAAATTGTTGTTTAATCATAATACCGCGGGCCCGAGCACTCACTTGACCGTAGCATTGGCTTTTACGTAAACGACGACCCTCGCGAACGGTCTTATCGGGGAATCGTGAGATTAATACTTTGGCAGCCGGTGTGATATCGCGCCTCGGGAAAAGTTAAGATGTCCATCGGGGGAAAAAGCCGATAGTGAAAACGCCAGGCGTGTAATGCTTCAGAGCGCGCATGACGATGTAAGAGCAAACCGGATAGGTGTAAGCGTTTAATCCGATAACAGATTACAACTATTTTCAGCTCATTGCCGTCCATAAAACGTTATCTCCGATGGGCGGAAAATCGAATTAAATAGGAAGGCGCCGTTGCCGGGCCGGCTGAAAATAGTCATAATTAAATCGGCCTAATCATGGCAATAATCCACGCCATAATTCGCCCCGGCCGTGGCAGAAAACGAAGCTGACGGGCCGGGCATAGGTGTAATGTACATTTCATGCAGCCGCAATGAGGCGCGCCGGGCAATTAATGGTCATTTACTCTTTTACAGGCCATTAAATGTCAACTATGTCCTTTTTTTCGTCGGCTTTGCCGCTCTGTAAATCGCAGTTTCCCCCGCGCTGCTCTTATTTCTCGATGAGGCACATTGATTTTAATGTACCTATAAACTTACGTATCATTTCCATCGAAAAATACGACCTATTTCCATATACTCCGGTTCACGTATTTACTCTATTCGCCGCTACTTAATGCCTTTGGCTGGCCATACTTTTCTTATTATCGCCAAGACCGCGGGGCGATAAAGAATATCTTTATCCTTACATTTATGTGCGAAAAGACACGTATAAACCGAGGAGAAGGCGAATGTTCCCCAAGTGTAAATAGTCGGACAATTCTGCGCGGACTGGACTTTCTGCATGGCAATTTCAAACTGTGCCCGTACAATCGTAACGACCGGCATTGCGTCCTACCGTTTCTTAATGAGCAACGCCCGCCGACAATTATAATAACCGGCATGCTGTTAGCGAAACGTCCGCTACGAAATAGTTAAGCGCGGATCGTCAGGGCGGGTACATTGCACCGGCTAATTGCCAGTCATTGTGCAGCGCTCGGAGCGATATGTGCAAAGTGCAGGCAACGATTCCGCCGATAATTTCCCCTTGTTATTGCTAGTTTCGCGGCCGACAATGCCATTCGTTCTGCGCCGGGGACTGGTTTTGCACGGTGCCCGTTTCCGCAGGGACAAAATGCTCGAGCGATCGGGTCCGGTTTAAAAACAGAAAGACGCAAAGCCCGATACGATTTTCCATGGTCGCTCGTGTCGCAAGGCTTAACGATTTCATTCATTTCCCCGGCCGACGGTAGAAAATGAACCTGTTCCCGATGCGCGACTGCCAGCGCTCGCCTTTTGCCCGCCATATGCATACCCGCCTGGAAATACCTGCATCATATAATAGCGTATAAGAGAAACGCGATATCTTGACTTTGTATCCGCGCCTCGGACCCCCGATAATGTCCATAACATTTCTCCAGTCGTTTATCATTACTCGCGGTACACGCCAAGTCCCTTGCCAGCCGGATAGATTGATTGCCCGCCTATCGTACGCTTATCCTGCCTACTCGGCTCTTCCGAGCTTCCTTTCCCCGAGTCTTCTGCATCCTAACGACGATCCTTGAGATAGAAACGGATTCACACTGATACCCGCACGGCCAATTAAACGTTACACAGAAAAACCGGATCTCTCGGCTGCGTTTCGTTGAGAAACTCCTCTCGGTTTTATCCTTTTCCAGTTCTCTCGAAAATTTCGCAGTTCGCCACTTCTAGGACAGCGTTGACCAACGATTTTACCGTAAGGACATTGCTCAAATGCGCGTTCTTTACTTTTCTCTGAGTTGTTGATTCAATTTCTTTCGATTAAATGATCTTACTCTTTTCTTTTGACATATCAATGCTACGTAGAGTCTTATTCTTTGTGTAGAGAAATGATTTTTTCTTTCCTGCTTGACGTGTATATCGCTTAGAAATCAGTCGAGTTGCCATATCCGACATTCTTCTTTTTCTTACTTTTCGCCGGTGCATTTTATCTGCATCTGGTTTAGCCGCGGGGCGAGAACGATATTTTTCAAATCCACCGCGATTGTTCCGCTATTCGCCGGTTCCGTGCAAGCAGGCACGTTTATATTTTAACGTACATGTGTGTGTGTCTGTGCGAGTTACAAGGCGAGCACGGTTCTAGATTCTCGCCCTACGGGCGCTTGTATGAGCGAGCTGAGAAAACTTCTTGCTACTCACTCTTAATAAATGTATTTATGTATACGTGTTAATAAGTGCATACGCATCAATGTTCGCATTTCGATGCAAGAAGTGCAGCGCAGCAGATGCAATATTTAACCAGAAAAAGTAATGATTCAATTGAGAAAGTGGATTCTTCTGAGAAACACAGTTTTCTTCGGATAGCGAGCGCACAATTAATTTCACTTGGAATAAATCATTTTCAACGAGACATTTCGTCACAGTCAAGCGAACTGTTCTAGAAAAGATATTTCTTTTCTGATGAAAAACCGAGGCGTTACAATTAACTTGGCTCGGTATAAATTGGTTCGAACACGACGGTTAGAAAACAGAGAACTTTAAAGACCATCTCGTTGCGTCAGTGAGGCGTATCGGTTTTACGCGAACAACACGCGCGTGGAAAGAGTGCACCGTTCTGGCATTTCTCTCATTAACATCGCTCGGAGGGCACAATAAACGTGTTCGGGGGCTGGATTTTCCGGAGGACCATTGGCCGCGTCGTATCGCCGCTTGGATTTATTAACGGCCAGTAAAGTAAGTGGTTCCGTCGGTGCGTGAAGGTGTGTGAGTGCCGTCGAAACTGGCCGGCGGGCAACGCGGGGCCGGTTGCCCCTCTCGGAAGAAAATCTTGTGAATGAGCAGGTTCTCCCATTCACTTTTAACCGAGCGCTCGCGCACGGGGAACAGTCGTAACGCGCGACGAGCTAACAGACGCCAGCGAGCACGTTGCACATTCCCCTGGAACGCTGCAACAACAACCCTTCCACCCCGCCTACTTTCCTCTCTCGACTGGCCCGTTTTTCTTCCCCCTCCACGCCACCACCAACCGTCTATCTCTCCCGTACCTTCCTACAACTCCATTATTATACTGCTTTCGCGGTAAACATTGCTGCATTGTACAACGGCCTGTCAGAAGTAATATACACTTAAAGAAATTCTTATTAAATTCTAACAAATCTTGCTTCGCTCTTCAATGATTTTTTGTTCAATGTAACGAAACCTACTGAACCCCTTGGAGATTTCTTGTTTGGAAAGGACGTATCGCAGAGCGTGTATACATTGCAGTTTCGTGATATATGAGACCCTTTCGCAACTGTCACAACCCTTCTTTCTCATCTACTTTCCTGTCCGACGGCCTGTTTTCTTCCCCTCCCAGCGCCGGCGCTATTTGTCTGTCTGTATCTTTTTTTTATTTCCATTCCCCCTACCCACTGGGCTAACCATACCGCGGTATTTTTGTTTCCCATGCCGCAGGAATTTCCTAATAATATTACGCTTCCCAAGAGGTTTCCGGTGTATCACGGAAAGCAATGTTTCCAATACCACGGACTTCCAAACAGGAAATGAAGTTAATTCGAAAATATTTCAAGGAATTCAAAGAGATCTTTGTCATTCCCTTCTGGCCGTACGAGTTTCACTTTCGTTCGTCGTCCCGTTCTTTCCTTTCTCTTCCTTCGCGACCCTCTTTCTTTCCCGTTCCTTTGCTTCTCTTTCGGTGGGTCTTTTTTCGCGCGTTTTGCGTTCCCGTCTGGCGGCCCTTTTTCTTCGTATTCATCGCGTCCGTCTGCGCGCCACCTAATTTATCATCCCGGTTAATCCGCGTCGCGGGCTTTGGCGAAACTCTCGCGCGCGCACGGCAATTTCAGGGCGACTCGAGCAATTCCACGGGAATACCGTAATTACGGGCGTGCGCGTGCGAAACGTATCGCGCGGCGCGGCGTTTCGTCGATCGGTTTGCCGTCTCTATATTTACGACGCGAAAATACGCCGGGGGCGATTAAATGCCGAGCATTTTCCCCGCGCGGCACGAGGCAGACCCGATTTTCCGTCTCTCTCGCTTTTGTTCCACTTGCCGTTGCGCCGCGGCTCTAATTAACCGTTCCGACGAACCTCGCGTTTCGACGAGAACACACCAAGGCCAATTTCACCGTGCGACTTTTCACGGGCGAGGCGTCTGGGAACAACGCGAGGAACGTAGAGAGCCGAGCGGAAAGCCAGCACACTGCGGCAAAGAACCCGGCAGAAAGAGAAAGACACTAAACGTGCCACGGCAATGCTCATGCTGAATTAACTCCTTCGCCTAGTGGTTGTTACAAGATTGCCATTCAACGTGTAAACCGTCAACGGCTCTATGTGCCAAAGGCATTGCGCGCAGGAAAACCAAGGTCAGTTTCTTCGGTGCCGACAAATGACGTTTCGAATGGAAAGATTCAATTATTCCGATCGCACGTTACGCGTAAGATGCACATGGGTTTCCGCTAATGTGTGACACAGCTGTTTCAGAAGCACTGGAAATGTTTAATGACTTCGTTGAGAGAGCCATGTGTCACGCGAGAAGATAATTTCATATAAAGGAAATTGTGCGTTGTGCAAGGGTTAAACATGTTGGCACGTTTAGCGTAAATTCAGGCCAACCATTCTTCTTATAAAGTTTGAAATAAATTTAAATTATGAACGATAAGTAAGTGCTGTTAAAGTTAATTTCTGTGACATTTGGGATATTATAATTTGTGAAAACTGCAAAGAAAATGGCCGCATACTTAGCTGTGCCAATGAAAATCCTGTAATTTGACGGGAAAATAAGATTTCAAAAGTAAAAATTATGGCAAAACTTGTCCGTCATTAAGATTCTCCCACAGCGAACTATGAGCAGTCATTACTCGTTAACAAGAAGTGAGTAATTTGCAAGTTTCTCTTCGCAACTGCCGGACAATTACCAGTCGTATCGTCCTATTTATTCGATTGTTCAGAACCGTAAACGAGCCTCTTAAACTGTAGTGAGCGAAAAACGCAAGAATTTAAAACGTCGTTATGAATCTCATTTGTCACGAAATCCAGAACGACGAACATAATGAATTCATATCGGTAAATTTGGTTATTCATTGCACTAACGAGATTATCATAGCGCGAAATTCCAATCAATTATTCATCAGCGAAAATGTGCCTTTCAAATAAACGAATAACGCAAGTTCAAGTTTAAAACACCGTTACGAAGCTAATTGATTATCAATGTCCGTATGATTATCATGAGCCAAATTCCAATCAATTATTCATCAGCGCGATCGATGCTCGGAAATGAACGAAAGCAACGACGCAAATCAATGATTAAATCATCGTGACAAATTTAATCGATCACGAAGGTCGGCACAATTATCATCACGTGCCGTCAACGACACTTCGAAATAAACCTAAACAAAAAAACGTACGTACACGATTAAATGATCAGAGTGATTGTCGTAATGTGAAATTGGGGTCAACGTAAGTTTATAAAAAGCGAAAGAAAGGAATTTGGTCGAACGAATGCAATGTAGAACTCAGTGTAAATAATGCTTTTGAATCGATGTAAGTATAGAAACAAAAGAAGGAATTTAAAAGAAATGTACACAACACTCTGAAATAAAGTTAAAAGAAAGATGTTCGGTCGAAGATTGAATGGTCATTACAAACTTAATTGGTTATCAACGTCGCGACGATTATCGTGAGGTGAAATTCGAATCAATGCAAACTCGCGAGGACTGATAAACCGCGCTAGTGCAAGGGTCACGTAAGCTCGGCGTAAATCGCGCTCTTTGTTCGGAGCTCGGGGATTCGATAGATTCGCGGCGGGTCAAAAGACCCGTCGAGCCTTCGCCAATTTCACCGGGCGAATATTAGTTTGGCCCGACAGAGTCGCATTCATCCGGCAAGCACGTCTTAGATTGCTTTTAGGTGAAAGCAGGCCTTTTTTTCATGCAAGCCAGCCAAGGCAAAAACGCTTTTAATCACGATCGCGCCGAAAAATTGAGCTACGTGAAAACCGACCGAATCCTGCGGCGTAACAAAGTACGGAAATTTACGTGCAAAAATTCAAACGCCCCGAAATACGTGGGTTTCGTGGTTTCTCCAAAGAGAAGTGTAACGTTGGGGAATATTAAGAACGTTGAGATTCTTTGACGAACTTTGTGTAGTGTTCGTTGTTTAGAAAGAATACTTTGTTACAGAGAAACGATAGCCGATGCACTGGAATCATTTGTACTGGCAGTAAACTCACGTTTATCCCGAACCGATAACACCTTATCTACATCTCAACTGGGATAGATCATTCTTCGAGTCTATGCATCATCGGCCTGACTCCAGTGTTGAGCATCGTATCTCCATTCGCCAACTACTGTAAACACGGCTATTACGCAAATCCCATCGGCTGAGAAGCTGTCAATATCGAATGAGCGTGATTTCGCGAAACCAATAAAAGAAGAAAAACCGATGCGGCAGAGAAGAACGACGAGAGGGACCGAATAATTACGCGATACATGGATCACGATTTCGTGGAATCCTTTCCGTCTTTGCTCCGGGGGAAGGAAGGGGCTGGGGAAGTGGGATTATCTTAATGACAGGAGCACGCGTGACGCGTGCGAGTGGTTGTTATCGCTGGCGAGATTGCCCGCGCGACAAGGAAACAGCGCGTAATGAAATCGCAGACTTACTTACTTACTCCGTTGGGCGATTGCTGCTGGGACTTTTATCCGGCTGCGCCGAGACCTCGAACACTGGGAGAAACACTGGGACAGGGGTGGGAACCCGTTGGTATCAACGAGCACGCCGCGACGATTTTAATCTCGCCAACCCCTTGCACACGCCACCCCCCGTGTTTCCCTCAGACGAAGACGTGAAAGCGTTCTACGGGGCCGGGCTTCGCTGGGGAAATTCGCGGGTCCGGCATTACGACGGACCGGAAGTCTGTCGCGATGAAGGGTTGGGTTCGTGGCCTCTGAGAAGTTCCTCTGACACTGCGTGTTACGAGGATAGGGATTGCCCTTAGCGCGCGCGGGACAGACGGGGAGGAGGAAATCCACCCTTGATCTCCCGTAAGGTCAATTGCTCTGCTGTCGATTTCGTTTCGCGCGCGCGCGCGTGAGTTTTCCGTTTTCAGTGTCGTGCAGACCTCGCGGGGTAGATCCTCTCACGCCCCATGCTCACGCCTTCGCGTCCCAGACAGAGACTGAAGCCCGGACCGGCGAAGCCCGCGTATAAATGCCGAGGCACCTGGCAAACAGTTCGACCGTACCGCCGTGGAGAGGACAAACGGTTTCCAAACAATGCCGCCGGCGGCGCTAGTTTCTGCCGAGGAAGGACGGACAACCGATAAAACAGGTCTCTGCAAACGCAGGTCGCTGTAAGATGCAACTCGACGTTAAACCGAAACTATCAACATTAATGCAAAATGCTAGATATTAATTTGAAGAACTCCATGTTTTTACCTCATCATTTCGTAGAAGTTCCAACTTTAGTACGATACGAAGGGTGATAACGTAGAAATCTGTAAAGCTGAGAAGGATTTGACGGATTGTTGTTAATAATAAGATAAAAGCTAAGATAAAAAAACGTTTGTTATAGTAAATTTGAATGGCAATTATGAGAATATCGCGTCTTAGTTTGTTCTATTGGTCTGATATCCTATGCCGGTAGTGTAAGGACTGACCTTAGTTAACGATGGTTACAGCTTATGTTAGTTTACTGTCCTTGCTCCTGCAGTAGTTTTTCTTCGAACAGTAAAGTTGCCTAGCTGCGTAGTCAACAGCCAGTTATTACTTTTAGTTATCAAAAGAGGGGAATTGGAGATTTTGAAAATGAACCGCAGTAGTGTCTGCACGAAATTTCACAAGAGTGGGCTAAAATGAAATTCTATCGGCATTCGTATCATCGTTCGCACTTTTCGAAGAATACTGATAAAATGTTCACTTATCGAGCAACATTAACTCGATTCTAATTATGAAAAAGTACATTCGAAACTAATTGCAGACAAATTCATCTATCAATTAGGGAAAAATTTGGGAAATTCCCTTGTAGAGGTCCTTCAATTTTGATTTCCTTTTAAGTGACATCTCCGCGCTCCCTGAGTGCATAAAATTATTACTTCTCCCGCTTCGTCACTGGCGGGCATTTAAAGTTCTCGGTTTCCTGCGGCGGTCGCGCTTATGCTAACGACGGGAATCCTAATCGCGGATTATAATTGTTAATCCGTTAAATGATCCGTCCTCCTCGTCCCGCAATTCTCCCCGTCCCGAGTGCCGTATCTTACAGTTCTCGATTACCGCCCACGACTTTTCGGACTCTTTCTCGTTAGACGGATTTACTACAGGCCCCGGAGAAGACTGCGCTATTATTTTCCTCTTAATTGCGCGTCAGATCCGGGGAGAATACCAGCCGTTACGCCTCCAAGGGGCCGAAAGTGGCCTTGTAGAGGACGATAACAGCAAACTCCGAGGATTAGCATGAAATACAGCGTATAGAAAAATTCTTATTAAATATCCCCGGCGCAAAAAGCCAATACTACGAGTAGAGACTTTCGTTTGAAAGTTCGATTGACAAGATTTTCGGTCCCCCGTAAAACAAATTCCAGCAGAGGCACATCATGGGAGGAAAATAAATGTCTTCGCTTAACAAGCGGCGAAAATATCTGTAATGCGCACGGGGAACGGGTGAGGTCGTGGATAGGGGAAAGGGGGGGGGGGTCGAAATTCCCTGGGACGACGGAATATCCTGCGGTTTGCGCTGTAGGCGGATCCTTCGAGGGATAAATTCGTTTCTGTCGAACGCCCGTCGCTGTGCCTGCCAGCACTCGTTGCACGGCGAGCAGCAATTAATCCGTTTTATAGATGCGGCCGATGTAAATGAAGTTTCCGGCCGAGTGGCCGAGCGCGGAAAGTGATGTGCGTTGGTTGGCGTGCGCGCGCGAAAACGGGCCGTTCAGCGCTCGTAAAAAGGCCGAAGGGGGCTTTAACCGGCCGGTTGTAAAGCCTTCTAGGAGCAATTAATAACAGCCTCCTCTCAGCCCGTCCAATGAAAATCGGCCTTATTCTTTCCATCTGCAATTATTCGGGCCACAATACTCCTCGAACTCTAATTCCCATGCAACGTGGATGACGTATTCACCGGGAGTGATCCTCTGTCTTGCTCTTGGGAAGGGCTAAGAACGTAAAAAAAAATCATCCGCCAAGAAGAAATGATAATAAAAATGCTGGAAGGGACAACAAAGTTCCACTTTTTCATTGTACCTTCATCGAGAATAACGTGAGAGATTTCTGTATAAAAACAGTTAAATGGATTTATGAGGATAAAGAAAATGTCCACGTACGAGTACCGGTGTATTCAGTTTGCCAGTAAAACATTTATCGTGAGACGTGATTGTCGGTTTTGTTGGATTCAAAAGGAAAATTGGACGTTAATACAGGTACACATTTTCTGTGAATTGTCCCCTATTTTATACGCATTTACTTGTTTAAACGGCCAAGTCCGATACTAATTAATAAAAACATGCCGCGCTCATTCATCCTTTGAAATCAATTGAAAACGAATTTGAATCCCGGTGAAAGGATCTTTCAGTTTCAACTTTTGTTTACCGCGCGCGATATTATGAAAGGGATAATCGAAGTTTTATTAACGCTTTATAATGCATTTCTCGCGGCAGCGCGGGCCGGTCAGCCGGGAGACAAATGGTCGAAAACGACAAAAACCCGTCTCACCGTGTTGCCAGATCCAAACTTACCCCACCCCTTCCCCCTTGCCCCTCGTCTCGCGCATACGTCTTGTTCGTCTTGAGATCCGTTTCCGGGTGTTGCTGCAGACAGGATATTCCCGGCCGAGACAACGTAACGGGGTTTGCGAACAAATCGCAACGCCCGCTAGGTTTGTACGCGGGGTGTGCGGGGGGGACGACAGGGAGGGGCGGGGGGGGGATTGCAGGACTCGCTGGCGGCCGAGTCCTCCTCGGAAAACGGCCTCGGAGAGAGGCGACTTTACGTCGGTGATGGATGAGGGGACGCAGACTTCGCAGACAGCGCAATACCGGAGCCATGGGGAGGGAGGGGGGGGGGGAAGGAAGGTCCTACACCGCGATAGCAACACGTGATATCCAGGGATGTGCGCGTTTCCACCTAGCGATATTGTCTGGCAGGAAGTAAAAGAATGCAACCGTCCTACGACAGGCCGAAGATGTGATTTTTATATCCCTGTCAAGAGATTTTATCGATCTGCAAACGTGATTCCTCGGTGCCTTTAGCGATCTGTGCAAACGCGAGGACAGGGATGTTCGCGAGAGTCTGGCCTCGGAACACGAGGGTGTAACTGTCTACTCCGTCGAGCTGAAGCTGCGGGTAAGATAGTGCAAACGAAATTGCGTGGCGTTAATCTTTTGGCCGCGAAGATCGTCGAAGAAATTTCTTGATTGGAAACGTAATTAGAGGATCTCATGAAGAACAGCGGAGAGGGGCAAGGGGGAGTGGGGGCTTTGATGGGGCGTCGGCATCGACGGGCGATTCAACCGGCTGAGAAATATTATTCCTCCTCCCCTGTCTGGCCCTGTTTATTCTCAATTTATCGGCCTCTAGACGGAAATCGCGGCTCGAGTTTGCCGTGCAATTTCCAATTCCTTTTTTCCTCTCGCGCTACTTACCGTCTTCTTTCTTCCTCGCCGCCCGGAGGGCCTCGACCTGCATCTCCTCCTCCCCCCGCGCCACCCTTTCGTCACCCTCCATTATTTACCACTTCGAGCCGTCGAAGACGCTTCTTTCTGCCCGACTGCCTGCAAAAATCTTCGCCCTCGAAAACTGCGCCTCGTCGAATTTATCGACGAGGACGACGACAAGTCCTCCGGCAAATTATTATAAACATTTACCCGAATTTCACTGCGCAAACCTCCTCGTTAGGCGAATCAAATCTTCCTTTCTACGCCGTTTCAAACGTCTTTAGGTATTACTAAATCTTCGTTATGTTAAAATCATCCCCTCTCGACAAGGTTTCACGTGTTTTCGCAACATCTTCCCGTGATGCCCGGCAACGATTAAACCCCCGTCTGGATATCCCCGGGCTTCCGTCCGTTCGGGACGTTGTTTCCAGCATATTTTAAAGTTTAACGTGGATCCAGGAAGTCGCCAACTTATATATAAGTACGTCCTGCGCGGGGAGAAATACGTACCTGCAGGTCCGACGAGTCTCGGTTTTCCTCCATTTTTCGCTGCACTGCCCCTCCCCCGCCTCCCTCGCGCACTCTTTCTTCTTATGCCTTGTACATCGTAAACTTGTCTACGGGAACTCGCCTGCAGGCTCTCACCCGGAGTCCCGGATCCTCGTCGTAAAAACTTGCCCCATAGTTCCGAAGACGTTCCCAGGGGCTGATGCCGAAATTCTAATGCACCTGTTTCCACGTTTCTCCCCCACCGAGCGTTATAAAACAATAATAGAATATGATAACCGACGGTAAAATCACGGATGACGACGTCTCATCGAATATTTAAGGTATCAGCGATCGATCAAAAAGAAAAACTCGAACGCAAAGACTCAAACGGTTGAGATTTCTCATTAATTAGTAACGTTGGGTACATGGATTTATCGTGAGAACTTTGGACGAATATCGAGCAATGTATTTTTGCAATTTCAGGTGGCAATTAAGCGCGATTAAGATGGATAAAGGTGTTCAGTATTCGGCAAACAAGTCTTTGAAAGATCGTCGTTTCCCTCCCTTGTCCGTGCTCAGGGTAAACACGATAATTTTTGCGTCGACGCGCGCTTCAACGTCGTTGAGGTTTTAATTAAAATGATATTTCAGGGGGACCCGGGAGACGAGATTCCGCGTCGAACCGCAGCGCCAGGAGGGGGGGGCGGGGAAGCAGGGGGGAGGGGGAGTGCTTCGCTTTGTCGCGGGACGGGCTCACATGTCGAACTTATGAAAATTAATAAGAAAAATTGCCCATAAATTCGGAGTTTCCCCGGCACGGAGTCGCGAAGAGTAGCGGTGGGGGCGGGGGGAGGGGTTGAGCGTGCGTCCCGTCCCGGCAATAAAATTAGAATTATGTCGGTAGGAACCCCCACCCTTCTCCTTGGGATCCTCGCTAAGGATGCGAGAGGACCCGGCGGGGACGAACTGCCGAGCGAGGGGACGGAAGCCAGACGAAACAGAGCGAGAAGGTGGGAGAAAGAACCAACAAGCGAGGGATCAAGGGAGACGGAAACTGAGAAAAAGGGATTTGCCCAAGGTGAACGAAGATGGACAAAACGGACAAGGACAGACCCAGTGGGGAAGCAACGGGGCAAAACAGGAGGAGCTAACCCGCGCGGAGTGAAACGAAAAGGGTGATCGAGCGAGACAGGAAAGGGAAGGACGAGAGGGGAAACTGAGAAGGCTAGGGGGGAGGGCTGGAGATGGCCCTTGATAGCGTATGTTAGTAGCGGCGGAATGTGTCCTATGGTTCTTAACATATGAGTTACCCGCCAAGATTACATCCATGTCTTACGCGCCGAGCCTCCCTACGTCACATCCTATGGTTATTAAATTCTACGCCTTCCTGCATTCCCCCCCTTCGGCTTCCGCTAGTTCACTTGACTTATCTCCCGGCTCCCACGGATAAAAGTGCCTACGTGCCTCAGGGTTACTCGTTATCACCGACACTCCGTACCTTTAACGACTGTAAAAATTGCCCGTTTTAACATCGCAGCGCGAATTTCACCGTGGGATTTCGATGCCAATTATCGCGATCGATACAGCGAGAAGGCAGAAGGATTGGACAAAATGAATCGTTAATTAATATCACGGTGCAACAAGAAAAAGTGTACTCGAAAAAATAGGATGCTGTGTGGAGATTATAAATCCGAATGGAAGAATAAAATATTGACCTCGTGTATTTCAATGTAAAAGTAGATCGTTTCTGCACATTTTGAATGAGGAATTATGCATACTGATTCGCCGAAATATGTTTCAGAGAATAATATGAAACTTTATACCTGATGATAACGTACACCTAATGATTGTGTATGAAGTTACAAATTATACCGAAATTTCGTCATTATTTCAGGGATTTAAATTGATTGGTCATCCGAAACCGCTTGAACTGTTTTCTGATTGTTTTACTCCACTCAGGTAATTGATATTTCAGGGAAGGAATTTAACGTTTGCATAAAAATGCCTGTCCAATTTCCCATTCCATTATGCGTGTATTCAATTCTAGCGAAATTCGTCGATGGTGTGGTATTTTTATTAGACCGTAAAAGTGATTCCTATCGGGTGGAAAGGTGGACAAGGAAGGAAACGGGGCTCCATGGAAAGCCATTTTCTTAACATGCTAGCGTCTGGAGACCGTTCGATCGTTCCGAACCGATGGAATTCCTTTGAAGGGATATATGGGGGGCAGCGATTAAAAGCGAACTCCGGCGAGTATGGGGCGGAGTAACTGTTTTCGAGGTAAGAAGCTTACGGCAAGGACGGGATAAGAACCCGTCTCCACGGTAATCGAAAACGGGCCATTCGCCAGTGGAAATGAATAGCTCTCCCTTAGCTGCTCGTTTCGCCCTGTTAATAATTCAAATAGCCACATGAAAGATACTTTCTCATTTCCGAGCGAGATTATCGGCCGACATGAATCTTTCACCGCTGCAGGATTCCCAGGGAATCCTTAACATCGTCCAAAACTCCGCTCACGCGAACCCTACAGGCTTACAGTCGGCAGAATTACCTACAAAGATGAATTCTAATTAGAAAACTTCATTCCTCGTACGACATGGGCTTTGCTTCGTCTCCCTCATGAGCAGGTTTTTCCTCGATAATTGAATCGTTTATTTCGCCTGCCAAGTAAGTATTTTTAATATAACGAAAAATACCAGGAGAAAAATCAACATACGAATATAAAATGAAACTCGTACATGTTGAAATAATTTACGACGCTCGAAAGAAGCAAGAGAGGAACAGAGCTAAAATTTGAGTACGTGTAAGCTCTGTTTATGTTTCTGATCCTGTCGGCTCAGCCGGTTTTTGGAATTTGTCCCTGCCGGAAACATTTATCAGTACTTAGCGTCGTAAACGTGTTTTGCCCGTCGTTCTAATTAAACCCGACGCCCTACACGCACTAATTAATCGCCGAAAAGTTGGACTTTGACACACTGATCTCCATTTTAATAATACACGTTGTGGCAAAGCTCAATATCGTTTATTAAATCGGGACCGTAACGCAATAATCCGATGAAGCGTAAAACAGTGTGGTGAAAAAATTTTAATTAAACTTTATCTATACTCATACGCGATCGACGGCCGCTGGAATTTCGGAAATTCAATAACTTATTTCACGTTGGTACACAGGGTCACGTGGTTTATCAATGGTCATTGATCGGTCGATTAATCCACAAACGCGCTCGTTAGCTCATGCAAACTACAAAAGATTGGAAAATTCGTTTCAGCTTTCTTGAATTCCACGAACTCTCCGTTAATTATTATGATTAATTAACGAAGAGTATTTTTCGGCGCTCGTCTACGTGTGACACGTCCTTTGCCGTAAGGTACCACTTTGTTTCTTTGAATTATTATCAAAGCACCGGTAAAGTTGAAACCTTTCCCCCGCACTTTGTACCAACGATAAAGGAGATTTAAACGCTTGTTCCAACGCGTTCCATGCAATTTTACTCTCCAGTAGACATTTGATGAAAATGAAATTATTTTCAGCAAAAGAAACGGATACCTTGATTTCACAATTTTCGCGGAACACAGTACCAATCCTTTTACAGGCGCAATTTCCTTTTGTCCGGGCATTCAAAATTATTCTTTTCAATTTGCTCGTCATTGTGGCCGCTTCGAGCACCGCGTCATTGCTTATTCGTTCGTCTGGCGTTCTTTGCAAGAACCTTTTTTCCACGATTTTCCCCCGCGGTCGTTCATTGGCTGTGCCCGCGATCCCCGGCGATAACGAATTCGTTTGCGAGCTACGCTCGCGCATATAATGATTATTCAAATGGTCCTCGAGAGAAATCGGGCTCCTCGGGGACGACCAAGGGAACGAGAACGTGGGAGGGGGGTGAAAACGTCATCGCTCGCCGATCTGCGGCGCGTGTGATCCGAGCCATTAGACAAAGCCTTTCCCCATCTTGAGCTCTTCTATTTCTCCTCTTCGTCGTCGTCGTCGTTGTCGTCCTCGTCGTTGCGTTCGGACGGGGAGAAACGTACGGAAGAGCACGTGTTCCCAGGAGGCTTTTTGCGCGAAAGCTCCCTCGAACCTCTCCTCCGACCTGCTAAGTCGGTCGCTGCAATCTGCGGCACGTGCATTTTCGAACACGTTCATCCCGTCTTCGAACGAACCGCCGACGCTCGCCTCGCATAGCATTCGTTAATCAGACAAACTTCCCCTGCCCTAAAACCTTCATTTATCCGAGGAAAAAATCGAACGGTAAAGAAGGGCAGTTAAACCGAAATCTTCGGGGAAAAGAGGTGGAATGCTAACAGTAGTGTGATTTTCCGAAGTTCTTCGAGTGACCAAAGATAAGGGAAATGGAGTAAGAACGATAGGAATTTTTGGCAAAGCTCGTTAAGAAGATAATAGATTTCTAAGCAAGACAGAATCATTGTTTTTCTCGATTTCCTTTGGCTACGGAAATATTTCTTTCAAGTGGATCTTGGGAATAAACGACTGGGTGATCGAGAAGCGAATTTGCGCGAGTGGAATGATCGAAAATGACGATCTACGACAGCGGAAGTCCAGGCGGAACGAATATCGTGGAAACGTGGAAAATGCCTTAATTGAATCCCGTTTCGTCTGCTCGATGCATAGGTAATCCTCGTTAGGCTGGCCGGTAACGTCTGCTTTTTTGTTATTCATGGGGGCGCATTTTCGGCGAGAGAAAGCAGAGGGGCCAGTCGCCCTGGGCGGACCTAATCCCGTTCAAATTTCCGGCCCCCGGGGCGCCTAAAGGAATTAGCATTTGATCTCGTCGCACCGGCGAACGGACCTCACGGGAATCCCTATCGAACGGAAAATTCTCATTCGTTCGCGCAGAATCCCCCGACCGTCCCTCTCCGAGGGGACGTCCACGTAATATACTGCAACGGCACATGCTTTCTTATTATCCGGCAAAAAATCTCCCACCCACCTACCTAGCGAGCCAAATCAATTACCATTGTCCGCAGTTCCACGCAAGACAAATGTTTTTCTCAAGAGAAATGAATTACGCGAGCTACGAGGCCAAGTATTCTCCATTCGAAAATTTCGCCTCAAATTCACCGTGACTAGCCATAAATGTAACTATTAAGAATATCACGATTAAAATTACGCTAAGGATTCGAGTTTATTCCGATTTACCGTATCCCATGATTTTCATGGGACCTAACGCGAGAACGGCGCAATTATTCTTTATTACGGAAAAATCCTTGGTCTCAAGACGGTTCGCTGGATTCGTCGTAACGTCGTAGGAAAACGTAGGTTCGCGTGTCGCGCGGTCAATAACGCTTAAGACGTTTCGCGCGGCATTGGGCGGCACTCGGGTAAGGCGGTTAAATGCAGCGCGAAATGCGGGTTAGCGTGCTTCGCCGACATAATCCGCGAGAATCGAGAGGCGTCGTGGGCGCATGCATCATCGGCATCGTCTGCGTCGGCGGGATAATAGCGCAGGTTCGCGGGCCTACGCCACCCTCGCCTCCCGGTAATAACGTTGCGCCCTATCAGCCATCGATTAGGTCCTTTGGAGGACCGGCAATCGAGCGCCATCGTCGCCTCGCACCTGGCTGGACACCGATCGTGTTGTCCGACCTCTGGCTGCGTTATTACGCCGATTACCAGAACCCCGCAGACCGATTATCGACAAACCCCTTCCCTCAAACCCACAAGCCCCACGTAGCTCGCAAAGAAATCCCAAGCACGAGCGCCGTTCTTACTGACTAATAAAATAATAAATGCCATAAAGGGTGGGAAAGTAAAGGTTTTACGAGCCGACATTCCGGGAGTTTAAAATCCAAGCGTAGTCCAAAGTATTACACTTTGAAAACAAAATTAGGTCTCTCAATGTCCAGTACTGTGACAGTGATTTAAAGCATAATTAAACCGACGTAATGCATTTTATGATGATTGCCATTTCATCAGCGGCAAACTTTGGTATTATGACGCAGTCCCCTTGGACATTGTGCACAAATTTCTGTTAATTCATTAAAATGCAATTCTCTTCATGACGTAATTACGTACCGTAACAGGGGAGTGTATCAGTGTATACTCAATTCCAGGATAATACGTCATTTTCCTACGTGGTAATCGAATTTTTCCCTCCGTATTTCGTATTGGATTGATCAGAGTTAGACCTAGGCTCGTCACGTTTTGCCGAAACGTACGGCGGGTTTAATCTTCCTGTTGATTAGATCTACCTTTGGCGAGTTTATTGTCGTCCGAGTACTGCCGTCGCGGCGGAACGACAGGGCGTCAACCGACGGCAGAGTGGGTCCTAAATATTTCAGCGATACCAGCCGGGTATGACTACTTACCGGTCCGGGTTACGAAACTTCCGTTTCATGGAAACGCACCGTTAGCCGAGCTTTCCAAAGTTATATCCCATCGAGGGTGTCTGGCCCTCCCCTTTCCCCGTGGAAAATCCTTCTTTCCCCACGACTTTTGCCTGCCGCGTCGTTGCTCTCTTCTGCTTTCGTTCGACTTTCGCCATTTCCACGTCTCCCTTCGCGGCTGTCGACGGCAGTCAAAAGGTAGGGGAATCCCGCTGATTTACGGGGACGAGGCAACGATTCCCCGCTCTGCGCTGTGACGGGAAACGTCTCGGCGAAACTCCGCGGAAACTTTCCCCAATGCCCCCTAATCCGTCTGTCCTCCGTAATGACTTTTCCTCGGTCATAACGAATTAATCGACATATACCCGACGTGTGTAGCGATCCTCGCGTTTGCCTTCTATCCGCGGCGAACATGCTAATCCCCACGGTCAATCTCGCAAACACGCTACAATCATTTATTTATCCGGCTTAGCCGAGCGCTAACGAAATTCAAATCGACGCATCAAGCTAACAGTTGTTTTCCTCTAACGATTCTCTACACTTCATTACTGCACTTTTACGACAAATTTAATTACATACTGCAAATTGCTGAATAATTCTGTAAAATCTGACATTCGCCAGAGAGTTATACTAGCTGTATCTAACGCATATCTTTTCGGTCCTCCGTGATTAATTAACGTGGACAACTATGCTTCTCACATCATTGTACCATTTTTAAATATCGAATGTACGGACGTTCAAGAAATCTGTGTCACTGACAAGTAGAGTAAATTTTCCAACTGGACGAATACTCGCCTCGTACTGCAATGAATTATTAATTTCCTAATTGATTCACGCGGAGTCGGGAATCGTGGAAAGAAAAGAGGCTGAGGGCGGGGGGGAATGGTGGCAAAAACACGGCATGTCCGACGGAACTCCATGTTGCATCACTTGTGGGAAAACGAGGAAAGGGGGGAGGGAGGGAGGGTTGCACACGTTGCACGCAAGTCCCGAGGGCGAGCAGATTGAAGCCGCGTAACGAAGCACGGCAGAACAAACGAAGGGGGAAGGGGGGAGGGAAGGGGAGTAGTTTCCCTGGCACCCGGAGATCCGAGTTATGAATTAACTGTCATCCCGTCTTTGATTTGCGACGTTTTCGCCCGTCCCTCGGCTCCGATTTGCGTTTCTTCGTCCCCCATGAATTTTCCGCAAGTTTCCGTTGACAAACGTCGGTCCTACGACTTCGTTAAACAGATCCAAGTACAACTCACGCAGGCTTTATTTATGTGATCGGTGTTACTGAATCAAGTTTGTTTTCTAAACCTAACGTATTTATTATCGTTCCACGCTAGTCACAGGTGGGTGATTGGTTGACACGTGAGGATGCTTATGGTGCAAATTATGTTCCATTCAATGAGATCGAACGGCATTCGTGTGTTGCGCATGCTGCGCCGCAATTCCTTGCGGCTTTTACGTGGCTTTGACGGGGGAAGGCTTTTTTTCTTGCCTAACTTTCCGCCCGGCTCTTCCGGATCGCCACAATTCAATTAACATGATGTTGACGTGAAGGAAGGCGTGCGGCAAAGCGTAAGCTACCTCAACGGTGATTTAATCTAATTTGTCTTTGGAACTCCGAAGACGGCGACCGTCCGGAGAGTGCGGCAAAAGCTCCGCCGTGCTCGGCGACGATTATCGAGCGGGCTTTAATAATTAATTTCATTAAAACATCGTTAAAGTCGGCTGATGCTTAAAAGATCAATTTAATCTGCCGACCTCTCAAAGTTTGCCCGCTCATCGATTCCCCTCCCTCCCCTCTCTCTCTTAGATGCTCGCCGAAGTTTAAAACCTAGCTTCCCCCGTCGATAAATACAGTCCTCATTTCACAGGTAACCCGTAAAAACGGCCAAATTCCTTTTCGAAAATTTCCCCCGGCCTCACCGAGACACGTTCAGCAACGAGCGCGAAAGGCGCAACGCTGAACCGTCTCGAAGAAATGATTGCTTAACTATTGCAATTGCCCGTGACGGAAATGAACGACGCTCTTTATCACGCAGGAAGTAGTATTTTCCCTTATTTATGCCGCGAGTCCCCGCACCGGGCAGCTGCCACTTTCCAACAAGCTAATAACGCGCGAGATGCATGTTCCGACTTACGAGGGAAGGAATCAGCGAAAAAAAAAAATCACCCAAGAGCACCATAAACTCCGCGATGAGGAGGCGGGGGGGGGGGGCTTGAAGGTCCTGAAGGCACTTGAAGGGGGCGGCCGGATGGGAGGAAATAAGGCCGTTGCTTTTCGCGCGCAACGAGGGAAGGGGAGGAAGGACGAGGGAGACGGATGGAACGCGATGCCCGAGAAAATTACAATTTGGGGGATGTAATTCCGGCCCAGAGAAATGGCCTCCACATACCGCGGCTCGGTTCGGCCGGGCCTTTTGGGGAACGTCGAGCGAACGCTGAAGGAGGACGAAAAGGTGAAGGGGGGGAGAGGGCAAAAGGGGTAAGCGCACGGGGGTTGGGAAGGCCGAGACGACCGGCGAAGGAGAGGGGACGAGGAAAGAGATTTATCAACAGCTCGTTCCGCGCGCGCACTAACTAGACGGCGGAAACTCGAAAGATATTGCATCAGCGAGGCGATGATAGCGCCAGGACGACTGGCATTAAATTGCATCCGGCCGTTGCAGGAATTTGCCCCGCCATTACGGCCCCGTCCCGTCCTCTGCTAACCCTCAGATGTGTATCCCCCTCTCTCCCTTCCCCTCGCCGCAGCAATCGCTTAGCCCGAAAACTAGATGCACTCCCGAGTTCCCGGCGTCACGTCTTCCCGCGCGTTTCGGTAAAACACTCGATCGGGGCCGGTGAAACGATCGTCGAATCGTTTTTAAGGACGTTAAATTTGCCCGGGGGACAAACGAGTGCCAATTCTGGCTGTCACGCGACACGCCATTCCGTTCGATCGCGATAAAAATTACAAGCTACGGGAAGCTTTCGATGCGTTTGTCCGATTTTATGAAATATTTGTCGGCGCAAGTAAAAACGAAAACGCTGTTCCCGTCGTCGCTGCTTAACCGGCGAATAGCTAGAAATAAATCCATATAGCGCAATTAGAGGAGACGCGAATTATCTGGCTAATGGGAATTAAGTGCACTCGCCTTTATACTCTGGCGAAACAGCGAGAGTTTGTAGTTTCGGGACGGACTGGCAATACGAGAAATCGGCCGGTATTTGCAGAGTCCACACATCGCCGTTCGGTTTGTGTTTACCGGATGATCCGGTGTTTGCTGAGGTATTAACCGCCGATAAGATTAGGGAAGACAAAAGACGGGGGAAATCGTCGCGCTGACCCACTCACGATTCGACAAGCCAGGGTATTGAAAGGGGCGAGGGGCAAGAGGAGAAATGTTGGGAGGAAGGTGAGGAGAGAAAAAAGAAGCTACGAGTAATTTATCCATTCGCGGTGGTTTTGATCGGGACAAGTGCCTCGTTCTCCGACCTCGGACAACCTTTCCCCCCTCTCTCCCCGTCGTCTTCCTCCTTCCATTCTTCTGCTCTTTCGTCCGCTTGGCTCCCCCGCAGCTGGGCACGAGCGCGTTCTCTCGTGAAGGGAGTAACTCACAATCTGCCAGCCACCCTCGCCTCTCTGCGAACGTTTACTCGATCCACCCTTCTCCCAGTTTCCACCCTCCACCGCGCGCCGAGCAACAGCCTGTTATGCCGAGAGCCCGTAATTTGCATTTACACTTTAAATAAACGCCCGGCCTACGAGTTGCCCGCCCCGTTCCTCCCACCCTTACTACGTGTTGTACACGTTTTTTACCCCCCTTTTCCGCACGGCTTTACGATGAGCGTCGATAATGCAAACGGGGAAGGAGAGAAGGGCAGGGAGGCTGCCAGTTGCGAAACTTGTAGCTCTGTTCCTAAATGTCGAAAGTCAATACCTCGAGTCTGCACCTTTCCTTCGCCCTTAATTCTTCCCCGCCTTCAACGTCAAATATAAAAGAAGATGGCTTATGCAAAGGACACTAAAATGAGTTTACTGTCAAGCGCAGTGTACGCTTAAAAATACTTCTACCTAATTTCTGTAAGTTTAACCAAACAAATTGTCTTCGCAGGGACGCGAAGAAATGATATTCTACATGTTTTTCTTTGATTTAACTTCAGCTTTTTCGAGACCTACGATGTTTAGTACGTAGTTTTGTCTTTGATTCGTGGTAGCACGGTTTCGGGGGAATACTAATTCGTATTTAAAGCTTTATTGGACGCGTCGTGACAATTTCACGGTTCACAGGAGCTGTCCTGCAGTTAGTAGGAACGTTGCAACGCGTTACAATCCTGTCTGCCTGCCGGCCTGTCGCGTTTACATCCGCGTGTATCGTTTAAGCACGGCGACAGACTGCACGCGCTGACCCCTGTAACTACTTCGTAGGCTTGCAAACCTCAGCCTGCAGAAAACTAGCGCGATGTGTTGGGCTACGTGCGGAGGAACTCGTGCAAGTAATTTCTCGTGGAACAGCAGCACGTGAATCTTCGCGACACACAAACGCCAAGGATAACAACCGACGAATTTACGCTAAATCGGAAATATTCCATGCTAATTTGTTTTACTAGCTTCTGTTAGGACCGCTGACACGTAATTTGCACGCTCGAGAATCGACTAATAACTTACAGGGGCAAACGTTGAAACACAAAGGAGGATTATGAAAAGCTTTTCGCTTCCCAGAAGGCAGGCGGTGCGTTCTTAATGTTTCTCCTGTTTTATCTCTCACTGAAGTCGGATAATACGTGAGTAAGTGCAATTAGGTGCCCGTTGCCGAGTTGTTTCGAATAAATGGCCGTTCCTGTCCCCGCGAAACCTCATGCCCCTCCCCGGTCGGTGCATTTCCTGCGAGAAATATTTCACTGAGCCCATGCGTTCCACAAAGATGTCTTTTGAAGAGCAGCTCGGGGTCTTCGTTACCGTTCATCTACCCTTTTCCACGACGGTCCAACGGCCCTGGCCGCACAAAAGGATCCGCCAACATTTTTCATCTAGCCAGCATTTTTTTATTCGGCCCCGCCGTTAATTCATGCCCCCTGCGACCCCCCTCCCCCTGTTCCGTAGATTTTACCGCGCCGCGAGTGTCTCCCCCCCTCTGTTCCCTTCCCCTAGGAGTCACTGCGTCTATCTCTTTGTTTCTCCTGCTGACCGATAACCCTTCTACCTGGCCCTTTTTTACCTTTTTCTATAATTTTCCTCCTGTTTTCATAACCCCGTTTCTCGCCCTTTCTCCCTATTACTCTGTCCTTTTGCCATCTTTTACCGACTTTCTTCCCCTTGCTGCTGTATCGCTCGTTTTATCCCTTGGCGAGAGACAGCCCGGGCTGAGGCCGGTCCGCACTTTGTTTCCCCCGGATGCAATTTTAATCTCGAATTCCGAGAAAATTACCTCGCCATCAGAGGCGCTTAAGCGGCTACTACGTGAGATTGCCCCTGCTAGCCATCAGACTACTTGACGTGCCTCTATGTGAATGATAGCCAAGATTAAATATTCTGATACGGAACGAATGTTTTTAATGCTCCATCTCCAACGGTATCCTCTAACGGGCAACGTACATTTTAATGTCATAATGGCTCGTGCGAAATGAATTAGCTGGCTAACCTTATGAAAAAGTCGAAAGATTAAGGCCACTGCGAACTTTCAACACTGATTTTTGTACAATACATCATAAATTATAATGGAAATAAATGGAATGCTACTATTATTAGCGGCAAGCATTTTGAAATTCCTTTTTAATATAATTTCCTCGACTTTATTTTGTGTGGCATTTTTACGTAATTGGCTGGAAAGGTTGTTTCAATCATGCGCTTTTCCATCAAATACCCGCGGAAATCGTATGTGCCTTGGGGTTTTATCTAGCGGCGTATTGCGATAACGTTTATTATACACTTTCATCACGATCCGAGGGCAGAGCTGGCTGGCAGTTTTGGCTGAACCTCGTTACTTACTTTATCGGAATGTCCCGCTTATCTTCGTCCCCGTGGTTCGGAGTCCTCGACAGGAATCAGCCCGCAGGACTATTACTTTGCCGTCGACGAGGAAAAGGTTCCATTGGACGTCGGGGGATCGAACTCGTTTGCCGGAGTATTGCGATTGAATGTCGATAAATAAATGGCATTACATCGAGTTTTATAATCGTCTTGGAAGACAATTAAATTACCCCAAAAATCATTCGTTTCGTCATAAGCAAGATTTAGTACTTTATTTTTCTTCTTCTGAGACGCAACTTTCAATGACCTGAACTTTGGGGAGAATTTGCGGGGAACAAAGAGAGGATCGAAGAATCGGTAATCATTGTAACAATAACAGGATGACTTTATTGCCACATACATACATAAGTAGGTGGACATGGCCGATGCATACTGTATAGTGTACAAGCTGGATCGCACTGGGCGATCCATTACAAACCTACTAATACACGCTCGTCCCTTTCAGCAGTAGAAAATAAACGTTCGACCATCTAACGAGTTTAAAGCGTCTGTCCGGCGCGCGGGTCTCCTGCGCGGACGCTAATTTCATTAAAAATTATATATGAAAGTCGTACCGGCCGCTCGGCAATATACGCCAAACTCGCACTCCTATGCCTTTCATTGTTTGGATACGTCGTGCATGCTAATTTACAGTTATTTCTCCGGGCGACTTCGCTCGGAAAATCTTCGCCGGAAACCCCAAGTCTGCACGTGTGTGCGTTTGTATCTCTGTGTGTGTGTGTGTGTGTGTGTAAAAAATGGTGATGACGTCGACCGACGCAAGGGACTTAATTCCGATGGCTGAAAGAGCTCGATTCTCCGGTCATTACCTCATTCATTGAAAATTACTACAGTATGAGGTTCCTTTTCAGTTACTCCGACGCAGGATACTTTACGTTTGACGTTACACAGGTTTCGTCGTCGAATTAATCAACCGAGCCCGTACAACGGCTCAGGCATTTTTTCATCTCCCGGGGAAATCATTTTCCAATCTGGCGTTACACCTAATTATTCGTCTTCGATTGCCTCAAAACGCCGGCTCAACATTACGAAGGACGTGATTTCGCGAGGAGGAAGAAGGAAACATCATCGATGAACCGCAGTGTTCCCGCCGGAAGTGCCGGGGAGATTAATTGACCCAACGAAGGTTCGGTCGACGTAACGTCACAGAGGAAAACGGTGTACCTCCGCGGGGTAGGAATTAAGTGAATTGCTCGTTCGACGTTTCCAATGTGCGTGGCATGAATTTTTTTTCCACCTGAGGGAACGGTGAACCGGAGAGGGGGGGAGGTGGGGCTTGTAACAAAACGTTTTCGTTTGTCGGTAGGCCGAGACAGAGAGAGGGTCCCTGGCGAAATCGCTCGTCCGGTATTGGCCAGACTTTAACCGCGCGCTTTATTGATATACAAGATATACATTTTGCGGGCTGCCGTCGACGACAATGCTACGTACACATAGAAACAGGGGGGGGGCGACGGTGGCAGAGTTTGGGGTTGGGGGGGGAGGGGGGTCCTCGACCCTCGGGCCGGAAGAACCCTTTGACGAGTGGCGCGTGTGTATACTCTCTGTCAAAGGAAACGTATGTACGAGAGGACATAGCCGGTATTTCAAAAGACCCCGTGTCCCAATGAAAATCTTCTACGCGGCGAATACTCGCCGATTAGTCGCCGGGAATTTACGAAAAGCCTCGCCAACAAGAAAATTCGTCGACCGGATTTCCAAGCAATCCCGGCAAGCAAATTTAATGTCCCTAAAACCGGATGATGCTTCCCTTTTTTTGTACATGTTTTGGTTTTTCTTATTTTAGTTCGACAGATTGCGTACTCGGTGAAATGATTTTACAAGAAAATTGTTAGGTAAATGAGAGTAAGGTGTCGATATTAATTTCCTGCTTTGTTGTACAGTTTCAATGCTGTGTACAAGAATATTTCCTTGTACAGGTAGTGTACCTTAAAAGTGTATAGTACAGTCGCGTTTAATGATTTTCCTGTGTATTCTTGATTGATCCAAAAACATGGATCATAAGAATGTAAAATAACAATAGATCCTCACAACCACCTTGCTTTATTTCGCGATACTCATATTGTTACTCAAAGCAAATACACAGCACGAAATTTAAGATATACAACACCAATTTACGTTCAATGAAAGTCGCCTAAAACAAAAGCCTTTGTCATCCAAATACATTGAATTAATGAAAAAAAAGGAGGATTGAACCGCACAATTCAGACGATACGTCGCTACCATTTTTATGGTTTACCTTGCTAATTCGAGTATTATACACAACTACATTTCTCGGGTACTTCTTTTTATTTAAATTTCGCGTATCGCGCTTATTCCGCGGACGAGCGTTCCTTTCCCCTTTCATTCGTCTCATCGTTGATGGTCCTACCGCGTTTCCCCGGAAGTCGATGGACCATCGACGAACGGGCTTAGGCTAGATCGTCAAAGACCGGAAGTACCGCGCTCTGTTAGCATTTTCTCGGAGGTATCGTCGGACGACGAGGGGCGTGTATTAGCAAATCGTCTTGTCGGCGACGCAGGAACCCTCGGGGGCTGCGAGGAAGAGTTTCCCACTGGCACAGGCACACAACTGATAGATCTTCGACTCCTTCTGACCCTGGTGACCGGCCGATCTTGGGGAACGTTGCAGCTGCAGCTGCTGATCCCGCGATTGCCGCTTCGCAGACGGCGTGGCAGTTCGCAAACCGCGCAGGAAGACCGTCTTAGCCTCGAGCTTCAACGCACCCTCCACGCTCTGGAGCTTCAGGTCCGTCAGGCAACTCGCGGAAATGTCGCCGGCCCAGGATTCCAGAACCACGCGCTCCGAGGCTCGGATTTCCAGGGATCGCGTCGGGGATTCCAACCTGCGAAAACGGAGTCATATTAATTTTCAGAATGAGAAAAAACCCGATTGAGGGTCACCCTGAATTCCTTCATTTAATTTGTCGTATTGCTTAAGAATTGTGACAATACGGAAGGGGTGCATTGAACGTGAGAATGGTAATAATCGATGGAGAAGGCTCAATGGGAATGTAGAACGTCGGGGGATATTCTCGGACGTGCCCCTTTTTTCTCCCCTTCTATCGTCTTTCCCCACCCTTTTGCCCTACCTTCGCCGCTCCTTTCTCGTCTCGCTTGCGAGTACTGAATTCGCGGTATTTCATATCTGGCGCAAATCCAATCCTATGAATATAATTTTCCGCGCGAGCAAAGTTTTATTGTAATCGTAAATCCGTCTGTAAATTGCTCGGCGCTATCAATAACCGCGGCACCGTCGGTACTATCGTCCCCCTCCTCTCCCCCCTGTTTCCCCTTCTTCGCCGAATTACCCTCCTTCTCTGACCGCCCGCACGCACGGTATCCCCTTCCTCGTCGCTTTGGACCTTCGATTCCCGATTTCCCGTCTTACGGGTAATGCTCTTGGCGGTGGTTCGCAGTAGCCGAGGATCAGGAGGATGTGCAGGATATACGAGAAGAAAGACAGGTGCGTTCCCCGCGGCGGAAGTCGAAGCGTGTTGGAAGAAATCCTCTTGAATTTCCGGCCAAACGACTCGCAAGGACGGGACAGATGAACGCCTGGCCGAGAAGTCGTCTTAAGACGACTCGTTTCCTTCCCACTGATCGATCGGCATTTATTGCACGTTTTTCTTACGAGAAACACCGAGGGGAATTCCCGAAGGTCTTAACATTATTTGCCTTTAGAAATTATTTGAAAAACGCCACTAATCGAGGAACAAAGAATTAATAATTTACTGGGTAGAGTGGGTTTTTGCAGAAGGGTGCTCGAATTTTCTAGACATTTAACGTACTCGGAAGATTCTCACTGGAATGGTCCAAAGTGTGTCAGGTGAAAGGTTTTCGTCAGGTCATTTTAATCAGATTTTCGAGCACCTTTCCAAGTACAAGTTTTTCGTGGGATCACGATCTTCTCGTTACCTGAGATCACGGCCAGATTCTGCCCTGACCAGGGGTGTTTGAACGCTTCCGTGGAAGACTGCACCACCCTCGCCCGTAACCCTCAGCATTTCCGCCCCCACGACGACCCTCTCTCGATCCACCGAGAAGAGGACACCTCCTCGGGGGTCGGTTATACGGAAACCTCTCGACACGCAGTCCACTCGGTCCTCGCCTGAAATGATCGTCGGGGAAGCTCGTAAATGATCGCCACTCCCGCAGGAACAGTTTCATAAGATCGACACAGTCCGACCGTCACGTTCCACGTTTTATCTCGACGGACCCTTTCAATTAGCAAACCGTTCTATTCACTTGCCAAAGGACGGCAAAGTCCCAGGAAAATAGTCTCTTCTCGATAACGTTAGTCGGGGATTTCTTAAAGGCAACCAAATTACATGCATAAAATACACTTATTTTTCCTGATTTATTCTTTGCTAAGCTGTTTCTACCGTTACAGCTCCTTACGAATTTCGGATGTGTCATTTTGTGTTAATCATCGAGAGTGTGCTCGAAAAGCTTCTTCCTTGATACAGGCTAATCGAATCGCTGTTACGGTGAATAATAGTCACCGGTTTCCTTAACGCGTGGAAAGCGGTGCATTAAGATGATCAGCAAAGTAGGTCAGCGTCGTTGGAATTAGCCAAAACGATCTAGAATATTTGCGGTATCGATCGAATAACGTCAGAGAAAGGCTAGGTGTAGTAGTATATCGATCGGATTAAAGCTAATTATTTCATAAATTAGTCAGACACGTTAATCTATTTTACCGATTTAGCGGCAAATTGTTCAAGCCGAAATGGGCCACTGATATTGTACGTCATTTGCTAAAACGTGGAATCCGTTAAGTAACCAAAAATTTACGTATGCTGTTAATAATAAAGACTGACATTTTAGCGGTTCGTCAAATGAACATGAGTATTTCGTTTTATCGTAATATCTTTGATCATTTCTTTAAATTAATTACAACTTTTTAGCCACCACGAATACCGCAAAAGTAGTAGCAACGGAAATTCCATTATTATAATCTACCGATATAAGCGGTAATTGAAATTTACTAAGTCGAATTATACGTGTATTTAGCTACGTGTAAACCGCGTTCTATTAACATTAATTAAACTGATTTTCTCTGTATGGCGTTGCACGAAATTTTGACGAGAATAACAGACCTGTACATGGAAAATCAGGATAGCAATTACCAGATCCTTCGAAAATATTCCACATTTCCCGAAGCACGATGCTAACGGTTTTTATAATTCAAACTACGTTGTCTTCTTTTTGTTTTGCTGAAAGGAAAACTTCTTTAACGATTTTACGTTTTTCTTGATTATTTCGATCTCCTTTAGCTGTTTTTTTTAACTTGCGAACCATTGGACACGGAAAATCGTTTCTCCACTTTTCTTTTCTAACGTTCGCGACACTTCGGCGTCGATTTTACGAATTCATGGGACGTGATTTCTTACCGACGGTGAATCGCGCGAGCAGTCTGCCGTCGTGTGCCCTCGCCGAGGCGGTGAAATTGTTCCAGGACTCTAGCACCAGGTTCTTGCCCCGTCGGGACCTTAGGCTAGACGCCACGAGGGTGTCCAGGACGGTCGCTTGCCCTCTGAGCACCAGGCCCCCGGGCACCACCTTCAGGGAACCAATGCCCTCCTGGAAAGAGAGGAAATGATCCTGAAAAATCGAAAATTCCATTCCTTCGCCCAAAGTCCAACTTTCCCGGATTATCCGAATCTTTCGATATCTTCGGAGATGGGATTCTTTGTAGATTTTTACATGAAAAATTATGAAAGTTACAGAAAAATATCATTTTTATGACCTAATTTCATAATCGTTTACCGGCAATAGCTTGGACACTAAAATTCATTCTCGACACTCCCACTGCTCTCTTCTTTCTGCTATTAATTCCCTATCGAGGAAGGCAAGTCCTTCCCTGTTAAGATTCCTGAATTTCTCGCATTGTTTCGCAATACCGATCTCGGTGGGACCATGTCGGTTGGTTATTGGCGTAGCCCGTTGATATCTGTGCGTTACGATTCGAATAGTCGTCCAAGTGCCGTCATTTCCAATAGCGAAGAATGAAGAGCCCTGGCGGCCATCTTACTGCTACGACGGTTCTCAGCAGACGGAGAGCTCAGACGGTTGAGTAATAAATGCGGTGACGAGGTATATACACGGGAAGCAAGGTGGGTGGGCGAGGGGGGTATTCGTCGCGAGGTGCGGGGAAACACGGGGCAATCCATTGTTCGTCTGGTACGTTTGAAATATCTAAGGTAATATTGGAACAGTGGCGTAGGCGGAATTTTATTTCCCTCCGCTACCCGAGGTGTATCGAACGTCGGCGCTGGCCCCGAAGGCTTACGCAGCAGGTGGAAGGGAAAAGGTAGAAAACGGGCCGGGGGGAGGGCGGTGGGCGGCTGAATTGCAGGGGATATGAAACGAAAGGAGAAACATGCCATGAAGCGGCCACGTTGCACATTCGTATTCATCTCATAAACTTCCGATGTTTTTTCCCCCCGTTTGTCCGGCGGCGTTAGACGAGTGGGTGGAAGGGGGCGGGGGGAGGGGAGGGAGGGCTGGAAAGAACTTCCGTGTGACGCGGTGTAACGCTGTTTGTAATTAAAATTTACACAAGTCATTCTTCGCGCAATGCCCTGCCCTTTTGCCCCTACGTCGTCGCCGTTTATGATTCCACTTGGCGAAAAAGAAATTGTTCAAATCAACTCCCCCCACCGTCTCGCTCCATCGTCGCACCTTTGACTCACAACTCGGCGTAACGGGCGAGCTGAATAAATTCCGCGCTGCCCGGAATTGCCGCGAAATTACGGAATAATCCAGGGCCGTTGTGCGTGGAATATCAAACATTTCCAGCAACTTTCCTGCCGCGAGTTCGAATATCGCCCGATGTACGCGAAAACAAATGGCAAATGTTCTGACGTACTCTCGTCAGTGCCGGCAGAATTCAGTGCATTCGTAAGATAATGGAAACACGAGAATCGTAGAGATGGAAATTGTAATTTTCAGCGCGAATATACTCAGGGCAACACGTTGCACTGGAATACCAATAAACATTATATCGCACAAATGCTACTTACTTTTCAATCAGCATGTTCAAACGAGATGTTAATTCATAATTAATTAGATACACGAATTTCGTTAGGCTCGACGTTCCGGCGAAACAAACTCCCTTTGACTGCTGTTGACATGTTTTCCCAGGGTCGAAGGGTTGCAAGGCAATTCCTGTTCACGCGTGATGGTGTGTGAACCGTTTTCCATTGAATTTCCAGTCTCCTCTGACATGAGTCTGATATTGCTCGGTCGTCGTTGCCGGGGCATTGGTTTCCGATGATTGGCCGTTCGAGCAATTGCCTCGCGTACACCTACCCCCCTCTCCGTGGCTTCTAAATACTTATTCATTAGGGGGAAATCGACCGGAGAGGGGGAAGTCGAGTTTAGATGAACTCGGTTTTGTAATTCGTCGCCGGCATTCGCCCTCGTCGATTTTCCCCATTTTTTTTTCCATTACCTGCGGCTCACGGCGTGCACCCGCCCCTTCGGGCTACCCCTTTTCCATTTTCTCACAATCTTCGCAGCGGTTTGAACGTCGAGACACGCGCGAAACGACACGGAGGTTCCCAAATTAAACCCGATTGCCAACTGCGACGTTTCTCAACTGATAAACGGAAAGCAATTGTCCTTTTTCCCTTGATTACCTTGTAATTTCCAATACCTTGTAGGCCCTGGCTCGTGTTCCACTGCCACGTCTCGGAATTCGTTGCAGAAATTCAGCAATCTCACGATACGTAAATAGCAAATTAAAAGTATTAAATTGAAATTCTCAAAGAATTTAGGACTCTCGTTAGATGAAACCCGAATTTCGTCAAGTAATTAACACGATGATTCGTTGGACAATTTTAACGCGACTAATAAATATTTTGTCGTTAATTGAATTGGTAGGCTATTATATTTGCCACATTGTTTTCTCGGGGAATCCAACTTCCGAGTTGCTGGTCTTTCTCCGTCTGTGGGTCTCTCTTTTCTCGGGTACTCGATTAGCCAAATCGTTCGGAAAACGATACGATCTCCTCGGCTTCCACTTAACCGTAACCGTAAACCTCAATCGCGTCAAGAACCGCCAATGCGCCAGCTTTGGCCAATCGCTTCGCCGCTCGTAAGCGTCGTCACGATTCGCGGATTTCTTCCTCTGGCCGACGGTGTTTCGTTCACCGGGAATTCCCCCTTCTCCCTCGTTACCGAGCCAGGACCCTCGCAAACAACGAGCGACTCGGTAAAGCCATTTTTTCGTACGTTTCTCGACAAAATCATTGCATTAATCGGCGACAACGAAATCTCCGTCATTCAGAAAATCCGTTTTTGATCCCCCTATTTACCCTTAACATTGTCCGGAATTCAAACAATGCCCGAGAATTTTTCCCATTGATTTATTCTATATACAAAGATGTAAATGGTAGACGGTTGCACGCGTACAGCGTGTATTCTGTTTGACAACACAACAGGAAGGACAAATGGATAAAATGTATAGATTTTACGCGTCGTTTGTAATATTCAAACACCGCGCGGGGCTTTAAACCGAACCTAAAACTGCGACCAAACAGATGTGGAAAATCGCTATTGGTAAAAATATTTTTTCAACAGAAGCAATTGCCCGTTTTATGATATCCGAAAATCAAAGCCCGCGAATAAAAAATCCCGATTAAACGGATAATCCCGCGGGGACGGCTCAAACTCTATTGCTAAAAAATATGTTTACAAGCGAGTGTTAATTTTTGCACGTGCGAAAGGCAATTGGCCGGTTTATAACTCGCGCGAGATAATACGACAAACGTGCAGACAAAAAGGGGAATGCCAGAGTTTTTCTCGTCGAGTGTTAAACGACTGGTTGGTTGGTAGAATGAAATTTTAATCGGTGGATTAAAGCAAATGGGCCGTAACTTTTTTGCTGTTATTCGCGGGCTCAGAGCGGCATAACACAAGGACGTACCGATTAATCGTCGCTAATAATGCCAATAATTTTCCGGCCCGTCGATATAACTCAAGTTGCGTACGTGCGCGGCCCGTAATTGAGGAAAATAATTGACTCAGTGTTCGTCAGCCAATCGCCCGCATAAATACCGTCCTGCCACGGGAAATTCGGTTGCCCATTCTCCTCGACGAAAAATAATCCTCGTATCACGTTAATCACCGGTCATTCGACGATACCTTCAAACAGCGTATATTACATTTCGACCGCGCGTTCGTATTAACTTTTTACAATTTCACCTTCATTCTTTCCAGGCGAAATTTTCCAGAATACAGTTATGATAACCGTCATCCCCCTTCCCCCCTCTTTGAGTTTCCAATTACATTGACCCGCATAGAAATTTCTGTCGCCTGGGCAATCGATCATTCGTAATTCATTTGGACGTTCGTTGCGTTGATCCTCGGCCATTTCGCCCTTCCGAGGGCTAAAGAGGCTACTGAAAAACCAGTCGGCACGGAGTTGAGTGCGAATTCGCGGCTAGCCATTTAAATCCGCCTATGCGTGTGCACATATGTGTGTGTGTGTGTGTAAGTCCCCGCTCGTGTTGCACGTGAAATACGTGCGCCAGCGAGCACACACGTGCGAGAGGGGGGGAGGAGTAGGGTCGGGGGTGGTAAAGTAAACCACCGCACCGGTAATTACGGATATGCGCGTGAAGTACGTAGACCGGGGCTAGTGCACCTCACGTAATTATCCCTAGCTGGACGTAGTCGCCTAACTTCTGCCGCGAGTAATCCGACTCGGAAGCACTCGGAACCCACCGTCACCACCTACGTCTCACCGTCTGTCTCGCTCTAACCACCCTCTTCTTCCCCTCTCTGGCCCCACTGCCCCACCGCGGTCTCGTTGCCCACGCGACATTACGATTTCACGTTGTTTTACAGTCACCATCGCTGTCACGGACGTCTTGCCCCAAGTGCGTCGCGGGGACTTTAATCGCGACAACCTGGACTTCCGGGACAAGCCTTCAGACGGGATTTATTTCGTCTCCGCGTCTCTGCCACATGCTTCATGATTTTAACGCTTACAAATAAACCCAGAATTTTTTACATTCTAACGTACGATTTGGAAGCCGTGTCATTCATTCGTAGGCTTGTTTAAGAAATCATTTCAGAGCCTTTGAGAATATTAAGAGGCTCATAAATTAGGGTTAGATTTAAGACTGCAAAAGGCAGTGAAAATGGAAAACAAAAGGGTTCGTTGTGACTGTATCTCCGAGATAACGATACGCGGACCGTCCTCGTTTTTTTTTTATATTTATTTACCTCACCGCCGTACGTATATGTATGTATAAATATGTACAAGACGTGGGGATTCTTTCTCTCGTAATGGCAACAATTATATAAAGACGCTCGCCGAACAAGATGGAACGTCCCGAGGGCATCATTAATAGTAGTGTACGTCGAAATTCACCCCCCTCCCCCTCTTCCCCCTGTAGCCCCGCCGTCCCTGAGTTGCCGGTGAAATATTTTTCTCTTATAACGTTCCAGCTTCTCCAGGTTTCCTCGGTCGCTTCCGGTTGGGCGTCATTCACGCCGTCCTTTTTCTCCGCAGTATTGACATGCCATTTTATTGTTCCTCCCGTCGTCTAATTAATCCTTCCCCGCGGGGACCGTGTTTCGCGGGAATTAAGGCCGCGTGTGGTTCATCGCAAAGACGGTCATGGCGTTCGTCTTCTTGCATTTCCTCGCAATCAATTGTTATCCCAGAAAGCAAAATAGCATTAATAACGAATTAATTTACATCTCAGAAACAGTAACAAAATTACGGACATATTACTCTGCACGTTTGTCGTATCCTTCGTACGTCTAATTTTTCCTTTTCTTTGGCAACGAATATTTGCAGTAGATTCTCTGTACTGTTGAAACCGCATTCTTTTGCCAAATTCGTTGCTCTTTTAATTCTTTTAATCACCTTGCTCTCTAGTATCGAATTTTAAGGGAATGTAGACTCGAACCCCCCGGTTCGTGCCGGCCGAAATCCCTGGGAACAATAAAGTTGTCACTCGGAGTCTCAAGCCTGTCGACCTATACGCCTCGAATGCCGTGGTACGGCACTGCTGTGCGCTCAAAATTCATGGCGCCGTACGGGCTATATTGCAGTTGCACTTGGTGGCTAGGCGCTATAATGGATATCCTTTAATAGTAACGTGGCCTACGTCGGCTGGCCGCCTATATAGGCCGGCTAACCCCTCCGTCTCGAATATACCACGAAGGATGGTTGTCGATAAAGGCCACTTCCGGCCTACCGATAGTACTCAATCGACTCTCCAACATGGAACTGCATCGTCAATGCAAACAGGTTTAACGAGGGACACGAATTTCAGACTGACGCTCGCTAAAAATTCGTCCATTCACCTTAGGGGACACCTCACAAGTCCTCGAAATAATACGACTTCCCGTGAAAAATGAAATTTTAATATTTCTTCTTTCCCGTCGTGGTCGTTCAGTTTCATTCGGAAAATCTATTTTTACTGCCTCAGCCCGGTGTTTCGTCAATGAAAATTCTTTTTCTTCGTAAATGAAGGAAATACGTGAATTCTGAGTGGAATATTTTTCTCTAACGACTTCCTGGTGAATGTTGCTGCGTTCTATTGATATCTGAAAAGTGGATCGCTCGAACCGATCGGAATTCTCTGAACGTTCCCGTGGCGGACAGTAAACCGGTCGACCAGCGTGATTTTAGTTCTCGCGATGCTTTCTGTGTCATTAATGACAGACAGGCGCCGTTGGAGAGCTCCTTAATTAATTTCTCCAGGCGCCTACGCTTAGGCATAGCTCGCGGCGAATAGCGGCGTTCTTAATTGAGAAAAATGATTTAATTTCACCGAGATATCGCGGTAGAAGGGGGAGATAGGTGAGGAAGGGAAGGGACCGAGAGGGCCGAGGCTCTCATCAAATATGAATGGGTGGAAAAGAATGACGAATAAAGTAGCCGTGAGGCAAAGATGGTTCGAGGGGGCAGAGAGGGGGTAGGGGGAGGGGCATAAAATATTTCCCGGCCCGCGAGCGAAGTAGTTCTTCCCGTTTTTAGCCGGCCGACGGAGACGGCGATGGCACTCGCGTGAGAAGGAAATTTTTTAAAGGGTCGGTGCTACCACACCAGACACGTTCACAGGAATTCCAGTTCCGTATCCACGCAACTCGTCCTTCTCCTCGACGACGGCGTAAAACCTTTTACGGTTAAAATATTACAAAAATTAATCATCCGCTGGTACTCAAGGACTCTTACAACCAAACGTATCCTTCGTCCTGACAACTAAGAATGGTAAAAAAAATTACAGTCGATCCGTGCGGAATTTACCTTGAAATCTTGTTCCAATTTTAATTTATCCATGTGCAATTTCGGTGTATTAGCGGCTGACAGATGCGGCAACGTTTATTCCACGGTGAAACATCGTAATAGTTGGGCTCGATCGATACGCAACTAAAGGAAAATGCTAGAACGACGATATTGGTTCCGCGGTAGACTTTAACCGTGTTTGTGCGTGCCGGTAGACGAGAATTTTGCGGCAGAGCGACTGCATTCGAAGCAATCAAGTGCGAAGCATTTGTCCCGCTGCAGGACCGACGCGCAAAACGAAATATGGCCAAGTAATCGAACAACATCGATTCCCCGTACCTCTTGACGGTGGAAATCAAATTGAAAAAGGACCCGTCGGACGGTCGTAAAAGTGAATTCGGGATGAAACTCTTCGGCGTTCCCGATGTTCCATTGGATTCCCCGCGTCGGACGTTTACATATATCGGATTGCCCGTCGACGTAGCCGGCCGTAAGCCGAAATCGTCATAATTCCGAACGGCTTAAAGCCCGGCCATAATTAATGCACGTGGACTCGCCTAATTGATTGTCTCGTTGATTTAGTGAGATGCACAATTAATTGGACATAAATTAGGGAGGGCGTAGCGCGAATAACGAACGCTTCATTATACGGCGCATAACTGGCATCGGCCCGGGGAGAGGGTGGGTCTGAGGGGGAGGGGGGGGAATCGATGTTGCGGTAAAGAACAAGCCGTCTCGCCATCGCCGAGGAGTTAAAGCCGATAGACTCAATTTACGCCTCATATTGGCCCCGTCTATGCCCCAAGAGCGAGTAAACCGCGAAGAAAAGGAAGAGGGAATATTCATGACCTTATAAGTCCTCATTCAAGACCGAAAATTCCAGTGAGGACCAATTTAAGGCCTTTCTAGGAAATTTGCTACGGTCGAAAAATAAAGGAAAAAAGTATTCTCTGCGAAAGAAACCTAAAGAAACGCGGCGAATAGGAGGGTTCGTATTTATCGTCACAGCTACGGTGTATTCGATAATCAAAGAGGAAAGAAATAACGAGACGAACTAAACAAGAATTTCTTACAAACACCTTCGAACGTCCACCGATGGATTTTAATTAATAAAGGATATTTCCGGAAATTCCTTTTCGTGCAGGTTTCTGTAAGCAAACGGAGGATCGAAAGGACGCCGAGAGTTCAGTGAATGATGTACGTGCACGCAGGTGAGTTAGCGAAAAAGAGTGAGAAGGTACGGGGCCGAGAAAGAGAGAACAAAACGGATCAAACGAGAGAATCGGCGGAGGATCTATCGTGGGACTAGCTGGGATAGGAAATCGGAATGGGAAGGAACTGGCAGGCAGGGTCTTACATTTCCCATGGGATATACCCGTCGGTACCCCCCCCCCACCCCCGTTCCACCCTCTCTCACTCTCTTTTTCTCGGCACATCCGGGACTCCTTACTTACGGATTGATACTCAATTTCCAGCGAGTTTAGCCCCCATCGAGGGATCATTGCGCACGATCGCGGGGATCCTCTCGATTACGAATAAATTCGATAATGGCGAGCACGCGAGCTGGAGGGACTAGCAAGCACTTATTCCCGGATGTAGCAAGCCGCGTCGAGGGCCAAATCTCTCAAGCGTTTTACCTTAATCGCCGAAGGGTAGCTGCGAATTTTGTCGATGCAACGACCTTATTGTGAAACGTGTCCGTCCAAACGTAAGGGGGATAAAGTTTACAGTGTCCTGGGATTCTGTGAAACTTACTCTGCGACCGTCGAAAGGGAGCTTAATCACCGTATGCATTGAGGTTATTGAACGCCTTTGGGTCTTCGCCCGTAATGTATATGGTCACTGGTTCAGGGCGAATGCTTCATTTAATAGCGCCAAGGTGTTACATTATTAAGAAAATATCGAGCAAGCCTCAAAGGTCTGACCCATTTATAATTAGCCAGAAATAACTCTATTGGAAGACCATCTTTCACATGGGAGACATCCCTTAGTTACCTAATGGGAGTATTTATAAAGCAATACAGGTCAGTGGATCGTTGTAGAGATAAACAATGATAAGAGCGTAGAGGAAAAATGTACCGAACCTCCGTTTTCTCTATTTAGGAAAATTTTCCTTGTAGCTCGCTTCAACCCGGGGGGAGGGGGCAAAGTTCGAATATTCGTAACGCCCTGCAATAAGTTTCTTCGTTGGAAGAAGTATAGGAAGTGCAAACGATGAGAGGGAGTAGGAAAAAGGGGGGATGGGGATAGTACGGGCCGATGTAACAGTTCCGGCAATTACAACGAATTATATTAACCACCCTCGCGTTCTCTTCGTTTCCCCTTCCCGTCCTTCGCCGACCCTTCGAACGGGCCTTTCGCCGTCCCCCTTTCCCCCTCCTCTTGCGCGTAAACACGCGCACCTTCCCGCCTGTTATTCGGCACGAGATCTCGCGGCAAACTAATTTCAAACCGCGAGACAGAAGTCGGCTCTAATAGCTGTCGAAAAGTTAGTCCCTCGCGCCACGGGGAAAGATGTTCGATCAGGGAATCCAAAGGGACGGCCTGTCATTACGACTCCCTATGCACGCAGGAATATCGGCCTTGACGAGACCACAGCCAGGACTATTCCGCTTTTCCCGGCAATCCAGAGCAGCCAAGACAAAGGGCGATTCGATCGAAACCGAAACGCAATGATAGCTAGTCGATTATTTTAGAAATACACTTGGTGATCTTTGGATGATCGAGAGAAAAGTTCGTCAATTTATTTCCTACGTATGAAATTTCAATGAGTAAAGTACTCACTTTGGGAAACAAGCGGGAAAGATGTTTACCGATAGTGGGTCAGAGTGTACCGTTTTCTAGGGATAGGAAAACGGGGAATGCTCGTGTAAGGACATGGAGGAAGTGGAACATTCGGGCTGGAGAAATCGGGGTCGATTATCGAACAAAAGCATTAGCACGGGGATTTGCAGTTGTTTGAAGTGGACGCACACGTAGGTCCACTCTCGCGTTTGCATATCCCCCGGGCGACGTTCGCGATTGGATTCGGATTTGTTCCCGACCAACGCGCGTCACATTGATATCGCGTTGATATTGACGCCGCGGCGGACAGAGGGGCTCGGTAATCAGAGCAATTTTGGCGGAAGGAGCGTCCACGAGATTCGGCCAAACAGAGAAAGGCTAGAAATAACGGGACAGGGTAGTGGTGAGGAGGGACCGGTGAAACAGAAAGCATGTGCCGCTGGAAGAGCAGAAAAAGAGACAATCACGGGAAACCTCACTGTGAATCGGACAAAGAAACAATGCCCGCGGTGACACTAACAAGTGGTTAACGAAGAGAGACGGAGTTACGGAGTAGAAGGATAAAGCGAAACAAAGAGCCAGCCGAGTACGGAGACCTATTGTTTTCATAGGTGTTACCAACTAACCGAGACAAATCTACGCAAGGAAATTACAATGAAAATTTACCTATTATACGTCCAGCAGAATGCACCGTGTTCTCAGATTATTACGATGATAATAAAAAGATAAATACATCATAATAGGAATAGGAAAATTCGCCTAGGAATATGAGTAAAAATATCAAGTAAAAATATGAATAAATTCATATAACTTGGTTCATTGTTTATCACGACATTGTTTAATGAATTCCTTTGTACTTACTGAATTAAATCCCATGACCCTGAGCAGCCATATGGTAAGTGCGAGGTTGAGGACGACAATGACGATGAGGCTAGTGATAAGCGAATAGAGACACCGTTTTCGCCAGCCATAAAGGCCCCGTCTGATGCCCGCTTTGCAGGAAACGTTGCTCGGTGAGGCCCGATCTTCCGTGTTCGTTGTCGTCCTTGCCGGTGATGTTCTCGAAGATGGACCCGCCGTTTGTTCATTTTGAGGACGATGCAACGTGCTAGTGTCCTCCGTTTCCTCCGACCAATCCGTCTGCATTCGGGACATCCTGGAAATACAGGGAAATCTACGTCAAATTCTTTAATTTACACGAAAGACGATTAATCGGGCATTTACTTTTGTAAAATGTGTTGAAATTCCGTCAAAGTTCTATAGTTTGCCCTCCTTCGGTGCAAATAGGAATTTTCCCGGCCACGATAATTTATGCTAAGCTTTATATTTCGTTTCTTGACACCGGCTGCGCCAAACTGTTCGGAGACGGTGAATCGTGGGAGATAGGGTTCTTTGTTTTATCCATCTCCCTCGGAGGCTTGTAAAGCGCTTCGACTTAGAAGAGATTGGCTTTTTCTAACGATAGAGAATGCTAGGGGCAAGTAAAGAAAGAAGGGGGTGAAAGGTAAGTGAACTCATGGAAGAAAGTTTAGCGGAAAAAATACAAGGAAATTTGTAGGAGAACTTAGTGAAAAAAACGGGCGCGTGAAGGGAAATGAGACAAAAGACGAAGGAAAGCGAAACGAGAAACTGAAGCAGACGGTAAGTGGGTTTCGAGGGACAGCTGAGGGGAAGACAGAAACAAGGTTTCGGGACAGGAAGGGAAAGGGAAAGTGCGGAAAAGAGGGAAGAAAACAGAGACCGGTGGAAAAAGAGGAGAGAACTTATGCAAAGCTGGCCGCAAAATGCCTGACATAACTTTCTTCCTAATCCCCCCGGGCATGTATAGCCGTAGGGTCTTCAACGAACGAACCATCTTCATCCTCTCCCTTTCCCTCGTCGGCCCGGGCACTTACTCGTTTTTATTTTCGTACGGGAGAGTTACAAGGTGGCCCAAAGAGGGCCGTAAGACGGAGCCAGCTAAAATATTCAATGGCAGCCCGCGTGGATAATTATGCCTCTCGCGGGCATAAAGACCTCGCTCGCGCGAAATTGAAAGTTTCGAAGATAAGCCCCCGTAGCGGGGCAAGTGGTTGCCAAGGGCACTGCCAAGCAAGTTTTTCCTGGGACAATGCAAAGGCCTCACTGGAAATTGCTCAGCGGTGGGGAATACAACTTAGCAATTCTTTAATGAGACAATTTATTATTCGAGGAAATGTTAGGCCGCTAGAGAAGTTTTTCCGGTTTGAGGTATTTTTCTTAGGGGTGTTCGCCAGTAACGTTTACGGGATTATAAGAGAAATTCTGCACGACCGGCGGGAAGGAAATTGGAATTTACCGAACAAATTTGGGAAACTCGCTGAGCCCTTGAGTGTGAGATAGGAATAAAAGTTCCCAATAGTAGCGCGCTAGCCCGGCCCGTAAATTGCCGCGTTACGGAATTAATCGGTTTACCTGGGCTTTCGCCGTGAATTAACGCCAGGAGAAAGTGTAAATTTATATAACGCCATTATGCATATTTCCCATCTGAAAAATGAGCGCGCGGGGCCGCCCGGCGCCGGGGTATTATGAATTCAGGTCCGAGAGGCAATTATAACGCGGAAATATTTCAGCGGCCCATAAATAGCGTGAGACGCGCCTGAAACTACGGACCGGAGTTCTGACGTGCCGGCAAGTTCGCGCGAGGACCGTAATTTCCCAGCTTCAAGACCAAATGACACCACGAGCCGCGGGGTTGTTATCGTTGCGCGCCTTTCCTTTGCCCCAAATATTCCGCCAACATTGGCCTCGGCCATTAAACGCACCGTATCGTTATCGCACTGCCATGCAAGTGAATATTTTCCCCCGAGCCATTCGTTTCAGCATGATTCACATCTCTCGACGATCCATCGTTAACAGCTGACTGTTTGATCCTTAACCGATGACATTCAATTACTGGACGAGGAAGAAGGTAGGTCCGAAGAAATTCGTCTAGGTTCGTCCATTGTTTGTTCTAAAATGAGTTCGGCCAAATAACTCCGCGGATGTTTCTTATCATTCCTTGTCCTGAATAATACCGTGTAGGCCGAGATGGAAGCTCAGCAAGGCATCGAAGAACTTGTGTTTGTCAATAATTCGAACCTCGGAGAGCCGCTCGAAGAGGACTACAATTCTAGCGCAAACTCACGGAAACAGGTAGTTCACAATGGACGGGAAGCCTTGACTTTCCACTCGAGTGGCTACGTTCGACGCGCATTCACTGGCCCGGCTGATAGAACGCCCGAACAAACGCATATTCATCAGACTGACCACCAAGAGAATGCACCTGGGCCTTAAACGTAAACCTAAGTACCGTACAAGGAGAACAGATTGCACGGTGAAAATCTAAGGTCTGTGGTAAACTTGAATAGGAAATATTCTAGACGTAAAATGAATCTATACTACTCTACCTTACTCGAGAAATCTACTGAAATTACCAAAGATTATCCACGCAATTGATCTACGTAAAATCTGATATTCAGATATTGTTTGACCCTGCGGAAAAGCATGAACGAAATGGGTTCAACGTCCCTTTTCCCTTTTCGCGCGCTGTGGACCTGGAGATTATTTGTAGAAGGTCTGTGGCATCCGGAAGTGCCGGCAGCTCGGCTAATTATTTTCATTTGGTGCTCGAGAGTGTAGGGATGTGGGGGCTACGAGGGAGGAGGGGAGAAAGCCGAAGGCTCATCGGTTGGTTAGGCAAGGCCCGCAGGTCTGCGGTCCTTTTGTAGGGGTTGGTTAGACGGCGGACGATGGCTACGACTACAACAACGACTACGACGAGGAGGACGATGCGATAGCGGGTAGAATAGGTGCGTCGGGGCCGCAAGCCAAACATAGTTTAACTGGAATTGCCGCTAATAGAGTCGTTCGTCGTGACGTACGACCCTCGTGCTCGGTTCTCTCGGTCTCGAGAACTTACTATCCCCCTCCCCTCGCCCACCTTTCCCCCCCCCCTCTCTCGACGCTCACCGTGCCGAGCGCGTTCCCGCCACGGTCTGCGCGAAAATTGTTCGGTAATTTCCATGAAAAATGCGACCAGCCGCTAAGAATGAACGTCCCTCGCCGCGGCACTTATATCGTCATACTTTCCCCAACACAGCGGGCCAATCTTTCTTAAGCGGCTAAACGTCCCGTGCTCCAGGAACAAAGAGATTAAATGGCCGTATCGTTTTTTGCGCAGCAGACGAGCCGCGTAAGAAATTTCCAAGCCGCTCAGTAGTTTAGGTCGATTATTAAGCAGACAAAACGATGAATTCGGGGAATTCATTTGTCGGTTTCACAATAGCACCGGTACAAGTAGAGTTATTCTATTAGCAGTTTAAATAACACAATTTCCGAAGAATAACATGCCAGGGGTTAATGAACAGAAATAATGAAACTCAGTTAATGGGAACAGGAATCAAAAAATGAGAAACCCTGTTTCAGAGGGGACGAAGGCAGAAAGGAAGGAAAGGGGGTGGGGGATGTGATGAAGTCGGGAAAGACAGGACGCGAGAACACGGAAGAGAGAATGCCCTCGAAGCAGGACATTAAGGGGCTCTGATATTTCCCGAGGGGCTTGTACACCCCTTAAGGGTGGTCAGTTATTGGCTGCGCGATTCAATCAAAAGATCAAACATCCGGGACCGAAGGTACGTAAGAGAAATCAGGAACCGTAACGACCCGCTGTCGCGTTCTTATTACCAAAAGGCGTCTCTTCCCGTGCTGCAAAACTTCAGAGACGAATGGCAAACACGTACAAATATCCACGCTGACAGCTTTCTCCTACGAACGGAGTTTCCAGTGAAAATTTAACGAAAAAAAAGGTAGAAATAACTGGGAAAACAACGTTATATCGAATAATGGAATTAATATCCAGGACTTTTGTATTATGAATTATCTCGCTCTTGACAGATAAGACAGGTATGATTATGTTAGGTAAACTTTATTCGGTTTGCGCGATGAGTTTATTGTTGAGACTAATTTTAGCGGATCCCAGCGGCAGATCAATGAACTTAGGTGTTGTAAATTGAGGTAAGTTTGTTAGCGGGACAGGTTGGGGGCCGACGAAACGGTTTTTGTGGTGACAGCATGTCGATAAGCTCTGCGCTTAATCGCGCATGCCAAACCCGTTGGGTTTAACGAGCAGATAAGCATTTACTGGCCGATCATTCGGGGAAATCATATCGATCCGGCGAACTTGTCGCGTTCGCGACCAAGTAAATTAAAAGGGCAGGTACGCGTCCATTATCAATACAAACGCGTTTCCCGTTTCACGCGGACAACGGGCATTTACTGTTTCATAAACGGTTAGCACGTCGATTAATATACATACACGCGGTGAAATGACAACGAGAACCGCTATCGAAAAACCAGCGAATCCGTTTCCTCGGTTTTTATTAAAACGTGCACAAAGGGAACAAAGCGCCGTATTACGATTGCAACTTTGTCGGTGGTGCACGTTTTGCAATCGTAAATCAACGTAAAAGCTTCGAAAAGCGGCGATACAAAACGAGGCAAATTATATTGTTAGGAAAACACTGTGTATCGCTTGGTGAAAGGGAAAGTTTTCTCGCAAATTTTTTCGGAATACATTCTGCCTCATAGCGTTCGGTAAATCGTCAATTATGCCGGTCAGAGATTTTCCGGATTATAAAATGTGGAACGGTGAGCTTTTTTTTTAAGATAAACAAGCAGCTGATGAACGGTAGGACCGTTTTCGGAATTCCTCATCGACCGAACCGCATAACGGACGTTGGTGGCTTATCGAATGCCAGGCGAGTCCGCAGGTGAATAATTGCGACAAACCCATGATGAAAATCGTCGCTTTAATAATGCCGGACAATGGGCCGAGTTGAAAGCATAGCTCGGCAACGCACTCGGTGAAATTTCATCGTACGTTCATTGTTCCGCGCGCCGACTGAACTCGTTTTCCCCGGCGGCCCCTTCGCCACACTCGCGGACTTTCAATCGAAAACAAAAATCTCACGCTATAATTGCGCCGTACATGTGGACGCTATCGATGCATCCCCCCTTCTCCCCCGCTCTCCCCCTGCGCTGACCCACATAATCGCAGCGATAAAGTTAACATCGTCAATTTCATCGGGGCAATCGCATATCGCCGACGTTCCAATGTTCTCCCAACGAGGGCAATCAAACGAATCCTTCAATACGTTAAATTCACTGCGAACTATAACACTGCGAACAATATTATATTATTGCCATTCATTCTTAGAATACGAATCAACGTTTCCCCAGTGGGAAGGGCCAATTGTCGGACAAAAAGATTTGCAAACGTACGGCACGGTGGTATGCCTTGGTCTGTGCTTTATGTTACTACCTTCTCGGCGCTCTAATGTACTCCGTTAATCCCGCATTAGCCTAGTTACCAACCAACAGTTTCCGAGCCGTCGGCCGGGTATATACGTGTACATACAAGGAAGCATCGGCGAAGCATCTTCGCCGGTCCCTTATCCCCGGCTCCATTACACTCTCACTTGGGCCGTTCACCGGAATCGCTCTCGACGCTTTTTATTCGCCCTTTCCCCCTTTCCCCTTTCCCCTTTGACGTCACCTCACCCTGGCACGAGTGACTAAGAGACAACCCGTGCGACTGAGCCTCGCACTGTTTGTTGTTGCCTCGTTTCTGTTGTTTTGTATCCCGCGTTGCTCTGTATCTTCTTTCGCTTCAATCGTCCCTGAGTCTTGTCCCTTTTTTATCGATCCTCCGCACTGTTTTGCTGCTATTGTTTTTCCGTCCCGTCTTCTTCGACTTTTCCTTATCCCTTCTTCTGGTACGTCCTACCATCGTTTCCCATTTTGCTGGATTTCCCGTAATTCCTTGGACCTCTTTGCGCGGGAATCCTTTTGCCGTTGCCGGAGACTGCCGGGCAAATTTGCTCGGACATCGAAGCGCCCTGCTCGAGCCTGCTTATTATTACGAGTGTTTTTCTCTCATTACCGCGACTACTGCGGACGGAGAAACCCCCGCCGGAATGACTACTTAACGTAAATGCCGGAGAAACGGGAAATTGCGGAATGCCGCAAAAGCGTCTTTTCGAAAGTGAGAAGAAAGCGAAAAGTACACTCTCCTCTCTGGGAAATTGGGGGACTCGTTTTACCCGAAGTACTTACGAAAATCGTATTATTCCCAGCATTGAATATCAGTGAGGAGTTTGTTACGAAAAATTTTGATGAATTACTTTCCGGCTATTAAACGAATGGATCCCGGGGATAAAGAGTCCTGTCCTACGGCAGGAATGGACCTCCTCATCTGCTTCTTGCGACATAAAAAACATCGTATCCGCTGTGTATAAGCACGGGAGATACAATGCTTCTATCCGCTATAGAAAAGACAGGCCGTTTTTTCCCTTCCTGGCCATCGCGATGCTCTATTTCTATACGGAAGTGCGGACTTACGTCTTTATTCCCACGACCCAACGGAATAATCCGAAAATATTTTCGGCCTACGCTTCGTCCCGCGAAACACATTATCCTCGCATAAAGGAACACTTCCCAACACGACACCATGTCCTTGGGATATTGGTATTATTCAAAATTTCCAGAGGTTCAATTAAAGATTTTCGCCGATAATCCGATTGCCCGGGATTTGGGTATTTGTCAAACAACGCGACTAACTTCGTTATTATTTCCGTGAAAATGGCGAGGATTTACAAGGAGGGGCGGCTCGTTAATGAATGACGTCGCGGGTGAAAGGAGTGTTTTAAAGGGATGTAAAATTGACGAAACTAATGTCGCTTGCCGATCGGTAATCCGCCGTGGCGTTATATTTAATTATTCCGCGGGATTACGCGCGTTAGGTGGGAGATATTGCGGACGGCTGTAAGAGCATTAGTTGTCGTTCGCATTGCATTCATCCCCGACGAGCGAGCGGTTGAAAGCGCCGTGCAATTTCGCCCACACGACCGACGGAGTTTACCGAGGGAAATCTGGCAGGCGCGATTAGACGGGCGCGATTCCAACGAGACTCAAGCATCTACGAAAGCTTTCGCGGTCGAAACTACCCGGGAATCTTGTTGCGCTTCCTCAAAACCGTCCCCCCTTTTATCCGCGGCGAGACGATGTTTTCTTCCGCTTCGGCGTTCACCGCTTACCCATCCCGCGTAGCCGGCAATAATTTCGGATAAAATAGCTTCAATTTCCTTAGGGGAATCCGCCAATTCGACCACTCACTTCCCCGCTCTATTTTTCTACCATTTATCGCTCACTTTCTTCCCCGTCTCTGTGAATATTCTTCTCGAAAATGTTGTCTATTAGAACCGCCAGTATCGTACGTGTTGTATGTTAACGCTTTGAAATATTTATTGTAAGACAATGAGTATTCGACTGTACAGACTGTACCTTTTGGGGGGTATTCTACGACGCGTGTATTGTAATCGCAGTCACGAAGGCGGAAGAACAAATTCGAGTGAAGGAAGAAGGTCCATGCTCGGAAAGTGGGAAGGAACTTCTCGATCGGCGGGGCACGTTTTCCCGAGTCCGAGGAAATCGGTTTAGGAACCGAGAGGGAGTTGCTTTGATCGCGTTACCGTCTCGCTCCTACGGATTATGCGTTTTCCTTTTTGCCCCCACGCCATTTTCGCCCCTGTCTTCCTCGACTTTCCCACCCTCTCGCCGAAGCTCGATATTTCGACTGGCTGCTACTAACCTCGCCCAAGAAGATCTACCAGCGATCCTAAAGTGCCGAAAGAACGAGCAGCTTGCTCTCCATTCTATTCCATTGAACTCCTAATTCTCCCCCCTCTCCTTTCGATTAAACGGTTTTCCCCTTATCGCCCTATCATAACTTTGCAGAGTTTAGCAAAACCAGGATTTACGGTATACGGTAATTTCTTTAGTTTTCGTAATTTACAGGTCAGTGCATCGCTAAATTCCGGACAGTCCTACAGTTTTAGCCTTCTTAATGCGCTTTTAGTAGGATACACTTTTAGCCGTATAGATCGGATGACATTATTCCCCGGATTGGTGGAATCTCCGTGCCTCGAGGGACACGTGAGAAATCTCACCGCGGCGTTCGACGAGCAAAAGGTCACCGAAATATCCGTTGACTTTTGCCTTTGGTGCCGCTGACATTTCCCATCGGGCCACTGACGCTCGGCATTTTCCCTCCAAGACACCGCACGGTCCACCTTCTCCTCGTTTCTGTCCATGACGTCTTTTTACGCTCGTCTATACGCGCTCGTACGTCTCTTAAAGCGAATGCCAGGTTAAAAGGTCCGTAGATTCTTTCAGAGACGATTCCTCAGTCTGCCCGAGTAAGTCGCTTGCGCAGTCACGATGTCAATTGAATAAATCATTGTTATTCTTAGAATCCTCCAATCTCGAGCTTTGTATCCAATGTTAACATGGCAGGTGAGTATCTGCAAAGTGTATAAGCTAATATTTCTGAAACTCAAAATTAACCTGCCCTTCAAAGAACTTTAAACAGTTGCCGGAAAATGAAATTTTAATCTTATTCAGCTGTTTTTCGTGAATAAACCGTACACGCGAAACATTTGGAGGAAACTATATGTAGACCAGGGCGGGGAGTAGATCTCATTGGACGAAACCGACTCGTCAACAGGCGCGTAATTTGCTCGATTGTGGCTGCGCATCTCGCTGGTCAACGACCGATCGTAAACCGTATCTGTGAAGCGGAAGATATAACAAACGTGATAGCCGACAGCTATGTGTGACCGGATCCGCAGTTAAGAATATTACACACCTATTTCACCCACACACACGCCGTTTTCCGGCGCAATGTGTGGACTTTAATATGCCGGAACGGGATACACCTATTTCACCCACACACACACACACACACACACATACACACACGTCTGCATACGCTGTAATGTGTGCAGTTTAATATAGCTTTGTGTAGCGGCGATACAATATACTTGGAATCGCGGAAAGGCATCAGTCTCTCATAATACGTGTCTATACTGAGAAAACCGTGGCGTACCTTCGGCAGTAAACTCGGCAGTGCAGCAGTTAAATGTCGTTTCTAAGTAACTTCTATTCATGCTGCGGAGTTAGATCCATACGCGCATCGCAAACGAGCGGATTCTAATTCGGTCGATCGTTTTCATCAGCCGAGGGAGCACCATTCAGGGAAACATCGAGAACGATGGAATTACTGTCGGACAATTCTTCCTGTTCCTCCTTTAAGACTGTCAGGAATCCCTTTTCTTCGTCGAATGCGCGAAAATTCTGCGTCGTGGGTGTCGAGTTCTCGGGCCGTTTACTTTGTCGTTTCTTCCACGCTGGAAATTCGGCGCGTTGTGAAATTACGCGATGCAGGAGGTTCTTGGTAGTGGGGTAGATAATATTAAGCTGAACTCGCCGACAGAGAAATTGTGCCGCGCTAGGCGGCCGCGCTATCTTATCCGGGGCCCCTGGGGACGGGACTGAAGGGTTGCTTTACTACTCGCCGAGTCGTAACGCCGCTATGCACTCTAATAAAATGTACCGCAGGAGCGTGAAAGTTGGCGGGGCTTGGCGTCGGCGAATTGCCGAATGCAAAGCGCACGCACGGAATGATTTACCGGGTTTCCGCTACTCACGGGAAACGTCTTCGTCGATTCCGATGAATAACGACGGGAGATCCGGACGAATCGTTAATGGCAATTCGAGACGTCCCGGTACCCTTAATGGACCAGTACCTCGAGACTCTATGAATTTACCGGGGAAAGGAACGAGTATTAATGAACGCAAGGACGAGAATGATCGATCTATCGCGAGACAGTGGTCTTCGTTCAAACGCAATGAATTATTTAGCTTGCCCGTTGATTTTGTATACATTTATCATACTCAGCTAATGCTCAGCTCACAGTGCGCTCACACGGGAATTATTCGAGAGGGACTTTGAGGTTTTCTGAAATCTCGTAGAATCCTGCTGGCTGACGAAATAGGCAGGGGGTGAGGATGCCAGGGGAAGAAGGAGACGGAGGGAAACGGGTCGATGGGTGGGCCATTCGAGTCAATACACGTGGGATATTCCGTGACCCCGCGTCACCTGTACCGCGGTACCCTCCTCTCTTTTCCCCTCGTCTCGTTCTCTCTGGATGCAGCTGAGCCAGGTCGCAAAGTTTCTCTACGAATGAAAATGATGCCTACATCGATCACGATGCCGGGCCAACATCGATCACGACTCCCGTCTGCCTTCGTGTCTCGTTCGTGCGTGTGTCTCTGTGTGTGGCCCAGAGTTTGGCCAGTGTTAGAAACCAATCTGAGCTTTCGTTGACCGCGCTCGACACAACGAACGACGCTGTCTACGCTTTAATGTCAGCCTGCCTCGAATTACGTCTCCTGAAATTCTCGGAACGCAACCAACGCCACACGGTCCACAAAATACATTAACGCTCAATTCTGTAACATTTATAACAGTTTTTACAGGATTTCATTCGCACTCATGATACTGTATTTTGCAAGAGATTGTACAAGTTTTGCCAACATCTGTCTCCGTTTGATTTTGTTTAAACCGTACCTGCTTATGCGCCTCTCGTTCGCGTGGCAACAACTGCGCTTTAATCCCCTCGTAAAATCTCACGTGTGTATCTGTCTGCCCTTTGTGCGTGATTTAAATTATGCCGCTGGCCGTTTCGACTGACTTGGCATTTACGGCGCGATAATTCGCCGTAGGTCCCCGATCGGTACTAAAATACCATAAAAATACTGCCCCGTCGTCTGGGAGAATGTTAACGTTACAATTTCAAATCTTCCCTCGCTCGTCCCTTCAACAAGGATATTTATCCCGCACAGCGTAACGCACGCTGTACCGATTTCGACGTTTCCCTTCGGCTCTTGAATTGTTTATTTACGTTTGCCTTTAGCTCGAGACGTGTTCGATCCATTGAGTTTCGCGACTACCCTGCCTGTAAATTCGCGCATTGGATATCACAGCTTGTTCCCGTCGTCTGCTCGGCCGTCGACTCATTGGATCTCGAAGTCAAAGCCGCGCGGCGGTCGCGTCCGACGAGGGTTGAATTTATAACGAGCCCTAGCGAATTTATGAGCCGGCCTTTTCCCGAATGGTTCTCGGCGCGAGGGAAAGAGGGAAGGAGAAAGAGAGAGGCAGACCTCCCCGTCCTAGGAAAAGCGATGGGACGAGCACGGGGGGGGGGGGGGCTAGGGGTAGGGCTGCCGGAGGCGGAGTAGGTGCAAATGTAGACTCTAATCCGAGCGGTGGTGAGCCATCGACAGGAAGATTTATCTCGACGAGGCCAGTACTACCGTCGCCGCGCCATCGACTCTACCCCCCCCCCCCTCCTTCCCCTTCCTTCTCTTTTACCCCTCCGGCGGTGTACTCCCTTCCACTCGTACAGTTCAGCCGGGGGAATTAAATTCGGCCGCGAGGCGGTTAGCAATATTTTATGTTCCCTCTCTCTTTCTCTTTCCCCCCTGTCTCTCCCACTTTTGCGTACATCTTGGCTCCTGAACCGGGCTTCTCTTTTTCTCCTCTCTTCCTTCGTCCTTCTAATCCCCGACCACTCTGTCATCCATTTCTCCGCGAATATTCGAGCTCGACCATTTCGCTTCGCGATCGTTCATGCTCATGGGTCAACTTTACGCGCCGGTGCGCGTCGGAAGGTGAGGGAGCCGGGCCGAGGGTTGAGGTGGGGGAGGGAGAGGGGGGGGGGGTGAATGAGAGTCCGATAGCAGTCGACGGTGGAGCCCGTTAACCCGTTCCGTGTCAAACCAGGCGACCAAAGTTCGCTCGTTTTTCTGCTGTCGAATCTCCGCCGAGAGCCAACAACTCGTCCTTCAGCCCTTAAAAATATTCAGGGACAATTGTTAATCATTTAACGTCGAGCCAACCGAGTTACCAAACAGGGGAATCTCGTTAAGCCCCTTTGTGAAGTCTATCGCAGTATTTATCCGATTGGTTCATTGAACAATGATAAGCTGAGTTTTGGCGCTGCTTAAAAAATATTTGTCGAAGGAGTTGTACGCGCTGAGAGAAGCCTCGGTCGCTAGTTATCGGTCGACAGTTGAGTCCCTTGTAAAATATTCACGGGATCTCGTCGTAAATTCCAGCCGGGCGATTGGCGAGCCGGCGATTAATGCATCTATCGATTCGTCAAGATCCGGAGTAGTTATTTCGAACGAATAGGAGTTGAAATTGAATTATCGATGAAAGTTGTCGGCCAAATGTCCGTCCTTTCACCTTTCCGCTTGAGCCGAATTCAATGGGAAGCTAACGAGCGCGAAACGAAAGTGTTCGAATTCCTGTTCAACGCGAAGAAAAAAATCCTCGTCTACTTCTATTTAATTCACGTTACACGGGCCCGGGAAAATTAGTCGCGCTAACGAAACTCATTTTAATAAACAAGCCTTTTAACGAATTAATTAATCCGAGATTCATCGACAACCAGATAGTTCTGTATTTGACCGATGATACCGCGTGTGTTTTAACAATTGCCCGAACGAGGTATTAATCTTGAATCATATTCCCTTTGTACGGGTTAGTAAATCCGTGTAACGAGGAGAACACTTGCAGGGTTTCGGGGTAAATGCTTTGTGCCCTGGAAAAATAGCCTAGGCTTTGAGAGGCCTGCGAGTTCAAAGGGCAACAAGGCTGCGGTAATAAGTAAAATATTATTTCAAGCGATGAAACCGACTGGCTGGGCTATTCAATTAGAGCTCCTAAAGGATTCAATTTCTGCGGTCCCGGGGTAGCGGTTTCCTGCGTATCTTGCAGCTCGTCGCAGCGACGTTCGGTCGGAAGGACGACAAACCGAGGCCGATAGGATATTAATTCTCGCGGTGGGCCGATACGCAAGAACGGCAGGCCGACAATTCGGTTTCGCGCAGGGCCCTACGTGGCCCACGGCTCAAACTAATCGAATGAATAAAACAGCGAGCGTTAACGAACAGCTCGGTCCCTCTTGGCCGGCAACGCCAGTTTCGAAACTTCCCTAATGGAATCCCAGCAGCGCAGGCGCATTGCTCCCGGATCGTAAAGGAAATATTAAATTCGCCTACCGACTCTCCTGGCTTCGGATACCCTTGGCCCCATCTCCCGCTTTTCGCCAGAATAAATCGTCCAGTTATAAGCACAAAACGTACTCAACGAATAGATTTATTCAACGTACTCCTATTGTCCTTTCAAGGACGTCAGTATTCTTTACCGTGCACAGTCCTCTAGATCATTGGTCAAAGAAATCGTTAAATGTTTTAGAAATTTCTTACGCCTGGCATGGAAATTTCCGCGTGTCAATTACTGGGCTTATAAGTAAAACAAGCGAGTTTACGTCGGTGAAATTAGAGCACGTCTGGGAGTTTTGGGGACCGTCTTGTCGGCCGTACGGTTCGTGACGACGTTTCGCTAATGCCTCGTGTTGAGTTGCCGGGGTTCACTGAGTTAGACTAAACGGATTGCCGTACATTTCGGACAGCAGGACGCGAGGCTGATGTACAATGCGTGTATAATTCTAACCTCCGCTAACGCGCCCTACGAGCTCACTGGTAATGCGATTCTCTCTCTGCTCAGACGACAGCAACCTTACGGTTAAATTCCTGACTCCGAGCAGTAATCGCCGGAGAGTTACAATAATTTCCCCATCTTAGTTGAGTTTTGCCAGAAAGCTTTGCCCTTTGATTACTAATTATTAAAAATAGAATACAAGTACTGACGACCACGTGGAATGATGATGAATCAATTCCTCTGAACTATCAACTAACGTTTCATTTGATTCGACCTAATAGTTCCTGGTTGCTGCGGAGATTGTCGACCGTTGAAATTTTCCCGTAGATCGTGGATCGTGGTTGTCGGTGTCGGTGGATTTCGGTGCGGCTGAAAACCGCGTGAGAAGGATCGCGGCTAGTGCGGTTTTCGAAGGAAGATGGAGAAGCCAGCGACATCCGAGACGGAATTCAAACATTGCCGAAGAGCCCATTCCGCGAGTCCCTTTCTCCTTCTACGTACACACCCTCGTGTTTCTGCGAAGATACACACAACGTTTGCACCCTCCGCGTGTAAAGTCAAACCAACCCTCGGAGATGGCCCTTTCTCTCTCTCTCTCCCCCTTTTATCCCCGTTACATTGTCTCTTTCCCCCGGCGTATCTCGGCTTATATTATCCAGTTACCCGTGCAAGCCAAACAAACGAATAGATAGCGGTTGAATTTCACGACCTCCGACCCCACTGTCTTCGTCTTCCTCTCTCGAACCATTTACCCCGCCCTTTCATTCTCCCTCGTTGTTTCTCTTCTTCAGCTCTCGCTCGCTCCTGTATCATTGTTTTGTTTCATGGCACAACACGGTCCCGCGAGATCCCTATAACCAGTTGCTTCCTTCGCATCCGTCTCACCCTTCCTAAATCATTCACGTCCTTCGTCCCACTGCTTGCCTTTCTTTGGCCCAACGCCCCGTTAATCGGTAATAACAGTTACTGAAAAAGAAACACACATCTTTCGGGGAATTCTTGTCTAACAAAAACTTACACCGTAAGACATATTTAAATGTCGAATATGAGAACTTAAGGTTTCCTTTCTCGTATTTTCCGTTGATGTTACATTTTTTGCCGAGTGTGAATTAGTTGGCGGTTGGAAGGGTGATTCACGTGCTTGGAATTACGATGGCGCACCTACCGAGGTTTGCAGAAGCAGGCATACCAATCGGGCATGTAGAAAGCCATAGGAAGCCGGAGGAAGGTGGCAGTTAAGGACGTTGGCACGCGTACTCGCCTCGGGAATAGAATCGCTCAGCCGTTTCCGGAATTTCGAGATTCGTAGGACGAGCCACAACCGCATAGAAACCCCTGCGCAATGGCATCGGGTGTACCATGGCCAATCATTCCTGCAAACCACTTTGACGTACGCCAAATAACTTATTTCACTCGTGCCCCTGCACTCCCCCTCGCACCCCACTCGCACCCACAAAATGAGACTCGGCAAAACACAATTATGGTTCGATTCGCGGGGAGATTCGTAAATCTCGAGCTAAGGCCATGGACTTGGAATGATTTTACGAAGCGAAATCTCTGTCTTCGCCACTGGGAAAAACTTCGTCCCGGAAGGTCGACTTCTCCTTATGCTTCATGAACTTCTCGTTCGGGCGCATTCGCTCAAGGGTTGGTATGTTCCTGGCGCGGGGTAGGGTAGAAGCCGAAGAATATTACGTCTACGTCTGCCCGGTGCTCTCTGTCTCGGCGACTTCCGATCTCCGGGTATCGCCGGTCCCGCCGGCGGAAGTTCCGTAATGCGTTAATCCGGCAGGCACGTATCTACGGCAGCCCCGAGATAAGGTCTGTGCGGGTCGGATCGTAACGGCCGATTCTCCGGGCGTCCTAGACGTTCTCTCCCTGGACGTTTTCGTATCCCGCGGGTCGTCCCGACCTACGTGACATCGACCTTGCTCGACTTCCCTTAATCGAGTCTTCCCCCGCAGCCCCCCCCCTCTCTTTCCTTGCTCACCCTCGGCCTCTCTATACGCGGTAATGACGGCCCTTCGCCGCACAGAAACCGGTCCTCCTTATCTCGGTCTGTCGCCCGGCACTTCCCCCCCCCACCCCCCGTGGCCCCTTTCCTCCTCGAAACCCTTCTCTGACTCGACAAAGAAAACACGCGCGGGCATTTCCCTCGCGCCAAAGCCGCCGGCCGACTTCTATAAAGGACCGTCAATTTTCTACCGACTCGAGTACGTTGAACGGATAGTCCCCGGCTAAGTGGGAAGCTCTTTCCGAATGAAGATTCTACGCGGATTACGAACTTTAGTTTCTAGCCTTCTAACTTGCCCGACAGACGGTACACGTACACAGAATCCCACGGTAATAATGGGACTCGGGGTCTCTCGATGCGGCCTAAAAGATTTTCGGCCAATTTTGTACGTTCATGAAAAATCGTTTGTATTCAATTACATCGTATTCCTTAGGAATTACCAATTTCCGTAAGAATATTTAAGCTGTAAAGAAGCTCTTCCTTTAAATTTCACTTTATACCGTATATTTTCTGTCTTTCCCGGGAACGTTAGACGATTTCATTGAAACTTAGTGCATTAATTAATCTTTAGTGGTTGGTCGTAGTGCTGTTTTAACGCACACCTCTTGGACATTTACCTTGAACGGCTCTTCACGAGAAGGGAAATTAATTCCCTTTTAAATAAACTTTATGATTCACCGTAGACGAGGAATAACTTCCCACAACCAAGTTTACCGTTTACAAAAACACATGGAACGCTGTTAAACCGCGTAAAAATACGTACCTTTAACGGAGGAAAATTCTTTGTATCACGTAGGTCTGATTAAAGTGGACTCGATTTATATTCTTACGTCTTTGAAAGTCCTTATTTATCCTCTGGAGGAACGTGACAGGCGTTAGGAAGGACTGTCATAAATAACAGGCGAACGTCGACGAGGAAGACGTCGTCGGGAAACGTTGGAAATTATAAAAAATAGTCCTGGCTTATCAGGGACGGAAAGTTACGGAGGGGCTGCGAGTGGGACTTCTTATCGGTCAGTCGATTAGTCGAAGGGGGAGTAAGCGAGTCGAATTGGGCCAGGGGGGGGGAGAAGAATAAGAGGAAAGGGGAGGGTTCTGACACCCCAGCTTTATGACAAGGGGGTCACGAGGGGGGTAATAAGTTAGGCAAAACGCGAAGAAACATCTCGTAGCAATCTTTTTGGTTTTCTCTTAATGCTCCCCGGTCTGAGCGAAGGGAAATGCTAATTCTACTCGCCAGACAGAAATCTAGAGCACTTGAGTGCCATCATCGAACGGTATTTGGTCGTTGTGGTGGTCCATTCCTGTAGAAGGATGATAGTAAACTGGAAAAGGAAGACCGTTCGTATCAAGGTTCCAGGAAACGAACAATCCCCCATAATCTGCTTACCGCGGCTATGCACATTATACACGCGTTCGCTGCCGAGCAATTGTCCAATGAAGCAGAACCTATGCACTTGGAAACAAGTGGCATTAATAGTAACGATACGAAACTATACATTTACGTAAAAGTATTTACCGAGCAGTCGATGAGCGAGCAATGACAAACTATTATCGAAGGAAATTGGCTAGCGGCAAATGCTAAAGTCAAACATAATCAAGGATTCCGTGTGGTTGGCAGGGAGAGGCCAGGGTTCCGTGTAAGAGAAAGGGTGCAAAACGGCATAAGGAAACAAGGGGAAGGGGTGATGGGGGAAACCGACACAGCGGGTTAACTCGGCGAAGTGAGCGCAGTTTGGTTCCGAGCGGGATTCGACCTAAACTTTGTTTGTCACAGACGCCATCCTGTTGTCTCTTTACTTTATCTCGTCTCCACGTTCCCCCCTCTCCTCCTCTGCCGGTCGACGCAGTGTACCCCCGCTTGCGGTGATTCCATTATCGTCAAGCCGAGATGTCTCGCGGTACCCGGTGGAATACGTCGTAGGCGAGGAAGAAAACTGGCTTTGTTCGTTTATCTGCACGGACTCTCGCAGGGCCCGGTATATATTAAACGTCTCCGTCTTGACGGACGGAAATTCGTTTGCCCGACATTTCCGTCGCGGAATCTTAACTTGGCCAACCGAGAGATCCCGCGCCACGTTCGCTCCTTTTTACGTCCTTCGGAGTATACTTAACGAATCATTCCCTCGCTCGTGCCGTCCTTAATAAACGTTACGATAATATTGGACAGTGTGAAACGATGGAGCCTCGTTTAACAGATTCTTGGTTCTACGAGTTTTCCTTGCCAACTTGTTCGTTTGTTGAGGATACGATGAGGTTTGTCCATGTGTTAATTGGTCCTTCGTTCCTGAAACTCGCCGGTAGGACGAAGAAAAGCTTGCGATCGGGGGCTGAATGGAGTGTCTCGCGAAGATAGGGTGGAATCTACTTCCAACGACAAAATACCGGCTCCGCCCGGCGTCAGGGGGGGAAGAAATAATGAAAGTGACGGGAAAATGGTGAGGAGAAAGGGGGGGGGGAGGATGAGAACACACGACGACGCGGCTTTTGGGATCTCCGGCCGCTCGGAGAAAACTGTGTCGAGGCTGATATACGACGTTTCAATTTTCGTCCTCGTCCAGCTCCTCGAAGGTCTTCCGGGCCGCCGTCGGCGAACTAATATTCTCGGCTTGGAAACTTTCCTAAAGCCATCCGCGCAAAACGACGCCGAGGACGAGGGCGTAAGTGACTGAGCGCCGAGTGAATCGAACCTATTAAATCTGCCATCGGCACCGTATAGCCCGCGAAACGGAAGGTCCCCCGTTATAATCGTACGGAAAGGCTTAAGTTTTTTCTCATTTTACAGGCACAACTTCTACGGGAAGTTGGAAAGAAAATTTCTCAAATATTAAACACGTTTTTCAGCCGGGCAAGGGGAGGTCTCGATTCTTCTCGAAAAATTCTGCCGTAAATGCTATTGGAGCGAGCTTCTTAAATCGACACACCGTGGTACTCCATTTTTGCCTGTATTATTGCTAATCCACTTTTGTCGTCGACAAGAATAGAAATATTTCTATGACGAGTATGAAAGGAAGAGGCAGGAAGGAAAGCTCATGGCTCCGTCCCCGGAGTTCCTATTTAGCGAAGACCCCTTGACATGTCCGCCACGGCTGAAGAGAGGGCAGGGGGGGGGGGGGTCTGAACTTCCGGTCGACCAATTCGTTAGAAACTCTCACTTCCCGGCGAGCGTTTTACCCGGCTTTTCTCCCTTTTCCCCGTACATACAGGTACGTACGTCCCGTCGGTGGGTTCCCCCTCTCCGGCGGGATTGCACAAGGAAAATCTCGACAATGGTCCCGCGGACGTTGGGCGAAATAGGCGACGAGGGGAGGGAGGGGGGTCAGGAGGTCACCGCGTGCACGAAACGTCCAGGGAATTCCCTGTATCGACGTCGGCCGGACAATGAAGACGAAAAAAAAAAAAAAGGAATAAAGAAAGGAAGAGAGGAAAAAACGTAGGAAACTCGCGGAAGAACTCGCACAGACGAACTGCTCCCAGTTTTTCGCCAACTCCACGTAGATGGTACGACGGCACAAAGACCCCCGCGCCGAGGAACTTCGTGCAAACGCTACGTAACTTCCGGTACGAACGACCGGCTCTTTGTCCCCCGCGGATGCACTTTCCCCCGCCCTTCTTCCCCCCTCCTCCCTACCTCGCGAATGCCCGTCAGTGGTTCTTTCGCCGAGGAATATCTCGTGGTAAATGAAACGGAGAAATGGCCCATGGCTACGAGCTTGCTCGGATGACGAAGGGGGCTAAGTTGAGGAGAGGGGCGGGGGTAGGGTATGCTGGTAGCTGAGGGACGGTAGAAATTGTTGTTAGGTACGGACAATAGCGACGCGGTTCGTTCGATGTCCAGCGGTTTTCGAAAACCATTCTCACCGACGACCCCTCCCCCCTCCTCCCCCCTTGCCCTTCTACTTGCCCGGTAGATTCGTTCGTTTCGCTCGGCGCGTATTTCGCCCCCCCCCCCCCCCCCCAGCGGGTCCTCTTTTTCTACAAATCAACATGTCCCCACCGCCCGAGTGGCAATTTTTTTTCGTTCCTCGTTCATTACAAAGTTCCTTGGTAAACGGCGAACGATAATATTTACACCGGAATTATTTCGTCGTGGAACGCGCTTTGCCGATTTTTCCTCCACCGAAGCCCGTCAGTTTGATTTTTTTTTTTTTCTTCAACCCCCCTGAGAAGTAAACGAATGGCGCGCGGAAGGATAGAAATGACGAGCCACGAAAACGGAGCGCGCAACTTGGCTCGCGGGAAAAAAAAGGCCTATTTAGCGCGTAAGAAATTGGCGACGAGTAGTGGTATAGGTCCTTATCGTTTCGTCATTTACCGTCGATGGTGCGTCGCGTTGATGTTAGAAACGGGGTAAGAATTTACGATGCCGTTTGCCGTGACGCGTTAGCAGTGTTCCGGTGATCTTGGCAATAACGGTTTCTGCGGGGGTATAACGAACTTGCCCGCAAACGAGACGAACGCATAAACTGCATATGCAAAATCCCTCGGCGGTGCTGTGCGAACGGCCGGCGACAAATATCCGGGCGACATTGTAGTCAGCTGGTAATGAACGGATAATGTTTGTATGCAAGATACGCATTAATGCCGAAATATAGGGGAACGTATGGCCCGGTCCTGCGGCCCGCGACAAACACGTTTATAATGCGTTACAGCCGGCCCAATGGACGTTCGTAAATCCCGCCCCATTGCGGAGCATCATAGCGCAGCGGAAAAACCCAGCAGGAAAATGTTTAATCATCTCGACGAGCTACATTTGTCGGAATTATTCCAAGCACGCTAATTTCCCTGGAATCCTGCTATCCTCTTATCCCGTTTGCGCGATAATTTTCATCGCGGGATTGCAATTCCGTGAATTCTCCAGAAATCAATGTACTTTCCATTAACAGGGATTTACATTAAATACATGGGTATCAGAGACATTATTGTTCGAGAGCAATGCGATGAACTATGTTAGATTTCCGATAAGTTATCGATAAAAACCGGCCAAAATGGCAGGAAAAATCGATGAAACTCGACCTTGCTCATTCATCTGTAACGCATACGAAACGGTATAAATTGTAAATTGTTTAGCGAGTTTTGCAGTTCGTCTTGGCCGTTTTTCGTAAGCGTAGCAGCCAGAACAGACGAGCTAACTCGCCGGTGGAGATTTAACGGTTTTGCCGGCGTATAATCGGCGTGTACAAAGCGAAAGAGCTCCGTGGGCCATTCCCTTTGCCTCGCTGTCCGCGGGAAGAACGTTTTTCTATTAGCGAGAGCTCCACGCGAAAGGGGCAAGGGGCGTGGAGAGAGATGAGGGTGGGGGGGAGGCTGCAGGCTGGCGCGAGCCAGTGGCCAGGTATTTATTTAATAAAATGCCCAGGCTAGGCGGACGCGAAACCGCGCTATAACGAGCTTGCCGCGGGAAAAAAAATCTTTCGCCGACCATTCCAGCAAATATTACCCCTAGTTAACGTACTTATCAAATACAAATTCCCAAGAACATCAATTTACGAAATACCCCTCACTTGACACGACATCAATATTTAACAGTGATGATAACATTGAATATTCGAAGATCCTCTTTACAATCGAATTATGCTAACTCGTGATCCATTTTTGTTAAGATTTTATTGAAAACAGGAGACCAGTGGAACACCAATTGTGTTGTGGTGTGTTGATAAACACGATGAGTGGGCGGTCAGCATCGCCATAGGAACGGGGAAGAATTTCTTTGTGCTTTGTACGTTGCTTTCCGCCCCTCGTTGACTCCTCGACTCGAACGTATTCCCCTTTAAATGACGTTCCGCTATTCCTCCGTGTTTTCCTATCCCGTCCCCCATCTCTCTCTCTCTCTCTCTCTCTTTTTCTCCATTTTTCCTTCTGACTCGCGAGCACGCTTTGATCGCCGATCTCGTGGGATACGCCGTGTGTGCCGTAATACGGACTCTTTTCTTACAAGGAAAACCTCTGATCATCCAAGCTCGAACGCTCACGGTTTTCTCACTGAAATCGCTGCGAGGAGCTCCACTCCGCAGGCTTTTGTGTATTCGCGTCTGTTACCAATAACATCGACCGACGCGCGGTTTCTCGTTAAACGCAATATACAGCGGGAAATCGGATGGATCGCGCGCCGATCATGCAAAACTTGCCACGGGAACTCGTAATTTCAATATCAAAGGGCCAATGGTATACCCGTAATCGTTGAAATAAAATTTCGTTTTTATTTCCTTCGAAAGGACTTGCGTCACTTAACTAAAAAACCAACAACCATACTTGTTTAAACTTGACAAATTTTCGTTGCTTTTTTTTATTTAGTTCAAGGACGTTTGTATTTTTCAAATTGTGCCCAGCGAATCTTTCGTAGAGTGTGACATGTACTTGACGCGTTACTGTTATCCGATCTCACCGGAATGTCGATTAGGCCAGTACAATGAAGACATTCTCAAAGGTTATCCCCGCTATTATGTTATGGAAGATATCGTTTACGTGAGCGGGGATGGAATCGTCAAGGACGGCCACTTTCACGGATTACTCGCTGCAGCGTCGTCCGTTAATGGCGAACTTCCGCCTAATATACCATCCTCATTTACTTTAGCTCATTCAGTTGCCATTCCAAAGTGGCGAACCGCTTCCGCAGGAATTTCTCGTGGCGCTCGGCCAAGAAGTACATCGGGCGACGTTAACGGAAGGTCGCTCTTTGACTGATTATTCCCCAAGCAAAAGAAATGCTCTCCCCGAAAAAATATATTTCTCCTCTTACCCAGGGGCGATTCGTCGAAATTGTCAAGGAAATATTCACAAGAGCAATGCTCCTCGATGAAATAATCGTGGTAAAATCTGGCTGACTAGTAGACGTTGTTTCTACTTGCTGTACTCCAGATCGATACGCTCGAGCCAAATAATTGGGAAACGAAATAAACCGGGAAAGAGGTCCTTCAGCACCAACTGCACTGCCATTAACCTTTCAGAGGGTTAATGAGTTTGATACGCCGTGTAATTAACGATACACAGCAATGTCACCACGGACGTATTACCCGATCTTCTCGCGCGTTAAATCTTAATGGAGTTTAAATGTACCGCAATGAAATAACTGAATTAAAAACTAGACAAAAACATTGTTCCGTTTTATGTAGAGAAAAGACTGTTAACAGAAATTTACATACGACAAAATTTCGGTCGTTCGTTTTGCTTTTATCCACGTGGGATCATTTTGCTGTTTCTTTTGCGTGGACTATCGGCTCTTGTCGTTGAAGAGGGACATTATTTCTGCGGCTGCGCAGTTAAAATCATTAAATAAGCTTCAGCGGGGCATCAGCGGAGGTTTCAAACTCTAGTTTATACAGTCGGAAAGTTGGAGGCTAGAAGAGACGAGGCGAAAGACAGGAGAGCCGAGAGATGCGCACGTCTCGGTGTGCGAGTCATGCACCTGCGGTACACCGGTTTCAAGTATCAGCATACCGCTCGTAGGAAACTTCGTCTTCTGGCCCGCCGATCCTCGTCTTACGCCCTTTCCGCCCCGCAGTTCCCTTTCTTCGTCCCTTTTTGACCAGCAACGAAAGTACCGCGCAGCGAGGAACAATTCTTCCGAGGCGATAATACAGTTCCCACCTGTTATTCCCCCTGGAATACACTCAATGCTGGTTTTATAATTAAAGAAGACTTTTCAGGGGAATATCAAGTGTACGGAAATGATTTTCTGGTGAAGAAATTTAATATCGCCAGGCGAGTTCTTCATTTACGTTCCTCTTCGATTCGTCGCGAAAATAACGAGTATCGAACAGTAATCCCAGAGATCCGATGGTGCTTTTCGAATTTTCTTATTTTCCATAAGGATTTTCAATCGTGAGCCAGTAAATATAATATTGCAACACATGTATATGTTCTCGTTTGAATGGTTACATAGTATCGTTGTCTGTTAATAAATAAAGGTTCGTTCGTGGGAGAAACTTTGTTCCAGCGGTACATTCGGAACTTTTTCCTTCTTTCGCCGGTTGGAAAACACTGAGGAGCAAAATCAGCAGAAACCACGGGGCGACATCGGCAGCGTATTTCCCGTAGCTTTCGCATCTTCATCTCGTGCCACGGGAAGGAGGAAGCTCGCGGGAATAAGAAATGCCAGTCGTAGAGACGTGTATCTGTCCACATCCTCCAGAGATTCTAAAAGTTTCACTCGGTCCTGCCAGTTCCGTATCCGTCTTACGTTCTTACCTGCCACACTCCTCACGCGCCGACGTTCTCGCGAATTTACGAAATCTCCGCCACGCAAAACGCCCGTCCGTCGATAATCATTGCAACTACGGTTACGTAGGATTTTATTACACAAGCGCAGAGTCGCCAGGAGCGAAGCATTACGGCTAATTGGAAGATCGGAGTATCACGGTTAAACTTTACACGGAATGCAGTGAAAGACTTTAGCTTGAGCTTCTGACGCTCTGGATTTAAATTGACAAAGGTTGTATGAAAAATTTATTAAACAGATACCAGGAATATTTCGTAACATTGTTTCGCTCCTTTCTCAACGGTTAAACTTTCGTCCTTGAATTAACACTCATTCTGATTGTCCATTAAATCTTTCCTTGTATACTTTTCTAAGCACGCTGCAAATCGTCCTTCTGGACGACAGATCCGCGAGTTAGCTACGTGATCTCGTAAAAATGTTAATGGTCCCGTGGCCGTACGTGTTTGCCAAGAGAGGAGGGGGGAGGGGATTTTCGCAGGCGTCGCGGGAACGAGGTAGAAACGTTCGAGGAAGGACATTAGAAGGCAAAGGACATGTGGCTCGACGCACCAACGTAAAACGCGTCTCGCAGGCAAGCAAAAAGAATACTTTTCACTTGCGGAAGTGTCGTCCCTCGCCGACTCGATCCGCCAACACGGCACTTCACCTTTTTACGTTTGCGCAACTTCCGTTTCTCCTTGGCAGCCTTATCCTGCAGGACTTTATCTCTGTCGTCCACTCGTCAGATCCTCCATTTTCTGCACGACCATATATCTGGCTAATCTATTCCTTCTTTTCGTCCACAGAGTACACAGTGGAGAAACTTGTTAGCAAGCACTGGGAGAAATGTTTAACCGAGATACCCGTTTCAATTTCCATGAAACACTCATCGTGTCCCCCTACGATATCGTAAAAACGCTATTAACTGTACGGGAATTAAGAGCCGTCTGGCTAATTGTACGTTGACGACTCTTATCGCATCTCTCATTTTTCCCATTCCACGCGTTACGTCCCTCTCGTATTTTTCCCCCTTCGTTCGGTCGCTTCCCACCCACTTATCGTCCGTTAATTTTTCTTCGTTATGTATCTCCTCGTTTGTACCGCGCGCAAATGGCCAACTCCTCGGCGCCATTTGTCCGAGGTTTATGGACGTGCCGTAAGACCCCCGGTATCACGGTGGTTCTTCATGACGTCCATTCCGATGCCAGTAGACGTCGAAATCCACGAAGCAGGCCCACTCGACAACGACCCTACTTTTCCCTCGCCACGTTCAATGATCTATCGCAACGCCGATGTATTTCCGTGTCTCATCATGAGAGCTTATAAAAACGACCGATAAATTCCAGCGAATGGTGCTTAACAGCCCGTTTCTCGAGCCCGGACAAACCTAAACTGCCTCAACAGTCTCTCATTCGTTGCGGAGGATACTATTTCATTCAAAGTATGCAACGATCTTCAAAATAATTCTTCGTTACAATCGTTATCCCGCGGAGGATGTATCTCTGTACCTCATCGTCAGAGCTTACGAAAATGCCCAATAAATTCGAATAAACGGTGCTAAAATTACGGCTTTTGTCCCTAGACAAACATAAATCGGACAAAAATCAGCAGAAAAAAGGCGTAAAAAGAAGGAAATAATAAATAGGAAGATTAAACATCGAAACAAAAGTTGTTAGGTGACGAACAGATTTAAGTAGAAAAGACAGTTCCAGTCAGACAGAAATGGACAAGGAGAAACGGTCTCTAGAGAATTACAAATTACCTTCATACACTTCTACCCGAATTATTTCAACGATGTTCTAAGTACTGTTATTATACATAATATTTAGACAAGAGGACTAAGATGAACGGAAGGTAACAATAGAAAGATCGAGCATTAAAGGTATAGTCGATGATTAGACTTAAGTAGAAAAGGTCAGGACAGAAGCGGACAAGGACAAATGGGAAACTGAGAGAGAGAGAAGACGATCATGTAGCGAGGTGTTCACGTGTTACAGAGTAGGTACACGTGGTCGCGTTTGTACATAACGGAGATCGTTGATGTACCTATACAGTGCTGCGGATATAGGTGGACTGGCTGACACGAGGGTTATCTTTCGTGCATGCAAACCCCGAGCACTAGCTGGCTTCCCATAGAAATCGTGGCCGTTATGTACGGCTCGTGTACACGCGTAGTTGGGAGAGAACCTTGGGAACGAGACAACACATCTAATACCGTCGTCGGATCATAATGCGAACCTTCCCGCGGGCCTTTCCCTCCCCCCTCGCGAGAATATCCCCGCCAAACGACCATCCTGTATCTGCCAACTACCCAGCGGACCTTCGTCCTTCGCGGAGAATCCAACAATTCGTAGGAGAAAGAGACAGATTTAATGCCGACAGTAAAGGAACTTGATCAAATGAGAACTACTTTTCCAGAGGATCAAGATTTTGTTGGCGAGGAAAAGTGTTTGAAGAATTTTATGAGGGTTTTCCTGCTGGTTCGAAAATGTACGTAGGGTGAAGGGGTGTTAGGGGAAGGTGGAAGGTCATTTTTATGCAAGAACCTCAAATCGGGCTGTTTTCGGCGAGCTCGAGGGAAGAGGGGGAAACGTTAATTTCAGGTGCTCCCGGGAAAATCTCGCGCGGATTTCCCCCTCCCCTTTTGGGAAGTCGGGGATTTTCGAGGAACGCTTTCGCAGCTGCGACGTCGGCGCGGAGGGGGAAAGCAGAGGAACCCGTCGGAATCGCTTTCCTGGAATGGAAGGGAAGAGACGAAGGGGGACAGGGGGGAGGGGTGCAGTCAAGGGCCAGGATCGTCACGAATCCCGGGAGCTAACCGATTTCCAATTTTCCGATATTCACGTCGGTCCCCGCAGTGTGTTTCCTGATCGAGCTTTTCCTGCCTCTTTTTACCACTCGTTTGCCTCGTCTATTCCTCTCGACATCTCTCTTCCCCACCTTCCCACCCTGCCAGTCCTTTTCCCCTACGCGCTTTATCACCCCTCATTCTCCCTGACAATCTTTCTCCCACTTTTGCCAATCTTTCGCGATCTCTTTCTCGCCCGTCATCCCCCGTGCCGCGTTCTTCTCTTTTATATTACCCTTTTCTTTCCCGCGCACACCGCATACGAGTCGCTTTATTTCCGGCCGTGCGCGCGACCCGCTGCGCAGAACAAACGGAAAAGGGAAATGACGAACTCCCTCTTTGTACCGCGGCGAACGTGTCAAAATATCGTGGCTGATCAAACGACGCCGCTCGGAAAAATGCGGGGTTTTTACCAGCCACGGAAGGAACGGCAGACGAGCGGAAGTCAACCGATGTCCAATATTGCCGACATCCGCCGAGTCTCCCAGAGTTTTCCTGCCTTTTCTCGGGAATTTCACGAGACAAAAAACAACAGGAAGCAACGCAAACTCGGCTATTTACTAATAAACTGCCCTTATTCTAATATTTATAAACATACTATATTTACAGTAATACTTTCTCAATTACAAAAGGTACACGATACTTGAAAAAACGAATTTCGTTATTCGTCCTGTTTAGCGATAGATTTCTCTTTTGTCTCATGGGGTAAGACATGTAGTTTGCTCGACGACATATCGCAGCTCGTTACAGTTTTAATCAACTCCTGAAGCATCTGTGTTTAATTTAGTCGAGGGGGGGGAGGTGTGTAGGAAGGGGCAGTGGCTGCTCAAACGCGAATTTAGTTTGCATTTAAATTCAGCGAGGCACCGCGCCAGACAAAAGGTGGCCTGCCGGTAAATAATCGTATTGCCATCTCGGCGTGGCCGCGAAAAGACCTTCTTTATTTCCGCCGTGGCACGCACTCGCTGTGCATCAGCCACAAAGAATAATGCGCCATGTATAATCACGTACGTAAATGGATACCGCGCCGTCGAGCGGAACAGGATGAAACGTCTGGTGTATTCGAAAGTCCACGTTACCCAGCCCTTTCGCGGTGATCCCTTACCACGGAGAAACGGAAATTGTGGCTTTTCATATCGCTAACAACGTACTCTGATCGATAAGGACAGCACTTTACCATACAGATAAATCCTCACTCGAATCCAACTCTTTCGCAGATTTATGTAGTCGACGATTTAGCAAACTATTAGCTGTTGATTCACGTCGGAATATTGTAACAAGGGTGAACTACGTCCTTCTCGTGCGACGTAAGATTTATGTTTGACTAGGAGATTTAATCGAGGTAAAAAAGTTCTCAAAGCAGTTTAAAACTACCGTTTAATGACACTGTAAGCAAGATTAATCACATGTAAGCGGAAGTTTGCTTGCGATTGAAAAACCACAGCCTAATGCCGTAAAGAGGCAGTTTTTCAGGTTAATAATTAGCCCTTAATTCCAGGAACATTATTTACTAGAGACGAGTTATCGCTTTCCATCTGCTTGAGATACACTTTTCATACGTCTTTCATAAATTTCGTGCTACGATTTAAAGACGGTCGAAATTGAAGAGCAAACGATTGCGCTTATCACTGCGAAATGCTATCACCTCTCATTACTTTCTCCATGGACCTCGAGAGAAAAATATGTTAAAAAGTTGGCAGGAACGAGGGGACGAAAAAGTGAACGGTACTATGGAGTTACATCGATTACAAACGTCGAAACATATTTTTCTGGCGTGTATCACTCCGCCCATCGAACACGAAGGTTCTTTGCAACACACGTACACGTACACAGACTTAAAAGCGATCTCACTTTCCGCTTTCGTGAGTTTTTCATCTTCGCACAAAGCAGCTATCCTTCGGTCCATCTTCGCGCAGAGTCGTTCGACCTATCTCCCTTCCTTCCCTGTTTCCGTCCTTCCCCTTCTCCCGTCATCCTTCGAGTCTCCACCCTTATTCTCTCCTTCGCAATATTTCCTCAGGAAAGCCTTCGCCGGCGCGGGGAAAAAACGTCATTTTCGACGTTTGCCTCGCGATTCACTATCGGGAGTTCCAAAGTAAAGAAAACCGTGCGACTCAGTTAATACAGTTTAGGTAGGAAACCGTCTCACCTAATTACGGGGAGTATGAGCGAATCATTGTCGGAAGTTTTTTGAAAATGACGGTCCGACGCGGGGATCGAGGAAATTGACGGAAAACGCGAACAGTTTTCACTCGTCGAAATCCCGGGAAAGCAATTCTACGGAACGTGAAGTTAATTGATTCGAGGCAATGCTCGTCTCTGCGTGTATTTTTCGACTGCTTTTACGGGGGGTTGTCGGTTAAAACTGTTGAAACGTTTATGTTTTACATAGAAAGTGCTTTTATTAACACGCCAATTTTTCCGATTAAGTAGAATAGGTACGTTGATTTTTCTTACTTTCAGAAATTATAGGATACCGTAACTTTTAAAATTAATTAATTACATACGACCGACGAAACCGTACGTGAAAATACATTAATTATGAATGTAATTTACAACGCCACGTTGATTCTATGGTTTATTGGTTAATTAATTATGGACTAATTTATTATAAATACACACAACTGTGATACGACCAAAGGGCAGACTAACAAGACAAATCTGCATTTTAGATGCTCGATATTGTTATTATCACCGTATTAATAATGTAATGAGATTAATAACGGGTCGCAGTTCCATCAGCAAATTACGTATAATTTCTGTATTAAATCTAACTCACAGAAATAAGGCTACTTTAACATTTCTTCTCAACAATATTACCTTATCTTTGAACGTCGGTACACTTACTAACAACAGAAGTTTACGCGAAACCAGTAGAACTTTGCGACTGAAAGTCTTCGTAAAGGAAATACGTTTTAACTGGGACTGCGGTGAAGGTTTTCGGGCAGTTTTTCGGGGTCGTTCGTTTACGTTCCGGTTTATGCGACGTGAAAACGCGGCGGAATCGACGAAAGACACAAGTTTTCGCGTGGGCTGGCCGGTCGTTGGCGCGTTTCAGTTGGTTTAAACCGTCGGTCCCCGGGAAACCGGGACAAACGCGCGCCGGTAATGCAATCTCTCGTCATCGTTGCTCACGCTTGTCGCCGGTAATAACGATTATTTTCGCGGCTCGTATCGCCGCCGTCAGAACGACCGTTCGCCAATATGCCCCGTCCGATATAAATTTTACCGGACTCCGTGGTCAACGGCGAAACGTCAATCCCCGTCGAATGTAGATTAGAACCAGCCGGCGACGAGCCATGCACCGCGCCATTTTTCATCACACCGGGATCCCCGTAATTCGATTATCCCTTATTCCATTATTCCCCGAGAAATTCACGGCGGCGCGGATTTCAACAAACAAAGAACCGCCATTTGTTTAGCTCGCTTTCCCGAAAAGCTGCACTTATTCAAGATCCATGCAATAAAAAATACATGCACAATTTGCTAAACATTCGACAGCCTTAGAAATGATAGGCTTCATTTTATAGAATCAGTTGAGTGTCCGACGGTCTTTGATCTTCCATTTCGTAATTCACCGTTAATACCCTGAACGATATTCTTCCTTTTTCCCTGTGAAAACGAAACGTCTTTCCTTTTTCCGAACGTCGATAGATTAATGACGATACTCGTATTCGTTTATCGTGAACGGTATTTAAGTCCCAGGGCGGATCTCACGAGTTGGACATTTCAGGCACGAAGTCTTCACGGCTTATTTTCCAAATGCAAATATCCCGAATAATTCATATTTTATGCGACGATGATACCGCGGAGCACTGGCTCAAACGGAAATCGGTTCCCCTCCGGTTGTTTCGTCCGTCTCTCTCGCTCCCCTTCTTCGCCTTACGTGGCCAAAGTTTATTCGCAAAGTTCCCGAGATTCACGGAAAAGGACAGGGTAATATGTCCTTCACGAGCATATCCGCTATATTACGCGGTACGCTCGACTTCGTGAAACATTATTCAGGAGAAGTCGTCAAAATATCTGTCATTAGGGTGAAAAATGCGTTAGACTAATTTTCACTTATCCTTGCGTTACTTAATTCACAAGTGCCTCGTGTATCGCCCTGATAAGATTCCGAATCGGCGAGGTTCTCCGAAAACAAGATTCATAATAGATTTCCATTAAGTACATTGAAGGAACGTGATTACAGGGGAGGCCGAATTACGGCGGGAATCTCTTCCTAATTTTCCGTCGTAATTTGATCGTCCGGGAAGACGATTTCCCACAGGCGCAATGATATGCATAAATAAAAGCCCGCCGATGGAACAAAAGTTAAGGCAATTAAAAAATTTCTCGCGCCAACAACCGCTGACAAATTGTACCCTAAACTTGACGAAATTCAAGATATACCCTATAATTCTCCTTTTTGCAACGAATTTGGCAGTTCATTCGAGTCCCTTTAGCGTTTTAATTTATCCCTCAATTTTGTTCACGGCTGGCAAACTTATTAAGGCTATTTTTTCTGCGATACGGGGGATTCTTGAGGGACGTTATTCGAGTTAGCAATCGATTCAGGCTGCCTCGTTATTGTCGTGATTTACAGCGCGCTAATTGTACAGCGGCGAACAACACGGCGGCTCGTAAACCAGTCGGTCCTCGCTGACAGAGGGACGAGGTGGGATGCGGGGGGACGCATGACGTTCCGCCATTACGTTAGGATTTGAAGCCAATGCACCCCGGATTATCGAGAAGAAAGCTACGATCCTCGATCGCCATGGCTCTTTTTAACCCACTCTTGGACGATCCGTAAAATGTGTGTTGTTTCTTGTGAAACGATGACCCCGTTTAAGTGGCTACTAATAACAGAAAAAATGATTTTAAGCCATTGTACGATTCGTAAGGAGAATCGGAATGAATGTGATTTCAAAGAAAAGTTCAGCGGTTTATTCATTGGCGATTGTGAATGACTTTTTTAATTCGTGGAGACTGTATTTTCGTATCGAGCGAGGAGGGAGAATTTCCTGGAAAAACTGTCATATTACGTATGCCCTGTCGGAATTTTTGGCTCGTTACGATTTTCTGCCAGCTAGGGATATTTATTGCAAGTCCACGGGATCCTGGGGAATCTGATTACGCGATTTCGGGGGGGGGGGGGGGGGGGGTTGACACCTCCTGGCTTGTCCTCCCATTATTTCCGTCGGTGATTCCGGCCGAATGAAAAATGAAAAATCATCGAACCGAGAAGGGCGGCGCCGGTGCGGCACGAACGTTCGACTGAAACCAATTAAAAGTTCCCTACAGGCGAAGCCAATTATCTACATTGCCATCGAGATTCTGCCACGTCTGCACTGCCTTCGTAGCGCCGGGAAGCGCGTCCGTTAGGCCCTGTCGATATTAAGAGAACCTATGGGAAATTTACCCCACGTGGCACGACAAATGATCCCACGATCGATCCAGCCCTTTGCCCCGATGACCCAATTAGCCTTGAAGAGATCTGACGAATTAAAGGAAAATCAAGCAAGTCCCCCTTGCAGGGACTTTGCGCCAAAGAGGAATTCCCGACGACCCTTTGACATTTTTCCCACATTTTATTCCTCCTTGAAATTCGTGGCTAGACGGCTATGACATTTTTCGAAAAGTACATCAATTCGGAGAAGTATGGCGACTGGAATTGCAAGATCCTGTAGCGGTTTTTGCATCGGTTCTCATTTATCACACCTCGACGACAGTTAAAACTCCACTACGTACCGTTGTTTTCTCTTCGCATTCAATATAGCACGCGGTGTTCTAATGCGAAAACTTGATAACGATCTAAGTGCCCGATCATTTGTTATCAACTTTCTGTCGACGAATTTTTTCTAAATATATACTTAACCGTAAACACTCTTCCCAGTAACGTGGCGGTTCTTTTACGAATTTCAAAACTGTGAAATCATTCACGAATTACCGTTTACCGTTTAGGTTTTTCTTAAGATTTGAGTTGTGATTCTCGTGCAAATGAGGCAGTACGATCCTCGATGGGAAAGCAATTGCGTAGGAACGGTGCATGGCGATTAATGGACGTAGACGTCGTCATAGGTGGGAATCGCAGGTGTAATGAAAGATAATCGTTCTCACCTGCTGGCCCCTCGCCGTCGAAGTTACTATATTGCCGTCGACACGGAACCTCCGATTCGCCGTTAAAAGTATCATATTCAGCCGGGTAATAGCGGCGATGGGGAGCAGACCGTACGAAACGTCGGAGATTAATGTGCAAACGATGCAAGTGCACATAACTGCTGGGAAATCTACTTCCGCCCTCTAAAGTACTGCCCTGCCATCGACCCGTTTCGTTATCCCCCCCCCTCCCTCCCACGAAGATATTCCACGTAGCTCAATATCAACGGCCCGTAAAATAAATCAGTCCCTGAGTTTCAATTTCGCGTGATTTATCGACAAATGTAAATAGAAGCCTACGGAGTACAGCCTAAGCAAGTTTTTTCATTATTTTGAAAATTCTGTCAAGGTCACCGTTGTTTTTGTGAATTTTTCAAAATCAATTTAACGTACGAATGACGGTTCTCGTTAATGGTTTTGCCGACCTGGAAATCACTGACATTTCGTAAAGTCTGTTGCGCTTACGTAAGAATCGGCGGAGGAGCACTCTCTCGCAGTGTAAAATAGATTTTCACAGTTGTATGCGTACGCATTATGAAATGCAGGCAATCCGCGCGGATTACCTACATTTCTCCGTCGTGACGCCTTCGACGACCTGGCAGCCATTCAACTTTCGCGCTTGTTTTCACAGTAATTTCAGGCCGCGTAACGCTCGTTCGTCGTAGATGCAAAGAGGCAAATATACGAATTTTCGAGGGAAAAATCTAACTCTCTTGACGACGATTTCTCTTTGATATTCTCATGAATTTTACCGACCTGGAAAAGTATGATTCCTGTTTCGATATTTCATTTCATGTGCTTTACGGTAAAATTTGTTGGTAAAAAGATGCGAAAAAAAATCTGTCCCGTACTTTTGTTGCGCGAAGATTCCTCGAGTATTTTTCAATGTCGGTGTATCGGAAATTGTTGGCGCAGGCAAGTGATAGGGGAAGACGACATTCGCGGCAGTGGAAAAAGTCAAGACGTACCTCAGCCTGCTGTGCTCGGAATGTGGCGAAACTTCCGGTGATCTGTAGGTGTTTCCGACCTGCAACAAAAATATACGTGAAAATATACATAAACCAGGCGTTGTTGGAATTTTTTTGTAATTCCTCAAACAGACTCGAAAACGTTGAAAAATTCGTACAAAAGCAAGATGTACTATGAAAGAATTTCGAATAAATAATTGATGAGTGCTTACTGCTCGCCAAGAAAATTCTGTAGTAAAGTTCTTTTGACTTTCCTACCGGTGAAGTCCAGTGCGTTATTCTCTTGACAATAGTTAACAATTAATTACAATCATCGATTGAACTCTTTAAGACGTTTCACATTCTTTCGCTTGAATTTCCTTTAACTCGTACCGGAGAACGATGTTAATTTTTACACGCGGGCAGAGTGCGCTATTATTACGCGCTATTTGAGAGATCTGGGCCGAGGGAAATTTACAGTATCACCGGCACGTATCAGCTGTAAAAGCGCAATAGGAATCCGCGTCGATTAACAATCGTCTATCGGCCGTATTTCGCCGGGTACGGGATCGTCGGGGCCAAAAACGACGAAAGAATCGTCCGGTTTCCCCTCTCTCCCCTCTCTGGCGTTCGGGATTCGTGAGCGGCCGTAGGAGGGTAATGTATTTCCATCGGCGGAATCGCCGTCGTAAATTCCTTCGTTAACGCGCGATTCCCCGCGCGTCGTTCCGCGAAGAGCAAACGTTAAAGCGCCATCGGGGCCAGCTGGACGATATCCGCCAACGAAATTACGTGTCGACCTCGAACGGCTCGTGTCGCGGTGTCAATTATCGGAACTATACGATCACTTGGTCCGCCTATTAGTTATCGTTGCCGGGGAATCGACGTTCACATCGGACCGTTTACTCGAGATAATCGCGCAAATACGACGGGCAAGATGGTTTAGCTTTTAATACCATTACGAATAATCTGCTATTATGAAGCGTCAATAACGAAAAATTAGCTGCATTTTTCCATGGTTTTCCGAATTCCACCGGTGGGAGGTGATAATCGAAAGGGGAATACAGCGAGGGTAATTCATCGGGGGCAAGTAATAATTCACTCGGAACGGTCGATCGCCGAGTAGATTTTCGGCGCGGAGTTGTTTAAGAAGTTGGTAGTTGGAACGTTTACCTGACTGCATCCTCGTTTCAATATCACAGGCCGCGCACAGACTGCTCGGTCGAGTTGAATTTTCTTGCAGCACGGTTTCCCGGCGGAACAATGTCCAACGGTCCCCGATTACCCGCATTCATAGGCCTTAGAGCGCGAGTCAAGTGCACTTGCCCCCTAACTCACCCCGCTCGGCATTTTTCCTTATTTTTCCGGAGAGTCCAGGGAGTCCAACTCTGCGGCCTGTTCCCCCCTTTCTCTCTCTTTCTCTTTCTTTGGCCTGTCCTTCCCCCTCTTATCCCGCAGGACTTTCACTGGATTGTGCCCGGGCCAAGTTGCTCTTGGCACGGGAATCACTATGATCCGGCGCTGCAGTGGCTTCCACCGAGTGCCTCGACACAAGAATGAAGAAGAGTCGTAGGGTGGGGTGCCCGGGACTCCTCCCCTTACTCCCGGGGAAACGACGGAAGACACCATTGAGTCTACTTCGCGTCGAAATACATCGGTCGTCGGCCGGTCCATTGCCGTGCTTCTTCGCCAGTTGCCAACGGCAGACAGTGAAGCTGCTTCCACGGAATATACGACACTGCCACCGACCGTTTCGTTCCGCCGAGACGGGGAAAATTCTTCCTTCACTCCCCCCTCGTTTCTCTCTTTTCCACCAACTGCACAGAGATTCGCGTCTTCCTGCAGTTCCGTACCTTAGCCCACGCTGTCTCTTTTAATCAGTCGCTCTTCTTGCCGGTTCTCCACTTTCCCCGGCATTCTTCCCCTGAGCGCTAAACCGCAAATAATCGTCACAAGCCCCGCGATTCCACTTGCGCATCAACGTACAATTTCGCTACTCATAAAAACACGCTCGTCAAAATAAGAATTTTTAACCTTAAGAAACCCCTTAAATTCCACGTCCCACAACTCCCCTTTTTGAACCGTGGAAATTTTTCAATCAGCCACCCACTATCTCCCCTTTCCCGAACCCCTCGTTGCTGTCTTCGAGAGCTTATCACGGGACAGTGTCTAACGAATTCCCGTGCTTCGTAAAAGTTGAATTCCTTAGGAAACGGGAGACGAATCGTTTGGGATCGTCGAGAGAATCCGCTGACGTGCGCCGAATGTAATCAGCGGGACGATTGGCACGGCGAGGAGGGTGCGTTTTGGTATTCCATCGTGTCGCAGGCACGAGGCATTGTAAGCTTAGGGGGGGCTTAGGGGTCGCCCTGTGCGAGCGGAATCGGCCTAATCATCCGGAAGTGTCGGCACTGTCCGCTGTTGTCCACCGCTAATCCGATATCGCAGATGCGTTTCTCTCGCAAACCCCGCCCTCTCCCCCCCCCCCCCCTTCCCTCTCCGGGACATCTCTTTCACTTCTCCAGCAGCGCCCGCCATCCCCGATGGGCAGTTGTTTGTACGCGATGGCCAATTCTAATCGCGGTCGGTACGTTTCCTGCCTAAATCCTCCGGCGAACCACCATGCTGTACACTTGAACCTTCACAGAGAGGAAAATTCACCCGGCTAACGTACCGTCAAACAGGATTGACAAATCGTTAATAATTCTTCCTAAGACAAAAAGGAATCATTGAGGAGTCATTGAAAGCTACAAACCGAGCAGAGGACAGTAATGTTCCATTATTTCCGGTTCACCTTTCGCTGTATAAACGTCATGTATTTTACTAGTAAAATGTGACGTCGCGATTCACGGGCGAAGCAGAGGAAAATTGTAGCCCGGATCTAAAGGGCTGAAAACATTTCAGCTACAGGGTATTATTCTCGTCTGCGAAAATCTCGGAAGTGATTCGAACAAACGCACGAGAGGCGACGAGATGCGAGGGAAAAAGGAAGGCCCGGAAGAAAAGATGATGGCATTCGCGATGCGGCAAATATTTTCGCGCCACGGCACTGCACCGCTCTCTAATTAGCTCGGTATACGGTGGCTTTTTGTTTAATTAACACCGTGCCAGAGGACCGCGTGTAATGCGGCCGCTCGACACGCGGGACTTCCGTTTTACGTACATTTTCCGTGTCGCGTTGCACAGACCCTCTGTCCTTTTTTCCTTCACACGGCCGATACGCAGGGTGTTTCGAAAATCCTCTTATAAGCTCGCTGCGGCCAGTGTCGACATCAATAGTCAAAATGTGTCATAATCAACACCGTTACCTTCATCTAACAATTACTCGTTAACGATGTGAACTTGGAATCTATAGTTTGTGATATTTTTTCGTGCCGTAGATCGAGGTACATTATTATAGTTTGCCGAAGATCCACGTTCAAGGGTGTCGGGTTTAAAGGATACTGGAAAATAAGGTAGAAAGGCGGTTGACGAACAAGGTTTCATATACTTTGGTGCTCCTTATACCACGGGACTTGTCTTCTGATACCGTACCTCGATGACGTTCGACGGCAATGCCCGTCGGATAAAAGCGTCTCTTGAATTTCCCGTTACTTCGCTCATTTCGTTTCCCCGCAAATCGCAAGAGGGGAACTGTGCTTTTCATCCTGATATTTTTGCTCTTAGCGAAATCGATACTCGCTCGATTAGGATCAAACGCTATCGAGTTCGTCCAAGTAATTCAGCATAGATGAAATACCGTTGGAGTGTATTCAATTATTTTACAGGACATCGGTCGCTCGATAGTTTCATCAACTCATCGTTAACAATATCACCATCATTTCCTAAACGGTTCAATGAAACAGTCGACAGAATTAGAAAGACCAATACCCGTTGAATCAAGATGAAATTTCATGAAATTCGTAAAAAAAGCTCAGAGTATAAATTCCGTGGAGCCTGATTCAATTACTTTACAGAACGTTCGTCGGTTGTTTGTTTCATTAGGACTTCGTCAAAGGCATTGTCATAATTTCCTAAGCAGTTTGAGGCAATAGTTGGCGGAATTAGGGCAGTTTAGAGAGCTCGGCGGAGATTCACAGGACGCATTTCCGGCTGGTGGACGTTAGGTGCAGCTGGCGCGGCATATTTATCGTCGCCTCGTGACACCCCTCCTTCCCTCCCTCCCTCCCTCCTCATCAAGGTACCCAACGTCCTACGGGAAACAGCGACGCGCTGGAAGAATCTGCAATGTAAGGCCGAGCGGTTAACGCTGCACGGTTTTCGCCGGCGAGAAGGGTCAACGCTTATCCATCACCCTGTTCCGCGGCCATCAGATAAACCCCTGAGAAGAGCCACGGCCAGACGCAGTCGACCACTTCTCAGCCGACTCTCAGAACCCACGTCACGCGTATGCATTATACGCCGAACTTGGCGTTGCTCAATTTTCATCATTATTTTCCTCATTCATCTCATTCACGTCTCGCTAAACGATAATGGCAGCACTTGAATTTGGGTCTTGTGAAGATTATTTTGCGCGGATCATTGCATTGAGGGGTAATCGAATAAGTACGATTCTGTGGATGGTATTTTTGCTTATCACGGGTTAATGCATCGAGAATGCTCGGAAGATATTTCGGGGATGAAAGGGATAGGTGAAAAAAACAGATTGGCTGAGTCGATAAAACGTCAGTTGCGACGATAAAAAGCCACTTCTCGGCGATTTTTCTTGCTTGCATTTCGCGTATTCACGGCGTGCACTTAAGGCCAGCGCCCTTAAATAGCGATGATCGATGATTCGCTATCTGCGATTCGCTTCCATTCAGCTCAGCCTGACAGCAGATTTGTCAACGGACCAATGCGCGAAAAAAGCAAAACACGATAAGTTCAACAAGAATCAATCTGAGCGCGACGAAAACAGTTCCAAGAATGAAACACATTGACAAAAAAATGGAGAACCGAGGCAAAATAAGAAGTTAATAAAGCGAATTTACACGAATGAAAGTCCCGAGTAAGGTGGAAGTAGATGGAAAAATACCGATTACGCGGACTTTGCTGACAGGGAATTTGTCGTCGGGTCAGGCCGAATTTAAGCGGACCGTACACTATCGTGATCCAAACGCTAAATACCCCGCGCTCGCGGCTGCTTTTTATCGGGGTTAATTAATCGTCCCTGCGCCGTGGATAAAACTAAGACCAGCTCGGTGGCGCATGCGCGTTCCCGCGCCGAGTTTTCCACGGCGGCGAATTAATCATAGTTAAAGGGCGCGGAAAATACTTTGCGGTGACCGAAAGGGTGCTGACTGGCGCGCTGAGGTGGAGGGGGGCGGTTCTCGAAGTTGCTCATGAATAAATTTGCCCGCTGGCCCGCGGGCTTTTGCCAGAGTCGTTGGTTTATCGCCGCCCTCCCCTCCCCCCCCCCATTCTCCCCCTTTCGGGCCGGTCGTTAAAGGGCAATGATCGACGATTCACCGTAACGGCGTATCGGCCCCGCGGGACAGTCGAGGCCCGCTTGCATTCGCAATCAATGCACTTTCATGCGAGCACCGATTGCGCACGTGTGTAGCCGGGAAAAACGAGTTTTCAACGTTCTCCGACGAGCCGCCTATCGCCCATGAAACGTCGCATATTATTCCATTTAAACGTCGCCACCTGAAGGGAGATACGCCATTGCCGATCCACCTGGGAACCGCAAACCTGTCTCCCTGCACCCTCTCACCCCCCCTCCCCCCCTACGAGGATATTCAATGACCCGACAATGAATTTCCCGCCGACGAGTGCGCGTAACGAGGACGACCAGCAACTCGGGGGAATCTTCCAGGAATTCCGAATACAATATCAAATTGTCGACATCCACTCGTCAAGACTCTATTGATATACTCGACTTTATAAACATCTTCTATTTACCTTCTTACACATGGACCCCGAGTTCAGAAGATATATGAAACTCTCTTCAAGGGACAGTTAACAAGTATTTTTTCACCCAAGTTCTTCAGCCTCAATACATGAATTAATTCTTGGTAAAATATCACCGCAGAAGCTGTCAATCACTCTGAATACTGGCTCGACGACCCGAGACATATGTTAACTGTCATTCCACGATTCCCGCACAATGCATCAGAGGGCGGGAGAGGGGGAATAAATGTGAATTGGGCCGATGTAACGACTGGAACGTCTGGAGGGGAATGCAGGCAAAGCGGCTTACGTCTTGTTATTATGCAATATCTCGGCTGGTAGGTAGGTCGTAGGGTTTAGGCGGGTTGGTGAGTATCCTTCGGCAGAGAGAAGCTGAAGGGAGGGAAGGGGAGGGGAGGAAGGGCAGTTCGTATAGGGGTAGCAATAGTCAGGCCGTAGTCGTCGTCGTCGTATAGATATCCCATATCCTGTCTCCTAGCTCGTATCTGCTATTCAGCGAACCGATGTCCCCGCAGTGAGGGTGGCTAGCGCGTACAAGCGAGAACGCCATTGTCAGGACGCTTGATTACGTTGGACCGAACCGCCAGTCTCGTACGACCGAGCAACCCGCGTCCCTGTCAGCCAACAGGACTCTGACCCGCGTTTTCCGCGATTATGCATGTCCTTAGTCGACGTGATACAACCAGTATGCTGTTTCTCATTGATAAGAAAACTCCCGATAAACCGCTGTTGAGCCGGTGTTCCACGTCAAAGAGTTCTCCTCATTATCGTAAATCATTGTCACGTGGAAGAGGAAAGTAACAAAGGAATGCTTTATTTGACACTCTAATGACGTAATTGTGATAATTTCTTATGATCTTGTATCGTGTTTTTGGTTACGGCGGTCCTTAATTTAGCAGAAACGTGCGCTTTGTTATCTCCCTGCCGGTGTGTAGACAGGAGTATTTACTCGGGGAGAAGAAGGGCAGGGAAGTCGTGGGTTTATTATCGACTCCACACGATTGTCTTCATGGGCACGAGTGCCCTCGACGTTGTCCCTCTTTGACGGATCAGGGCAAGCCGAGGGAGGGGGTGGGGACGGGGGAACTCCTAGCAGCTAGGCCGGAAGTGTTCTCGAGCGACGCGCCTTACACTCTTAAGATCCCCCCTCCGCGTTGAGGAACGACTCGGGAATGTGGACCCAGGCTGAAACGTAGGGAGAACAAACGGGAGACGAGGAGCGGGGTAGATGGATCAGCCTGAAACAAGGGTAAGAGAAGGGGACGGGAGGGGGGTGTTGGGGACGAAGAGAAAGAAAGAGGGTTCAGGGGGAGGGACGGGGTGAATGAGAAGAAAGAACGATAAGCCCGGAGGAGAGAGGGCGAGGGTCAACTGGAAAAGCAACAGGTGCCAACGTCTACCTACCCAGTCGGCCCTCTCCTCTCCCCCCTCCACCACCCTCTCTCGTTCCCTGCCCCTCGCCTGCACTCCGTTGCCGGAGCTTCGCGATTCCACGATCTCCCTCTCGCGTTTCTTCCCTTTCTCGGGGTTTCTCCGTCTCGCCGGTTCCACCCTCTCGCTCGGCCCCGCACGCGACCTCGCGTCTACCCTCCAGCAGATCCAGGCGAGATAGCAAAAATGTTTAATGGGGTGAACTCGCCGGAAAATACTGGCGAGCCGTGTGCCGGCTTCTGTAGCGAACGGCGCACCGAAAATGCCGGTACCCTCGATCAGTTTCGCATTAACGACCCTCCGCTGCTTATCGAGGACCTTCTTACCGAGGACAAAGTCCCTCGAGCAATAAAGGAATCCTCATTGAAGGAAACCCAAGAGTCCAACAAGTATCTATCACGATGTACAAGAACGTTCTGATTCTCTTCTCGATTAAAAACAGTGAGAATAATTACATGGTTTAGCGTAAACAGAGCACAGATAAAACTATTCTAACGTACAGAAAAATAGAGATCTGAAATATGGATTATTTCCTAATTATTTCCTAATTATTTCCTAATTTATTTCCTAATTTATTTCCTAACTACTTGTCTGTACCCCGGAGCCGCCTACTTGTTTGTACGTACCGCAAAAACCACGATAACTCGGGATTTTTGCCCGGAAATGCATTTCCCTTGGCAGGGAAAATTGGACCGAAAAGCCATTCCTCGCGCAGAAACAAGAGGGAAAGGCAAGGAGGGTGGGGGAGGGGGGGAACTACGGCTCGTCCAGGGCATCGTCGGAACGGCTGACTCCGGGCGGATTTAAAAAGAAACTGAGGACGGGGAGAGGGGAGTGGTGAATGGAAGGCCTCCCCTGCTCACTTGCTATGCTAATGCCTAGGAAGCGCGAGGCCCCGAGACCGGCTTTCATAAAGGCGAAGCGCCGCTCTTCTTCCGTGCGAAATAAGATGGTGAGCTTGCGGCAAGCCTGGCCCCCCTCCCCCTCCTCCTCCCGTGTCCCGCGAGGAAAGGGGAGCCGTTATGCTCGCGGCATCTGCCACCGCGGTATCCGATATACGATACTTTGTTTGCCGGCTCCGTGTACCGACGTACAACCAAGCCCGCCGTGAGGGGGGAAAGGGACGGGCAAAAAGAAAACCGGAAGACCGGCAAGGACGAGAGCTGCGGGAAAAAGAGTAAAAGGACGCAGCGGGGAAGAAGACCCCCCTCCCCTTCGCTTCACCCGTCTCTGCTCGGAAATACGCTATTCCAGGTTAACCGAATAAATCTGAATACGCGGAGGTATTTCGGGATCCGTTTATGCGTTCAGTTTTTCCCCTGCAGGTGGAATAATGGTCTCACCAACGAGCAAGGTTCTCAAAATTCCAATCCCTTTCGTTTAGATATTTGTGCGTAAGAAATTTTCATGTCGTTTATAGAGTTTTAATGAATGAATTAAGAGAATGTTGTGGACATGAATGACAGAAGATATTACTTAGGAAATCGAAAGTTCGACGTATTTGACGATCCTGCGAGGTTTCGTCTTTTCAATTTGCAAACATTCATGTTGGAACTCCTCCTACCTTTTTTTTGTATTATTTACGATAGAATCGAAAGCGGACAGGTACGGGGTAGTCGCGGGGTAAGGAGTTTCCCCTTTATTTCCTGCGTTCCGTGTACATACGCGGGAGGCACGGTATGAAATTTTTAAGGCGCGTGCCCTTTTTTCCCCTTCTGTCCCGTGACAATCGTACTCTCGAAGGGCACACAAAACGATATTAGGTTTCTTCCACGGAGACTGGATCGATTGTTTCCCAAGGAGAACGCCATATACCTTCTTCCCCGGGGAATTTGACGTTCGAAACGGCGATGTACGTTCGATGAAGTAACCGATTTTACAGCTTTACACGATAACCAAATATAAGCCGCGAATTATTCGGAGTTTTAACAGCAATGTAATGCAGCAATTTTTCCTGATTAATTATCAAATTTATGCAACATGAACATCGTATTTAATTAATTATACTATCCATCGCGATTTAATGCACAATATTTTCTGCAATTGATGTTAAAAGGTGCGTTAAAGTATCGACTTACGCGGGTACTTGCTTCGAAAAATTATGCATAATTAGCTAAACCTTAGGTACATTTACGAGTAGTATTGCTCTATTTATGCCTCCGACGAAGGTATAAACATTGCTGTATTTTCGTTTTTGTTGCCGACTGAAGTAACGTTTGGACGGTTGAACTTTGGCGGTCCGTAAATGGGCGCATTCGCCGTTCATTATACAGTCATACAGGCGCTGACAGTACTTCCGCAGTGAATTCCACACGCAGTTATCGCGCCGGATCGCCGGCAACAACGATCGTCCACGAATTCATATCGCATTCGCAATGAAATGCAAATTTTCAATCTCTCCGGCGGTACTCCTCGGCTCCGCTTTCTGCTCGTCGACGGCGCCGACGATCTGCACGGGTTCCTCGTAATCGCTGTCATTTGTCTTTCCACCTCGACGAGCGCCAGGGGCACGTGGAAAAAAGATCAGCCGCGCTGTTTTCCCGTTAAAAATCCCCGTCACGTTAAACGCTGCCTTCCAGCATTTCCGCCGGAGTTACTTTGATTCCACGAGAACAGAGGGTTAGAAGCAGAAGGGAAGAAAAGTTGGGCCAAAAATCGAGCTCGAAGAAGAAACGATGAAAAGTTAAGGAACGAAAAAATACAAAGATAAGACAGGAAGAAGAGGAATAATACGCAACTTGCCCGGCGACGTTCTTGGCGTTAAAAACTCGTGATACGTCTATTTCGTATTATTGTTCTTATTGCGGGGAGAAACGGAAGACGTGGCAGCGAGGAAGAATCTTTTACAGGGACGTGCGGGAAGAAAATGGAAAGAGGAAGACAGACGAGACGGTCCGTGACAAATTCGTGCTCTCAAGATTTCTGCATGCAAATCCCGGAGCTTGCGGTGCACCGTTGTCGGTTAGATTTGCATTGCGCATCTGCATTGATGCATCGTGGCACGCGCCGACCTCAGGCCCGTCGTTTTTTAAATTAATTAATGACCACTCGATGAACGCAGAAAGCGTAGACAAGCAGGGGGCAATAAGTAAGGGGGGATAAGAAAAGTAAAGAAGGGGGAAAGAAACTATCGAGTGAATCCGAAATTGCTCGCTAACCGATTAGGACCCATAATTTGCCTAATCATGACTTCGCGTGTATTACGTTGTTTTAGTTTAAAGCGGATGTATCAGTGGCTGACGTTTACGTAGCGCCTGGAGTAGCTGGCAATTGACGTTATCACGAAACACACACACACACACAGTGAAAATGCTGATAAAATCATTCAAACGTGGCGTCAAGCACGCCCAGAAAATATTTGGAACTGGAGAATGAATAAGATTGATCGTAGGAAGATTAATTGAAAGATTGAAGAAACTGCATTTAACGGGGACGATAATTAAAGAAACGAAACGGGGGAGAATGTTCAACCGACACGAGGCTATTTGTATATTTTTCTTTTGGTCCCTTCGAAATAATTTTAAGTCCATGCCGTCGAAAATGTTGTTGCAAAAATCCCGAGGAATTATTAGCCTCGTAAAAAGCGAGTTCGTTAAGGGAACGACCGTTAAAGCAGTTCTGAAGTTTAATTCCGTGAGCGTATATTCTTGGAGGGGGGATGGAGGGGGTTGAAGCCCACGTTTGGCCGCGGGATTCGAGTGGCTGGAAGGAGATGGAGATTCCACGGCGGACTTTGGGGCCAACACCGAGAGTTCCTCCTCCATTTGCAATTCGCAGCCGGCGAAAGAAGGCAACCGCCTGAGCGAGGCAGTGGCGTAGAGGGGAGGGGGCAAATGGAGGGAGTTAGGGGGTTGCAGCGGGCGGTTTAATTACGGGTAAAAATCGAGTTTGCCCGATCGGCGCCTAGTAGTCGCTGGATTCCACGAGCCGGCCAACGAAATCTCACGGTTATTAGATTTCCCTGCAGACGCGGGATGCGTCCGCAGAGAGGAGAGGGGCAGGACAGCGGGGGTGGGGGGGAGGGGGGAGAAGGGGGAAGTCGGCTAAACAGTGCGACACGGCCGCGATCGGAGAAAAGGGTGGGCGGAGGGTAAAACTATTTCTCTCCGTTGGCTCGGCGGCAGGCCGGTTGTGATTTGAATACATCCAGTTAGCGGAGCGTGCCTCGAATGCTCGATCCTCAGGCGGAAACGGTTAAGGGAACCACTCGTTACTGCGTTCGTCTCGTTGCCTTCCTTCCCTCCGACGATATTAGCCCTACCTCCTAACGCACGCGGACACGTCCACGGTTTGTCAATTCGACGAGCGTAATGCGAAACCTTGCCGCCTCGGAATAAAGTCAATGGCTAACGAGATGCAGCGGCCAAAAAAAACGTATTTCCACGGCGAAACATTCTTTCCCCATGAATCAACCGCCGTGCATTTGTTCGCTTCCGCTGTGAAGGACGTCTGCTGATAGAGAAATAATTAGAAACCGATGGGCCGTCAATGTCTCCCCGCGGCACTGGATTTAAAAAAAAAATAGAACGTCGGTACAGTAAAATTCAAAAATGAATTCAATTAAAAAATTCCAAAATTTTGATCGCACGAAAGGCGGAAGTTAAGAAAATGACGAATTTTATTTTGATATTATTCATATGAAACTGTTTTGAAAGGGACCGTTTTTATTTACCTAATATTACCTGTTTGCTGAAAAATATGGATGCATCCGGCAGGGGGATGGGGGAGGGTAACAACAGCTTGCAGCAATAGACGCGATGCACTGAGTTTCATCGCACGCATAATAATCATCGTTATGCACCGTGTGTTTTCGACTGCAATCTTCGTAATTGGGATAAACGAAGGGGACGAGAATGTAACTCGCGGGTGGATAAACAGGCAGGAGTCATTGAGTGGCGTCCTGTTAGGATATTACGGTTAAGGAAGTGGGCCCTTACTTAACTCGTCCCTTTTTAACGGAAAGACTAGTCGGTTTTGCCGACGGTGAAGTTGGGGGTAAGCGAATTTCTCCGCTGACGCGACGGCCGACTTTCGGAATTACAAACCTTCTCTAGTCGAAAAGCGCCTTCTCGTCAATTTCTCTCTCGCCCGGGCCACCCTTCCCTTCGCTTCTCCCCCTCCCTGTCTCTCTTACATCTAATCAAAACTTCCCACCATTCCTCGTGAGCCTCACTTTCCAATTTGAGTGCGTTTCCGTGCCCGACCGCGGCGACGTTTCCGCGCAATCTTTGAGCATCTTGAACCCAGCACTCGTTTGCCACGAATTCACTGCTCCCCGCAAAGGGCATTAGTCTTGGGCAATTAAAGAACAGGCAAAGTCCAAAGGAATCCTCTCGGGAGAGCAAAATGAGACAATCATTGTTCCAGGGATTAAGAAAAAGAAAGTGTACCCGCGGTAAAACTATTTATACGTAATTATTCAAATCTGTACGAAGGAAAGCGAAGTAGTATTTAACGGCCAAGAGTAGTTTATTAAAAAAGTTGGAAAGTCTAATTGACTTCCGATGAATTTTCAGCCGACGAGATTTCGTTTCTCGACGTTCGCAGGTCCCTGACTCTTGGGCCCCGCGGGACTGGCCATTGAATTATTAAACGAACATTCGTGTTGAGCAACCGCGGGAAAGTTTGGACAACGACGCACGTATTTCGGCGGTTTGCCTGGCGCGCGTGGCTTCGATTGAATCGCGTAATCCGATTCCTCGTTTGTGAAAATAACGCGTTATACCGGGAAAATTCGATAGCCAGCACGGAGCCCGTTCGCGCCGACAAAACAACACCCCCGGGAATTGTATTATAAAGATCGACAAAAAATTTTATCTGTATATCGCATCAACGCAATGCGGCGAAAAATTTCGCTCGATCGTTCGTAAGGAATTAATGTTCTCATTATGAAAAAAATACATTAAATAGAGTACGTTGCAGCCTTTAGACGTTTTTTTAATTATGTTAATTAATGCTTTGAATTTTTGCAGTTATATTTTCTCAACTTACTTGGATCATCCTCTGCGACTTTTACCGTGAAAAAGCACGGTGATGAATTAAATCATGAAGGGAAAAAGGAAGGTTCGACGATTTTACTTGGTTCACAGTGTACGTCAGATGGGAAACGTCTTCCTGAATCGACGGAAGTACTTTTCCCGACGCGTCTAGGAAATCTCGGTTATCGTCTTGACGCGTTATAACGTACGCAGGGTTATTGAAAGATGCATATAGGCAGCTCGGAGGATTCCCGTTGGCGGTTTCTCGGCCGATAATGGAATAAAGAACAGTCCTGCTGTGTTCCTGCGCGTCGAAAAACGCGGGGAAGAATCTTCTCTGGGTGGCGCCGGTGGGAGAGGGGGGGAGGGGGGTAAGATCGGAAAAAGAAGATAGAACGAGAGTACCGGGAAAGTACGAATAGCAGTCGTGAGTTGGAGAACAAAGTCGATATTAAAATCAATCCAACGGTCGGGCGAGGAGAGTTAGACTGAGTTTGTAACCTTACGAATTCCACCCCCTCCCCTCCCCCCTCCCCGTCCCCTCAACCAGCAGCATCTTCTCTATGAACCGGTATATTGAACTTCAGTCAAGTTCACTTCTCTATTTGCGTTTCGCGTGGCGTGCCGATGCGGAGGCTTAAAACTGCGCGGGGAGAGGTAAGCAAAAAGGAGAACCCGGACAAAAGCCCAAAAGGAATTCCCAGGCTCGATTTTACGGCGGTTTTCGCTAACGATAAGTATCTCCCGCGGTCTCGGGGCTCTCGTATCCCACGGCAAAGAAACGGACGAATGAATAAAGGAACAACCGAAACGCTTCGAAACAAAAGGAGAAGGGGAACAATAATGCGCAGTGTTCTATGTTCTGTTAAGAGTACGATAGGGTTCCTTAAAAGGGTGAGGATCGAACTTTGTCGAAGATATCGATTAACGGGGACATCGTCAGGCCTGGTCGGAAGAAAGGACAGACTTTGGTCGATGAGTTTGTATCTCCGGTAAACAGCTTAAAACTTGTAAGAGAAACAAATCCCGTCGCTTGCCCCAAACTACCCTGTGTACGGCGTTGCTATCCAACAACTTCTTAGAATAATGAAGCGATTCCTATACGGTCAGCGGCAGAGGGCAACGATCGTTTTACATACATTTTCGTGCAACGCCACGGCCTTGTACGAAGCCCCTTGATTATGCCGGCGAAATTCGCCCTTAAAACGTCAGCGAAATGTTTAATTCGCCGGCTTTTATAACGCCGGATTCGGGACATGAGGGAAAAGGGAAAGGGCGGGGGGGAGGGGGGTTCGGCGATTCACGAAACACGACACTCGTTAAATTCGCCGAGCGTGATCGGCGATTTGTATAATCTTAATGACGACCGGTTTTGTGCTTCTCTTCCCCCTACCGCCCAGCCAACTCTACTTATCCTCCCTTTAATTAAGGGAACTTTATATCTGATTCCTCCCTACGACCCACGACTTTACTCCGCACGAGGGCAAAATGCATCACGCCTACTGTTTCGCGAATTTCATTAATTTATACACTTCCTACCTTCTATTCCTCGACGGCTGTAAGATGTGCGTAAAACAATTCATAAGCCCGGTGCGTTAGGATTGACACGAAATACGAATTTTATCGCTTAATAAACCTCGGTACATGATAGAGAGAAGACCGGTAAAGGGACAGGTATTTAATATATTTCTCGGCAAGGCAGAGTCCTTGATTGACTTGGCCAGGATTCTGAAGCTCGTAAGAGGGTCATTAAAATGGCGATAACACGAGAAGAAGCGAATTGTGCGTCTGTGTTTGGGTAATAGGCGGAGAAGCTTTAGAATCCGTAATTAAACGGAGCGGCTCGAAGCAGCACGGCATAGTGGCTTTCGAGCATAAAGGTTTTACGCCCGAGCCACTCTACTCCCTCTCTGCCTCCCAAGACGCTGCTTTCCCACTATCTCCCAGTTTCTCTTCCCTTCCCTCCATGCATTGTTCCTCTCACCCTCGGCTTCCCTATTTCCGTTTTAAACATTCTTCTGTCCCTCACTTCTCCACGTTTAACTGCCCATTGTGCTTGCTTTGCCTGTTTTCTTCTTCTTCTTTTTTTTCTTCTGCAAGACTTATTCTTTCAATTTTCCCTTTCGTTCTCCGTCTTTACGAATCCTTTGCCGTTCGATTTCCCGTACTTACAAAACAATTTATACGTGTTTTTGTTATCCCTATCTCTTGTATTCTTTTGCTATTTTGGACTTTGGTTTTTCTCGGCGATCTCCTCACCGGACAATGCCGTTTCGGCGGCTGATTATTGCCCCTCGACGCGAACTCAACGTCTCCCTGGCGGGGTTCGATGAAAGAAGTGCAAGCGCTTTGTATCGTCGCGCACGCTCGATCTGCGCCGCTTCCGGCAAATAAAAGATAAACCCCATCCTACGTGTACCGAGGACGATCGACTTTCAATTACGGCACTCACTTCATATCCAATAAACCGTCTATTACTCGAGCTCTTTTTTCCCTCCCTTTCTTTTCGCTTTCCTGTGAAGCTCAACTTTCCAGCGGCCGTTCGATCGGTACACGTGGTTTGCTGAATTAATAAAACCTCACAAATGAATGGCAGCATACTCTCCCATCCCGCTATAACTACCTTGATTTCATTTAAAAAATAGTTCAAAGCGAGAAACACTCGAGCGAGCAAGTTTATTTCGTTTCGGGTAATAATCGTTCGAATGGATTAGCATCCATTTTAGCCTCTGCTGTGTAGAATTCGTATAACCTAGTGTATATCGTTTGAATAAAATTTGATTACTATTGTAACGCAATGTTCGGACGTACTGGGATATTAAATTGTAATTGACAGTCGAAAAACTTTTAATGGCAATAGTAACTTCTTCGTTGCGTGTGCCTCGACGTTAATGCTATTTAAAGTCCGCAATATAGGAATGGCAAGTGAATAAACTTTAGCCAACTTTTTCACTCCTCTAATAAGGTACCTCAGTAAGGCGAGGACTGTGTATCGTTAAGTATATTCCTTAGAATATAATTTTAAGATTTTATAAGTCGCCTCATGAAGTATCTTTAATTACAGCATTTTAATTAAGAATTTAATAAATGATTGTGTCGGTTCTATTTGTGGCACTTCTAAGTTTGAAAAATGTCAAGAGATTCTTGTCTCTCGATATTGAACAATCGGCCGGAATTCTGTTTTGATATATGAAAATTGCGTACTACAGTTTCGCGGAGGGTAGGTTATAGCGAAAGGGTGTCGAGGCGCGAGAAATACATAAATTATGTGGCTGACGGGCGAAGGGTCGCGCAAGAACGTGACTCTAGGTTCCTTCGTATTAAACTTATGAATATAAATCACGAGTGAGTCCCCGTTCTTTCGTCCCTCGGACAAGTCGAAGTCCCGTTAAATCGCTACAAGGGCTCAAATCCACATCCGGCAAAAGTCCTTCCTGCCCCCCAAGTTTTCCATCATTAAAAGAAACAAGCTGTCGTTGGACCTTCGTATTTAACTGTTATTCCGCTCATTCTGTCCCTTCCTCCGAGACCTATTTTGCCTTGCTGCCAGGCTTTTATTTTTCTTCTTCGCGTGAATTCCTTCAACTTGCCCTCGCTCGGTTTCTCATCCGCCGTGGCCTCTTGACACGTGCGGCTTTGCTTTTTACCGGGAATCGCGGCTCGGTCTAAACATGTCGGCTGCGCGTTCCTTTATGTTCCTTTAGCTCGGCAGTCGGCTCTTCTTTCAGCGTGGAACGACGTAACGCCTCGGCAGCAGGGCAAGTCGAGCCGGCAGCTCCTGGTGTCAAAGTGCCGGCCCATAATTCAGCCCAGCCAGAGTTCATGTCTCCCTGGCACGCACCCCGGCCGTCAACTACTCCCCCTCCATTTCCCCTCCCCACCACGCCGTCTTCCTCTTCCGCGCGAGTTTCCAACACCCTCTTCCGATGCGAGGTGCGAGGATGGGGCAGGGCCGTTTATCAGATGGAAAACCATCGTCGACGCTCCACTCGAAAGGCCGAGGGCCCTTTACACGGCCCTCCCCCCCCCCCCCAACCACCACCTTCCCCGTACGATCCAAAACCGGATAAGTGTCATTAAATCAGCCGTTTCAACGAATTCGTGAATTATTACAGCCGTATCTCACTGCTCAAGTTCCTTTTATTAATATAACAAAAGGAAGATGTTTTGTATCTCTCGTAAACTGCTGTTATAACGTGAAATATTGTTGAACATTTGAGAAGCACGTACTTCGGTACGCTCCGTGCGATGCATTATATTCTCAAATTGCTAATGCAGGTACGAAGATTCTGTTACTTTGCCTTGCCCCGGGAAATTGGTGAATTTGTTGTTGGTACAAATCTTGTTCCGCGCTGCGGTTGTTTAGGGACAGGGCTGCTTCAACATTTCCTCGTTTCTGCCGGTGCTGTAGCAGACGCAATGGGTCTTAATGAAAACGATGTGTTCGCCGGCGCGATTCATCAGACACAGTTGAATCCTTCGCGCGGAAAGTATCGCGTAAGCGACCGCCCGGCTCGTCTAACTTTAATGGAGTTACTTTCCACGAACCGTGAGGGAGCCGAGAGGGGGGATTACAGCTAGCGCAACCGATGCACAGTGAAGTTGGAAAGACGCTTGATTGTAACGGTACTTGCCAGGCGGAACGTTTCGTCCGCGCAAAAGTCCACCAGAGTACATACATCAGCACCGAAAAATTCAACTTCTCCACGCACCTATCCTCCCGGATGAATATTAACGTTACGCCCGCGGACTCGGCAGTTTTTATGCATTTACGTCAAATTACGTGACACCAAGAGGACAATAATCCCAGAGAACGAGACGGGAAGGGCGCAGAATTATCACTATTTCCACACGTTTGTAATCAACTTGTGTCTCGTGTCCTGCATTCATTTCACTTATAAAAGACTTGAAATTAATACTAAAAATTACTTAATAATGTCACTATTTTAATCAACGCCCGACGTACTGTCGATTGCCAAGAATTTCTTAAATTGTACCCCGAGAAAATGTCATTAATAAAAAGACGTTGCAAATGGATGCCCTTGAGGGGGGTGAACGCCTGTTTTACCGAATTCTCTGGAGGTTCGAGGAGGGGGAGGCGATTCGGGCGATCACGCACGGGCACGCTTCCATCCGATACATGGGCATATCGGGTACTTCCGGATCCGGAACGTATCGACGGCGCGATGTCATACATATCCTATGTCGAGAGCCAGAAAGAGCCGCGGGCTTGCCATCCGCGCCGCAGATTTTTCCCCTTCGATTCTCCCTTTCCACCGATTCCCCCGAGACACTGTCGTCCGCAAATAAGGAAAACTCCCCTCCGCGGCCGTTCCCCTGCCATCGTAATTTCGAAGCTCGAAATTTCCCCATTATTCGCGACCTGCGTTCACGCTGATGAAAAGAATGCCTCGAATAGTGATTTTCACGATGAGTAACGACTTAAAGGTGTTTAAAGGTAATTTGCCCTGTCCTGTGCTAAATGACAATTGCTCGATTAATGATTACTCGGTTCCGTTACCGCGGTGTGGATTATTGAGAAAGGTGCTTTAACGCTCCGATAGATACTCGGATGAGCGTAATAAGCGATAAGATTGAATTTCCTGGCCGGATGTACGCAGGGTTTGAGGGATTCGTACAACAGGTACCGATGCACGTCGATTTCCAAGTCAGTCGGCCCTTTCGCCGCGGAAGAAGAAAGGGAAATGGGAATCGTTCGTTTCCCTTTCCCGGCCGTCCTTCTTCGGGGAAATACGAAGCCGAGGGAAGATTGGAAGTGGAGGCACGTTAACCTGTTGGGATTCCCTAAATCTATTTCATCGTCCGCAGATAGGACGTACGTAGACGCGATATACGTCGCACACTGTCAGGAGATTTTTCAGCGGAAGTGCCGACCGTCTGTACCTTCCACACCGACGTGGACGCAAACGTTTCCATGTCTTTGCCAATGCGTTGCCTGAGGAATACAGCGAATCACGCTACGGACGAATCGGATCTACACGTGCACACGTACACACAGAGAAATGTAATATGCAGCGGGACTGGCGCGTAAAATACTCAAACAATTCCCCTGAAAATCGCCCTGCGAAAGAACGCAAAGGATCTTCTGCATAAGTAAATTACAGCGCTACGTAAACAGTATGCAAGAGTGTGAAATGGAAACGGTCTCCATGTGTTTATCCACGTATACACGAATTTAGCTAACAGAGACGTAAAGTATTAATTCTCAGCAATGACTGTGACACAGACACACGCACAAAGGTACGATTGTATAGGTGTACAGAGCGTAGAAACACGTACACAAATAGATGTAAAATACGTGTTAGAGGAATTTGCGTGCAAACCAGCGTGTAGGGATATGATTCGCTAACGAAGCTGCCTCTATGTACGTGCAACATTCACGGGAACGTTGTTGCGTGCTCAGTTAGCGTGTAGAATTGTACGAACGGGACAATGCGTACAATGCGTGCGCCAGCAAACGTGTACACGACTGTCCGGTTTTGCGGGAAAGCGAAACGTGCGAGCACGGGGACCGGCCCGGATGATCATTTATTAAACATGCCTTCATTACCCGCGCTTTATACATATTTCAACGTGTTTCGCGCGTACCCGGCTGAATAGTGTTACACAGCGGCATCATCGGCAATCAACGAAACGATACAAAGCCTGTATATTCCTTTAACGTTTCACCAATGCTCATTTCGGATCGCCGATTATCGCCAACGCCATGTTGAACGGTCAAATGTGACACGCACAATGCACGATGCAAGGGAAGTAAGAAATGTGCAGAGAAATTCAAGGCTCTACAGACAAGGAATTTTCCCCTCAAGACTGTTACATAAATATTTATCGTGCGAAGCTCTTTAAGTTTTCTCAGTTTCCTGTTTTCTAAGTTTGCCGTGTATTATCTTCCTTCCTACTGTCCATCCCTTTCCCTCCATTGTCCTTGGCTTTCATTAAGTTCCGCCTAGGGATTTTCCGGAGCAGGGCAGGGCGTTTTAAGGTTTCCCCGATACTCGGCCGGTGCACCTGGCCGTGACGGTTTTCCGTTTCGATCGCAATAGCTTCGCCCGAGTGTCTACAATACGCGAGCGAGCGCGTCGGAAGGGCGGAGGAGGGAAGAGGGGGGGTGGGGGATACACACGATCGCGCGGAATACAAACGTCGAGGTTCACACGTGCCCGGCAGTTTGGCTGGAAACTGCACCGAAATACAACGTTTCCCCATGTGTGTGTCCGTGTGTCGGACTCACAGCACAGAGTAGCATAATGCCCTGCAATATAGCATAAAGGGGGTTGACACGTTGACGCTGTCACGTGCCACCGGCGTCGCAGGGGCTATCGAGTACGTGACGTACAGTCGACTCTCTCTCTGAAGGGCCAACCACCCCCCTCCTCTGAATCCCTTTCTCACTCCCTCACAACGACCACTCGTTAAAGTATTACCCAGCGGACACGACACGCGCAACACGACCTTCCCCCCCCCACCTCTCCCTCCTTATCTGCGCTGTTCATTTTCTATGTTGTACCCGCGAGACAGACTCGAATCAATCGTTTACCGAAGGAAACGTCCCAAGGAATCTCATCGTTCGATGCACACAGAAACCCGGTCCTTCTTTTTCAACGAATTATTTTGGTCACAAGATTTAAATACTGCAGGAATTCAGTCGATAAGCCAAGGATCGAGATTTTATCAACGGACATAATTTATGAAATTTCAGAGCGAGGTGAATTGTTTTCATTGTATTCCTTTAAACGGTGCCTGTCACGTTACGAATTTCTTTCTTCCTCGCGTGATCGATCAGCGAATTGGCCGATGAATATCCGTGTTTCCGATAGATTTCCGACTGTGCCAACGGAAACGGGTTATCGCGGGATCATGGGATTGCCGTGCCGTCACGTTCCCGCGCTCACGTGTACGCGTTTCGGCTCTGCACTTCTAATCAGGCCCGGCTGGTTATAAATTAATTTATCCCTGATAACTCGCACGGCGGACGGAGCAAACGAACGGCCTGCCGGCAATTATCCATTAGCGACGCTTCCGCGGGACGTGGATGCACTTCGAGAAAAGGGAACCCGGGCTCCCCTCTCCCGCCCCTTTCCCACCGTCGGGGAAAATCGAAAATCCCGGCTACATTTATCACCCAGCGGCATAATGTTTCGTCGTTATCGGCCAAGAATTTTTGCCCCACGTGCCCCGAGATATCTGTAAAATATGACCGATAATGAGCTTCTCCGGCGCCTTGATATATTCACCTAATATTTTCGCCAAACAATTTTAATAGATAACGCGTACTCGTGTACTTATGTTCGCAGCGTGCACGAGAACCGTGGAAAATTCTGATCCGTTGAATTGTCTTATTTTCCCAAAGGACAATACATTATTATCGCCATGATTGCGCGAAAGTCTGCGAGAAATTCTGACGTGTAAGCGTGGCCGTAATCGAATTCGCGGCATGATTTTCGTATATTTTAATTAACGGTGTTTAATTTGTTTCGCAGTTTTTCCTGCCTCGGCCTGCTTTTTGACTTTCCATTGTACGCCAATGGAATGGGAAAATACGAGACCCATGGGCGACGCGGGCCGCCCGGAAACCCCATAAATTCCAATTAAAGTCCCGAACCTGCCGATAGTTTTTGCCCCGTGAAATATGTCGATATACTTTTAATTACCGAATGCGGCGTTGCTTCCTACACCCCCCCCCTTTCGGTGGGACATGCGGGTTTCCCGTTTCGCCTGCTTTCAACGGCCGTATCTTGGCCGCCCCCTGAGAATCAGCCGGGGCATTAACGTCCGCGGAAATGTCCTCGCGCGGTTTTACGAGTGCCCGGTGCTTTTAATCACCGTGTTAAGCATCGTCGTAACACGGCGACAAACGTGCGCGTTGGTCAACCGTTCGCTCCGTTCCCGCTCGGAACATGAGGAATTCTCGAAATTCTCTGACGGAGAAATAACAGCGCGGGAGCTGACTTTTTTCGTAATTTCTCTAGCTTCTCGATCTTGAGTTCTTGTTGAATTCTTCCTGAATTCTTTTTAATCTCACGTGTAGCTGTCCTTGGAATACCGACAACGTCGCTTAATACTGAGGCTGGCTGGGGCCAAAGTTTCAAGCGAGTTACGTTAGAATTTGGCCGGTAATTTTAAGGCGGGTCGCGTGAAACTTAGGTGCAACGGCGAGCAGTTGTCGTGCCGGGAGGAGAGGTCGGTTTTGCGATCCGGAGCTTTGCCTTCGATACCTTGGACGTGGGGAAATATGGCGGGTCGGTGGGCTCCGATTAGCCGGTTAACACGGGGTACAAACTCGCGTGCCGCAGCTGCTATCCCATGGGGAAAACGACTTCCTTACACGCTCGGCGTCTTACGTACACGAATATGCCGGCCGGCCGCTTAAGTACTTAAGGGAAGGGAGCATCCATTATGGCGCGGCCGTGTCGACTCGATTCGGGTTTATCGGGAATTTCTAAAGGGTTCTCCGCCTAAAGTGCACCGCCCGGCAAACCGTGTGGGTTCGTCGCTAGACGCGACCCGCTTTCCATATCCTCGCCTTTCGCCGGCAAGTAAACGGAAAACGATGTACGTATCTATTCGGCCGTGCGCGAACCACCGCTTTCTCCGCAAGGTCCGCCAGTTTATACGCGACAAATAAAATTTACCGTCCGCCGGAATGTCGATCGGTCGGACGAACCCGCGGAAAATACTGTTGGGTAATCATATTTTACCTCGGTGCGTTGATAAAAAAAAAGTTCGTCGTTACGCGTGCAAAAACCATCCTTCGTGCAACTTAAAGATATTCTAAACCTGGAAGCAGTTGTTATGTTTGTAGCTGGTAATCCGTGTACCATGAAACGAAGAAGAATTGTGTCACCTGGTAGGAATGATTCAATAATTCAATCGAACTCAATTCGATTTGCATTGAGATGGATTTGCGATTAAATGCCGTGCGAACGAACGCGGAAAGAATCGACAGGCGGAGGGGGTAAAACAAAGACTTTGAGTAATAAGGCAGAGGGCTGGGTAAGGTGTAAGTGAGAGAAAGAGAAGGAGGGGGGAGTGAGTGGGAGATGAGTGGAAAGACAGACAGGGACAGAGACGTTGGAGAAAGGGGACAAATGAAAAATAGGAGGAAGGGAAAACGACAAGCTGCCGACCCGTCGAATAAAAACCTCAAAAGCTCTTTCACTTCCGCCGTCGAGCTTCCTTTCTTCCTCCCTCTCTTTTTTTCCCTGCCCGTCCTATCGAAACGACGAATTCTCGCTCTTTTCCGTGGATTGTCTTTGTCTTGCCGGCAGCTCGCGGGAAGCTTAATCCGATCGACAGCGACGGTGCTCGGCGCTTGCGGCGAAAAGCCCAAAGGATTAAACCCCGCGTTTGACACTCCATTTCGACAAAAGAACAACAAAGGCTCCCCGACATCCCCCCTTCTCCCCCCGTACTCACCGACCGTGCTGAGTGTGTATGTGTGTGTGTTTTTTTTTTGTTAGGAAAAAAACACTTGTCCGGCATTCAGGAAAATTCGCCGCCGATGAATACCGAGAGCGCGGGCACTGGCCCGCGCATATTCCTCTGTCCGGCGAAAACCCTTTGTTCCGAGGGCATTGATTGGCCAATAAATTCCCGGAGACACGGGTCTATTCGTTAGAAAGTTTAGCACTCCGCTGACAAATGTCGATATGATCGCTTCACCCGTAATTCCGCGTTATTGCCTTCACGCGCGACACGTGGGTGACCGTAGTCGAATTCGTTTCATGATCATCCTGAGAGGAGAATCTTGCCAATGATTCCACGCAATCTACGAGGATTAATCGTCAATCGTTTGAACTGCGTGCAGGGTGGATCGATCGACGAGCCGCGAATGAATCGTCGATTGAATTAAAGCGATGCGTTTCGATGCTCAGTCCGCGAATCGGTGCAGCGTAGGAAGTGGGTGGAGATGGGGTGAGGGGTGGGGAGGGGGAGAAGGTTCTCGTTATCGAGTCGGAATCGAGCCATTACATGCAAATAAGTCAACGATCTCCCGCCCGTATGATCCGCCCGCTCTGCCTCTTTAACGTTCCCCTCAGATGCTTCGTTCAACCACTCCTCCTCCCCCCTTAGCCCCTTCTAGCCCCTTGCCGCCCACGCAGCTCTGCCTCTCGAAATCCGACGGCTTCAAAGCCCGGGGTTCGTCTTAATTACAGTTGTCTCGAGTCAATCTCGATGGTAATTAACCGGCTTGCACCCGGAACCCCTTGCATTCCTACTCGGGGGGGAACGTGCGCCGATGCCGTCTCGGTCATTGCCGCCCCGACGCCCTCAAATGTTCAACCCCTCCCCCCCTTCCCCCTCCCCGGATGATTTTGCAATCAACCGAACCGCGAAACCTGTGCAGAGAATATTCGTGCAGTTGGAACGTGCCGAAGACAATGAATTTCGACGCGGTTATTACTCGAGAAATCGTTTGTTCATGTTTATTCTATGCAGAATACGATGGAAATGATGTTAAAAGAAACAACGCGTGTCGCATTTGTTACAGTGGATAATAATTTCGTTGGCTCGTTGTTCGTGAAAAGTGTGGAAATTTCCGGTCGAGGGTACTGTACAAGCGTTTGGTAATTGTGCAAGGTGTGCTAGAAGCGGGCAGGTTCTACAGTTACAATCCACAGGGCAACGTATTAGAGGCGTCAGAACTTCGCAGATAAATTATCTATTAGTCGTCGTACCAGAGGGCCATATTTCTTCGGGCCTGTTAGTATACTTACTAAATAATTGCGCTGGCTGGCAGCGACGTCACGCTTCTCCTGCGATACATCGGCCGTAAAATAACGTATGGCCCAGGCTGTTTAGCTACTTAACCTGAATTCCCGAAATTCAAAACCGCCGGATTCGGGCCAACGAAGCCTTTTCACCCTGCTTATATTCATGGGTTCAAAGATTTCCATTAAAGATTGAAATTCAATCTCGTTCAATCGAGTCAACGGTCATGAAAACACTTTACACGTGGCACAATTTTTGCACTAAGCCACAAACACGAATATTAATTCATTAGAGACAATAGATTTATCATCACAGGAAGCTTAGGGGAGTATCTTAAAAGTACTTGACATTCCCCAAAGTACTTTGATATTCTTCCGGGAAAATCCTTGATCTTTCCACGGGCTATTCCTCGTATACGAAATAATTCTGCGAGTATCCCCGGACGATTTGCCAGTGATGGAAATCGAAACGGCGAAATGGCGCGTCAAATAGACCGGTTCTCCGCGCAATCGTTTCCCGTCCATCTCGGCGCGTGTCTCGTCGTCGTCGAGCGACATGGCGGAAAGCTCAGGACCGGAAAGGATGTTGAGCCCCCGCACGTTTCTCTCGCATATCACCGGACTGACAGAAACCCATACGATACGGGAATGCGTTAACGCGTCTTTACCGTTTCATTCTCACTCGGCTTGAGGTGACCAGCCAATGCCCAGCGGAATCCACGGCTGAATATCAAACGCGAATACTGGCCAAAGGAATCACTACAAATTCATCCAAAGGGCTAAGCCAAGTTTCCATATGACTCCTGAAAGCACTTTCACTCGAATTTACCCCTCATTTCTCCGCATAATTCCGAAGAATATTGCCAATCGATAAGACAGTTGCATTCTTCCGGTTTCTTCTCAACTGACTGTACATTATTTTAATTCGTTGTTCAAAAACTTTGTTAAATGTACCAATGTGTTCGTCACTGTCTGAGAGTGTCTGTCCTGAGTTTCCGAAGGACCGATTTCAATGCTGTTCGCACAGCCGGTCACGTATGGAGGAATTTCAAGTTGGAAGGGTCTTGGCGAGTTCACGTGTCGGAGAATCACCGATTGGACGGACGTGTGCGACCCTCGCGTGCCCAACAGCCAGCCTCGAATCTATACATAATGCATAATATCGAGACGTCTTCGAGGGGTCGCTTTAAAGCGAGCTTTCAATCGGCCCGGTCGACCTCACAGATCTCCCCCCCCCCCCCTTGGTGCAATTTTTCCACACCTTCTATGCCCTTTTATCCCTGAGGATTGTTGCTCCTTCACAGCTTGTCCGAACGATTTTATCAATTAATATACTCGGGTCTTTAATTTTGCGCAAGGTAGAACGCCTCCTGATACTGTAGCAAACAGTAAAATGTGATTAAAAGCGGAGTTAGAAAAATTCCTCTAATTTCTTCTGACTACTTTTCCCTTTGATAGGGAACTTTGGCGAATTTTCCCCGAGTTACGTGATGGCTCCTGTAATTTCGTACTTATCTCTGGTTTTGAAGTTTTTGAAAGATTGGAGCGGGGGGTGGAGGGGGGCTAAGTTCTTCCGCGCGGTCCCATTCCATTCCGCCTTGGAATAATTCATGAGGCGCAGAAGACACGCGGCTCCGCGTCTATATTAATTATCAAAGCCACGGATATTCGTGCGTCTAATGAAACGCGATGGCCCTGTCCCCGTGTCTTTTGATCCCCGCGTTATTAGTCGCCTCGGACTCAAGATTTTGATTACTCTTGCCGCCGTCAAAGGGCCACGGACTGCGTAATAATTACCTGCTATCGGAGTATCATCGCCCGACGCGAAGGAAACTCGGCAAACATCGCCCGTGAGCTTCCCCAGTCGCCGAGTCAAACTCGCAAACTCCGGCAAAGAATAAACGGAACACTTACAAGACGGTTTCCCTTCATTTCCGTGAATGAAAGACTCGTGAGAAAAATGAGTTCCTAAAAACTCGCGAAATGCCAGTCTAAAATGGTTAATCGGTCCGAGAGCAGTGCTTTGTCATTAATTTCGTAGAAAAGGATTTTTAAGGAATAGAGAAGGAAGTAGACGAAGTTTCGATAACACGAAACCGGTCCATTATTTCTTTCAAAAGTTTTCCCTCTCGATTTCCTCTTAATTGTTTCTCCACTTGTCGGTACAAATCTGACAATCTGTAGACGTAAAGAGAGACCAGCTATTTTGTTCAATGTTCGCATAGAATTTGTCAGCGGGGAGGACGAGTATTTCTCGAGGAAGCCGTCGTTTTGACAAAACATTTGCGACCCTTGCGCTTCGCCGATGAAACGTCCAGCCAGCATTTCGCTTTACCCCATTAAGCGCCTCGCGTTATTCTGTTTTCCTGCTTTTTTTTTCATCATCAGCCTCCGTTGTGCCCGCCCCGTACACCTATTTAAGGAGCTACGACGACGCCTTACCTAATGGCACCTTCAGACAATAAGTTTATCGCGTTACGTCCGTCCAATTTCACCTCAAACCTTTTCCCCCGAGATTTTCCCCGTACTTCACATTCTTAACAACTATTGCGCCGAATTACAGGTAAAAAATGCGAAAAATCATAAAGTAAGGATAACTCCTGAATTTATCGTCTTATTTTTCATATCCCTGCCTCTGTTTCACTCGTTGGCAATTATATTCATGAAACGAGCACACGTGTATGGGGCTAGGCTATATCTCAGCGGAAGGGTTTTTGCCGTTTGTTTCCCGCATATTCAGAGTCCCCTGAATATTCAAAGTCAGCGTCTAAGGAGTGAAAAAAGGAGGAAGTCGAAACATGGATAAGAGAGAGAAAGAGGGAGAGAGAGGGGTGGGAGGGGGAGGTAGAAGCACGGGTGTTGACAATAAACGACACGGCGGAAGTGACTGGCTCCGCGATGCCGAGAAAGGTCGTTAAGCTAATCGTTATAAACGACCGGCCTAGATGACAAGTCATCTCGCCCTTTTCCCACCTCTTTTTCTCTTTTCTGCATTTATTCTCTCGTTTGAAAATAAAAAAGGAGAAGCTCGGATAGATGATACGCACATTTTGGCAAACCACCGACACGATTAAACCTGGAAATTTACAGAAATTTTCGAGCACGGCAAACTGCAACGTTATTGCGTTCGCAAGTTAGCGAACGATAAACTACGCAACTCCTGCGTTAATGTTTCGTTAAAACTCTTGTGTTTTCGGATAAGCAAATTAATGCACGAATTTTCGAGTTTCCTTAGTGTTTAGCCTTGCTCCAAACTTACGTACGTTTAAGCTAGTCGAAAGCTTTGAAGGTATTCGCTTTGAACTTTTCCCTCGTAACCAGTGAACGCGTATTTCTACGTGTGGAAACAATATTGCTCGGGGAATTACCGTAATCGATTGGAACGCCCGGTAAATGAGGCTTTACGTTACACTTTTCCCGCGGTCCTTTCGGTATGTTTCCTGCTGGGGGCTCTTTACCGCGTTCGTCTCGTTTCCGTCACGCGACTCGCCGAAAGAAACGTGCGCCATCGTCGTCGTCCTCGTGGTTGTCGGCAAAAAGCAGGTTTATGTGCGAAGAAATGGACTGCCCAGGTGATCTCGATCGAATCTTCTGGGTTTCCGACCTCGGAGATTTACCGCGGACTTTAAGAGCACGAGCTCAGCCCGGCGATCCCACGAAATTAGGTACATCCACGCGAGAAGATTGATTAAATATTCATTTATTGCAAACCTTGCCTTTTCAACCCTTCCCCCTGTTATCCCCCCCTCGCTTCTCTCGCTATCTTTGCTTTCGTCTCGCTCTTACCTAGCCGTTATATTCGCGTGCGTAGTTTGTTGCCCATAACTCCGGCTCGGCTACAAATCGCACCCTTTGGCTTTAATGCCCGCGAGCGCGCGCGGGGAAAGGGCCAGGAGAAAAGCGGGGAAGGAGAGGACCTCGGCTACGCACGCACACATACACACACGCGCGCGAACGGACGTTCCCACCCTGGGATATATGCAACTGCGTGTCCGTACTCGAGCATAATGACCGGAGGGATTAAGATTCCTTTAATTCCAAGGTAACTGCACATGCTCGACTCAAGTTATATACTACGTGTTCCCACTCCACAGGACAACCATTGCGTAATTCGATTTATTATTTCCTTATACAGAAAATTTGCTTGAGTATTAAAGCAGATGACGCTGGCATTATTCCAAGAATTTCGATATTAAATGTCCTTGAACGATGTTCGAATTTATTGATTCATATTCTACAAAATTCTTTACTCATACTTCAGTTAATGTTAAAAAACCTGATTGTATATCTGTGCAGCGTATTAAAAAATCTTGCTTTGCGTGTAATTCTATTACGGTAGATGGTTTAAGTACGCGTGAGAGAGACAGGCAGAGAAGGAAGGGGAAAGAGAAAGAGAGAAACACAGTTGGCGTGTGCATGCCTGGCGCAGTAGAAACGGTCGTGCAGTCGTCCGGCAGTTTCGTCTACGACCGTGGCTGCCGGGTCTCCTATAATCATATCGTTTTTACAGTAATTACGGGCAGACCCTTTACCCGACGCTTACCGGGCCAGACATTATTTTCCCATTTCGAGCGACGCCGAGATTACCTTCCCGTTCGGAGGTGTCGTACCTCGCCGAGCGCTTAACTCGATTACGATTGTGCGCTGATACCAAACGCGAAATGTCAAACGTACCACCTCCCCCCTCTCCCTCTCTGCCCCTTCGAGGCGTAAACGCGGGACATTCGGCAACGAAGCGAGAATGCTCCGACCTCTCGCGGTTAAATTTTACTTCGACCAATGGACCAACAAGAAATTTACGTCAGACGGGCAAACTGTTTCTCTGAAAACATCAGTTCCGTCGAAACTAAATACTATCTTCCCGCACTGACAAGGATTAATACAGCTGTGAGACATTTTAATACGACTTGTTTCGAATTCTCGTACAGACTGATCAATCTTTCCCCTTCAACGAGTGCTTCGAATCGACGACGAGATGAATTTTGGGATCACGGATAATTCCTGGTCACGTGCATTCGAGGCCGAGGTTGCCAGGTGAAAAAAGTCGTAGGTCGTTTTCCGTCGCGCGACCGGAAATCCCGGCGATGCCGCCGCGAAGTTTCTCCGGCCGGAAGGGCGTCGAATGCTCTCCCGAGGAAAGCAAGGGGTGGGGGGGGGGGGGCTGAATCGAGGATGGGGAGAGAATTCTTTCCGTCGCGACCGGCGCTCATTGTCGGCCCGGCGAGAAAAGTTTCGCTGCCTGCTGATGCCGTGTGCATGAGTTACGCGTGACGGTCCTCGACTTCCAGCCGACTTCCGGGTCCTCCGGATATTCCCCGACGACGAGTCCCGCGGGGAGAAGGAGGGGAAGGGACGGAGGGAGAGTACGGCCGATACTTGAACGTCGGGGTGAACGCACCTCTCGGCGAGCGCACGCAGTTTATTTTACTTTGACGAGGAACCTCACCCGCAAGATCGTGCCGCGCTTCTCCCCCCACCTACCCTCCCTTCCCTCCCCCTCGCTCTCCACGCCAGCGCTTTGCCGAACGACCCAGTCGGCGGTGATCCCGGCGAGGCGGAAAATTCACCGCAAAAACTCGCGCGAAAAGGGAACGCAGAGAAGGACCCATTTCGTAATCGCTCTTCTTGCGTACCTGCGTAAGGTTCAATCTCAATTTTATCACCGCAAATCTTTCCTTATCGATAAAAGAAGGATGTACCGTTTGCAGTTTCGTTGAAACGGACGGATCGTCACAAATTTTTCGGGCTCATTGACTCGAGATTCAGTTTGGAGTTTCCTTTCATGTGGATCATGCGTTCAGTTTGACATTTGGAGCGGGCAGTCCTTTTTTTTCTCTGAGCCACGGGGAAACTTCGCAGAGATGAATGACGTTTATCCTCCGGCCGCAAACGGGCCGCGGAGCGTCTCCGAGGCGGCCGGGGCTTAGAGGGGTGGGGAGACTTAATTGGGTTACTCGAGTCGTCTCTTCAACTCGATTAAAGCGTCCTCTCCCACGGCGTAAACATCTTTTGAGGGGAGGCACGCGTGTCAGAGACCGAAGAGCACTCGGAGCCGGTTAATTAGCGCCGTGCCAGTCATTTTCCGGGCTTTCCAAACAGCCGGAGATAATCTCTGCCTCCGACTCGCGCCTCTCCCCCCCTCTAACCTTCACTTTCATCTTTCTTTCCGTCAGCACGGCTCGACTCCTCGGATGCCTCGTGCTCTTTACCACTTAAAAGGGCACCTGATCCTTTTATTGCCTCCCCCCCGTCCCCCATTATCCTCTTCACCTTTCTCGCGCGATTCGCAAGACAGAAGGTCCCCACTCGTAAACGCTTCTTTCTTTTTTTTAACTCCAACGAGGTGACAGGAAGAGGTCTCCATTAACTACCGATCGTGCTAAAAGATAAGCTCCATTATCAGAAAATTGGAAGGGATTATATAAAGTAATGTCAATCTTGCTAAACGTGGTTTAGCATCGAAACTAATAACCTTCCGATACTTAATAGTTTCTGTTTCTATTAAAGAACCAACTCAATAGACGGGTTTGGTGCTTAGCAGAGTCGTCTTTAACGGTACTGGCCCTGTATTAAAGGTATTTTGGCAGCTAGGTGTGGTTTCTTCGACACACGATTAAAATTCAGTGTCGTGACCGGACGATAAAAACAATGTACCCGGGGGTGGGAAGGACGGGGATGGTAGGAACGAATGGTACGGAGGGTTACTACCCTTAATACCGGCTGCTCTTGATGACCACGATGGAAGCAGGCGGAGCGACCACCGACGACCCAGCCCAGTCCAGTGTAATTAGTTGGCTGGCGCACGGCCCTGCCAGCAGACCTCGCTCCCCTTGCCCCCCCCCCCCGCCCCTCTTCCCATGCCCCCCGTGCGGGGCCTTCCTTCCTTCCTTCCTTCCTGCGTTTCCCCGGGAACGCGGGGCTAATCCATGATCACTTAGAGTGCGGCGGGCCGCACTGTGGCCACCGCTAAACCTCCCTAATTTCTCACCCTCCCGCGCGATTTACCCTGCCGACGAGATCCCTTGACCGTCGAACCGACGACGGGACAAGCCGGCCCGCCCGAGATCAGACCGGACGAGGCGCGAAAAGCCACCCCTCTCATCCCCCTTCTCTCTCTCTCTCTCTCCCACGGTCGACAGTCCTCCCCGCGTAGCCCCTTCCCCCTCGGCCGGGCACGGACAGTATCGCTTTCTGCGGTCGATCGGACGGTGATCGATGGACGACGGAGCCGCTCGAACGCCCGGATACGACGTAATTGACGTTCGCGCGGAATAGTACAGACCGAACGACATCGGGAAATCAGGGATATCCGACGGTCAAGATTCTCTAGCAACGGGAAATCAGGAATATCCGAGGCTACGATTTTACACGGACAAACAGACCGGGGAAGGATTTTCTCAGGATGTACACGAATTTAAGGTCTGAACGGCTGACAAGTGTACGGGTAATACAATGTTTTTACACGGGCTTTACAGTCTGGAATAATGTTTCAAGAATTTATTGATGCATTTATGTAGAACAAGTGTAAGGTCGTGTCAATTTTATCGGTTCTGCTAGTCTGAATAATATTAATTTCGTTGAATCGTGCAGAGGTACATTTTCGTTCAGACCTGCGTGTGCCACTTTGTTTTCGTACATTTCCGCGCAATAGTTGGTCCACGTTGGTGCTGGTAAGACTGTTTCCCGGCGGTAGAATTGCTGTTGCTCGTCGGCCTGCAACGATTTTCCCATTCTCCCGTGTCCATATGAATATTCTCGGTTTAAACAAAAGCTCATGAAAGGGGTAGATTACGTTACGGGGTTGAACCGGTGCTCGGAAGCAATTATTTCTCGACGTTTGCGCCGGTTTTGCGCTCCGCCCGCGGTCTGTCACGCGCGGTACGTACAAACGGCCAAAAGAATAATTACCGCGCGCTCATGGGGCTCGGTTTTTCTCGAAAAAATGCCGGCAAGTCGGTTCAGAAGATTTGCCCCCCCTTCTGCGACGACTTGCCCCCGGGGGAGGAAAAAGCATCGCCCTCCGTCCCTCTCCATTTGCCTTCGCTAGTTTCGCGTGGCGTTTTCCCCGGGTTTTTTTTTTTTGTGCTCGCTTCTCAATATTCCGCCGGGCCAGATTGCCGGTTGTTTCAGCTCAGAGGCGGCTAAAGGGAAACGGACAGATAGCTCGGTAAATAGTTGAAGGAAAAAATACACGAGGAAAGCAGGCAGGGGTCGGAATGGTGGCGGAGGGAGGGGGAAATGAAAGAATAAAACACCGGGGAAGGGGTGGGCTTTTAAAAAAGCTTGCCGTATATTTATTTTCAGCTTTAGACGACCAACTGCTGTAGCCAGCGGAAACCGGCGGATTATGAAATCCTCGATTCCGCGGCGGGTCTCTATCAATACGGGCCATCGATTATTTTTTTTTTTTCATCTCCCTCCCCACCCCCACCCCACCCCTCTCCTGCAAAACGAAAAAATTCTTGTTTATTCCCGATCGTTTTTTTCACGTAAATCTTTTCATTTTACGTCGAAGCTTCGCTGCAACCGAAATGCGTATTTCCCTGTCGATATAAGGCTCCTGTATATTGCAACAAAACTTTGCGGGAAAAAGGTTACAGAGTTTACCGAGGCATGAAAAACTATAAACATATAAATGGCCGAATGAATGTAGAGTCCCGCGAAAATGTAGGACGTTCCAATTAAAACTTGCGATATGCAAGATTTTCAATCGCGCTTGCCTTATTTTTCTTTCTAAGCGAATAAAGTGCGATCGATGAAACGAGCTGTTTATTGGGTCATTTTGGAGTATCGTTTATACAGATTTAAGGCTATCAGATTTACATGAAATATGTATTTTCCCGCGGTGTAAGAAACTGAGTTTTTCCGTTCCCAGCGGTGCTGAATAAATTTGAATGGAATGAAAGACCCCGACTAGCGCAGTTGTGGAAAGAAGGCAGACCGTGATTAGATTTGAACTGTTTGGTCTCCCGGATGGCCCGGCTAATTGTTCGGGGATTCAAAAGTACACGAGATATTATTTCCCCCTGTACTCCGCTTCCACCTTCCTGTCCCCCCTCTCTCTTGTCTTTACCCTCTCTTTCACTTCCATTTCCCTTTCCCTGACTTTCCCCTTTCTCTCATTACCCCGCCGTCTGTCTGTCTCCCTTTGGCTTCCATTTCCGTCTGTTCTTGCTGCCTTTGCACCTCATTTCCGTTTCTTTTTCCTCTCCCTCGAGCTCTGTCTTTATCTTTCTTCGAGCCTCATTGTCCCGTCTCTTTCCCCCCCGTCCATTCGCACACGCGTTCCTTCGCACTCTCTTCCTGTATTTTTTCCACCCCTCGTTTAGCCCCTCCGCGCTCCTTCTCTTTTCCCCACCCCCTCCCCCCTTCCCTCACAATAATTCCAGAACTCGCGTTCACCAGTGTCGCGCGCACTCGTAATTATACACGGTGAACCATGTATTTCGCATCGCGGTATTATGCGCGACCTTCTTGTTTCCAGGCTCCTCTCTCTCCTTTTTTTTCAATTATTCCCGGAAACCCCGCGCCGACGACTAAAATACCGAGTGCTCCGTGCGTCGTGAATGCTTGTTTTCCTTGTTGATTTTTTTTACACGTCTGTCTTGCACTCCCTCGAACGAGGCACTCGACGCCAACCAAGGGTGCATTTTATAAACTCGCCGGGAGCGCAGAAAAGGGTCCCCTTCCCGCTGGGAAAATCTTATAAGCAATACTCGATGACAATTATACCAGGGTTTAATAATTCCCTTAGACCTTTGATCGCGATTTTTCAGAGAAGATATGTAATCCACGAAAGGAAGCTACAACACCGTCTTCGTGGAAGATTTCTTGAACGATTAAGGAAACACAAAATCACGAGTACGCCGCAGTATTTTCCCGCTCCCCTCCCTCTCCTTTGCACGTTTCCTTCTACGTCATGTTCTCCCGACAGACCTGTTACACCGGACAGTCCCGTCCGTTGGAAAAGCGCGTTTCCGTTATCGGCGCAACCACCGATCGTCCTTGCGAAGCGATTCACGTATGGGGCAGAGCCTGAATCAGCTCGCGGGGGTTTGCCGTACTCTTCAGAAACATGCGGTGACACACGAGGGGGCAAAGGGTGAGGGGGGTCGGTTTAACATTCGACCGAGTGCAGCGGACGAATTGTTGCCCGGCGAAGGAGGAAACGTTCGAGGAACGACGAATCTCTCGGAGGACGCGGGGGGTGTGAATAGGTGGAAGGGGGGGAGAAGGGGGGAGGAGGGGGGAGGACCTGCATCAGCGTTCGCGTGGCGGAATATAAAGCGGAGGTCACTCTTCCGTCCGGGGTTTCGTCTTCCCTGGCAATTGGCCTTATCCTATCCCGACAGGGAGTTTACGGTGGCCGGATTTTATACGTCACGTGGGAATTTTTTACATCCACGGGACACACCTCGCATCTCGTTTCCAGTGCCATCACCCTCCCCCCCCCCCTTGTCCACCGTTTGTCTGACAATTTTCTAGCAGGAATTAGCCAGCCAAATAAGTCGATCTCAGCGGAAATTCCGTCGGGTTTAAGGGGTCCTGCGCGATTATTTTTCTCTTAGCTTATACACGGATTATGTCTCTGGGTTCCCGAGTTACTCGCGTACACTTAACTCCGTGTATTTACGCTCCTGCATAGAGCGGCGTATTTATGCCGTAGAATTAACCAGTGTGCGTCTATCTCCGGGGCTATCTGTCCTTTGGACGTCTTGTCTTGTCTTTCACAGAAACCAAGGACCGTCAGTGAATCTCCATGGTGTTGTAACTCAGGGATTCTCCTTCGTGTGCGTTGACTAACACAGACGCAGGAGGGGGAAGCGAAGACGAAGATGCTTAGTTCGTAGAAACGTAGAGAAGTCACCCCACAGCGGTTACCACCCTCTCCGAGCCGCTGGTATAAGCGTTAGGTAGCAGCTAATACCGGGCCGACCAAACAACCAGCACCCCCTCTCCACCCCTCCGTCCTACCCCACCGGATAGAAACTTTCGTCCCCGCACGACCAAGTCCTTAGAAATCGCCGCTCTAGGCAGATAATTCGCAGGAAAAGCATAAGCAACGTACAACGGAAGACTCGTACGATACATGAATTTAAGAAGAAAAAGAAGGAATGGAATTTTATCCCCAGGACTTGACACGATATTTATTTAGATCCGGACTTTTGTAACGTAAAATGATCCGCTCGGTGCGCGAATTCCGTTCTTCCTGTCGGAATTTTAGCTGGCAATTTTACCCCGTGGATTTTCGGTTAATCGTTAACGTACTCGGAGAAGCGTTTAGAGTCGCGGGACAAAGTGCAGCGCGCGCAAAGCGCATTCCCCTTGCGGCGCGCAGTTTTCATGCAATTTGCATCGCAGTCGTAGACGACTGCACGGCAATTCGTTACCGCGTGTGCTTATACGAGGCGGCCGCTAATGAGGACACGCTCAGGCTATGCCACTAACGAATAGTTAATAGGACGAAAACCGCGAGTACCGTTGGACGACATTGATGAAAGGACGATCGGTCAGAGAAAATTCTTCTATTTCCGTCTGTCGCCGGGAAATAGTCGATCCATGAGAAAGGTCAACCAATTGGCCCGTTTAAGCGGCGATCAGAATTAATCAGACTTTTCCAGTGTAAAACTAACCTTCTTGCGTACTGGTCTTTCTGTTTTCTTTAATTGTCGGTGCATTATTTCGAATTTGGAGGTGACGTCGTTGGTGATATCGATTGATCCGTTCGTTGAATACACCCATTGTGACCTTTTCGCGTGGCCGGGGAAAAGTCGGTCACTTAGGAGTTGTCAGGGGTGTTGTAACGACTTATTCTCCCGAACGTCGCTCAAGCCCAGCTCGATCGGGTGACTCGTGAAACGTGAACATCGGGGTAATCGAGCGTCTTTCCGTCTCCCTTTTATCATTCTTTCCCCGCGCGCTCCTGTGCACCCAGTCGCACAGCTTTTTTTCTCGCCCGCGGAACATTCAAAACAACCTACTGCCCAGAAAAATCGAACGACAATGTTCAAGAAAAACGGATCGTGCGAAAGCGTGACACGAAGGTCGAAAATTGTGGACGTTTCAGGAACTAACTTTCATTCGGATAAAAACGTTTTGACCTACGAAACGGTTTGTACGGTCGAATAAAAATACTTGCCGAGTATGATTGACCTTTTGATTTAAAAGCCAAGTATAATTGCCGCTCTGTTGCCATTGCGGCCGAGGGTCAACGGAAATAAATTTCATTTATTCCCGCGCTTTTGATTACCCGGCCATCGCGTAAAATTCGCGCGCGGCTTTCGGGAATGCCCGGATCGGGGGAAACGGTGTCGATTTTCAAATGGCTTTCGAGTGCTCGCAGGGATTCATCGCACGTAAGATATGTATATATGCATATGTATGTATTTAAGCGTCGGCGTCGGGACGATTCGTCGCCATTCGTGTCAAACTAACCGTCGGTATTTTAATAACCCGCGCTTACCCCGGTTTCTCGCATAATTGCAATATTCTCAGACACATACGAACCGCGCGGACGGCAGTCTGGCAATTACTTTAATTACGGAGTTCCGCGGCTCGCTCGTTTGCGTGCATTCGGCGAAAAAATATTCAAAACGTAGCTCGTTCCTGGGCAGAGAAAAAAAATTCAAGACACTAAGTCGAAGAAGAACACGCTGTTCGGATTTTTCGTCAGATTTATTTATCCTTCTCCGTGGAACCTCTGCGTAAAATTTGTTTATTAACAACGAAAGGCGGATGGGCGGCCGAGTAATATCACGGGGCGAAAGGGCTTTAAACGCGCCGTAATCGCGTTAGACCGCATAAATTATTTTTATTTTCCTGCCGCGCTAGAGAGCAGAAAGCCATTATCAGGGGAGGGCCCGTAGATATCATGACAGGATGAAAGAATGATTTTAATCACCCTCGCAAGATGCTTTTCCAAGGTGAGATAAAACACAGCTACAGCCGATATGTCGATAATAATTCAGAGTATCATCTTCATGCTGCTATTGAATATTATTCGTAATTTCCGATACCATAGACGACGAGGATTAATCTACTCAAATAGTTTAAAAAACGTTAGAAGTAGGTACTGAAATTGTAGAATGGACATGTGGAATTATTGGGACGTTTGGGGGAAACAAGCTCCATTTGACACTGAAATTAGAGGCTAATTAAGAATCGCTCCGGGCCCATTAACGGACTCGTTGTATCGGCTAGTTGGATTTCGCGGAATCCGCCAGACGGTGAAGTTATCGTCGGTCGGAAGGGCATTAGTCCGCCGGAAGTGACAATTTCCCATGGCAAATGTCGTTGATTCATCGAACGTCCGCTTTTATTACTGCGTCGATTTATCTGCCGGCCGGGACGATTGACAGCGAGCCGTTGCTTTCCACTGCGAACCATTACTACCGGCTAACAGCCCGGCTAATAATAACTCTGCCGTCGAAGGGCGAAAAGGGCGCGGTCTCCCTACAAAGAAATCCAACGTAATGCCGTCCATTCGTTCCATTTTTATCAGTTCCTCGTTAACCTTTTCCCGGAAAACCTCGCAAACAGCGCACTTTTTCCTCTCCGCCTTGAATTTTGTCCATCGTTTTTTCTAGCATTGTAATTTTATTACAATTACTGTTTTCATATTGTTTTCATCGTGGTCGATTCGCTCGCGTTAAAAGCTATTTTCGACGGCAGTTTCGTAATGGCGAAAGACGAAACATCGCCATGATTATTTTATTAATCAACTTGACGGAGCAGAGTCTCTCGTGCCTGAAGCGCGTTGCAGGAATAAGGATACTCATGGGTCCGCGAGGAGACAAGTCCTAAAAGCGCCCCCGAGGACATGAAGACCTACTTTCACGGAGAAAACTTGCCGCTAAACTTGCATCATTTAATCAGATCCACTTATGCACTTCATTATTATTCAGCGCACTCCAGTCGCGATTACCTGAGATTCCGAGGGGTTTGCTAAAAGTCTAATTCTTAATAATCCATCCCCTTTTATTGTAAGCCCAATCAGTGCCACTAATGAATTAAACCGCCAATTTCCATTCACTTCACCATCCAACGTCGTGTTCTAAAGCGAAAAACTTGAAAGACCTCGACGGGCTGGACATTCGCAAGATAAGGCAAAGAATCGCAAGAAAGCACAGTTCTTAAGGTTCGGGAACACGATAAGAACTTTTAATAACGATCATCTTTACCAAAGAATTTTCTTAAACCGTCGTACCGTGAATCTTGAAATTTTTAACTCTATCGTCATGTTTCAACTTAGGTACAGCTATTTCATGCCACGCAATATCTCCTTTAATTTTACGTACGAAAGGGAACTAAACTCATTGCAATTGACTCTTGAGGTGTGTCTATTGAACAACAAAAGTCGAGAATGAAGGGTGCAGTTAATTGGCCACTGACGATCACTGGATAGAGAAATCTGGGAAATGCAGTTGAAGGTAGCAGGGGACCCGGGGGGTAGGAGGGGGAGGATAGACTGAGAGAGGATGGTAGTGCAGTCAGTGGGGCCGAAAACGCTAATAGCTAAATTATTCGGCGTTAAAGTTGGTAATGCGAGTGCGATTCTGTGTACGGTGGGCCACTTGGATCCAAGCCGCTATTAGCATACCCGGCTCGTTTCCTCCGCGTGAACTCGCTCGCGAGGAGGGGGGCAAGGGGGGCAGAAGGGGGGTAAGACAGAGCAGAGGTAAGAGCATGGAGCGCACCTGTCTCGCTACGGGAGAAACACGCACAAATGCACCTTAGGGGACCCATAACTGCCTAATAACGCTTCGTTCCTCATATCACCCGACGTTATAACAAGGACAAACTTTGCCCCACCACGTTGGCACACTAGTAAGATTTTTCCGTCTCGAGTCGTCAATTTTTCACCAACGATGACGTCGTTTGTGTTTGACACGACGAAGAACTACTTTCTTAAAATTTCTGTGATCGTGAAGGGCAAAGGAATTTAGCATATGTATATCGTAAGTTTGTCTTTTAGTATTGGAAAATTTCCAGGGGACGAGTTTACCCTCGCTCCATGTTTGTTTTCCTGTTTTTACCCTGTAGTTTCTTCTAAGAAGAAAAATCGCGTTTTCTATCAAACGCGTACACGCATGATGGTACGGTTTTCTAGCCGAGGGCAAGAATTATCGTTTGACGAGAGGAGGAGTTACCCCTGCCTTCCCCGATGAACGAAGACGCCTTCGGCAAGTCTTATCTTCCTTTCTATCGTCATACCCGACGTCTAAGAAACCGTAACGGACGTTTCGATTTTCAAATCCGCGAGGCAAGGGGCCTGCGTCTTGAGGGGGATTTGCCGTTGAGCAAAGAGCGATCGAGTAGACGGATGAGCAAAGTCAAAAGAGCCGGAGATACAAGGAACCGTAATTAAGTGGCTAACCGTTAGAGATAATGAACGGGTTAAAGCGTGCAGCATCTCCCACAGCTCGGTTGCGTTTCGGCTTAACAGGCAACAAACCTTACCGATGCTTCGAGCCGTTAAACCTCATTTTCCCAAAAGAAAGGAAACATAATCTACCGAGCAAGACAATTCTGTCTAGCGACAAATTCGGAACAATCAACAACGTGTTTCCATTGTACAATAAATTTGTTCTATCTCGATTTTCCTGTACCCCTTTTACCCGTTGAACGATGCTACGGAGTGGGGAGAATTCGCATGGAAATTTCACGGGGAATGTCCCGGTTGCGCGGTGATCAGGGGGTTCGTGTTAAGTAGGGGAACCACTGGGGAGGGGGGGGGGGTGGAAAGTGGAAGGTGGTGAAACGGCGAAAGGCAGGACCGCTACGACGCTTCACCGTGAGGAAGGATAGACAGGGCAGAAATTAGGTTAAGACGGCACCGTCGGGAACAATTTCGGATTATCTCGCGTCCCCCACCTCCCCCTCTCACGCCCGGCGCGTTTCCTCCGACGTTTATAGGACTTCCGGCACGCCGGAAACCCGTAGATCGATGTCGGGATCACTGCGGTTAACGCGGGGTCACTCGGTGCAGGCATGCATATTGATGGGGGCCAACTCGAGCGTTCGAACCCACTCGGAGAAAATTGACTGGATCGACCGACCGGTCTGGCCAACGTCTAAATCCCTTTAGCCTTGTTTCGCCCGATATTGCCAACAACGTTGCCCGAGAAACACGTTTCTTACATGCTTATGCAGCTCTCCGTACTTGCGTCTACGTTCGCGGATAACTGAGATACTAAAAACGGGACGACGATGTCGAATTCTTTTTGTATTTTCAATCATCGTCCATCGCGGAGACTTCCTCCTCCACCGATGGATAATACAATTTCGCTCGCGTTCGCCGATGTGTAGGATGCATTACGATTTCCCGGTGCGGAACGACGGCGCGGGGTTTCTTCCGCGGGCGGAAAATCTTTGCTCATCTTCCAGTTACCTTCTGACCCGTGACCCCTCGGATCCCCGGCGCATTTTGACCGCCCGTCGACTTTGCCAGTCGTCTTCCACGACTTCCCGCGGAACTCTTTGCAAGAGATGAGAGAAAAAAAAAAAGGAACGATGGCATCGTCCAACGACGAACGAAGGACTATTCTCGGAAATAATAACGAGCGGTGCCATTAGTTGCGCGAACTAATGATTAGAGACGAGTCGGTCGACGGTGAATTCAATCGTTCCGCGCCGGTCCTCTTCCTGTCCGCATTCTCGCGGAAAAAGAGAAATATTAACGGGCCACAGAACCGGCGTTTTTTCAAAGTATTACATGCCTTCGCTTAAACTCTGATAATTTAGAATATACTCCATAACCTTTCGATCGCGATTTTCGATAAAAATTGCCTTTGATGAATTTTTTAAAATGTCTCTTTTAAACTTACAATTGGATTTAGTTTTATTGAATAAACTATCGCTTTGGCTTCATCAGAGCTTTTCTCCATCGAGAAAAAGCATTAAACGGATGAAAGGCTTCGAGAAAGAACATTTCTGTGAAACAAAATAAAAATTCTTTTGCTTAACTTATTCGCAAAAATTACGCTCTCCACGGGATATAATAATCATGGGAGTCGATAAAATCCTTCAATTACTGCTCGACTCTAATGAAACGTAAACCCACTGTAACCCTTTTCGTTTACCGTCACTGGTTAGGATTTCTGTTACGACTCCGGCGAAAACCAAGAATCCCGTTCTCGCGATACCCTTATCCCACGTTTCCTTAAATTCTCCCGTCGCCCGGCTTCCTCCCTTCCTTTCGAAAGTCTGAGGAAGGAAGGCAAAGAAACAGGGGGTAAAGAGAATACCTTCGGCCTCGAGGCAAAAAATCTATTCGATCTCGGAGGAGAGAAACGAAGGGGGCGAACAATAAAGGAGAGCAATAGGAATGGATGCAGGAGTAGAGAAACAAAGCGACGGGGAGTAAAGAGGGGGGGGATAGAGGAGAAAGACCAGGTACGTACGGAAATGAAGAGGGAAGGAAAGGGGAGAGAAGCAAGGGGTGAGGGGGGGACCTGAGGGTGTCGGAGGGTTGGCTAAATGCGCCGAGCCAACCTATGCATGCTAATGCCTATCTTACGGGCTTGCAAGCCCCGAGCTTTACGGCACTCGAACCCGCGGACATCTCCTCCCCCTTCCCCCCTCCCCGCTGTCTCCCTTATACTTCCGGGCCCACGAGCCGCCGGCAATCGAATCGCCCGGTACGTGTGCGTTTCTCGACTTTTTGGTGCCTCAACGAGATTCGCGGCAAGCTTTCGGCTTTCCATTACCCCCGGCGCAACGGATAATTTCGTTCGCATCTCACCGGCGGTATTACCGTGACAACACACGCGTGTCCCGCCTACGTTCTCGACGATACGAAGAATTTCAATGTCCCTCGCAAAGGTCGGCAGAATTCACGAGAAAGAAGGGCAAAGTAGCACCCTTATCGTAGGACAATCGAAGAAAAGACGAAAGAATACTCAAAGGGAACACAATGGTTAAGAAAATAGGATTGATGCAGGACATATGAGTTTGGGAAAACTATAGGAAACGATATAAAGTGAGGAAATTCGGACCGGTTGATCCTCTGAGACGATTAATAATATCTTTTACGCCTTTCCAATGGCCAGTAATATGGAAATGAATGCCGAGTGTTAACGAACGTCATTTCCTGTCGGTTTTATCGAGCTATAGCAGCGATCGCAAATACCGTGGGGCCAGTAGCGCGGGGAACAAGAAACGCAAGGAGGTAACCGCGATAGCGAGCCGTATTCTCGTAAGCCGGATTAAAGGGATTAAGCGGCTGTCTTCGTGCGGATCGTATCTAAAGCCCACACACGGGCTCTCAAGTTACGCGCTCAAGATCATCTTCGATCCCCCTGCTGGAACCGCATAACCCCCGAACACCCTGGAAACTTAGAAAACGGGCAAACCGATACACCGAAAAACAAGGCACGTCAAGGGGGATTTGCTTGTGCGATATTATCGATCTTTTTGGCGAAAGACTTCCCTTATAAAGACGTACTAAACCAATAGCTGGAGAAGAACCAGGGAATGACAGAGAGAATGAAGTTTATCATCAAATAATTGCAACTGAGCCATTGACTTTTGAGACAGTTAGTTTGTAAGAGTTTACAGGTACATTGGAAAATAATCATTGTTTCGTGGTACCTTTTAGAGGACATTTTTCACGCGAGTCAATTGCTTCGCTCAATTTCTTTTCGTCATCGATCGCAAGAACACGTACGAGATATGTCCTCGTCTTCTTATCTGCACGGGGTGGTTTCGTCGCTGTATTTTCTATACATGTCGCCGTATCTCTGACTTCGGGGCAAACGAGAGCGAGGGATGCTTATCTCACCCCCTATATTCTCCCCCACCCCTCCAATTCCGAGCAACGAGCGGAATAGAAACGTCGTAATTAATGTTTTGCAGCCGAGGCCATTCAGAAGACCCCCGGATCCATCGATGAATGAAACGAGCGAAATGCGTAAAGAACCTGACGTTCAATCTTGTCCTTGCTACGTCGAGGAAAAAGAATGAATAAAATGCAGATAGTCGAGAATTTTCCCGAATGAGACATATAAATTTGAAGATCTTTATTCATTTCTCGCCTTTGAAGCATCTCTTCTCTCACAAATAAAACGTTCTTAGATAACGTATCTTTGTTTTTAGACGCTAATGTTGATGCACTGATAGAACACAATGTACAAAACAGTTAATGATACGTTGTGTGAAGATTGCACGATACACAAATACTTAACATGAAGACAGATAAATTCGGGAATTCCGTGTCCCGTGAGAGCAAAGTGTCGAAAATTTGTCATTTACTTTGGCCCAGGGCTACTCATCTATTACTCCGTCTACGGACACAGGGCAGCTTAGACGTTCGTGCGTGCAGTATCCGTTTGACACGCTTAAACGTCGATTGCGTATTCCGTTTGATCGGTAACTGTCGATGAAAATTAGCCCGGTACCCCCGGAATCAGTTCGTTGATTCGTGCTTTCTGGTCTTTCGGCTCAGGCTTCTCTCCAGCGTCGGGGAATTGCAGTTACACGGCGTAAATTATTAACGCGCGCACGCCGGTCAGCCCGAAGTTGGACGAGGAAACGGCTGAAATGCGGGGAAGAGTGCAAACGAGGCCGCACGACGGGTTGGTGAGACCCAAAGGAGGGGCGAGGAAGGGGAAGAGGCAGGGGAGAGGGCGCAGCAGGTAGCAGGGTCAAATTGCAACAAATTAACCGCGTTAATCACCTCGCGATCCGACGAGACTTCCGCCGGCGAACTCGTATAACCGTGGCCCCTATGTCCCCCGGCCCAATTCAGAAAACAGTTTAGCCACCGTTAATAAATCTATAGCCATGCGCACGCCCGCTGCGATATTTACAGCGCGTCGTTGAATTTCACCTGCTCCACCACCGGCCAAATGGAAAGCGCCGTTTACGGGGAATACAATAAGCCGGCCAAGTAACGGGATAATGCACAGGCCTCACATAAAAACGTACTCCAACCGCGGAATGTTTGCAGTGATTATAAAGCTAAGAGAATACCGAAAACGATGGAAAGATGATTCGTTTTGAATGAAAGGTAATTGTAGATAAAGCAGAATTTCTCGAGCGGCACGGTCGAACGAGAACTCGGAATTTTTGGTTGTATAGGATTTATATGCCGGTGGGAATTTTCGTAGGAAATGCTTCTCGGAAGAGGCGCCGAGAGAAAAGCGAAAAGCGGAGAATTAAGTTTCCGCTTGTCTCGGCCGTAGGTTGGTCAGTTATTGACCCGAGAATCCGCCGGACTTTTACAGCAGCGGCTCGTAAACCGGCCGAACTTTCGGCCGGTTTGAAATTTTAAAACCCATACGTCCACGAACGTCCGCGCAAACGATCGTTCCGATCGTGTCCGGTTGTATTCTCGGTTTCATGCAAAAGTGAAAAACTGGGCGGTACCTTTGGATTCAGACAATCGTGTTCCACGTTGCAATATTTACATTGTCCAACTAAACGTAACTCCAAACGAAATCCACGTGCCCAAACACTTGGCAAAACGTATACTCGATGAAAGTTTTGCTCCACGAAGCTCGGAATATAGAAAATTTGTAGCTGTGAGTCATTTTTGTCGGTGATTGGTTTACGTGTTCGACGGGGCCTAATTCGAAGGGACAGGTTATAGCAATTATTCCCAGGGTTAATCGTTGGGGAGGGGGGAGGGAATTTTTAATTGGCAACGGTGACGGTATTCGAAGAAACCGTCGGTTCGTGCGATTCCCGGGAAGGCGATATACGCCGCGGGAAGAAAGGAACGTCTGGCTCATGGTAGCTGAGGGGGGAGGGGAGGGGACGGGGCTGCATCGTCGTTTGACCGTAAAGCCGGAATCGAAGAATGCGCCACTCCATCAGCAGTAAACTTTTGCGTATTTTCTACCCGCCGCGAGATGCTCGAGGGCCCGGCGTTCGTCTATACCCCGGTGAATAAGTGTAAGTTCCACGAACCCATACGTTGATACCCTCGCCGAGGGAAAGACGACCTCCTTCGACGAATAATGGAAGCCCGGGGACGCGCGGGGCAGGCAGACGGAAGAAAGCAAGACGGAAATGGGAGCCGGCGAAAGGTAGAATAATGGAAGAGAAAAAAAAGGGGCTAGCCAAACGAGAATCAACATTATTTTGTTCATACTCTAACGACGCGATTTATTCGCCATTCAATGGATACTCGCGCGGATCTCGGGGACTAAGACTTTAATAAATTGCTCAAGTAATTTTCAGGCGCTCGAATTACGTATTTGAGTGAATAACACTTTTCGTGGTGATCCATACAGTTATCACGTTTTTACACGTCAGCGCGAATAAAAATCTATCCCCGCGTAACGAGTGTACATTTATTGTTGCAGCGCGGGGCGAATGTTTTCGGGGGATTTTTTTTTCCTTCGGCAGGACGGAAATATAAAATACTTGGAATAATTTCAAATGAAAAAGTTCAATTTAATTCACCGCGACGGAACAACGATATCCAATATTGCGGTAACGAAAACCCCGGCTACGGAACCTTTTGCGGAATTAATGGACGGGGCGTAAAATAAATTTTCAAAAATAAACGACGTGCCCTCTCGAGCGCTCTTCCCGAGGCTGTAAAGCTCTGAATCATAAAGAACGGCCGCGATTACACGTGACTCGAAATTGGCTCTATACCCAGCCGTCAGCGGGAGGAAGAAAAAGAAACGGGCGAAAAAAAGTTTACTCGTTCAAAGTCAAACAGAGACTCGGCGCGATTCCTTAAATAAGTTCAACTTTTCATAAAGCACTCACAACGTTGCCTGGTTAAGAATCTCGCCTAGAGGTCGTTTAATTGTAAATTTTTCCATCAATTAAGTCTATACACGTTATCCCGGTTAACCCGCGTTGCCTGCCACTATTATCAACGTTATCAGGGGCCAGTTCCTGCTGGGACCATTATCATTCTTAGCTTTCGTGATTGTCGCATTAAACATTCGTGCAACTATCCGGAACGCTAAAGCAAATTGGGTTACGCATAATTAGAGCAGGTCAACAGATCGTATTAACGACATTGGTAATGGTGTTGCGCCATTTGTGTATTTATCAATGTTCGATTTTAATGTTTGCGGAACAATATCAATGATTGCGGAAGCATTGAGTGACTTGGTTGGAAATCAACGGTTTCCCCGATATTTTGACTTGCTGACTATTGATTTCTGTTACAGTGTTGCATGTCAATCAATCGTTTCCCTGGCTTCCTGTCTACACTAACAAACCCGCTGAATATCATTGAAATTTCTCTATTTGCAGTATTTCCATTTTAGTAATGGCTCTTGCGCATTTCCCTTCTGAAATGAATAGCTTGCACGAAAAAATTGTTAAATGATACCACGTTTTATTTACACTTCTCTTTTATTTCGATTGTCAAGTCCATTGCATTCCAACTGAGACCGCTCACTTTTCGGTAGCAATCGAAACATCGCAATTTACCCACAGATCTCCGTCGTTTTCGTTTCTACATTTCCCTGGAAGTCTCCCTCTCAGGTTTTCCAGGTTTGTCTTCCTTACGGTCGGTCAGAACGGAGACGGGGCGAGATCCCGGAAGTCAGGAATACGTTTTACGAGATCCTCAGGCCTCGAGACACACGGTCGAAGCACCGTCACCCGGCGTTGGCGGGGGGTGAAGGGGCGGGAAAAACACGCGACGTGGCATCGCGCTATAATATAATAAAAAGAGAAATATAAAGCGGCAGGGGCCGGAACGAAACAATGCTCGAGAGCGGCGCAAAGCCCGTAAATTTCGTCGCGGTCTATATTCCAGCGTGCGGCCTGTACAATCGAACGGTCGACATAATAACACATGGACGCCGACCGTAAATTTACTAGCGGGGATCGCAACTACGGGTTTAACCGCCATTGCTATTCTCTTCGGCTGGCGCGCCGTGCAAACACGGCACCCTCGACCCCCTCCTCATCCCCGCCAGGTTGGCCCGTTTCCTACCCAAGGGTTTTACCAGACGAGGAAGACACCTCATTAGCCGAAGAAATTCAGGTCCTCCCTGACGAACATGAATTTCTTCAAATAAATACCTTCTTAATCGGTCAATGACGGGTCTCCCGAGGTATACTGAATCAACAATGAGGACGATTCGCAGAGAGCATAGCCAAGATTGGATGTACACTAATTTACTTTATTCGCGCCTAATTAATGGAACATATCCTAACGAGAAACGGTGCACGCTACTCTCAGTGTTCCGCGGCGTTAATTTTCGCTTAACACGAAAATATCCGAAGAATTTTCCATGGCGTAATATACATATGGAACATTATTTGAGTCGATGAAATAACTCAAACCACCACGGAATTCGCACTATACCCTGAATCAAGAGGAAAACTATTGACTCATTTATAATGGGCAATTATCGAGCCATCGTTCCGTGTCTACAATAATCGCGCGTTGTTTCTTCCCATTCTGGTTTATCGTAACGGACATGCGGTTTGCCGGGAAGACAATTACCAACGTGACTGTGTCTTTTCGTGGAACGCAATAAGGAGGATCAATCTATCGGGGTTGCGAGAGATAGGCCGGTAGAACAGCTGTTATAAAATCGCCGGAGAGGTGTCAGATCTGTGATAGAGACACGGGTAGGTCGAGGGAAAAGGAAGAAGAGGGAGGGTAGGGGACGGGGTGAGGATGGTAGGAGGGTGAAGCAAGAGGTCACGGCTCGACGACCATCCGACAAATTCGATCCCATCTCGGGTGCGAGGGTGCCCGTTCGGTGAGAGTGCAGCATCGATCGAGCAGATCTCTTCCAGGGTGGTTGGCCAATGGATACTAAAGGTACCGGCCCAGAGAAATGTGTAGGAAGATCACAGGATTCTCCCATGGCTTCCGGAATCGTCTTCAATCCCTATCTCTCTTTCTCTGTGTCCTTACCTTCTTCGTCTCCTTCTATCCAATGAGTCTATGCTAAGTAGATATGTCCCTTTCTTGCATGCGTGTTTCGAAGTTGCCCTTGTCCACTGTTCCTTCATCTCTGTTTTGACTTCCTCTAACACCTCCCGGTCGGTAATTGAAGATTCCGTCCTTGTCTATTCTCGTTTCCTTCTTTCTTTCGCACGTGTCCTCGTCTCTTACTTTGTCCTAACTGTTTGGAATAACCTGTCTGCTATATTTCTTCTCACTCGTTTTTGGTCTTCGTTCCTTGTTCTTTCATTGTATCATATCTATTATGTCTTCTCTATTTGTTCTTTTTTCACTTACTGTCTGACCTTTCTTGACTTTCCCTCCTATTTATCGCTGTTTCTCTCTTTCAGCCCTTTTCCTCACTTCTCTGTCTCTCTCTTGCAAGTCTCCTTTTGGCTTCCCGCATTTCTCTTGCTGCCTTCTCATTGTTCCCTTCCCTGGGTCTTTCTACAGACATGTCTTACTCGAAGACTTTGGTCTCGGCTGGTTAGATAATACGGCCGTTCCCCGGCCGCACAGTTTGCCTTCGAATCCGCAGCGGCGAGATACCCCGTTCGTTTCTCCGAATATCCGGGCCGAAACCGAGAAGCAGAGATTCCCAAAATTGCCGGCGTTTCAGCGGAAACAAAGACTCGAAATCCAGTCGTCAGATTACCAACCGTCTCGGCTACTACTGAATTCTAGCAGTTCTCTTAATTACTACCATCGCGTCCAAACCAAGGACATTACCGCATAAATGTTTAACCCCCTCCCGAACCTCCGATCATTGCATTAACAAGCTTCCTTCAACAACTAGACACAGTATTTGACCTCGGCAACGGTAATCTCGGTGACGAAGTCAGCTCGTAATAAATGATTCGCTTTTCTGCGCCGCCGCATTGTCAGTCACTGAAAGATGAAACACTGGAATTTCGAGGAGACCGACTAGAGCTACGGACTGACCCACATTGTCCCCGGTAACCTTCGCGCGCATATCCGTCGTCGGGGAAGAATTCCACGAAGACGAGTGACACGGTAGTCGAAGTACTGCTGGGAAGGGGTAGGGGGAGGGAGATCGATCTCCTTATTTTCGTGAGCCCTATGACCCCGCAGCCGATTTCCGCGGGACGGGGGACACGTCGCGGAAATGGAGGATCGTAGATTTTCAGGTCGGCAGGCGGCCCGGGAGTTACAGGTAGCGGTTATAAGCGGCCTCTCCCCGAAAAGCCCCATGAATTACTAAGGCGTATAAATATAAAATAACACGCGGGATATGCCGGCGGCACGACGTTAGGCAGGGCCGTAAGTCTGACGTAATGATACATCACCGTAATGAAACCGCTCCGCGACAACCACCCTCTTTCCTTCTTCGCTCCACCCCCCCCCCCCCCCCCCTCTCCGTTGCTCCACCGCGACCTTCCATCCTCAAAACTCTGCACTGTATTTTTCATTCACCCTAGATTTCTCCTCAACCGTGCTTCTGTTTCACCTTATCTTCTCTCGCTAAGTATTTTATATCACGATGAATCTTTCCTCGCGTTCATTTGCCTATTGCCGTCTTGGATCGTTAATCCTTTAACATTGCCGCATTGCTTCTCCCCCTCTCCTCCGATCGACAGTATTACACGATCAATCGAGCGAGACGTAATTCATTAACGCAAGTCATTCGTCATTTCGCCCCAAGTGCATCGATTCATTTGGAAAACCGACGCGACAGTTTCTCTGCTTTTCTCCTTCCTGCAATTCCCTCGTCCCCCCCGCGCCACGGGGAACCCGGAGTCTCAGGAAGCCGGGTTTATAGTTGGGGTTCTCGTCCTTCTAATCCTCGGATCGGAACTTAAACGCCCGTATCCACGAGGATCGAATGAGTCCTGGAACGGCGATCAGCCATCGACCAGGTAACGACACCGCTGTGTGTCGTTCGGAGTTAAAGGGAGGGGCGGGGGGGTTACGGCGCGTGTCCCGAAGAAAGACGGGGGGGATGGTTTTCGCGGGTTGGAGGGAAGGGGGGAGAGGAAGAGAATAGCCGGAGAAGGCTTGGGCCCCCGATGGACGTGGTGGAGGAAAGGGGAGGGGGGTGGAGGCGTTGCTTGCCGAGGACACGGCGTGGGTGGGAATGGAAGGGGGAGAGGGGAGGGGGGGGGACACGGAGTCGGGGCTCATGCATATGCCATAATCTCATTTGACTGCATAATCGCATTCAGCTCTCGCGGGATCCCCCGTGTCAACAAGTTACATATTTTTCTATTCCACGTCTCCCTTTTCACCTGTACACCACCCTCCCCCCCCCCCTGCTGACGATAATCTCTGTCCCCTCTCTCCTCATTCTTCTCCGCTGTTCCACCTGCTCTCCGGTTTTTGTTGATTCTCCTCCCCATTGTCTCGGCCGCTATTTCCCCCTACCCACTCACCCCCCTTGCCGCTAATTCCCGACGATTGTTTGACCCGAGCGCCGAGGGAACTGAGGTACGGAGGGGAAGATACATACGCGCATGCGATGCCACCGGCAAACAACGCGGAAACCACCCGCAGGCCGTACGCAAAAGTACCGCACTTTATGCTTAATTTACTTAATTCGTCAGATCTGGACGGCGGATCCCCTTTGTTCAGCGGTCTCTATTGACAGACGGAATGCTAATTTCCTAACTGACGGTTAACCGTCGACACATTGCGAGGCTCAAATGAAAAACGGGGAAAACCTCGATGCAGAAACTCCAACGAAAAGTGGGAAATGTTAGGGCGAAAGTGCAAATTGTGCAATCACATTGAAATGTATAGGTTTCCCGGAGTACGTATTTGTAATTAAAAATATTACTGTTTTATGATCTCATGGCCGACAATATGCCGGGGTATAAAATTCAGGACATAATTCAGCTGATAAAAGCAAGCTGTAATCCCGTTCAAACCAGAGGTAGAGTTTTCCAGGAAATAAATTTAAAGTTGATAATATTTGCCGGTTAACATGATCAAGAAGGTTATCGAGAATTTTGTAAAATTTCACAAACAAACTCACGGCAGTCAAATTTCACTATTACACTTTACCTTTAAGCTACCCTCGCTTCGTCCTGTGTTATTTGGAAAAAATCCGAAAATACTTTATTTTATTTATTAGTACGTCCCGCTCGGTTAGCCGCAAATAGTTTTACGGATTTCCGCTGGGCACGTGTGTGTGTGTCCGTAAATTGGAAAGAAAGAAGGGCAAGAAAGGGGGGTTGCGGGCAGAGGGGGACTCGGTTCGATCGAACGGGGAGTACATCGAGGACCAGCGCGGGCGAAGTGCAACTTGAATAATATACGGGGCCACACGACGACAGTGTAGGAAGTAGGAAGCTGCGAAGTCTCGGTTAACCCAAGTCCGCCTGGAAATACGAGGATGAGGCTGCTTCCGGCCGAGAGATCCGGGCCACCATTTTCCGTTATATTCCGACTCGAACTTTCCATGGATACCACAAATCCCATTCGTCCATACGCTCGCGTGAAAAATCTCAATTATCATACACAAAGGGACAAATAAAATTCTTCTCAGGCACAGTTAATCTCTTGACCCAATCAAGAATGAAGAAATTCATTGCATCCTTATGCGTTGAGGAACGTGGGAAACTGGGAGATCTTCTATGGATTCTTTGGGGATTGAACTTTGATTCCGGATTTTGTCTTTGGTTAGGATCTACCGAGTATTTGAAGACGGTATTTATAGGGGATAACGTGAGATTATCGGGGCAGAAATCACGTTGGATGGTCCCCGATACATAAGCAATTTACACCGAAGGATCGCTGTTTCAGATTCCATTTGTTCCGCCTGTCATGCCATGACACATATCCCATCCAACTAGACGTTCCTCCGTGTCCTTCGCCCCGTATCCTTTATATATTATGCGCGCATACCGTTTACGCGTTTCCGCTGCTGACTTGCTGCAAACACGTGCATAATAATAATTAAACTGTGCTATAAAGGACCAGCCAATAATATCCTTTTTAATCATTGTTGATCTACACCCCTCACAATTCCTATATTACACCGAAATTATGTAAAGACAAAAACAAAACGCGTTCGACAAATCCTTTGTTGAGCCATTCACTCTTCTGCCCTGACATTTCCTTCTTGCGTCATTCTAGATGAGCAATTTTCGTTTCGCCGGGGAATTTTCGTGCAGCCGTTGGAACGTCATGAAATATCGAAGACCCTCGATCAGTAGGGCCGGGGAATGGCGGTGGCCCTTTGCGGGCGCATCCCTCGTAACATAAACAAGCCTGGTTTCTCTCACTCTGCAGGGGTTTCACGGAAAAGCTTGCGCGCCGTGGCTGAGAATTTACTGGACGCGAGTCCTCCAACAGCCTCGCCAAAGATCGTTAATTAACCGCACTAGGCGAGCCACATTGGAATATCTCCGCAGCGATTACGCGGATATGTGCCTCACTGTCAGTGCAAATACGCCAAATGCCGCACGGAGGAAGAGGGAGGGGGGGGATCATTTTATCGCGAAAAATGATTCAACAAAACAATGAGACACGCAGGGGATAACGTTGGACAATGTGTTTTATCATGAAACTAATGTTTCTTGATTGTAAATAACTGCGACCGATGTGAGAATGATACCAACATCGTTTCATCGTCAACAGGAAAATCTAGCAATAACAAAACGAACAACTGCGGTGGTAGCAATCGTTTAGAACAAAAATTGCCCGCTTCGCAGGTGTCTATTTGCAAAGAGATGTGTTTGCCGTGGATGGTTTTGTTTGCGATAAATTTGCTTTTCAAAACGCTTGACGAACGAATCCTGCGCGGGGGCGTGAAACGCGATCGGTCAGGATAAATGCCGGCGGCTCTTGTTCATAAATATAAAAAACTAACGAACGAGGGAATAAACGGGCCCGATAGCAAGGATCATTTAGACGAGAGGCGACGTTCCGTCCTACGTGGAGGACTTGGCCGGGGCGAAAAGCACCGTTCCCACTTATCTCACAATCACTTAGAAAGCAATCCCCCCCCGCCCTTCTCTCTGCCCTCGCCGTCGGTGCACGCTCCTCCCCGGGCTCCCCCCTCTGGTTCTTTCCCGACAAGATTGCATATCTTGGCGGAGCAGCATTTGCCAGCAAATCCCTCGACGGCGGCGTTAATAACGAGCGAGGAACGCGTACGTATGGTTTTTCCCAGCTCTTTCCCGCCGTTTCCCCTCGCTCGCCCGTCGTCGACCTCTCCCTCTTCCCCGGACGTCTCTTGGCCGTCTCTCTTCCTCTCGGGCCAAGTTTCCTCGGTGGTACACACCGCATATCAGGACGTGAGTGCGCCAGGGCCACGTAGCTAATTATCCCCAAGAGCGCGGCGCGGCCCTGAAGGTGATCTATTCGCGGCAGGGAATTTCTACGAGCACGGGAACGCCGGGCAAACGACGGCAGGGGGGGAGGGGGACCGGTGGGAGAGAGGAAGTCCTTTTCACGGAATGCAAATGAGAGAAAGAAGAAGGCGAGACGAGGGGAGCGGCAGGGGGGGGGGGGCACGGAAGAAAGCGAGTTCCTGAAGGGACGAACCCGAGGGGGGAGGAGGTGGAAGCTACCACCTTCGCAGTCGGAACCCGAGGGAAGGGGGAGGAATGAGAGATGTAAGGTAATTAAAGCGAACGTGCACCACCTTGTAGGAGATTTAAAAGCTCGTAACTTTTTATGATTTACATTCCTTTCATTTAGTCCCACGTTCCTACGGATAAACTCGGCCTCAGCCCCCCTCCTCTCCCCTCAACTCCCCCTCGATCCCCTCTCACTCTCCGAGGATGCCCTTAGCGTTTTCTCGTTCTTCGTCCTTTCCTCCGTCCTGCCGCTCCGCCGACATTCGTTCCGGTCTTGCAATCTCGAGATTACGCGCGACGAGTCTCCTGAGTGATCTGCTACGTGACTTCCGAGATTGGCGCCACTCGAAATTAATCGAGTCCATTGCGCCGGCTCCGCTGCTAGACTTTGCAACTTCTCAAGGTCGGAATATCCTGTGCTTTTTGAGAACTTCGTGGCCAATGAAATGATCATGAATTCACGGCCAAAGATTCGTTTTAAAAGACTTAACACAAACCGGTAAATATGAAACTCAAAAGCGAAGCGATCAGCCCTGAAATAATGAATGTGTCACTCAAGAAGATTATGATATTTTTGAAAACCAACCTACGAACAACTGTTGCGTTTACTCATTGTGGAACGTTGTAAATTTCTCCCCGAATGAGAATTAATGATTATGCAAATGCGGTAGAACCCGACAGGTGCTGTCCTATCTGTCTTTCCGCCAATACGGCTCCGACTGAATTCCAGCGAAATCTTGCACGACTTTCGGGCCAACTTGTCGGGCAAATCGACCGGTGTTTCCGATAAATACCGACCGCGCGAGGGACCCGCGGAACTGGGAAATTTGTCGTGGCTCGCGCCTTCTTTTCGCGCCATTTTCGCATGGCTGGCAAAAGGAAACCGGAGAAACGCAAGGCCGACGGACGGAAATTCAGAGGAACGAGCAAACACTGGAACTGCGGGACGCCTGAGGGGGAGGAAGGGGGGGAAATCTCGTGCACCAAAGGCTCAGGGAGATGTCTGCCCAAGGACAATGGGAGCATTAGAGATGCTCTGTGAACACGGTTTGTGCAGTTATATCGATTAACTCGAGCATGCCGCGCCGACAATGAACCCCCTCGAAACGGAATAGAGAATGTTCTCGATCGATGACCGAACGATTGATATCGATTCCGCAACCGCGCTAGTGAATTCCATTATACAGCATTCCGTTATCTTCTTCCTTCTTCAAATCCGCTCATCAAAGATCCCAATACCGTCGACTGCCCTTGTCTTCATCAAATATATATTACGTTTCCCACAGTTTTTATTATTAGGTAGTATCAAGTGATCCTATTTTTCGCAGATCAGGTGTCTCAGAATAGTCATTTCGTTTCGACACAGTTATCATATTTCGCCTTAAGAATTCATTTTTCGCGCCGCGAAGAGCTGAAGGGAAATTCACTAGTAGGCCTGGGATGGGGGGGGATTTGAAAATCGAACGACGGCGTCGGAAAATACGTCGGGACGATTGATTTGTCACGGAGCCGTCACGGGTCCTGCATTCTTCCATTCGTCGTTAAAATATACGCACGCCGACGCGAATGAAATAGCCATCGTCCAGGCGGATTTTTCAATTTCCCGCGATTGCCTTTCGCGGACAGATTTACGCGCCGGCACTTGGTATCGTAAATTCGCAAGGGCCGATTAAAGAATCCAAGAGTCATAGGATCCCAACTGAAACCGATTCCAACGCCTTACAACGGTCTCCAAGGTCGATCAATAACTCGACAGAACCATTACAAATATCCTACGATGTATAATCCAAATCCCTAGGAATATCCTACATGGAAATTCCATGGAAAAAGAGAAGGAATGTTCTAAAAGTAGGGAGAATGCATTAACCGTAAGCTGTGGAGGTATTACGTGAGAAAGAAATTCGTTATCGACATTTCGGCGTGCGATGGTTATCGGTTTTTCAATTGCTAATAATAATACCGACGGGTCAAACGTATCTAGGTGACCCGGATGGGTCGCGGGAACCGCGATTCGGCCTAAAAGCATTGGACGATAAATAAAGCCGTCCTACACTCATTCCGCCGGGATGGTGAGAGTATATCGAAGATGCTTTCACGCGAGGAACATCGGTCGTTCGGCAAAACGACCACCGACGTGCCTTAATTTCGCATTAAACCGTTTATGACGTGGCCGGAGAAACACGTCGGACTTTGCCGCGAAATAGTTGACGGAAGTTCGTCTGGAAGCTTAACTTTGGAATTTAACCGGAAAGCGAATTAAAGAATCCCCACCGATTCAACTGGTCTACCTTCCTGTCTACCTTTACCTTCATAATTTACTAGCTTCCTTCCCGAAATGCGGCCTAATTCGATTGCACTTTATTAAAAGCACCCCAAACTTCGCGAGTCCATCAGAAAAATGTCAGATATCAAATTGCCAAGGTTTGTGGTATTCCTGAAGCTCCCGCGTGTTTTTTCGTTGCGGAAAAATTGCAGGGCCAAGACAGGGAATTAATGTCCGGAGTAACTGGAATCGACGTTACCCATTTTTAGTCCAACCGGAAGACTGTGCGACGTGGCCGCGGAATATTTTAAACGTCCGACTTTTCTTGGCCCCGCATAATTTGCGCGAATATTTTATTTTAATTTTCCCCGCAGAATCCAATTCACCCGGAGGGGGGGGGGAGGGAATATTTCGGGGGAACTGCGGTGCGAGCGAACTGCACGTCGATGTTTCGTTTAATTTCGTCCGGCCGAACGAACTCTACGTCGTTTTATATCAATTTCGTTGATTTGCGCTCTTCGTCAGAGCTTTTTCCGCCGCGGTTGAAATAGGAGCGAGGACATGGGTGAATTAATGATCGTCCGATTTCATAAATGACCCCGTATATGTCTGAGTAAAATGACCCGCAGGAAATATGAAATGTAAACAATCCATCCCTATCCCTCATAAATTGTCATTGAAATATTTAACACGTTCTCTGCAAGACGTAACGTTCATTAGCCAATAAACAAATATCTTCATATAAGGTGATATCGTTTCAATATAAAATTTCATTCCCTAACGCGAAGTGTAAGAGTCAACGATAATACCGATGACATTGATTGTGCCCGGAATTCATTTACTCTGAGTTCACGTGACTCTTAGGGAATTAAGGTAAGCTGATCGCCGTTGGTTTCTTAAATTGGCCACATCAGCCGGAGAGAAGAAATAGATCCTCCTAGATAGTTTCTAGCAGTTTCCTGTTTGCTGACCTTGCCGCTTGTCGATGGAGAGGCAAGCTATATTACGGCAGTTTAAAGCATTCCTTATACCCGCTGTCGATGTAATCCCCTCCAGCTTGGCTCCTTTCTGTCGAAACCGTCAGCCGAGTTAACCGGCCGGGCGAATTAATTAAACTTCTATTTACGACATCGACGATTCAGCGGTATTACAACCCTCGAGCGAGATCGGAGAAGCTGCTTCCCTTCTGCCCTACGAACACTATGGCAATGCGAACGTCCACCTCTGCTGACGTTTATAATCCTCAAATAACCACCAAGTAAAAGCCATTCCCCTGCATTTTTCCCCCGGCTTCGCGTTCTCTCCGGTTTTTCATCAATCGGAAAATAACCGTGCCGCAAGTAAATTTTCGAAATATCTCTCGGCCGATATTTTCCAAGTTAATGGTCATTCCTCTGATACTTGACAACGTGCGGAAAACTGAGGATTTCATTTATCTTCCGTGCTTCTAAATATGGAAAGCGAATCGTCGATAGCATTGGAAATGCGTCAATGGGGTAATTAAAACGTCGGAATTATTTATAAATTTCCGCAAGTCCGAGGTTCCTATTGAGGCTCCTCCTCGTAAGTTTTATCCCGATTTTTCTGGCCTGTAATAACCTCGTTACAACTTGCGGTGGAGTGTTGACGAGGTACTATAAATGGTTTCTACCAGCGTGTATTTCAATGCGGTTCTGCCCAGTATTATTATAACCGACGATGGAATAACGTGCGGGAACAACTGTTAATCACACTTGCGTTCGTATACGCTGTGGAACGAGTTACGCAAGCAGTGGTCCTCGACGAATCCCGCGGTGCACCAAACCGAATACTCCCTAAATATAAAACAGTCCATTACCAGTTTATATTAAGAAGAAACCGGGGCAAGAAGCGGAAAAGGTCAAAAGGTAAGCAGTGCTACGAGGTCAGCCAGAGTTTTGATATTTTAGGACACCTACATTATTCTCCATTTATTAATGATCCACGGATAACTTAATAGCCGTATTTAACAAGATTTCCTTTAGCAGAAACACCGCTTAGCGCTATCATTCTGAGCAATCATTATTCTTGAATGTAAAAAGGTTCTTCGGAATGGTAGAATGATCCGGTCGACGAGATTCCTTTGATTTCTTTACTGGCCGCACACTCTGGACATTCCACAAGTTGTCCGAAAAAGTCCCCCGCGACATGCGTGGATGAAAGTATAAAGGGAAGTGCAGGGGCTTTTTTAGCGCGCGACTCATCGAATTACGTTGACGGGCAAAGTAGACCGGAAGCTCGCGGGGCCAACGTTCCACGGGTCCTCTGGACCGAGGAAAAAAGGGCTAGAAAGGGAAAGAAAGAGGGACAGAGAAGAACAGGTGCACGGGATTGGAGGTTCGGCAATCGGAGAAAGACAGAAACGGAAAAAGGGGAAAATCGTTGATCGCCGAACGAGAGAGAAGATTGGCATTGATGGTCAGCGAAGCACCAATGCAGTGGTGGAAACCGGAGGGAGAGGGGGTATAAAGGACAGGTATAGCTCTCTATCGAGTGGGCTCGGTCAATTTAAACCGAAAATACAAAAAGTAAATTAGCCAGACAGAACGACCGTTTCGGCGGTTTGTACCCGCACCGCACTGACCATGCCACAGTGCACAATGTCCACGCAGATCTACCGGCCTCTCCCCTCTTCCTTTTCCCCCTCCTTTCTGAGCGACCCCTGTCCCCCTATTACCTCCCCCTTCCCTTCCCCCATCCCCATTTTGCATCCTCTACTTTTCTAATCGCCAATTTCTCGCCCGTTAGTCCATCAATGCTGCACATTTCCAATTTTATCCTAATCGATTCATCCTATTAACCTTTACAATCTCCCCTAATTTTTGTCCACGATCCATTCACCTTTCTCCTCACGTAAGATTTGCTTATTCCAGGATATTTTTCTTCGTTGTACCTCTGTTCCTGTTGTTCGTCTGTTTCCCTTGGCTGTGTACCGTATTGGGCAAAGGTTCACCTCGAATCCAGGGCAAAACGTTGCCGGTTTGTGCGCGGTTCTGGGCCATGGCAAAGGCCGAGCTGTCCCGTCCCATCGTTCCCCGTCGCGTCACGTGTGTCGGACCGTGCGGTGCTTGCGGTTCCGGAATTTTACGGACACCCCCCCCCCCCTCCCCCGATAGCCAGCCGCACAGACACACCGAGGTGAAGCCGCGTGTGCGTTATTGCCGGGACGATGCACGCACGTGCGACTGCCCGATCGAATGGCCATATGTTTGCCAGGCCGCACGGACGGTCCTTGATCGAAAAAATACAGTGAACCCTGGCCAACGATTTTTTCATGCACTCCATGCGCTGGAAAAACGGCCCAGACGAAACCACGGGAAACCGTTGCGATTTTCGATGAACCTTCGACTTTTATGTCCGTCATAGGAATATTATGTAGAGAAGACAGCTGCTGCAAGCTGCTCAATCTCCCGCGCAGGATTCGTTGCAATGCTAGCCGGACTAATAAGCGTTCGTTCGCGAAAGGAGAGTTGAATCAATGACGAAAAACGGAAGGATGTACGGATGAATAACGAACTCTTTCGAAAGCAAATCCGGATTAATGTACGCCTGGTGTTTGTATAAATCTATTTGTGTTTCATATGTGACGTTTTATATGCGCATATTATAAACGTGTCTAAGGTAATTTGCTTTCGGTCGATGAATTATAATTAACATTACAATAATACAATGGCCCGAAAGTTAACATGCAGTGCACTAATATCATTCCAGTGAATTATTCAGACACCATTATTCGCCGTATGAAAGTCATGCATTTAATATGACCGCGTGAATTTATTATAAGACAAAATTGACAGGAGTATTGTTTTTGTACGGCGACGTGACGCGCCAGCTAATATTCCCTTCGTATTTTGTCCGAGGCGAGCGCGAAGTTTTCGTTTTTTCGCGTAGCTGAAATTTCGTGAGAATAGGTCGACCGTAGGGCGTTTCGCGAAGCTGTTTGCTTGGGACCGGAAGTGAAGTTTCGTAGAAAGGCCCGCGAAGAGGGCTAAGAGTGCAGGAGGAGGAGGAGGGGAGGAGGGGTTGGCTTTTGATGGGGAGTTGGAAAAAGCGCAGGCTAAGGCGGTAGCACTTCGTATCTCGGCGTCGAACGTGCCTGAAATCCTTGACGAGTGGTTCCCGATGTCCAAAGAGTCAGCGGGTATAAATCAGTCGTCCTGCGCGTCAGTCTACCTTTGACTCGCACGTGTGTTCCCGCGTTCCCAGCATTTCCAACCACTCGTTGCGTCCCCACGGCCAAACTCGGCACTCACTGGCTCTCCGACTCGCCCGCGCAATTCCCTTCCCGATACTTGGAATTCCGCGGCGAAGATTCGCCATGAAAGTTGCGGTGCCTGATGTACAGTGCCCTCGAAACAGTCGAGTATCGGTAACAGCTGATTTCTCGACTTTTAACTCGAATCAACCGACCTAAGTGTTCAATTTTCCAACGCAAACTGAAATTTTCGATCGAATAGCTGGTCTTTCGCGTCGAGAAGTGATCGCAAATTATCCGAAGAAGGTGGAACAGAGATGCTGAGTTATGGCAGCGAAATGAAATACGACGTGCCGTCGAATCTCCGAAAATCTTTTTCGCCGATTCTCTAATGGGACGTACGGACAAATCAAGATTTATTCGCGGGACGTCTCGTGGGTCGTCCGGCCGGCCAGATCCCGCAGTTTCCCCCCTCGTGAGGGTAAGGGGAAGGGCAAACTATGGCCTCTCCTTGAGACCGAGCCACGCGAGGATCCCGTTCCCGCGGGACTAAACTCGCGACTCTATGCGAATCCTAATCCGCCTTGGCCAGGCCCTCCCCCTCCCCTTCCTCGCGGAAGGTCTTGTTCCCGTCATTCGACGAACCTCCCTGTGCTTCACCGATTATTTATGTGCCTTTCACGGTATTCAGGTCGACGAATCCCTTCCGCGGGACTTTACATCTCCCGCGGTGCTACTTTCCAAAAGTTTCTTCCATGAAAGATGATCTCCCGCACGCCTCCCTCCCGGTTGGCTAGTTTTTTTCGAATTTCCATTTTCTCCCTCCGCGCGGACGAAAAAAGTCATCAGACGGAAGAAGAATGGACCATCTGAGCTTGGCGCGTTCAAGCCTTGTGTCGAATTCAAGTCGGGAAATCTTCGACAGATTCGTTAACACCGGCAAGGGAATAATTGAAACTTCTCCGACCTGGTTTCGATTTAACGCGAGCAGGGCAGTAGGATTTCGTTCGATTTACGCGGCGGATTGAATAACCGGGACTCAAAGGAATTTCATGATAAAATGTGTTAGTGCTAGAGTCCCGACCATTCGTCTCGCGAAACCCCATAATTCTCCGTCTTACCAACTTTTTGCCGGTGTCCCCGGCCTGTCGCTTCGCGGCAAATCACATTCAAAATAAATACCGGCAAAAAGCGCGCGATACAGGCGGCACGTTAAGGATACATTGGGTTTTTGCAAAAATAACGGGGATCCGATGTGACCGTATGGAGATCGATTATCCGTAGCAGTGCGCGCTAGCGACACGAGAATTAATGGGGAATCGGAGAAACACGAAGGAAGAAGGAAGCAAGCCAAACACAAGGAAAAACATACAAGTATCGGAGGTTAAGAAAGTAAAATACATGGCAAGGAAAGGAAAAATGTAGCGGAAATGATAAAGAGAAAACGGTATGCAAAAGTTGCAAAAGAGGACCAAGGAGATAAGAAAATGGAAAGATGAGAGAGGAACAAGTAGGAGAAAATGTAGGAAAGGAAAGTCAAACGGAAGATTGAAAAATGAGGAACGACGGCAAGAGGGGGGAGTATTATAAAAAAGCGAATAAGAGGAAATGCAGCAACAAAAAAGAATGAAGAAGGAAAGAAAAAGGAGAGCGACTGGCTTGTCGTTTTAACACAACTTTCGATTGGCATCCTGGCGCTAGCCCCTCCCCACCCCTCCCCCTCTCCGGTAAATCCGATATCCAGCCAAAGGCGAAGGTAGTAAATCAGTGGAGCTCAGGTCGAGGTCTGGTCGGCCAGGACAACACGTACCTGCCATCCATATCCGCCTTGCAACCGTCCACCACTTTCCCTTCCCTTCCCCGCCACCGCCGCCGTTGCTTTCTTTCCCCCCTCCGTTTTTCCCCCGAAGGGACGCTCGGTCGATTCGTCGCGGGAATTCGTCGATCGATCGGATCGACCCGATGACCCCGAGCACGGCATTAAGCCAAGACGAATGCCTCTGATTGCCGGTGCCTGACCTCTGCGCGAATACACACGTGAAATCATAATCCCCGGTATATCCTGGGAAGTACTCGAGCCGGATCCACCGGGAGAAGCGCACTCGACGTCGGCATTAGATCTTTCGAGGAGCGAAGATCAGGAGGGAAAGGAATTATTCCGGAATCACAACGGAAGGACAACGTGTATGAAAAGTTTCGACGAAACGAAGCACACGGGGGAATTGCGTTTACCAGTGAGAAGGACGTTGAATGATTTACATGGAAATCTGTGGATACTATCGACGGGATATATGTTTGCGATAACGGAAGTCTAATGAAACAAAAGACGAGCGGAGGTATTCCGGGGGGGGGAGGGGGTAGAGGGGAAGAAATTTAAGCGGAAGGGCGTGTTGCTCAGTGATTTCCCTGTTCCCCAAGCAAATGGTCGACCTGGGCGAGCGGGTTCCGCGATGGATCGCGCGATACACCGGCGAAATTCGACGGATAAGTCTCGGCTGTTTACACGTGACTCGATTAAACGGTGAATAAACGACTAGGATGCTCCGCGTTGGCCGCTCGTTAGGGGGCGCGGGTTGTATCGTTGGATCGTAACGAGTTAGCCCCGTAGATCGTCGGAGTCGATCGACCCGCGTCAGCCTAATGCCCGACGTTCGTGTCCCGGGGCATTCGTCACCTGTCCGCAAGGACCGGCTAATTTTTCAGATTTATTCCCGGCCGTCGGCGTCTTCAGCGAACCCGCAATAACAAGGGCCCGCGCGATACCGTCTCGTCACGATCGCGCGGACTTAACTACTGCGTCGCCTGTTCCCAGACACCAATACTCTTCGGCGTATTAACGTCGGTTACGTTACAACGTCCGACAGAAGCACGCAGAAGAAAGAGCCTTTGATTAAAAGCACCGGGCAAATCCGGCCATCAACCGTATTTATGTAGCACGGAAAAAATGTCCGTTGCGCCGAGTCATTTGCGCGTCATTTGTTTTCGGGAATTCGAGGCGGACAAAGAGAACGAACCAGCGGGGTTTGTTCTTAGGATTTGTCGGAATATTAATCGGACCAAGGGAGCGCGATGATGAAAACAGGAGTTAGACTATGGATTTGCATGTACAACAGTAACGCTGTTAATTTAGCCTCATCAAAATGTATACAGCTAAATTAACCTGATAGAGATGCATACGAACTCACTGACTTGTTAAATCCGAAACGACTTTTCGCCCGGGGAGGCGATGGAAAGATTCCCGTCTCGCAAAGATTTAAGCATCGGCATTTTCCAGCCCGGAAAATACTCCGGTGCGTATTTATTATACGAAGGCTGGGTAGCAGTCTTTCCCGCAGGTACGGTGAAGGAAGGGAGGGGGGGGGGTGGGGGGCGATAATCCGGCGATCGAGCGGACGAGCCGTAAGACTAAACGTCAGCGACGAGATTTAATCGCCGGCATAAAAAGCCAGCGGGGGATGCTGCAGGGGGGGGGAGGAGAAGGAGAAGGAGGGGGAATATCGTTCCTCCGTGACGACTTCCGTTGGCTGGCAGAATCAGAAATCGATTGTTCGGCAATAACAATTCGGTGCACTCAGCCGAAAGGAGGAGCCCCGATACCCCCTTCTTCCCCCACGTCGGCGCAATATCTGCGAGTGCATTTTTCCGGATATCGGGACACACGATCGTCCCCCGCCAAACAGGCGCACGCACACAGCAACAACAACAACAACAAGAACAACAACGTTCGCGACCAGTTTTCCCACACGAACCGCGCGAAATTCCACGGGTTTCCCGAGGAACGATGGTCCGGAAAACGAAGAAGCAAGCAACGAGAGAATTACGTGCAAACTTCGGCCTTATTTGAGAAAAGTATTGATTCGTTAATGGCGTGTTAGTAAAAATTGCATCTTAACTAAACACGTGGGAAAAGCTCGGCAAATGTTTCGGGAGTGCCATTTTTTCGGCACTTTTGACAAAAACGAAATTCCTTTCCATCGGTGAATACTTCTCCCGTTCGCCCCTGTTTTTTTTTTTCAAATCCCTGCACTGTTTTCCGGCGGACCATTTTCCGTCCAAGTGCGAGCACATTTTCCCGGCTATACGAACCGCGGGGATATAAACAGGGGGGGGGGGGGGGGGGGGGAACACACACGGACACGGACGCAAAGTCGTCCACTTCGGCACGGAGAGAAGCCCGTCGGTGGTGCAAGAATTCTCCGGTTTCCGGGCAAAGCTGTGTTCCACAGCGCGAAAAAGTAAACCGCCAGGGTGGGGTGTGGCGTTTCCGATTCCCCGGGCTGGCTATCTGTTATGCCGCTTGAAGAGTGCGTGAATTTCACCGCCAACACACGTATAACGCCTGACCTCCTACACGCGGATCTTCACACCGTTAAAGGACTCGTGATCTCTGACTTTCGTGCGCGTGACACGAGTTTACCGTGTTTTGCAGGCGCACAAAGCCGATTCCACTTTTTTCCGTGCCCGTCGACCCTCAAAACCGTATAAACCCGCGGCAAAACTAAACCCATGCTATACAGAGGAATTCTCGACTGCTGTTTTAATAACTTTCTAGGAATTTGAATCTTTATAATTAATATTGTCGGCGGCCTAATTGTATTATACAAGTTTCTAACGTGTTACAACGTCCTTATACGTACCGAAAAATTTAGGGTGTAACATTTTTTGAAAATTTCAGACGACGGTAAAGCAGTATTAAAATTTAGCGAGTAATATCCTTCTGACAATGGATTACGCAGGACTTCTTTAATAATTCTGGTAAGTCGTACTTTATTTCATGACGTTACGAGAGGGCCAGGTATACGTCTATCCAGTTGCTTTTTACGTGTATATTCTTACATAAGATATTCGCAGGTGATACACGAGATTCCTTCCTGTAACCGTAAAAGTCCCGTATCTTTCGATCCGGTGGCGCAAGGATCAAGGAAACGGCGCGTTTTACATCACACCTCGTGTAAAACGAGAACGTACGAAGGACGAAAGTGCTAAAAAAATATCCCCAGAAACGGGAGGTTTGAAGATCCGATTTTAATAATACAAGAATTTGCCGATGTTTCCATCGCTAAACAATCGCGTTTGAAATCTATCTGAGAGATAAAATGATAGTTGAATAAATTCACAAAACTGTTTCACGTTTCCTTGGAGAATTCCTGTACCGTAAACCAACTGGCTTGGCATAAACTACGGTCGACCAGTGCTTTCCGTTAATCGCATAGCTCTGTAAAAGTTGTCAGCCGAGGGTGAAACTGACGTATCTGACTTAGCAATTGGGCCGGGCGTGAGAACGTTTCAAGTAGTTCAGATCGGCAATTGGAGGGACGAACGTGACGTCTTACCGTTGTAAGTACACCGAAACAGTCGGGGAAGAGAGTGAGGGGAAAGTGGGGGGAATACTCGGAGGATGCTCAGGAAGACTAAGAAGCAGAAGAGTAGATAAAGGCTGGGGGAAAGTAACTGAACAGACGTAGTCGACGGGGGGTGAGAATTACTAACGGCGATGGGGAGGGACTTGGGGGGTAAGGTGTGTTGGTGCAGGTGCTGCAGGCTGGGCGATGTTGGAACGAGAGACGCGTAAACTTAATTGACAAGCACAGGTGGCGCTTAAACCTGACTACCCTTCAGCCGTACTTAACTACTTGCTCGAGGGTCTCCTCGGTTCGAACTGCATTCCTCGTCATTCTCCCCCTTCGGCTTCTCCCTCTCCGTTCATTCCTTACAATCAGCTTCTTTCTCTCTCCCACGGCCCATACTTTCCCCCCCTGACACCTTCCTTCGCTCCCTCACTTCGTCTCTTTCCCTCGTTTTCTCCACTCCCTTTCCATAGTCTCTCTCTCTCTCTCTCTCTCTCTCTCTCTCTCTCTCTCTCTCTCTCTCTCTCTCTCTCTCTCTCTCTCTCTCGCTCTCCCTGTGTCTGCCACTTTGGCACTACCCCATGCTCCCGGTGGGGAGGTGGAAAATTGCAACCCCCGCTGAATGAAGTTTCGCTCGATGGCTGGCATGGCGAAGGAAGGAACGAACGAACGAACGAGCCAACGATGAAACCGCGGGAAATTGGAATCGCGAGCCGAGCGGAACGGGAATCAAACCGATTTCGGGGGTAATCGTCCCGAGAGCTTTAGCCAAAAGAGGCTGCAGGCAGACCACCGGCAACTCAGTGTCCCGTTCGATGACACTGTCCCAATCTGCCGAGGAATATTATACGCGATCACTTGGTTCAGCCACGGGCCAAGATTTTATTGCACTTTTCATGGTTTCTACCAGCGATGCGGTTCCGATAACAACCACTCTTTTGCCATGCGCTAAATTCATGAACTTTTATCACGTGTTCCGTGAGATCGTTCGTTGACATTTTATCGACAAGGTTTAAGGTCACTTCAAAGACCTTAAATAAAACGCGCCGATAAAGAAATTGATGAGCAAGTGTCTTTCTGTTCTGCGCAAAGAAGGTTCTTCACCGAGAGTATCTCGTGATAACGTTAATCCTTGCAAGGCTGGAGATACTTATTGCTTAGCAGTGATTTTTCTGTGAATTTAAACATCAGGGACTGATTTTGGCGTGTCGAAATGTTGGAGAGAGGCGCGTAAGACAGTTTTTCGTGGGAATAGGATGAGACGCGAGAGCGAGTGATTTGGTATGTGCATTTTCAATGACGTCGCAGGGTTGGCTACGTAACTAGGTGAAAGAGGCTCGACGGTCGGTCGTCGGAGAGGCGCGTAAAAAATTAACGACCCGTCTTCCGGGGTCAAGCGTGCGACCATCGATCGAATCGCGCACGCCTTCGAGGAGACGGACGATAAAAAGAGGAAAATCCGGCTGCGTTCCAGTCGGACAGACGTTTTTACGTGAACAGTCACGGCGAAAGGCAGGACAAGTTGAAATTCAGGTCCCTCGTAAAGGCGAGAAATCGTAAATAAAATATTCCAATCCACCGTACGTTCTCGGCCCTTGAGCAAAAACACGAAATCTCTCATAAAGTAAGCATTGAGCGAGTAAAAATTGCCCGTAGAAATTTGTCCTGTCGGATAATACAGGGAGGAAAGAGTGTACGAGGTCTAAATGAGTATTACGACGGGGCGCAAAAATCTTGTAAGCATCGCCCGGTGAGGAATATTGCCTCGGCGGTATTGTCAAAGTTGCCAACTGACTGACGGCTGGGAAAAAAAAGTTTGAGAACGGGCGCACCTTTGAAGAGTTCCACGGGGAATGGAATTAAGCGGATCAACGGCAGAAAATGAGGGACCCTCGGCGGAGCGGTCGGAGCGATTTCAAAGTGCGAACAACCCGTTTGCCAGGGGGAGGGAGAGGGGGAGGGGCAGAAGTGAGCAACGCGGGGCTCTCGATGTCGGTCGGAGAACTCCGGCCGATCATTTCGATCGTCAGCTTCGACGTTAATCGAGTTCGCGGCTCGTGGCAAACGAAATTAACGAGTCGCTCGTGCAACGGTACCAGCCAACGGCAGTCGAGACCCCATGGTCACGGTTCATTACTTTTAACTTCCGGCAATTTTCCCCCGACTCCGCTACCAACTCCCAGATCCCCAAGAAACGTATGCAACGCTCGCAGAGTTTGCCCTCAACCCCCGCCCCCCCCCCTCTCGTAGCCTCCTCGCGGGAGGTAAATTTGGTAGATTTAGGGATTCAACGCATTGATATCTCGGCCGCGGACAAACTTTCGTCGTATTCACTGCGTAATTTCTGGCACGGTATTACAGTTGGCGCAACAGCAATAGCTTGTAAAGCTGCTTTCCCCAACAACGACAATCTCCTGGGCTATTCAGAGTCAAACAAAACCGGTTACACGGAAGGAAAATGAACGTAAAACACCACTTCTTTTTTCATTTACCCCGTTACTCTGGACTGAAAAATCAAGCGAAAGCCAAACTGTTGTCCCTAGGTAAATTCGTATTTCAACTTGAAACCGTGGGTTTGTTTCGACCGACCGACAGCCATTGAATTTCACTCAAGCATATGTAACGAGCATAATGTTTGCAGGTTTATCAAACCAGGCTTTCATATTTGTACCTGTAACAAAGCGGCGCTGTATCCATTACCTAATGCCTAATGCAGGACTACCATTTATGTGAAGAGAACAATTTACTTGATTCATGACAATCAACTGAAACCGGTTAAACACTGCTCTGTCGTTCTTGCTCAATCCTTCATTCCCCTTCTCCCTTTTGCTAAATCATTTCTACCGTAATATACTATCACACTTTGCTTTTATTTTACTTTATAGCAGGTTTCACGAGTTGTTCCAAAGCGAATAAATATCCTCCTTTTTCTCGTTCCTTTCTACTTTCAACATTTTCCATTTCCCTTTACCTGTGCACGAAAAGTTTACAAACTTAACTACCGCGCCCTATTTCGTTACACTACGAATCCATCGGTATTACGAATTTTTCCGGCTAATAAGCTCCAAGTTAATTTCCTCAGGCTGACAATGTCCTTTCTCGCGCGTTGTCCTTTTGCCTCGCAGTTTAATCTTCGACGCTCCGACAGCTTTGTTTCGAAGGTTCCGTGGAAGAGGCAGGTGTTGGGCGTGTCTCGTTTCCCGCGGCGCTAAGTTTATCGCGACTATCATCCAACCATCCGCCTGGATCTACCGCATTACGCAGGCATATCTTAGCGCGTTATCTCGCCGGCCACTTAAAGCCACCGTCTTCCTTCGCTTTAACGACAAAGACGAACACGAGAACGTTGTTCGTCGTTTCTCTGACCGACCAACGTCCAACGCTTAAATCCATCAGCTCAACGTCACTTCTATTTCACAGCTACATACGTGTCCCCCGTATCGTTCCTCTTCACGCGTAAAAACACGCACGTTAGCGACCATAGTTGCGCTTTATGGCGACCATCCCCCCCTTCCCCGCACTAAAGGGTAGACCCTACATGTGGCTAATTTATTGTCGCCGTTTTTACACGACTGAGAAATTAAGAAGGAAAGCGGCTCGGGAAACCCTCCGCAAATCCTACAGAATCTTTTCATCGTCTGGCGAAATAAGTGTGCAACAAAAAGGACAGCAAAGATGGGACGAATAAAATTTCAACGATCTGTGGATTGAATATTATTTTTACTTAATATCGATTACCGAATGAATCTTAGAATCTTAGAGTTACGTTTCGTTCGTGAAACATAACGACATGACTGGAATCTCTTTGAATTCCTTTTTTCTCAATTTTCTGCGAGGACGAATCGTGGATTATTAAGTGGCCTATTTAATCCGCGCGTCTAGACTTGTTGGTGCATAAACCATAAGTCCTACCTCCTGGGACTGTCGATTCGATGGGAAATGCGATTAACTTGCATGTAAGTGCCGAATAAAAGTAGTATTTATACGTGTGAATACCGACACTGCTGCTCCCGTTAAAAGCGATCGTTTTCTCCCTGTGTACACATATATTTATGTACGAAAGAAGAAAGAAAGGTGCAAGAGGAAAAACAGGAATTCCCCGGGAGAGTGCATAGAATGTTCGCGGGTGCACAAAGGTGAATGGCGATACGTACGACCCTTAATAAATCACGTTAAGCGCTTGTAACGCGGGCAACGTTAGTTCCCCATCGAAATATCGATCGTATTGCAATTCTCATGCCCGATACACTCGGCAATTTTTACCCTTATTCTTGAGATAGCACGTTTTGCCGACATTTCCCTACGGAAGGTCGATCGCTTTAATTTCACTCAACAAAAGAAAAATATTAAGAATAGAATTACAGGTAGCCGTAAATTCATTCGATACCCATGGCACGCAAACTGTTTTGGAAAACTTGTGAGAAAAATCGTGTTGAAGAATATTTGAGAAACGTGAAAATTGCGAACGATGATAAACAGTTTTATCAAATTATTTTTAATATAGTCCTCCTTTGGTATGCGCGATGGATTTCCTTTCACTCGGCACATTTTCCTAAGCTTTTTACAAAATTACGAGGAATGCGCGGAGCTATGTGAATGTTAATTCCTGCCAGCAAACTATTTAGAGCGGCAGGGATATACCGTGGGCGAGTAATCTCTGCAAAAAGGGGAAATAAGCGCCGAGGAAACCGGGGAGTTGGGTGGACAGGAGAAAAGGACAACCGAGCCTCGAGGAGACAGGACGAGGTAAACAGAAGGAAGATGCGACACGACGAAAAGGGCACAGAGAGAGAGAGAGGGAGAGAGAGAGATAGAAATAGAAAGACTGGACGGAGGAGGGGAGGGTGTAAGAAGGGATGATAGAATGTTGGAAAGGGGGTGAAGAAGAGCGAGGGAAAAAGGATGAAAAACGTAGGCTGAAACGACAGCAAGCAAAGAGAGACAGAGAAGTGGGGACGGTGGGAGGAAGGGGAAGAGAGTTATTAAGGAGATTATGGATGGCTGTTCCGCGAGCTTCAAAGGACCAATTCCCATTTTCAATTTGCTCGAAGGTGGAGGATGAGGAAAGGGTCAAAGCCGTCCCATTCTACCGGTTACATCCCTGCCGTCCCAACAGCGAATTCCCTGTATTCTCCGGCAGCAGAAGGATTTCGCGCAGGGAGTTTTCTTCTGTGCTCGTAGCACCGGGGAAACTTTCTTCCCTCCTCGGGAAAAAATCTTGTTTCCCGCCGCTAAAACGAGGCTATAACGTGCTCCTATTCCCACAGTTTGTCCAAACATTTCTATTACGTCTTCGTCAAAAGAACGGGCCGACATTGTGCAAATGCCATTCTTCTTTGCTCCGGTACTGGAAGTACCGTTGTCGGATGATGATCGAAACGGCTCTAATCTGGCTTTTAATTGCTGCGAAATATTCCCAGTTTCCCCGGGGATACGCGCGTACTCGCGTCTCGCCATTTCCCGCGGGAATGAAAGGCACCTTTTTTTCATGTCCACCCGGCAGGGAGGTGAAAAGGGTGCGAGCAAAGTCGAATTCTCCCTGGCTAGGAGACGTAGGATTTCCCCGTGGTTAACCAGGGCGACGAGTGATGTCGACGGGATGACTTTCATATTTTCTACAAATTCACCAAAGCCACCGACCGAGAGTACATCGTGTGAAAAACGCCGCTCGTATCCGACGGCTTTTCCAAGGGCTGCCAAAGGTAGTCGACTAAAAGGCCCCGAACAAGTGGATGACGTCTGCCGGTCGCGGAATTCCGGCTTTCACCCGTAGACGACGTAGACGACGACAACGAGAACGACGACCAAGAGGAGAATTACACGTGCGACCGGCAATCATCAATCTCGCCAGTTGTACCGAGTGGCACTAATTCAGAACCCTTGTCCCCCTCTCGTCAGTCCCCAACTTAACTGCCCCCCCTCCCTCCCTTTCCGTCCCTCGTCGCGCGGAAGACAGCCAGGGCTTTTCGTTCGACCTGTGATTCAAATAAATAGTCCTCCATACATCAACCTACGGAATCGTCGAGTTCGATCTCGCCCAACGCGCTGCATTGTCTACCCCGGGGAATTAGTTAACCAGCCCTTCCTCGGCTTGACTTGGCAATGCCAAGCCAAGTCTTGAGTCAATTCCGGCCGCCGTTCAAAAGGAAAGATTAAACAATCAATATTATATTGCTACAGGCTCCTGTTTAATCATTGTCCAACCTCAAGTTTCGTTCAATAGTTTATACGGTGCATTGATTTCTATTAATTATGGGTCTCGAGGAAGTGCGGAGAACTTAATGGCCAAACCATAAGTCTGATCCGGACGATTTCACCGGGTTATAAGTTTGATGAAAAAAAATATTTTCACCGATAGGGAAGGAGGTCCTTTCACGCAAACGAGAAAGTTGAATTATTATTCTTATATTACGACGGGGTGCAATGTACGCAGTTCGAGCGAGTCGATAATTTTAACGAAGAAGAAGAAGTAGAAGAAGAAGAAGAAGTCCCATTCATCCGGAGCTGCGCACCGGAAGCTGACAAAACAGTTGATACGCCATGATATAGCGAGCTCTGAGAATACGAATGGACGCTGGGCTGGATACTAGGACATTTCTCTCTCTTTCCTTCTCTTCCTTCCCTTCCTTCTTCTTCTCTTAGCCCTGTATCCCTATCCATCTTCGAATCTTTCCCCCGCTTCTTTGCTTTCTCTTTGTTGTTATTACTTCTTTCTCCGTCTTCCTTCTCTTGTCCGTTTCCACTCCCCCGTTTATCCTATCCTTTGAGCCTTTCCTCGGGCCGAAAAGTCCAGAAGGAAATGCGTGGCAAGGTGGAACCCGTTGGGGAAAGAGGGAGAAAGACCGGCGATAAATAACGTGCATGAACTTTCCCAGGTGGAGGAGGGACCGGGGCTGGAGAGGGGAGAGGACGAAACACACGGAAAAATGTCGTCGAACGATCCTGATTTACTAGCCAGGGAAATCGCCCGCCACGAACTTTGCCCACACCCCCGCAGACCGTGGAAACCCTCAAATTTTTGTTCTCGTTTCCGCGCTGTCTTCTCCTTCCTCACCGGACTTTCCCGCGTAGACCGAAAGCAAAAAGTTTAAGCGGAAATTCGAGCACGTGGATGGATCCTTCACACTCGTATAAAAATATATGGCTTTGGACGAAGCTCCTTTTTTGGACATTTATTTCAACATTCTCTCGACGACAAATAAAGACACAGAATACAGTGGTTGAAAGTAATTGATTAATTCATTTCACGTGCCTTAATTACCGTGTGCGTCGTATGAGATTTACCGGGAAAACTGTGAACAATGTAGTTAGGCAGATTGAAATACGCTGACTTTATATTTGGTAAGATTACGTCTTAACGAGTCGATGCATCTGAGATTACTTTCCGTCGTTGTCGTCGAAAATAGGAACGCTCACGAAGCCCGAAAATAGCTGACTCGTTTACGCATTAGTATCGAATGAACTATCGCTCATGTAATTACCAATTAGCGAATGTAAGCTCATATTTCACGTCCGTGAGGCCGGGCTATATTTGTCTTTGATTACCTTAGACATGTTTGCCCTTCGCTGTAAATAATTCCACCCTCCCTTCTGCGCGCTGAATACCACGTTGCTCGCTAATCAAGCGTAACTCGAATTACAAAAGATAACATCGCAAAGAATTCTCAGAAGCGAGGAAGATTCTTCGGGAATCTAAGAAATAATATCGAGTAAAAATTTCCTATGTGATTACATTCTTTTTCCGCAATATCGCTGGACCATTTTTTCCTTCGAGCACTTGCCAATGGCAGAAGTTTAGCGAAAGTAGGGTTCACCGTGCAGACCATCGCGGTGTTTATGATCTTCATGGACGGGCCGATCGATCGCTGGATATTACCACTGGCGTATTTTTTCCTTCTCTTTGGACGGGCACGGGCACAATGCTCGCGCCGTCGGCCGGGACGCGGTTTCTAAGGTAATTTCGGCTTTGAAATTCTCGAAGCTGCCCGGTAACGACTTTCATCCGGCGCGGCGAATAACTATGCAAATTCCGCATGGGCTAAGCAGAGAACGAGAGTGAGAGGGAGAGAGAGAGGGCGGGCGGGGGGGGGGGGGAGGAGATTTCTGATGGGAGGCTCATATTCCCAGGGAGTTATGGGAATAGGTGCCCGTAAAACCCACGCACGGTCGTGGATCGGACTTCCGCGGACCTCGGCGTAGCTCGTCAATTCCACCGGAAAAATCCACGGCCAAAGTATCGCCAGTCTCGCCGCTCCGATATTTCTTTATTGCCATGCAACGATGCGTTTCGCCGTGCAATCGTAACACCCCACCACACACACACACAGGACCATCAGCCCTCCCTGCACTTCATTAATAACGCCAGGGAAATAAAAGCGCGAATCTCCTGTACCGCGGATTAATACAGCGAATTAAAGTGTTTTTCATTGATTATCGTAGGTCGGTGATAGTTGGGTGTTTTAGGGTCCCGTTTTCTCGTTGTCTTTGGGGAAAACTCGCTCGTGGAAGGAGCCAGGGAGTGCAGCACCTTTGTCTTTCGATCGAATTGATAACCCTCGCGAAATGCACCGTGCATGCACGTGTCCCGCATGCACGAGGGTACGTGCGGGCGGAATTGAAAATCGCCGATTTGCCCCGTAGCCCAGCCGGTGACGACAATGGGTCCTGGCCGACACCCCTATCGCTGTCAGGCCACTCGCCGATTCGCCGGCCGACTACGACGATAACAGTGAATGCGGCAAATGCGTCGGAATGCAGGCCATAGCCATTCGAATCCCCATGGCCAACGGAAATCTCGGGCTCCGCTGGTCAACTCGCCGGGAACAAAACCGGCATGGCTTTTTTACGCAACTCTTCATCGGCCCGTTCTGTTGATCGCTCTCCAAACCATTCGAATTATCGGCCGACCAATGGGTAGCTCGAAAGAAGGTGTTTACAATTCTTTCGACGTTGGGTCCATGTAAAAGTGTTTTATGAGTATCGACAATGGAACATGTTGATACGGTTTTGTTTGACAATTACTGGTAATTATAGTATTACAGAATAGTAATTAGTATTAGAATAGTAATAGTATTACAGAAATCAAAGAATGGAGAACAGGTAAATCGTTAATAAGTTGGGCGAGAGAAATTTTATTTGTCCTCAGATTCATAGGTACCTGTGTAATTTAATGTTTTATCCTTAAAGAATATTCCTTTCCTGATTACTTATACATAAAGATCTCTTATTTACATATACTTACCTCCAAGTGTTACACCTTCTCGGTTGTACCAGTAACTTTTCCGAACAAAACCGGCGTTCTACCAAAAGGGTGTGCATTTACATTTTCGCGGAAACACCGCGGGTTTTCCGTTTCTGCGGTGAACCTACCCGACCTTTCGGGAGGATGGGAAACCCCCGTTTCGCAGCTAAGGATCGGTGAATTTCGCGAAATATTGCATCGATCGTGCGTGGAAATTCTTGGTCAACGGGCGTGCGAGTTTTTAGTGAAATTTTTGTCAAACTCACCGTCTGCGGGGACCAGTGGTGGGGCCATGTCTTCGTGTCGTGACTTCCTATGGTTGGTGGGCTGGCTAAAAATACGACGCGTCTGTCGGCACTTCCGGTTCCGCTGCTGGAAGTCGTCAGCAATGCCGCACGACCCCTCGTACCGCTGATACTCAACGTCGGCGAAGTGTCCATCTTGCAAACTGAAATTCAAGCAGTACGGATTTTTGTGCCTCCTTATTCATTTACTTCGTGAAACGTAAAATCGATGTATTTTTACTTTTATTTGAATATTTCGGCTTAAGATTTTCGAATGAGTACTTTCTACTAAAGTAATTATTTCTGCTACTACGAAAATTTTTCCAAGGCATCTTTTTTCTTTCAACTACGTAGACTCGGAGCTGAAAAGAGCCCTGAAAAATTTCCTTTCAATCCCTTTCGCCTACTTTGACGTATCTTGACGACGGAGGAGACGAACGGAATCGTTTGCAAAATCCACTGTAGTATCGAGGATAGGGTATCGAGCCGTATCTCCCGTGGATTCAAGAAAGCGACCTTCAAGGTGAGGAGAACCGTCGAGCGTAATCGAGCTCGTTAGGCGGAGGATAATGCTCTCTTCTGTAGCTCAGTCGGTGAGGGAGAAAAACGACGACGACAGAAATAGGGACAACTCGGAAGAATCGATGCAAAAGCATTCGAAGGAGGGAAGAAAAAGAGATATGAGCAGAAGGAGAAATACTAGGAACAGGAAGATAGACGCGAATAAAAGGTGAAAAGATACAAGAAGAATAAAAATTCGTGTGATTCGTGTAAATTGAATTTTAGCCTGTGTTCTTGTGCTCTTGTGTCACGTGTTCTTGTGTTTACGTGTAGGCTGAATTTTATTAGGTTCCCGTTACCTTTTTTTAAACATAATCACGAGGACGACACTTACCTGCTAATTAAATCCTCCTGTGTGGACGAATTTCTGGTATTCGGTTGGAACGTTCATGCAGGCACCAAAAACGACCACGTTTCCTCCCAACGATTCGTCTTCCCCGCGCCTCCTTCCCCTTACCCTCTCGTGCTATTGCGTATGATCCTCTTTTACTAATAATCCTTCTTTCATTAGTTCGATGAGTCTTTTTTCTCTAGGATCCTTTTTCATTCATCACTCTTCCTCCCGCTAATTTTTCATTTTCTTGCCACGCTCCTCGAGTGGCGATGCTTTCTCCCCCCTTCTGGCCCCTTTTCCCCGGGTTTTCAGCTCGTCCTTCCCGCCCCCCTGGCCCTCGGCACTCAGGTGGGCAATCCCGGCAGTAGTCGCGTGCATCTAATCATTACGGACGGGCATAGGGCGGCCCTATAGGTGTCCCTTAAATCGCGCCGATTCGCCCTGACCCCCGTAATCACGTGTCATTACGCGCTGGATCCTACGGCGGAATCGACATGGCTATATAGACGGGCGATATTAGAAGGCAGGAAACCGGGGCACAAGCTGCACGGCTCTGCCACTTGCAGACGAGTTCGTCCAGACGTTCGATTCTATCCCCCTGCCTGTCGATAACCTTTTTTACCCCCCTCCCAGGCTGCTCAGGTCAAAGGGTAAACGATTGTCTCATCGCAGCAACAGAATTACGTCTTCATCGATCCCCAGTTTCTCCTCGAATTTACAGGTAGCATGTTTCTCCTGCGGTAATAGTACTCGCTGAACTTTTAACGGACAGACTATTTCCAAGAGTTAAGGAGCCATGGCTAAACTGGGTTACAGCGAGACAAATGATTTCGCTCGTTACTAGAAACAGTTGTTGCAATACCGTAGGATTCTCATTAGTTGGATCAGTCGTCACAATGATCGTTAATCAAAACATTCAAGCGTGGGAGCAGTTTTCATGCTCTTCATTACACGTCGCGACAGTAATTAATCGAACTAATTGATAGGATACGACTAGCTTTCTTCGTGCTTATCGAACTAGTTAAATCGTAGGTGCACGATAGGACAATTTTTCCAATGAATGGAACACCTTTGTCGTGGTACTCAGTAGAACAAGTCGTTAGATGGATGATCGATAAATCACCTTTCGTAATCGTAGGAACCGGAAACGTGCGCGGGAACAGTTTCCCCGTGAATCCTGAGTAAATCCTCAGCTGCTTTCTGTCAATGAATTTTCTCTCTGCGCTCCAACTACGCGTTTCATTGACCATCGGATCGTCTTGAGAGCTCCGAAAGGTTTAACGCGTGATTCACAGCCGTCGATCGGTCCATCCTCATCGACGAAAACTCGCCGCGTGTTGGCCGGCTTCATCCTAGCTCCTCGAGTTCCAACTTTTCCCAACCATTCCTGCCCCCTACGACGTCCGTGCCGATCCTTATCTCATTTCCACCTGACGAATCGTCTTTCGCCGGGACCTTGCCTCGCACGGCTCACTCATTGAACGTGAGTTTCGTCAAAACTTCCCCTCTGCGCACAAAAACTTCTGTCAACGGTCCCGGGCGCGTTGAAATTTTAGCTCAAACCCGTGACCTTGCTCTACGAGAACCTTCGTAAATTTCACTCGTCCGGCCCTACGATCCTCCGATTTCGTTCTCCGTCGTATTTTTCCCGGGCTCGTCGCTCGTTGCCCTTGCGTCCTTCAAATTCCTTCCGGCGCGGCTGACGGATCGACGACCAGTGTGATCGACGAGTGCGATCGACGAGCGTGTCGAAACACCGCGTACGAAGTCGCGCGCGACACTGAACCGTCCGAGTCCGTTCCCTTTCTTCCCCGTCCGGCGCGCCGATTCGCGGACTCACGTGTGAAATTCTCGCGCATGCACCGACGCCTTCCCTCCCCCCACGACCCACCCCCACACCTACCCGCCGTAGGATTTTCCAGGACGTCTTAGCCACACCGCCCCCCCTCCTCCTCCTCTGCGACTTTCCTTCCTACCACGCGAGTTTCCCCCTTTTCCCCTCGCTGGCTTTTACTCCCTTCTTATTTAGTTTCTTTACTCCTCGTACTTTTCCCCCCGCCCTCTGCCCAGGAGTATTTGTTCTTTGATTCGTCAATTCTTTACCTGTGTCTCCTTTGAATGTTTTCCTGTTTTTTCGACCTTTCATTCCGCTCATACTTGCCGTGATTCAAATCCACCTTGTCGTCGCTTCGTGCGACATTCTTTTCTTATTTCTCTTATTTCTCTCTAGAGATATTCATTCTTTAATTCCGCTCAATTTACCTGTACCGGCCTTTACTTTTTTTCCTATTTACTAATGGTTTCTCGCTGCTGTTTGCTAATTCATTATTCTTACCTCGATGTTCCTTTTTTGAAAAACCCTTCGGATCTTTCCTACCTTCTACTCACTTATGCCTGCTATAATTTTCACACGTTATATCATTCCCTCGTACAGAGTTACTTCTTCAATTCTTCTCCCCAGCTCTGCCGGTCCTCTCCTCCCACCTATTACTACCCCGGCCCGGTGCTCAGGGTTTTTCATTCCACGAGTTTCCCCTCCTTCGGTTGGGCATTTCCCCTCCCCCCGGGCCGTTGTAACGGCGCGTCTGGTCTCCTCTTCCATCGTTTCGTTAGGATCTCCCTACTCGTGTAAAGCGCCTCGGCTTCTTAGGAGCACCGTCTATATTCTCCCCCGATCCATCATCTCGCGTAGGCGACCGTAAATATTCCGGGCCGCTCGTCCGCTTATATTTCCCCGCTTCCGCCGGCGGAATCCCGTATCACGAGCGACAAGTGTCTATCAGGAGACACGTCGGTTACGAGGGGCGGCCCGTCCCACAAACGACATCGCGTTTATCCGCAAAAAAAAGAAGAAAGTCAATCTCCTTACGTAAATTCGCCGGGACGCTTATTAGACGGGTTAAAGCGCTGCGCCGTTCGAAATTACTCTTCCCCCGCGGACGTATAATCCCCCTCACCCAACGACCCCACTCCTTCGCCGTGCATACGACGTTTTTACATAAACATCCGGTCTCCCCCTCAACCCTCGCCTTCTCCATGTTGAAGCTCTGGTCCGCTCATAAACTTTCCGCTCAGCGAGCTAACTCGTTTCCCCGGCCTCCCTTCTTATTTAGCTTTCCACCTTCGGCCGCGTTACGATGCGCCAAGTGCGCGGAATTGGCGTGTAATGACACTTTGAGGCCGCTTTATAAATTAACCCCCGCTCGGTCCGAGCTCGGAGAACCCACGGCGAAATAGCCCGGAATAATTGCACTATGATGAGCCATGAATAAAAGGAGAAAACGCGCTGAACCTCACGACAACGTATTTACATTGAGGGCTGGGAGGGGGAGAGGGAAATTCAACGGCGAGTCTAAACTTTTTCGTCCTCTAATACCGTGCACTTGAGAAACTCGACGAGGAGTGCAATACCATTGCACTTCCGTTCCGACGGGTGAAACAACATCCAGAAACCTCACGGACGTTCCCGCACTCGCGTAATTTTTCTATCTGCGTACGCGTTTTCCCATTCCTCGGAGAGGCGAGCCTTCCCCCCTTGCCTCTCGTCAGCCTCATTTGAAAGCCCACCGTACCCCGATTTCCTCCACCTGAGGATTTTCGCCCGAAACGTCGAGCGATATCGATGCGTGTCTTTTGTTCCCACAACCCACCCCCCTCCCCCCCCCCCCCCCCCCCCACGCTGCGTGGCGAATTACTCCGCGGTCCCGTGGATTTTCGCCGATGGTCCTGGGAATTGTAACTGCGCATCCGTCTCGGACGTGATGGCGGAAATCGTCGGCGTTGTACCTGTTGAAAGTCGTCGTCTGTTTCGGCGCATCGACCGTCCCTAAGATGCACGTCCCTCGAGGACCAATTAAATCGCCGCGCAAACTATGTACCGGCAATCGGGATGCCGCGGGTCTGAGAAGGGATTGAGGAGGAGGAGGAGTGGGAGGGGGGAAAATGTACCGAACGCGACGGGTACGTGTCGATGCTCGGCAGTGCCGAGACAATGCCGGCTGCTTTCATCACGAATTGCGGCTGCGGAATGGAAGATCGATCGCCCGTGTGTCTTTGTACACTGCTTTCCCTGCTGCGCTTTTACATTCTGACTTCTGTTCGCCCCCTAAGAAGTATCGACGCTCGCGCAAAACTCCGCTTACATCGAGATACACCGACGGGAACTGCAGGAGAAACCGACCGGTTCTAGCTTAATTGAGCCCCGATTCACGGAAGATAGTATTGTTCCTACGGATATAATTGTTATTGTTCGTAATGCACGCGTAAGTGAATCTCCGCAAGAAAAAGGTATTTAATGACGCACAGATTTATATCAATTTTTGTGTCGGACGATTGTCCAGCATTTGTCCCTCTTCTCGATTTCTTTTGTATTTCGGAAAGGGGAAGAAGGAAGGAGAAAAAAACGATGATTCAAGTGCTGTCTGAGAGACAGTCTCCTCGCCGTCTCAGGAGAATCTTTTCGCTCGGTGGATAAGGGGAATAGTGAGGGGAGAGAGAGAGGGGGGGAAGGACTGACTCGCTATGATTTCGAAGGGAAGCACAGTACGGGGAATCGGAAGTATTTGCCGGCTGATTGCCGGAAGTCAGCTATACGACGACGATTTTCCACTAGGACTTTTCTTACCAGTTGCACCTCGCGCGACGGTGATTGCCTTTATACCGTTACACTTGATAGGTTTTCCTGTCAAAGCACGAAACTCGTCCTGAGAAAAGCATTAAGAAATTCGCTAAATTCTTCGCGGACCTCCAAAAACTACGATCTCTTCTTTGCAGCTCGAAAGCCGTGCAAGACAAGGTCTGCTCATGTTGAAAAATTGTAAATTTAAGTAAACATCGGGATAAGTATTTGATCGAGAAATCTGCGCAAGGCTAGGTGAAATCTCTCTTCAACTAAGGCAGGGCCAGCAGTTTTTCCCGCTTTTGGTCAAAGACCTCGAAAAATCACTGAATATTTGAAGACGTCCCCGGGCGAAGACGCAGCCCTCTGGTAAACCCATTTCCACCGCGACTCGGCCGGATATCTTTACCCTTGCCTTTCACCTACCTTCCGCACCCCTTTTACAAATCCGACACGTTAGCCGGCACGGCGAGCTGATATCCGTAATCTCTCATCTCGTGTCATACACACGGATTTCGTAGCAGTAATGTGATTTCGCAGGGCAAACAAACATGGCTGAAGCCCTTCATTCAGTCTCACAGTTATAAATGACTAGGTAATTCATTTATCTTCTAAATAAGACGATACATAAGAAGAAATCAGCTGTATAAAAGTGCTTTCATTGCGTAAATCAGGAATCGTAAATCGGGAATCGCTTGTCGGTAAGGGAAGTATTAATTAATGAAGCAAATTAATTGGATAAGTGTACAGGTTTCTTAAGTACGGTCTAATTTCGATGAACTTATCGACGGTTAAACGGCCGGGCGCGAATCGATTAGCCGAGAAAAAGCGCTCGACGTCGGGAAAAGTTGGGGGAAAAAAGGTGATAGTGGACGACGACGAGACTCCCCGGATCGTAAAACGAGATTTTATTTCAGGCCGAACAAATTGAAACATAAGCCGCTCATAAGCCGGTCCCTATCTACTCCGCCGAGCTTTCCCTTTCCTTCTTTTCGCGCCTATCTCCCCGCCCCATCTCCTCGTACCCTCCTCCCTACCCCCTTACCGCCGAACACGCCGTAGACGTCTTGTTTGCCCGCGAAAAATATGAGATTCACAGTTTTGCCTTGTGCATAATCGCCGCACTCGGGGGAGTTATCCTGAAAAGTTTATTCTCTCCATATTTTTCCAGGGAAAGTAGTTGAATTTCGGCCGTGATAGATACTTAAAGCCTTTCGTACCTTCAAATTTAAGTGTATTACAGCGTTTATTATTCTAAAGGTCATAGACTATTTTTCGTGAAACGCCTTTTCTGAAGTTTATCTTGGTTTCCTTTTTTTATCATAGCAGGATAAATATTTCTGAGAAATTCCTTTTTTTCCGTTGCTTAGAAAAGATGTATTCATTAACATCTGGCTCAATGGGAATGTGGAAGGTCGTTTACAGAATGTGAAATCGTAGGAATGCACAATTATGCGGTCTACGAGCATGAAATACTCATTAATTAATAAAAGAGGGTGCGGAGATAAATACGGGCGGTTCTAGTGCCGTATTATAACGCTTGAACCCGATGAATTTCGAAATAAAGTAGCTCCAAGCTGGAAATTCGAAACATACGAAGCGAAATTTCGAAACTACGTAAATTTACCCCTTACAAAGGCGCAGTTTAATAAATTCCCTTTCTCTCCAAATTTCTCTCCCCTCTTTCTTTCCTTTTTCGAATATCTGTTTCTTTATTTCTCCCTTTGCTCTTTTCCTTCCTATCTCAAATTACTCTTCTCCACATACCTTTCAATTCCTTTCTAGGAAATACCTCTCTTCATTTGTATCTCCTTCCTTTCTTCTCTTACCCTTCGAATTTTCTCCTTTTTCGAGTGTTTGTTTCTTTATTTGTGTCTCTTCCACTGTTTCTCTTTCCCCGTATCCCCCCCATTTCGCATTTCCCTTCTCTCTCGATCTTCATGCTTCCTCTTGTCCTGAGCTTTGATGAATGTTCAGTAATTTTCAGAGCTTCTGGTCTCTTGAACGCGCCGCTCCAGCGGCATTAACGTCTCTCTTTTTGGCTAAACACTCCTCCCTCCTGCCACTTCCCCCGGCCGACTGGTCGGCTCGAGTTCTACTCGTTTGTATTTACAAATGGATGTAACGTGAATTTATCATGGCACCTAACTGCGCCGGCTAAATGGTTATGCTCTTTCAATTTTCCCCGGACAGAGCGGCCGTTCGCCGCGTGTTTGCATTACCTGCGTGAATGTCAAATCCGGATTTCCTCGTGGCCATGGGTCAGGCTGAAATTGCGTTATCGGAAACTTGCTCATGCTTCTGCCGGTTACCGCAATTGAATAGATCTGTTTCTAGTTTCCCCCGTGGTCGACATTGCTCTTACCTTCTCTTTCACCTGTCTGATCAAATACTCGTGTTACGTGCGATTATTCACGGGGCATTGATTTATCTGTATTTGAGGGTGAAAGACAAGGTCGCTTATCGTTGCGAAAACAAGGCGATTTGGCCTGGACGAGTGTCGCGCGGGGGCCAGTTCAAGCGGCATTCGCAAATCCCAAGCGCGAGCTTTAAAGTGGAGAAGATTAAAAACACCGACGACGGGAACGCGCCACCGGCAGCACGTGAACGAGCCAGACGAACGGGCGAAACAAGAACGAGTTTACGTACCGCAGGAATGGAAAAATTGAGAGGGCATCGGTGGGCCAGGGGCAGAGCGGTGGGGGACGAGGGGCCAAAGGGCCACGATTAAAAAAGAGCGCGGCTTGTGAATTAAAAGCGTCGGCCCGCTAAAAGATCAAGATTTTCCTTCCTTCTCCAGCGTAACCCTCGCACTTTTTGTCGGTTCTCTCGGCTTCTCGCCGACCCCGCATGCCTCGTTTGTTCGCCGTGCTGGGCGATTCCACGGCTACGACGGGCCTTACTTTCAGCGACGTTCGAAAAAACCGGAGAAACGAGAAATAACGAGACACAGAGAGAGAGAGAGAGAGAGAGAGAGAGCGTAAGGTAAATGTACACAAAAGAAAAAAGGTACACAAAGGAAAAAAAAGGATACCCAGAGTCTGAAGCATTAATCGGGAAACTGTGAAACAATAACATATCGTTTAAGTGGTTCGATGCAAAATAAAGAGGACTTTGGAGAAACCAGTAGGAGGTACTCACAATGGAACGGGAGGGAGGGGAAGTAAAGTCGAAGAGAAAGGGACGATAGTGGCGAATAGTGAGAAAAAAAGGAATCAGAGTGTAGAGGGAAAGAAGGGAGGGCGAAAAGGAAGGCGTAGGTTTGTGCGAGACAACTGAAACGAAGGAAACGTGGTAGAGAAAGGGAGGGCGGGTTTAGACAAAGAGAGGAAGCTCATTCTCATTTCGATTCTCCTTTTCCTCCACTCGTTTCGTGGATTGAAGGGGCCTTTATGACGGTGTACCGCTTTATGCCGTGGCTTCGTCGCTATTATGCGTGCATCGGCCGGTCGTCGCCGCTGAAAACTGGAATGGGATAGTGCAGTCTAGCACGTACACTCGCGCCGTTCTATACGGCTTTGCCCGCTCGAGCCTCGGGCTGCTGGTTTACCTTCGTCATCAGGAAGAAAAGAAGTAGAAGAGCGCCAAAAGCAGGAGGGGGGAAGTTCCTCCCATTCTTCTTCCTTTCGCCCTGGCCGGGCTAAAAGAAGTCCAAGGCAAAGAGAGAGGGTGCAAAGTCCTTTCCTCCTTTGTTTTGTTCCCTTTAATTTCCTATGTCCTTGGTTAAGGACAAAGGGACGCGGGGAAATTTCGCTCCGTTCGCACCGGCAGTAGTTAACTACGATTCTCAAGCTATCGCACTGTGCAATTCTCGTAGGAACATTGCGATAGTGAATAACGATTTTCGCGTACTCCTATGCTAGTTTTTCGTTAAAGATCTCGACAATTGTAATATCCCTTGAGCGAGTTATTAGCGCCAAGTATGGCATGAGCACCGATTAAGTACGCCGGGATTGACAAAGAAGTCGGTAATTCGAATTTCATATACCTTTGTTCATGAAAGGGATTATTCGCCGAGTACATTGAGTAAATCTCACCACCCTACACTGAGTTCGCTCGGTCTTGCCTCAAGGGCAATAAGCGTGAAAGCATCACCGGGAAGGAAAGTGCGAATAAAGTAGAAATAAGAAAAAAACCGCTGGGTAACCGGGGAAAGAGGGACAGAGGGAAAAAGGCTTATTACGCGTGTCTCACGCGTACGGGAGAGTGGGACAGAGATAGAGAGAGGGCAGAATACGAGGTGAGGGGGGGGGGGGAGGAATTTCCACCTATCGCCGTTGGTACACTCTCGCATATTTTAAGCTGGCCATTTTTCAGCATTTGCGCTATATGTCTGCGTCGAATTTGCATGAGCCCAGCGATTCGAGCCTTGTTCCGTAAAACTTTCGGTGTTTCTCCGAACCACCACCGGGAGAAGTCACTCGGGACCCTCACCCTCCTCTCCCCCACCCCTTCCCCGCGCCCTCTCCACGATTCTCTCTCATCTTCTCTCTTGGCCCGTTTCCTCGCCCCGTCCCCTCGTACCCCACGTTCTCACCGAGTCGCGATTCACGATCGACCGAAATTTCCAGTCGGGCTTTACGATCCTTTTTTTCATTTCGCCCCCCTTACCATCACCCAGCCACCCTCTTTTTTCCCCGAGGCTCCAGGGGGTGTATATCCATTTTTCTTCTGACACTTTGCGTCGGTTTTAAGCGGCTAAAAAGCGAAGGATGCTTTTATATTCCGCGTTTATGGCCTTAAGACTGCGTTGCCCGTGTAGAGTAAAGTTCAAAGGGTTACTTAAGGATACACGAACGATGAGAATAATAATCCACCTGGCGGGAAATGTAATTCCGTAAAAATACAGTCCCTGGAATGTTCATTGTGCTGGCAGTAATGCACAAAAATAGCGCGTGAAAAATAGAGAAGTGGAAACTGGACGGAAGACGATTGCTTACGTCAGAAGGATGAGAATCGCTGGTCTAATCCTAATGCACGTCGTCTTATTTATGCAGTATAACGCCGTCTCTGGCACCGCAACGCTGAAGACCTTAACGGCTTTCAATTTCCGTTGGCCATCAATATTATTTAGTTTAGTTTGGACCACCTTCTCCCCTGGTACCCACCCCTTCGGCATGCTTCTCACGCTTCCACCAAGGAAATTACTTGTCCTCTTCCCCCCCTCTCTTCCCCCCTAGTCGTCCTTCCTCAGCTTCCCCCCTGCTTTTCCTTCCGTCCTTCTTCTCCCTCGTCGTAAGAGGACCCAACCCCCTCATCCCCCTCTTCCCCTTACGGCCGTTTGTCTCCGAATCGTGCATCCTGCAGCCAACTTCCTGCTCCCTCCCCCCTCTCTCTCTCATACGCTCCCTGAAAACCCGCGCAATCGAACTAACGGAACAGTCCGGATCGCAAGGCTGCGTTGCACGATAGAACGCCCTGGTCTATTTCTCAAAATAATTGCCGAAATGGCCGCTTAAGAGGGTAAAGAACAACTGTACGTCATGTCGTCTCTGCAAGAAAAGACGTAATTTCCAGAAGCTACAGGAATACCAACTTCCTGCACTGGAGTGATCTTTGTTCAGTCGAGAATAGGGCACAACACTGAGTATCACTTGAAACGAAGTCCCATTATGAAAAATCCAAGGATAATGTTGGTAATCTGTGGAAATAATAAATGCAACACATGTTCGGAAGGTGTTTCTGTATACACTTTTTAGGTATTTGGTAATAGAGTATAAACGGAGTTCTTTAGATTGCAAAGAATCGAATATACGGAAACATGGGAATGATAGGAAAAACTGGACTTGCTGTGGCCGCACGGTTAGGTAATTCCAGCTATTAATAGCGAGGGAGAGTGTGCTCTGATTCTCGCGATCGCCGGAGAGAAAGAGCCGGAACGTATTCGATTAGGTCGAAAACTCAAATCCAATAGTTCCGACGGGGCAGATGCACTTTCGCGACCGCACACGTAGTGAGCGAACGTACGGTCGCAACGATGAAATGGAATTACAAACCAATTGGACGCTACCGTTCGCCAAATGTTTTGCAAGTTCTCGCGAAACACCGAGCTCCAATGACCAACCCTTCATCCCCCATCCCTCGTCATACGTATCAACAATTTTACTTATCCCCATTACCGCCAATTTGGATGACAGTTAGTGTCACAGGGCTTTTTCAAGGAAGGAATTGACGAATGAATATTTCGATTGATTATCGTTGTACGATAGTGTCTTGGTTTAAGAGATTTCTAAACTCGAATAGTGAGATCCGAAGATGTACGAGGTAAATATTTTGTTAATCCCTGGATGGCTGCGGGGAATTTCTGCCGATTGCCTGATCGTAGTCGAATGTCCAGGTGTGCCTGGCCCCGTGGGTCGTAAATGATCAATACGTTCTCCGTAACCGTGATCGGAGCGCGGTCGTTTCTCGGCAGGCGATCGGTACAAATCAATTTAACAGACAGCGGATAATCGCGACCGGATCATTATTCAGCCCGTTCATTAGGTTATCGTGTCCGTAGCGGCGTGTGATTCGATCACGCGGCATATCTCCTGCACCATCTACATACATAACGGAATAATAAAGGGGACACGGTAAAGGGGGGGGATGGCAGTTGGTAGCCGTGTATGCATTGCGCAGAAAGAGATCGTCCGGCTGGTATCTGCTCGCACTGGCCAACATTAGTCGGCAATGCTTCAAAGCCAACGCAACACGAACCAATACATCTTCCGCGAGCATCTGCACACTTGGATAGAACCTGCAACATTTATTTTTTAATTTATCATCGTCACCTGTCAATCAGCTAATTCCCTGGTCATCGGCAGACGCATTCAGAGACGTAATATTTGACGAACCAAAGGAAGATTTCTATTACGAGTTACAAAGTTTCCTTGTTAGAGCTGTAAATCGATCGAATTACCCACTAAACCTCGTGGAATCTAATTTCCTGTATATTTTCTTCTTTTAAATTCTTATAAAATTGTCCTAAGGCTAATACCGCGACGATTTTACCTCAACACCGATGTTCGCGTAAGAATATAGACGACGAAGTTCAAGTTTTCCAGCGTTCTTCATACACATACACACAGAGAGATACTCCTGTGGATGAAAATATTTTTTAACGACGTCGTTTTCAGGCTTCCCCGCGCGGACAACATCGAGCCGCATCGAAACTCCATTTGGAATATCTCGCGGTCACGAAACTGCCTGCACGGGCTTCGCATAACGAGGCGAGTTCTTAGTCATCGTCGTTCCTTCCGTTTCGGGCTGCGCCAGTTTTCGAAACATAGCCGAATCGCTGGCATTTCTCACCCACACGGTCCCGTCTGCGGCAAGCAGAAAGCTTGGAAAGGGTTGGCGATAGAGGGGAACGAAGAGGGGGGAGAGGGGCGGTGTACGGCGGGGTAGTACGCGCGACGGGGTTTCTCATTGTTGTGTCGTTGCAAGGTGAGCTCGCTGATAATGAAAAGAACTGGAAACTTTGTCTCTGTGTATCCCCTTTCCCCTCTCTCTCTCTCTCTCTACCCTGGCCGCTCTTTCGGTTTCTCCGTCCTCGCGCGTCTTTCAATCCTTCCAACGTCCTCTCCTTTTTGCTTCTCCCTTCCCCCTAACCCCTCGATCCCCGGCTACCCCGAGAAAGGATCAGAGACGAATCTCCCCCTCCCCCCCCTCAGCTTCTCTCACTCTCTCTCTCTTTCTCTCTTCAGCTCGAAACCACTCCTTCGGCCAGGCCTCTTGTTTTAATCACGCTCCCACAAAGTACGGTATTGTCTTGGGCGGCGTATCGCTTTGAGAAAGTATCTCAGAAGCGTGTACGGTCTGCTCTTTTCACGTCGCCGATACGTCGGGAACGTTCGTCTGGCCTAGATACAACGGGGAGTCATCGACCGGCGAAATAACAATCTGTTTAACAAACACAACGGTACACGGCTAAACGTATTCGAGCGTCAAGGCAATTTTACCATTCACCGTAACTGCACTATCTTGACAAACTTTGTTATACGTCTTGACAATCTATTTAAACCTTCACAAGGTCATTTCGTTCTCTCGAAAGTCACTTTAATCCAGTGTGAACGGATTATTGTAAGGATATTTTTTGTGACGTAAAAGTATCGTTTCCAAGGAGTGTTCTACGCGTTAATCTCTTGGCTGGCTGAGTGAAGGCCGATGTAATTGAAAAGATAACGACGCCGAGAGTGCGTCTTTCGCGACGGACCGTGAGACGTTGCGGATCTGCGGCCGACATCAGCGTTTTCGCCTAAGGCGAGCCAAACGACATCCGGCCGGCCAGTGGATGGCGAGGAAAAGAGGCAGTCTCGTTTGCCATTGCCACTCGCTACAAGTTGCCCCATGAAGCCCCGGAAGTGGGGGGTTTAAGTCGGACTTACACGATATCTGGCCCGCACACTCACCGGAATACTCCATTCCCCGACAACGGGATTCACTTTCTGCTTTCTCTCGCTCTTTCTCTCTCTTCTCGTTCCCGGGGAGAGTCCTGTCTGTATTAAAATCACCGCGGAAGAAACAGAAGAAAGAAGGAGAGACATCGGTGATCGAAAGATTACGCATCCTTCTTGGATCAATCCGAAAGGACGAATAATTCTTTACACGCATTCCTCGTTTTAGGCAAATTGACTATTTATTTACAACGTCTTCGGATCGATTATCTTCCTCCGCGAGTGACTCAGGAACAAACACGGAAGGCTTTTCGCAGCGTATTTCGGTCGATCTTCGTTTTCCCCTGTGCCCTTGGGAAAAGTGGGGAAAATGGTTTTTCCAAAGATCCCCTCGCGCGTTTTTCACGAAAGTTACGACACGGCACGGCCATGTAGTCGCCGGGGCTATTAATACCCGGGCAAATCACTGTAAAGCCCGGTTTTTTACGTCGGTCCGCAGGTATTAGCTGCGCAATTAAGTCGTTACATTTAAAAGCACCCGCTGAAAGACGTTAGATAAAGGTCTTAGAATCTCGATACCGAGTTTATGTCCGTGGCGAGCTTCCCGTTTAATTTCCCCTACCTCCCCGCCGCTGATGCTCTTACACCGACGCAACAGAGACAGCCGCAGATGCGCGAATTTCCGCATAAGAATTTCAGGACCGAAGCAGGCAATTCTGAATCTCGGTTAACTCAGTAGCTCTATGCTTGATCAGGTAAATCATCTCCTAAGATTCATATTTTACGTTGACACTGAAACGATCCATCGAACGTTCAGACGCATTAGGTAAAATAATGTTTGCTTTCGGCTAAATTTGTTTGCCGATGCAATGAGCGTGGCATGAGGCTCTTGAATTACCGTTGATAAGGGGCTCGCTCAAGGGGGAAGTCGATTGCGATATCGTTAAGGAAACCTGCCTATCAAAGGATCGACGCACCGACGTCAGGATAGTTGGAACGGACGACGGGGACGTGGAGCAATCGCCGGGGTCCTAATATTTGGTCCCCGATCGACTTCCTCTCGTCTGCCAGCCATCCCCCTTCCCGTCCTCTCCCCTGTCCTCGTCTATCTCCCTCGCAAGCAGCACTCGAAATCGATTTGCAAGAACTCGGTATGCATCTTGCACGTTCGCCTAGAGCGCAGTGGCAATCAATTCGTCGCTATACCCCGCGAACGCCTTCGCGGGACAGGGGCTCTCAACCGCACACGCAAGCATCGTCCCATCCCCCCTCCCCTCCCCTACCCGTCCCATCCTCATCTTGCCGGAAATTGAAAGTCTCTGACGTGACATCCGGCGTCGATGGAACCCCTTCGCATTAACGAGCCCAACGACCACGGAGCGGAGACGTGGCTCTTGAAAAGTGTCCTCGGAAGTGCGCGGAACTCGTGTTTAGCGGTTATCTAAGTTGCGTAAAAAAATTGTTGAGCATCGAAAGCGAATGAACGAAGTCGAACGTGCTGCTGCGAGAAACAAGAGGAAACTCGCAAAAGAAGTTTAACCAGTTGGCGTTACTGTACGTCGGATCAAACTGTTCTCCTTGTAAGAAAATTCTGTGCGCAGGGATGTCGGTTTCTTGAAGGGTTTCTACTCCCTTCTCACGCGCGGATGATCGACGCATCGCGGAACGTCGCTAACGGGGTAGTTTCCTATTAAATCCTCTCCCCTGTCAGTTCGCGCTATCTCGCGGCAACGATCCAGCCGTTATAATCGATTCGGCCTGATTTTGGTTAACTGCCGTCGTCCGAAGTTTACCGGCATGTCCCGCGAACAAGCCACCCGTTATTCCCGTCAGGCATTAACCCGCGTGTCGTAACGTAAACTCAGCCCCATCCAACCACCCCCCGCCAGCCCTCACACTCGTTCGGTATATTATGAGGTGAAAATCGAGATATCTGCTCGCCCGCTGAAACGAGTGGAAAGTACATTTGGTGTCGTAATACGAACCAACGGAGCGCGACTATAAAAATATCGTCTACTAGCGTAGGAGAATCTCAACTGTTGCTGATAGTAACGAAGTACCAGCAAAGGCACTCAGGATTAAGCAACCTTCCGAACTGTTCAATTTTACGTAAAGAGAAAAGACAGTCGTTGAAAGCTCGAAAGTTCCTCAAGACGAAAATCGTAGCACCGTAGTTTCTCGAAGCGAAATTGAAACGTAAAGGACTTACGAGCCTTGCTTTCCCGGGGATTCCGCTGACTCTTTAGACGCATTTAAAACGGTGAGACGAATTTTCCTGCGGAGAGGGAGGGGAGGGGGATTCCATGGCATGTTCCCGGGGCGAGAATCACGTTCGATCGGGGTAGGGTCGAGTTTTGCACGCGTCGACGTTAACGCGACGGCCATGTAACGGGTGGTCCCGCAAGTAACGACTTACGTGCCCTGTCCGGAATTACAGGACGACGCGCACACAGGGCCAACTATGGAAAGTACGTGTGCCGCGGGCTGATTGCGTCCGGCCGAGATGATTGCTTTTCGCCTGGCTCCGCACCGACACGAATGCCGCCGTTCCCGTGTGCTTCCTCCACGTTTACACGCGCCAACCGAACGGACATGCATCGACGCGTACATAAATGCCTGGCAAAGCCTCGGAAAAAGCTCTCCATTAATGGTCAATGTTTCCCGGCAGACGAACGGACCTCCCGGAAACACTTTCTCCGAGTAGCAAACCAAAAACTCAAAGTACAGTGTAACAGTGTAAATCATTTTATGGTCCGTTAATAACTCAAAGATCCTGAGGACGATTCGTCATTTTTTAAAAGTACCAAATGCTAACCCGAGTTGTCCTGTACTATTAGCAAACTTTTATTATTTGTGTACTTCGTTTGATCGGTTTGATATTGCAGAGAATTTCAGTGGGACCAGCGGGGTTTTCCTTTAATTTCCTTCTGGGTATTTGCATCTACGGTGAATCGTGCCAGAAGAAATTTCCTGCCGAGTGGATCGAGCTGGCCCATTGGCCCGCGGGCGACAGCTCGGAATAATCGCCAGTGTGCAGGCGTTTATAATACTAATATCGACGAGGCCGCGTCGTCGTAGATTCCGTAAACGCGGATAAGACGGTGCATATCCAGGAGCTAGTGGAAATTGATCCTAATCCGTAATCCGGCTTGTTCAGCCTCTTCCGTCTGGTCCCTCTCCCAAGGTACTTAACTGCAGTTAGCGGCAGAACGGCGTATCATCACGCCGGGGATGGGGATGGGCTGGCTTCGGGGTGGGGGACTATATAGACAAGCGTTGGAAGGGGTAGGGACAACGAAGAAGACCAGGAGGGTCGGTAGTGTTGGCAACAACAGGCAGTTATAACCGTAGTTAATACAGGACCAATCAGATGCTAATCCACACAATTACCCTGGAAAAGTGACGTTCTTCAACACGCGAAATTTTTCCGAATAGTTTTACCCACTGAGTTACCATTATTTTTTCGTATGTGATTCACGTAACGAGATGCCGGGGAAATCCCGATGCAACGTTTGCTCAAGTTAAAAGAGCAAAATGTCATATTTTACGCTTAAACCATTTCCTAGGGTAAACAAAATTAGCGATAATTAATTAAAACACAAGGGGATTTGGATTTTCCAAACACCCATTGATTCTACTTTCGATTATCTGAACATCAATTAAGGGTATTTGCAATTATCCGCGCGGCTAATAACCGTATAATTACTCGATCCGTAGCACGAGTTAACGACTTACTGGATCGTAAAATTTTGCATTTATGGGAATAACGAAACGTAGTAGACCATTGCAAATAAAAACTGATTTAACAAAGCTACAGAAAAATATGCAATGCAGAAGGGAATAAACTTTCCTTCTTCAATGCTAAAAAACAATGTTATTGGAATTTATCATGATGGATTACTGCAGTTAATCGATGTTCCAATTTATTCAAGAACTGTGACCCTCCCTGAAATGATTTTCTCCTTCACTCCCTGCAACACTGTCGATCGACCTTTCCCTATTGTGTCAATTCTTTTATTTCCAAGGCAAATTACGAATTCTCATGGAAATGCGCAACCCTATGTTGCATTGACTGACGTCATCTTGGCCGTATGCAAATGAATTTTCGCTGGAAATTTTTCAACGTCAAGAAAACCATAAAAAAAACAAAATCGGAATGAAACAACACTCTCGACGAATAAACATGCAGAATGAAGAGTATCTAAAAATTAATTAAAATAGAAGCAATCGTTTTATCTGATTCGAAGGACGTCGTGAACAATTAATTTGCATTTCAGAAAATCTTAAGCGAATATTTGCCGTCGTCGGTTCAAATGAATGACGCAGGTAGGCACATACCCGTGGAAAATTTCACGAATCCGCGGATTTAACGTGCTTTCGCGGCTGGCAACGAAGGGATTAATTATTCATGCACGTCCGAACGTCCGACGGCGAGACGTCACTTTCTAACGTCCCGTTGTTTAGCATGACTATAGAAGTCCGCAATGCTCTAGGACGGACGTAGAGTAAGGAGAACGTTTCTCTTCCGTCCATTCTCCGCAATCGGCCTGCTCGTAATTAATGGACAGAGACAACGCGTTCATTTACGGTTAATGAATCTAACGCAGACGCGGGAAAATCAGTGCGGGAAATAGCAAATAAACAGCAGTAATATTCTTCATCGCCTCAAAACATAGAAACACACACAAAGGTTTCATCCAATTCCTCCGGAGCTTGAAATTTGTAATTTCTAGCAAAAGTATGGTTAGCGAAGTATTCTTTTTTCCTACGGTACCCCATGCTGTATTAGGATCTGTCTGAGACAGGACTGGTTTATCAGTCGCAAGTTTAATCGCCGTCAGATGGGAAGGAGACGTTCGATCGTATTGCATTAATGCCACACGCTCGTTCCGTCCGATCGAAACCGCGGGAACGAATGTGCCGTGCGTCGTAATAGTCTCTTTCACTAATTAACCGACTCTCCTAGACGTGGCCCGACGTACGAACTAAATCGTTCAACGTCGTTCCCGCGAGACCGCCAGCTGTTCCCGTTTAGCCGGCGTCGATTCCCGGACGATCGAGCGCGTTGTTCCTCGTCGATCCTCTTTCTTCCGCTCTGGCAACGCTCTGTATAAAGAAAAAAAAAGAGGCGCGCCGTCGCCTAATGGCTCGGATGTGCCTGCATTAGCGCCGCGAGGGGAATAAATTTTCGGAGCGAGAATATCCAGCCGCGAACAGCCGTCGAACCAACGTGAATACTTGTCAGCTAGCTGCATCTGAACTGCATTTAACGATCCACGGTGCGAGGTTAATTGTAAAAACAATGAAATTCACGAAGAATCCCGCGCAGCCACGAAGTCTTTTCTCCATTCTCAACTTGTGTGTTTGACTTTTCCCATGTTTTCTGCGACGCACGTGAATTTCGATATTTTCTCTCTGTCGATGTTTCCCCTTTGGTGTTTCATTAAATCGCCAACGCGATTCTCCGATTGTAAACCGTGGGATTTGTCGTTCTGTGAAAGCCCTTCGCCTGGTATAAATTCTTTAAAAGGACTGGCCCGTAAAAAATGTCCAACGCAACGTCGAGGAATCGAGTTTTTCGGGAAAAACCGCCTGAAAAAGCGTTGCCAAACAAAACAGAAGGCTGCGGGTCCTTGCGCGTTTGTAGAATCACCGGTTGTTTTGTTACGTCCCGCGCGTTTTTCGGAAATTCAATCGACTTTTTCCGTTGTCCGACGTAAACCCCCGCCCCTTGCCCCCCGGGGCCTTTCGCGTCGACCTTCGTTGAAATTTCAACGCTTGGCCCGTCCCCGCCGACGTTCCCGTTTATGTCCCCTCGTGAAAACTTGGGATTTGCCGGCGACCGAAGGACACATGCTTCGTAAAACTCGTGTACACGTCCCGTTTCATAAGATACGCGTCGTAAAGAGATTCATCTTGCCGAGTCGTTGGACAGTAATCGCTTTCGAATCGGTTAAACGCAAAACCGCAGCTTTCACGTTCGTCCAAAACTTTTCCACCGATGAGCACTTACGCCATAAACTCATCGGAATTTAGCAACAATACCGAGAATCTCATTATTCGTCTTCAATTATCTTCCCATTTCCTAGAACTCGAATAGCACTGAATATTTTTCAGCAGCACAAACTTGATCATTATATCCTAAAATATTCCTCCGATAAGCAAACGGTTCCCTCGGTATCGATTAAAAGATATCACGTGCATATTTAGACTTCCGGGCCGTGTGTATGCCGTAAAAAGAATGATCTACGAGGCGAGGTGTTTTGCTTTATTTTCCCCCTGGTAAAGCAGTTCCTCGGCAGTCCGGAATTTTTCGTCATACCTTTTTCTCGATTTTCGCAAGTGCGAGTGCTCTCTTTGCCGGTCTTCTCTCTCTCCTCTCTTCGACAGGGCCGTCGCTCGTGCCTATACGTCCCATCGATCACCCGTACGACTCCGGTGACCGGAAGTCCAGGCGAGAAGGAACGAGGAGGGAGAGAGCAAGGACAAGGGGTGAGACACGAGGAAAGAGAAAGAGAGAGAGAGAGTGCGAGGGAGAGGGAAAAAGAGAACCGAGGCCTCGGAACGGTCGTTCGGAAATACGGAACGGTATGTAACGCGAGAGGGGCGGTTTTATTTTAACGAGGCAAGTATAACGGCGTGTGATAGAGGTCATCTTTCTTTTATTGGCGTTACTTCGCCCTCGGTTTTACTACGACCACCCCGACCTACCACCCTTCCCCCGTTATTCCCCCTCCCCCTTCCCTTCCCCTGCTATCCGCATAGACGGTCTTTTCCCCTTTTTTGCCTCGGCGCGTCCAAGACCACGCGTTTTCTATTCACGAGAACGGCCGGTGTGTTGCTCGTTTCACGCAGCCGGAAGCCAACTGGAAGACTATGCGGCCCATAATGGCCCGTCGTTCGCCGTGCTTCGCTTCACCCAACGTCCGCGAGTTTATTAAAAATATCGATGGTAAATGATACGTACTAACCGCGGCTAATGATCCACAGGAATTCCCAAGGGAATCTCGGAGGAGAAGCGATAGAGTCGTCGATTAACAACGGGAAAAACTCGACTCGATTCTTTCGTAAGTTTCGACGAATTTCAGTTGAATTTTACGTACAACCGTTGTCCGTTTGAAATGATGTTTCATTAATTCATTTTTCGTTGCCAGGTCCTTCGGTCGACGACGACAACACGGAATGGAAGATGCTAACCGGAAGAAGGAAAAGGAGACGTTTTCCTCCTCGGGAATACTTATCCACCTCACTTCCCCACCCTCCTACGACATTACCGTTCCGAATCCTCCAGCAGGGATTACTTAACTGGAGAAATTCATCCGCGTGAAAAGAGAACAACGGCTCTTCTCCGGGGCTGCCTTATCTACTTCTCGAATCGATTGTCCGGTTAAGTAGAGAATATAACTCCCCCGGAGATCACATTTTAAATCGTTAAAGAAAACTTCAACGACGCGCACGAATCGTTTTACTTCGATTTTTCGTCAATTTTTCAGTACCAAAAATTTCTCGAAACATCCGAAATTATTTCCAGCGCTTATAGTCCCTAATTTTAATTTACCCACGTTCACCGCGAGCATTCTTTTCTTTTGTCTATCTCCGGGAAAATTCTTTTCGGCCTCGAACACGGGCCGCGTCGAAGTGTTACGACAGCGTATATTCGTAAAGAGGCAAATGGCATGAAACATGCACGGAGCGTCAAGTTTACGCGATCGCTCTGAAACATTCATTGAATGGCGAACGGACGGTTGGTTAGGACGGAGGTAAAAAAAACCACAAAAAAAAACGTCATCGTCGCCCCGGCGAAACGTTCATTGCGCCGACATTAAACATCCTCGGCGTTTTATTCCGGCAGTCAGACACGTCGGCCGGAGTTAAAAATACTCCCCGGTCGGATTATAGGCGGAAAATGACGATCGCTGGGGCTTTGTAAATTTTCGCGTACGCATGAGCACGCGGGGCAGGGGGGGATTTGCCGTGGTGTCTCGAGGGGAAGGATAAGGGGGGGCGAAGAGGGGAGGGGGGGGGCCTGTCAAAGAGTTATTGGTAATTGCGAGCCAGGCTTCTCGAGCCATTGGCTTTGATAGCTTCATACATTACGGAATCGAATGGTAGAAGACCGCATTCGTGTCTGCCTGCGCTTATATACCGCCCCACTAAAATCTTGCCCCGGACAATAGATAATAGAAGGATACCCACTACCACCCCCCCCCTTCGCGTCCCCCCACCGTTCGCGAGATCCTCGCCGTTGCGGAGAAAAGAATCTTTCGTCCTGATATTCGCCCGGAGACTGAGCCTTTCTATCCTACCGTCCGACGTTTTACCCTGTCTACGTTTTACCATTAAACGTCTCAAATCCAGCGGATAATGGCGTTTCGTGAAGCGAGATACAATTTCTTCGGCGGTACGTAGCAAGGAAGTAAAAAAAAAAATGAAACGCGATCCAGTTTTATCGCGACCTTTGAATATTAAAATTACAGAAGTACCGTCAGAAATCTCGTAATTTGTCCGTCGCTTGCGGGGGGGAAATTCGTTTCTCCGAAAGGGTCGGCGGGGGGAACGTTCATTGACTCTTACTGCCGTTTTATCTTGTCCACATTTTACCGTTAAATCTCGGGGTACCCTGGGAAAATTGCAACCTGCCATCGAAACGTTTCGTCGCCCTGCACTTTTTTAATGACCGCGTTTTTTTTCCTGTACTCCCCGTTCACGACGACAGGGGAACTTTTAGCTCGCGCTTGTTACCGAAAGTTAAGCCCCAAGTCTTGCTAAAAGAACGAGAAGCGAGCTACGCATTAACTTTACACTCCGACAAATTCATTATTTAAAGTAAGTCAAAATTTTCTGCATTTTCAGAATTTTAATTGACGCGCGCGCCGACGAGAACTGCTAACCGTTTCGGTATTGTTAAAAATAATTGCAAGAGAGGCAACATTATTGTGTTTAATGGAAAGCAAAGCACGTTCTAAGAAATTCCGCTGAGCTTAAACTCACTGATATCTCCCGCAAATGAACGTTTTCTTCCCTGTTGTTCTGAAACAATAATCATTCGTAATACCTTAAAGTGCCTTACAATTACCTCAAAATAAACTAATTCTTTTCGTACAACACAACAGCATAATAATTAACCTTTCCTTCAATACCCATCGTTTACTGCCAAGCAAAGTACAATCCACGTACACAATTGAGACAAGAAAAATAGAACGATTAAATCATTAACGTAATCCCTAAAAATGCTACTCTTCGAAAATATTTCTGCTCGATACATCCGTCTGTACATTGCGGAAACTCATTGCCTCATTCCCGTGGAAGATCGGGGAATGGAATAAGACCAATTGGATGAAGGGGGGGGGCAGGGGGGTGTCAGCAGAGAACTCCGGAAGTTATCGTTAATGTACGACGTAGACATCGAACTGTCGACGAGCTAGTAAGGCCGTCAAGAGTCGGCAGGTTACGACAGGTAGCTTTGGTGTCTGCTGCCTGAGTACCCTGGCTGTGAAGGGCAGAAGGACGGGCTCGGAGAGGGGGTTCAGGCAAGGGGTAAGGGAGTGAGACGAGAAGGGAGGGGGGGGAGAAGAACGTAGAGGAGGGTACTAAGCGCCGGCTCCGTGTAAGAACCTCCCGGTCTCCCCACTAAGTAGATGCTTGTCAGCGGAAACTTAATTAAATATCCAAAGTGGATGCTGAAATTACTACAATTAGTATGAAGACTCTCCCGGCCCGGCTCTTATTGCCCGGCTGGCCCGTTCCTCCATTCTTCCCCCTCCCCTCCCCTCACCCACCTCTGGGTATCACTACTTAATGTCTAATAAACGTCAGACGCCCGCCGGTCCAAGTCGTACGTTATCGTTTCTTTTGTACTTTCGGGAAAGATGGTGGGAGCCAAAAGGAGGGGGGGGAGAAGGGGACGTGAGACGCGTCGCCAGGAAATTCCGGGTTGTCGGGCAAACGAGCTTTCGGACAAGTAGAACTCGCGAGAGTCGGAGGTAAAGTCACCGGATGACAGTAAAGTCCTCGCTGAGACAAAAGGAACCATTTTTTCGCCTTTATTCAAGCAACGTATCGCAGGAGGATGGTGAACATTAGGGCGACTGATCAGGACTTAGGACTTGCGAATTCTTTCAATTGCCACCCGTAGAATCTCGTGAGACTACTTCTTCGGAAACTCGTTGAACCCACCGAGTGGGAATATCCTGTCGATTTTGCGTTATTCTTTCTCCGTGCCCAAAGTGCAGAAAGTCGACTGCATTTCCCTTGTGCCCCCCCCCCCCCCTCTCGGTATTTCCTCGTCCATCGCATCGCGCATCTTTCGCAACGACGGAGTAACGAGTGAACTGGAATGGAAAAATAGGGAAAAAAACAGCCCTCGTACCGGCCATTATCCGCGTGGATAGTCCTCCGAACCGTCGTGTCCTGACGAGCGCCAGGAGAACACTGCAATCGTTCGAGTGCCTCAAGGGTAGGTGCGGGGGAGGGGGAGGGATGGAAATATGGCGGGGAAATCATGGATGGGGGGTGGGGGGCGCGGAGAGTGCTATTCGACCGTATCTCGAGGAGAACCGTCGTATCGGTACGTAAATGCGAATCGAGAGGATATACTGCCCCCCCACCTCTCTCCCTTCTCCTGTAGATACTTCAGCGAGATCTCCGGCCTATAGAAAGGAAATGCCGGAAGGCTTTTGTCTCGCCTCGGACTTCTTTCCCTCCCCCCCCCCACCACTCATCGCCCGTCAAGAGATTTAATTGCGCGAGGAGAAGAAATTCCGGCAGCGGGACGCGATGAGTGACGTTATTAAAAATCGACGGAAAGCAGATCTCGCTCGGCCGACAAACGCCGACGAGACGAGCATTGAGGAGGGCTTAGAAAATAAAGTATTGTAGAACCCCGAGCAATTGAGTGCATCGGAGCTATCGGAGTTAAAAGAGAAATTAAGAACGGTTACCTTATTAAAAAACAGTTATTGAATTCTTGATATTGCACGGAAAGTAATGTGATGACACTTTTTGGTTTGCTGTATTTTCCTGATTTTTGGTTTTCGTTCTTCTTGATATTTAAAATACCTACGTTGTACCTGAGAAAGGGACGATTTCCTGTAGAACAGTCGGGGGGAATCGACGGCAATCAGACCGATCCCGAGGTTTCTGTTATTGGAGTCGATACATCGCGGCCGCGATGGGTTTCTCACATTCCCCGAGAACTCTGGTCAGTTGGCCGGGGAATTTTCGGAAAGTCATTTCACGGATCGTTTCGGGGCTCCGACGTTATGCGGTATCTCCGCAAAGAGGTCGAAGAATTCTAAGAGGGGGGGGGGAGGGGTGGGAAAGGTCGCGGAGGGACAGCGAGACAGACGGACAGCGATCGAGATTTCGAGGCGGCGAATTGTTCGCGAGGAAAATAGTTTCCGGCCGAGCCGCCGGCGCATATTTCTCCGTTATTTCTCCTTATTTTTTTCCCCCGCCCTCGTCCCGGAAGGACGACTCTCGTAAGATGGTCTTAGGCATACTTCGCCTGGTCCAATGGTCCGCGGAATGACCCCGAAATTGTCCTCGGTCCGCTCAGTCGGCCCGACAAAAAGAAAAGGCCACGTGAAAAGCAGAAGCTTTAGAAGAAAAATGAGAGAGAGAGAGACAGAGGAGATATGTACGGGTTTTGGAATACGGCAGGAAGAAAGAAGGAGCATGACTCTCGGGGAAAAGGATAAAAGAGAATGAGAGAAACACCGATACTGAAAAGAAAGGAGGAAGGAACGAGTGGACGAACTATTTAACAAAACGAGGAAGGCGAGAGACGGGAGAGTGTGCGACTGATGGAAAAGGAGGAGGAATAAGGAAGTTGATGAAATATTGGAGAGCGGCTTAGACGGGACAATATTCCGTTGTAAAGCATTCCGCCGGTGCCGATAGATACCTTCGGAAAACCTATAGATCTGCCTATACCTATCCCCCTTCCGACCTTTATTCCCCCACCCCTCCCCCCTTGTTTCTGTACATCTTTCTATACGCTAGCTTCCAAGTAGGTCATGCGCCGCGCGTTTTCATACGACCGAAGGAACGGACGTTCCTGCAACGACGACAATCTGGGCCCCTTCTTCCCCCCCCCCTTAACCCTCACTTCCTTCCTTCCTTTGCTCTTCGGGCAACGGCAAAAATTTATGACGAGGACTATCCGACCACCCTGTGGTATCCCGATTAAATCAAGCCACCATGTGGATAGTATTAGCGTACTGAATTTTCTTCCAATTTTAATTTACACAGCGCACCAAGTCAAAATAGTAACATGAAAGGAAGCTTTACTCACCGTAGAGCGACTTTTGTAATTCGTTTGAATCCCGATTAGAACAGTGAGATTTTTCGACAATCTTTCTCACGGTTTTCTTTACGAATGGAGCAATAACTTAAATACGGTTATGTCGCGATTCTCCAACGTCCACGGGGCAATATCCCGTCGTACGCAATTACCCGCGGACAAAATGATATCCTTTATAAATCAGCGGTCATCAGTTTCGACCGGGCAGACAATTTCCTTCCCCGGCGATTTTCAGGCGACCGCGACAGGTCGCCGCGCGGGGCAATCCCTCCTCCCCCCCCCCCTTTTCCTTGGTACATCGCGCGAGAAAAATGGACGAGGTTTATTAACAAGAGATATATATCGCTTATCGGCTGAGAAAATTCTGCAGAGTCTCGCAAGAAATTGTTTCCTCTGTTGGGGAGGGGGGGAGAAGGACACGAAAGTAGGAGGAAAGGAAGAGTGGCAGGAGGGAAAGGGAAGAGCGCACTGCAGCGATTCACTTATCCACGATAATCCGTACAGATGGGTAGGATGGGGTGGAAAACGGGTGAAGAGGAGGGGGAGGGGGGGCGAAGATACGCGAGAGGCGAACGAAAAGAAGCGGCATAATCGCCCCATTGTCGTTGTGAAATAAGTTCAGTCCTTTCTCTTCCGTTCTGATCCGTGGCTATTCGCCATAAGACCAGCCTCCCCCCCCCCCTACCAACGCTCCCTCACCCCGCCTGGTAAAGAGATCGCCGGTGGAATGCATTAATACCCGTCCACCCGGCAGCGGAGTATCATAAGACGTTGTATTTCGGGTAACAATGAGCGTAACTCGAGCGTTAATATAATGAATCCCCGGGGATAAATCCTCATGTCGAGCCGAAGGTACCCTGGCGTCAAGCGTCTGCAATGACGATAGTTTCTATGCAGACAACGTGTAAAGAGCGTAATTGGACAGGAGGATGACTTAATGGTCCGGAATTAAAGGTCATTAAAAGCCTCGTTTTGAAGAAATAGTTCGTCAAGAATCGAATCGCACACAAAGGAATGTTTTTGAACGTTACCCACGTTTTAGGTTTCGGTCGAACAAAGGAATAGGGAACAGCGAGCGATTGTCTTAAGGATCGCGTTTTCGCAGATTTTAAGGTTTACATATTCATGCAGTTCCTGATGGACGTGTCAGCGAAGGTATGAAGGACCTTCCAGCTGAAACGACGGGAAGAGGTCGCTTTGGGTTACGTTCCAACCCCGCGGGTCCCATGAGCTGTCGGTTCAGGTAATTCATGGCGCTTGACGTCCAGGACGAAACAGCCGATGGATCTCCCGGCAGAGACGACAGGGGGGGACACGCAGGAACAACCGAGAAAATCACGAAGGGTAGAGATAGAGAAGGAATGAGGGGGGCATGGAAGGGCTTGATTTGGTACTGGCCGGAGGAAGGTGGGGGATGTAGTAATTTGTCGGCTTGGGAAGGCGGCTGGCTCCAAGCTGATAACACTGGGTGGTCCATTCTCCTCCGATTCAACCTCCAACACCTTCTCCTTCCCCCGTTTCCTCCCCTCACTCTCCCTCGTTCCAACGACGACTTTCTACCCCCGCGACTAACGAGCCGGCGAAAGATGATGCTTCACGCAACATCTACGCACCGGTCAAACTCAGGATATATTCCTCAACAGGACCATATTTGCAACAAAAGGAATAATAAATTAAGAAACCAATCCTCCGTTCATCCTGCATGATTTTATTTATGTTTACCCTGAAATAGCCGCTCTAACCCACTCTAACCACTTTTAAATTCTCTTCCTTTGTAGAAATGGAAACAGTGTTACAATGTCCTTTGTCCTGAAATCGTAATTTTTCGACTAGGAAGCAACCCATGGCGATCGAGGGAAAATTCTTGGGACCCCGTTGATTAGCAATGGCGAACAAAGTTGGGTTCCTAATCTTGTTTCGACGAGCGGGTCGAGGCAGCTGCTTCTGAAATTCACTCGCGAGCACCGCGAACACCGCTGTACTCAGGCCGCGTTTCCCAATCGGTTTAGCATTAGCGTGGAAAAGTTCTAATTACTCGGCGTGCGGAGAATAACCATTAGCTTCGTACGTTTAAAAACTTTTACACGCCCGGCGGACAGAACGAAAAACGGTCGGTGTACGCGCTGCGTCGCGTAAAATATCGTAGGAATACCGTCGCCTCATGGTTTGACGAAACAACACAGGATTTACAGTAAAGCGGTCATTGAATTTCGCAGTGTGCAAAGTCGCCGGCGAATAACGCGAAAATTTTTCCAGTGTTTCGTTAAAATTTGAAAAAATTGTCGTTGAAAGTCTGATTGAATATTTGTGGGTATTAGGGAAATTTGTTTTGACGATCCCCGAAGAATTTTTCGAGCTACGTAAATTTGGATTCATTGAATTCTTCTGTCGATCGATAGTTCAGGATGATTTGTAATTCGTTGATATGAACGTCCTTACTTACGAACACGTCACGAGCAAACGTGTTCGAGTAACTTCATACGTCAGCACAGCGGGGTGCGTTTCAGCTGAACGACGCCGAAGGGAGAGGGTTAAATTTCCAGTAAGGCCAAAACTGCAACAGAGATAATATTACACGCAAATAACATGTAAATATTAACCTTCGTGGTTTGCACGATGCTGAAGTGTATCCGTTTTAAAAATGAATTTCCAACTGGAATTTCGAATGAGATAATACACAACGTCGAAACCCTCTTGATGCGCCGTTGTTCAGCAAATAATGACAATTTACATCAATAAAATATGTAGAATTTGCGAATCACGGTGCACGTGTTACGCTCAACTCGTCACTTTTTAATTTTAAATTTTAATTTTAATTTAATTTAATTTTAAAGAGCTAATACATAATTTAACGAACACTCGTGAATACGATTCAAAGTAAAAATCACGTTTAATTTTACTCTCGTCTCTTCGCAAAATTCACCACGATAATTCTGTTTTTATTTCCGAAATAACAGTTTTTCCATACAAAAATGAAAAGCGTGTCAATTCTCAAACAGCTACCGCGGAGAAATATTGGATTTTATTGCGAAATCGCGGTTGTAACTGTCCCGGTTTTGCAAAACTGAGTACTCGATTTATCAGTATTGGAGATGGACAAATCTCGCGATCGTTCGCACAGGCTGGCTGCGTGTTTCCGTTAATCCAGTGGCAGATACCCGGTGAGCAGAATAACTCGCCTTTATAGCGACATTGCAGAGAATCAAGTACGAAAGGGTCGAAGGGGGGAAGGGGAGGGGAGGGGAAAGAGTCGTATAGCTCGGTATGCGAGTTTACCGGTGAACTTCTGGTTAACGTTCGGCCCTTCAGCGCTGAGGGGACGGGCTTTAATTTAACTGGCCCGTACGTCAGACGTATTAAAGACACTAACTCCCTGTCGTTCTCCGCGGGAATCAACGAAAACGTCAATCGGCCGGGACTGAACGAAATTTTAACGAGAGCCGCGCAGCCATGCGTTTTATTTGACTTTAACGAGCCGCTGGAGTGGAAAAAATTGGCTTTTCCCGCGGATGTAATGTCAACGGCAAGTAAATTCGCTTGCCTTCCGCGTTGAATGCCGTCTGAAAGCGAAGAAACGGCTTTCCGGTCATGAAATTGCGGATCCCGTGGCGGAAATAAAACCGAATAAACTTGATAGTCACTCACTAGAAATCAATTCTACTGCAATTTATTTTACTCCATGCTCTACAATAGAATGAAGTGGAAGGGAGTTTTGTTTGAACCAAACATCGGATCGACCTTCTCGCCTACGAATTTCTGTCGATGGGTGAACAACATTTAAATGCTATTTCATTCTGTCCACTGGAATAAAAAAAAATGAAAAGTAAATTTCGTTTCGATCTAATAAAGGATCGTTTGAAAGCAAGTATATCTTTATTACATCGCAATTTGATTTTGTCATCAAAGAATTCTTGGCTACCGAAACATTGCGGTAACTTTAATGGATCGTATAAATATGTTAATCAAAGAAAACTGTGCGAACTGACTGGCTACGATTTCGGCGGTGATTTTGTCCCATGGAGGAAAATCGTACTGATTAATTGACGACTTGCTGCTGACATTTCGTATATTCTCGCAGCGAGTATAGAGACAGATCCGGCGTTCTCGTGAAAATCACGAGCGGTCGTAACGTAGCAATTGGCTGTCGGAATAACGTAGTAGGTCGCCCCGAAATCCAATGTTGCTTAGACATTCGCTGCTCAAATATTCCCGGTTCCTGCCCACCCCCTCATCTGCCTTCGTGTATGTGTCGCGTAGGAGCGTTCCCAACACTTCCGGTTCGCAGCAGTTCGCCACACGTGGCTCTTTCCACACACGCATCATGTACGGACATTTTCGAGGACATCTACGTAGTGTAATTTTAACGAGGACGACCAACGCCATTTCCACGAATGAACCATTCTCTTCCCCCGCTTAACGGTTACAATACGCGCACGACACGGCAGAGAACTTGGAACGATACAACTCCTTAGAAGACTGTACTTCTGACGAGAAGAAACTGCATAAATCGCATTGTACGTCGGCTTGACAAAGTTCCCAGGCAAAGCAGGTAAAACGATACTGGCCAAAAGTATATCGTGAAAAACCGCCGTGCCGTCGTTGAAAAACAAATGCAGGTAAACACGTGTTATTGGACGCGGTTGAATTTCCCGCGATTGAAATAAACACCGCTGGCGTCCGTGGGAAAGTCCTTTTTTGCCAAAAAGGATTCTATTTGCGCGGAAAGGTTGTTCCCTGCCGGCAGGCACGTGTAAACACGTCAAGTATCCTGCGTCAAATATGTATAGAGACACGAGCGAAGGTAGAGATGGGTAGACGCGATCGAAACGTTTCCCGCCACTCGGAAAATCCCTGTGTGAGTTACTGTACTCCTACGCACATGTACGCACACAGGTAAACAGGTGCAATCAGGATGGCGAATGTGTGGGAAATCGCGGAAAACGGCAGGTTCGACGAGGCGCGTTTTCCTCCGATTCCCAACTGTCAACCTGCAGTTCCTGCGACAGTGCGGAGCTTTTTAGCCAACTTTCAAACTCAAAATGAACCTCACAAATTACTCATTCCAACGAGTATTCACTTTCTCTCTTGTAACCCATTTTACTTCTTTTCTTCGACGACTTCTGCCATGTATCTTCCCTGTCTTTACCTTCTTTAACTTTGTCCTCTTTAATCCTTTTCTTGTATACTCGTTTTCGTTCTGGATAGATCTTCAAACCACTGGTTTTCAATGTGAATCTTCTCGTCAATGTTCCATAGTTATCATTTTCTTCTCTTTACCCTCTTTTCTTTCGTATCTTTCTCTACTTCCTTTGCCTTCTCCGTCTCGTCTTCGTATCTGTGCGTCTTTCTTTTGAGTGTTCACTTCATTCCTCGTAATCCTACAATCGTCCTAATTGCCGTTATTTCTTCTCTCCCGCACACCTACGTGATTTCGTCCTCCTTTCTGTCATTTCCCGGGTTTCCTTCTCGTTGAGAGCTGCGTGTCTGTCCCCGCTTTTCGCGCGGAGTATCGGCGCGTATCAAAGGCCCGAGTAACTGCAGAGAGGGAAGGGGGGGAGGGGGAGGAATCGATCGAACGCTCGGTCGAATCTTCGGCAAATAGCATCGACTGGCTCCCGATTCCCATCTGCGCGGCTGCCGACGCGTTCGACGTCGTCTCCGAGGGGCATCGATAATGCAGAAACTACCAAGTTACACGGAAGTGTAATTAAGAAGCAGCCCCGAATAAGGGGGAACCCCGAGCAATTTCACCGTCCCCTCCCCCCCGTTCCCCGCCCACGCATGGCTGTCCAGAAATGTCGACTTGTAAATTACACTGGCGACGGCAAGTTCCCGGAAATCGTTATTCCCCGATTTTGCGGGCAAGCAAACGTCGATACGCTTTGCTTTGCAACACTCTGCACGACACGGGTCTTAGGGAAAACAAATTTGCCGTAAATGCCAATAACGAGGTAGAAAGTACGAAGTTTCCGGAGCCAGGGAATAGATGCATTCGCCGTGCAATTTCCCACGTTTCTTTTCGGAAGAAAGGAGCGGTTCGACGCGAATGCTTTCCGGTCGTTTCCGCATTATCCCGCAAATAAATATAATGTAAAGCCCGCGGAAAAACGGCCATGCTTGAGGTTTTTCCTGCGTTTGCCCAACGTGCGTTGAATACCAATGAGAGTGCATTCTTTTGTACGATTTTTCCTGGCGAAGATACCGTAAGACCGTAATAATCCTTAGTTCCATCTCATTTCAAGTAAATTAAATGTCACGGCAGCAATTTAACGTCCAACTAATGCAGGAAGTTTAACAATTATTAATTCATAATGCTTTTAATCCCTTCCTTTTCTCAGAAACGTTAAACCGTAAAATCTGTTTCACTGTGACAAGATTTCACGTGATATTTATAACATTTCGCCGGTTCATGATAATTGGACGTCGACAATGGGCTAAATACGTGATTCTCGTAGATTTTGTTTCGACGGGTCTTGAAGACGTGGCAGAGCCCAGGGCTGCATTTGAAAGAGAGACTCGCGGTTAATGACGACCGCAGGGGAGAAATCTGAATGCTTGGTGAATCCTTGGGCGGCCCTTGGCTTTCGGTAATTATTTCCCCGTCTCATTATCCCTTTTGTCGGGGAAACGCGGGGCAACGGTATATACGCAGTCCGGCCGACCGGAAGTGGCGGCAGCTGAGACGCCGGAAGTAAGATGGCGGCCAAACAGGGCAACTCACCTCCCGGGCTTATAGCCCTTAACGAGGAATCGACGAACCATGGGTTTTCTCTCCACGTATATGCAACCGTTTCACAACATTCCCAACGTGAGAAAAATAAAGTGCAAGCAGAGACGAGCAGCCCGGGAAACGGAATATTATAAACTGTGCTCCATTTGAAGAATTTCCTTGATTAACTGCAAGAAAACACCGTCGTGATACTCTGTACTTTACGAAATAATAATTAATCAAATTTTCATACCCTGTCCTTTGATCCATGCACGATACTAATCTTGAAAATAATTAAGCCCCTTTTTGCGACTTGAAATGCCGATTAAATTGAACCTCGTGAAACGGTGGATATTTCCTTTGTCACGTGGGAACGCAAATTTCCTTCGCGTTTCGGCTTACAAAAAGTAACGATTAAAGCGGGTATATCTGTTTCCTGGTGCTTTAAAATACAGCAAAACGGGTTGTACGATTTCACTGGCACGGGTTAAGTGGACGAGGGAACGGGATGAACATACGTCGCTCATACAGCCGATGGCATTGAGGACGCGCATTTATCGACAGTTACGCGCTGATCCACGGCGGGCACGGGTCCAAAATTTCCGGATGCATGGCACAGAGAAACCCCCGAGGATACAAATGACCGCCGCCACCGAAACGGCAGCTTTGATTTACCTGACCCGCCGCAAATGCAAAACAATGTAATGCACATGCTTCAATAAACGTCAAAATTATTCTCCTTAAGAAGAGATACCAACAGTTAGGCAGATTTGAAACTGCTGAAAATTCCAACACAGGGATAACATGATGTAATGATTTAAAGTTAATAATTAAAACGTGTTCAAAGCATTAGAAATATTTGTGTTGCAGAAAAATTCGAAAGATGTTCATATAGACGCAAGGAATAGGAATACATAAATGAAATGTTTGATGTATGTTTGTCGTTTTAGGTTTAACGTGATCTAATATGTTGGGGGAAAAAGGGAAGGGTGGTGGCATCTGTCGAAGGTTTCACAAGGTTCTCCAACCCTGTGCTGTAAGGGTAGTCCCAGGAACGTCTTTTTGGAACGTCCTTGGGACGTCATTTTTATGACCTTTTTGGGACATCAATTTGGGAACAGGGACATCCCAAGGACGTCCCATTATGGTCCCAGGATGGTCCCAATATGGTCCCAATATGGTCCAATTTAATTCCTGCCTGTCTATTCCTATACCTCGTCGGTACTGCTACCTTCTATACCCAATGGCGATAAATTAGAGGTACCAAACTTCCTAGATGAGCGAGGAAATACTTGGCAGAGGTCGTTGACAGAATTCTGTACGGCTGGTCGTCGAGCAAGTAGAAACAGACACGGTTGGTTAGACGTCTGTCACCTTCTACTGCCATCTGCTATTCTGAGAAATCAGACTTGCCCTAGTCTTCGAGAGATAAAATCATCGACAACGTAGACTTTTCCTTAAAATGTATTCACAAAAACAATATGATTACCCTGAAAATATAAAAAAAGTGTTAAGATACAGAAAATATCTATTTCTAATGATTATATTAAAAAAAGTATCCTCAGGAGTTTTCCAATAGCGAATGAAATAGTTGTAATACAAGGAGGACGATAAGTTTGATCGATACAGACTTAAGATTAGTTCGGCTTAGTTTGACGACGACTTCAGTGACTTTGCGAGAAACTGTTTAACCCTCATGTCTACACAGAACCGAACTGACAACCTGAAATTCTTGGCGTCTGAAATAACAATCCGTTTGAAAAAGGTGTAATGTAATTTTTGTGATCATGCTGGAAAATATAAACTGTTAAAATGACACTGAGTCTAGGCAAATTGAAGCAGAAAAGTTATTCAGTTTGCCCCAATAAAATGCGGTCCGTCGATGGATCCAGGTGAGTTAATTACGATAAACATTCTTTTTAGCGAAAATTCGAGTAAAGTTGAACATTAATTAACATGCAGATATGTTGCCATCGATTAGCACGTTAATCGTTTAACGTGAAAACGAACAATGAGTCTAGGAATTTTTCCCGTAGGTGGGAATATCCTGTGGCGAAATCGCGCGATTACTGGGAAAATTTTTGCGACGAGCAGGAGCGAAAAATAATGAAAGTAAGAGTCCTATCACCCGTATTATCGGGACTTCCGTTAATTCCTATTTGCCCGTCCTTCTCCGGATCGCCGAATAATCGTAATACCAACGGCACTGCTATCGGCCATTTCCACGGCATTGCTAAACCGGTCCCCGTAAAATCCTTGCCGAAAATCGCGCCATCGAAACGGCGGGGAAAGTCGGCGGAATCGAACGAGCCCCCGTGCCATTCTAAACCCATTAGGAAATCGCGATTTGAGGTCTCGTCCCCCTCGTCCCCTTCGTCGAATTCGGTGGAAAATCAGATGCGCGAAACGACATCGATTACCGATGACCCAGCTGGACTCTTCGCGACAACATATGAGATTTCTCCGATTGAAGAACCCGACGTCCTTTCACTGAAAAAATGTGCTCCCGAGTTTCAATTGGAGAAGGAAAAAGTTCATTCGAGCGGGTCATCCCCAGAAGAGATTTGCAAATTTCCAGAAAAAGTCGCCGATACGAAGGAATTAAGGAAGGAGAATGACGAAACGTTTGAGAATGAGAATATTCCTTCGGAGAATTTGTGTCGCGAAGATTATCCCATAAAGAAAATATCGAGTGACGATATTGGAATATTTTTTAAGGACAGTGAAGTGATGAGTAATAAAAGTTCGATGCCGGATCGAGGACTAGCAGGGCGAAAAAGTTTATATCATTTCCGAACTAAAAAGAAAAGCAAATCGCAGGGGACATTAAATGAAAGTGACGTTAGCTGACCTAGGAAAAAGGTTGTTTCACGTTTACAAACATCGAGTGATGTTACTTTGCAGTCAAATTTTGAAAAAGACAATAATGGAAAATCAGGTAGTGGTTTACCGTATATAAAGAAATCTGAAATCACGAATTTAATAAGCAGGATAGATAAATTGGATAAAGTGGCAACGGAACTATTAAAATCAGCGAATTTCAATAGTGATTCTCATTCTCAAATTTTCGTGCAAGACCCGGAAAGGAAATCAAGCGAAAAAGAAGGGGAGGATCAGATAATAGAAACTTCAGAAAAGGAAGACGACTCATTTGGCATAAAAGATGATAAATTTTCGATTCATTTTCCAAGCAAGGAAAAATCATCACAACGATCACTGAGGTATTCAATTCGATCGGCTTACAAGGCCTTGAAACTATTGACGAAGAACAAGAAATTAGACTTTGAACCGAAAATTGTTGACTCGTCGTTATCCTTCGTCGGCGAAGAAACTGCGGAAATTGAAAAGATAATTGACGATAAATCGTCGACCGATGAAACAGAATCTTTGTCCTACAGCGAGATCCGTAGAAAATTGAGGAAAAAATACGCAGGGTGTTTGAATCCGGTGGACCGTGAGTTGTGGAAATTAAAAGCCAACGCAGGAAGGTCGTCAAGGACCATCGAATCAACGTCACGATCCACTTCCGGCGAGAGTGGACAATTCGTCGACCCTGAACCACCAGAGGATCCACCCAGCTTGTCGAAAATCCCGGAAATGACGTTCCTCCCGCGTAGGAATCGCGACAGGTGCCTGTCCTGCATGTACAAATCGCTCGACACTAAGAAAAAGACGAAACCACTGAGAACATTAGAGCAATTGATCGACGCGGGCAGAGAAGAAAGTTTAGAAAAACACAGAGATTCTGTCGACAGTGATACGAGTTCTCTGAGTTTTCCAGATTCGTTGAAAAATGAAATATCGACGGCAAAGCCTAAGGAAACTTTTGCTCTCGGTAAAGAATTGTTAGGTAACGAAGTTATTTCATTTTCTAATCGTATTTGTCCGTCGGCTGAAGGTACGTCTAAATCGAACGGTTTTCATGAAACCGTAGTATCGGAGAGAAAAGTCAGTAAACCGCAACAGAGACAAGCGAACGGCAGTTTGTCTGCTGGAAATCGAGAAGTTTTAGCCTTAGGTAAATCCCTTTCACCGGAACAGTCAAAGGTTTTGTCGACCGGCGCGCAAAGTTCCGACGAAGACGATTCCTCGGCGTTGAAAATTCTCGAAGATCCATCGAGGGCTAAATACATAGCGGCCTGTCATCGAGCCACGGTTTTCAGACCGAGTTTAGAACCGCTGAGAGCGTTGAGGCACAGAAAGGCAATCTCCATGCTCGACATGCAAACACGGTTTTCCGGGAAAAAGGAAAGCAATTCGTCGGAAGAGTACGACGCCGATGATCGAGTCGACGAAGACAATCGAGATCGATATACCTCAAAGTCGAAGGCCTTAAAAGTCGTCGGAGGGAAATCATTGCCTCAGACTGTCATCGCGGAAGAACGTTCTAAGGAATCGCTTGATAAAACACTGAGGAAGGTGAAATCAGCCAGCGAGGAAATTTTAGAAAACGATCAACAAGACAAGGCGAAATTGAAAGGAAAAGACGAGATTTTGAAACGAGGATTCAGTTGTTCAAATCTTCCGTCTCTACGAAACCTTGAAACCGATCAGCAGAAAGCAAAAACCGGTCCCCTAGGTTCGAATTTCCAAAGTGAAGTCCCACACCCGAAGGAACTGACAGACGGGAAGAAAAAGAAGGACGTTGGAAAATTGCCACTCACGTCGATCGACGAAGTGTGCAACATTCTCGAAAAATGTCTCGACGAGAACAAAGGGCCGACGGAAATGCTAGAAGTTTTGCGCGATAAATTTTCGAAATATCTGCGCGAGGGCGAGGTGAACCGGAAAGACATGGCCGATAGGTTAGTGAGATTGTTGGTAGATTCCCGGCGATATTTATACCCGGATAAATTCCCGTCTGACCTCTTATTCTCCTCGAAACAGTCGCCCCTCTGCAACAGTCGTCTCTTGAGGCGAATCTTCCCGCGGGAAACTTACAATCTCATCGCCCCCCTCCTCGGCATGCCAGAATGGCACCCGACAAAATCCGTCGCAGTGAAAGCAGCGAGTTCGACAGACCTGGAAATCAGTCCGCCAAGAGTCAGTCGCGAAAGCGAAGACAATTCCATTTCGTTCGACATGCAGGTGCGTCGAGAAAGCTCGTCCATTAAAGCAATTAATAAAATTAACGAGCAAACTTCCAGCACGTGTCGACGAAGCAACGTTTCCACTGATTATTAATTCGTTAACATTACAGCAAAATCATCATTGATTGCTTACGGGGTCAATTAGTCCGTCCTAATGATCTTTATTTTAAATACCGGACTGTTTATTCAATGTATGCCTTTTTCTGTTCTTTTTTTCACAGGTCCACCCACCATCGACTAAGAATACCTCGTTACCCCCTGAAGATGGAAAATCGAAAAAGGATCAATTGAATCCTTACGCCCTTTTCTTATCAAAGCCAAAACGCAAGGTGCGAAATTTAGCTAAAAATTGCTGTTTTATTCGTCCCGTAGGATTGGGAAATCAGTCTGTTTCTCTGTTTGGAATGGTTTAGGCGATCACTTGGAGAAACCTGACGGATGCTGATTTAGAAGGTTACGACCCTCGGGCAACGTTGCACACGCGGGCCAAAAGTATGTTCGACGAAATATGCGTCAATTTCTGTGAATGGCTGAGAAGTTTCGACGGGCCGACCGAAACGATAGACGAGGAAGTCCTGAAGGACATGTTTTCCATCGACATTGACATCGAAGCTGCCAGAGCGGTTGAGGTGACAATAAACAATTCTTGAACCAAAATTATCATTAAGATCTGCTCATAGTCCTAAGAAATATATTTAACAAGAGACTATCTCTTCGAACAGAATGACACGACGAGAATATTTCATTGAATATGTTTTCTTCCTATTTTCTATCCCCTCTTTTCTTATTCAATATTTTCTTTTTGTTAAGCTCTCTATTAAACTCCTTAGCTCATTATTCCAATGCCGTCTTTATTTAAATGAAGATTCCTTTTATTTTTAAGAATCCTTGCGAGTTACTTCAAGCTCCTTACTAGTGTATTAAAATCTTCGAACCGAATCTTTAAATCTCCAAGGCTTTTAAATCTTCAAAAACACTCGACGCCACGCCAGAATGCATTGAACTATTATTTGAGGTTTTTTTAATAAATTTCTTCCGACAGGTGTCGATCAAGGAAAGACGAACGGTCCCACCGGAAGTGGCGGAGGCTCGTCGTTGTCCGGAAGCGACTGAACTCGCGGCGACTAGGAGACTCTTAATTGCCGATGCTCGTGCCGAGGAAATGCCAGCGAGGATTACGGCTTTCGGGAAAACTCTGCCGCGATCGGCACAATTCCGGCCGCCGAAAAACCGCGTCCGGCAGAGGTGGATGACCTGTGAGCACGTCCCGCGGGACTTGGAAACCATGGACGCAGTGTGGAAGGATATCACGGGGCTCAGCAGCGTCAAGGGATTCTGCCAGTGGCTCAGGGAACACCCAGAAGTAAATTTTCGTCCCTCGAACCGCGTACATTTCACTCAAAAAGCAGGGACTTTGCTAACAAAAACCGTAGTCGAAAGTAATCTGAATTCGCTAATTAGGAGAACTACGGGCTAAAATTATGTAAATTACGGAGTAAAGAAAAGGGAGTTAAATGTGGTCATTTTTTGTTCATTTAACTTAGGTAGGGTAATCGTTGAAAGTGTTTTTTTTTCTGTAACATCGGCCAGTTGGATGTGTGATTTTTTTAAATAATTTTCTTCGCAGGTCGAGCCGCCCAGGGCTCTAAAGAAAATCATGAAAAATCGTACAGATCAACGGCAGCAGGAAGACGACGAAACTTTCGCGCATCTAGAATTAGATGTCGAACGAATCGGAAGGTTAAAAGTCGAAGACACAAGTCCCGAACTAACGGACTAAAAATGAACATAAGTATTTTCATATTTAATCAACTGTGCAAACACTAAAAGGAAATCAGGTAATTTCAACCCTGATTTCCTTCAATACCATAAACTCTTAATAAAACTCTATATGCTTATATTTCTCGTTAGAAAAATACGAAGCAAACTACAGAAAAGTTATCAACTACAGCAAACTGCGTAATATTAAAAAAAAAAGTATCTTGTATATGCGATAAATCGGGGAAACACGTATCCCGACGTGTTTCAATTATTCCCATTTCATCGTCCTTTTTCGCGAGTGAGCCCTGTCGATAATTTGGCGCGCGCTAAAACGCGGTAAACGAGGCAATCGGTCTTGCGGCAGCGTGCAAGAAATATCGGAAAGTTGTCAGGCCGCGAGCTTTCGGTAAAATCTCGGCTTCGCGACTGGACTTGAACCCATCGGAGAAAAGAAGGAGCTAGTGGGTTAGGGCGGGAAGAATCGTGCCGCTCGCAATCTTCCGTCTCGTCTTGGCCCGAGTTTTCCTTCTTTTTGCCGGGGCGATCGTTCTTTCGACCTCTTCCACGCGGGGGAATCGTTACCGAGACGCGCACAGTCCGCCGGGTAATAAGGCGAAAAGTGTCAGCGATCAAGCCAAAAGGATACGCAAGGTTCTCGTCCTTCGTATTATTATTATTATTATTATCAGACGGTCCCATCAGTTACACGCTCATTTCCATTCGTGTACAAGTGCAGATGCTGAATGGAACAGGGACGATAAACCAAAGGTTTTTCCTTAAATATATTCTCGAACGATGCGGTATTTACTCTTCCGACTTCCCCTGCGTACGTAAGACGAATTTTTAAATGAGAAAGGAATATTGCAAATTTCTATTCAACATCGTAAGTATACTTTGTAACATGTTTAATTAGAGCTACGTTATCCTCATTCATGTATTCCCTCGGCAAGTTTCTACTAATAACCTTCAAGATCGCTGAGGAACTTCTTTGTGAAAATAAAGAATACGAGCCCTGTATCTTTCTTCTTATTCTCACTTCTATGGGTTTAGTTAGAATCTTTTCGCGTGGGGAATGGGAGACCGAGGGAGAGGGTGGATACGGAAGAGAAGGAGAGAAGGGACCAAAGGGAAACTTAAAAGTGGAGACAGCGGGAAAAGTAAAAAGGGTATCGGAAGTGCGGAGAGGGGCAGGTCGAGCGGTGGAGGGAGGAGAAGGAGAGCAACCCCCATAGGCCATTGGCCATCCGTTTCGCTCCACTTGGAACGAAGACTCGCACTCGACCGAGAAATTTAACAAGGCGCACGCTCCCGGCCCGACAATACCCAATGCATTCCAGCTCGCTCGATGGCCGGTTTTTAATTACTTCGCTTTGCGCGGCCAACGAAGGAAAATCACGCAGACGAACGAGAGCCCGCTGAAAAAGATTTGCACACAGGCCGAAAATAATTATCTAACCGCCGCCAGTTTCGGCCGAGGGAAGCACGGGAAATGGTTAATTTTACTGTCCGCTCGGCGAGAAAAATTGTACAAAATTGAAAAAGTGCTTAAGGAATAGCGTTGATATTCAGCGATATTTTCAGTTGATCGCACGGGTTTTCTCTTAGTTTTGACTTACCTATCTTCGGGAAAATGTTCTGTCATTGTTCTCGGAAATTCGAAAAAAACCAGGGCAATGATCGGAAAGAGGAAATCCGGGAATGGCGGATTGAGATTCAAGTCTTTCGACCGCGAAATCGCCTCTTTCGACTGCGACAAAACTCGCGGCATGTATTATTCATCGGAGCAAGTTCGCACTTAAAAACTCGACTTTCCGAGGGGTCTTCCCTCATTTCCCCGGCGCATTTTGTCCCCCTCCCCCACCCGCGGGGCCAGGGATTCGCCATGCACCTTCGACCGAGGCGAATCTCGAGAAAAGGACGAATAAAAGTCTCCCCCTCCCCCCGTGTTTGTAACGAATACCCCAGGAAATGATGATTAATCGTCGATCACGAGTCGATACAATTGAAAAACATTATCGACGAACTTCTGAAAGATTTCGTCGAAACATGGAATTCAAATAAAGCCATTCTTCCGTTATGGAAAACACTGGAGCGATGCCTTTCGTTCGGGCCCCTTTTTGCGCTGATTATTACGCGGCTGCCGTGATTGGTGAAATTAATTGGTGCGCGATTACCGCTGTGACGTGTGACCCGTCGCGTAAAGCCAGCGGCTCGACAAAGGACAGACGTGGGCGATCGAATGAACGACGATAGCCGATATTATTTGTTTTCATTTGATTTTCTTTTCCCATCGGGCCACTCGTTTACCCGTTGTTTGGTGGGTGCTGGAGCCCGCGTTTTGTCCAACTCGATTCCAGCTGAATTCCAGCTGAACCGGAGCAACGAATAATCAAATCGGCCGTTCGTCCATGCCTTTTTTCTCTCTCCCTCTATTTTCCCCAGGCATTCTTTGTCTATCTCTTCTCCTGCTTCTCCCCCTTTGCTCCGCGTGTTTTGTCGCATCGTAGGTGCCGCAGGTACGTGCTTCTAGGGCGATTCGCTTCGTTACGTCCGTCCCAACCGCGCGACCGAGACACACCTACGCGCTCACACATCCTCGCAAATCAGATGGGAAGCGCTTCCTGCCGACCATTCAAACTCATTCGATCTATTGTTACGACGTCTCTGTCTCTGTGTCGCGTCGGCATCCATGCATCCACGTTTATCTATACATCTTCCCCCTGGTCTATTTCGTTCGACCAGCCAGTCAACGACAATATTCCTCCTTTTATGCCAGCCCGACAGGTTATTCATTAACAATAATCCCGAAATGTTAGCTAATTTCGCTTGACTTTACACTCACGCTTGTCTAATGGTTTGCTAATTAAATACAGACAGCCTAGTTTTTCTTTGATTTTTTTAGATATTAACTGGTAAATCATTCAATTTCGAAGACTTCTTCCTGGCTGAAATATTTTTTTCTTCGTATGAGTCATTGTTCTTTCCTTGGCTCCTTGTGTCGAGCGTTTTACAAGGAAAACAGGGTCGTTTTTTCTCGGCTCTGAGCGAGTACCGCGGCGATTTTCGAGGAACGAGAGACCGGGGCTAATTTTACCCGTACAGACCGGCCGATTGAGCCGTTACGGCTTTTCAGCAGAGTAGCTCCTCGCAGAGTAAACAGATTAGTCGCTTCGAAGTCGATAAGACGAGAGCACAGGGAATGCGAACACACGGATAGCCCGTTTTTCCTACGGGATACTCGACGTTTCATGCGCGCAGAGTGGAAAAAAACCGACGGCAAAGGCCGAGGAAAATTACGTTCTCATTTTTCCTCCCGGCCATGACGAACCTCAATGATATTTCGGAAAAGCACAGTGATATCGTCAATTCCATTCTAAATGGCCGTATTAATCTCTCAACATAAACGAACCTCCTTGACGATGAGATTCATTGGTAACTTTCCTATCGCTCGCTGGGAAATGAACGATAAAATACTCTTTCTCGCTTTTCCACTGCACGGGATATTGATCGAAATTGCAGTTTACCGGCACGGGAAATTTATTTGCTCGAGTTATATGCGTGTGCAATTTTTTTAAATACATTCCACCATTTAGGACTCTACGCGTGGTCAGAATAAATTCTGCACGTTCGAAGTACCTTTAATGGGCAAGAAAACCGTGAATTTTTCTTCCACGAACGTCATTGCTACCCAAAATCTTCGCGACGAATTCCTTCTTCCTTCTTCACCGGAATCAATTCCGAGTGGAAACCATTGTTTTTCCGTTCTCGGCGCAACCGGTCTCTTTAGGAAGTCGTTCTTTATATCCGCCGTGCACTTAACGATTTTACAACGGTAACATAATGGCCGCTGGCAGATATCCGGTCTCACCCGGAAAGCCGCTCCCGTCGCTGCGCCCGACATTCTCCGTATCGTCCCCCCCCCCCCTTCCTTCTACTTCTCTCCCGTTCCCCCCGGTAGTTCCGTCTCTGTTTTTAGCGCGACGACAGGCCGTTGCGTGGAACACGGCGATTCTTCTGTTTCGTTCATGCGTCACGTTTTATTGTAAAGGTGAGCCGCGTGTCGGCGACGACGTGCGTCGAACAGTCAGTCTCTCCGTGTCCTTTGACCCGGCGCCATCATCTCTCGTTGCCGCTCCCCCTCCCTCCCTGCCGGCTCTGCGATCCTATCGATAACCACCGGCGTGCTCCGGAATCGCGCGAGACGTGAACCGATTTACACCTCGTTACAAGCCCAGCCTCGGTTTTTGGCTAACGCGCTTGGTTCTCGAATTACCGCTGCACTCAGATGGTAAGTAAACTTTTCCAAAGCACCGTCATTTTACCAGGGATCACGTCTCGTGAATTCGTTTATCGTTTTTCGCGAAATTTGGCAACTCGATTGGACGTACAGTTCGTTTTTCAGTGGCTTTTTGTCGTTTCCTTGTTTCTTTTACTCGGGTTTGCCGCACACGTGAGCAATTTGCTGACGGACTTTCCGCGTGAATTTGCCGATGACGGGGGAAGCGTGCGCCCAAGTCCGTGTGGTCTTTCGAAAAGAAAGCCGAGTGCGTGAAATTTCTCATCGGTGCGAGGAGAAGGGGTGGGGAGGGGGGTGACGTTGCAATTAACGGTCGCGTGACTCGACCCTTTCCCGCCGACGCGAACGGAGCAATTAGACGACGAAGGGCGCTCGAAATCCCGGTAAAAAACCGTGGAAAAGGGAGCAGCAAGTGTCCGGCGGAACGCGAAGAAGGACCGGCGTTTCCGCTTGTTTTAACTCGACCCTCCGCAGCCCTTTCTTCTCTCACCCTCGGTGCCTCGCACCCCCCCCCCCCCCCCCCCCCGGTGCATCCCGCGGAACTGGGCCAGGCTGACCACTCATTTCGAACCCCACGTGCACCCTCGAACGACGAAAAAAGAAACCGGCAATACCTCTTCCAGCAAACACGAGAACCACTGCAATCGTCAAATCGATTATCGACACTTTCGAGTCTAAAACTCATGCACGATTTAACGTACTAATTGCTGTGTCTCCTGCACCGGAGGTAAATTGACCATTTTCTAAACATCGAGGCAGTTCCAGTTATGTGCATTTTTTTGTATTAATATTTCTCAAGTGGTTGTTTAAGAGGCTGGCAAATTAAAGGTGTTACGAGCTAATTTCTGTAATTGAAAATTAAGGTATCCTTGAAATGGTCCTAAGACACCCCACTTAGAAAGGAATTAACTTCTTAACGGTAGCTGGCAAATAAAAATTTCATAATATTTTCTGGAAGTCCTTGCGAAGAAAAGAATTTCGAGACCAGTCATTAACGAGATCGGGGAAAAGCAAAAGGGAGTGCAACTCGCGTTTTAGCTCGGCGACTGGTGCTGAGGCGGACACGAGGGATCAATAGAGGATGGCACCTAACGTAGGGAGAGGTCATCGTTACGAAGGGAAGGTCGCGAAAGTATATTTACATACGGAGTCTCGGTCAAAGCCGTTACCTTCCCCTAACGTATCCGCCGTGTATACATAAATGCGATTCCCGCAGCTCAGAAGACGCCGTCTGCGATTTTCCTTCCATTCCGCTTCGCTATTCGCACGCTTAACGAAATTTTACTGACGTCCGCCCATAAGAATTCTCCCGAGAAATACCCGTACCTCCACATCCCTAGCCATTGCCATAATAACCACAGTCATCGCGGTAAATCCCAAGGATCGTAAAGAAATGGAAATTATCTGAATCGCGGTAATCAGTAACGTCAAACAATCGAACGATACGAATGATACGCAGCTTGGTTTATGAATTTTTCAACGGGAAGAGAGTTCATGTTTCCCGTGAAGGGTGCAATTGATTTCGTGATATTTAATGACAAATTCGGCAACGCTTGGCCCGGTATTGCTGGTTTTATAAACCGGAGGATCTCGTCCCGCTGGCAAAATCGCCATAAAATTTTCTCGTCCCTCGTGGGGCCGACGCGTAAAAGGGTGGAGGGGGGGGGGCGAAACCGCTCGACACTGATTTAGAAGCTATAAGTCAACCCCGACGCGCAATTACCCCCCGTCCGCCTGTCAGGAAGGCCCCTACCCCCCTTCCCCCCTTCTCCCCTGGTTTCAGCCCTCCCCCGGGCTGATCCTCTCGTCCTGCCGGCAGGATGGCTCCTGCGATTCGACCCCACGGGCCTATATCGCACGCTGAAAATTGCGAAAAATACGAAAGCCCGCAAACATTTTCGATCGTACGTCTAACCCCCTCCCCCCCCCCCCCTCTGCTAGCGCTCTCGCGACACTCCAAGTACACGTATATTTCAGGGAACGTTCCTTCCCCGAAGTCTCACGATACACGCCGTATTTGCGATGATTCAGTGCACCGATAAACGTTCGCTGAGAGGAAACCCTCTCGGTACTTTGTCTGTCCGCGAGCTGCATTCAAGCCCGTGCCGCTGGGAAATTTGTACCTGTCTTTCGGTTTGTCTTTAGTTCCGCGTAATTTCGATCGTCAAGCAGTCGCGGAAAATCGGAGGAACGTCGTTCGTTGTAAAAGGACGTGAAAAACCTGAATGCCTTGGTATTAATACTTTTCAAGTTCACACTAATACCATGGTTAATTTCGAATTTCTTCACTCTAATCCTATTCTTGAGGTTCATTTTTAATACACCATTTTTTCTCCAAAGTTTCCTCCTGATTGTATTTTTTTGATCTCGCTTTTAAGTCAGAGCTGAGCTGGTTACGGGTTACATCGGTTAGGAGATACCAAGCCTGACTAATTCGCGGCAGTTAGCACGGATTCTCCGGGCCGAAGTTTCGATTGTCTGCTGCCGTGCGTGCGTCCGGGAAGTAGTAACGAGGGGGAGGAGGGGAGATGGGTCGGGAGAGAACGTAGTGGGGGATAGAAAAGACCGTGGAGTAACGGGAAGGGGAGGATCGAAGGTTGGAAAGGGTGGAAGATTGCCGGAAGATCTTGGCTCGATCTCTGGCGGAAGTGGCTCTGCCGCTTGTGCATTCTCCACTGGGCGAACTTTATTAAGCGATATTTCTCTAATTATCTCCGTTGCTCGTCGGCTCGGCCGGGAAGCGGCCATTCGCGCACCTCGGAACGTTGTTCTTACGGCGCCGAGCAGTAAACATTAAAGAACGGAAAGACGGCCGCCGGCAGGGGCATAAAAGAGTGAAACGAGTGCCCGAAGTTAAGCCCCCTATACCATCCCCCACCCCCGGCGCCAAACTGAAAAACTTCGCAGGCCCGATTTCAGCAGGCAGGCGGATGAAAATTAAATGGCGCGTCCCTTGATATCACCGGGCAGGCTCCGCGCCTTCGCCTAGATAAGGAGAAACAAGAAACAAGTCAGTAACGTAAACCAACGGGCCAGAGATTCAACGGTATTCTTTCATCCCTTTCTTAAACACAAAAACTCCACTTGTGCCCTCTCAACAGTTTCGTCAATTTTCTTCTCACTTTCCCAATCCTCGCAACATAGGACAGAGCTTTTAGCAACTTTGCTAAGCGCAGCAAACAAAGGATTAATTAAAGAATGAGCGAATAATGAGTTCGGATCGAGGACAAGTGTGTTAATTTAATTAAAAACCCTCGCTGCAAGGTTTTTTCTTAATTGTCGGACTTTATATAGGCGAGTTACTTATGCCGCAGGATGAAAAGGCTGATTCAGTCCTGCGGAAATTGCGTCCAGGACGCACGTACGCTGGATACGTTACTGCGAAAATCCCTGGTCGGTCCGCAGTTTCCTCGTTGTTGGAGCTAGATTCGTTATCGCACGGGATCCACGATATTGGAGTTGGAATGCCAAAATGAAAGTGCCGGAGTTTAAGTCCCGCCGAAGATCATTACCGAAGCTCCCGTGAATTCGCGACGATTCGAAAAAAAAAATGGATTTTAGTAACAAAAACGATGGTAAATGCGAAGGCGAAGGCGAAGTCTTTGACGAAACAATGACGAAAAGTTCGTTAATACCGGCACGGTTTACACAACGCTAGATATTGGATTATATCATAAAAATGGTAAAAAAAAGGTTGTGGCTTAAGTTTCCCATGGACCAGGATTTATTCAGCTTCTGAAGCGTACTAACGTAACGAACTGTTGATAAACACCGAGCTCGCGACAAGCAACTTTGGCCGACAGCAATTATTTATGACGCACAAGGTGAATTTAACGAAAATAAGGGAAATGTACGCGACAAGGGAAAAGGACCGCAACGAAGTCGAATTTCCTTGTACGATGATTCTTCCGTATTTGAATGTTTATGGAAGACTCGAGCGTTGGTAATGTTACAAAAGGCAATTCTGGAGTACTGATTTCGCTGGAATTAAGGGGAATAAAACGGCGGCAGACGGGTCCGTCTGTCGTCTGCTTTTGGTTTCGCGCGAAACCCGCGAGAAGCCGAGCCATTGGCAGTGATTGCGCCTGAAAATAGAGCGGAATAAAATTCACGGCTCTCCCGTACGGCGAGGTAATTACACGTAATTTATATTACTCGCCATTGACATGCAAATCCGTGGGTCATGCGTGTCCGTCCGACCTTCCGTCCACTTTTCCTTCGGCTTCCTCGTCCTTTCCCGCGTTTCTCTCCTCGCCTCGACGACGGGTAATCGCCCGATTGTCCGTATTATTCGCGGAAAGGAAACGAAGAAAGTCCACGTAAATTCTGGAAAATTTCACGCCCTTTCCAATGGGATTTCGATGCACGAAAACGACACCTTTATTATCCTTCGCATTAAATTTAGATAATTGAGATGTGGATTTCAAATAAATCGCTTTATCGGAAAATCCTCATTTTAGAAAGAACAAAAACATTTGAGAATGAAGAAAAGAATGTATCGAATTATCAAAACAATTCATTACCGAACATTCCATCAGCTGCAATTTTCCGTAGCCTTCCGTCCATTTTAAACGTTAAAAACGAACGTTCGAATTTCACAGAATGGCCAGCAGGAAAATTCGGATCTTTCCGGGGAGCGCTGACACAGGTAAAAAGACAGGCTTGAAAAAAAAAGGGGGCCGGGGGGTTTGGATTGGTACGTTAACGGGTAGGTCAGCGAGAGGAAGAGAGGGGGGTGCGCGAGGGGAGAAGAGTCGACGGCTTAGATACGGCTGAATTGGCCAGTGGCGTGTCAGTCTTTTGATCTAAACTAAAATACGAGGCCGAAACAACGGGCAAAGCAAATCTGCTCAAAGTGCTCCTCGGCGTAGGCCCTTCAAAGTAGTTGGCCTCTGCCGTCCGTCTCGCTTCGTACAACGGCTCCGTGGCCATACCCCAATGACCAATTATCTTTGTATCTTTGCCGATGACAAGCGAACCGCGAGTAAACTGTCAATGGGAGGAAGGGTTTCGGACGCGTCGCTCTATCGACGGCGGAGGGTCGTCCCTAGTCGACTACTCTTTTCCACCCTTTCCCTTCCCTCCGTCCCTCCTCGTCCCGTCGAACGCGCCGCGATCATCCGCGTTGTTTTCGTCATCGGCTAATTACGACGAGCCCAAAGTTTTTGCCGTTGAATACAAGTCTCAACTTCAGCAGCTTCGAATCTTCTTCCAAGGTTTTCCCCGCTCGCGTTATTTCTATTTTCGAATAGTCCTAATCAGGGTCTCGCGCTGTTTAAGGTCCTACTTCGCACAGACTTGTCGTTGATTTTTTTCTGTCCTTTGGCATATCGCTGTACTTGTTTCGCTGTGCAGGAAATACGAGGACGACGAGAAATTCCTGCGGCCTGGAATACGCTGTATGTCGTTTTTGTCCTTGGAACGGAGGACACCGAAGAGACAATAAGCATCTAATGTAAGGTAGGACAGTGCCGGTACAGATATATACTCGTTGTGTCAAACACGCAGAAGGGACTTCCGTTCGGTCGATTGAAACCGTGTCGTGATTCGCACTCGTTAGTAGAAAGTACCGATCTCACGCAGACAGAGAAACAGCTATTCTCTAATCGAATGATTAATTCCATGCTCTCGTCATCTGTTCGACTGGTTTTATCTATGGATTACTGACGTTTCTAGAAATCTTCCTGGAACGTAGATTAGCGTTAGAAACTTTAATCTTCGTTACCATGACCCAACGAGTACTACGTGTATCTATTATTCCCGCAAGCTTAGTAAAATGAGGCAAATCCCTATTTCGCCGTGGGTAAGCGTAGATTTATTAACAAGGGTTCATGTATTTTCTCCGGGTGAAACAGCGTTGGTGTCTTCATTACTCAGGAGATCAATTGTACCGACGTGCTGGCAAACGCGTCGGCCAGCCTGCCACGAGATTTACGTACTTCCGGTGCGCGGAGTGTGGGACACGAACACGTCGTTTCCGCTGGGATTTTTCGGCGAGGGCTACGTCACGTCGTGGATCATAGAACGCGCGTTGTTTCCACGCCGAAGGGCAGCACGTTAATTCCGCAGGACGTTGCATTAATTCCAAATTGCTTTCGGGTCGAGAGAGAGATAGAGAGAAAGAGAGGGGGGTTCGGAGGGAGAGAGATCGGTTTTGGTGCAGGTTGAGAAGGCCAGGGGAGAGGGACGAGGGTGACGTTGGTCCAAACAAGAGTAAGATGGATGGATTAAAGTTCGTCCGAGCTAGACAGAGAAGACGATAAACGTGTACCTACGTGGCTAAGGTTTTCTCTCTCGTTCCTGACGGACCAGCCGAGTAGATTCGAGGCTAAGCAAGAGGACAGCTCGGCCGGCCGAGGACGAAGGATCACCGATCCTACGCGCTATATACCAGGCTTAGTTCCGCCGTAATTACAGGCCAGGACGAGGCTTAACCCGTCCTTACTTACGGCACAAGTATGCGCGTGCACCCCGGCAAGGCCGCACGTTCGCTCATCCCTCCCCGTTCACCCCCCCCCCCCCCCCTTCAACTCCTTCGCTTACTTTTGCCCGGCTGAGAATACAGATCCTATCAAGAATTATCAGTTCTGGATGTCGGAGGCATAATTGTTTACCGGGCCAATGGAATTCAAAGCCGGAATAACCGTGTGGTTAACCCGGAAAAGATGGTTATAAAGCTTTAGCCACGTTCCTTTATTCTCCTTTTCGATACTCGTATTCCGATCTGCTTTTCTTTGTGAGAAGGTAAGACAAGACTTGAGGTTTGTACTTTCGATCTTACAGCTAGACTTGAAGCATTCACGGCCACTGATTAACATGATTAGGAGGGTTTTTGTTGATCGTAACGAGGCCGAATGATCGCGCGAACGTCGTTTGCCTGAAATCAGCGCGTTTACGCGCGCAAACGACACCGGGCAAGTTCGCTCGTGAAAATCGTTTCGATGTAAAACACCGGTTAACTTTTTAGCGAAGCCCCGCTGCCGCGCGGGGTCGGACGGGACTCGTAAACTACGGCCATTTGACTTTACGAACACTCCACTTACCCCTCACCTACCCTCCTCATCGCCTGTACTGCACCGTTGGCAATTTTACACGGCGGGAAAAAATTGTCCCAAAAAAATGCAGGGACTTTGCAGGTTGCCGTTTTTCGGCCTGTCGCCTGCGTTGCTTCAAATGCTTTGTAGAATTTTTTACGTTCACCTACCGAGAAGCTAACGAAGGGGAATGTACTTTCCTAATCAGTGACGAAACATCGAATTTCAGTGATGAAACAAAGAAGGAAAAAAGGTTTCGTCGACCCATGAGTCTCATTGGACGTGATAATGGAATAATCTTTTGCGAAGGATGAAGTTTCACGATTAGAGTCGGTGGACTAAAATCACATGACCGAGATATGCCTTCCACGCGAGGGAATCTCGACTGGGTACATATGGTAATATCTGCGGACCATCTGAAATTCATTTCCCTGGATGTATAACCGAAACGCCAGTTCAAAGCCGTCGAAGATGCCGAAATTGAAATTGAAATCTGTGCCTCGCTAAGTGGATGACTTTCTCGGAGTTGCGTGAAATTCCGCGAAGAATGGTAGTCAAAGAACAAAGAAGGATATGACCCCTTTTCTTTTACCCTCTTTATCTTTATAGAATATCTCGTATCAATTCCACGGTGCTTCTCGTGTCCATGGACCGTTGATGAACTACGAATTTTCATCGAAGGAATGTCAAAACTTTGTTCAAAAAGCCAACCCACGTTTTCCGACATTCTTCGCTCCTGCTTTGAGTCTGTCGTTTGGTGACGCGGGGAAAAGTCCGCTGGAAAGCCGCGATATCTCGTAAACGTACGGCGACATTTAGTCGTTTCTTATCTCCACTGTGCGGCCTGTAAGTGGCGTTTTGAATGGCGACGCGCGCAAACCGGCCGCTCTAGGCCGTCGGTGATTGCGCGAGTGGGCTTGAAAGAAGGGGTTGCCCGGCGGAGGGGGAGGGTCGCACGACAGAGACAGGGGTAGAAAGGGTAGAAGCGGAGAATGCTAGGATATAGCCCGGCAAGTGGCTCGGAGGTGCGAGCAGGACGGTCTGACCCAGAGACTGGGGGGATGAAACTACTCACGGAGGAAAGGGTGCTGTAATGAAGCTCGAGCGTGCGGCCGGTCGAAACGACGGACAGGGGGGAGGGGTGAGAGGCTCAGAACGCTCGGCGGGAGGTGCTCTCGCCGAGGGGAAGAGGGACGCAACGAAAGAGAAGACAAGGGAATAGGGATAGGCAGGAAAAGTAATTGCCAAGAAACAAGAAGTATCGTAGAAATACTAAGCAACGAAATGGGAAATGATTTTGGCCGAGGATTCGCTGAGGAATGCAACCCCGGGACTGTAGAGGCAGATCAGTTCTAAACGGGGAACGTCAGTGCGAAATGTCAAGTCTAACGAAAGAGGGTCAACTCGAAGGAAGGAAGGAAAAGTTGTAGAAAGCTCCACCGCGAGAGACCAAGGAAGGCAAATCACGATGAAAAGGGGAGAATCGTCAAGGAACTTGCCTACATATTCCCCCCCTTCGTCTGCCATGTCCTCCTAAGAGAAACGAAGGAAAGTAGGAATAAAGTTTGGAAAAAGAGCAGCTGGGCAAAGACAGAGAAAGAGGGGGAGAGAGAGAGAGAGAGAGAGAGGGTGACTTAGGCGGGGAGAAGAAGGGGTAGGATAAACAGGAAAAGGATTAAGAAGAAGATTAATTTAGTCTCGAACGGGAAGAAAGACGGGTCGACCGCTTTGAGGGGGAAAAAAGAGCGAAGGTGCTTGGAAGGGGCGAAGGAGAGGAACAGGTGGGAGGACGTAGAAGGGAGGAGAAGGAGGAGGAGGATGAGGGGGAGAGTGTCGCAACGAGCATGCCGTTAGGAGCGGCGGGATCCACGCAGGGTGGGGTAGGCCAGCGCGACGGAAGGGAGCGAAGGGAGGCTCGGGCACGAAGGGACAGCGCCATAAGAGGGTTGACGGTGGCCCGGGGTGGCCCCAGTAGCACAGTCGCGCGCCAAACTCCCGCAGGACAACCACGCCGGAATCCGCTCCGAAAGTCCTACCCCCCCCCCCCCCCCCGCTAAACCGCGAATTCTTGAACCGTCAACAGCATTTACCGTTTCTGCCCTTTCAACATCTCGGCTGTCGAAGAGATTCTCCTTTTTTTTCCATGCACGACTTTCGGCCGTCTCTGCGCGATTCTTCTTCGCCTCTCCCTCCCACCTTCCTACTCTCTGCCTCTCTCTCTCTCTCTCTTTGTTTATCCCGGCACTGACGTCACCGGAGGAAATCTACTCTAGTGACCGCCGTGCGCACCGAGTGCTGCAGAGAACCGACGACCATCTGATTCGACGATGCAGCTGAGATCCTCGCCGGGGAAAACAGACGTTCGGTGAGTCATGAATATTGTCGATATGCAAGACGAGCAGAGATTTCAAGAACAACGAGGATAGGTAAAGCGATATTCTTGGCAATGACGTCGAAAGAAACGTTCTCCCTTTGTTTCCGTCTCCGCAATCCGCAATATCCAGGCTATTGTTACTCGTAGTTTGACTTAAACATGATACAATCGTGTTGTGTGATTAACTCGTGGAAAATGGAAAGCAGGGAAAACCAGGTAAAATGAACTCCACATTTTTCTCCGAGTTTTTACACGGTTACAAAGTTAGTGTCCATATTGGCTTTACATGTAGTTCGCGTGAATTCTAATCATAAATGTCATTGTACACGGATCGAATAAAGAGCAACACAATGAGAAACGGATGTGAAATAACCCCCGATAGTTGTGATTGACGTCAGAAGTATCGGGGACAATATTTCACTTCTTCCCCACTCGCCGGATCGTTATAACAAGGACATCAATCGCAACGATCATTTTTACGCATGATACGCGTTTAAATCCGGTCATAAATATTACTCTACAGCGATTGAATATAGGACGATACACAGTGGGGCAAAATATGCCGGATCGTTGCGGTTGACGCAGAGAGAGAATAGAGGAGAATTATTTTCTTCTCCATCCCCTCTCCTCCACTTCGTCGTAACGACGCATTAACTATTTGGGATCACTTTTCCGCGGATTAAATCGAATTGTTGCCCACTGTGAATCGATTCCCTCTCTCTCTCTTTAATGTTCGTTGCTTAATCCCGATAAGCCTTGATCCCCCGGTGTAACTGGAATGTCGTTGCGGAGAGCTAATCTCTCGAGACCGGAACGTCCTACTTCTGATCGGCGTCGATGGACGAGTGACATTACGTGCGCCAATTCGCTGCTTCCCCGTCCATAACGATCAAAAGTTTAGCCAAAGCTTTACGTGCGTCGACCGCCAAACAGGAATCTACGGTATACGTTATTCTCGGGGCTTTACAACACTCCGGGGATCAGTTTTAAAACTGAAACTCCCCCCCAACTGTCCGAGATTCGTCGCTCATGAAATTACTAACGATCCACAGAGAAAAACGAAAAGATGGCAGTCACTGAGTTTCAAAGTATTGCTAAAACAGTGTTCATTGTATCTGTTTTATCTTTGAAAAGGAAGAGATTGACTTCTGTTTTGAATTTACTGGACACGAATATCTCGGATTTTTATGATAATTAGTTGCCTATACCCCTAATCATAGTTTTTAGCTGGCAACGTGTGTTTAACCGACGCTGAAGAATTTCTAATAGCTCGCGCGATTCCGTGCCACTAAAATATTGTTTACAAGGTCATTATCGCAGGCTCAAGGGGGAGGGGGGACGGGGTAACGAGGCACGCGGATAGTCGCGGGAGTTGGAGGGTGTTAACGTCCCGTTAACTGGATTAAGTGCCAATTAAGTTCTTATCCCCGACCCCCCTCACGACGATCCTGGGCCCATCGAAAGTTTTAATACCGTCAGTACTCATTAAACATTCACCGTCGTATTAATGATAATGCGCACGGAATTACAGAAAAGCCATAAATTTCGTCGATAGAGGGAGAGAGAAAAATTCGCTTACCGGGGAATTTACTTGGAAAACGTGAAACCTTTATAAGCGAAAGCCAATAGCGAATTTCAGTCGACCAAAGCTGCAATTTTGTTTGATACATAAAATTTGTATCCGGTTAAACCGGTTTTCCATCGATCGGGAGAGAAATTTTATTCGGTTCCCTGTTTCATACATTTTTTTATAATGCACCGCCCGCATAAAGTATAATATGAGCATTTGCTGGCGTTTAATCATCAAATATGGCCCCGACTCGACAAAGAAACTGAGAATGACATCGTTATCTAATTAAAAGGGGATTAAAAGTCCCTCCGCGCGTTTACCGTTATTGCTTTAATCCCGCGCCACAAATTGCCTAACGTCTCTTGTTTTTTAATCGCCAGACAAAATACCGCCGGGACGATAATTGATCCGAAAGTTTTTCCA